>JAWUZG010000052.1:0-2400000 GCA_036785705.1 Acanthornis magna
CTCTCTCTTTCTCTCTCTCTCTCTTTCTCTCTCTCTCTCTCTTTCTCTCTCTCTCTTTCTCTCTCTCTCTCTCTTTCTCTCTCTCTCTCTCTTTCTCTCTCTCTCTTTCTCTCTTCCATCTCCATTCCTCTCCACATCACCTGATCCTCAACAGCCACAGCTGGGGAACCTGTTGCAGGTGAACCGGACCTTGGGCCGCAATGTGCCCCTTGCCTCCCAACTCATCCTGATGCCCAATGGGGCTGTGGCTGCTGTCCAGCAGGAGGTACCACCCACTCAGTCTCCTGGGGTCCATGCAGACACAGACCAGGTCAGTGACACCCCTCCCAGAGTGCTCCCTTTCCCCTTCTTTCTGCCGCACCACACTCTGGTCTTTGTCTCAAGCTGTCCCTGTATAACAGATTAGTGACATTTTATCCCCAGCCTGTGTCCCTGTGCAGGCAGGAGATATTGCCACCATGTTTTCATATTTGCTTTTTGCCTCCAGAGATGAGATTCATTTCTGCTTAAAATTTCCGAGGTAAGCAGAGGCTGGATCAATCCCATCTTCATGGTTTCTTGGTTGTGCTTGTGTGAAAAGAACTGTTGAGTTCTATGTACAGTTCTCAGTCACTCTGCAATTAAGAGTCTTTGCCAGAGGTAGTATTCCTTCACCCAGCTGATTCGTTGTTGTAAAGATGCCAAAGAGTTTTCTGAAGAACTTTCTTTGAAGGGAAGTCATCCATGATCAAACTTTGGAGATAACATGGCTTTTGGAGGAGGAGTAAATACAGAGGATGACAGACAGCACCAATATGCAGAGGAACTGGTGAAATCAGAAGGGGTGTGGGCCATGAGTAGATCTGTGGGCCTGGGGGAGGCAGGTGGCACAAAAATTGAAAAGGAATGTCTGGTCTTTAAAGGGGTATCTCAGTGCTTTTAGAGCCATGCTTAACTGAGTCCTGCCAGTGCCATTGTATGGCAGGCAGATCTGAAGGCTGTCCCATGCCCTGGAGACAGATGGTCTCCCCAAATCCTGTTCACAAAGTGCCATGAGTTCTTTAATTTCCGTCAGAGATTGGGCAGGAGGGAGTTCAGGATAATGTGCTTCCTGGGAAGGGCTCTGCCTGAGCTTTGCTCTGCAGAGTTAGCAGATCCTCACAAGAGACTCGAAGCATCAGCTCAGCCTGCATCCCGGCAGAGTGTGTTGCTTACGTGTACTCTCTCAAACCCCCAGCAAGTAACATGGATAAAGCCAATGGATTTTGTTTGGTGTGTGTGTCTCTAGGTGCAGAACTTGGCTGTGAGGAGCCAGCAGACCTCTGCCACTAACGCTCAACTCCAAGGCTCTGCTCCGAAGACAGCCCTGCCAGGAAGCTCCCAGGCTTCGGGCTTGCCACAGGCCACCAGCACGGGCCAGACCATGGCGGTGGCTCAGGCCTCCTCCAGTGGGGTGGGCCAGTCCCTCAACCTGAGCCAGGGAGCAGCAGGCAGCAATGGTGTCTCTGGGGGCATGGTGGCTGGTGGTGGGAGCCAGCCCTCCATGGGATTGAGCCAGAGCTCCTCGGCAGGCGCTGCTGGCAGTTGCCAGAGGAAAGGCACGGGGGTGGTTCAGCCATTGCCGGTGACGGCCGCTGCCCAGGCCGCAACTGTCAGCCAGGGGAGCCAGACGGAGACGGAGAATGCGGCCGCAAAGAAGGGTGACACGGATGGCAGTGGGCAGCAAACGGTGGGCATGAACCTCACCAGGACTGCTACACCAGCACCCAGCCAGACGCTGATCAGCTCAGGTAAGCAGTCGCATGGTTTTGCTCTTTGAAACCACTGGGCTTTCACAAGAATAACATTTGAAAGCCTGGTGGTGAGAGGTTTTCCAACACAACTCCCAGGTTTTGTTCTCCCAGAGACTTGTCTCAAGGGGTTATCCCTCTCTGTTAGTACAAGAAGTTGATTTAATCCCTCATGTCCTCTGCCAGTAAGCTGTCAGTCATTTTGGAGTTTAATGTCTCAGACCAGTGCAGTGGCTGCCATGTTTTTTTTGTTTTGTTGTTCCCAGCTGCACTGTTTCTAACTTTTGTGCTCTGTTTTTTCTCACTCTGTGTTTGCATAGCGACTTATACGCAGATCCAGCCGCACTCACTGATCCAACAGCAGCAGCAGATCCATCTGCAGAAGCAGGTGGTGATCCAGCAGCAGATAGCCATTCATCACCAGCAGCAGTTCCAGCACCGCCAGTCCCAGCTCCTCCACACAGCCACCCACCTTCAGCTGGCTCAACAGCAGCAACAGCAGCAAGCAGCATCTCTGACCCAGCAGCAGCAGCAAGCTCAGCCTCCACAGCAGCAGGCTCCCCCCCAAAACCAGCAGCAAGCACAGACCCTTGTGGTGCAACCAATGTTGCAGTCCCAGCCACAGCATTTACAGCTCCAGCAGGACAGTCCGTGCCAGCCAGCTACCAAGTCACCTGTTCCTATTCAGTCAAAATCTCTGGTCACCCCCATCAAACCCCCTCAGCTTGGGCCTGCCAAAATGTCAGCAACACAGCAGCCTCCGCCACACATCCCGGTGCAGGTAGTGGGCACTCGGCAGCCAGGCTCAGGCCAAGCCCAAGCACTGGGCTTGGCTCAGATTGCTGCAGCAGTGCCGACATCCCGGGGAATGCCAGCTGTAGTCCAGCCTGTTTCCCAAACTCACACTGCTTCCCCATCATCATCTTCAGCTCCAGCATCCTCACAGGAAGCTCCCCCTCTCACTACAGGGGTGAATTTGGCACAAGTTCAAGGCACAGCCCACATGGTGAAGAGCCCAGCTTCCTCGCCAGTTGTGGCTCAGATGCCAGCAGCATTCTACATGCAGTCTGTCCAGTTGCCAGTAAGTGATACCATTGAGAAGGAGAATAGCATATGGATTCTCTTTGTTCATTCCTAGGACACCAATCGCAGTCCAGGCCCAGGTCAGTGGGATGGGATGGGTAAGGGGTTTGGGGAAAGGGATGTGGAGACTTTTTTACCCTCAAAAACACTAATTCCAGTCCAACCCCTGGGGTTACTGACTATAGGCATTTCTCTTCCACATTATTATTCAAAGGTTTGCATGAGGTTACTAGGTGACACTCAGAGCCTGCCCCAAATGAGGTTGGTGTCCACATCACATACTAAGCATCACATTTAACAGTGGGGTTGGGTTGACCTTGGCTGGCTGCTGGGTAACCACCAAATTGCTGCTCTATCACTCCCCCTTCACAACACAACAGGAGGAGAAAAATACAATGAAAAGCTTGTGGGTTGAGATAAGTATGTGGAGATCACTTGCCAATTACCATCATAGGCAAAGCAAACTCGCTTTATGGAAATTAATTTGATTTACTGCCAATTTAATGTAGGATAATTGGAAATAAGAACAAATCCAGAAAACACCTCCCCTCTTCTTCACAAGCTTAACTTTGCTCACAACTCTTCTACCTCCTCCCCCTGAATGGTGCAGGACAGGAAATGGGATTTGTGGTCACCTTGGAAGGATTTGTCTCTCCCTTATGCTTTTCCCGTGTTTTAGCATGGGGGCATCCCTCCCATGGGATACATCCTTCACAAACTTTTTCAATGTGGGTCTTTCCTGCAGGCTGCAGTTTTTCGTTAACTGCTCCAGTGTGGATACTTCTGGGTTACAGATCCCTTGGTATGTGGTACCAGCCACTGACTTTAGGCCTCAGGATCCACTAGTAACAGGCTATGCAGAGGGAAACTCATATTCTATAGGCCTTGTCCATGCTGTTGTGAATTGTCCAGCTAGGGCCTACCTAAATCCCTGGGACAACAGCACTTTGCCAGCTCAGATCATAGAATCGTAAATTGAGTTGTAAAGAACCTTAAAGATCGTAATTCCAACCCCCCTGCCATGGGCAGGGACACCTTTCACTAGAGCAGGTTGCTCCATCCAACTTGGCCTTGAACACCTCCTTAGCCAGTTGCCGAGACTTTCTAAACTCTCCCTGCTTCTTCAGGAAGATGTCACAGGATTTGTCTGATTTTTAGAGCAGGGGGACAGTTCTGCTCTTGGTGAATGTGTGTCTCCATCTCTTTCAACTCTCCATTGAAATTGATTTGATCTATCAAAAAACCTGTATGGAAATGGCTGGGTGAATGCTATTCCATTTCTTCCTGAAATAATCCTTTGATTGGTATTATACCAATGTATCGACATGACTTGGGGCACCAGATCCTAGTCCGTGGCATGGTAGTGAGTCTTCTCAAGTTCCTTGCTAGGCACGTGCTCCCAAGTAGAGGTATGTACTGAGGGAGCTAGAGGCATCTGCAGAAGAAACGAGGCTGGAAATCAAGTATGATGGGGCAGGGTGCACCTTTTTTTGCTTTTGATCTGGTTCTTTGCTTTGGAGTTTTTCTGTCTGCTTACGTGTTCTCTTTATTCATGCAGGGCAAATCTCAGACCTTGGCAGTAAAGCGTAAGGCAGAGTCAGAGGAGGAGAAGGAGGAGTCACCCAGTGTCACCACACTCCTGCCTCTCAGGTCCTCTCCTGTAACAGACAGCCCCAAAAACATGGAAGAAAAGAGTGGCCTTGGAGGTGAGGTACAAAGGAGAGCTCTGCTTGTGTGTGCTAAGGAGCTGATCTCAAATTCTGTTTGAAGTAGGTGGAGCAAAGGTAACTGACTCCTGTGCTGTTAACTTTCCAGATAATTCTGATACTGCTGCCATTGCAACCCCAAATGCGACGTCAAGTGATGGAGCCTCAGTCACCCCCACCTCTGCTGCCACCCCAAACGTGGCAATGGTGTCACGTCAGATGGGAGACTCCAAACCCCCACAAGCCATCGTCAAGCCCCAGATCCTCACACACATCATTGAAGGCTTTGTCATCCAGGAAGGAGCAGAGCCCTTTCCAGTAGGGATTTTTTTGTTGTGGAGGAAGGAGGTGTAGCATCTTGGGAGGGTGGTGGGCTTCTATCTTTGCATAGGAGTATCTTTCCCCACACTCCAATTCAGCATTTTTAGCCTGAGACAGACAGTGAAGAGGAAGGGAGGGAGGTGTCATGAATGAAGCAAGGCAATAAAAGGTGTCATTAAAGAGAATGGGTTTGAAGGAATAAAACAAGTGTTGCAGCAACTGTTTACTACAGTAGTCACCAAAGCAGTAATTAATTACTGCAAGGAGGCTCTCCTCTCTGTGAGGGAAAGATGCATTTTGAACAGGCAGTGAAGTAAATCAGGGGAAATGGAGTTACATGGAATTGGAGGTTATTCAAGGCAGATAGTGCTTGGGGATCTTTAAATGAACCACCAAGCCTATAAGTCAGGAAGGAGTAATGACTTCTTTCAGCATCTCTCCTTCCCTATTAGACAGAGAGATTCTTCTGAGCTGAATTTTGAGCTGCATATACCTTGGCAGAGGGTGATGAACACAAATAATCCTTTACTGATGGGTCCAACTCATTCTCTCCCTATCCAGGTGGGTTGTTCTCAGCTGCTGAAAGAATCTGAGAAACCACTGCAGGGAGAGGCTCCTTCTGGACAGAATGAAAACCTGTCCAGCAATTCCCTGGGAGAGGATAGTGCTTCCATGGGTGAGTTTCAGCACCAGGAGGCCTAGCTAGTGTTACTGAAAATTTCTGCTCTGTATTAATAACTTCATACATTATGGGCTTGTATCTCTTCCTGCTAACACCTTAGAGACTCAGGCTATGGAACTAGGGTCTCACTTTTCATGAGTGCCGGAAGACAGACAATACTTTTTGTTATTATACATATGATCTAACACATCCTGTGTCAGTAGTAAGCAGGAGATTCTGGGCTGTACATGTCTTTAATGACTGAAGGCTGTGTAGACAGAGCGGACAGTGCAGTGATGGAGATTTCCCCCACAGCCCCTGTAGGATGTGAGTGATATGCTATTTTTTGCTTGCTCCATGAAGTGGTACTGACCAGGAGAAAAAAAAACTGCTCTGTTCAATATCCTGGGGTCCTAATTAGCAGAGCTTGTGCTTCTCTTTTCGCAGTTTCTTCCCTAAGCTATCTGCTTACTAGATTCCATAGAAAATAGTACTTGGAATCTGTCTGCTCAGAAGAAGAGCAGCGGCATGGGGAATCATTGGGTGTGTAATCTGCTTCAGTTCAGATCACCAACTGGTGTGTGTCTCTGTACCTCACTAGAGCTTGATAAGAAGGCAAACTTGTTGAAGTGTGAATATTGTGGGAAGTATGCTCCAGCAACCCAGTTCCGTGGCTCCAAGAGGTTTTGTTCCATGACCTGTGCTAAAAGGTAATAACAGCAAGATGTAATTTTCCTTATCTCTGACTACACCTTTGCTGAAACTGGGCGTGTGCCTCTTCTCCAAGCAATGTACTACACTTCAGTACATCTGATCGTCCCTCTGTGGCACATAGTTTACACAGAGATCCTTTAGCACTCTAATGCTTCTAGGTCTGCAGTGGTGGATGTGGTGTTGAGTATAAACAGGATTGTTGTGCATAAAATGAAGTGGGAAGGGGGAAATACTGGGGCTGCAAAGAACCTCTCTTCAGTGAAATGTACACTTGACTGACTAAATAAATATATACTGGCAGGTGTCTGATGCATTGGTACTAGACAAAAAGACGGGAGCACTGGGGAAAAAACTGGGGAGAAGTTAGACTAGTCATTGCTGCCTCCTGTTGATAGCAGAGTGCTTGTTATGGGTCTTTTTTCCCTTAGGGGAATGACTTAATTGACCCTTCAGATGTTAGATCAAGACTCTGGTGTCCAAATATTGCTTGTGTCAGAAGTCTGGATTGGTTCCTTCCAAGGGGAAGTCTTAGAAGGAGGAGGAACAGAACTTGATGGTAAAGAGGAGTTTTATCCCCGTCTAGAGCAAGGAGAAGTAGTAAGTTTAGATAGTTGGTGTTTCCTAACTGCTGCTCTGCTTCTGCTTACTTGAGGTACAATGTCAGCTGCAGCCATCAGTTTCGGCTGCAGAGAAAGAAGATGAAGGAATTCCAGGAAGCCAACTATGCCCGTGTGCGCCGACGGGGACCACGGCGCAGCAGCTCTGAAATTGCTCGAACCAAGATCCAGGGCAAGCGCCACAGGGTAAGGACACAGACCTGTCAAGGCAGGTCTGTGTAGAATTTGTCCCTGCTGGCTGTACCAGTTTGTCACAGTGGATGCAGTTGTACAGGAGTGCACGCTGACACACTTGTTACACAAGGCACAGGGAGTTGTTCTAAATCACTCGTGGACCGCAGGAAGTGTATTCATGTTTGTACTTGTTCTGTGCACTCTGCGTTCGCTCACATGTGCACCTTGAAGGTCTCAGTGAGTGAGATCAACTGACAGCCTTGGCAGAAAACAATCCACTTTTCCCATTTGATTAGCAGTCTTCCACATGAATGACTTGAACTGGTTTGTAGAAGAATCGAATGAGCTTCAGTGCAGATGTGAGGAAGAGAGGGAGCTCTTGTGTCAGATGCCCCTGCACCAACACCCTGAGACACTTGTTCCAGACTATTGAGACAATTTCTGCTGTTCCCGATGTCTTGTTTTGCAGCTTGTAATTGTGAATTTGTTATTAAACACCTTTTGCCTGCCTTCCTTCCTTCCCTCTCTTTCCCTCTCTTTCCCTCTCTTTCCCTCTCTTTCCCTCTCTTTCCCTCTCTTTCCCTCTCTTTCCCTCTCTTTCCCTCTCTTTCCCTCTCTTTCCCTCTCTTTCCCTCTCTTTCCCTCTCTTTCCCTCTCTTTCCCTCTCTTTCCCTCTCTTTCCCTCTCTTTCCCTCTCTTTCCCTCTCTTTCCCTCTCTTTCCCTCTCTTTCCCTCTCTTTCCCTCTCTTTCCCTCTCTTTCCCTCTCTTTCCCTCTCTTTCCCTCTCTTTCCCTCTCTTTCTTGTAGGGCCAGGAAGACTCAAGTCGAGGCTCTGATAACTCTAGCTATGATGAAGCTTTGTCCCCAACATCTCCAGGACCCCTCTCAGTAAGGGCCAGTCATGGAGAGAGAGACCTGGCAAACTCCAGTATGGCCCCACCTACGCCAGATCTGCACGGCATCAACCCAGTCTTCCTGTCCAGCAATCCCAGTCGTTGGAGTGTGGAGGAAGTGTATGAGTTCATTGCATCATTGCAAGGTGAAGTTAAGATCCTCTCCCGCAATCCTGTGATTGATCCAGTAGCATGTGGAGATTGGGCTCTCTTTCTGGAAAGAAAATGGTGTCAGCGATGCCTAGGGCTTTTGTTCATGTTTCTGTGTTGGAGTTGGTCATATAGATGGATTCTCAAGATTTATTTCTCTAGTAGCCTGTGTGCTCAGGGCAACTGTGGACTAGAGTGGGGAAGGGGGTTGGTTAGATTCCTAGCTTGTTTTTCTGTACCTGTCAGAGGTACAGAGAGTAGGAATGAGGGGAGTGCCCAATGCACATGTTTCTCACTGCTTTTTTTTTTGGTTTGTTTGCTTTGCAGGGTGCCAGGAAATTGCTGAGGAATTTCGGTCACAGGAAATTGATGGTCAGGCCCTGTTGCTTCTGAAGGAGGAACATCTCATGAGTGCCATGAACATCAAGCTGGGACCAGCTCTCAAGATTTGTGCCAAGATCAATGTCCTCAAGGAGACCTAAGAACTCTGAAGTCAGAGGTCTCACTTTTGCTCTGACCCCAGGGCAGCTGCCAGTTTTGGAGCATCCTGCTGGGGTGGGGAAGAATGGGACAGTCCCCTGTGGTCTTGATTCAAGAAGAATGAGAAAGAATTTAACGGATTGAAACTGCCATGCACAAGCCCTTTTCTTGATCTCTTAATGGTGCTACAAGGTTGAGGAAAACTGCCACCTGGGGCCTTTAAACAACTTTCCTTCTTCCTGATTTTGAATATGCCTCCCCTATGTACCACATAAAGATGGGAAGGGGATCTCTTTCTGTCTTAAAAGACTTCTGAAAGGGAGCTGCCCTCACCCCTTTTTGCCACAGCAGGTCTGCTAGATCTTAGCTTTGAATATCATTGCCAGAATTCAAGGCATAGGAAGAGCTGGCCCCACGTGGACATTGGGAGCACCTGTGTTTGGGGCTTTTATGAAGGGGAACTAGCAAATTGCAAGTGACAGAGGTGACAAACAAGAATTTGAGCAAAAGGGGCTGCTGCTTTTCCACTTTTAAAAATACCTAGGCTGCTCATGAACTGGGTTTAATAGCCATTCCAGCACGCATACCAAACTTGAAGGCCTGTGGCAATAGGAGCTGTCTTGTCTTCACTCTGCATGTCTACAGGAGACAGCAAAGCTAAAGTGTTGTGGCAGCTGTTCACTCTAGGTGCTCCTCTCAGAATCAGTCAGAGGATTTTTTCCTGAGTACTTGTGACAAAGTGATGGGAAACTCGAAGGGGAGGGGGATTGTCTTATATTAGGGAACCTTGCAGCACTAGGTTTGTCTTCCCATTGTGCTAGGCCATAATTTACAGATCCAACGCAGTTTCCAAAAGCACCAAGGCTCTTCGTGAAATGGGCTGGGGTTTTCTTTTGTGTGTTTTCTTACCAGTTTGTATTCTTTTTGTGTCTGTCGTCATTATCCTCAGGAGAGCTTATAGGACAAAATTTAGGCTGGCAGGATTGTACTGCCTGCCTCAGGCTTTTTTTTTTTGAGTTGTACAAGTGTTACTCTTCCTCACTTATAAGAAACCAAATGCACACCCTACAACAACTGAATACTAATCCTTTAATGCTACTTCTCATTTCTAAAGGGTAGAATTTGTTGCAGGCTGAGTTTCTCCTACTCAGCCCCTCCAGGTTTGATTGGGGGGTTTTTGGTTGTTTTTTTTTTTTTTTAAGGACCAAATGTGGTATTCTGAAGTTTTGTAGCCAAATTGCCAAAGGTGAAAACCTGGGCAGAGTTATTCTCTTCCAGAAGCACCTCTGCTTCAAACAAACAGGCATAAAACCTGAAGGAATTACACAAACTGTGAAGAGGTAAGTGCCCTCTAGAGCCAAATAACTGAAAGCAAGATGGTGTTATAAACCATGTATCTCAGTTTTTCTGTTTTCAGAAGTTTCACATGAATATTGGAGTGAAACATAAGACTGTTCTGTGTGTTAAGCACCTACTGTTGCAGGAAAGCTGTAGTGGCATGGGAGCCTAAGAGCATAGGTAGGAAAACAGTAGAGATCTTTGGAATGGGCTCGCTCTTGACCCATGTTAGAGAGGAAGGAAACTGCTTCGTAGATGGATAAAATGTGGCAGCAGCTTCCTACTCTTTACTGTTGAATCTCAGTTTTGTGACATCCTTGTTCATGTCAGAGAAGACTTCTGAGGCTTTGTGAATGCAAACAGGCCCAAAGGAAGCTGCCCACGCTTGCTTGCACCCTGATACCAGTGTTTGGTCTGATGTAATCTAGGGGCAGGGAAAGAGGGAGGTTAGAATCAGCAAGGAGCAGAGGAAGGCTGCCCTTAAACCATTTTATCCTTAAGCAGGCTGAGTGGGATAAAACTCCTGTTTAGTTTGACCCTTGACAGGGTAGGCAGGCAGGTAGCCTGCCACCGTTACGAGCTACTCCTGAGGACTGGATTTTATTTCAGTCAAATGGCTTCACTTCTTCATTTCATGTTCAGTGTTCTTAATAAAAAAATGCTTGATCAGGCTTTGCAGGTCTGGCTGCTTTTTAACCCCCATCCTGAACCTGAATGTTAACTGAGTGCTTGGAAAATACAAGCTTCATCAAAAAGTTACTTTTTGGGTTGTCATTGCTGCACTAAAATAGAGCATAATCCATTCATCCGTAAGTACCTGAGCTTCTAAAGTTTCAGTTTTGAAAGATGTGGATAGCTTTCCCTCATAAGCCCTAGGGGACCTGGAGTGAAACAAGGTGGCAGCAAAAACCATGAACAAGAAATGTTCATTACTGGTGAGAGTTCAGGCACCAAGCATCACCCACTAAGGACCCTTTACTCTGGCACAAAAGCAAGCTCTTGTTACATCAGCACAACGCTTCACCAGGTTTTTTGGTCACTTTATTTTTGAAAGTTGTGTTTTGTACAAAAAAAATTACCTCAGACACCACCATGAAAAACAGTAACAAACTTACTGACTTCCTATTTTTCCCATGTTATGAGAAAGATTGAGACTGTAACAAAAGTCAAAGAAAGCAGGAATTGTTTGCCCACTCCAAACCCAGAAAGCAAGCAGGGCCACCCATTTTCTCTCAATATCTTAAAAATACATGAACCTTGTCTGTACTCTGCTGTTAACACAGTCATGGCTTGCTTATTCACAGTCTCGGCCCTCCAGACTGAGGGCAGTTCTCTGCCAGTCAACAGTCGGGTAGAATGGGATTGCTCAGAGTCTAGCCTCTCAAATAAAAAGCAATTAAGAATCAAAGTGCCAAGTTCCTGAAGGTTTCCATTAAGTCGACAACTCAACTGTACCCGCTTTTCACCAGGGCCCAAAGAGGTCTTTCTCACTCCCAGCCACTGGCAGCATGTTAAGTACCATCTGCACAGCGCAAGTGTCTTAAGACTGGCCTGCACCATGCTTAAGGGGACAGTGATTTATGAAAGCTGACCATATAAGTGCAAAAGTCCCTTATGCAGTTCTTAATGTATTAGCATTCTTAGCCTGGGCTTCTGTGGTTCCTTTTATATAAAAATAAATTCTGACTGCTTCGTAGGAAAACCCTCTGCAAAACAAGGAACTGCTGAAGGGCATGAAATCACAATGCTGACAGTGACTGAGGTGTGTGGGCAGTCACCTCAGGAAGCTTGTGTCAGAACTCAAGTGGCAGCTACCTGTCTCATTTTGTCTCGATGTCAGTTTCAGTTTCAACAAATGTTTCTTTTCCTTAGCAGCACATCGCTTCCTTTTGCTTCTCACCGATTGAGAAGACTGAGTCAATATTTTGACTGAAGTCATGAGACTGTTTAACTCCTATAGTTTTATAGCATTGCCCCTCTCCAGTCTGAGAGGATGGCATGCATCCCTTTACAGCTGTTGAAGGAAACTGTTGAGAAGTGCACACCACTCTGCCATTAGGAAAACAAAAGACTGCAGAGGTGCTAATGCCTCTTCACCCCCAGGGTCTGGCATAGAGCACTCTGTGCCAGTTACACTGGCAGAAATTGTATAACAGTGCAGAAGCTAGAAAAGCTGAAAATGCATTCAAAGAAAAGTAATTCCAGTGTCTTACAGATCCTGTAAACCCTAGGGAAAAAGTAAAAAGACACAATATATCCCTTTTACAGTGTCAGCTGTTTTAACCCATAGCTTTTTTCCCTTTCTGCACCCATTCATGCCCCTTTTTTCCTCTTAGTGATTCATCTCCCATTCCTGCTCAGTGCTGAACACTCACATTGCTGTTTTCTGCTCAACTGTCAACACTTCTCCCCTCAGCTCTGCTGCATTTTTAAAACCTAAGCCAGCATTATATTTATAAGACATGCCATTATTAGGAACCAGTGCTGTTCACATCCAGAGGCATACATGGGACTTGACACACCGGAGACAGCGGAAGCAAACAGTGTAAAGAAAATCAGAAGTGAGAGAAGGAGAACTGGCTGGGAGGCACCCGGCTAAACAAGCACTGGGGAGATGGGGAGAAAAGATCTTGGAGTGGAAAGCCTATCACATGGGCAGCAAGTGGTCATCCCGTTCTTCTGACTCCTCTCCCAGCTGGTCATCCCCCACGCCGCGGTACGTGGCTGGCGCGTTCCGAGGCTTGGATCGGCACACAAAGTCACAGCCATCCTAGGAGCACAGGACACAGCACCTGCATCAGACTGTTTGCAGTTGACTCAGCATCCAAAGCAAAGCAGCTCCTGCAATTTTTCTTTTGCTAAGGGATTATGCCTATCCCTGTGCTACCTGAAACATGTGCCCAAATCTTGTCTTGACATAAAAACATCCTACTCAATCTTGAAAGCTCTAGGCATACTGGTTAACAGTATGCAGCAACATCAGGACAAGGCAAGCATGAAGGATAAACAGCACTGCCTACATTGACCAAGGAAGGATTTCACAGGTGACCACTCCTACCTGGAAAGTGTTAACCCCTAAGGAGCATGTGTTCTACTTTGTTATGTAGCAGTTGCAGGATAGTGACAGGGAATCGGTCTCAGCAAGGATTCAAAAATGGAATACTTGAGAAAAAAGAAACAGATACCCTCTTCTTCTGCTTCAAGGTACATCACCCTAATGGTAGGTCTACCCAAGAGACACAGCCAATGCCATTTGCTCCTAACATGGACCAGGCTGAGAATATATAAGAATTTTCACTCACCGCCACCAAATTGCCCAGATCTTGCCAGAAGGCAAAGTGAGGAATTTGCTCCATGCCCTTTGCTCCCACGACAAGGCGCTGGTAAAGGAACCCACCAATTATGTAGACTGCAATCAGTGACAAAAATCTAGAAGGCAGAATTAAAAAAAAATAAAATCAAAGTTGAGGAAATCCTATAGACAACCTCTTCTGAGCCAGCTACCAGCCTCATATGAGCATTGGAACAAGTAGCTGAGCACCACTCAAGAACGGCGCTACAAACAGAAACCAGACTGTAAAAGGTCCCCAAGTTACCAATCTGCTCCTATAAATTTTTTAGCAGCATTATGTGAAGTAGTGCCTCTAAGCACAATCACAGAAAATGAGTCAAGACTCCTGGTCTGAGTTCCCAGCTCTGGCAAAGAGCAACTGTACAATTTTAGGGAGTCAAATCTCCCCTCTTTCACTGCACTTGTCTGTAGGCTATGAAGAAAAGCATTTACTGGGAACATAGCAGCCCTGCATCAAAGAAGCCCAGAAGCACAGTAACATCTAATGGCTGTGGATAGGTATACTGCAGTTACTTAGTCTTACTATAGCATTTGCAATGTTTCTAAATAGCACTGGAGATTATGACTCAGGCACAAACAGCTCTTCCAATGACTCACGTGATCAGTAGAATGGAGCCAACGCTGAGGTGGGAATTCTCAGCTGGACAAGCCACACTGCTGTCCATTTCAAAGAGGTAGAAACATTCCTGCTCCTTTTCCCGCTCTTCAGAAATAATGCTGAACGAACTCTGCAATTTGGGAATAGTGAAGTCATGTGAAAACATCCCCACGCACACTGAAGTTCACCAGGAGAGAGTTTTATCCCTGTTGGTGCTGCTGGGCACCAGACACTGGTGGACAGCTTGCTGCCCCCTCAAAAGCCCCTCTGCTCACAACCACCCATTGGCAGTCTCCTGATGTTCTCTTACCCCAGGTGTCACTCACCGCTGTAACTCCCCGCTTGCAAGAAATCATTATGACAGCTCGCCTCTTCTCACCACTGCAGTGCCTGCCATATGAATCACCTCCTTTATAAATCAGCATGATCCAGTCACCTGCCAGGAGAGAAACAATACAGGCTACAAATCCAGATCAGGAGGCAAAAGACAGCTAGTGAGTAAGCAAGGTATTGAGTAGAATCGTACTTCCATTGAAGACCTGGGTTTCATTGATTCTTCCTATCACTGTGGTCTTTCCATTCTGTCTATCTGTTTGCACCAGGCCACCAAAATCATGTGTGGTGCTGTTGACCTCCCTGCACACCCTAAAATGGTAGATGTAGTTTTCGGTTTTGCCTTTCTCTACGGTCACGTTAAACCTGCAGCAGGGAGAGGACAAAAGAGATAGCCCATCAGACTACAAAGAACAACACTCAGAGCAGTGGGCACTTCAGACCTGCAAGCCAGTCAGAGACTGTACTAACAGGGGGAGCCCATTCTGCAGTCTGATCCAAATCTTCCCCTCCCCTTGGCCCACAACTGGTTGTTGTGCAGTACCTCATGTGGCTCAGGGGCTCCAGTTTCTTCAGCAGGGCTCTCTCCATCTGCGACTCGCTGCTTTCATCACCAATCACATCACAGCTCCTCTCTTCCGATGGCTCAGCCCCTGCTACAGCCAGGGCCATAAAGACCAGCAGCAAGGCAGAGGTATGACAAGGTGGTGACATCCTGGACACATGCCACAGAGAACACAGAGGATTAACTGTTTCAGCCCCCTGCAAACTATCTTCAGGGTCATGGAGTTAATGATTAGCCACTTCCTCAGTCCTGACTGCAAAAAGGAGAAGTCAAAATCTAGAAACTCACAGCTCACAAGAGACACTAAATCTGAATCTCTTGCATAGCTGAAGACAATTCACTGTGTCAATTTTGGGCTCTTTTCTGAATTTGCCTTGGGACCACAAAAAGTTTTGCTGCTGAGCACATTAATTAGCTGCCAGAGCAGAGTCCAGCAGGCTGAATGTTGGAGAAAATCTCAAGCATAAGCCACTGTTTGTTATTGCATTGCACTGAGAAACCACTCAGCAGAATATTATTTATCAGGCCTCTAATCAATCATCTTCACAATTCTTGTGTAAAGAGCTCACAGGGAAGAGCCACCATAATTAGTCAGGCTCTGTTTGTTCAAACGTTTGCTCTGTTTGCCTTCATCTTAATAGTGATCTTTCCAGTACTCCTTTAGCTGAAAATCTGAAAGTGATTAATAATGCTAAACTGCAACTTCACAGAACAGTTTCTTCCTTTACTTCCCAGTTTACACCAGGGAAGGAGGAAAGCAAGGCATCCTATGTAAGATCCAACCAATGAGACAGTAATGAAGATGATAATAGTAAAATCTATAAGATTTGGCTTTCAAGTTCATCCTAAAATCACATATGAAACATTCAGTGATCGCATCAACCAAACAGGGCAGTGCAACAGATTCCCCTCTGCTTCTCATACTGTAGATTTTGGTAAAGCTCCAGACGCTGGCAGAAGGCAGACCCTCAATTAAATAAGCACCTGGCTGCAGGCAGGCACAGAGCCCGTTTGACTGAACCTAATGATTTCCCCACAGCCCTGCAGAGTCCACCGCCACAGCTCAGAACTGCTAAGTGGGATCTCTGCTCGCCATGGGGCATCACTACAAGATTAGAAACGCAGAAATCACACAATGGGTCAGGCTGCAAGGGACCACAGTGGGTCACCTGGTGCAACTTCCCTGCTCAAGTACGGCCATCCTAGAGCATATGGCACAGGACTGTGTTCAGACGGTTCTGGAATAGCTCCAGTGAGGGAGACTCCACAACCTCCCGGGGCAATGCGTTCCCGCGCGCGGCCACTGAAATGAGGAAGCCCGTGACACGAGGGCTCGTGACTGCTCTCTCCCGAAGCCCAAGGCAGCAGCTGCCATCAGCCCCAGACACGGCTTCTCCCGGGAACTTGCTGCACGAAGCTGGCAGCTGCCCGCCCGGGCCCCTCCAGCCGGCGGCTGCTGCCCCAGACCCGCCCGGGAGGGAGCGGGGCTTCACCCCGCGGCCTCGCTACGCCCCGCTCCCCACCTCCCCAGCCCAGCACACCCACCTGCAGCCGGCCCGGCCAGAGGCGCCGCCGCCCACAGGGAAGAGAGACCCGCGGCTCACGCGCATCCCATGCTGGGCGGCCCAGGGAGCACAGGCACAGGCAGCACCGGCCTCCTCCGCGTCCCGACCAGCTCCCTCACTTCGCGAGCCGGAAGCCGGGAAGAGCGTGGCGGAACTGGCGCTCGGCGCCAATGGGAGCCCGGCAGAGGCTGGAATCGCCCGCCCAGGAGCGCTTCGGCAGCGAATGATGCGCGGCGGGGGAAAGGAGGGCTGGGCCGAGAGGGCCGCCGGCCACGCCCACTTCCTCTCCGTAAGCCAATGGGCGATGACTCTCTGCGAGGAGGCCCCGCCCCCGCTGGCCTTCCCGCCAATGAGCGGCGAGGGCGGTCAGAGAGTAGGAGCCCTCACGGCGCTGAGTCCCCGCGGAGCGCCGCTTTAGGGGGAGCCGCCCCGCCAATAGCGGGCGGGCGTGTCCCGCCGTGCTGAGGCAGCGGGAGGCAGTCCCGTGGGGTGGGGATCGCCGGGTTCCCGGCTGGAAGTCGACTCACGCAAGTGCTCTGTGGCTGTCCCTTGCTGATATCGCGCTCTCCCTTCACTCTGTGCTCCGCGCAGGTTCGGACCAGCAGCAGGAAGAAAGGGCTTCCCGGCGTCACCGTCCCTCTCGCTCCCGCTGCCGGAGGCGGTAGCAGTCCCTTGGTGCCGTTTGGCTTTGCCATCCCCACCAGGTGCTTCCAGAGTGACTTGTGTTGAACGAGCGAGGGATCTCGATCGCTTCACAAAACTGCGTTGTGGCCTTAATCCTTCTGATTTTGTCCCCACTTTGTGTCTTTTTGGTAGATTCTTCCCATGTTTTACTGTACTTCGGAATAAAGGTGTCTCTTCTAGCTCCTGCAAGTTTGCCACTGTAGAGGAATTCCAAGTCCAGCACTCGAGGTTGGTGTGCTTGAGCATCTTGGATGTATAATAAAGCTATAAATAATAACGAGACTGGCCTGTTCAAAGAACATCTGTCTCCTTATGACGTGCTTCCAGAGAGTCCACTTTCTAGGGGTCTGTTGCTGGAAGGGACTGATGTTCTTTGCCCAAGTTCTAAGGCTTTTGCATCCTCTAGTTAAGAAAGAAGTGCTGCATTTAGTAAGCCTACCAACATGCTGAAGAAAGCACTTGTTTGACAGAAATTTAGGTTTCCCCACTATATGCTGCTTCAGTAGTGAAGAACTGGGGAAGAAGTGCTGCTGGCTCCTGGAAAACTGATTGATTTAGTCCTGCTGTGATTCTATACTGGCAGTATGGCACAGCTGCAGAAGTCAGATTTATTTATTCACGCTTAGTTAATAACTGAATGTTGCCTTGCACGCCATCTCCACTGTGATCCCTCTCTTTCTACTTCCTGTCCAAACAAAGAACTCAACTTATTGCTGGTATTAGAAAAAAAAAAGGTAAACCACATTAAAACAGAGCTATTAATTCTTTCCCACCAGCTTTCACTTCTCCAGTCCTTCACAAACTGTGCTGTCTTTGCGGACACTCCTCGGCACTTAAAAAGTGGCAAAATTGGCAGGCGCTGGGGGAGACACCTTTACTCCAAAGTATGACAAAACATGAATATACTGGAGAGAATCTACCAAAGAGACACAAAGTGGCTACAAAATCATATCTGTTCACTTAAACTGTGTCTGAATCTTGTTGGTTACTTTTCAGCTGCACCAATTCCCAGCTAAGGTTTCCTTGTGAGTATGGCAAATTCTCCCTCTCTGAGCTTGAGAGCTCTCTTCAGACATCTCTATTATCCATTCAACTCATTTAGGAGCGACTATTCCTCTTGTCTTGCTCTGCTGTCTTCTGCCTTCCCCTTCCTTTCAAGCATACACTCCCTATGTTGCTGCCCATAGGCCCTACCCAGGATTGAAAGGAATCTTGTGGGTGCAATATGCCACCCTTATAGGCAAGTGGAGAAATTTGCAGAAATATCCAATATCCTTCCCAGATGTGTGTAACAAATTTGCCACAACACTCTGTATCAGATAAGCATCCTCCCATGCAATAATTTCTCAAATTTAGAGCAGGTCACCAGAAGGGGGAACAATCATCCCTGTAGGAGGTAGCAATCATCCCAACCCCTTTGTTGAGAATGCCCTAACAATTCTTGTAAATTAATTCTACTGTGCTGAAGAAGTGCAGCCTGAGCCTGGCCAATATCCCCCAGTCTGAGCATGAAATGGAAGGGATCAGAATGTGGATTAAAACAAAAGCCTTCCAACCATGCAACTAAGAAGTTTCTCGGGGTGCTGGAAGCATCAGTACTCCCCACCATAGAATCATAGAATCTTTGAGATTGGAAAAGACCCTTAAGATCATTGAGTTCAGCCATTAACCTGACACTGCCAAGCCCAGCACTAAATCATGTCTGTAAGCTCCACACCTGCATCTTTTTAAAATACCATCAGGGATGGTGACTCAACCACTTCCCTGTGCAGCCTGTCCCAGTGCTTCATAACCCTTTTGGTGGAGAAGTTTTTGCCAATATCCAATCTAAACCTTCCCTGGCACAATTTGAACTCTTCTCATCAGTGGTCAGTACTTCAAAAGAAAAGTGGGCTTTCCTGTTGTTGCTGACGACAGAGTAACTAAATGTTTGAGTTGGGAAGGATCTTTTAAGGTCATCTGGTACAACCCTGTGCTCAAGCCAGGCCACCTACAACCTGGCCCACCTACAGCCCAGGACTGTGTCCCGGCAATTCTCCACTGAAAGAGACACCGCAACATCACTGCCCAACCTCTGTCAGTGTTCAGTCACTCTCACAGTAAAAAAGTGTTTCCTGATGTTCAGAGGCAACACCTTCTGTCTTTCAGTTTGTGCCCATGGCCTCTTGTCCTAGTACTGGGCACAACTGGAAAGAGTTTGACTTTTCTTGTAGCCTCCCTTCAGGTATTTACGTATATTAACTGGATCCTAACCAAGAAGTCTTTTCTTCAGGCTAAACAGTCCCAGATCTCTCAGCCTTTTGTCACAGCCCGGCAGGTCTGGTCCCTTTATCGTCTTTGTGTCCCTTTGGTAGATTCTCTTCAGTATGTCTGTGTCTCCCTTGTACTGCTGCTGTTGAGATGTTGACTTAGAGGGCCTTGAGGGATGCCAGGTCTCAGTGCCTGTCTTGTGTCTCAAGCACACTCACAGTGATGTAGACAGAGTCCCAGTCCAAAGTGGAAGTATCCAAAGCTCACAAGGCTTCCTTCTCAAACCCCTGCTGTCCACCTCTACCTCTCTTTTGACAGTAGTTGGGCTGCCAGTTTGCTGTAGCCATTGCTTATACCACTTTTCACCTTGTACCCTCACTATTCACCTTTTTTGCCTTGTGCTGTCACCATCCTGTTCCTTCTGTGCTGAAGGGAGCTCCTCAGAGCAGCACTCATCCTCCCAATTTCTGCATCAGTGCAACCACACCCTCTTGCATTGGCAACAATTAGAATACCCCTGAACTTTGTGATTAATCACCTTTTCCATTAGCAGCTGTTCTTAAGACATCCTCCATCAAGTTAGAAAATGAAAGCTTCTGCAGTTCCACTGCTCTCCATTCTGTTGTAAAATTGGTTATCTTGAGCAGCTGGAGGCAGAGGTTGCAGCTTCACATTTCTTGTCTTCAGAATGTAGCCTCAGGTTTCCTGTTTCACAGGCGTTGAGCCCTGTTGTTCAACAGTCTGATCAAAACATCTTGTTGTGCACACTCCTTGCTTTGGCATGGAGGGAAGCAGATCAGAAATTTCTGCCGCTGATGAGAGCGAGGAAGTAACGTATACGTCTGTCAAATTCCCTCAGACTCCTCCGCCAAGGGCCAAAGCTGCACAGGAAAAAAGAGGTGAGGAAAGATGGATGAGGTAGGTTAAAACCAAAAATTTTACTTTGAGTGAAAGCAAGGTCTGACAGAAACACTCTGAACTGGCCACTGATTCTCAGTGCCAGCGTAGAGAGCTGTTGCTTTGGTTCTAAAATTACTCTGAATATTTTAATGTGATAAAAGCTGATGAGTTAGAGACCCAGCATTGTTGCCCTCCCTCTCACCGTCAGACCTCTTTCAGTGTCTACTCCTGGGCATTCAACCCAGGCATCCTTTTCTTCAAAGCAGATTTAAAGTTGTCTGCTTGTCAGCAGTAAGAAATTGTGAACAATAGTTCTTTGAAGGGCAGGCAAGATGCGAATACAGATAAATTAGAGGCGTATGCTAATCAGAGACAGAGAAAGCATATGAGATCATCCAGCCTCTCTCCGGTGGAGCTATGAAGGATTCTTTTGTGATACATTTTTTCCTGTTTTCTATGTTCTAGTGTTACATACCTCCCAGTGAGCAAATTTTCAGCTTTTGCCATGAAACAGTTCTCAGGGCACCTTACTATCAGGAAGATTTTCTTAGTGCTTTCCTCAATTTTTTCTTTCCTTATTTCCTCTCCATTACTCCAATCAGGCCTGCAAATGTCACACTGAACAATTCCTCTGGCTGCTTAGTTGAGAAATACCACCTTCAAAGAGTGAAACTTTGCATTGGTGATCATTCTTTGCAAATATTTCCTTCATGCAAAATGGTGAAGGGGTTGGAACTAGGTGATCTTAGGGTCCTTTCTAACCCAAACCATTCTATGATTCTGTGAAATGTCTGTGTGTTTTAGATGAGTTGTGTTGCATTGGCTGCAGCAATAATGGTTGACCTTAAATTTTCAGAGCTGTTACAGCAAAGAGGACTCTCACTGTAGGATAAAAGATTTCTATGCCCTGATCAGAATAATTTCATATACCTATGGTGTTTACTGCTGCTTGGTCACTTGCTTCACTGTGGAAACAAAGCCAGCACAAAAAACCACAGGTTCCTATCCAGTACTCACATTCCATCTGTTTGGAAGGCAGTCTTGCTTTTGCATATGTTTTCATCAGAAATTATGTTTTCTGTCACATCAGAAAACACAGTGACATCCCTTCATTCCCTGCCATTCCTATTTGCTCCCATCCTGTTGAAAGTGGATTACCCAATGCCCTCCTGAGATGTTTGCATTTTTCTTTTTAACATCTCTCCACATTCCTCTGTGGACCCTCATTTTTTTGAGCTAAGGTCAGAGAGCCTAAAATAAGGAAGTTGATCTTTGAACATATTATTATGTTAATAATAACATGTATAACATATTATATATATACGTTATATATATTATATATAACATAAATAACATATTATTTGATTCTTTCTCAGCTCTCTTCAGAGAGCTAAGGAGCTCACTTTAAGTACCTCTCTTTTGAAGATCTTTATGCTCAACTCTGTCCCTGCCTCCATCACTTTTGAGAGATGTGCTTTCAGGTATTTCTTCTTTGCTCAAATGCACACCCTTGCTGACTTTGTAGGCACAGTATCACTGGTGTGTAAATCAGTCCTCTGGCCAAACCAACAGGTTTTGTTGTTAGTGGACTCCTCGAAAATGAAGAGTTGTCCTCGTTGTGTCTTCTGTTTGGCTTATGGAGAGCCTTAGATATGCTGCACTACCAGAATGTCAGTGCAGCAGTCACTTAAGACGGTGTTAGGCTGTGCATAGTGCTTGTAGTAAGAGCAACACCAGGTCTGTGCCATGGCCAGGAACAGAAACCTTGTTTCTCAAATTCTCCTCTTTGGCTCTAGGCAGCCATGCTGCTCCCATACTGAGGTAGGCAGGAGATGAGGGGAGCTGTTTGGGATAGGGCCATGACATTCTTCAGATTGTCCTAGATGAGTTGAATTGTAAAATGCTAACAGCTTTCAGTTTTTGAACTGAATCTGGACTCACAAACCTAAAAATATTGGGCTATGTTTCTTGCAAATGATGCAGAGTATCAGAGTAATTTCTCCAGAGCAAAGAGAGACTTAATGGGGTGTTTTGTTTTCACACAGAAAGTGATAACGTTGGATATTTACGTTAAATGTCCACCAGTCCACTTTTCCCTTCCCTTGGCTAGACTCTTCCACAGTTCCTCAGACAACTACATGGAAATATTTCTCCATTCAGATTTTCCTCCTGTTTCAAACTCATCTTAGGTACTTCTCCCATCCACTCCTACAAGATCTTCACATGTAGTTCGGGGGCTGAGGATCAAACACACACGCTTCAACCTGTTTTAAAAAGTGTGAACTGCAGGGGCTCCCTTTTGCAGCAGGTAAAAATCCCGATTTGTGAAATACTTTATTCCACTTCTCTGGATTGATCTCTGCAGTTCAAGTGCAGCTTAAATTGACCTCAAACACCTCCTGTTTTCCCACATCACTTTGGTTTTTTTTTTCCTTCCAGAATTATCTAATGCCATATTTTTTTCATTTTTAAGAACTTCAGTGACTCTCCCACTGCTGGGGTTGTGGAGGTGCCCTAGGATTTTGTTTTGATGATGTGTCATTCCCTTTTTTCTGCAGCTGATTTGAAACAATAGAGAGTGAACTGCTCTATTCATTGCCAGGACCCACTAGCTCTGTGCCTGGTGCTGACATTTAAGGATTAACCATTTCACAGACTGCCATCCTGGTTGCCTTGTGTTGGCAGTAGTTTTCCCTAAAATCAGTAACAGTGATCTGAAAGATGCAGGACACAGCTTCTTTGAAGAGGCAAGAGAGGAAGGAAAACAAGATTACAAATGTGATCTCAGAACCAGGAGTTATGTTTCATCAGATGTTTATCCCCTTTTGCCAAATTTTCAGTTGTAATCTGCAGAGAAAAATCTCCACCCTACCCCTTAACCTTGGGCTGACTTCATTCTCTTGAGGCCTAATCTGATGACAAAACCCAAGATGCCAGGGATACAAACAAGAGCAATAGTGAGCAGAGTCAAGTTTGAGTTCCAGACCCAGTCCAAGTCCTTCAGTTCTCCCATTGTCCCTTTGTGTGAAGCTGAGGAATAGGTTGGAACCAAAAAGTCTTTCTGTATTTTGTCTCTAAAAAGAGATTATTTTCTTTTTTAATAATGATTTTAAAAATAAGAAATTTTGCTATTTTTAAACTATGTTTGGGACAGCTAGAAGATCCTACAAGCTTCAGGAAACGTGAGAAAACCTCTACCTTAGAAAAGATCTTTCTACCAGAAGAAAGATGTTTACAACAAAGCTTCCTCATGATCTCCTTTGTTACTTTAGAAACTTCTAGCCAAAACCACAGGCCTAACTGTGTTGCTTTAGATGAGAAACTGGCCTTAACATTAGTGAGCCTGCAAACTGGTCAAGATCAAAATAAATTCTTTTTTATTAATTTACTGATCTGATCTACTTTCTGTATTTGGACAAAGCTTCCAACGTTTAAAGGATGCATTCTTGTTTTTAAGTGAAGTCCCTTCCCCTTCTGTTTTAGTGCTGGCTTTCTTTGTCTTGCTCACAATATTCTTGATATGGGACATGTATTTGTTTTCAACCTCCACCAAGAGATCAGATGTGTTTCTTTGGATCTCATGACATGACTGAGAGTGAAGCACCTCAAATTTCATGAGATTCATGGGGACTTTGCTGCTGGATTTGGGTAGAAGGGTCTGGAAGATCACAAGAGCCGGATGTGGTACATAAGTTAGCTGCACATTTACTGCTTCTTAGAAAGTGGTGGTGTCTGTGCAGCTATTGTAGTGATATTAATAAAACAAGCAAGCTAAGTTCCCCTGAAGCTCATCTGTGCCAGTAAGTGTCATCCTCTCCTCAGCCTGGGAGAGAGGAGATTTTAGTGCTGAGATTTCAAATGTTTTATGGAAAGTGAACACCTCTCAGGTCAAACACAGCTCCAGGAGATGACAATGGAAAAGCAACATGTAGCCTGAAGGTTAACATGTCATGCTGTACATGAGCAGATCTCTCCAGGCCAGTACTGACCAGCCCTTTGAAAGGAAGCTGTGCTGGGCTACAGTGGAGGTTGCGCCAAGGACTCACCCTTTGCCACTGGCAGCCAGTGAACAGGAGAGAGTGGGGCTGAAAGTGTGAAGGGACAGAAGTCCCAAGGTCTTCAAGGCAGGTTCTCCCATCTTGCCACCCCACCGAGGAAGGTGAAAATGTAGGATTGACTTGGGAGTATCCTGGGAAGATGTAGCATGACCATGTGTCTAAGCCCGTGAAGAGGAAGGTGCCATTAAACCTGTTACCGGGAGAGCTGGGGGAAAAGCTTTGGATTTTTTTTGCATTTAAGCTGGAGCAGGGTGGCTGTAGCAATGCAGCTCTGTGTTTCCACCCCAAGCTTCAGTGCTGAGAGGAGTGGATTTCTTGTGAGGCTCCTGCCAGCAAGAGGTGTCACGTGGTGCCTGGGTGGCCCAGCTGACTTGTGGCAGGTGCTTCCTCTCCTGGGGTCAGCTGCCATAGGGGCTGGACCAGCAGGCTCTTTGGCCAGGCAGGGGCAGAGCTGTGGCTGATGTGGACACAGCTACCTCCTAGGAAGTACCTCTCAGGCAAGGACTGATGGCCCCAAACCCAGCTGCAATAGGGCCCTGGGTTGATGGGCAGGGGTGTAGGGAGGCTCCAGGTTGGCTGGACAGGGACAGTGATGTCAGCCGTGTGCAGAGTGTAGACAGACACGAGGCTCTAAATAGCGCAGTTCCTTGTGGAAGTGCCCAGGATACAAGCACACTACGTAAAACCATGGTCAGTTTTTCTGTGGCTCCTGCTCACTATGGTTTCTTTTCTCTTTTACAGCTCCCCATCTGTGGTCAGCAATTCTGAAGGGCTTAGCCATAGTCTTTGGGACACTGAGCATCTCCCTAGCGATTGCTTTGATTTGGAAGATGAGTAAGTGCACAAAGGGCTCCTGAGAATGAGCAACCAACAGCAAAGGACCAGAGACACATCTAACCACAGAAACTCCATTATATGTAGTTAAAACCAGAAACTATTCTGAGTTTCTGCCAGCCTTATGTACCCACTGCCTATCCAGAGTATTTTGAAGAATATATTCCTCATGCAGACTCCAGGCAGCCCATTTCAGATCCTGTGGCAAGGAACAGTTAAACATACTGAAAAGTCTTTGTAGACTTGCCTGCTAATTTTAGTGGTAAACTTTAGAACAAATAGGTCTATAATGTATTTGCAGGTATGCAGAAAGAGCTGGACCATGTGGAGGAGTTTACTGTTAGCTGCTTAAAATCCATTCATCTAGGGTGGGGTGTGATCACACCACATCCACAGAGTGTGATCTGTTTTCAGATCAGTTTTAGTTTTAGTTTTATTTACTGGGTATCTGAGTAGTTCAGTGGCAACCTGAGGGCGGGGTGGGTGTATGCATGCTTGCACCAGCATCAGAGTGTATGTGACTATTGTAAGATTTTGAGTTAGACTGGTATATTCAGAATCTTATCTTGACTTGAATTTTATGCATTTCAGTTATCCGAAAGAGTTGTTTCGCAGTAGGTCCTTTCTGAGAAGTATTTCTGTCGGTTAATGGTAGAGTATGAATATTTTGGCTTCTTTACAGGTGACTTCTGCCCACACTGCCCTCAACAGTGGGTGGCCTACAGAGGGAGCTGCTACTCTTTCTCCAGGGAAAAGAAGGATTGGAATTCCAGCCAGGAATCCTGCAGGGCACAGGGAGCTCATCTCCTGGTGATCAGTGATACCTGGGAAATGGTAATGGTTTGCTTAGTCTTTGAGGATCTCCCATTTCCTAGCAGATACCTAAGTGACTGACATACAAGCAGTGCTGCCACTTCAGCAATATTTTGGTTTTAAAGGAGAGGAAGGATTTACGACTGTGATGTTACACATCACAAAGTTTGCAGGAAGGAGAGAAGCAAAGGGGAGAAGGGAGAGATGAGGGTCACTCTCAGGTACTCAGCATCGTCCTAGGAAGGATGGTAGGAGGCAGCCTTCTCCACTGCTCCTCTCCACCTCCCCTCCTATCCCCAATAAGGCTGATATGAATGATTACGGGAAATTACTGTGGCACTGAGCAATCATTGTATTCATTGCCTGCAAACTGATACGTCCCCACTCTCAAGGAATGCTTCCTTTGCAAAACCAATGCTTCTCCTCCCTGTGACCGCTTCAGCTCCTCCAGCTCAGTGACCCATGCCGTTCCCTGTGTTCATGTTTGGATATTTCTTTCTCAGTCTCTTTTCAATGCTTACTTCCTCTCTCTGCCAAGTACCTCAGTTGTGCTGATGAAATAAGGAACCATCTGTTCCTCTGCAGGTGCTCTCTGAGGGCAGGGGCGTGTATGGTCACTAGAGAAATGGGTAGTGCTGATTACTGGGGCGCTGAGGTACATCTGCTTAAGTAGAGCAGAAACCTTGATCTGGTTTTGCTCAAGCCAGGGCTTATTAGCTCAGGTCCAATGAACGTGGACAGCTTCCAGTCCCTGGACAGAAGTTGCATTGTATGATGTTCTCTGGAGGATTACAAAGCCAGGTCTCTGCTCGATCGGGAGTATGTACCAGGCTCTTACATTTACTTAGACAAATCCTGACTCCTTGAGAAATAGGCATCTTCCCCAGATTACCCATTTCTCTGCATGAAGAAAGCCTCCCTGCTCCAGCTCTTTCTTACTACCATCTCTGCTACTAGAGTGTTACCCCTTATCCCTGCTCAGACTCACCCATCTAAGCAAGACTTTCCTAGTTATCCATGCCTTGTACTGCAAAGTCTATGATTGCTTGATCTCTAAGTGCCAGGCCAGCACAGTCACCTCCAAACCACCGGCAACACTCAAGTCATTCCTCAGGCTGCCCTTATTCCAATGACTTTACCAAGCCAGCTTTGTTAATGCTTCTCTGTGAAGATGTCTTCTCTGAAACATTGTTTATGGAAGCAGGAGACAAGGATGGAGCCCAGTCACATCCCTGAAAAGTTGCTGTTCTTTGGTTGCAAAGGTGGACAAAACAAACTTACCTCTCCTGGCTTTTTTTTAAAACAATAATCAGAAGTTAAAAGTTAGCTAAAGGGGAATGAACATTGAAAACATGTAGGAGGAAAGTGTGTATAAAATTTAAAGAGCTTTTGTCCTTGGTTTGTTACACATATCTGTCAGTGCCTTCACTTCATGCCCCACCCTGCCCTTCCCTGCCCTGATTTTACCTTTAATTGTTAATACTTCACATTAGCTTGCCACCTAGCTGTATAGCAGAGTGTTAATACTAATAGCATACCTTCCTACATAAAGCTCTGTGCAGGAAACTCCAGGAAACTGGGCTGCAGTTCATAGAATCATAGAATCTGCCGAGTTGGAAGGGACCCATCAGGATCATTGAGTCCAACTCCTGGACCTGTGATTAGAAGGTGTGAGGAATAAGTATTGTCAGCTGCTTAAGGAACAGGGAGGCTGGGGGATGTATCTTACTCTCTGTTCTCTTTACTTATCCTGACCTCCATTTTCAGGCTGGCTTTCATTAGTCACTTTGTAATTCATCACCATTTCTAGGATCTGTTCAAGCGTATTCAAACAGAATGTTTCTGGATTGGAATGAGGAACAGCACAGGATCTGGATGGATTTGGGAAGATGGCTCTGTATTCAATGATTCCAAGTGAGTTTCATTCTGTTTTAAAAACAATAGTGCTTATTCAGATTGCCTGGTGTTCCGGAACACCCAGAGTTCCTCCTCCAGATGTCAGGAGCTTTCTTCCTGGGCAGATTTTCTTCTTCCTGTCACCTGTACTGCACTAAGCTCAACGGGGTTTACTTTTCACTGTCCTGCACCTTGTAAGGGCATGTACCTGTGAGAAGCAGGTCTGTGTTAGTATCTCACTCTTTACTCCCCTCCAGCTGCTCAGACCAAGGTCTTTATTTACCTGCACCAGCACACAGATGCTTGGTCAGAAAGGCAAATGGCTTTACTGGGTTTAGCCACCCATTCTGTCGAGTGCTGGTGTCACTGGGTACGAGCACCCAGCCCTTTGCTGCATCACTGGTGCCAACTCAACTCAGAACCTTAATTTCAGCTCAGTCTTTATTTGGACAGAACTCAGTGTTTTGCATGAGGGAAAACATGTTTTTATCCAGGGACTTTCCTGGCCCTTTCCTTTTTATGGCAGTTAAGGCAATGAGTTAGTTTCTAAAGCCTCTCCAGCAAGGAAAACTTGCCTAAGATCTGAATGTCAATAGGTCAGTACTCTGAGCACTTGGCTTAGTTCCCTGAATAAATCCAGCTTTCTGTTCTTACAAACTCCTTGAAGGCAATGATCATTCCATGAAACTTTCACCTCTGCCACTCACATGCTGATGGATATCACTGCCACTGTGGTGTTGTGTGTATGTTTGGTTCTGATTTGGGTTCTATGATGGCAAAATTACTTAGTTGTGGCAGGTAGATAGGTTTTTTGGTGCGCATTTTATTTTCTAACAGCTGCCTTTTGGAGGTCAGGTTGTTTCTCTTCCTCTGGGCTACACCCTTCAAAATCAGATGTTTTTGATTCCTTGTCTCCAGGAGACAGTCTCAACATTTTCTTTCATTCTCACTACTGTTCCATGTACCTTGCAGGGTCCACTCTAACAGTCCTGTGCAAAACTGTGCTGTTCTGATGCAAGGTCAGTTTCGTGCCTCCAGCTGTGAAGTTCCTACTCCATGGATCTGTGAGAAATCGCTTAGATAAATCACATGTGCCTTTTTATCCCACGACGACCTCATCAGTGATGAGTTGATCATTGTCCTGCAAACCAAAGCTTCACACAAGAGCAACGACTTGCCTTTTCCTCACGCTCACTAAAGTATTTTACAAGGACACGTTTGTTGCCCATAAGAGTGAGTTACCCTCAGCAATAGATCTATTCTCAGTCCACAAGTGTTAGATTACTGCTGTTTGTGACCAGATAAGACCTGGGACATATTCCCTGGCATAGTCTTTCTCTTATTTGTCCTATAAGGGCAAACAAAAGCTTTGTCACAACAGGTGTCTTCAGATCTCTGAGGGGTACCTAGCCTTCAGTTTTGAGCATCAGATTTAATTTCTATTCCTTGCATCTCCATTGTCTGGTATCAGAAGGACTGGGAAAATGAAGCCTGCTGGTCACTGACAGAAACATATAAACAGATTTTTCCCAGTGGCAGCCTTTCCTTTTGCATCCCAGTACTATGAGTGGGGGAGAGGAGGGTGAAATGAAGCAACAACTTCTGTAAATGCAGCAGTGAAAATAAAGCTCCAGTATTGCACTGGACCAAAACTGTGTGCCTGTGCCATTTCTTCTCTCTGTTGGAAGGAATTAGCTGCAGGCCGTGTTTTATAGGCCAGTTTTAGTCTAACCAGTGAAGAGACTGGGCTTCTGGAGTCAAAGGAATACGGTTAATTTTGTGTAATTATTGAATCAACCAATAACCTGTTTTCCTCCCCACTTCTGCATTTTCATACTGCAGACAGAGGAAGTAATGGACAAACCCTTAATACAATGATCTTGTAAAGATCCATGTAAAGAACCATGGACATAATGGAGAGTCCAAGAGAGGGCCACAAAGATGAAAGGACTGGAGCATCTCTCCTATGAGGAGAGGCTGAGACAGCTGGTTTATTGTCAAGCAGAGAAGGCTGAGGGGAGATATTATTCACAGAATCATAGAAACACACAATAACTATCTTTAGCATTTCAATTCAGACTACATACAATATACATTTGCTTCATATTTTTATCATAATTGCAGGAAATCCTTACCAGCTACCAGGGGCATTATCTTCCATCTGCTTAAGAGTATGCTACACATGAAGGTGCCAAAGCAGATAAAGACAAAATTACAGATCTTAACATACTTAGCTAAGTGGGTGTCTGCTGAGCCTCACATAGAGTTCACTGAGATGAGGGTCTCAGGTGGGAATGTTTTACAGCAAGGGTGGGTCTGCTTTTCAATAATCATGTCTGCAACAGGCAGACCTGGGGAAACTGCAGTGTAGTAGGAGGTCAAAACTCTTGAGTTTTCATCTTGGCTTGTCTGGGTTACTTTGGTTGAGTCATTTTATCTGTGCCAGAGTCCATTCAACTGTCATAACACAGTTGTTCCTGACTCCTAGAAAGTTGCCAGACACTATGAAATAATGCTGGACACTTTGCTTGTTTTGTCAAAGTGGTGGTAGCATGTGTAGAAGGGAATATACCAGTTACCTTACCATCTCCCCTTGCAGCTCATCTCACCTACATATCCTCATAATATGAGAAGCTGAAGAAACAGCTTCTCATATGATGATATGTAGGTGAAATGAGCATGTCTCTGAGCCTGCCTAATTTACCTTGCCTGAATGGACTGAAAACATTTCTCTTCAGTTCTTAGTTACTGAGTGCATTTTTGACCAAGGTCCTAGCGATCAGGAGCTGGCTTGGGAGCTGTGTGAGCTGTTTGGCTATTTGACAAAAAGGGTACATCTAGCTCTCTCTGCCATGTGCAGTTCTGCACCTCATTCCTGTAGGGTTTATGTTCCATCAGTCTAACTCCTGACCTGTTCAAACTAATGGAAATTGTCATCCTCAAAAGGGCTTTGACCAGCCCATATACAAATCCTCTTCTCTGTGGGTGAGGCAGACTTCCCTGGGTTACATTTCTTTTGGGAAAGCAAAGCAGTCTTCACGTACCAGATGCAGAAGGAAGAGCACAAATCTGGGCTGTCTTTTGTGCAGTCCTCAAGGAAATTGCACATGCACTACTACCCTCTTTTTTCCTATGCAGGTCACTGCAGGGCAGAATGAGGTCTGTAATGAAGGTTACAGACTGCACTTGGATTTCTTAACTCCAGAGTTCCTGAGCTTACCAAAATTTTGATGATTAGAGTAGGAGAAGAGTAGGACAGACAGAAAATAATTTTATCCTGCACACTTTTTAATCTGAAAATTATGCTTTACATCCTCTAACATAGATCTCCATTCTTTGGAGTTTGCATTAGAACTGTAAGTAAGACAGATACTCTACTGCCACTTGCAAGGGTAATAATTACCAGAGCTATTGATCCTCCTGCTGCAGACCAAGTAAAGACAGTGGTCTAAAACCCCCATTTCTCTCTGTGGTACAACATTGCCCATCACAGTGCATTACATGGATTTTCACTTAATGAAACCAGGATGACTCCATCAAACAGCAATAATTTGATCTAGATGTACCAATAACTTGACCTGGAACAAGAACCAGTAGAAGGAAAGTTAGACCCAGGCCACATATGTTCTGCTGTGTGAGGGTAGCTGGGGCTCTGGGCAACTGGTTAATGTGTTACATTCTGTTAATGGGTTGAACTTTTGGCAGCTTCCCGTCATGTCACTGTCCCTGTTTCTGTCAGGGTGAAGGCCAGATTATTTTAGATGACTTGATTGTCTAGGCACTTTCTGGCCTCTTTTCCTGGCATAAGCTTTGATGCAGGAACGGAGAGCAAAAGGGAACAGCGTGGGTGGAAAGGTTTTTCCAGTTTGCATTCGCTGTTTTCACAACCTATTAATGGGAATTTGATGCACCCACAGTTGCTTCCCAAATCCTATGCTCCTAGTTTGGAGGAAATCAAACAGCTCTTGCTCCTCCAGCAGCCTCAGTGACCTGTGCTGTGTCCAGCTCTATGTAGAGAGCCCTGCCAGAAATGGAGGCCTTTCCCTCATGCTCTGCTGTTAGCCCTTCTTTCCTTTAGCTACAACCTTTCCACTTCCATTGCCTCTGTCCTGCCCCCAAAAGAAACATAGCTCTGGCCTGCCAGGAACCCTCCCCTCCCTCTCTCCCCCAGCACTGGCCTTTTGCCCGGACTTGGAGCTGCTAGTTCCAGCTCCTCCTTACTGCCTCTCCCTGTTTCCGGATGGGCCCTGGCCCCCAGCCCTTATCTCCTCCAGCCCCTGGGCTGTTTGCAGAGGAGACTATAAAGGGGTTGACTGGGAGAGCGGAGGGGGAGTACAAGCAGCACTGGACCACACTGAGTGTCTGCTTGGCTCACCACGTCCTGCTGTGTACCATGGGGAAGAACGGGCTGCTTATCAAATCAAGCATCTTCCTCCTTCTCCTCTTCTTCCTTCCAGGAGACACCTCACCCATCACAGAGCCGTAAGCTATGCTGGGGAGTCTCTGGGCAGGCAGGAGACGTCGGTTGTATTCCTGTGTTTATTGCTTTGTCCCTTGTTTTCTATCTAATTTGTTTTATCCAGGAGTACAGACACCAGGGCTGGGTAAACTGCCTTCTACAAACAGGATCTATGGTGTTTGAGAGAGACCCAAAACAAGCTGTGAAACTGAGATATCAGTAAAACTTTAGGGGAAGAAAATAAGGAAGAGGGAAAGGTCTATGAGAATACCTTTTACTGTTTCATTGAAATTCAACAAAATTTTATGCACAAAGTTAGTTCTTTTGAAAGACAACTTTTCATAAGTGTTTGTGCAATGAGTTCTTTTTAAGAGACAAACCATTTTGAAAGGACAATGAAAAGTTTAATTTTAGGTTGACTGTCCTACTCCCAGGTTGAAATGCCCAGGAGTTGGGAGTGGCTTTTTTAAGATGATAATGAGAAGAAAAGGAACAAATAGCACATCTGGCCTGCTCGGGAATGGCTTTATTTTTGTAATTCACATTTTTCAGCTCAGCCAATGGAGTGAAAATTCCCTTCTCACCCAGGGTTATGTGACACTGTAAGACTGACTGCTCAAGTCTGTGAGCATATATTGTCCTCCCTCCCTTCTTCAACCCCTTTTGCCCTTTTTGTACATGAAGGGCATTTGTGTTGTGTGCATGTGTGTGCGTGTGTGTACATGTATGACGGGGCAGTGCATGAAGGGTCCTGACATCCCTAAGACTTTCTCCTTTGGCTTTTTGGCAATGTCTCTTACTCCCCTGCAAAGCACGGGGCACCTCACCCATCACAGAGCCACAAGGGGTGCAGGGGAGTTTCTGAGCAAGGCTGTGCTGCAGTGTTTTCATCAAATGTAGGGGAAGCAGTGGGATCTCAGGGGCCAGAGCTTGCTCCCTCCAGACCAATCGATGGACAAAAAGGTGCCAGAACCTCTGCTATTGCTAAAGGGAATGCTGTGCCTTACTGCTGAGGTGTTGAGGGCTCTCCTCCCATCTGCTCAGTGCTCTGGGGATGCCCATCAGGGGCCAGTCCTCTTCCACCAAAATGGGAGCATGGTTAGCATTAGATGGATTGGGCTTGATTCCCCGTTTCAGTGCTGGGCACTGGGACACCACCAGCAAGTTGCCACATTGGGAAGGAAGGAGGCTGTGCAGGGCTGAGCAGGGATCCCCTGTTGAGCTGAGACAGCAGGGCTTGCTTCTCTGAAAACCTGAAACTTGTTTGTGTTTTTGCTTAAGATCTGGCACCACGCTGTGGCAGTTTTGGATCTCTGCGAGGAGTGAGAGTAGTGCTACAGATGTTTCGCAGTGTGTAGGCAGCGGCATTTATTCACTGGGTACTGGCACTTGTGTGCCTCCTGAATCCTACTAGCAGCGTCTAGCAAATGTGACTGCTGACTTCCCCCCCGCCTTTATTCAGAATCCTGGGAAGAAGTGCTGCTGTTGTGCCATAACCTAGAAAAACATATCCTTTCCAGATGTCTGTGTGGAGGATTTCCTCCGGTATTTTGCATTTGAGATCAACCTCTCTGCTTTCTCCTGCTGCCACAGATATGCTGGAAATCTTGTTACACTCTTAGAAAATGCACCTTTCCCCCTGTGTGGTGAGGGCTGTAGTCATCAGATTGGTTTATTTGTTCTTTATATACAGCTCCTGTTACCTGTTCCTGCTCCTCTGACCTATCCTTCTCTCCTGTTCCTAGGCAGTACATGGTGATAGTGCCCTTTATGATACATACAAATTCTCTTGAGAAGGTCTGCGTTCAGCTGACCCACCTGAACGAGTCTGTGACGCTGAGTGCTGCACTTGAGTATCATGGGGAGAACAGGAGCCTGATAGATGATGTGGTGTCAGAGAAAGACGTGTTCACCTGCATCCCTTTCTCTGTGAGTATCTCATCCTTGTGGTATGATCCTTTGTGCCAGGGATAAAATGTGAAGGCACTGAGAATTAATGACCAGAGTAACACTGTGTAGTTACTCACTTACCTCTTGGCTAAAGGTGTGTTCATGTCCATCCTCAACACCTTCTCAATGCTGAGGTCTCCTTAGTGTGATAAATGACTGAGATGCTGAATCCTGGAAAGCCCTTTCTAGGACCGGAGAAGAAGGTAGGTTTAGTATATTGACACTCCTGACGGCTGTTTGGTGAAATGGCTTTCCACATCATCCTTCAACATCCGCAGTTTGTCAATTGAGTGCCTTCAAATTGTGGTAGAGCTTTTGGTCCTCAGATGTGTTTTGCCTGGTGTATACTGAATTAATGTAAGTACATAGAGTTGTACCCTGCCTGTATCTGAAAAAAACTGTAAAGCAGGAAATTTATAATTTAATGCAATTGATAGCCCCAGGGACTATAACAAATTGCAGGCAACTGAGAAAGCTGATCGTTTAGCTCAGAGCTTAGATTATGTCTTTGGCCTGAGAATTGTCTTCAGGACACTGAAAAGGTTGGCATTTTTGTCTTGGTTTGTCAAATGTAGGCTGAAGACTGACTTTGTCACTTGTGAGAGAGAGATAAAGATGTCTGGCACATCTGATTTGGAAAAGGAAATGTTCTGCAAAGTCTAGGAACATTATCTGAAAGAGGGACTATTCCGTTCCCCTTGTGAATGTCAAAAGAAAAAGGATGGAAAGGTTTGGTCAGGGCAGTAGGAATTTTTTAAAATTGGGTGGTAGAGCTAGGAATTCCTTTGCTGCTCAATCCTTGCGCAATCGCTGCACAGCAGGAGGAATGGGTAGGAATATGAGACAAATAAAGATCAGTCTCGTGTTCCTCACTGTAGTTCCTCTCACCTCTGTGTTGGGTCCATCAGGATTATATTAGCTCTCTTATTTCATGAAGGCTAATTCAGTTCAGGAAGCCTTTAAAGGTGGTATATTACATAGTTGCTTTCTTACTCAGCTTCCACCATCAAGAGACCCGTCACCAGTCACACTTCTCACTGTGACCGTGAAGGGGGCCACGCTGCAGTTCAGCAGCCGCAAATTAGTGACGGTCCAGAACTCTGAGAGCTTGGTCTTCGTCCAGACAGACAAACCCATCTACAAGCCTGGACAGACAGGTACCAGGAAAGGGGTGGAGGTTTGCATTTGAAACAAGCATTTGTACTAAAGCTGTTGGATCATGCTGGCCAGATGTCAGTTGCTTTCAGTGCAGGTCAGAATTGCAACTTCATGGCTGAGGCTTATGTTTTATTGCTCCATATGGGGAAAATTTGGGGAATCTTAGGTGCATGCACACTCTGGGGTGCCTGTACACTCTCCCACTGGGGGCTCTGTTACTGTGGTCCATGCAGTTCAGGTCTGCATTAAAATCAGAGAAAGACTGGATATTTTTCCTATAGAGAACAGGGCCAAAATTCAGACTAAGTAATGAAATAGCTTTCAAAGCAGCAGCTGATTTTGCTCAATGGAGACAGAGAAAATTATGTAAGCCGTTTATTTCTTCTGGGCCATTGATCTCCTAAGTTTGGCCTGGATGAAAACAAATGTCCTAAAAGGGGTACTGAATTCACTCTCCATCCAGAGCCAACACAAACTTGCAGCCAAGTGCTGAAGTAATTTGCTTACATTCATCCTTCCTAGGAAGTCAGTCTAGTTATAACAACATTAGAAGACCCATGTGAATTCTGGCATAAAAATACCTCATTGCAGAGTAGACAGAGGCAACTTAAATTTAACTTAGGTCCTGATTAATGAGATTCTGCTGCCCATGACCAGAAAGATGTGTCACACTGCCATGTATTTGCTTTTAACATCCTGTTATTCATGTACCCATTTTAGATGTGTAATCTTATAGCATGACCTAGCATTCTAGTAAATGGAATTTCCTTAGAACAGCCCTGTTGTCTGTTTTGCTCTTTGTTTTAGCAACTGATTTTTCTGGTTGCTGTTGGCACTGTGGAACCTCACTGTCTGTCTTTCTCCATCAGTCCTGTTCAGAATTGTTTCTCTGGATGAAGAGTTCTGGCCCGTGAATGAAATGGTAGGCATGATACTTGTTTTTCTACTGATTTGGCCTTAAGTCAAATGTGGGGAAAGGGAGGAAAAATAGTCTCTTTTGGGGAGACTTCTCAGTACACTGAGATAACAGTGAAAATTCTGAGTCACCTCAGATCTTTTTAACAGGATGTGTTGTCAAATTTCTGCACAAGGCTGCCTTCTGCATTCTTGGAAAGGTTTGACAAATTGCAAATGGACAGTGCTGGTGTAAACAGTGAGCAATCTGCCATTACCACACTGTACAACTGTTCTTATTAGTACTGCAGATCATCCAGAGTTAGTAATTATTAATTTTGGTTGTCTTTTGTGCCTGAGACAAAGGATTGTTCCCCTCCTCTCACACCCAAAATGCTCTGTTGATCCATACCAGGAACTTTCTTCCTTACCCCATTGGATGATTAGCTTTTACCCTGAAATGTGGTCATAGCACTATTCACTTGACTGTGTTGCTTGGACTCTGTCTAAATATGCTGCTTCCTTTCTTCTTTTTCTAGATTCCTCTGGTGTATCTTGAGGTATGTATAAACATTTAATTCACATTCACATCTATTGCACCTCAACCTGGGCAGAATAAACAGTTGCCTCATGACAATCCTTGTTCATGTTTTGTATTAAGCTGGTCCATTACATTAATTCAACTATATAGAATTTTAACTCATATGGTGACTACCATGTGCCTGGACCCAGGTTGCAGCTCCTCTGTCATCCAGCTGTGGACTCCCCCCCCCAAAACTTTGTTAGTGTCCTCCACTCCTGGCCTGCAGCCTCCTGAAACACAGGGACTGGCCCTCCCCTCACTGCTTTTGCTAGACCTCGTTGCAGACTCCCATTGTTCTCACAGTCTCCTTGTGGTCACATTATCTGTAGGACCCCAAGAAAAATCGTCTGTACCAGTGGACAAACGTAGAGTTAGAGATGGGATTTATACAGCTGTTCTTCAACCTCACCTCTGAACCTATCCAAGGGACCTACTCAGTGGTGGCACAGAAGGCCTCTGGGAAGACAATTCAGCATTCTTTCTCCGTGGAGGAGTATGGTAACTGTCGCTGCAGTTTCAAATTCCTAACAGCTTGTCCCATGGGGCATGAAAGCTTAAATGAACAGCGTAGCAGTTTTGACCAGGATGTCCAGCATGGCTGGAAATTTGTTTCTGTGTCCTTTCCCTCCCAAGAATCATCCCTTTATGAGTAGATAACTTTAGGACTTGAGTGACCTATCTCCACTCCTCCCATGAATTGAGATCTTGCTTTTTCTCCCACACAAGCTAAGCCAGTAGCCTGTGTGACACCTTAGTGCCTGTTTTGAACATTGATAAGATCTATATGCTTTGGAAATGCAGAGTCCAGGCTGCAGTCACAGCTCTGTATATTTGTGGGAAACTTCTATTGATTTATCTCTCTGTTTTACGGTATCCTACTTCTGTGGGACTGATAACCCATGTGTTACTTAAGAATCTGCTGTATTTTAATAGCTGGTGTAATAATCTTGTCTTTATGCCTGGCACAATGCTTGGCTGAGGGGTTTTCAGTGACTTCTGTGGGATGTGCTGGTGACAGAAGCCTCTAAAATCGGACAGTTTAGATGTAAAAGGGTTTTAGGTAATTTGTAAGAACAGCCTCTGTGCAGCCTTCATGTGTCATTCTGAAGTTATTCCCTACCACATAGACTGTTTTCCTGTGGTTCTGCTGCAGTGCTGCCAAAATTCGAAGTGACAGTGAAAATGCCCAAGGTGATCAGCATTCTTGACGAGGAGTTGAAGGTGACAGTTTGTGGACTGTGAGTGTCATTCTTTCAAGTTCTTCTTTGTTTCAGTGTTTTCTTCAGTTGCTGCTGAAAGTTCAGTTGGGAGGCTGAGTGATGAGACTTTATTATATTTCTCAATCCTTTTGGGGTCCAAGGTCCAAACAGACTATATCTACTATTAGACAAAAGACAGCAGTTACTGTTTTATGCACTTTGTATGTAACATATAGAAACATATTTTTGATCTGTTTTCTTTGGGGGAGTGTTTCTTGCATATTTTTTTGGTCATTGAGAATTTCACACCAGCTACAGTGCTAGGGAAGAGGTCTTTAGTTCAGTTTACCCAGGAATGGTGTTTTAACTGTGTCTTCTGCTTGTTGTTGTGGAGAGGAAATCATAAGGGATGTAGCTGCGCTCTTTCCTTTGGGCCACTTCATTGGATTCTGCCTTGCAATGTGCCATACACCCTGCAGGGAGAGCCATGGCTTGGGCTGAAGAGTGAGAGTAAAATCCAGTGCTCATACATACACAAACCAGTTCCATCACAATTGGGTGGTGGGGTAGCTGCTTGCAACATGTTCTCCAGGATGTGGGGGACTCTCAAGAAAATCAGCATTAGCATATGGTACCAGATTCCTTTCTGCTTTTTATTTCCTATAATGACCCTGTGTATCCTGGAGGCAGCTCTAGGGAAGAGTCCTGGCATCAGTGGGGATGAGCCTGTAATTTTCTATATCCCTCTTACATTCCTAATGTCTGTGTTTTCCTTTCAATCCTCCCTGCTGGTAGATACACATTTGGGAAGCCTGTTCCTGGCCTCGTGAACTTCCGTGTCTGCCGGAAATATGAACATGCAGCCATGTCCTGCTATGGCGAAGAGGCCAGAGCAGTGTGCGAGGAGTTCTCTGGACAGGTGAGTTCATGATTACCCTGGTGGGGAGAGTGATAGGAGAAAGTGTGGTTTAGTGAGCGTGCCTTGTAGGCACAGGCTTGCTCTGAGTATGTACAAACATAGTGAAAAAGTGTGATTAAGCACTGGCACAGGTTGCCCAGGGAAGCTGGGGATGCCCCATCCCTAGAAGTGTTCAAGGCCAGGCTGGATGGGGCTTAGAGCAACCTGGTCTAGTGGGAGGTGGCCCTTCCTCTAACAGGGGAATTAGAACTTAGGTGGCCTTTAAAGCCCATTCCAACCTAAACCATCTGTGATTCCATGATTCTGTGAAAATCCATGTATTTTAAGGGAGTCTGAAGATGAGAGAATATTGGGTTCAAGATGAGATGTGAAAGGTAAAAGTAGGTCTGTGCAGTAAGCAATGTGTGTAAAGGCAAAATGAGAATGGAAGAAATAGCAGAAAGGTCAGATGGAGTGTAGAGAGTATAAGAGTGAAGTGAGATAGAAAAACCATGAGTGATGAGAACAAAATTGGGGTTGGCTTACGATAGAGTCAATGTGTAGGATCAGAAGCTGGTGTTAGAAGAAGGAAACGAGAAGAAACCAGGGGAGAGGTTGATGCATTTTGAGCAAGGAGGAAAGGAATATGGGTTTAGCAGCAGTGGCTGAGAGAGACAGAAAAAAATCCCCAACTTTTTCAGCTTTTAGACTGGCAAGAGCAAAACTGAAAGGTGTTTGGAGCAGAGACAGGTGCAACAGTGCTGGCTTAATTGACAGAAATTGAAAAAATAGCAACTTTGGAAATATGCCAAGAGAAGAAAGCAAACAGGAGATGTTCTTGTGGTCCCTGGGCTCTGCTACAGCATGATGTCCACAACTGCCTCTACCACTGCTATTGTTATCCATGTCAAAAGAAAATATGAACATTGTGGTGCTAACCTCTGTTCCAGGCATCTCTTCTGTGGAGATTTGCCTTGTACATGAATTTGCTGAAGAGAGGTAGCAAGCTTTGGAAATACTTTTCCGCTGTCATCTGCTTTCTACAAATATATAGACTTCGGTTTATGTCCCACTCATATGGTTTACACATTTTAAATAAGCAGCTTTATTTTCTAACGTGCCTGATGCCTGACAAACATTTCTTGTGTGGCATATATTGACTGATTCCCTATGCACTTGAACCAAGTGTTGGCAGCTTCAAACTTCACAAACATACACAAAAATCTTCTAGTTTGCAAGCTCTTTGCTCTGATGTTGCTGTAAGTACCTCAATATGCTTTTTGCTAAGTTATTTATGTCTTTTTCCAGTTTTGATAAAAACAACTGAGGTAGATTATCTGTGAGGTTATGGGCTTCTCCTTCAGTCCAGAGCAACACACAGTGATGGATTCATTAAGTTGAATAAGCATTGCATAAATGAGAATATAATAGTCTTGTTTGTTTTCCTCCAACAGACAGACATATATGGCTGCATTTCTGAAGTGGTGAAGACCAAATTGTTCCAGCTCAAGAGAAGTGGATATGAGAATAAGCTCCATGTAGAGGCTAAGATTAAAGAGGAGGATACAGGTATGAATCATGTGGATGAAAGAGACATGTATTGAGCCCAGGAGAGACCAGCAGAGGGGCCTGCCAAGTAGGAATGAGCGATAAAAGCAGACTCTTGCTTTTCTGGAATCTTAGAGCTTTACTGCCTGTAGTCCAGGACCATCAACAAAATAGTTTGTCCGGCTAAGGAGGGTTGGCCTAGAGTAAAAGGAATTCTGGTCAGGCCGAGGCGAATTAGCTCTTTGTGCTTTCTGCAGGAGTGGAGTTGACTGGAACAAGCTTCTCTGAAATCACAACCACCATTAGCAGAATCATGTTTGAAGTTTCAGATACCTACTACAAGCGTGGAGTCCCCTTCTTTGGGCAGGTAGGGAAAACATGAGAATGGAATGCTAAGAGTGCCAAGCAATGATGCTACTGTACCTTCTGGTCAGATATATGCCCTAACTCTGCAAGGATGCTGGACCTCAGTGCTGCTAATCCCTGTGTGTCTCCTTTCCTCTGAAGGCTCTCAAACTGAGAAACAACAGCTGAGAGCACAGCCCCCATTCTGTCCTTGTGCTTCTGCCTCTCCAGTGCACTAAAATTCTGCTTCTACAGTTACCTGTTTAATTGGAGGCCTCAGGGGTGTGAGTGCAAGTCATTCTTCACATCCATTCCTCTGACCCAGAGGCAGAGATAAGAAAGAGGCAAAGAAAAAGTATTCAGAAAGTTTGTAGCTCTCTCTGAAAGATATGAATGTAAAGTGCTGTTGAGGCTTCCTTGTCTGACATGGACCCAACATCTTTACCTTGGTGCTCTGCCAGTCTGTTTGGGTGGAAGCCTTTCCTCTCCTTCTAAACTGTACTGGTTTTGCTCCTCCAGGTGAAACTAGTGGATGGGTCTAATTCTCCAATCACCAATGAAACTGTGAGAATTTCTCTTCAAGGAGGACAGGAAGAAAACTATACAACAAATGAAGAGGGCGTGGCAGAGTTTGCCCTAAACACTTCCATGCTGGCCTTTGATAATGTTGGAATTAGGGTAAGTCCTCTGGGCAAAGGAAGTAATGAAGTGACCCACAGGGCTGGAAGGGAAGTACCTCTGAAGTTTCTACTGTATGTGCAAAAGCAGTTAGATTATTGTTTCTTGTTGCTTGTGTGAACCTTGACACCAGTTTGGTGGAAATAGTCATATAGCAAACTAAGTTGCCAGGCCACAATTGCATTTATCTTGTAAATGTTTGATTTCTGCTTGGCAATTGCAATTCAGGGTTAGAAGCAACATCAAGAGATCATAATAGTCCATTCTGCTCCAAGGGATCACTAGCCCTACTTAGTCAAGAGTGGGTCTATCTCCCATCTCCATATCTCATAGTCTGATTTAGCATTTCAAATTTCTAAGTACAGCTCCTGGCTGTTTTTGTGGTGTTTTTTTGTTGGGTTTTTTTGTTTGTTTGTTTTTGTTTTGGGGTTTTTTTGTTTGTTTTGTGTTGGGGTTTTTTTTCCATGCTGTAAAAGGAGTATGAACCATTCACATAAACTCTCTCCCAGTTGTGGACTTTGTTTGTGTGGGACAAACTGGTGCTGCTGAGCATTTTTTGTTAGTGGGAAATGCAGTATGTTGTGTAATATGCATATTTCATAATAGCACATCCTGGACTAGGGGAGAATATTTGTGTCTAGAATTATATTTGCTCTTCTCCCTACAATTCCCTTGTCACAGACTAAAACAAATAAATTTTTTCCAGAGGTTACTACTAGATGCTTGACATTTCTACATTTTTGCAGGATAGAGAAAAGGCAAGAATTCCCAAGTATAATGAGAAAGATAAAATGGCATGTGAGGCACATCAAATGCTGAAGTAGTGCCCTTGAAATGTGAAATATCTTCCCCTTGCTCTCATTTTTAAGAGGACCTGCTAAATCAGCTCCTAAATGTCTATTCAATTAGGTTTTGAATTATTAGGTGGAGACTGTACTCCTTTTCTATAGTGATCTTGGCACTAGTAATATCTGAACTGAGCAGCACTATCCCTTCTTCAGTGCCAATGATAAGGAAAAAATGAAAATTAGCTTATTTTCCCTTTAGACTAACAGAATATTAGAGAGGGCAAGGCATTAACGTAAAGGGCCCTTAAGGTGACACTGGTAGTAAACAAAACTGATATGATTCAGCTTGTTTGACACAAACTCCAGCTTCTCTGGGAGTGAGATCATTCCCAATGATTTGCTAAGGATACTACCATCCTGTCTTGCACTTTCCAAACTCATGTGTTGGTTTTTGTTTTTTTTTTTAATTTTGTCGACTTCCTTGTTGCTTCAGTACCAAAAAATACTAAAACTTTAATTTAGGCCATGATTTTTTTTTCTCCAGTTTGGCCACCTGTGTTTGAGGATCTATGTATGTATTTTCTCCTTTTCCAGGCAGTTCATAAAACAAACTTCTACTGCTATGAACGTTCCTGGGTTGTTCCGTATTACGGAGAAAGCTATCTCCAACTCAAGCGCTTTTACTCTCCCAGTAATAGCTTCCTCAAAATTGAGCCCAAATCCAAGCCACTAAGCTGTGGCTCCTCCACAGAGATCCGGGTGCATTATATCCTTACTCCAGAGGCTGTAGGAGAGCAGAAAAAAATCACCTTTTACTACCTGGTAAGTTCAAGCCTGCCATACACGGAGTTTGTCACTGGCAATTACAGGGGGGGTGGGAGTGGGAATTGTGGTTTGTGGCAGCAGACTTTAAAGACATCCTCATCACTCTTCTTTAGAAACAAAAGGAGGGTCTGAATTGGGAGTAAAAAAATAAGGATGTCCTTGTGCCTTTGGGAGAGCACTGGGATTCTGCTACAGGGAGGCAGAGAGCTGGGTGTGAGCAGCAGACATACAGCTCAGTTGCTCTCCTCTCACGGTCCCCCACTTTAAGATGTGGCTCATGCAAAACATCAATCACAACAAAGTTCCTCCTTCCATTCAGGTGATGGCCAAGGGAAACATTAAGCGAGGAGGCACCCACGTTCTGGATTTGGACCAGGAAAGGGGTGAGTTCCTCTCCCCTATCAAATTGTTGCTGTTCTGGAGGCCTAGGCAACTGTGGCAGACATACACTCTGCTTTCATGTAAATGCAGGGATTGACATCTGCATGTCCTCTGAGATCTGGGAAGAGTTTGACCTTTATTTTCTCTGCCTTTAGGCTTTTCACGGATTTGCTCTAATCCCCTGTGCCACTGTCTTTCTCCTGACACTGCATTTTCTGGGGCTCCAGTACTCCTTGGAGATACATCTGATGGTCTGTTTTTAGAAACTGAAGCAAAATTCAGCATACTTATGCACTGGAAAACAGGCCTTTTCAGTCAGAGAGGGAGACTTAAACATCTTTGTGAGCACCAATTTATCCCACTTGGATGCCTGGAGCTTCATAATGGCTAGGATGAAGTTCAGCATAAAGTCAGACCAGGAATTTTGTCTGCTCCAAGAGAAGGTTTTTGGCACCTTAACTTTTTGCCATTGTTTTGTTTGCTAGGCAATGGTGTCTTCTCAGTGCAGCTGTCTGTACAAGCTGATATTGCTCCAGTGGCCCAAGTGCTTGTCTACACCACTGTCCCCAGCAGGGAGGTGATCGCTGATTCAGCCAAGTTCTTCACAGAATTATGTTTCAACAATAAGGTAGGTGTCCACTGCCTGAGGGAGCAGCCACCAGACTGCAGCGTGGTCAAGCTCACTTAATTAGCCTGGTTAAGCTAATTTCTTTAGATACAGTAACACTGGACAAGCAACATACCAATCTTTGTAGGTAGCTTCGCTGCTTACTGGTTTGTGCTAGCCTGGAGGAGATCAGCTGCTGGAAAAGAAGTGCTAGCAGGGGCTACACTGATAAAACCCCCTGTTGCAACTAGTCAAGCTGCTGATCCCACAGATGATCCTGGCTAAGAAAGAGAGAACAACCTGAAAAATTCCCATCAGGACTTAAGAATACTAGACAGGACTGTGGTGAAGACAGTGCCTTGTCCTGCGAAAAGCAAAGCTGAATGACTTCTTGAGACCTGTGTCACTGTAGGAGCTTGGTCACCTGACTTTTGTTCATGTATTAATATATATAATTCATGTCACATTATGCAATGCATGAAGGTCTGTGTGCAAGCCAAGTGTCAAATGATTTATGTTAGCAGATACTGCTTTCCTCTCTGAAAACATGTTGAATCCAAAGCTGTTGTCAGACTGGATAGGAAAGGCTTAGGTCTATGTCTGTGCTAGACAGTTTTCCTAGTAATGAGCTTGCTACAGTCCTTTTTTTTGCCTGAGGAATATTGTTTTTGCAGTCTCAAGAGCCCACCCTGGGAGAGGTGGAAGGTTGGGACGTGAGGGAGACTGGCAGCTGATGCTGTTTTGTCAGGTGACACATTGAGGTTGCTTTGATCACTGCATGCTCAGGGACAATTCGTAGTGCTGAGGAGAGGGAAGATTTATCCAGGTCAGCCATCTTATTATAAAATCACGTGAGCTGGTGGTGACAACTTTTGCTAGCAAGAACTTCCAGGGAAGAGGTAGTAAAGGGGTTATTAGAGTTGTGAGTTAGGTTTTGGAGAAGGCACAGAAGTCTGGAAGGCCTCAGCCAGCAGGTGGGCTCTTCAGGATCATTACCACCCAACAGATACTGCAATATTTCTCCAGGGCATCACTACTTCTCACATTACCAAAGAATCTGCTAAGCAAAGTCTTTGCATGCTGGTTTTCTCTCCACACACAGTTTCTGGGCGCAGTATAGAGACTGGTCTTGGTCCAAGGGCATGCTCCACTGCCTGAACACATCTAGTCCCTATGTGGGATTATATCGTAACATTCACAATGACCATAAAACCATCTTAAAAGTTTTATGAGCAATTGTGATGCTTGAAGTTGCCAAGAACTCAAGAACTCTTAGTGCCGATCCCTCTAGCACTGCAGGAAGGGAGCAGCAGCACAGAGGAAGTGTAGAGGGAGGTGTGCATGTGTATGGGGGCCTTGTAAGGTTAGAACTGAATGCCCTCAACTGGAAGGAAAACTCCTGTGAGAGTAGGGCATCTGTGACTTAGGTCTTCCTGTGGTTACAGGTGGACTTAAGCTTCTCCCCTTCAGAAGGCCTCCCTTCCTCGGATGCCCGCTTGCTGTTCAGAGCCTCCCCAAGCTCCCTCTGTGCTGTGCGTGCTGTGGACAAGAGCGTTCTCCTCATGAAGCCAGAAGCTGACCTGTCACCCGCCTCTGTAAGTTCTTAGTCTGTGGGACAAGTTGGAGCATGGTCAGAGCAAGTGCAGCCCACTGCTGGAGTGGAAACAGGGAACTGTCCCTCTTGTCAGAGCTGACACAGGGAAGCTCCCTTGTACTCTTTCTCATCTTCCTCCAGTGGGCAAAAAGATGAGAACTGGGGAGCAGTTTTTTCATAGGGGTTTTGTGTGATTTTAGGGATGGCAATTAGAAAGCTCTTTTAAGGGGCCTGCTGTCTTGGCCAGAGCCAAACACTGTTGTGTGTCTGATGATAATTTTTCAGTTATTCTCCTAATCCATGGATTAATTTTCTTGGGTAGCATCTGGAAGTGTCAAAGAGTTTATTTTCCTTTTGCCAAGCTGAAAATGACAATCCTTGAGTAGGGACAAAGTATTAGAGATGATTTGGCCAGTGTAATTCTTTTTACATATATGAGCCATAATAACCAGAGTAACATGCAGTCCATAAAAAAAGGCAGTATCTCCAAATATGGATCCCTTTTTTGATTCCCAGATTAATTGCTTCCACCACAGGAAGGACCATGGTAATATGGATGTATGTGCTGATGTGATGTGATGTGACTGTTACAGTGCTTGCACCCAACTCCCTCAGCTGTGTTTCATAACAATGGACACTAAAATGCAAAATACTCTGTCTCTCTCTGCTAAGGTGTATGACTTGCTGCCAGTGAAGGAATTGCATGGCTATATCTATGGTCCAAACATACTCTTGGAGGAGCCCGTGTGGAATTGCATGACAGTAGAGCCAATAGTTCGGAATGGGATCACCTATGTTCCAGTAATGGGGGTGAATGAAGATGACACTTACAGCATCCTAAAGGTATAGCCCCCTGCCATGATTAGGGAGGGGAGTGGGAGAATGACTTAAAATGCTTAAGCCCTCTGTGGTATCATGCAATTTAACAAGGGAAGGGTTTGTGCATCTGAATGATGTGACACTTCTTTTTATCCAGAGGCATAGTCAGTGAGGGTATAAGCTTTACTTGTCTTGCCAGATTTGCTTTGCACTTGTTGGAAAAGGCATCAGTCTCAAAGTTTTATTACAGGAAAAGCTTTGAGGTTGACTTGAAGTGAGGTTCTAATTGGAGGTAAATGATCCCATGCCATTACAGTTAGCTTGAATAAATCAGTATGTCCTTGAGCCACAGACATTTCATTCCAGAGAGATAACTGTATATCTACTTCCTGGCTAATCCTGACCCCTAGTCTGAAATTGGACTGGAACCAGTCTCGTAGAAACAGAGGGGGCATATCCTTTGGTCTCTCTGAGCCACCCAGACCCAAGGATTGGGGGCCATCTCAAGGTCCAATCCACACACAGTAACAGCTTCTCCACTTTGAGGCAGTAAAATGCCAATGTCAGGTCTGCTGTGTAAACCTCAATAGGATTCAGTAATAAAAAAAAATTTGGTTTCTCTCCCATAGGAAATGGGTTTAAAGGTTTTCACAAATACCAACGTGAGGAAACCACAGTTTTGCAGCCCTGGTAATCCCATGTATCCTGTCCATCATGCAGTTGGCCTAGGAGCACCTGCAGCCATGGCTGCACCACCCGTGTATGCAATGAGGTCAAGCGGTAAAGAATGCGATTTTGTTATCACTTCTGTTCTGTGATAGATCAGATCAGATCCTGTTTGTATTTTGGGGTGAATACTTAAGAGTTGGGGCTGTGAACTGAAACCTTGGGAGTAGTACTGAGCTGATGTGTTCACAGATTTCTGAATGGATTTTGCTTGGTTGGGTAGGTCTACAGATAAGCTTTGGTAACTCCACATTAGAAATCAGCAGAACCAGACAGGATTCAAAGATTGGCAGAGCAGAGGATATTATTCTGCTGATAAATTGTTTGTTCATTAGGCTTTTACAGTAGACTTCTTTTCCTAGATTATCACTTACAGAGACTCCAATACCATTTTCAGGCTATTCTCATTGACTTAGCAAGTTTTATTCATGGTCAAAACCATGAAGTGACAAATATTTCAGTGACAAGTTGGTAGACTTTGGGAGCTTAGCATGGTAAGGCATGTATGGTAGAAGTCCAGGCTGAAATGGACCCATCCTATTATCCTATTTTTAAGGGCTATCTCAACTCTTACACTGTAACTTTGGGCAACAGAGTAGGCCTTATCATCCTTCAGTCTCATATGAAGGAAAATATCTTGGAAATTTTAAGTTATTCTAGATGGATAGCGGATTCAGAAAATTTCCCCTTGGCATAAGAACCTGTACTTTTGTAAGTGTCCAGTTCAAAAACAATTTCAACTTCTGACAGAAGTTGCTAAGATGCAGGATAGATGCCTTTTAATAATTTTAAACTGAAATAAGCAGCAGTAAGAAGGCTGAAATACCACAATAGACAAACAGAAGCAAACCACCTGTCAGTTTTGCTAGAAGCAGTGTGATATAGCTCTGATAGCATCTTTCACCTGTGCTCTGAGATCTTCTCAGGCTATGGAGATGCCTGTTGCACAATTAGTATGAATACTTGTTAGCTACTCAATTGTTATCCAAATGCAGAAATTCAATTAGACAAAGTAAAGATGACCCAAACTAGAATTTCCTTAAGAACGTTTTATCTGCTTGGATGCATTTCTCTTTCTGTTTGTGAAAGCCAAGCAAACCAAGTCCCAGTCATCTCATCTTCCTTTTTCAGCTATTGAAAAGTAAAGTAAAGCAAAATATTGAACAATTTTGATCCCAAACACAGAAAATTTTACTGGGAATAGTTTTTGTATGTGAAAACTTTGTTTTAGTCATAATGTCTTTCTTTACCCTTCCCATATTCCAGCTGCATGCTTTTATTTTGAGCATTTTTAGCCTAGTTCTTGAGGAGGCCATAGCTTTTGCAGGAAGTTGGTGCTCTGAGTCACAGTGGCCCTACAAAAAACACTTTGGCAGAGGGATGTTCCATTGCTAGCTGGCCTGATTAGGATGGCGAAGAAAATCACATCAAGGCTGTACCTGAAAGGGAAAAGGCTGCTTGCATAGAAAGTCTTAAATAGGTTTTTGCTCTAAATCCTGTGTTTAAACTTGTAAAGTGCTGCCTTGCAAACTATGAGATCGGCTGGAGACCAGCAGAAAATTATGGAATGCTAGCTCTTCTTGCTAATAAGCCCTGGCCCTGAAACTCCACTTGTGCTGGTACCAGTGCTCTCTACAGCCACAAACATCTGCTTCTGATTGCCACATGGATTGATACTTTCTCAGACTGAAGCATGATGCTGATACAGGTCTTGCTTGTTTGGAATTATCAACAGTTGATTTCTTTTTCATCTCACCACATTCAGCCATTGTGGCAGATAGAGTTTCTGCACCGTTAAGCACTCCTGAAGAGGTGACAGAGACAGTCCGAAAGTATTTCCCAGAAACCTGGATTTGGAGTTTAGTACCTGTGAGGTGAGTACCTTGGGCTAGTTCATTTCTTTTTAATAAAACTGGGTTTATAAGGTGAAAACATGAATCCCAAAGTGTTTGTCCTTCATTGTTTGCAGAGATCACTTGGCAATCCTATGAGATGAAATTACTTTCAGCCATAGTTAGGTTTGTCCAAAGAGTGGACTGGAAGAAGATGTAGAGTGGTCCTATAGTAGCAAACATACAGTGTCCCATCATTCACACAGCAAATACTGTTCAGCAGGCCAGAAGGGGTAGAGCTAGTCACCAAAATGATGTAAAATTCATCCCTCTGTCCTTTCTGTCTGTGCTTCACCAGCCCTGAGGGAAAAGCTGAACTAGAAGTGACCATCCCTGACACCATCACCGAGTGGAAAGCCAATGCATTCTGCACTTCAGCAGACACAGGCTTTGGCCTGTCCCCAACAGTGTCCCTGAGAGCCTTCCAGCCCTTCTTTGTGGAGCTCACCATGCCCTACTCTGTAGTGCGTGGGGAATCCTTCACGCTGAAAGCCACCGTTTTCAACTACCTGCCAGCCTGCATCAGGGTAAGGGAGGTTTAAATTATTCTCTGTAGCTGTGTACCTTCTTATGCCTCTCTAGTCTTCACTGAACCTTCTTATCCTATATCTCTGTAGCCCTAGACCCATTGCCCCTGAAATTTGATGTTGTTTCTCCTATATACTCCTGTCTTGGGTTAGAGACAATTTTCCTGGGTGGAAAGTGCTCTGAACAGAAAACCTCCCCCCAGAGCAAAGGCCTCCAACACCCCCTCCCCCACAACAGCAGAAGCTCGGGAATGAAAGTGGAAAAAACTGTTTATTCAGCATACCCTGCCCACAGGCACAGGAGAAGGGGAAAGGGGAAAAAAGGAATCACCAAACCCGAATGAACAGTTGATGAACTTTAGTGTCCTTTTCCTCAGGCGTAGCGACCCCTTTCCAGGGGTTTCCCCCCTAAGGACTTCCTGTCCACCGTCCTCCGGGGCTCCCAGGGTTCTCTGACAAAAAAGTCGAGGAAAAAAGGGCCAAAAAAAAAAAAAAAAGATGAAGAAGCAATCCCAGGGGAGGAGGAAAAAAAGCAGCAGTCACAGCAGCAGCAGCAGCTCGACTAAGCAACGTCCCTTCCTCCCAGAACAGCCGAGCAGGGGAGAGTTTCAAAACAGCTCGCGTTAGCAGAGCTACTCCTGGCTGCTGAGCACAGTTAAAGCTACAGGACATTTTAGGCAGGCATGCAAATGATATGGGATACAGGATTATCATTACATCACCCCTGGACAACTCTAAATGCAGAACCCACAACTCCAGTTCCCTGCTCCTTTGCTACTGAAAAAATAGCTATTGCTATGGCTTATCAGCTCCCTTTCTCTCATGATCACCCTTCCGTAATTCCACCTCTCTACAACTGGCAGATCAGTGTGACTCTGGCTCAGTCTACTCATTTCCTGGCTACTCTGGTGGAAAAGGATGAAGAATCTCATTGTCTCTGTGAGAATGTGAGGAAAACTGTGGCTTGGCTGGTGACTCCAAAATCTCTAGGTAAAGGTCTCAGGGTGCTGAAAACTGCAGGAAGGGTTTCTTTGTGCTATTCTCCCTATTCAATATTGGGTGTTAGAGCAACACATTTTCCTGGGAAGCACTTCAGTTGAGTGTGTCTGATCTGGGGTTATTTGGGAGACTGGGGCATTCATAGTGTCCACTGCTGTGTCTGGGACCATATGCAGTATCATCAAGCCTTACAGCCTTTGGACAGCATCTCCTGAAGAAGTCAGAGACATTGCTGGCCAGCAGAGATGCTCTGTTAGCTTCATACCTCCCAGAGATAAAATGTCTTCCCCGTGGGATCTTTACATTTTATTTTCACTGTTGGTGTGGTAGTAGCTGTGGTGTGCATGCAGGGCAGCAGTGTGCTGAGCAGCAGCGGGGCTGGTTATGCTCAGCACTGTGGTGTCCTCGGTTCTGGGAAAGAGTCACCAAAATAGTCACCTTTCAGTGAAAGCACAGCTCATGTGGCTTCTGGTACAGAGAGCCTGGGTTTTGTGGGAAAGAAGCAGGGCCCAGCCATGACAGAAATCCCCATCCATGAGCCTGTAAGTTGAAACTCCTGAAAGTGGCAGTGACTCCTGTTGCCTGGCTCTGCCTGGCAGGACTGACTGACCCCTGTTTTCTCCAGGGCAGGTGGAGTTCTCAGTGACCACTGAGGCCCTACGGAGCCAGCAGCCCTGTGGGAACTCCATTGTGGAGACCCCTGAGAAAGGGAGGAAGGACATGGTCATCAGACAGCTGCTGGTAGAGGTACGTGGGCAGTGGGAAGGGAGGACTGAACTTTCCTTTGGGCAACAGATTGCACTGTGATACAACTGGGTGGGATGCTAGATAATCTCATCCAGCTCCCTTTCTCATTAAAGGTTGGACCAGATGGTCTTTTGAGATCCTTTCTAACCTGGTCTGGTGTATGACTTTATGGGATCACTATGCAGCATGGCAATATGATGGTGTTACATCATCTTTGTACTTTGGCAGGGCTGCATAGACTTCAGCTTAATAATGAGCCTTGTGTCTCCTGGTACAATAAACTTTCCCTGTCTTCTGCTGCAACAGGACTCCTACTCCAATCCATCCCTCCCTTTAGCTCCCACCTGTCATCTGTTATTTCCATACATTGTCTTTACAGCCTCTCTCCTTCTTTTGACATGCACCCAGTAAATATGCCAGTCAGCACATGCTCCCTCTCAGGTAACTGAGTGGCCAAACAAACTGCCTCTTAAGCAGAATGTTTTGCAGTTATGGTTTGGTAACATAAACTGGATGTTAGGTGAGGGAATTCCTATGGGAATTCGATGACTGTAGAGAAATCCCCTTAAATCTCCACATGAAAATGTGTTGAAATTTTACAGCTTACCCATTTCCTGTGGCAGGAAAAGTTGCTGATGTGATGTGGTACACAAGGAAATACTATGTGGCTGTATGGGATATCCTTTATAGGAAATTGCTGGTTTATTATATACTGAGAGTGGTAATCTGGCGGTTAGATTCTATGTTCTGAGCTTCCTTTAATTGCTTAAATTATTTCAGAGCTCTGTATTTCAGGGAATGTTTGTGACTGCTTCTCCTTCTTCAGTTCCCTCACTTTTCTTTTTACATATCCCTCTGTCCTTGTGAGGATTCCTGTCTGTCTGTATTTCTTGTCTCATTAATTTCTCACCTCTCTTGTTTTCCTTCATCCCATCCAAGCCTGAAGGAGTTGAGAAAGAAACAACCCAGAATTCTGTGCTCTGTGTAAAAGGTAAAGCCCACTCTTCCCACACTCTCTATTTGTTCCTGTGTGGTTTGATGGGTGGGATACTGGAGACCCACTTCTATTATATTCCATGTAGTCTGACATTTTTCGGTAATCAACACCTGCCCCATCAGTTGGGAGTTTGAGACATAAGACAGAAGAAAGTCCTAAAGAATGGACCCTTCTGCCTAATCATCAGGGTATGAGCTAGGACAGATGAAGCATGCATGTTTGCATCCCTGTTGTCTTGAGTGCCGGCACTGGAGTTACAAGGCTGTCTCTTGTTTTCTTGCACACTCAGGAGAAAGCTGTAGACACATGAACTGCAGTGTCTGAAAGTGCCTGGGAGTGATTTCATGCAGAGATTGTGTTACAGCCAGGGAAATATGAAGTAACTGAAGTCAGGGCATTTCTAATTGGAAGTATTCCTGTTTTTTCACTGAGGCTCCCTCCCCTTCCATTAACCATTTATTGGAACCTCACTGAAGCTGTTTGGGTCTTGTTTCTTTCTCAGGTGTGCCTGTGAAAGAGGAGTTTTCCCTGTTGCTACCTGCAAATCTGGTACAAGACTCAGGCAGAGCATATTTCTCAGTGCTGGGTGAGTGAACAGCCTGACAGAAGAACCATGTGCTGTTTCTGACTCTTTGTGTTGGCCTTGTACCTCACAGTTGGCCTCCTACTTCTCCTGGTTTCTAGCACAACTCATTCTTGTCTTTAGTCTCTTCTGTCTTGAGCACTTTCCCTTCCATTTGGGCTGTTCCTTTTCCCTTTCTGCATGCCCTTTTTCTCTGTCTTCTCACTATGCCCTAACCTCTCTCTCATTTCCCTCTTTTCCTTTTCTCTGCTGTTCTGTGTTTTGTTCCAGGATCTTTATCAGTCCAGATTTTCTTTTGTTCTTCTCTGATATTTCCTGCTTCTGCCATTCAGTAGTTTCCTCTGATTCTGGTAGCCAGCCCTAAGTATTGTAAATATCCCTCTGGTATCTCCTGCTCCCCAGGTGACATCATGGGCACTGCCATGCAGAACCTGCACCAGCTCCTGCAGATGCCCTTTGGCTGTGGGGAGCAGAACATGGTCCTGTTTGCACCCAACATCTACGTCCTGGAATATCTGAACAAGACAGGGCAGTTGAATGAGGACATCAAATCCAAGGCCACTGGATACTTAGTGAGTGGTAAGCTGGGACATGACTTTTCCTTCTGCTTTGGCTTTCTTCTAGATTCTGCCTGGGGTGGTTCTGTCAGATGCTGGCCAGATCTTGAAAGAGGTCTTCTCTTATACACAGATGGTCTCTGCTGTCTGCCTGAAGGGACCATTTGCTGCTTTTTCCTTTATTATTTTCTGTTGCTTTAGCATTACTGTACCTGATCATTGCACCCACTTTTCTCACGGGGTTGCAATGCAGTGCAGAGTTGTCACTGCTACAGTGACTCATTCATTGTCATTAATAGGTCCTGCCATCCTTCTGAAGAAAGGCAGGTGTTGCTTTTTCTCATGCACTACAAGCAATGCACAGATGTGGGGGTGTACCAGGACTTCATATTGGTTAGGATAGGACTGACCTATGCCTCTCTCATTTGCCTTTGCTGATGGAGCTATTTTTCTATTTTCCCATCCCTCAGCAGACTCTGGTATCTGAATCTTGCCTTACCTTTCCATTGCAGGTTATCAGAGGCAGCTGAACTACAAGCACCAAGATGGTTCTTACAGTACCTTTGGACCACGTTTTGGCCAACCGGGGAATACCTGGTGAGATTTCAATGCCACCTATGCCTCTCCTAAATGCTTCTCTTTCTCACCCACACATCTACAATAAACTGCCTGATAGTAAACAGGAAATTCTGTTGTAGACCAGCAGGTTTTCCAGAGATCCTGTGGTCCTTATGCTGCCTCCTTCTTAATAAATAGGCTACATAAGCCAGCTGTATGGCTGAAGTACTTCCTCTCACCAGCAGCTCCAAGGACCATGACAGACAAGAAGGAAATGGAGATAAATTGGGGAAGACGGGAGCAGGGATTTAACACCCTGAAAGAGTCACAGTGGCAGCTTTTCTAGACTAGCATCTGCTGAGAAGTCTGCTGGAAAAGATGGTTCCATATGGAAACATATGAGGAAACATAAATGGAAAGGCTGACAATCCAAGAGCAGTGCTGAATATTTTTTTTACAAGTGTTTGTATGCTACTAAGCAAAGATAGACTGGAGGAGCACGTGTGTTACCATTTTGACTTATTGAAAAGTTTTGACTTGCTCCTGCATATCATTGTCATGCATTTTCAATTTTAAGTAAGGATAAGAATGGAAGAACTTATCACTCTCAGTTTGCTTTTAGTTTCTGAAATGGTAATTGACTTTTGACAGCATGTTGACTTCTTACCACATGCCTGTTTCTTCTCCATAACTGCTTGCAACAACTCTTAACAAAAACTCTTTTAACACGTTCTATTTCACATTAAAATTCTAGGGGAGTTCTGGGAAACCCATGAAGCATGGATTTATAGTTTAAGAGTTCTACCAGCAGACCATGAGCTAGCAGGAATTTAATTATTCTTCCCTGTAATTTTGAGTACTTCTGTTATGCATATTTAGCTAATTGGCATGCAATTGCCTACATTTTTCAGAGAGATTTTTTTAGAGACAGATCAACAATCATTGTCCTTCAAACTGTAGCCTCAACACAAAGGGATCACAGGGTTTTTTGAGCCAAGTGAGAGACAAAAATGAGAGACAAAAATCAAGGTGGAAAGCAGTTTTTTTACAGAATTTTTTGAGGTGAGGATATAATATACATAAGGTCTGACTAATTGGCTCACAATTCCCCAGGTCTTCTTGCCTATATCGAGACAGATGATGTGCACATGGGCCCTGTCACTTGAGATGGGCAACAGGCCTAGCTCAGGCCCTTTCTTTTTCTCCCTTTCAGGCTCACAGCCTTTGTCCTTAAGTCCTTTGCCCAGGCCCGGCATCACATCTTCATAGAGGAGAAGCACATCCAGGATGCTTTGAGCTGGCTGTCCTACAAACAGAAGGAGAATGGCTGTTTCCAGAGTTCTGGGACACTCCTGAACAATGCTATGAAGGTATCAAGTCTCCCTGGCTGTTTCTTTGTGAGGCTAGAACGTGGCCATAAGTCAGATGGGGCAGTTGAGCTTCTTGAGCACATAGGCAGATGGGATATTCCCATGCTGATGGCAAAGACTGGGGATGGAGCCATGCACCATTCTGCACTGATCAGTGTTCCCTTCACATCAACTGCAGGAGGGAGGAGGCAAGTTAAAGGTCTGCAATGCAGAATAGTGTGTGCCCACTGGAGTGGGAGAAAAGGCTGAAGATAAGAAACTGGGTGGGGTCAGCATCTACCTTTTTGTTTCCCTGCAGGGTGGAGTGGACAATGAGGTCACGCTGACAGCCTACATCACTATCGCCTTGCTGGAGACTCCTCTGCCTGTGACCGTATGTGTCCGCATCCTAACTTGAGCCAGTTGTGCTGTGTCAGTCTGTGGCAACTCAGTGCTGACCAGAATTTGCTCCAGATTGGAAGAATGACTTGGTTGTTGAGCCCTGTCATACTAGAATTATGCACTGACAAATTTGTAATATCTGGGACAAATTGTACCCTACTTGTTTCTAGACCTCCTTCTGGTAGGCCCCCCCTGAAAGTTCAGTAGGATGATGTGCTTTCAGTAAGGCAAAAACCTCACTTCTCCCCAGCCTTGTGATCACTGGCTTTCTCTCCCCAGCTCTCCGTGGTGCGGAATGCTCTGTTCTGCCTGGAAACAGCAGCAAGTCAACAGGAAAACCATGTGTACACCAAGGCACTGCTGGCATATGCCTTTGCCCTGGCAGGGAACAGGGAGAAGCGGAAGGCATTGCTTGACTCACTTGAAAAGGAAGCCGTGAGAAAGGGTGAGTGCTCCTGATGGGACATGGCTTTCACCAGCCTTACATCTCCTCTTGGGAGAATGGCTCTTGTTGGTGGGGCAATGGCTGCAGGAATTGGCCTCTGTGGGTAGGGAAAGGTGGAGGAAGAGGAAGGATTTGTGCAAAGGGATTATGTTTTTGAGAAGTCCCTTTCAGTGCCCAGTCCTCCTTCTCTGCTCCGAGGGAGCTCACTGGGAAGCACCAGGCACCATCCCCTTGGGATGGCTCTGCCACCGCCTCTCCTCAGCACACTCCTCCTCCACCAGGCACCGCTCAGCAAAGGCTTAGCAATGCTGAGGGGCATTCCTTCCTTCCGGGGCATGGGCTCAACACAGAACAAAGGTGACCTTGCACAGCACAAGGCATGTCAATCAGAGAAGAGATGGGTGTGCTGGGAGAGAAAATGAGCATATGGGGCATTGTGGAGGCCACAGCGGAAGCTCTGAGTCTTCAGGGAAGATCCTGTAATCCCTCAGAACGAATCTGGTTAAGTCAGGCTGGACAGTGTCTTTGCCCAAGCAGTGGATAGTGGGGTTGTGAAGGGAGTATGCCCCACACCTTGTGCCTGCTCCACCCGCAGGTGACTGTTAAGCCCTGGTCACATTCTTTGGGCCATTTTCCCCCACAGATCTTGTCACTGCCTAACCCTGGCACCTCTAGTCACAAAAGGAAGGAGTGACATCCTCCTGAGGTCTCTGATTCCCTAGGGCACCCAAACTCATAAATGTCCATGTGAATGTGGAGTTTAGGACAAAGTGGTGTCTAGGCCTGAGGCTCAGCAGTCTCACACCCATTGCAAACCTGCAAAATGTGTAAACCTGACCCTTCCCACTTCACCTTGCATAAGAGACACATCCTGGAGGCTCCATCCTCCCAGCTGGAGGGGCAGCAGTTGAAGAAGTCCCTTACAATAATTAATAGTCATAATTGCTTGTTGTCTCCCTGCCTCCTGTGCAGATGGGTCTGTGCACTGGCAGCGGCCTGGGAAGGAGCCAGAGGCTGATCTCCCGTACTATCGCACCCGAGCTCCCTCTGCGGAAGTGGAGATGACAGCCTACGTGCTCCTGGCTCACCTCACCTCGCAGCCGGCCCCTGCCCAGGAGGAGCTGGCATTTGCAGCCCTTATTGCAAAGTGGATCAGCGGTCAGCAGAATCCCAGTGGAGGCTTCTCCTCCACCCAGGTGAGCTGCTTCCCTCCGGCCACCTCACACACCAAGATCAGAAGATGGGACATGTCAGAGAGCCAGGTGGGAGCACAGGGAGGTTTGCCAGGAAGGTGGGAACTGTAGCCCTGCAATAGAACCATGCAGTACTTACCATGGTGGCCAAGTTCCTGAGAGGCTCCAGGCAAGAATGTCAGGTATTGCCTCTGGGAAGGGAAATATGCTGAAGCTGCTCTTTCCCTCTGTCTTTTCTTCTTAACACTGGAGAAAGTGAAGGATGGAGGGGAGGGGCCTGCTGCCAGAAAGGGCAGGCTGTAGGAGGGCAGGCTGTGGAAAGGCTAATTGCATCCCCTGGGTGCTGGGACTCATCTCTTGCAGGACACAGTGGTGGCTCTGCAAGCCTTGTCCCTGTATGGAGCTGTCACCTATGCCAAGAGCGGGGCAGCTTCCAAAGTGGCCCTGCGATCTGGAGGGGACTTCCAGCAAGACTTCCAAGTGGATCCCACCAACCGGCTGCTGCTCCAGCGCACGGCCCTTCCCCAGGTGCCAGGGGACTACAGCGTGGAGGTGTCTGGTGAAGGATGTGTCTACCTGCAGGTGAGGCTGATGGGGACAGCTGATGGGTGGGCTGATGGCTTCCTGGGAGGGGAGCTCCTTGCCAGGCAGGACCAGGGAGAGGGCAGAATCATGGAATCATCCAGGCTGGAGAAGGCCCTGAAGACCATCGAGTCCTTCCATTGAGGGACAGGAGAGTAAAGAACAGGAGAGAGGGGAGAAGTTGGAGGGAAAGCTTTGGGTTAAGGGAAGAGAGTAAGAAGAGTAGAGCATATGTGGAAGAGAAAGAGTGGGAGGGAAGGAGGGAAGGCTCTGCAGGGTGGAGGATCTGTGAGAATGGGAGAAGAGGGGAGGTCAGGTGGGGAGAGGGTCCCCTCTGTCCCACGTTGAGCAGGCACGCACACGCTCACACAGAGCTGCTGGCTGTTCCCTAGACAAGCCTGAGGTACAACGTGCAGCCCACGCAGGAGGAGGCGCCCTTCATGCTTCATGTGGCCACAGTCCCAGAGACGTGTGTGGACTCCAAGGCTCACAAGGTCTTTGACATTGGCATAAATGTCAGGTGAGTCTGCATTTGGGTCTGAGCTTTCCTGTTGAGTCATGGGAGTTGGGAGAGCTCTGGTTGTCCTCAGGATGAAGCAGCCCTGGCAGTGCAGCACATTCCTGGGAAGCTGGTCAGGAGGCGGCTGTTCTGTAAGGAGAGGCTGTGGAGGAAGAACATGTCCTGCTGTGTGGGCAGCCCAGGGCTGGGCTAGTGAGAGGCTGCACAGATGACTAGGAGAACCTGGCACAGCTGGAGAAGGTGCTGGACTGCCAGGGCTCAATGGGGTTCCAAGTGCTATGGAAAAGCTGGAAGTGTGCCCAGCTTTGGGTTGATGTGCACTGAATCTTTGTCGCTTGGTTCCTTAGTTACACTGGGGAGCGCAGTGTCTCCAACATGGTAATTGTTGATGTGAAGATGCTGTCGGGATTCATCCCCCAGAAGTCCTCAGTGAGGAAGGTAAGGACCTGTTATATTTGCAATGCAGAATCTTAGAATCATTTAGGTTTGAAAAGATCTCCATGTCCAACCTGCAACCAAATGCCACCATACCCATTTATTGCCATATCGCAAAGTGCCCAGTCTACTCTTTTTTTGAATGTTTGCAGAGATGGTAACTTCACCATTTTCCTGTGATGCGTGTTCCAGTGCTTAAACACTCTCCTAATATCCAACATGAATCTCCCCTGTCACAACTTGAGGACATTTCATCTTGTTCTATTGCTAGTTGCCTGGGAGGAGTGGCTGACCCCTGCCCTCCTTACAACCTCCTTTCAGGGAGTTGTAGAGAGCAATTAGGTTCCCCTGGGCCTCCTATTCTTCCAACTAAACAATCCCAATACCCTCAGCTGCTCCTCATAAGACTTACATTCCATTCCCTTTCCCAGGATCGTTGCCTTTCTTTGGAGTTGCTCCAGTACCTCAAGGTCTGAAGTGAGGGATCCAAAGCTGAATGCAGAATTCAATGTGCAGCCTCACCAGTGCTGAATACAGAGGGAGAACACCCCCTTTATTGTTTTCAAAACACATTTCAAATGTCTGTAGCAAATGACAAAGCTTCAGCTTCATTTTGTCACTGTCATTTGCACATTTGACTTGTACAGTGTTCCTTTTAATACATGGCTTAAGGCCAGCACAAGGGGGGATGATATGATCAGTCTAGGAAAAATAGACGAAGTAATTTTTTCTTTAGACTGGTGATGGGCACTTTAACTTTCACTGTGTCCCAACAGTCCCCATAAACATTGTCTGTGCACAGTACATTCAAAAACAGTGCTGTTTCCTTTTTCCCTCTGCTGATCTAAAAACGTCTCATAGCATTGTAACTCTTTAGGTGCTGGGTAACTGTTTGAGATGCTGAGTAGGTGCATGAACTGGAAAATAAAGGCTATAATAATATGGTGAAGAACTAGCAAGCCAGAAGGAATGTATTTTCATTTAATTGTTCCATCACTGTGCTTGAACAAGTGATGAGTCTCTTCTGGAGCCAGGTTGTACTCCTTCAGCCAGGCTGGTGAAGGGGAAGGCTGGGGACCATAATTGTGTGGCACACCAAAGAGGCAGCTCTATGCTGCTGACTGAATTCCCTGAGTACTGCAGTATTTCATCCAGAGTACATCCCACCCACAGGGCTGTGCAAGGGGCACGGGGAGACCACCATCAGTGCAGTAACATCTTGGTCTTCTTTCTTCAGCTGGAAGCCCACCCTGTTATTGAGCGCACAGAGCTGAGTACAAATCATGTTCTACTATACGTGGAAAAGGTGAGGATGGGACAGAAACACAGGCATTGGGACTTTTGGCTGCACAGGGCAAAAGTCTGGGTCTCAAAACAACCATGGCTCTTTCAAGAATGGGATTGAATATTTTCCTGTCTTTTTCTGACTACAAACTCTCTAAGTTTTTAGACATACTGCTACTTCCCTCCCATCCCTAAGCAGGCTTTCCCTCCACCCTGTGCACAGATCAGGCCCTGATCTCCCCACCAGCAGAGCCTCCCCCAGGATGGGGAAAGGTCCCAGGGTTTCCCCTGCCCCTCAGCCAGTCCTGCAGCCCCATGTCCACCAGGGCCAGGGCACACATGGCCAGGGAGAGCGCGGGAGCCTGGGGTCAGTGCAGAAGCACAGAGGAGCCCCCGCAGTGCAGAGCCCCCCTGAGCCTGTCCTGCTTCCCTTCCCCAGCTGGGCAGGGAGACCCTCAGCTTCTCCTTCACGGTGGAGCGGGACATCCTCGTGCGGGGCCTGAAGCCAGCCCAGGTGAAGGTCTATGACTACTACGAGACAGGTGAGTGTGGGGCCGGCAGTGCCATGGGAGTGAGGGCAGGCAGTGGACACACCGAGGGGCACGGGAGCTGAGGGGACCCACAGCTGCCCCTGGCCTGGCATTGCCACCCCTGCCCTGCCTGAGCTCTGGGACTGCACAGGGGCCTGGGGCAGAGCCGTGGGTGCTGGGGGTCCCGTGCCCTTTCCTGGCCCTGGAGTGTGGCTGTGCTCGTGCTTCCAGGCAGGCCTGCTGCTTCTTGTGCCTCTGCTGTCCTGGCTGCTGTGCCAGTGTGGCAGCAACAGAGCTGTTTGTCCCCACCTCAGCCCAGTGTGGGGAGGTGGGGACAAACTGGTGGCAGGAGGTGTCTGATCAGCCCTGGGCTACACTGGGCTGGAGACCTGCTGGAGCTGCCTGTGCGGGGTGGCTCTGCCTTGCTGCCACTGCCCCTGCACACAGCTGGGACTGGGGCTGCCCCCACCCCAGCTGGGATCTCTGGGGGGAACTGGGAATGGTAGCTCCAGCCTGCTCTGGGGGCCTGGGAAAAGCATCTCTCTGGCATCCGTCCCTCTGCCAGCAGTGCCAGGGGTCAGGACGGCTCAGTCTCTCCCTTCCCTTCTGTTTTCCAGATGAGTTTGCCACAGAGGAGTACAGTGCTCCCTGCACCACAGGTAGGTGCACACAAAAAACCAAGATGCTCCAGCAGGGGCTACTGCAGGCTGTCTTGAATTAGATTCTTTGTAGACCTTGTGTTTCCTTGACCTGTGTCTACTCTCAACATTTCCCTTCGCTGTGCCTACTGCAGTCCCCATCTCAGTACAGAGAGCAAGAGCAATGCTGCCACCGAACTCCCTGTGTAAGATTTCATTTCACTGAGAATAGCAATTTCAGTGTTACTGCCTTCATTTGTACAGTGGCAATTGTCTTTTCCTCTGTGTTTGTGTCACTTTATGCAAATAAGATTTAAATCTCCCTTGGGATGGAACACCACACTCAGCCTTTTGTGACTCTGCCCTTTTTAGGGCCATATCTGCTACGCTGCAGACACTAAAAGGTACTGAGGAATTGTCTCCCAAATATCTTGGTGAAATGTTGATGTTATTCACTTATGCTATCTCTTTAATGAGGTCCTTTCAAACTGTTCCCCAGGTTATGTTTTGCTTTCCTGTGGGAAATCCAGTTGCTTAGAGAGAATGTGTACTAGGATAGCTCACTTATCTCCAGGAAAAATCTGCCTCCCCTCTCTGTAGCATAGATATTTTGAATGTGTCCAGCCATTCCCATTCTGTTATTTGTCTGCAACTGGGCATTTTTAGGTGAAGCAGTTTCTCATAGTTTAACAGGGCTTGAACTCACATAGCTACCAGAACACAGAGATATTCAGGGCTCTGAACATCACTCACCAGAATATTTATCTCACTCTTTTTCCCACCTCCAGTCAAGGCTGAACAAGGAAATTCCTGAAGAATGCATCTTGTCGGAGCCTTGCCTTATCAGCTTATGTGTCTCTGCCCTTAGAAGATCTTGTTAAGGGAAAGGTATTGTAATGTTAGAGGACACCTCAAAAGCAGAGGAAGCAACACTATAAATAAATTAACTTTCGATTCTCATCAGATGTCTCTGGCCTTGTTTTCTGTTACTGTTACTCTTGTCTCTCCTCTTATCCGTAGTTCAGACTGTATCATGGCCTGAGATTTCAATCCGGAGCCATACATGGGAAGGTGGTGCACCTGTTCATGCAATGAACAGACAGTTTTTCCGGGAGAATGCTGTGGGAAGCTGTGCTAAAGGCTTTACTGAAGTCTGTGAGACTACATCCACAGCCTTTCCCAGACCCCACTGAGTCTTATTTTCATAGAAGGAGGTCAGGCTGACAAAGCAGGTCCTGCCTTTCCTAAAGCTGTGCTAGCTGAGACTGATCGCCTGATTCTCCTGTGTATGACACATGACGGCACTCAAGATAATCTTAGTCAGAATTTCAATCAAGAACCACTTTATGAGCCAAACCCCTTTCATTTTTCATGAGAACTTTATCCTCTTACTCTCAGTGGGGGCCTGTAGATGTCCTCTGGGTTTTTTGAGTAATTTTTAATACTTTTTTGTTTCTCCCTCACAACTAGGCTTACAATGCTTCAGCAGATTTCAGTGGGGAGGACCTATTCCCATCTTGCAGTTTGGGTTAAACATTTTTCATGTAAATTTTCCAAATGGTCATATTTTCTCTGGTCTAGATCTCTCAAAGGGATGCAGAGGCAGTTGGCCTCATTTCAAGAGGTCATATGGCATCATGAGTGTTTTATTTCCATGCTTCTATGTGCAGAGGTGCCTTTCACCCTACCAACATAAGCTTAAGCAAACACACCTATAGGAGTCCCTCATGTAGCTTCTTTCACAAATACAGACCCTCCTTTCTCTGGAAAAGCAATTGCTTCATGGTAGAAAAAATAGGTGTATTATTTCTAAATCAAACAAAATGCAATGTAGCTGTACTAGAAATTTTGCTCAGCTGTCACTGAAGCTGGTTCATTCCATAGACTCCTCTGAATATGAGGTGTCAAAAGCCTTGAGTGTGTAAACAAGAAACACCACGGAAGACAAAGTGGCATAATATTAATATCTAGCAAAACAGATGAAGAATTTTATTTGTTCTCAATAGCACTGTTTGTACAGGCACACTAAACCAAAAATTGGATGGAACAGCTAGCTGTGCATATTTTGGATGCACAATATGCCATGATACCTAACAATAAGCATTTCATGAGAATAAACAGTCACTTAAAATCTTTTTGCATTCAAAAGTTAAAACCACAAATTCATGAGACAAAACCAAGAAAGGGGGATCATTCCTGGAGACATCTAAGAGGCCTATAGACAGTTTCATCAAAGCAACTGTATGATTTAAGCAAATGCACCATTTGAATTAGATTTAGGCAGTTAGGTTACTGGAAAATGTCATTATCTTCTCCTTGGGAATCTCCCAGAAGCAGCAGGCACGAGATAATGGAAACTTCCGCACAAAGGCCCAAGCTTCAGCTGGAGAGTAAGCCACTGTAATTTGGCAACCAAAGGCAATATGCATGCACACATCCCTCCTGCCCCCCAGATACTCTCTAATCTTAGAAGAGGGCAGATTGTGCCTCCTTCCACTCCTCTACAAACAAGAAACAACCCCAGAACACGTGTCTACAGGGAAGATCACGGAGGTTGAATTTTACGTCACATTAGTTGATCTTCCAGGCTGCCTGCTGGTGGGAGACATGGATAGGCCTCTGCAAAGACCAGTTCAGTCGAGGTTATGGTTCATAAGCCAGGGGAGAGAAATTGTTCCCAAGAAGTACCTGTCCTTCTCTGTTGATTAGACTGCATCTCAGATGATAAGTTCAGAGAACATAGCACAGAGAGAGATATATTATAAAGGCTGACCCCCACTGAAGTCATTCTGTCCTCTTTTTTTTCCTCACTTGTTAGCCTTATTTTCCAGCACACAGGAATTGTTAGATGGGTTACTCTTTAACCTAAGAAACCAGGGAGATTAAAGCTGTGACTGAGAGATGAGCAAGAAAACCCAGAATTTGGAATAAACTTCAAAAATCATTGGTGAGTACAGTTAATTTATTTGTAAAGTTCATTTTCCTTTCCTTGCAGGCATTATTCATCTGTCACACTGTGGTGGTGGTGGTAAGGCAGGCAGGTTCCAGCATTTGGGAGTGTTCTTCACTCATTTCCCTGGTCTACTTCCTCTGCAAGGATGAAAGAAAGTGGGAGGGAACAGGAGTCAGAGAGATATGTTCATCCCCCTTCTTAGGCTGAGATAGAGAGAGCAAGATATGGATGTGGAAGCCAGGCTGCGTGTGAAGCACAGCACAGGAGAGTGAGTTGCTGTTTTATCAGGGTGGAGGGTCATCCACAGCACTCAATACTTGTCACCTTCAAGGCTGTGTGAGGTTGGGAGCGGGCTGAAATTCACTCTGACCCACTGGGAGAGATAGGCAGAGTGGGATTTGTCACAGGTGAGATGTACACAGGCGCATGGTGCAAACAGGCAAGGCTGGTCAGTGTAGCGGTGAGATGTGCTCTATTTGTTTCTCTGCAAAGAGTGGAAGAAATCCACTGCACTCTATTGCTCTACTATACAGGGCAGGGAAGGAAGCTTGGCAACTGAGATCTGCCTTTTATTCAGTGCAGGCCACCTTTGTACATCTAGACCAGTAGATGAGCCTCTTTAGCAATTTTCCATCACCCTTTCCAAGGAAGATAAAATCACTGCCTTTTAACAGAACTGGGGGAAAGTAGCCTAAAATCTAAAGCCTCCCCATGAGTCTCATACTGCACAACCAGACCACAGCAAAATACCCTTTGGAAATGTTTTACTGTCCACTCGATATCTTAGGACTTAGGCACATTTTTCCGTGGCGGGAGGCTGTAGGTCCAGAAAGAGTGGAAAACAGCTGTACTTATGGACACAGGTACAGGTTAACAAGCAGTAGGGAATAGAAGTGTGGGAGTTCAGGATCTTTTCCAGACATGAGATGAAAACATGAAAGGAGATAAATGATGACATTTATCACCAGCAAGGGGAAAAGCTTTTGCCTCCCTCAAGTCCAAGTCACAATGTTCATGGGTGCCACAGTCAGGCCCTGTGAAAAACCACTTCCCAGGAGCTCTGCATTCCAGAAACCTCCATATTCCAAACACCTGAAACTGGGTAACTGATGGAAAGCAAGACCTGCCAATCTTCATACTGGAAGACATCATATACGACGGGAGAAATAACCTTGGTCAGAGGTTTTTGCGGAAGTGCCTAAATTGCCTGTCCTCCTAAGCCAAATACATGAGGCCTTCTGTCCTGCCAGCTCAGACTCCAAACCAAGACTGAGGGCTGGCTACCCAGCATCATGAGGCACAGCTGCCTCCTGAGAGATCCATATCCTGCTGAGGCAGCAGGAACCTAAGCAGGAAGGAGCTATTCCTCCAGACAGTAGCTACCAAAGGCTAACTTGCCGTCTCTGTAACTCCCACAATCTCGGTTTTATACGCAAGATCTGTGCCTGTAAGTTGGGCCAATGTCATTCAATTCAAACAGGAAGAGGCAAGTGCTGGCTGGAAGAAAAAAATATACTGGAAAAGATGTAGAGAACAGTGAAGGGAGCAGTACCCTACCTGTGATGCAGGGAGCACTGTACTCCTCTGTGGCAAACTCATCTGGAAAACAGAAGGGAAGGGAGAGACTGAGCCGTCCTGACCCCTGGCACTGCTGGCAGAGGGACGGATGCCAGAGAGATGCTTTTCCCAGGCCCCCAGAGCAGGCTGGAGCTACCATTCCCAGTTCCCCCCAGAGATCCCAGCTGGGGTGGGGGCAGCCCCAGTCCCAGCTGTGTGCAGGGGCAGTGGCAGCAAGGCAGAGCCACCCTGCACAGGCAGCTCCAGCAGGTCTCCAGCCCAGTGTAGCCCAGGGCTGATCAGACACCTCCTGCCACCAGTTTGTCCCCACCTCCCCACACTGGGCTGAGGTGGGGACAAACAGCTCTGTTGCTGCCACACTGGCACAGCAGCCAGGACAGCAGAGGCACAAGAAGCAGCAGGCCTGCCTGGAAGCACGAGCACAGCCACACTCCAGGGCCAGGAAAGGGCACGGGACCCCCAGCACCCACGGCTCTGCCCCAGGCCCCTGTGCAGTCCCAGAGCTCAGGCAGGGCAGGGGTGGCAATGCCAGGCCAGGGGCAGCTGTGGGTCCCCTCAGCTCCCGTGCCCCTCGGTGTGTCCACTGCCTGCCCTCACTCCCATGGCACTGCCGGCCCCACACTCACCTGTCTCGTAGTAGTCATAGACCTTCACCTGGGCTGGCTTCAGGCCCCGCACGAGGATGTCCCGCTCCACCGTGAAGGAGAAGCTGAGGGTCTCCCTGCCCAGCTGGGGAAGGGAAGCAGGACAGGCTCAGGGGGGCTCTGCACTGCAGGGGCTCCTCTGTGCTTCTGCACTGACCCCAGGCTCCCGCGCTCTCCCTGGCCATGTGTGCCCTGGCCCTGGTGGACATGGGGCTGCAGGACTGGCTGAGGGGCAGGGGAAACCCTGGGACCTTTCCCCATCCTGGGGGAGGCTCTGCTGGTGGGGAGGTCAGGGCCTGACAGGGTGGAGGGACAGCCTGCTTAGGGCTGGTAGAGAGTTGTCTCCTATGAGATAGATAAGGTAAGTGGCTTGTTTATGTTGTGTGTGAACAAGCCTGGAGATGGTTAACAATGCTCTCCATCTCCATCTCACGCTATTGCCATTGCGCTGCAGAGCTCATTGTGTGCGCCACAGCAGCCCTGGCTTAGGCCTCACCTGCTCGATGTACAGCAAAACATGGTTTGTGTTCACTTCTGTTCGCTGGATCTGGTGAAACCTTGTGATTGAGAGCTGGAAAAAGGAGACGTGGAGGAGGTTGATGATCTGAAGGGAAGTTAGTCAGTCTTACTAAGTTTCTCCCTACCACTAGAATCTCACCATGTAGGTGCTGAGAAGTAAAGCTACGGAAGAGTGCTTCCCAGGGGATTTGTCAACCACTGTTGTATGAAGCCCTGCATACTAAGACTTCCCCCAGCTGCCACTTATCTCAGGCTCTTACAGCTTCTTGACACAAAAATGGAATGAGGGACCAGCATTGTCATGGCTGTCATGTATCTCCCTAGGCTCCTGAGTCCCTGAAATCAGACCTGATGATCTCCTTCCAGGTCTCAATCTGGGGCTAAGCTACACATATATATGAATAACTGTAAGCTACCACAAGAGCTTGAGGACCAGGAAGGGAATGCTGCTGTTGGCATCCCTCATTCATCCCTCCTCCACAGCTGAGGAGTGGAAGAGCTGGAGGAAAAGATGGAGAGGTCTAAGAGTGGAGAATATACCAGGAAAATAACTAAATGCTCATTTAAATAAAGAAATTGATACCCCAGATTAAGGACAAATATACTTAAAAAAATGCTTCACAAAGCACCCTACCTTCCTCACTGAGGACTTCTGGGGGATGAATCCCGACAGCATCTTCACATCAACAATCACCATGTTGGAGCCATTGCGCTCCCCAGTGTAACTAAGGAACCAAGCAACAAAGATTCAGTGCACATCAACCCAAAGCTGGGCACACTTCCAGCTTTTCCATAGCACTTGGAACCCCATTGAGCCCTGGCAGTCCAGCACCTTCTCCAGCTGTGCCAGGTTCTCCTAGTCATCTGTGCAGCCTCTCACTAGCCCAGCCCTGGGCTGCCCACACAGCAGGACATGTTCTTCCTCCACAGCCTCTCCTTACAGAACAGCCGCCTCCTGACCAACTTCCCAGGAATGTGCTGCACTGCCAGGGCTGCTTCATCCTGAGGACAGCCAGAGCTCTCCCAACTCCCATGACTCAACAGGAAAGCTCAGACCCAAATGCAGACTCACCTGACATTTATGCCAATGTCAAAGACCTTGTGAGCCTTGGAGTCCACACACGTCTCTGGGACTGTGGCCACATGAAGCATGAAGGGCGCCTCCTCCTGCGTGGGCTGCACGTTGTACCTCAGGCTTGTCTAGGGAACAGCCAGCAGCTCTGTGTGAGCGTGTGCGTGCCTGCTCAACGTGGGACAGAGGGGACCCTCTCCCCACCTGACCTCCCCTCTTCTCCCATTCTCACAGATCCTCCACCCTGCAGAGCCTTCCCTCCTTCCCTCCCACTCTTTCTCTTCCACATATGCTCTACTCTTCTTACTCTCTTCCCTTAACCCAAAGCTTTCCCTCCAACTTCTCCCCTCTCTCCTGTTCTTTACTCTCCTGTCCCTCAATGGAAGGACTCGATGGTCTTCAGGGCCTTCTCCAGCCTGGATGATTCCATGATTCTGCCCTCTCCCTGGTCCTGCCTGGCAAGGAGCTCCCCTCCCAGGAAGCCATCAGCCCACCCATCAGCTGTCCCCATCAGCCTCACCTGCAGGTAGACACATCCTTCACCAGACACCTCCACGCTGTAGTCCCCTGGCACCTGGGGAAGGGCCGTGCGCTGGAGCAGCAGCCGGTTGGTGGGATCCACTTGGAAGTCTTGCTGGAAGTCCCCTCCAGATCGCAGGGCCACTTTGGAAGCTGCCCCGCTCTTGGCATAGGTGACAGCTCCATACAGGGACAAGGCTTGCAGAGCCACCACTGTGTCCTGCAAGAGATGAGTCCCAGCACCCAGGGGATGCAATTAGCCTTTCCACAGCCTGCCCTCCTACAGCCTGCCCTTTCTGGCAGCAGGCCCCTCCCCTCCATCCTTCACTTTCTCCAGTGTTAAGAAGAAAAGACAGAGGGAAAGAGCAGCTTCAGCATATTTCCCTTCCCAGAGGCAATACCTGACATTCTTGCCTGGAGCCTCTCAGGAACTTGGCCACCATGGTAAGTACTGCATGGTTCTATTGCAGGGCTACAGTTCCCACCTTCCTGGCAAACCTCCCTGTGCTCCCACCTGGCTCTCTGACATGTCCCATCTTCTGATCTTGGTGTGTGAGGTGGCCGGAGGGAAGCAGCTCACCTGGGTGGAGGAGAAGCCTCCACTGGGATTCTGCTGACCGCTGATCCACTTTGCAATAAGGGCTGCAAATGCCAGCTCCTCCTGGGCAGGGGCCGGCTGCGAGGTGAGGTGAGCCAGGAGCACGTAGGCTGTCATCTCCACTTCCGCAGAGGGAGCTCGGGTGCGATAGTACGGGAGATCAGCCTCTGGCTCCTTCCCAGGCCGCTGCCAGTGCACAGACCCATCTGCACAGGAGGCAGGGAGACAACAAGCAATTATGACTATTAATTATTGTAAGGGACTTCTTCAACTGCTGCCCCTCCAGCTGGGAGGATGGAGCCTCCAGGATGTGTCTCTTATGCAAGGTGAAGTGGGAAGGGTCAGGTTTACACATTTTGCAGGTTTGCAATGGGTGTGAGACTGCTGAGCCTCAGGCCTAGACACCACTTTGTCCTAAACTCCACATTCACATGGACATTTATGAGTTTGGGTGCCCTAGGGAATCAGAGACCTCAGGAGGATGCCACTCCTTCCTTTTGTGACTAGAGGTGCCAGGGTTAGGCAGTGACAAGATCTGTGGGGGAAAATGGCCCAAAGAATGTGACCAGGGCTTAACAGTCACCTGCAGGTGGAGCAGGCACAAGGTGTGGGGCATACTCCCTTCACAACCCCACTATCCACTGCTTGGGCAAAGACACTGTCCAGCCTGACTTAACCAGATTCGTTCTGAGGGATTACAGGATCTTCCCTGAAGACTCAGAGCTTCCGCTGTGGCCTCCACAATGCCCCATATGCTCATTTTCTCTCCCAGCACACCCATCTCTTCTCTGATTGACATGCCTTGTGCTGTGCAAGGTCACCTTTGTTCTGTGTTGAGCCCATGCCCCGGAAGGAAGGAATGCCCCTCAGCATTGCTAAGCCTTTGCTGAGCGGTGCCTGGTGGAGGAGGAGTGTGCTGAGGAGAGGCGGTGGCAGAGCCATCCCAAGGGGATGGTGCCTGGTGCTTCCCAGTGAGCTCCCTCGGAGCAGAGAAGGAGGACTGGGCACTGAAAGGGACTTCTCAAAAACATAATCCCTTTGCACAAATCCTTCCTCTTCCTCCACCTTTCCCTACCCACAGAGGCCAATTCCTGCAGCCATTGCCCCACCAACAAGAGCCATTCTCCCAAGAGGAGATGTAAGGCTGGTGAAAGCCATGTCCCATCAGGAGCACTCACCCTTTCTCATGGCTTCCTTTTCAAGTGAGTCAAGCAATGCCTTCCGCTTCTCCCTGTTCCCTGCCAGGGCAAAGGCATATGCCAGCAGTGCCTTGGTGTACACATGGTTTTCCTGTTGACTTGCTGCTGTTTCCAGGCAGAACAGAGCATTCCGCACCACCGAGTGCTGGAAGAGAGAGAGAGTGAGCTGGAGGTAATGATACTGATGTGCATCTTAGAACAACAGAAATAGGGATGGTACTGTGGACCCCTAGCTTCCCCACTCTCTGGCCTGACAAAAATTTTAGCATTGTGTATCCCTTCCCTCCAGGTCTAGTAGTCCCTAGAACAAATGGGCTGCCAAAGGCTCTTCTTTATCTGGAATCTGCTTTTCTTTAATATGCTTTGTTGAAATGGTTTTTCCCAGTTTGATTTAAAGACTGTTAAGCAGCACTCCAATTCTTCTTCCTTGAGAAGAATTACTGGCCTGATTGTGTTTCGGGTAAAAGGAGTTCTCTGAAATACTTCCTTGCTTTATGTGTACTGAATACTGGCTTTACTCCTCCAGCTATCACCCTGAGACTGTTCTGCGCGTTCACCCTCTGCTCTATCCATTCCTTTTCCTTTGGTTTCCCTTTCCTGGGCGTTTTGAAAAAAAATCACTTTGTTGGAAGTAATGTAGATTCTAGATTGGCAGTATATTCTATCTCTGCACAAGAAAAAAACCTAGGTTTTATTGTATTTTCTAGAATAGTTTTTGTTGATGTTTTGATGTTAACATTGACAATGCATGTTTTTGTCTAAGAGTGCAGTCGCTACAGCAAAGTAAAAAGTAGCTACTTCGCACAGTGTTATGACTAACAGACACTGTGACCCCACACCCTTTCAGCAAGACACATGACTACTTCTCAGTTCTGATGGAAAACCTGCTATAAAATTGAAAGAGTAGCTCTGCAGGGAGAGCATGCCATGACCTCAAAGCTAACAGCACATTTATAGCTTAGTAAAGGGTCTAGAAAGAAAAGACATATTTTTCTGTTGCTTTGTACTTTGAATTTCACTGGAAGATGAAATCTTTTGTGATCCCTTTTGGAGAAGTAGTTCAGCCGGTTTTAAGAAAGCAAAGAATCAAACCAAAATTGGTTGTGTCTATGCCTCACTTAAGGTTTCCCATGCCTATTACTGTTTGTAAGGTAAGTGTTGGGGAGGAGACCAGTCTAATGACAGGATGTGGCTGTAGACACACATGCTCAGGACAGTGATAATAAGATTTTTTAACGAGGGTTTAATATGGCTTATTTTATTTATAGAAATACCCTGTATGATTGCTAATAGCCTTAATTTTTTAAGGACTGTGCTAATCTTAGGAGTTCGTGCAGCTTTGCTTGAAATGCACCCATACCCCACTCAGATTCTGACAAACCCCTTCCTCCCCATTCAGTGGCAGTTTTAGAGTCAGACAGGGAGCTGGAAAACATTCTCATTATCCAGTACAGTTCTGCCTGGGAGCTTGGCTTCTAAACACAACACATAACAAAGAAAGAATGCTCTTCTGTTGAAGTTATTGCCATAGATGTCACCCTACTGACAAAATAATTCCTTCTGCTGGTTCTTGCTACACAGGGAAAAACTTTGGACACAAAAGAGACCCTATGAGATTTGGAGCAGAGGGGTCGCAGCAGCCTGGCAACTACACTGGCTCAGCAGTCCTTCTGCTGTGATTCATGCCCCAATTTTATGTGCACCACCACCTTGTCTCAAAGTGAGGGGATCAGAATGACCAAACCCACACTGCTCTTAAAAGTAGGCCTCCGGATTTTCACAGAATGCCATGATGGTATTCCCTATAGGTATACTTTATTACCTAAAGGTATACCTTATTCTTCAAGCATTAAGGATGGGGATTTCCCATAAAACCATCTAGAAGAAGCAGAGAAAATGAGAATGAATGACTGAGTGTGCCATCCTTTTTTACAGACCTGTGGTGTTGTGTCTGCACAATAGGACCGAGAGTGGTTCAACAAGAATGTACTATTCCAAGAAACAAAATGAGATTTCGGTAGGTGTAGAAAGCCTATTTGGCTCACTTCAGAGAATAAAATACTTTTTAACTCACTGTCAATTCAAGCTGTATGGAACAAATCCATTATTGTCCATGAAAGAACTCAGAAAAATGTTAAGTGAAATGTATATAGGAGAGAAGATTGAACAGGGGAGGAAAATGGAGGAAAATGTTCAGTCTAAGCTTAAATGGAAAGACTATTCAGACAGGATTTCTTCTTTCCAAAGGTAAAGGGACCTGATACTCTGGATGTTGGGACACTAGTAGGGCAGGTTAGTACCATCTGTGGCTCAGGTTGGGGTGCAGACACGTACAGTCACAGGCAGAGGAATCTCCAGCAGTGCAATAGTGATGTAGGCTGCCAGTGTGACCTCGTCATTCACTCCACCCTGCAGGGAAACAAAAGTATTTGTTGATCCCACACAGCACCACTGACTTGTCACTGTGCTACACATCTACAACTTGCAGGGACAAATTCTTCCTGGCCTCCTTTCCATGCTAAGTCCTTCAGAAGATGCTGTTGACTTCTCCCTGGTTCTGTGATAGCTCACATATGTAACTCCATATGTAGCTCCTTCCCAACCCCCAAGTGCTGAAATAACTCTCTTGATCCCAGAGTGACTTATGGTCAAGTTCCAGTCTGACAAAGCCCATGTGGAGCCAAGCAGGTGGCACGTTACCTTCATAGCATTGTTCAGCAGCATCCCAGAACTGCGGAAACAGCCGTTTTCCTTCTGCTTTTGAGTAAGCCAGCTCAAAGCATCCTGGATGTGCTTCTCCTCTATGAAGATGTGAGGCCGGGCCTGGGCAAAGGACTTGAGGACAAAGGCTGTGAGCCTGAAAGTGATAGAGGGAACCAAGACGTCCTGAGCAGGCCCAGCCTCCATCAGAAGTCATAGGGCCCATATAGCTTCATCTCCACCTCCATTCCATACTCCACAATGACCAAGCACAAGAGAACACTGAAGAATGAGAGGGCATGAAAAGCAGAAATGAAAAGCCAGTGGTACTGAAGTCTTACCAGGTATTTCCAGCTTGCCCATAACGTGGCCCAAAGGTGCTATAAGAACCATCCCGGTGTTTGTACTTCAATTGCCTTTGATACCCTGAAATGGAGAGTTGACAAAATATTTCAGTTGTCACAGTCCTTTTCAAGGAGCCATTCAAAGGAAATGTAGCAGACATGGGACACAGTGTCCCTCTTAATGAATGGCACAAGTGTGAGCTATGCCACTCACTATTACAAAGGAAGTTCAGGCAAACCCCCAGCTCTGAATATCTCTATTCTCATGCTCTTCCTCTCACCAAAAGCATCTGGAAACTGGGTATCTGTGGTCATTGCTGCTCTCTGCCCAAGACATCATGAGGAGAGGAAAATGCATCCTAGACTTGAGAGAAATGGGAGAATGGTTCCCAGAGGAGAACTGATTAAAAATGTGAGTCCTACACAGTATAGGAATGCAGAAAACAGGATAATTTTCTTTGGAGTGCAATTTTCCCGCAAAAATACCTGAATCAAAACAGTCCCTTTCTCATCAACAGATGCCCATGGCATGCATGTGTACTGGTGTTGTGTCTGTCAATGTGACCCTAGGTAACATGGTAAAATTCTGCCCTTGTCAAAGATGAGCAATTCTTTCTACACCTCAGTCCTAAGGAGAATTCAAGATCTACATAAGCAGCTGCCATGATTACTGGTTATAGTCTGATTTATATATTTCATATAGTCCTTTTCTTATGGAGGGGAATCCTGAGTTATTGCCAGCCCTGGACTTTTTCTGTGCTCCTGTTTGGGTGCTGTTGTCTCTCACTCTGTACCTCCAACTGAGTGTAGGATTCCTTCTTATAGATGCTGTACTGTCTATTGCTAACCTGTCAATATCCTGTTCCTTTCTTGAGATAGCCTCAAGCAGATCATCCAGACCACTGGCCAAGGATGTCCTGATCCAGTAGTCAAGGGAAAGGATCAACAGCAAGGCAAAATCTGTGTCCCATCTCACCGCTTATTAAGTATCCAGTGGCCTTGGATTTGACCTCTTCACTCAGCTGCCCTGTCTTGTTCAGATATTCCAGGACGTAGATGTTGGGTGCAAACAGGACCATATTCTGCTCCCCACAGCCGAAGGGCATCTGCAGGAGCTGGTGCAGGTTCTGCATGGCAGTGCCCATGATGTCACCTGGGGAATGGGATAATTTGCGGTGTAAATTGGCCATTAGACTGAGCACAGCCTGAAGTGGCAGTGTTCCACAGTAGCATGTGATGCTTCCAAGAGGTTTCACTTACCTAGCACTGAGAAATATGCTCTGGCTGAGCCATCCACCACAGTCTCTGGGAGAACCAAGGAGACTGTATCTGACACTGACTCTTCTGGGATAAAAAGCAGATTAAGTTGGTTACAATTCCAGATATATTTACATGCACGGGTAGCAGCTATCCATGGGTGAGACACCACCCCCTGTAGAGGGGTTTCCTGACTTCAACAAATCCATTCATCTGTAATTTTGTTGACAAATTTTCCCATCCTGCAAATTTTGTGTTGGGCCTGCAATACCCTCACACACAGATTGTCATGGACTTCTCCATGGCACTATCAACCAGCCTTGACTGACAAATACACTTTTTCCAGCCCGTTTTCCTGGCCTCTTCTGCTTTGGACGGTAGACTTGGCTGCAGTGTCTGGTTTGTGATTTTACGCCTGTTAAATGAAAGGCAGTAGAGATAATCTTACCAAATCCCAAATATTCTCTCCCCACATTGACATGGCTAGCCTCACTTCCTAAAAGATATGCTTCTCCCTCCCTAATTGTAGACGCTATTACATCCTCAGCACTTGTCCTCCTGGAAGAATTGTTTTCACTAACAGTTGGACAGACATCTCGTTTGTTCAATCTTATCAAGTCCTTTCTTCTCAGAGTGGAGCATTCATGAATTTTTTCTTCTCCCTTTGTCTTTAGTTTCTACCTCAGCAAAGAAACTTTTAGAAAAAAGGGCTCTTACCAGATGCACAGAGCACAGAGTTGTATGTGGTTTCCACCTCAGTCCCTTCCAGCTTGGGGAAAAGGGCAAGAAAGAAAAAAGCAAAAAATGAGAAACAACAGCAACAAAGAAAAGGAAGAAATAACAAAAAGGAGACTAAAAGGGACTCTTTGAAAATTGCCTAGAAAGTTTTCTCCTCCATGTGCTAAACTGAGGATAATTGAGGACTGTAGCATACTGGCTAATTACAAGTATGAAATGTAGTACATGCTCTTTTCTTTCTTATAACTGAGAGAGGCCCTTCAGCTTCACAGGGTGTGATGGAGATAACATTGCAAGGTGATGTTACCAACAGTGCTAAGAGCCACAGGACCCTGCCATCCAAGGTGCCACCCACTGTGGCCCAGTCTAGCAGAGCTCTCCAGGCTGTGGTGATGGCTGAATGCCTGGCACACTGGGAGGATATATATGCAGAACTTTGGCTGGTAGCACCTAGAACACTCCAGTGCACCTAAAAGTGACGTGTTACAATAACCAAAATTTAAATACATGTCACAGGCAACTGGTTAATAAGTCCTAGTCCAGTCTTTGAAGTAAGAAAAGAATCCCTCTTTTCTGTTGAGATGGGTGAAAATATTTTGCAGAAAACTCAGGTGTCAAGTGCTTACTAGAAAACATGTTTTAGTCAGAGTTTATATTAGTGAGCTCCTTGCATCAATTTTTTAACCTCTAAATAGGAGAGTTCCCATTGTTTCACTTCTGGTTCCAGCTTTTGCCAGCTGATATTTTTTTCCCAGCATGTAAACAATGGTGTTATTGTCTTCACTTTCTCACACAGTCAGAATATATTGTCTGTCATTCTTCAGTATGAAAAGAGAGAAAAGTATTAAAAGAGAAGGGAAAAACAAAAAGAAAAAAGAAAAAGCTTTTTGGATAAATTGTGACAGAACTAAATACTTCTGTTTGAAAAGGCATCTTCTTGTTTGTTTCAGTATGTCATTCTGATATGGAACTAAATTAGAAATCCATTGTTCTGTTTGATTTTGAACATTTCAAGAGGAAATTAAAACATACAAACTGTAATTGTTTGGAAGACTTTCCTTTCCAGATGAGAAAATCGTGGGGGAAAATAAATCCCTTTTCCCAAAGAGCTCTCAGTGAGGCTTGGTTTCTGGAAGGGCAAGAAGATGCCCTGGGGCCTCTGCCACACTTCACATGTCTCTCTCTGGGATGCGCTGCCTGCTGCAGGGAATATTGTCATCCATGTGTTCATGACAATGCAGCTTCACCCCAAGCATGTTACACTGTATCCATCCCTGCTAATTAATTGTTCAGCCTTGGATGCTAATCTCCAATTCCGTCCCGTTAGGGCTTGCTGTAGATTAATTACCACATTACAATAAAAGGATAGGATGAGCAATCTCTCAGACACCCTGACAGAAGTAACTCTAGCATTTGTTCAGTAATTTACATTCCTTCCCTTGCCATCTGGGAGAAAAGGCTTTACAGTGCTTTATCTTCCTGTATCTTCAAAGAACAAAACAAACAGTCTTTTTCCTGAAGGCGTATATGAAATTAGGAAAAGTTCCTGAAATGTTAAACAGTTGTTCATGTGTTATACATTAAAATCCATTTGTAAATAATTAAAAAAAAAAAAAAGCCTAGCATATAGGATTGTTGTTCCAGCATTACATTCAAGTTAGCAAAACATTTCCTGAAGCTACATGAATTCTAGCTCTGCCTTACTGAAAATTGGAATGTCTGCATTGTAAAGAGGACTCATTATTATATAGATTTCCCTATAAAATAAGCTGGTACTCTTTGTTTGGTAATACTGTCATAGGGAGTCTTATACTGCAGATTAATTGTATGGCTGGCAACATGTAATTTGAAAAGCTATGTTTTTATAATTTAAAAACACTGCTTAAGAAAAGAAGTATACAAAAGAATGTAAAAATACAAGGTTAATTACTGTTCTGAATATTCCTAAAAGTGTAATAAAGTCTAAGAATTACCAATTCAAAACAGTGATGGTAGTTTTGTTTAGAAATATTTGTAGATTGTGGTGACTGTTCCATATTGCAGAGTACTGGCCATGGGCTGGAGAAGAAGCATAAGCTTTCCAGCTAATATTCTATTCACAGCCTACCCCTGTGATTTATTACAGGCAAACCCAAGGATTTCTCATTTATCTCTGATATGATGTGTCTCGGAAAAACCTGTCGTTATTGCCTGCCTTATTATTCCTGTCCCACTATGTAATGTAAGACCCTGCTTTGACTGTGAGATGGCAACATTATGAGTTATGGCCTCTATTGGCCTGTGTTAGATTTATCAATTCTTCTTTTGTAAAAGCTTGCAGAATAAGAGTCCCACAAGCCATTATTGCTGCTCTCACTGTTAAACCAGAAAACCTTTATCACACAGCAACTCTTGCTGTTACTATTGCTACTTTTCTGTGCCACCAAAATTAGCAGCCCACGTACCTCCACCAGCAGCTGTCTGATGACGGTGTCCTTCCTCCCTTTCTTAGGAGTCTCCACAACGGAGTTCCCACAGGGCTGCTGGCTCCGTAGGGCCTCAGTGGTCACTGAGAACTCCACCTGCCCTGGAGGAAATGGGTCAGTCAGCCCTGCCAGGCAGAGTCAGGGAAATATGGGTTTGTGTTTGTGCCGGGCACTCTGTGATGCATTACAGAGAAGCTTTTCCAAGAGGAGAACTAAATCTGAGACAGGGTTTTATCTCATAAAATGATACGGATGCAGCCTTCCAGACCACCTCCTTTGTGATGGCCACCCAAGCAAGGGTTAGTCCATCAGCCTAAAGAGTAGTGATGGAGATGGTCTCATAAATCAAATGGTCTTCTTCTGGGAGGCTTCAGAGAAAGCAAGCTTTGATTTAAAAATTTCACACCCAGACACATTAAGACAAGACATCCTTAGCTTCTCAACTGGAATGTCTGAGTTCTTTGCATGCATTAATGGAATTTGTGATTTCTGTTAAAATGTTGGGAAAGCCGTGGCCTGTAAAACATGGTTTGTTTAGGAGCTGGAAACACTACACCCAGTGTAGTGTCTCGACCTTGGGGTTTGACTTCTCACTTCTGCCATGGAGAAGATCCTTCCAAACAGGTTTGGAGTCACCTAGCTCCTCATACCAAAATCTGATGCCACAAACAGATATCTGATCCCAATATCTTCTTGTGGTCCAAGCCTCTTACCTAGAGATCTCGGTGTTACTGCCCAGGCAACAACTTTTCTTTCATTCACACAGATGCAGTAGGAGTCTTCCTCTTTCCCCACTGGTACAGCCAGGAAATGAGTCGATTCAGCCAGAGACACACCGACCTGCCAGTTGTACAGAGAGGGGTCATTCATGAGGTTTGGACTTGGGGAGAAGATGGAGTTATTGCAGACAAGGCAGCACATGGAAATAGGTAGTGGAGCTGGTTATACCATGGGACTGAGCACCTCATGGGTATTGTAGAGCAAAAACTGCCTGATACAGGGGGAAATGACTGAAAATTGTACAGTTGTAAGAGATCAGGGAGGTAAGGGCAGAGAACAGGATCTTTGGAAAAGGAAATCTATTCTGGGAAAATGAATAGCATGGGGCCTGTTGTGGCATGAATTAAAGACCTCCCTCCATGATTAGTTAGGTGAAGAGATCAAACACCAGCAGTGGGAAAGCTAGTAAGGGAACAAGGAAAAGTAGAATAAGGGAACAAGGAAAAGTAGAATAAGGGAACAAGGAAAAGTGGAATAAGGAGCCTGAAAATAACAAACAAAATCGGAAAGACAGGGACGTCAGTGAGAGTGCATTGGAATGACTGGATAAGTGCCCCTCCTTGTTTCAGCTTCATTCCTTTTAGAATAAAAATCTGCATTTATAAAAAAATGAGCAACGGTGATTGAGATTCTGTACTAATCTCTTCCCAAATTTTCTCTTGTCTTTTTTGTGGAAAAGAAATGCAGATAAGAATGGTGAAGCTGCATAGCTCTGCTCAGTGTCTTAGGGACAGATGCAACAAATTACAGGAAGTCGGAACTTTCTAGCAAAGCTGTGAAGTTTTGTGAGATGAGACTAAAGGCAGAACACAGGTATCTGTCCTGGTGAACCTGGAGTTTCCATGTGGGTATGCAATGATTCTGTGATCTGTGAAGAGCCTGAGGGCTATATTTCTATAGATCAATGACAAAAAGTTGTGTTGACAAGGCTGGGGGTCTCAGTAGCAGAGCTTTAGGCTCCGAATCAAATGCAACTCTCAAAACTTTGGCAGCAAAGCATATTCCCTCTTCACTGAATACAACAAGGATTCCTACATATATACACCTATATGAAATTATATTTGCAGATCAGTCATCTGGCTTGGAAAACCTTGTTAAAAGCAACCTACTGCAGTGTTCCCTAAGCTGTTAGGCTGAGCAAAGCTGTGAGCATCTCTTACCCTGATGCAGGCGGGCAGGTAGTTGAAAACGGTGGCTTTTAGTGTGAAGGACTCCCCACGCACTACAGAGTAGGGCATGGTGAGCTCCACAAAGAAGGGCTGGAAGGCTCTCAGGGACACTGTTGGGGACAGGCCAAAGCCTGTGTCTGCTGAAGTGCAGAATGCATTGGCTTTCCACTCGGTGATGGTGTCAGGGATGGTCACTTCTAGTTCAGCTTTTCCCTCAGGGCTGGTGAAGGACAGTGAACAAGATTGTTGTTATATTCTGGTGTTCTTCTGCTCTTAGCCTACTGAGCAACATCTTCTGACAGCAAACTCCTGACCAGACAGTGGCTTTTGCATGTTCCTCCAAAGCATCTTAATGACCTTTAAAAATCCCTTTGTCTACTAGAAATACCCCTCTCACTGAAATACTGATACTTCCATTGGAGCTTTAACTTATTCCAACGTTTTGGGCTAGTGACCACACTCTGCATTCCCTTAAACACTTACTTCACTGAGACTATGTCCCAGATCCATGTCTCAGGGAAGTACTTCCGGACAGTCTCCATATGATGGCCATCAACCATATCTTCTGCCATGTCATAACCCAATTCTCCATGCAGATTCATTGTAGATACTAGCAAATTTATTCAAGCACAGGAAGAAAGGAAAAGATATGTCAAATTCCGTTCTAAAACAGAAACATACTTTCCCTCCAGGTAATGGTTATTTTTAGATAAAATCTTAAAATCAAAAGAACAACTTTGACATCTTGGCCATGGGAAAGATTAATTTCTCTGTTGCAATCTTAGTATTTAATTTTTCTTAATGTTGCTGCTCTTCTTACAGAGATTGGATTGAGTTGAGCATTCTTCACCCACTGCCAGCAAACTCAGCAGTGCCCAAAAGAACCATGTATGATGATGTTATTGAGGATATATTTCTATAGTAATATAGAATCAAATGTGAAACTTACTATCCCCACATATTATCATGGCACATAGTTTCATAATCTGGTCGAAGAATTGATTGCATTTATACATGACTAGAAACAGAAGCCACACTTAGCCCTCCATCTAGGAATTTTTTTAAAAATGGAAAAGGGGTCTTCACATCTCTGGCCATTAGCAAATATACGGGAAAATGCCTTCTCACAGTGTTGCATATTGTTGTGCCTTATGAAAGGTTTTTCCATCAGCCTTAAAAGACTTAACATCTACTCAAAGCAGACAGCTGTCTTGGGCCATACTCTGATGCCAAATCTCCATCTCAAAACCAAAGCTCTGATCTCTTACAAATAGAAGGCTAGAGACTATCACTGGACCAAAAGCTACAGTTGTTTAATTGGAGCTGAGGTACTGCAGAATAAAAGTCAGCAACTGGAAGTGATATAGGTGAGTCTTTTATACAGCTTTCCTAATCTCAGATCTGTCTAAGAACAGAGACAAACAAAAGTAATATTCTGCTATCTTCACAGTCACTGAACCTGCAGAAAAGTCTATGACTTACCTAGTCACTTATAGTCATGTAAAACTGGGAACAGAACCAAATTTCTCAGCCCCCACTGGTAAAATATCTACCCACATGATTGTACAACCTTCTCATTTGTCTTGGCCCACTTTTGCCCTAGTTGTTCTTCTAGCTATTGCTAGATTGTGGCTGCCTAGAAGCAGATGCTCCTTTTTTAGGTTTTCATAGCTGGACTCAGACCTGATGGGATAAAAAAGCCACTACTTTGTGCTGAAACACTCTATTGGTGCCTACAAGTCCTCCCCTGCTGTAGGGGCTGGCATGGGAGTCACCAAGCACACACAGTTCTAGCCAGGCACATCTGTCTGCCTGGGAAGATGCAGGCAGAGGTGGATCAGTTTCACATTTCAGGGCTAGGTCCAGAAGGAGGGATCCTGAATTAGGTAATCATATCTGAACAGAATGAGATCTGCCTGTGTAATTAGTATGCAAAGATTCAAAGAGGGAAGGAAAGAAGCAGGGTGATAAATTTTAGGAGGTTGTGTGAGAGGAAAAACCAAGAAGGTACTAGAACCACTGTAACTCCTTTCCATCATATGTTCTGGGTAATGCTCGCAGAGTTCAGGCTTATGGATCTTGCTGCTAGTGAAGACTTTTAAGCCCAATTCCTAGTAAACAAAGAGAAAGGAGAAAAAAAAAAGATTCAAAAAATGGTTTGAAAATAAACTTCAGTATGTCAAGAATGGATGTACTTAAGTCTGATATTGATCAGAATAACAAAGGCTTGTATGTAAATTCCAGTTAAGCTGTTTTGACATGGATGTGGAGTCTCTATCATGTTATTCTCATACTAAGGCTAAATCCTGGCATGATCAGATGGAAAGGGAAGGGCATAGGCCCACCCTGGGGACAGCTGCCTGTCTGAAAATGGCATGTCTGAAATGCACTGGACTGAGGGTACCCAAAAACCTTGTGCAGGACACTTTGGATGGGTATGCATGGATTTGTGGGTTACCAAATTAACTTATACTTTATCAAAGACCTATTTAAACCAGAGAAACAAAATATGAATGAATGGGGAGTTTCTATTATTATGGCACTAGAGGTAATTTCTCAGGTCTGTTTCCTTACCCAGCCCCATTTGCAGGTATCTCTGCTATAAGGAGATCTTTCAAAGTTTTAATGTTTTAGAGAAGCTCTCAGTTGCTATTTATAGGCTAAGTAGGTGTAGAAACTGGGCCTGAGTATTTTTTGCATACAAACATGAGCAAGTTTACAGCAAATGAGCTCCCCCCCCCCCAAAAAAAAAAAATAAAGCCCTTCAGGACAGGTGAGAAGAAGAGAGGAATTCCAAAAGGGAATTCCAAGAGGGAACAAAAAAAAGAAAAATGAAAGGCTGGTGCTTACTTTGAAAATGTCATAGGCATCACCTTCACCATCAGAAGAAATGGGTATGTAGAGAAATCCATTTAATGACAGATTGTCAAGTGACACACATGGATTTACGTTGTCTTCTTCCAGGTAGTAGTCCATGAAGCTATAACCCTGGCTTTCCTTCAGTGGGAGAAGGTGATACAACTGGGGAAATGCAAAAAAAAAAATGGGGAAAAATGTAGCAGATCAGCACTTACAGGGACAGACACAACCTAACACTCCATTGGTAAATGCCAGCTTCTAAAAAGCAAGTGTAGTGAATGAAACTATAAAAGTACATAACCCCATGTCTGTAGTGGTTCTAGCAGGTACTTGGTTGGTTCTTGTACTTGCTCATTCCCAAAAGTCGCCGAGACTCACAGAGCTGGGAGAAAGCTCATTTTCAGGCTTCATAAGGAGAATACTCTTGTCCACTGCACGGAGGGCACACAGGGATCTCGGAGAGGTATGGAGTTGCAGGTGTGTATTGGAAGCAGGAAGACCTTCCTTGGGTGCAAAACTCAATCTCACCTGCAAATCCAAAATGAAGTTCAAACAACCACTTTTCCAGACACAGCTGTATCTATTATTCTGACACTTCTAGCCTTGTGAACTGAGCTCTGCCAGTGTCTTACAGTTCTCCTAATATATATTAATCTTTGACCAATGTAATTAATAAGGATGAGAGATTCTCTTTTTTATTCTGTCTTGCCCACCTTTTATTTTTATAGCTTTGTATCTTATTCTGCTCACCAATCCTCAGTCAACATCTGGTCAGAACATTACATGAACCCGTTGTGAATTCTGCCTTCATTCTGGAAATCCAAACTGAACTGGCCACAAGACAAACATGGGTTGCATAAACCACGACTTATACTCACTTTATTGGGGAGGCACATTTCAACCTGGAAATCTTCTGAACTGGCGATGACTTCCCCAGTGGGTGAAGTGGTGTACACAAGCATCTGTGCCACGGGAGCAATTGCTGCCTTGACAGAGAAGCTCAACTGAAATGTCCCGTAAGCTAACAGTGAGAAAAAAAGGCTATTCAATATACAAGAGGTTCTAGTATATGCATTTGTCTTCCCCAGACAAAAAAGTTAAGTTCATTTCCCAGATAAAAAAAAATCAAGTTCACTCGTGCTGAATATTTTTAGTTATCAGGGGCCAGAAAACTGATACATGACTAAAGTCTATGACTGCTGCTGAAGACACCTGCATTCAAAGACTGATTGTGAATTTGCAAATGAGATGAGTTTGAAGGGCCTCAGCCTGCCTTCTAGATTCTCCCCAGTTAACATCTGGTGTAATTTCTTGATGCTCCCAACCCTTTTTTTCCCCTCAAGCGCCAAGATCTACAAAAAATAGTCGTGGCAAAAAAAGGGTAACATGACTGTTGCAAAGAGTGACAGCAGTCAAGATTGCAGAATGGCTGAAAAAATAACTTGGCAAGGTTACTGCTAAGCAAGAACTTATCTGGAACACCAAACTTGCGCTCCAAACATGGTAGAAAATTCCCCTCTGTGCTGGAAATCTCTTTCTGTCTGGGCCTGAGCTTTATGCCACAATCTAGACGAGGTGACTGAACATCCCTTGGTACTAGCCTGGCTGTTGGCTAAGTCACTGTTGCTAGTGAAGATACAGAACTTTGTACAGCACACAAGATCTTTTACTGCCATAATCTGTTTACATCCACTGCAGTTCAACTCCTTCTCACAGACTTACAAAATGTCTCCCTCTTCTCATTTCAAAAGACATTTACAGTTGCATCACAGCCTGTCTCAGTTACTGGAATGTGTAACCCTTGGACATTTATAATGATAAATTTAAATATGTTGATTATACATATGCATATGTTCGCATGGTTACAAGGCAGGAACAATACAAAAAAAATTAAGCAAAGTGAGAGAGACAAAGAAAGGAGACACACTCTTCTTCCTACTTGTTCTCCACGTGAGTCTCACAACATTGGTAAGCATCCACAATCAGAATAAGATAGAGTGGCCATCAGAATGTGCTGGTTTTAGGAACTGGCCAAAACATTATGCTTATTTTTGGTTGAATTTTCTAACATTTTCTCATTTAAAAAATAGCACCCATTGGAACTCAGAGAAAACAAAACTAACTGAAGCCACTTCATCTAAAAAGGTTTAATTTTTGAAATTCAAACATTAAGTTCAAAGTTTGAATGAAATGCTAAATTCAATGTTTGAATTGAAGTAATTTATCTACGCCCCCTCCCCCCCTGCCCCAAATTATCATCAGAAATGCTAAAAAGGCACAGATCTGCTCACCGTCTCCAGGATTCACAGTCAGATCATGGGTGCCAGCTAATATGATTTGTCCCTTGGCCATCACCTGTGTAACAGAGAAACCTTGCTGTAATTGTTGCTACCAGCATTGAAAGGCAGGAGGAGGAATGTTCACTGAGTTAACTCTAGAGTGTGAGCAACACCAAGAAGATGCCAAGCAAGTGCCAGGCTGGAATACACTGGGTCTCTGGAGACAGAGATGTTTTCTCCTAGCAGGACCAGTGTTTCCACATTGTTCATACCTATCTTTGCTTTTGTACATATTACATATATAGATCAGGTTCAAACGTGTTTTGCCTTTAACCACACATAACTTTGAGAGTCATCTGCACATTTTTAACAATTTGGAAGAGAGTGGAGGTCAAAAAGCCACCTCATTCCTCTCTCAGTTGCATTGTGAAACAGTATAAATCACCAGGATTAGTTTTCTAACTGCACAGCATTGGGACAGAAGACCACAGACTGCAAATAATAAGAACTTGAATAAAGTACCTGAAGTCAGGCAGTAAGCAACAGCCTAAATGTTTCCTGTAATTTCCTCATTTCTAGGAAAAAATTCCTTTTTCACTGTCAAAAATGCCACTTATTCAATTACTTTCAACGTGGAATATTTATTCCATAGCATCATATTTGAATCCCAATGTGTGGGATCCACACCTGTAAAAATGGAAGTTCTCTCACCGTTTGCTTACCTGCTGTATGCGCATACTTAAAAACAATTTTCCTAAGCTGCTAGTATAAACAGGTATCTTGTCCTTCCATTAATTGTTAGCAGTCTTGAAAATAAGCACATAGACATTTCTAGCACAGGTTTCTATTATCCTTTTTGAATATCAGCCTAAGTTGCTGTGATGTTCTGTACAGTTCACCAGAACTGAAATGTCTGTTCCACTGATACTTCTCCTGTTCTCCAAAGCTGCTCTCATCTCCTCTGCTAGTGTCATTAAATGGGATAATCAGAAAAACAAATTTAGGGAGAAACACATTCTATTTGAATTTTCCTTTGATTTTTTCTGTTCTCCTGAGAGTTACTGCCATGCCATTGTTGGTTACAGTTCAATTAGTCTCTCTTCCCTGATCCCCAAAATGAACAAATTCATAGTTCTTAATGCTAGCACGTTATAGTCTGTTCCAATTAATGTGGTCTCCCAAAATTCTGCACACAGAAGACAGAGGAAAGAGAAACATTAGGGAAAGGTGTTTAGGTTGCACTGTTGCAGGCCACACTTTCAATTTCAAACCCTCTCCACCATTAGTGGCCATCTAGCAGTGCTCTGGTTGCTCACCATGGAACACAGTTAGAGATGACACAGTACTTTCTGTGGCCGTAGATCAAAGTAACCTGAAATATGTCTTACCAAATAATAAATGACAATTTTCTTCTGCTCCCCTATGGCTTCTGGTGTGAAGATATAGTGCACCTGGACCTCTGCTGAGGAGCCACAACTTAATGTCTCAGGTTTTGGCTCAATTTTGAGGAAGCTCTTACTGCTGGAGTAAGACCGAGTTACTCTGCGTGTGGCATGCTCATAGGATGGTGTCATCCAGTCACTGTCATAACAGTTCAGCTCAGGTTTGTGTTCTGCCTGAGAAAGAAGAATAAAAATTCGATAGTCAAAAAAAATCAGGTAAAAAGTTAAGTAGAAGTCCACAGAAAAACTCTGGATATGTTTGGTATTTCCCATTCTTAGGAGATTGTGGATAACATGCACAGAAGACACAGAGAAGTGAGGTGACCTGCCGAGAAACTTGCCTTATTTTCCAACTGGCGGAAAAGACTAATAACCCATGGATAGATATTTCCCCTGTTGAAGAGAAAGACAGAGGCTTACCCCTGTCTCTGCCACTCACTCGGATTTCCAGGGAGAGTTCTGTGAAGCTGGTAGTGTCTATGGAAAACCAGGATTGTCCCTGCTCATCTGTAGTGTAATTCTGTTTGTATCTGTTTCCACCCACAGTAATCGTGATGGTTTCATTGGCAATTGGAGCATCAGTGCCATCAACCAGCTTCACCTAACAAAGCAATAACAAACTTCAGCTTTTAGACTAGCAACAAAAAACAATTCCTGAGTAATACATCCTCTTCCCTCTTTTCGTCCTTGCCAGGCAGGATATTTCTTGATAGAGAAGAACAAGAGGAAAAGTGTGGTAATGTGTGAGGCATGACCTGAGTTGTCTGAGGGAACAACGGAGAAAGTTCTCAGCAAAACAACCTGGTCAGCCCATGGAAATTATCTATCAGGATCCTAAGTTTCTCAATAGTTTAACTCCCCCAGCCAGCTTAATTTGGGACCTCCACCACATATCATCTTCCTCTTGAACCATGTAACCTGCACACCCCAGTACCCCATCTGATGGGATTGTGCACTTTTGTGTTTGCTATGCCATTCATGGCCCACGGTCTCAGAAGTTCCCTACCCTCCCGAAGAGTGGGATCCCCGGTTTGTACAAATAGTCCAGCAGGTCAAAGTGGATTTTGCTCATGGTGGATGTGATACCACAGGAGCCTGTTCCAGTCATCTCTATTCCTGAGACAGAGCACAGTAAACAGGGATTATTAATGAATGTCTAGTCATGTTACTCCACCTTCCTCGTGTTTGCCAGTTCCTTCTGTTATGGCCTACCATCACTTTGCCTTCTCCCTGTGCTACATACCTGTGCCATCTTCTGTGATTTTGCCTTGTACCTCAATGCTCATCTCATATCCCTTGCGTAGGAGCTGAAACACCTTGGTCCTCACCACACCAGAAACACATCCACGAGCATCTGCCTATGCAAGGGATTGGAGAGAAAATTGAAATTCTGTGAACACAGTTTGTGCCTCCAGGAATGAGAATAGATACCCCAAAATCAACATGCTTAACTTCTGTTCGTGAAATTCCAGACTTATGTTCAAGGGTCTCCAAGACCAGAACTTGTGTTCAGCCTGTTTCCTAGTGTTTCATCTGCACATTTCCTGTGTTCTGTGAGGTACCTGACACACAGGGCTCCAAGGCCCACACTTGTTTCCTTGTTAACTCCCTCCTGTCTTAGTTCTGTTTTCCTTCCTGTTTCTTCCATTATCTTGTCTCTTCTCCCTGCTGCCCTTTCTCCTGTATTTGACCCATATACAATACCATCTCATCCTTTTTATTCCTCATTCTCTATACTGCCTTCTTGTTTTCTCCTCATCTTTGCTCCTTGCTCCCAGTCAATCCCTCTCTCAGTTAGAAAGTTCTTTCAAAGATTCTTTTCTGAGTTTGTGGAACAATAGCACAGACCTCATGGCTGGCAACTGGATGTCACTAATTTCAATGGGGTCAGGTTTTCATCTTCAGTTCTGTTTCCAGATTAATGATCCCTCTCTTAAGGACACATTCCTCTGAGACTCTCTGCTTTTACCTGGAGAGAATGCTATCTCTGATGTCCTACTCTCTCCCGATAGTCACAGATTTGTCTGTCTTGAGACAGCATTGCCCATTAACCTTAAGAAAAACCACACATTTTCATCTTGGGACTCACCTGCCTAGTGAATTCTTCACACACAGATGCTGCTTCTTTTCCGTAACAGCTTGAAGCAGACTGGGAAAATTTCCGGCATACTTGGACATTCACCAAACCAGGAACAGGCTTCCCATAGGTGTACCTACAATCACAATGTGTTAAACGAAGTGTCAGATGAGACAGTCACAGTCATACTAAGACCTCCTTAAAGACCTCTGTGGATGATTTCCTAATACTTCTTTCTTAAAGGCCGACTAATCTGACATTTTAATGATTTCCAGCATTTCCACAGTGAGGTTCCTTCATTATTCATGGAAAAAGCATTCATCCTGTTCTAGGTGGGAGGCATCTGCAGGAAAAGATTGACTTTAGAAAGTTGTTTCAGCCAGGAGCATCCTTGTATTACAAACTGCTCAGGGTTCAATGAAGACATGAAAAGGCAACGAGGGACTCAGGAGGAGTGATTTATGAGTTAAAAATGAGAATACTGGGTCTGCATCACCAATTTAAATGATGTCTGGTCTGACATCTTGGAGTATTTGAGGGCTCGGTAATGGCAGAGGAGCTCTGACTGAAGAAATGCAAAGAAAGAAAACATAAAATAAACTGGGAAGAGAGAGTTACAGATTTGTTTGACATAATCTTTTAAGGAACAGAGGGAAGACCCTTCACTTTGACTGTTCAGGCCAAGCAGCAGGCTCAGGATTGACAGAATGAAATAAGCCTGCACTAGATGCCCGGGAAAAGTTTAAAAAGCCTCCCTGAGCTCTGCTTTTGTTCCTCAGCAGAAAGGCAGAGTGAAGGATAAGCAAAAGAGATTTACTGGAGCTCTGTGACTCACAGACCACAGACAGACACTGGAAGCTCGTTGTCCTTAATAGTGATCATCTTTGGCACCTTCACCAGGACCTCGAACCTGGGCAGCACTAGACGGGAGAGAGAAAGCCTGGTATGAGAAGAGTGAACAAGAGCTGTGACACAGCTGTACACAGCAACCCAAGCATAGAGCCATGATCATCTAAATGTGAACCTCTCTGTGGTCTTCAGTACAGATCTCTACCCCTTCCATAGGTTTTCTCAGCCTTCCCCAATGTTTGGGTTCAAAGCCAATTAAGGGGTAATCCTTACCTTCCCCTATTTGCAGCACAGGCTTATGTGATCCCATTGGCACCAGACATCTGAGCAGATTCCTCACCTGTGTCCATTCAGAAAGATGCACTGCTCCTGTGTGTTGTGTTCACAATGCATTACTTGCAGCTAAGGACTTGGAGCAGCGCATTCATCACCTTTGTAATTTACCACATTGAAATGCCCTAAATTGCTGATTCTCTTGGCTGCTCCTTACCCTTCTGGAGATGCAGAGTTGGCCTTAGGCTCACTAAGATGCACCATGGGATATTGTCCTGCATACCCAGAGACTTCTAGTGAATCTAGCCGTGGACTCTCAGGTCTATATTTTCAAGTGGAAGAGGCAGCTATAAAGCCCGATATAAAGGGGCACAAGTAAAATACATATTTTGCTCCTGAGTATTAAGTTACATCCCTCTTCCCATATTGCATCCTGCAGCCCTGTGCCTACAACTCCTCATGCCCAGTACTGGCCTGAAGCATGTAATGTTCCAGGTGGTACACCTGAGGTTTTCTTCACAGTGCAGGGAAGTAACAGCGGAGTGGGTGCACATCCAGACCCAGGAACTGGAAAGTAACCCTGGCTTATAGTTTAGACATAAATTTCTTCTAAGATGGGAGGCAAGGTTTAATGTTTCAACCCCAGGGCACATTTTCTCAAAAGACTGTAAGAGAAATAGCAATAGGAGAGACTGATAGGAAAAAGACTAAAGAACAAAGGAAAGAAAAATCAGTTTAGTAGGAGGCTAACAAAGGGACATAGATTTTTGATTTTGTGGGGCATTCAGAATGGTCTTTGTGGGAGGAGGAATGGGTCATCTGTCACCATGGCAGACCGAAGCTTATAACCTGGTTTGTGGTCAAATTATTCACCACGCCTGACTCGAAGCCAAATAATTAATCTCCCATGGACTTCAGTGACAATCTCTTTTGCGTCACACCCTGCATATTCCAGAAACAGCAGGTCCTGGTCAGCATTTGGGCTTCAAGTAGAGTCAATTGAGAGCCTGGGAGTGTGAAGCACTGGCCTTCTCAAACACACACAGCCTACCCAGAATACACATCCATGAACACCCGAGAAGTTTTATTACAGAACTGAGGGTTAAAAGGCTCCCGGCAGCAGCATATTTCTCCTTACTCAGTCTCTGCTACCAGCCTGTTTGTAACATTCGTGGATTGTTCTTCAATCACAAGTTTTCTACCAAACATGTTTCCTTAGCTTTTGCAGAAATAAGGAAGAGCAAAAATAGAGAATGGAGAAAGAGACCTTATGCAGATGATGGGAGAGGCAAAATAGGGTCACCAAAATATTGTCATCTCTTACTTCATATCCAGTGCTACTTGCAACAAGCTGCTGTACTGAAAAGCAACTGAAACAAAGTCAGCTGAAATTGGTGCCATAAGCCATGCACAGAAATTCTGTCATGTCCTGTGCTCCCAGGAGCACTATCAGCAAATACAAGCTCAGGCAGGTTGCAGAGACGCCATAAAGTCAGCAACCACTTCTGATACTTAGCACTTTCTGGCTCAGCCTCTATGAACCCCATTGCCTGTATATTCAGTCCCTCCCTTCTCCATGTTGTTGCCAGGAAATTCCAAATTGAGCAGTCACAGTAAAAGGCGTTGTTGTCAACTTCCTCTCCTTACCAAATTCCTCCACACTGAAAGAGTGCTCCACATGGGATGAGAAGCTCTTCTGCACAACTATTTTGTAGGAGCCTTGGATGGGGTCCGAGGTGAGGGGGAAGGAGAGCTGTGTAAAGCCTGTTTCTAGTTCCACCCCTTGCCACTGGTAGACACGGTTCCTCTGGGGATCCTGCAGGTGAGGGTAACAGTGCCACAAGTCAGTACAGGGGTATGCCAGGAACAGAGCAATGCAGTGCCCAGTGTATACATGTCCCAGCTGGGAAATGCCTATCTGTAATTATTCAACAATCTGTGAGGTTCTGAAAGCACTTACCTGTCAATTCTGCATAGCTAGCATGCAAGAAAGCTTTTAAACCCTTTTAACGCCCGGGGGTGTTGTCTCCCCCTCAACTCTACCTGCAGAGGATGGGGCCAGGAAGCTGGGCAAGACAGACTGGCAAGGTAACGAGGCACAGAGATTGATATCAGATATAAGAGGAGCACATGGAGAAAGGAGGGAAGAGTCAGCTTCCTTGAATGGCTATACAGCCTGCAAAAGTTTGTGGTTTTTTTTCCCCTGCCTGGAATGAAGACTGCTGAAGTAGCAGTACACAATCCAGTGAGGAATTGGATGCCTGACTTACCTGTGGGACTGAGAAATGGGCATGTATAAGAGTCCAAAGCCAGTGGTGGGGTGGGGGAATGGTGACACAGACAGAGGAAAGTATACCCCCCATATAGGCATCCAGCTGAGAGCCCTCCCTGGTGTCTCCATGCTTCTAATGCTGGAGCTGAAGTCTCACCATTGCTGCATCTGTGGTGCAGATAGCTCATTATTAACTGACTATCAATAATTCATCCCCTCAGCCCCAAATTTCCTGTCGAAGTCACTGAAACAGCACAGTGGTGCCATGTAGTTTGATGCACTCTTTTCAGGCTCCTCAGCAGAATGGTTAATGTTTGCAATCTTTCATTTTCTGCCTGCTCTTTGCATTGTACCTTGGCTGTCACCAAAAGTTTATTTACTCTAGATAGTTGTGTGACTCAAGGTATGTGACTATGTGCATTTACTTCACTGAGATTTTATCTCAGGGCTTAGGGAAAATGGGGATGTGAATGACATCTCCCATCTGGAGGTCATCAGTCGGGGGACAGAAGAGGGGGTTGTGTTCCCAAGAAACCACCAGGGAGGGTGGCACAGTCAGTAACATGCATCCCCATGGCTCTGACCAAATCCTCATCATCATCACATTTCAACCCTGCTGAAAAGCCCACCACTTATTGTGAGGGACATCACTGGGCTTCCTCAGAAGAGGAATTCAAGGAAATGTTTACAGCTGGGCTTGTGAACTTCTTGCCATTCCTGTGATGTGTCTATAGGGAAGGCCTGAAAGCCAGTTTGTTTTCCTCAAAAAGGCGTTCTATTTTTTTTTTAAAATTACATAAACAATAAATCAGGATAATAGTTCAGAAATAGCAGACTCATATTAACTTTTGCCTTTGTGCTTCACTAAGATAAATTAGTGACATTAAAGGTGTGGATTGATGGACATTTATTTCCTTAGTAGTGCTGATATTTAGGCTGTCACCTTTCTTCACTCCTGCCACTCTTTCCTTTGGTCCAGTCCAAATTTCATGCAATCATGTGGTAAACTGCACTGATAGATCCGATCTGGCAAAAAAAAAGTACTCTAGAGTAAACCAGTGAATCTTCTGCCATAGGACTTTCCCACTCTACAAGACTGCCTTGTAGACAGCTGTGAAACCCAAACAAAGGGCAGTGCTGGACTGAGAATGAGCATTGAAGAAGGGAGAGGTGATGGTGGGGATGAAGGGCAAGGCCTACATAAGCTGCCTCAGCATGGACAAACACCATGCTTTAGAGGCTAGAGCTGAAAACACAGATGGCCTTCCTAGGGACTTAAAATTGAAGGCTTCCATGGTATTGACACACACAAAGTGGTTATAAAATTATTCAGCTTGTTAGGCAAAGACATATTCCTGGAGGCAGTGGAGAGGATGTATTTGTTCTTGCTCCTTCCATGAAATTCGTGTACTCAGTGAAGTATCATCTCATTGAAAGGGAAGGGACCCCATGAGACAGCCCTGGGTAAAGGTAGCTCTGAGATGCTCCCCTTGGCCTGCTAATCCACACCACACACTGTATTACTCATCTTTCTCCAACATTCACAGACCATCTGCGGCCCACCAGCTCTGCAGCTCTTTTCTGGAAGTTTGTTGATGGGAAGAGAGAATGACAGCACTCTGAAAGGAGGATACAAAAAAGGGGCACAGCCTGGTTTTTCCCTACCTTCTGCCTCCTCTGCTGTGAAGACTCCCCAGCTCCGAGATGGAGCAGAATGGAGACAGCAACCCCACGCAGCAAGGAACAATGAAAGGATTGACTACTTAGGACCCATTAATCACCCAAACCAGCTTAAAATTTGGGCACACTAATTTCAGGGTCTGTCCCTGGGCTCTTGTCATTAGTTTTTTCAAAAGAAGATATCCCAAATAGTAATTGTAAATTTGGGGTTCTCATTTGAAAAAGTGAGTGCTTGAATCATTGACAGAAACATCCTTCCTATTAACTTTTGCCTGCCACCAAAGTACAACCATTAAAAAATCCAACAGACAAAAAAGATACTACTTGGGAAGACAGGGGATGTCTGCTTACCTAATTTTGTTTCTTTGGTTTTGATAGCTTATTTAACACAGGTCTGTAATTTCAGCCACACTTGGCATACAGAAAGTCTCAGCTCTGATTGCGAAGAGGAATAAACCACTTTGATGACCTCTAGGCAAGTGTAGTTCTGTTTACAGCATGGCTTATAATGGTTAGCTAGTTTGTTCCTACAGCACATTCTGTGATCAAAGAACCATTGTTGGAACTTATTTTGATGCCCAACTACTCAATCTTCCTTTAAACAAAGGGAAAAGGTCACACACCCATGATTTTTCCCTTGCACCTCAGCCTGAAAATATCACTGCTGGAGACTGATACCACTGTGCCTGCACATTCTTCTGCAAATAATAATGTAATTATCCACTCACCTGAATGTAGACAAGTGGAAACTGTGGGGAAAGAACAAAAGAAAAACAGAATTAGAAATTTTAATCATGTGGAAGTAATTTCCAGATTTGGACTGAAGGCCAGAAGAACAAACTTCTAAGAAGCCCTTTGGGTTCTTCCCTTTCTGTTCTTGCTTTGTTTCCTTGGCTCTTGATGGCTAAGGAAATCTTTTCTATAATATTTTAGCACCATGACTTTTTGTTTTACCATAGTGTGAAAACGTGATGAAGTAAGAGTTTTCAAAGAACTTGTCTGCATGAGGAACTGATAGTCAAATAAAATAAAAGGTGACCAGTTCCGTAAAACCAAGTTCTTGTCATGCTGCTCTGTCTCAAAGTGTGGGATTGCCCCCCTGCCAGAAACAACTGCACACCCGTCACTACCAATAGAAACCTGTCCCACCCATTTTTTTCAATAATGAGATCCCTGCCCACACGCTTAGCCACATACATTCCTTTACAAATCTGGTTTTAAATATCTATATGCTTTTGAAAAGGGGGATGTGTTTTTCAGCCAATAGAAACAGGTGGAGTGTGTCCTAGGATGGAATATGGAACTGGTGAAGGATGGTGTGAGAGAGTATCATATGTTTTAAAGGCTGTCTTCAGTGGTTCTGGATGATGAGAATAAGGGTGTTAATTAGGAATTAAATCTCCTGGCTAGCAACAAGGAATTAAGGCTCTACCTTCTCATTCAGTGGGTAGAAGTCTTTGTCCAGAGAGATGATCCGAAACCGAACTGAAGGGTGTAATGGAAAAAAAAGGAAATTCCACTGTTAGATTTGTAGCCATCACCAGGAAATATCAGTGTTTCACTAACTTATAACTCAGATTCATTCCACAGATCAACAGGTTCTGAATGGAGATCTCTGAGTAAAAGAAACAATTACTTCAGACTCTTTCTCCTGCAGATAGTGAGGGGCAGAAAAAATTAGAAGGATAATCAGGTCTTGGCTGAATTGAATTAACTCTTGAGAGTGCCCATCCTGCTGTGTCGATTCTGGTGCAGCCCAGGGAGACTATCCTTCTCAGTCATTCCAGTTTTGTGCCTCTAGTTGAGTAGAATGAATCAGAGCCTGTGCCTACATCTGGCTGAGATGCCTGGAGAATGAAGATTAGGAATGATGAAAGTACCATGAACTAGATCTCAGCTGACAGAAATAAGATTGACTGGATGCCTTAGATCCCCCGTGAAGAAATCTGAAAACTTGAATACAAGTGTATGGCACCTCTGGAGAATGAAGTCCTTAAGATTTTATGCTGTCGGAGTCAACACCAGGCCAATTCCCAGTACCTGTCTGTCCGGGCTTGTAGATGGGTTTGTCTGTCTGGACGAAGACCAAGCTCTCAGAATTCCTCACCAGCACTGACTTGCGGCTCTTGAACTGCAGTGTGTCCCCTGTCACCGTCACAGTGAGAAATGCCACTGCTGTGCTATTGGATTTTGGAAGCTAAGGAAAATGAAGAGGACAACTGCTTTACTGATTCACCCCATTGCACTAAGCTTTGAAGGAAGGAGTGCTAGGGGGTTAGAAGGTTCCCTAAAGGGGCTAAAAAGACACAGTGCAGGGAGCAAGAGAAAAACATGCTTGCTTTCCTTCATTTAGTACTTTTCTTAGAAAAATATTGAACCTGATCTTATTCCATCACATCATTTATGAAAACAAAAATTAACCAGATTCATTAATTAAGGTATGGAACCTGTTGCTTACATTACTCATCAACCAGCCTTCTGCAGTTAAAAATTGTGAATAAGCTCTAGGAGCAGTCAAATGACCTCATGAACCTCACTGTCTTTAACAATTCCCCAGTTTTCTACAGTTTATTTCCTACAGTTTATCAACTCCACATTGATATTTTTCATCTCAGACTTACACAAATCAAACAAACATGGCCCACGGTCTGTCAATCAAAGTTCTAAAAGACTTCTCTAAGTCATGCATGCACAGAAATATCATGTGGGACACTGAATTTGACAATGGGGGAAAATTAGTCCTCATAGAACTACCACAGTCAGTTATCCACACTGAATTAATTCCTTTGTTTGTCTTAGGTTAGGGGGTCTCTGAGTGCAGTGTGTCTTCTTTCTCAGTTCTGGACTGTTTGGATCTACTATGCCACGTAAATAAACACAGGGGATCATCCCACAAGGATGAGATACTCACAGAGAAAGGGATGCAGGTGAACACGTCTTTCTCTGAAACCACATCATCTATCAGGCTCCTGTTCTCCCCATGATACTCAAGTGCAGCACTCAGCGTCACAGACTCATTCAGGTGGGTCAGCTGAACGCAGATTTTCTCGTGTGAATTTGTGTGTATCAGAAAGGGCACTAGCACCATGTACTGCCTAGGAAGAGAGGGGAGCCAAAAAGATCAGAAATATGAAACAATTTGAAGGCAACAGTATTAAGTGAAGGGAAATTAACAAATCAGCATGCCTGATCCATTGCTATCTCTTCGAGTTGCAGTGCATATAACATGAGCATTCATTTTATTTTGGGTTTATACATATTAAACGGTCTAACTAATTAGCCTAAAAGCAGGAAAATGCTTGCAGTAGAAGGAACAATTTCTATGCTAATAGAGAGTGCTTTACAAAGGATGTTTTGTTTGGCTTCACAGCAGGGAGTAAGGATGGTTTGAAAGGTTTCAGGCTGTTAATTGAATTTTGTATATCCCACAATCTCCTATTGAGACTCAAAGGCATTTGCTAAAAACAGTTGAGGAAAAAACCCACCCACTTGTCTGGCTGCTCCAGTCTTTGCCTATCAGGGTTTCCAAGTCCTTCACATGCTGAGCAAAGATGTTAGTGCTTGCAGTTTGGGACCTCATTGAGATGAGCACACAAAGGATTTCAGAGTGTAGTGTTTTATTGCAACTCAAGTGTACTTGCATCTTCAAAGAGCTTTTGACAAAGGTCCCTCACAAAGAACCCTTAAACTAAGCTGCCATTCAATAAAAGAGATCATTTTACCAATAAATCAAATTATTAATTCAGTCCTGGATTAACTGATTAAAAGATAGGACAGAAAGGGTGGGAACCAGTGAAAACCTCCAGAGTTTGTGTTGATACCCCTGTTCTTCAGTTCACATTCCTAAATTATCTGGGAAACAAAATTTTCTCATAATTGTGCAGGGTAAGAAAATTCTAAAAATTGACTTTCATATTTATGAAAAAGTTTTTTTATGTGATAGAACTGAGTAGCAAAAATAGCAAATGAACTGTCCATAAAGGGAAAATAATAAGTGAACTACTACCACTCAGACTTGAGCACTGCTGGTCAGTCTTGGAAAATTCTCAATCAGTAATAAGTAACAAACAGATCGTCAGGAAGTGTTCAGAAAGGAATGGAGGACCAATAGAGCTGGGTCCATCCAGAGCTACATTTTTGCCTGGGCTAAGATTTTTGGGAAGTCCTAAAGCTAGTGTGGAGGCAGTGGGACCCAGGCAGCACCTGCGTTTCCTTCACCATGAGGCACTGGGATGAAGTGCAGTGAGGAGCCCGTTGGCAGCTCAGCTCAACCTGTGCTGCTGCAGAAGCTGTGAAAGGAGGAAGCTCGAGCCTCCCAGAGAGTGAGTTACAATCTGTGACTCTCTACTTTCCCCAGTGTTTCCCTTCTTCCACAACCTTCTTACCATGGCTTCAGCCCATGCTTCTTCCCCTAATGTCATCCCCCCTGTTCCCTGTCAGTGGCACTGGCAAAGTGACAATAGCATCCAGTCTACAGAAAGGACAGCGTGACCTAGTTTGTGGGGAATTTGGCCTCATTTCTCTTCCTGTTCACTGTTCTGCTGAAATTTTGGCCAACTTGCAGAGCTTCCCCTTAGGCTGGCTTCCCTGCCTTTGAAATAAAGATATAAACCATGCTGTTTATAGACCTCTCTTTAGGTGTTTTGGGATATGTTGTTGAAAAGAGACAGATAAATTAAGTTATTATGTTTCTATTTTTTAATTTTTATTTTTATTTAATTTTATTTACTTTAGTTTTTTAAGTAACTTGGGTTGCAAAATCCATGTATAGACATTCCAGGACAAAAAGCATCTGGGCTGACAAAAGAGACCTCAGCATGCAACGAGCTGCTTTGGCAAGAGAGGTAGTGATTCTGACAGAGGCATGCATCAAGGAGGAACAGGAGACCCTAGAGATTGTGGCTGAGGCAAAAATGATGAGTTTGTCTATACAGAGAAGGCAGTACTGTAGCTTAAGGTGGAATAATGTCTGTCTGTGCATTGACTCTCAGCTACGTACTAGAACAAGCACCCAGCCAAAGAAGGCAGTGAATTTCATCAGCCCAAATCCATACCTGCCAGTTCAAGTGTCATTATAACCTCACGCTGTTGACCATATGCAGAGTACTCCCAAGTATGTCCACCGCATGGTGAAACAGTTTACATGCACAACCAGAGTAGGAGAACAATACCTTCAGCAGCGTTCTTCCAAAATCATAGAAATTTTGGTTACAAAGGACCTCTGGATGTCTCAAGCCCACCTTCCCCCCTGGAACAGGACTTTCGCAAAGGACACCATAGATGGAGTTTCTACCATCTCTCTGGGTCATGTGTTCCAGTGCCGCACTAACTTGATGAATGTGTTTTTTTCTAATATGTAATCTGAGCCTTAATTGTTTCTCCTGTCCAGCTGGCCACCTCTGAAACAGAAATAGCAGCAGCAAGCACTGCTGCCCAAAGCAGTGATAATCCTATTTGCACAGGACACAGTAAAGCAAGTCTTGGTTGGAAGTTTATTTTTTATCTTCAATTCAAGGGTTGTTTCTGTGTTGTATATATCTACCCTGCACTTACAAAACCACTACCCTTATGCCACCTAGCAGTTCACTGCTCAGAATTGCCTCCCTACTGGGATCCTGTCTTCCTTCTGTGGGCCCCAACAACACCCCTTTCTCTCCCCACCTCTCTCACCCTTTCTTTGTTCTTCCCTCCCAGAATGGGGCTCAGGTAAGGGACAAAGAGCAGCCTACAGGAAAGATGGAGACAGACTATTTACAAGGGAAAGGACAAGGGGGAATGGATTCAAGCTGAAAGAGATCAGGTTTAGATTAGATATTAGGGAGAAAACTTCTTCACTGTGAGGGTGGTGAGGCACTGGCACAGATTGCCCAGGGAAGATGTGCCTGCCCCATCCTGAAGTGTTTAAAGCCAGATTGAATGGAGCTCTGAGCAGCCTGGTCTAGGGAAAGGTGTCCCTGTCCATGGCAGGGGGTTTGGAACAAGATGATCTTTAAGGGTCCTTCCAGACCAGGCCATTCTATGGTTCTATGATTCCATGTTGCCCATAGGTCTGAAGAGTATGGTTCATTCCCTTTCCCCCTGATATTGGGCAAGGATGAATCAAAATTACTTAACCTTTATTACATTAGATTACTGTAGGGAGACCAGAGAGCTCTGCCTGACCCCAAAGCAGACTTAGTTGGCTGATGTACCCCTGAAGCAACCAAACAGGGCAGATGGATGAGGGGTTGATGATGCCATGTGAGTCAAAGGTCCTTCAGGCTGAGCCAGGTATCACTTCAGAGCACACGGTAAGTGGCAGCAGGAATGCTGCACCTTCTGCCAGCACTGTGGCAGTGCTCGTGGTCATGAAATCTCTGCAGCAAGCATTACCAGACTCGTGCTGGTGAGAGCTGCACGCCTGTCAGCACAGCAAGAGGAACAGCAGCCAGGGTCTGAAGAGCGATGCTGCTCCCACCCAGGCTAGAGGCTTCAGAGCAACACTCTCTTGGTGGGCAAGGCTGGGGTGGGCATGCCACACTCCAGCCCCACGGTGCCATCCCAGGCTGCCCCTCTCCCCAGACCATCAGCAGAGCTCAAGTTGCAGCCATGCTACTGCTCTGCACAGCCCTGGGGTGGGTGTCCAGGGAGGGCGCTGGCACTGGACTCCATGCCGGAGGAAGGGAATCTAGGTCACAGATCCTCTTTGAGAACAAGTACATCTGATGCTGCCAAGGGAAACAAACTGGCAGGAGAAAGGGGAACAAACTGGCTTGAAAGCAACAGGGGAATGGGGAGAAGTAACTCAGTGGTTGAAACAAGGATACTCCAGGAAAGGTAAGCACCTGGATTCTGGCATCATACCCACAAAATCACAGGCCCTGAGAGTTTTCCAGGTAGAAGCATACTTAGGCAAAGATGTTGTGAGGATCCAGGTCTGGACTATCAGGCAGCTGCAGGGCAGGACTGTGGGCACTGTGGGCAGAAATTGGGGGGAGGGCAGAAGGAGGCCACTGGCGGAGATGGTGGCGGGGAGGGGTCCCAGCGGGTTACAGGATGGGAGTGCGGAGCCCTGGTAGAGCTGTGCAGGAAACTCAGGGCTTGGTTATTAGTGAAAAGAAAACTGAAGGAAAAAGGGAGCACTTATACCTCCCTCCCCCCTCCGCACGTATAGCTTACGGTTCTGTGGTGAGAGGAGTATTTCCAGGAAGGAAGAAGAGAAGGAGAAGGAAGATGTTTGGTTTGCTGGGCAGCTTGTCCTTCCCCATGGTGCAGAGCAGGTCGTGGTGAGTCAAGCAGTGCTGCTGTTTTCCTGCACCTTGTAATTCTTCTCCACTCTGTGCTCTGTCAGCCTCTTTATAAGTGCTCTCTGCAAACAGCCCAGGGGCTGGAGGAGATAAGGGCTGGGGGCCAGGACCCATCCGGAAACAGGGAGAGGCAGTAAGGAGGAGCTGGAACAGAGGGACAGCATTTGGCCAGAGACTCTGCAAGTGGGGGAAGGGTATTTATTTGGATAGTGCTTATGTTGGAAATCTTTGAATGATTCATACCCTGTATTCCTTAACCCATCAGAAATGTGCAGTGTTGGGGATATGAACTGTGTTCAGCACATGGTAATATTCCCTGTGGGCAGTATCCAATCACAGCAATCTGATTTAAATTTCCACAATATTTCCGTCACAATTCCTTTTCCTCAGCACTTTAAAATATATTATTTTGAACTGGAATGACTGACAGAAAAGATGAAATTAGGAAGTTAATACAGGCCATCATGAATATTGATAAATTCCAGTCACAGCATGCCTTATTATGCAAAGTTCCTTCTGAGCCATAGTCCTCACTGCTTTGCCTGGCAAAGATGACACAAAAATTGGATGTGTCCTACACTTCCAAGTTTATGACCACTATAGACAACACATTTTCCCTTGAAAATAAAGTAAGATATTGAGCTGTGTTATTTTAATCACCTTAGCTAACTGACTTCTGGTGTAGTTTCCTCTGATTTCGGTTTCTATTCTTTAGTTTTGTAGGTGACTGCCAATTGTCCAAGAACAGAGTGGCTTGCTGGTGACTGCAATTGCAGGAAGAAAAGGTATCTGTGGTTGGGTGTAAATACTCTCAGTGCTATCACAGCAGTGTTATATGTGGGAATCCTTGTGTGCTCCAGAAATCTTAAGCAATGTTCGAACCTCTGTCACCAAAGGTAAATAATCCCAAGAAAGACACTTGTTTCTTTAATACATTTCTGTTCAGTCTCCTCAAGGACTGTAGCATAATGTTCAACCCTCAAAGCCAAAGCCAAGCAATAAATTGATCTTCTGCCTTTGGCTTTGAGGAACAGGCATGGGTGAAAAGAAAAAGGCTGAGGAAACGTTTCTTGAAAACACTGGTGTCAAGCCTAAGGTGATCCTTGCACTTTCTGCTAAGAACTCCTGTTGGAAACCAGCAGCTCTAGCAAAGGAACATCTCTTCTCAGTACCTATATCAGCTTTGTATGGTGACAGGTGAGAAAAAAACCACTGTAAAACCCAAGACTTTTATTAACAGCTCCAATTAACAAATTGTATTAGCTGTTCAGCCGAAGGCAGAAAAAAATACTACAGTAGGAAAAGAAAATCAGTATTGTTATTTTAAAGGAAAATAATGGTATTAGTTTTCCCAGCCTGTAAATCTAAAGCAAACAAACCCAAAGGAATTTATTTCATATGACAAGAACGTATGACAAGAAAAACTGCTCAGATAAATCAATAGGAGTAACAGCAACACCCAAAGACATAAAAAAGGGTTTGTCGTCATATAGGAGACAAAATACTTCACAGGCCATAGTGAAGGGAAGGTCATCTATCAAAAAACCTCAGACAATATGAACATTTTACAAGTTTCAACAAGCAGGAAAAGGAAGATACACAGTGAAATACCATAAAACGGCTTCATCAGCTAAACTTCAAATGAAACTAAAAATGTCAGAATGAATAAAGATTATCCACTTTAGCTGCTTGTTGAATAATTTAACCTGAGAGAAGGGCCTGGCAGCAGATGAACTGCCTTTCCCAGATGTGGACAGCTGGGCTGTCAAATATAACTCATATTTTTGTGGTGTCATATGAACAAATGAGTATATTCAAGCATGGCAAAGGCATCAGTGAATTATTCTCATTTTAATGCACTTTGTAGATTAAATTGCAAACCAGATCGGTAGCTGAATTTTATAAATGGTCCTGTGACCACATTTTGTGTGATGTGAGGTGGCCATCTGTAGGGTAAGCTCTATACAAACTAGGGGTTTTCTGTTTTTCTATATTATAGAAGGTTTTCTGTCTTTGCTATATTATAACAAATATCCACTCTATGTATAAACTTGGTCTTGCCTTAAACTAAATGTTTACAGTAAGTTGCAAAAAAGGCTATAAACAAAGTTGTTTACCCTCAGACCTGGGAAATCTACAGTGTGTCTTTTTGATACAGTACATAGCACACACATACTAGGATAAATCCTTGAAATCCCATTATTAAATCAATCTAAGGTAACTAGTGAATGATATCTAATAATTCTAAAATATGTAAACAGGAAACTGTTTGCATGTTAGCAGATATTTTTGGGTATTACAGAGAATTGAAGATAATCCCTGTGTTAGTAATGAATGACAAGCTATTTTAATTTATGCTTTTGTACTACTCAGAATATTACCAAGGAAGCGCAGAGAAAAAGCCAAAACATTTACAAATGTGTCTGAGAACAGTGCTCAGGACAATCAAGCATGCTCTTTTTGAGTCATATGACTCTTCAGATAAAAACTTTACTATCTAAAAAGACATATCAAATGCATATAGAATTTCTGTTTAGCTCTGGCAGTTAAGCTATTGTCTGGGCTCCCTCTCTCCTCAGATGAGGTACAGGCATCTTGTGAAGGTCCTTTTGCTGGCCCTGAGGTTATGCTCAGGTCAGGCTGAGTGGTGTTGGAGTCAGCCTTTCTTTAGAGGTGCACAGTGGCAGGAACAAAGGCAATGGGCCATGTGTCCTACAGAGAAACCATAAGCAGATGGAAGGAAAAAACTGTTTCGCCCAGGAGCTATGTAACAACAGAACAGGCACCCACAGGTGCCATGAGACATCCATCCCCAGAGACCATCCACACTTCATAGCACAAGGCCATGAGCAGAAATGCCAGCGGAGGAAAAAGCCATACTCATAGCGTATAGGCATTTCAGAGACTTCTCCCGTTTGATTTAATGCTCAGTTAGCTATAAAACAGTAAAACTCCAAATCACTGCCTCCCTCTGAAAGGCTGCTCAAAGAAGGCAGCAGAAGGCTGTGCCAATGCCACCTCCCTGTGGCATGGCCCATGCTGTACCCACCTGCGATAACACCCGCCTGCTGCAGAGGCGTGCAGGGGCTCCTCAGCCATGCACCACCCAGAGCCTGCTGTCTGAGCTGAGGTGGCCAAGGGGAAGGGCTTTGTGCTTGCCTCAGTTCCTGACTTGCTGGGTAGCATAAGGTAAGGCCATTGGGCTCTCTCTGTGCTACAGCTAAGCCAGATGTTTGGTACCAAGAGCTGGGGCTCAGCTGGTGTGTTTGTCCAGGTTTTTGAGATGGAGCATGCTACAGGAAAGCCGAACAAGGAAGTCCTAATGGAGTATGAGTCAAGGAAATCAGATATTGTCATGTTTAATCCTTTCCCCTGCAGTTCTGATTGGTTCTGTTTCAACTTCTTAGGCAGGGCAGAGCTGACCTTTCAGCTCAGGGGAAGGTGTGTGAGCCAGAGAGTGAAACACATCTGGAGAACACACCATGTATCAGGACCCTTTTGAACGCAGTGTCCTGCTACAGAGCCTGCCTTGGGAGCAGGACAAGACCTTGTAAGCAGCCATGGGCTCTGAAGAGAGAGCCAGCTGTGCATCCCACAGCCAATGCACAGAACTTCCCAGATGTGCTTTACCTTGGCACACACCTTGGGAACACACCTTGACAGGAAGGAGAGCCAGGGGAACCAGTGTGATCTAGAGCTTATCACTTTGAGAGAAGTAGAAAACATCTGGCACGGTTATGCAATTGCTTCCAGTAATAACCCAGCCTTAACCTCCCTGTGGGTAGTGAGTCAAAGGGTAGGAGGCTGAAAAAATGTGTGAGGTTAGCACTTTAGCAGCATGCACAGAGTCCTGTCAATCTCAGCGGTGAGTTTTATTCCCTTCACCTCTGACTGCCTCGTTCATATGCACCCTCTCTTCTCTCTCAAACAGGAATTTTTAAATCTCCTAGCTGCCAGGTTATATATATGGTGTGACGACATGGAGTCCAGAGGCTCTGCTGAAACCATGTTAAGGGAGATCCCGGTTTGCCCAGCAGGAACAGTGATGTGGCAGAAAGGAGATCAGTGTGCTGAGCTGCAAGAGTATTGGAAAGGAGAAGAGTGAGATGTTCCCTAGAAGAAGGCTTTTAGGTCCTGTATTCAATGTAATGCCTTGCTTTTAGGATTTTCTTGACCCTCAAAAGGTGACTGTTTAAGAGGTTGAGCAGAAAGAAGCTTTCTCTTGCTGTGAGCTACAGGATTAGCTTTCACTATGCTGCTTTTCCTTTTGAAAAATTCTTGAGGAAACTTTTCGTTATTGCTCTGAATAAAAAATTAAAATGTACAAGTTATGTTCCTCAAGAAGCCCTTCTTTGATTCTGTTTCACAGCCAGTGGTGCCAGAGATGTTCCCATGTTTCTGTGTCACCTGACTGATGAATCAGGTGGTGGGGGTCACTTGAGTGCAGACAACGCCCTGCCTCCCTAATTTTCCACCAGGTACAATTAGGTTGCAGATGAACTCAACAAAGAAATAATCAGAGAAATGGCTGACTTGTTTCCTCAGAGCAATTTAACATTATCTCTTGAGTGAAGGTTCTTCTGACACACTTCTGGTTTTCTCTGATCATTGAATTGGCTGGTCATTACTCACACTTCATATTTGACACAGGTGCTGAGAAGAAGACCTGAACATCTAAATCGTACAGCTGAGCTCTTGCTGTGCTGCTGAATAATAGCTTGGCAGTATTACCTTGACGCTGCAAGGATCACAGAGGATTTGAGTCAAAAGACGGGGCAACAAAATCCCCTGGACCAAGGACTCCTTTGTCTAACCCTAGCTAAGCATTTGAGGGGCCTAAGCAAGAGAATGCTTCTACACTAGAGCTCATCTTTTTGGAGAGACCCATTATTTCTCTAGATTTTGCATCCTGCTGCCTGCACTGTGGATGGGACTCTTCTTCTACTGTAAAAAAAATTTATGTTCACTTCTCAAACCAAGTATGGTCATAGGAGTCTTCCGCTTGACTAGGCCATGACATCAGCCTTTTGCAGACCCTTGAGTGTGGACTCCACATGAGCAGCAAACCAATTCTTGTGGTCCAAATAAACTCTGCAAAGAATTATTTAACACAAAAAGGAAGTAAGCTTGAGAGAGCATTTTAGTCAAAGGCACTGTGACATGATTATACTTTGTAAGCTCTTTTTTATCAATAAGAATTGAATTTCAGAACAGCTTTTAATGTACTTCTAGCAGAGCCATGCATAGACGCATAGGAGATCCAGTCCACAATTAATATATTTGCTTCAGTTTCAGGTGTGTGGCACAAAACCTAGAGCTGAAACACAACACCGAGGTTCTGGACATCTTGGAGGTGTTGGAATGTGTTTTAGGGATATGCTGTGGGAGTGGAAGCCAGGGAGACATGATCTAGATGCAAAAATCTGGAGGAAGACTGTGAGCATGGGATATTTATTAGGTCTGACTTCAACCAGCAATTATCTGTTTGAGTCAAAGGATAACATCAGGTAACAAACATTACATTTCCAGCATGCAAAGGAAGAGATTGCAGTGGGAAATGTGCGCTTGATGTTTTAATAGTCAGGTTTGGCCTAACAGGAAGATAAGGTTCCAGGAGAATGATAAAAATGCACTTCTTTTTTTTTTTCCCAGGACCTTGTTTCTTTCCAGGAAACTATATTTGGCAGAACAGAATAACATATTTGGCCAGACCTGAGGGGATTTTTATGAGTTCCATCTGAGATGCTGAAGCCTTAACTTAATTGGCCTTAAATTCCTCAGGAAGATATACACCCTGTATCCACATCCTCTCAGTCTGCTCTCCTTTTCAACCTTGTTACTGTAACTATGGATTTCTCTTGCTTTAGTCTGGTCTGGTCCTCATGTAAATCAAGTCAGTTGCTGCAGGCTGTGTCAGGAAAGCAAAATTCACAGCCTTTCTTGCTTTCCTCCTTTTCCTCCTACTGCCAGTGATGTTTTAATTTTGGAACTTTGCATGGAGATCAGCACTGTACCCAAAGCTATTTCATGTCCCACAAATTCCTTGTCCATGGAACTTAAGAAAATGGCTTTTAATAACATCAGTATCATGCATAGCCTGCATGGCCAACCCTGTGGAGTTCAAAAACTCAAATTGTTTAGTGCTTTTTGAAAAAAAAAAAAGAAAAAGAAAAAAAAAAAAAAAAAAAAAAAAAAGATTCCAGGTGTTGAAGGTTGAGGGGGGGTGGAATTTTTCCCATTCTGTTGCTAGGCAACTGATGACTGGATACTTAAGGGCCATCTACTCTTACAAAAGAGACAAAGACTGTTGGCTAGGTGGAGCACAGGAACAAGAGATTGGGGGATTTGATAACGGAGACACTCGCTCGCAGGATTTGGAAGAGAGAGCAGTGGAAAAAAGCGGCTCTCTGCTTTTTGGCTGTGACTGCAGAAAAAAAGCCCGGCTTTACACTGGTTTTTCTCTACCTGGTGGGTGAGTTCTTGCTTGGGGAAAAAGGCACGGGACTCCAATCCTCTTTTCCCCTTCGGGAGGATGCATTTTCCCAGCTGCGCTTCAGCAGAACGGGACTTGCCTGCTGCCACCGTCCTGCGACCCCACCTGCCACCACCCTGCACCCTGCCTGCCACAGCTGCGGAGCTCCTGCCGCCTCCTCTGCTGGCTGGCCCGGGTGGGCGGGCCCGGCCGCTCCATCTCCCTGCTCTGAGCTCCCTGCTGCACCCTGTCCATCTGCGCACCACCCTGCTCCAGCCCGTCTGCCATTACACACGTGACACAGATCCAACCTCGCGCCACAGCGCCACCTGCAGCTGCGCGGGAGTCATCGCACCTGCCCTGCTGGTCTAGGAGCCCAACAGCGCCCCTGCTGGCTGTGACCGTGGCTGCACCAAACGGGAAAGTGCCTGGCAGCCCAGGGACATCTGCCACCGAGTTTTTGGGTTTGTTTACTGTTTTTTTACCTTGTTTACTGTTTTTGTTACTGATTGTTTACCTCATTATAGATACTAGTAAAGAACTCTTATTCCTTTTCCCATATCTTTGCCTGAGAGACCTTGATTCCAAAGTTATAATAATTTGGAGGGAAAGGGTTCACATTCTCTGTTCTAAGGAAGGTTCCCACCTTCCTTAGCAGACACCTGTCTATCAAACCAAGACACCAGGAGAGGGATATTCTGTGTTGACACGACGATGACTTTTCATTGGGAAAAAAAACCACAAGCCCACACGGAGCTTTTAGCAAATCTCCTGGTGGAATGGATCCTGTCAAAACACATCCTAGCCCCATCGGCACTTGAGCAGTTTTCACTTAAATTCCTGCTTGTTCCCCCCGGCTCCATGCCGGGTGCCTGCCTCGCTGCATCCCCGCTGCCGGGATATGCAACAAGGGCACTGGTGAGCGGGGACCCACGGCATTGGGAGCTCGGTGGGATGGGCAAGGGCTCCCGGGACAGAGGAGCAGCAGCCGTGTTGCTTTCCCGAGCCCTCCCGACACTGCTTTGCGTTGGGTTTGTGTTTGGAGAAACCACCATGACTCCAAGCATGATGAAGTAGGGGACGACAAGAGGTGCAGGAAAGCAGGGAGGCTTGCTGCTGGCGGCTGGTACCATGACCCATCGTGGTCTGGTTTGGACCGAGTCCAGCCAGATGAGCGGACTGGAGGGCCTGGCAGGGTGAGATCCAGGATGTGGGACCGGGTACTCACCAGGCCTGGACTGCAAGCTCTCCCTTTCCTCACCCTGCCCTCTGCTAAGCATGATGTCCACACCTAAACCCTCACTTTTATGCCGGAGGGGCAAAGGCAGTGCCCTCACTGGGCTGGGGAAAGGTGAGGGACTGTTGAGCAACCATAAACAATGGGACCCACCCACCTCCAGAGGGACTGAACACGATGTCTATTGCAGTAGTGGCCAGTGGTTATCAGCTGTCCTGAGGGAGAAGGGGGGTGGGACAGTGCTGCAGGTGGGACAGGCATGTTCCTCTCTTCATCCTCCCCCAGCCAGCAGTCATGACATGTGGACTACCACTAAAATGCCTGTTCTGTTACACTGGAAAAAAAAGCCAATGCCCAGCGTAAAAGGGAGGTTTATTGGTGGAAAGGTATATATGATTATGCTACAGAACTGGAGAGATGTGAAAGGAAACAGAGAATCAGACACTTGCTTAAACAATGTCACAGAGTCCCACTGTGATTCCTAAGGTGCAATGGCCCTTTCTGGGACTTCATGACAGAAGAAAATACGATGCTTGATCACTTGTTCAACATTTATGATGTTCCTGCAGGTGAAAATCCAAAAGAAAATAACCTCAATGAGAACAAACCAATAGCTGCAGGTCACAAAGCAGAGGGTTTTTTTTCAAGATACAGGGTCATCAGTTCCTTCTGTGTGAAACAGACAAAAGTTGGACCAAGGTCTTGCAGCAAGCTGTGCCTGGACTACCCAGAAACTCTGAGAAGGCTCATGGAGACTTAATTTCTTTGAGAATAGTTACTGTTTTACTCACTCTGGTCTTGCTGCTTTATACTTCACTTTCTTATCTGCTTGTTTGGTTATCTTCTGGCTTTCACTTACCTTTTCGAATCCTTAGTCCATTTCTGCAACAACCTGTGTGCAAGGTGACGTGTACTGAGCAACAGCATACTCTTCTGGAGAAGAATAGAAATGTTCTTGTTACCCTGGAGAACACTTCCTGTGCCTTTCCCTTGGCATGTTTAAACAGGGCATCCTTGAAATGTCCCTCATTCTGGTGCATGTATTTTTACAACTTTCTAGTCATGTCCATTGGTCACCTTGGGCATGAGACCAAGGTCACTAAAGTGAAATGAGTCTCTCCCCTGGCTGTAGATTCAGATGCTGATGGAGTTCAGAGGAGTGCTGGTTGCAGCAGGTCTGGTTCTGGATCTCCCTTAAGGCACACCGTGTTTCTGCTGTCCCTGTCCCTCCCCCACACTTCACACTGGTTAAAATCAAAGTCCTACCTGTTTCATAGTAATCATAGATCTGCACAGGAGCTGGTTTGGGGTGGGTCACTATAAAGTCCTGCTCAACAGAGAAAGTGATTTCTTTCCTTTTCTTCTGTGAGATCTGAAATGGAAGGTCAGAGATCACATCACTCTTTTTATTTGTACACCACCATCCAGAGCAGATGAAGGTGGTAACTGACAGGTTGCGTGTTCCAAATCCCGCTGGTGCCACACATACAGATATGGGACAGCCATGGTCTAAACATGTTTGGAGAGTCCAAAGTGAAACTGAACTGAAAAGTTAATAGGTTTTCTATCCTGCTTGTATCACCTGCTTCTGTGATTATCACATATCCTGTTGCCAGAGGTGGAAAAATTGTCCAAAGTGACTGAGTTTAATTCTCCAGGATCTCCCAATGGTCAGGATGATAAAGTCTGGTATTCCAATCCCTCCCATTTCAGACATGAACATTATGTACCACCAAGAAACTGGGAATCAATTTACAGTGTACAACACTGGGATACTGTCTTCTGTTGTTAGTTCTACAGAGCCCTGAGCAAATTTTTTACTATGTAAATTCTGATTCAGGGATTAGATTACAGGTAAAATTTTGCAATGATCTAGTGTAAGAGAAGCAATGAAAATCTTTCCAGAGGAGAAGGAAAGCAGTTTTTCCTGTCCTCTTGGAAGGACTGAGATTTATGAGAAGCCTACCAAAGACATGTACACACAAGGGAACCTCTTTTCTGGTGTTTATCTGCTTTTGACTGCAAGGAGAAAGAATTGTATGTGCTTTTTTTTTATTAACTATTTCACTTTTTTCTAATTGCTGGTAGGATGGGTGTCAGTTTGAAGCTGTTTGGAAGGTTGGGATATTACATGCAGTTAGAGAAGTAAGCAGCTTAGTGATTACAGCAGAAAACTATTGAGGAAGAGAACATGGTAAATGCACCTTATGGGATATATCCATATTGTAGTTATTCCTATTACATGCTGTTTCCATCCTTTGTGAAAATCAAATAGACAGTGACCAGAACTTACATTTTGCAGATAAAGGAGGATGTGATTTTTCTTGTTTTCTACTTGCATCACTGCATAACTCTCAACGAGCTTTAAAACAAGAAAATGGAGATAAATATTTTTGCAAAACATTAAAAAAGAAGTTCTGCCTCAGACCCTACCACTGCATGTCTGTGATATTCATTCTTGTCCTAGTCAAGTATCAAGGGATAGCAGTTGATTTTTAGAGTCCAAACGTCAATGAATAGATTGAAAGGATGGAGAGAAACCTACCACTTGGCTTAGTTGGGGGTATGAGCACTTTCCAAATGCACAAGTCACTGAAACTCATTTGGGGAATACTGCCCAACTCTGGCGTGATCAGAACTAGTCTGAGAGGTTTCCCACCCTTTCTCTACCTGGCCAGTGCCAGCTCCAAGTTGCAACTGCCAGCTGCTCAGGCTTGAGCTGAAACCCAACTTAGGTTTAAATATAGGAAGATCTGTGTGTTCGAATCTCCCTGGAGGGCATTCCCTCCACCCAGTAATGAAGACAGTGCAGCCATGCAAACACCTCGCAGGGTTTGTGGCTGAATCATTCTTAACCAGGCCTCTGGTTTTGTCTTGACTCTTTGACCAGTATTTTCCTCTGTCCCTGTGGGGAGTAATTTAGTCTTGCTCCTCTAAGTTTACCTTATCCAGGGAAGACTTAACAGGAACAAAACCAGAGAGCATCTTCACATCAATAATGAGCATGTTGGAGCTGCTGCGTTTCCCTGTGTAACTGAAGCAACAGAGGGCCCTGTCAGTGTTCTTTTGGGATACTGTGTCTTACAGGCTGATATCAGCATATTGATCAGCTCGTTGTTCTTGACTTCATAAGCTGAAGTGAAAACACACAGCAATGTTCCCTGCATGTCTGTCATCTGTGCAGCTGCTTTGCACATTACCTGCTTGTCAGGACAATATCAAATTTTGCGGGTCTATCCCGTGGGCAGGAAGCATTTGATGTCTGTACTGAAAGCAGAAATCCAGAGGACCCCTCTGGAAGGTGAATGTTGTATCTCAGTGCTGTCTGGAAAAGGAAAAAACCCTTTTGTTCAAGCATGCCAAGGATTTTTCTTTGTATTCCAAAAACAAGAGTCAGACTTAGTGAAATTTTCTGGCAATTTTCTTTGCACTGGGTTTTATATGAGAGATCATTGCTTACATCAGTGATGAACACATCAGACTTCTATTCTTTAAAGATGAGGTGCTTGCACCCAGAGTCACCTCCCAGAAAGAAACCAGATGTTGATCAGAAAGTACTCTTTTTCCATGCCAGAACTCCCCAGGAGTCAGAATGTGGGATGGGGAAGAGTTTTTAAATGGTCTAGTGAAATAAAGCAATTAGGAAAAATAAAGAGAAGTCAGCTAGAAAACCACCAAAACAATGGCTATCTTGTATGCAAAACATGAGACACAATGAAGAAGAGAGCAGATATTTACTTGCAAAAATACACATCCACTGCCATTAATTGTCAGGCTGTATTTCCCAGGAACCTCTGGAAGGAGTGTCTGTTGCAGCAGGAACCTGTTCTCATTGCTGACAATAAATACCTTCCCAAAACGCTTTTTGGAAGTGATCTTGACTCCGTTTTGCAAAGCAGAGTTGTAGGTGGCCTCGCCATAAGCAGCAAGGGCTTGAAGAGCAACGACTGTGTCCTGAAAAAACAGAAAATAATAAAAGACTATTGGCTATACAGTGTGACCAGTGCAGAGGAGATCAAAGTCACTGTTCCAATATGAATCACAGTTGATTCATCCTGAATTTGTGTGTACTTCCAGGGTTCCCATACAAAAGGAGCAATTTCATTCTCTCATGTATACTTATGGGTAGAAGAATCTCTCTCCTAATTCAAAGGTCTTAGAACATAAAATCTGAGCACCAGAGTGCACTTCTAGAGCTTTTCATAGTGACGAAGCCTGTGTTTTCTGAGGAGTTACACAGAACTTCTGGGTCATCTAACAGATGAGACTTGGTGTTTTCTAGACTCATCCCCAACACAAATATCTTTATTAATTGCTAGTCAAATTACTCTTGTATGGCTTTACCTTTCTGTACTTAAGAAGAAGAGGAAAAAAGAGTATTGTTCTCCTAAGAGAAAGAATTGGTTTCTCTCAGAGACAGCAAGTAGAAAAGAGAAATAGGCCTAGGTAGTCAGAGCTCTGCTAGAACTCTGAAACAGTGTCCCAATTTCTAGGACTGGCTGTGGAGTGGAAGGTAGTTTTGGCACCTGGGTAGAAGAGAAACCCCCATAGGGATTCTGCTGCCTGGTGATCCACTGCACAATCCCTGAGGCCTTTGTGAGATCCTCTTTATTCCGTTTGGGTTTGTAGAGCAATGCCAGCAACACGTAACTGGTGATCTCAACTTCAGCTGAAGGGGCATGGTCAAGGATGGAAGCAGATTTGTCTGACAGAGACCTCTCCTCCTGCTCCCAGTGCCATGAGCCACCTGGATAAACAGAGGGAGGAACCAGTATTGATTAGAGGTGTTACTGCTCTGGGCTGCCTTGGAGTCTCCCTGCATCCTGACCTCTTCCTCTAAAGGACTCTGCAGACCAATGAACATTCTGTAGATTAACTCCACAGATATTTTGTGCACTTTGGCTCATGTGCTTGTACTCTCAATATTGTCAAGGTCAGACCATCAGTAAGATCTGTTCCATCTTCCCACTTCCCAAATTCCCCAAATGACTGAAACTCACCAACTTCCTTTGCTGATTTTTGTAACTCTTCAAGGAATGATTCACATTTTTCTGTCTTGCCAGCTAAGCAGAAAGCATAGGCCATGAGTGCCTGAGTGTAAACATCACTGATTCTCTTCTCAGATGCAGTCTCCAGACAAAAAAAGGCATTTCGGATTACAGGGTACTTAAAAACAAAAAAGCATATGGGTCTAATTCAGGACAGTAGTCTTCACCTGCTCAAAAATTTATTTTCTTTAAACCTGTTCCTCATCCCGTCACCATCTTGGCAATGAGAATGGGACTTCAGCTTGTATAATGACTTCAGGAGAGAGAATACAGAATTCTACAAGGAGGAATTTCACAGGAAACATCAAATAAATTAAGTAGCTTTCAATGAACCTTTCTTGAACAGGTTGCTCTATAAACAGAAGTCTGTTCTGTGTCTTTCATAGATAATTCCTTCTGCTTACCTTCATGATAATAATTTGCTCTGCATTTCTATAGTCAAGAGTTTGTTGTCTTGAACAAATCTAACCTAGTAGTCTCTACCCTCACTGACTTTGGTGTAAGTTTAAATCTGTGAGGTTGAACTAGGTTTACACCCACAAAAAAAATGTACAGTTTGACTCTGTGTCTTCAGAAAGGATATGACAAAGTGGAGTCTAACTCATGTACTGGGTCTAACACCTCCTCTGTAGTCGCCCTTTGTACTACCAACTTTTTGAAAAGGACTAATGAGATTTTGCTCTGATAGACCTTTGTTTTTCCAACATAGCATTTAGTTCCATTTGTAGATTTTATAGATTTAATTGCAACAACTTACTATCTTGACTGGGCCATTTTGAGGCTAAGCCATAGTATGTGAGATTGCTGTCATGTGTGGGTTACTACCTGTCAAGTCTTTTTATTGTAAACTAAGAGGTGTCACTAAATGTTTTGTGTATCTCAAACAGAAGATCTAATCCCACTGAGGTTTGTACAGTTTCAATTCAAAGACTGGTGGTTTAGGAGGTATAGGGATGGGGACTTTCTTTATCACAGCAATCAGTGCAGATACAGAGCATGGTTACGTACTCTGGGAGCTCTCTCTTTCTCTCTCTTTACTACCCAGGCAATTTAGCAGATGCTGGACCCAAGTCAGCAACTGGGGACCAGCTCCATCTAAATACCAGGAACTGAAGGTCTCCTTACCAAACTGGAGTGCCCAGCTTCCAGCATGGCAATGGTGATGTAGGCAGAAAGTGACAGCTCATCATCTACTCCTCCCTGAAAACAGCACAGAGAAAGAATCAGCGAATGCCACAGATGAGAAGGCTTTAAATATGAATTGCCATATCCCAGCTGAGAGAGTGGTGCCAGTTCTGCAGGCAGTCCAAAAGGAAGGAGAGCATTCACATAGCTCTTGAGAACTCACAAATCAAGAGAAACCCTTTGCTATTAAATCCAAAACCATCATTCCTTCAAGCATCTCAGGTGCTTGTAAGACATAGAACACAGTGTAGAAAAGCTGACTGAGCTCAAAATAGTATTTGTAAGATATGGAAGGTTAGCCCTTGAAAGAGGATAAGCATTTGGAGTGAAATATAATTTTTGGCAGTAATAGGAGTGAATATTCTTAATGAAAAAGTATAAATTTGACCAAGCAGTAATTCTCTGCTACCTTCAAGGCATTGTTGAAGAGTGCCCCAACACTTCGGAAACAGCCATCTGGTTTCTGTTTGCTTGCCAGACACATCAGGGTTTGAGACTGGACATGGTCATCAATATAGATGAAGCGATCAGCTTGTGCAAATGATCTGTACACAAAGGCAGTGAGCCTGCAAGGGAAAGAGGAAGCTGTGAGATGAGCACTGGAAGAAACAGAAGAAGTCAGTCCTCCCATTTGTGCTGTTGAACGGCATGAAGAGTGACAGCCAGCATGTTGGTAGCTTGCTTTCTCGATGTGCTCCTCCGAGAGCGAGCAGTTAAGGCAGTGGAAGTTAAATGGGACATGGGAATGATGTCCGGCACACGCTGAGGCTAATCCTGCCTACAGAGCACCACAGCGCAGTGGCTTTCATAGAAGACAGCAGTGGTGTGAATCAGAGAGTAAGTTGGGCCTTTAGGGATCAACTTTTCTTTGTGCACCCCACCTGGCAGGGTGTGGAGAGACATTTTCCTTAGTACTTACCAGCCCCCAGTCCTATACGGCTCCGTACATTCAGCCAGGAAAGCTGCCTCTTACCTCCATCGTGTGAATTGAATGCAAATTCATCTCTGAGCCACTTCTGCTCCCAGTCACTCACCAGGTGTTCCCTTCTTTGTCTCTGGGGCCAAAGACGCTGTAGGACCCATCAGGACGTTTGTATGACAGCTGCTTCTGGTAGCCTGCAAGAACATGGGAAAGGAAGTGTTCTTGGAGGTAAAAGCAAAACCCTATTTTGTTTGCTTACATGTTTGTCTGAAACCACAGTGGGAAAGATTGGAAAGGCAAGGCACATCTACCTAGCAGGAGCAGAGCCCTGAGGGATCCTATAAATTGAAGTATGGAACATGTCCTGCAGAAACATTGAGTCACAGAATAGGCAGAGCTCGATCACCTCTATGCTCCAACTAAACTAACAGGATCGGGATACATACTGTGCCTGAGTGGAAAAACAGAGGGGGACTGAAAGACAAAACCTCAAAGGAGATGTGACAGTTGAATATCAGAAAAAAGGCATCAACAAAGAAGATAAAGAAAAGCAAAAAATATCTTGATCAGGGCAAACTCTTGGGTCGCTGGGCTGTGCTACAACTGTGATTCCAGGGTAGCCATGCTTCTGCTGCTGCTTCTTCTGCTTACTGGGCCTCAACAGGAATTTCAGCACACATTGTAATGGAACCACAAAGCTCTCACCGCTCACTAAATATCCAATGGCCTTGGATTTGACCTCTTCACTCAGCTGCCCTGTCTTGTTCAGATATTCCAGGGCGTAGATGTTGGGTGCAAAGAGAGCCATGTTCTGCTCCCCACAGCCAAAGGGCAACTGCAGGAGCTGGTGCAGGTTCTGCATGGCGGTGCCCATGATGTCACCTGGGGAAGAGGAGATGCGAGGAGGGATTAGCCCAACTCATGGCCACTGAAATTACCAGTAATTTCCAGAGGCAGAGCCATAAAAGCCTAGCTGGGTTTGGGAGCCTTCCAAACAAGCATGACGATCTCAGTGCTGAGTTCTGTTCTGCTTTGCAGCCAACAAAAAATTTCTTCCCTGCCTCTCCTTACTTAGTCCAAATTGTCCTTACCAGAAACCATGCTTATTTTAGTGCCACTTCAAGCAGATAGTTGGAAATGAAAAGCACTTTCAGGAAACTTCCAGAGGATGGAAGGAAATAGCTGGAGATGCTACATTGCGACATTTATTGCAGAATTAACAACTAATGCAAAGGGACATTGATAATGCAGATGTATCACAGACCACCTCTAAATTTTTTTTTTTCTAGGAAAGGTAGCACAGAGCCAGAAAGGGATTTCTGGAATGAGCTTCTGGAAGTCATCAACATTACAAAGCAAAGATTTTATGACTAGTGAGACATGTAACCAAGTCCAGATCCCAAAAAGACCAAAAAGACTCTACTGGCATCTCTGATCTGTAGGTGGGTGTGTGGAATAAAGCCATACTGGTATGAGTTTGGCTGAGGTCATAACTCAGAACTGTACTGCTACTTCAGAGAAAGACTTTCAAATGCACTAAATTTGAACAGAATAGTGAAGAGTGATGCAACTGATAGTTAAACTACATCTCACTGATGCAGAGCACTGCTGGACAAGTTGAGAATCAGTCTCTTTTCCCAAGAGTTTCCCACATCAGGAGTGAAAACTCACATTTTGAATCCTGAAAGAGCTTTCATTTTTTATCATCTACATTTTCTTTATTTTTATATTTTGTTAATTATATATTTACCAACAACAGAAAAGGAGCCTCTGGCTGATCCTTCCAAAACATTTGTAGGTAGCTCTAGAGCTATATCTTGAATAACTACATCATCTGTGGAGAAAAATAATTGCCATTTGTATAAGAATATTAATTATAACAGTGAAATGCTCCTGGTACAAATTGCACAGTTCAAAATTGCACACAAGAGACAGCAAAGAAGTGAAACTCACAGCATTCATCAAGAACATGAAGAGTGAAGGGACGCAGCAAAATCAAAATTGGGAAGAACAGATCAAGTAGTGGAGTCACTGTCTTTGCTCAATAGAAAACAGTGGAACGGGGTAAGGTTGGTGCTCCCAGGTTGTAGCATCTGTGACCCTTGGGGATTTCTTCAGTGACACAATGGGTAGAGCTGGTTGGTGGGGGTCAGAACTGCTTTTGTGCCTCTTTTAGGCCAGCCAGGAAATCTTAGGAACTGTATGCTGTCAGCACTGAGATAGTGTGGGAAGGAGTATTATATTCGCTCTCCCATTCCCACTGGAGGTGGAAAGCTGTGAGATACAGGTGTCTTTGGAATGGAAGACAGCAGTCAACATGAGTGAATGAAACACAGGACATATTTTGCACAGAAAGGTCATCTCCCTTTGAAAGCTTCATAGCAGCCTTCCTTCAGCATCTGAGCACATCTGACCAGGGCACAAATGCTGCCTCAGTGATGTACATCAGATCACACAGGAATCTGGTAGCAGGGAATTGAACTATTACACTCGTACTAGCTGTCATATGGACAACTCCAGGAAAAAGGGAAAGGACAACATCAACAAATACTGCGGGAAGGAGTGCAAACTCCAACTTTCCTTTCAGTTCCTCTCAAGACAGCAGTATGTAAGACCCTTACCTTCTGTACAGATTAGGGAGTTCTGTGTCTTTTCCCTTCTGATTCCTTCAGGCTGCATGGAGATGGAAAGAAGAGACACATGCAGGGGATGAGAACAAAGCATGCAAAAGAAATGCAGCAGCAGAAAAGCCACCCCCTTTCCCAACCTCCTACATCATGAGACAGGTGGATTGAAGCAACAGTTTACAAGTTCATAATTGATGTGGCTGCTACTAAAAGGGAGATGCTATCAGATGGAGCCCCTCATTCCCAGTTTCTCATCTTCATGAGGCACACATGTGCTTGCCACCCACTCATCCTCATGGAAGAGGACATCAGGTGGGAGTGGACTTGGTCTTAGATTGAGCAGCCAGACCCTGTCCCAGCCTGATGAAGGTGGAGCCATACCAGGAGTTCTTTAGGGAACTTGAAAAACTTTTACTTGCTTTTGGTTCTTCTGCTGTGTTTTAGTTTCCTCATGAAAAGGAGGACAGGACAAACAGGCAGAGCTGTCAGCAGTACCTCAACTAACAGTGTTCTGATCTGCGTGTCCCTGTAGTCAAAACTGACGTTCCCATGGGTTTTGTCTCCACAAGCTTCATCATCCTTGGTCTCTGCAGTAATGCTGAACACTACATTACCTTAAATAGTAGCAAAAAAGGAAAAAAAATGGACCTCTGTCATGCAGGATGATTGACAAAAGTAAGAAATATCATCTGATGAGTAAGATTAAGTAGTTCAACATAATGAATAGTCAGTCACTGTAGGTGAGACATATGGGAAGAGAATTGATCTGTAAAAATGAGAATGATAAATGCACCACAGTTGTGGAAAAGCTCTTTAACCCAGAAAACTGGAAAGACCAGTGGTAGACCAAGCTCTCCAAGTTGGAGCAGGATTATGTTTTTCAGGTGAGATATAAATTTATTAGTATCAATCTCAGAACAGAAAACCAAGTAGATTCAAAGCACGTACCTATTTCTTTGGGGAAAATATTCCAGACATACGTCTTTCTTTGCTTGGCACATACACATCCATCATTCTCTGTGGAGATGAGTTTGGCGTGATAATCACGGGAATTTGACAGCGAAACATTAATCTGAGAACAGAAAAGGTAGTGTAATGGGATGAAGATTTTGTACCATATGCTTTATTGTTAGAGAGGGGTGAGAGACTATTTGTTTACATCCAGAGTTAAGTGTAGAGCAGATTTAAGGCCTGGAATGATGGTGTTTGATAATCGTCCATCAGATGTAACATGAACCGTTTCCCCTCTTGCTTCTCACAGCATTCTCACTGAGATGTTAAGCATCCCATGCACACCTGATTCTTAAGGAAAAGTCCCCACTTAAACTATTGATGGCTTGCATGACTGTGGATGGTGAATGCTACTCTGCAAAGCACTTCTTTCCTTTCTCTTATGGATCTTGAGAGAGTTGCTTTATAGACCCATTCTAGTTACAGTTCTCACAGATCTCCCTTTGCTCTGAAGTGGTTTAAGAGGACAAATCCGGTCAGGATAATCTGTTGTCAGCTAGAATGAGCAGTACCTCCATCAACAGCAGATCCAACCACCTTCACCAATCATTTTCCTGCAGTTTCTTTCGGGATGGAGTAAGGTTTAGCCATGTGGGCGGAAGTACACACCTTAATGCACTGGTCAAGGTAGTTAAAGACAGTGGCTCTAAGCAGGAAATCTTCTCCTCGGATGATAGAGTATGGCAGGGTCAAGTCGACAAAGAAAGGTTGCAAGGCTGTCAGGGTGTGGCAGGCACAGACATGCCAAATCCAGCCAACTCCTCCACACAGAAAGCACTGGCTTTCCATTTGGTGATGGTGTCAGGGACGGTGTATGAGATGCTGGCTCTTCCAGTAGAGCTGATGGGAAGGGAGAAAAGATGGAAGTTTTTGGAAGGGTAAATTTCATATACCTTGCTTCTCAATAGAGACAACAAGTTTTGAAAATCAGAACTGCCTTTATTCTATCTGCAGAAATCCCTCATACAAGTCCCTGAAATATATCACTCAAATCTTCTAAGAAAAGCCCATTTGAAAGTTATGCACATGATTTCCTTGAGAACAGAAAGACAACTTGGAGTTCTTGTTTTGCCAACCCCTATTTTAAATAGAGGTGTCCTTCTGAGGAAAGGGATATGACTTGTGGTATATGTAATGTGGGAAAAGTGTCTTTAGGGACATCTTTGGTAATTTCATCATAGAAAAGAGAAGTGCAGGTGGGCAGCTGATGATTGAAAAATGTTGGTCTTCTAGGCCAAAAAGTAAGAAGAGTTGGCAAGGGATTGCCACCTTGCTGGACATCAGGGGCCATATTTAGCAATTCCTAAAGCAAGGCAAAGAGATGAAAGAAGCAGTACTCACTTAATTGGAACTATATCCCAAATCCAAGCTTCGGGAAAGAATTCCCGAATGGTCTCAAGGATGAGTTGCCTCTCACGTTCCTCCCTACCAACTTCAGCTGGTAAGAGATAATGGGAATTTAGTAAAACCTGGTTCATATAATGGAGACTCCCAGGAAGGACAGGTTTGAATGTGCATGGGCCAGTATGAATGACCATGAGTGTTTTACCATTCCCTTCTAGACAGAGTGGTAAAAGTTCCTGAGACTATAAATAATGCCACACAAACATTATTTAGTGTTACTAGTGTATCCCTGAGTTAAGTATAACCCGGTGTCATAGGAAAAAGAAAACATTACTTGAAATGTTTTGGTCTCCAAATAGGAGCATACCTAGGGCTAGAGCTCAGGTCACTTGGCTCTTAGCTCTGTTTGCTGTCCACACTGTCACACAGTCTTTTCCAACTAGCTCTGGTCAGAAGGGAATCAGTGTCAATAGTGTTGGTTTTGGGTGACAATCTGTCGATTGCCAACAATTCCCAGTGGAAAACTGGACATGGATCATACGTGTAGGCCTGAAAGTCTCTTTTGGGAGTTGGCAACTAGCCTAAGCTATCTTATTCTGTGCCAGACCAATATTCAATATCAAACCCAATGTGGTTAATGAGTACTGTCCATGTATATGTCACACAAATACCACTTCCTTCAGGGAAAAAGTAATATCTCCTTACTGCCCCCTGTATTACCTGATGATTTGACATGGTGTGCAGAAGCCATGTGTGCTGCATTCAGTAAATATGGTTGACGCCTTACAGTCTCACTAGTGCATACAACTGGTTGTCGAACCTTTGAGTTGGTAAATAATTTAATTCCCATGTCCTGTAAAAAACACATTTTGGTGTTAGCCATAACCATATGGCAGCTGAAGTTTGTTCCATTCTTTCCTCTTTCCCATTACTGTCTTTCCACCACAGAGGTGCCCAGAGACATCTATGCAGAGACATTTTGGAGCTTTGTGTGCGTTGGAAAATCACAGTAGGCACCAGACTCAATTAAGAATAGGGGTCCAAGAGGAGAGTTTGTCATGTATGGGTTTTACTAACAGGGTCTTTTGCAGAATCTAGTACTATGTAAGCATTAACTCACTTCAGCATATTTAAGTAACGTACAGGACATTTACCCTGAGGAATTGATACACATCTGGGCCTAATCCAGACATTACGGGTGTGTAATACAAGCCTTTGTGAAAGATGTGGTCAGATGAGACACAGGGCTCTTGGGAGTCTTCTTCTAGATTGAACCCATGGAAGACATAGCCTTGAAAGTCTTGTAGGGGATGCAGGTTGTATACCTGTGAGGGGCAAGGAAACACAGAAACTGTGTGTGCGTTCAACTCTAATTGAACTCTAATCAACTGTTGAAACAGTTAATTGAGTTGAAACAATCAACTCTAATTACACCATCAAACACTGAAAATTGCCAGAGCTGAGATGTCAGCCTGTTTGAAACCCTGCTGTTTCCTGGACTGAGGAGTAGCTGAATGGGTGGGCTCACAGGGTAGTGGCCAGTGACACAAAGTCTAGTTGGAGGCCAGTAACTAGTGATGGACCTCAGGGTACTCCAGTACTGGGTTCAGTCTTGTTCAACATCCTCATTGATTGTCTGGATGTTGGGGCAGAGAGTACCCTCAACAAGTTTGCTGGTGGCACAAAACTGGGAGGAGTGGCAGATATGCCAGAGGGTTGTGCTGCCAGAAACCAGTCACAGGTTAAACTGAATCCCACATGAAAGAGGACTTCCAATCCACAGGAAACAAAACATGTTTACTTCCTGCTAGAGATGGCTTATGACCATGGCATGCCAAAAGCTGTAGGAGTCTAACGCAGTCTAATGATCTCAAGTGGACAGACACTGTAGCGGAGGAGGAAGGAGCAGTGGAAAGAGACAAGGCATTTGGCAGCTTACCATTTCCATGGACAGCTCCATCTCCGGCTTCAGGAGCAGCACGGTCTGATCCACTGCCCTCACAGCACAGAAGGAGTTAGCAGCTTCAATGACCAAAATGACATTGGAAGCTGGGTGCATCTGCTTTTCAGAGAATTGCAAGTGGACCTGAAATTCATCAAACAGATGTTGGCATGGCTAACCCATGCTGCTGGGCTGCCCTGTCTGCGAGGGGCGTGCAAGGAGAGTGGAAGGATTTTCTATCAAAGCACAGAAGATCTGCCTGGAGAAGGATGTGTGGTCTCCACTGCAGCTGTTGAGCAGGCCTCTGTTAGAACAGGGACTTAGGCAATTAGCACACTTAGATTCCTGTGTTAGCTGAAATGAAGCCTACCTTGCACGATTTAAAACAAAGTGTAAAACTTTCGCTGTTATTATCAAATCAAATCAAATCAAACCTTATTATGACTTGACTACATGCAATAAGCGCTACAGTGAGCAAATAATATTTTTCTTAGGTCCATGGCCCATGTTAGCAAATACCTAAAACAGATTTTGTTTTGAATCTATTCAGAACAAAATCGATTTCACATTTATGTCAGATAACAGGAAAAAATAGGAGGGGTAACTAGAAATGTTTAATCTCACTTGGGTTTTTTTGTCCTATAATTTCATGCATTTTAACTTTTAGGAACTTAAGATTAGAAAAATCTTAATGGTGAAGTCTGATTTTATAATGATAAATGAAAATGTACCATTGAAAGAAACAAAAAAAAGAAAGAAAAACTTGAACACCAGACTGCTATTTTTGCTTTCTTTTCTATGTGTATTTAGTTCTGGTAAACCTAAAATGAGTTTTTCAACAAAAAAAAGTGTAAAAAATTAGATTGAATAGTGAAGTGGGATAAGGCTAAAGTGTGTTCAGTATGCTGAAGAGCAGAAAGTCTAGAAACTAAATGGAACACTAGCAGAGTTTAAGAGAGGTAAGAACCATTTGGGATTTGTGTGCATTTCCTGAAAAGTTTTTGACATTAAAAGATGATTTATCCTTTTACAATAAGGCCAGGAGGTAGTGGTAGAGGAAAGACATATGGCCAAAGACAAAAAAAAAGAGCAAAAGGAGTAATGTAGAGAAAAGTGGATGGAAGCAAGAAACAAAACTGGCAATGTGTTGTGAATGTATACACAATAAATTTGTATTTATCTGACAGCAGGTAAGACTTGCTATATCTTAGTGCCTCTCACCTTGTTTTTGAAACACTTCTCAACTGGCAATTGAACACTGTCTGCCACCAGCTCCTTGTCAGGGTGTAAGGTGTACACCAGCAACCGAAGGGCTGGAGCCATTTCTTCACTGACCACAAGTGGAATGGTGAAAGTGCCATTTTGGCCTGTTAGAAGAAGCAAAGGCACCAATAAAGAAGGAACATCAAAGATTTCCTGTAGAAGCAGCCAAACTCAACAGGTGTGTAGCTCTACCAGTCAGTGGAGCAATCTGGACTTGGCTGATACACTGAGCAATTTTCCAGGAGATGACATGCCCAGGTTTAAGCCAGGTGGTCTCAGATTTATGGTAGATTTGAACACGTGGCCATATTCGGATAGGGCCCCAAAGGCAAACACTGCATTCCCTACATCATCCTTTGGGAAGATCTTTAGAGAAGGCTATTTGACTAATATGAAATTATCTGATTGCTGGACTAAACCTGACTTTATAGTGATCCTAGTGGTAGTGCTACTATCATGCACACATACATGGGTGGAGAGAGACACAGCCCTCCCAGTGGCTGCTATATAGATCCAGGAGGTCTTGCCTTGGTTCAGCCAGCTGGGTTTTTGTTTGTTTGTTTGTTTTAATGCAAAAATATAGATTGGTAACTTAACTTACCAATGTGGATATTAACTTTAATTTCCCCTGTAAGGACAATCTTGCCTTTTGCCATGCCCTGTGCAGAGAAGATCAAGACATGTATGGGTTGGTGGAAGTTGGAGGGAGAAAGCAGCAATCAGGCTTGTTGTGCATCGTCAGGACAATCTGCTTCAGCATAAGCTTAGGACATGCTGAATGCTCCCACTGCTGCTGCTGGGGACCTTGTTGCTGGTCACAAAGCAGAAGCAAAAGGAAGGGAATAGGGGGGCAGAGAATACCATGAAGAGCACTCACTGCTGTAATTCCTGGGGATGGATTGCCAGACAGCTGCCTGGCAAAGCCCTTTCGGCAAACCATGCCATAACCTCATACTCACCACATAATAGAAGTTCATGGTGCTGACGCTCTCGTATCCTTCTGTGTTTAAGATGTAGTGCACAGTGATCATCCTCTTCTGCCCACATTTCAGGTCTTTCCATAAGGGCTCAATCCTCACAAAACTGCTAGTCCACGAGTAGAAGCGCCGGATGGAGAGAGACCCTTCTGGGTAGTAAGGCTCTATCCAGCCTTCATAGTGGCAGTGGTCACTGCTTTTATAGATTGCCTGATCAGGAGAGGGAGTGGGGAAGAAAATGAAGACAAACATATATCATTAGGAAAATCATCACCACATTCTGCCATCAGAATGATTAGTTCACATAATGCACGTATATAAGAACTGCATCTAAAGCCAAACCGATAAGGAAAAAGCAGCCTTGCAGGAAGCCATTGCTTTGCAACTACTCCTGAGGTAATTTTTGAGAGCTCTACACCATGAAGTAAGATGGAGAAAGCACACTTTTATTACCAGAATTCAAACCTCATTCCATCTCCTTTGGGATTCAGTTTGAGAGCAGCCATATCTCTCTGTGTCTCTGTTCAGACTTGTTTTGTACTCACTTTCAGACTGATCTCGGGATCAAACATTTCAGAGGTGTCAATGCTAAACTCAGCAACACCATTATTATCCGGTGTGAAGTTGTCTGTATTCTTGTTATTGACAAATAACTGAATAACCTCATTGGAAATAGGAGAGTTGTCTTTGTCTACCAGTTTGATCTGTAAAAGGGAATGTGAAATATGTTGAGTGCATTATCTTTCTGTATGTAGATACTGATATTTTGCATTCCTTTGGTCTCCAAACAACAGAATTGCTTTTTCATCTTCCTTCAAAGCAATACTTAAAATCTGAAACATCTCTCTTCGCTTTTTGGCAGTTGTCTGAGCTATCTTATGAGGTTTGGAGTAGGAGCTTCCTCACCATCTGCCACACCATTGATAATGTCCTTTTGTGGAGCAAGAACTTCTCATGTCTCATCTCTTTCCTAATCAGTCCCATCTGACTATACATTTCCAGTTTAAAAATATACTTCCTCTACTCCTTCTTTTTTTTCCTTTCTTAGTCTTGAGAGTCTTCTGCTGATACCCTCGGTGTCTGAAGGTCTTTTCTCCAGATCTTTGTTTTGAACAGTTTTCTGATTCTGTCTACACTGTCTCTGCTATATGTGTGTACAAACAAACAAAAAGGAAAATAACAGATCCCATTAAGTAAATTCTATGCTGCTATAAATGAGCATTCATTTTGATTTTTTTTTTTAAAAGAAAATAACAGAGAAGGAGTGGGGACCAAATAAGAACATTATATAGACTTTCCAGAGGGGAAAATCCCCACACTTGAAAGACAATTTCTTGTCTCCTTTCAGTGCTACTGGTCCCCCTTATCCTTTCCTCACTGACAAAAGCCAAACTGAAGAAGAGATATTTATCCCTACCCTTTAAACCACTGACAGAATTATGTGGGTATTGTCATGAAACAGAATAATGAAAAAGCTTTTTGAGACAGAAACTGTTGTTATTTCCTTGGTTTTTTTGTGTGTGTCCTAAATTCCTTTCCTTCTTTCTTCTCTCATCCACCAGTGTTTTTATTCATATCTGTCTGGCATGTTATGGTCAATTCTTAAGGGAGAGGCAGTGATTTATGGGGAGCTTAAATGCAAGTTAGAGAAATGCTAGTTAATGAATGGTTTTGATTCGAAGTATTTCTGGCAGAATCAAACTCAGAATAAACTAATAGTCTTCAGTATTCAGAATTACCAGTAGGGCACTCTATGTAACACAAGAAGCTTGGGGAGAGCACGCCCACCCCAAACAGTCCCCTACATGTTCCCAGCGCTGTTATGTGATTGCCTGTCAATCATCTTCAATACAAGCCTCCTAAGCTCCTGCTTACCTGTCCAAAGTAAGGAATTCCTCTTCTGTAGTGGCGATCTATGCTCTCGAACTGTATGGTGCTCATCACCCGAGTTACAGAAATGACCTGAGCAGCTGTAAGTTGCAGGCCTGGAAGACAAGCCCAGAGTCAGGAGAAGATACACTTTGTCCTGCACAGAGCATCATCAGAGTTTGACTGGAGATGGTCACTGTGCTCGTAAAAAGGGATCTGCCTCAGTACATTCTTGGACTTAGCAAGCAGAGACGGAGTATCCCCTACTCCCCTTCTCAACCACACCGCTTTTGCTGTTTCTGGCTGTCTGGAAGGGATTACCTGTTCCCTTCTCTGTCACAGTGGCTTTCATGTCAAGGCTCCTCATGTAACCAGTGCGCTTTAGCTCAAAGATCTTGGAGTTGAAAACCTGGGAGAGGCAACCATCTGTCTCCAGCTGGAAAGGGAAGAAAACAAATCCTGTTGTCAAGGATCATAGTTTGCAAAGGGTGTTGACAATACACAGAGCCCTTCTTCCGTGAGTGAAGTCTTTCCCCAGTACTTTTAAAATTCTTTATACAGAACTGATGGAGACATCACTGTCCACGCTTTTCAGATGGGAAACTGAGTCAGGAGGAAGAAACATGTCAATCCTTCAGGCCTGCAGGAAGCCAAGAAGAGAAATGAGGTGCCCTGAGCTCCTAGATAGGGATACAAACAAAGAGATGAGTAGAGTGAAGTGAAGCATCAGAGAAGGCAAAGTATGATGAGCAAAGGGACAGAACCAAGAACACAAGAGAGAGGACAAGCATGAAAAAGAATAATAATTATGTATCATACATTTTTGGTAAATGATTGACAAACTGGGCTTTTCTTGCATCTCCCGTATGAATCAAAATCCCTGCACACACTGAGCTGGACTTTCCCTTCAACAGGCTGGCCATAGGTGTACCTAGGGGAAGAGGAAATACGAGCTGAGGAGGTCTATGAGCTAATGTTTGAAAAACAGTCTTAACCTAACACGTGCAGGAATAGATCCTGGACAAGCAGTGAGCTGGGAAGCCACAGCATGGAATAATTTCACAGACTTTTTCCTAACTCTACTAGTATAACAAAAAAGAAAATACAACTCAGAAATAAAAAATAATTATTTTTCACAATTAAACCCATGAAACAAAGCCACACCTGAAATGTAAAAACAAATCCTTCTATAAACATAATGAGCAGACATGGCTACTGACCAAATTAAGACTGTTGTCTCCAATTTTCAGCTTTAACTGGAGTTCTAGACTCACTGAAACCAAAGCAAAACTCCTCATATCTGGAAGAGGATCAGGATTTCAGCTCTGGATTCCAAATTACATGATCTTGGTGTTGGCATAAGCAAGGTCCTTCTGAAGGACCAAGCTTGGAGATGGGGGAGTTAACAGCTGGAGCCGTAAGATCTCTGCTAGAATTTAATGGTGCCCTGCTTTATGAAGGTCTCCCTCTGAAGTAGGCTATTGGGAGTGGACATTACCAGGGAACCTCTCAAAAGGTTTATCCCACTCACAGAACACCATATACCATATGGTGGAACAAAATACTCACAAAATAAAATGAGATGAGCGCACAAATAAATGAAAGCTCCAACCACCAAGTCAACTATGACCAACCTCTTCTGGGGCCCTACATATTTTGGTTTCTTCTCTAAGCCCTGTCCCTTTCCCCAGTCCTTGGAAGCTCTTCCTCTTCAGCGTATTTCCCAACAACTCTGCACCTGGTACTTACAACCCACAGATTTTCACTGTGAACTCTGAATCCAGAACTGTCAGGCTTTCTGGTGCAGTGACCGTGACATCAAATTTTGGCAACACTAGGACAAAGAATGAAAAGAAAAAAACCAACACTGGCATGTTGTAAATTGGCAGACCCTCCTAAGATGAAAGCAAAAATGAGGATATATCCCATTGTCAGTCATAGAAGGAATGGGATCTCAGAACTGGAGTGGCAAAACGATTAAGAACTGGCCTGATCTGTAAAGGATTACTAAAATATTTCTGCAACACTGAAGAGAAGACAGGACTTCTGAAGTGAATCCTGTCATGTCTAGATGCCTTGCAGATCTTTGGCTAAGAAAGTTCACAGACATAGCTGGGAAAAGTTTATTGTCTCACTGAAATTTGTAGTTGACTTGCTGATTTCTTAGGAAGATTATTTTGCTGGCTGAGTATGTGAAAAAAGCTAAATTTTCCTTCTTCTTTTTTTATACAGTTCTCTTTCTTTTTTTATCTCTCCAGTTCTTATTGACAACTAATTGAATCTGTATTTACCAGGAAACTCTTTGAAGTTTTAGCAGTCAAAAGGGTTGATTGATACAGGCTCATCTCTAATTATGTTTTCTACACTAAAAGAAAAAAAAAAATGGGTGGCATTTACCATATTCCTCCACAAGGAATGAGTGATTTGTTTTATCTCCTGACTTCTTTGCTACGATAATTTTGTAGTTCCCCAGGACAGGTTCATCAGTGAGGGGGAATTCTAGCTGAATAATGTTCATCTCTGACTTCACATTTTGCCACTGCAAGATCCTGTTGCCCCTTGGATCCTGAAGAAAAAAAGAATACAGACTCACGGGGTTTTTTTTGCCTTGGAAATCTTTTGCTACTAGCACACAAAACCAGCAAAAAAGAAGAAAACAGAGTGGGTTGCTTTAACTCATTGGAGAAGTTGCTTAATGTACGTGCATTGAGTTAAATTGCACCTTTGTAGTCTGATTATTCATGTTATTATTAATGTTGCTAAATTCTCATCTATTGTTCCCAGATCTAGGCATCCTCTGCCAGCCTACTTATTAGTCTCAATCATCAGGGAAAGTTGCACAATACTGCTCTTTCCTGCTCTTTAGTATATGTTGCTCTAGATTTGTGTCAAGAAGGGAGAGAAAGAAAATCTTCTTTGTGCTTTCCCTTCAGCCAAGTTTATCCCACACAAATCTTGGCCTTTAGCAACCCCAGCTTTTTTTTCAGCTGCCAGAAGAAGGAAGGAAGCATTTCTTCAGCATTCACTGGGGTGGCATTTGCCTCTCAGTATATGTTATGCTAGTTAGACTAAAGAAAACTCATTCACACCATTTCCTCAACTCTTTAAAGCAACAACTCAAAGAAAAACATGTGAAGAGCTCAAAATATGTATGTTTTCATTGCAAAAAAAAAGAAGTCTCCTGGCTTTGTGATATAACATGAAAACTTGCAACTATGCTATCTAGACATGAACTACAGTTGTTTTAAAAATCCCCAGAAAATGCCATGGAAGTACTAACACAGTTAGTAGTTGTATTCACAACCTGTATTTGTTCATAGTTTTTAGCAGTACTAGAATTACAAAAAGATATACTCCAAAATAAGTTGAGAAATCTGGGGGAAGGGGAGGGGACTCAAAGGCAGACACAAGAACACTACAGCTTTTGACTGCTGAAATGTTTGTAGGTGTGCTTTCCATGTCAGTCAGGCTCAAAGAGCATCCTTGTTTTTTGTGGAGTTCCTGTTAATTTCTGCTGGTGTACTCAGCAGCAAGATTTGTCTGTGTGTGGACACATAAAAATCCCCGTAGGCACATGTGCCCTGTTTAACGCAGTATAAAGACAAAAATTTCTTACCTGAATTGCAATCAGGGGGTACTGAAAGAGGAATAAACAAAATGGAAGAAGAGATTAGGTGGCCGATCAAACACAAATTATTTTTCCTCAGGACTGTGAGAAATATATAACCAATATTCAGTATAATACCATTAATCAGAGGTCCTCATCTCTTAATTTTAATGAGTTTAATAGCAATTTTACTTCAATAAGAAGCTTACATAAAGGAGTGAGATGAAATGAGAATGGTGGGACAGTTTCTAATTGTACTGGTTTTGGAGCAGTCTCAGAGCATAGGAGTGAGGAGAGTCATAGAAATGCACACAAGCCATGATTTGGGCTTCTTTTTAGCACCAGCTCTTTTGCTACCACAGTGCTGTCTCCTGCATTACAAGCACAGGAGAGGAGGCCAGTAAAGACTCTTCCATTAATTGGCTTATGTACTATGAGCATGAAGAGAGACTGCTGGCAGTGGAAAGAATACCTGTGAGGAGATAGTTGTGTCAGGAATTCAAACTGCTATGTAGACACTTGCCTTCTTCCCTGTGACTCTGATGAAAGGGTGGATTACAGCATGTGATTGGGAAATCATGTTAATTCTTTGGCATTTAGTCTCCGCAGCATCTCATTTTATCCACAGCAATCCTTTTTGTAAAATTTGAGAAGAAGTTGTCTCCCAGCGAGTTTAAATACAGGGGAATATTACTGGTCACTCACCTTCTCTGGAACAGGTTTAAAATTGGAATCCAGGGCAACAACACGAAACCTCACTGGAAAGGCAAGGAACAGGGTGTTAGCATTGATCATAGTGCGTCTGGCTGAGCATGATGTTTTGTATTCATTAGCACTCCCAGTTTCACAGGATCTTCCAACAGTCCCCCTTGCACAGGATGCACATAATAAAATGCATCTGAAGGAAGAGGAATCCTATGCAGACTTGGATTAAGGGACTTTTCCCTAGCATCAAGTTCTTGTACTCTTTCATAAAAGTTTCCTTTAATGTTACTAATGAAAAGCTTGCTTACATAAAAGTTTAGCCTCACAGAAAGCGGATGACTGAACAAATAAGAACTACATTACCTTTTCATAAATTAATTTTGTCTGCGGCTTGCCCTTGCTCAAAACCAAGCCATTTGATCAATAAACAAGCCACACTGGACTCCTTGGTGGCACCAAATTCAGGCTGCTAAGCTTTCCTTCATACTATGTATTTATATAGATAGAACTCATCCTAATTAAAGTAATGCTAAACTAGTCCAATGGCTGCATTATATGACTGATCTCTGGGAAATTTTCTTGTAGTGTTTCCTACAGTGTTCTAGCTGAATGCTTAAAGCTTTAAATCCTAGAAGTGAATTGAGGGACAGATCTAGATAAATGGTTCTTTGCCTATGTGGAGCTCTGCTTGATGACCACGTGAGAAGCAGGAATAGGGGAATAGCATAAGTGCAGAAATACAACATGAAAATCTAAAGTCCAAACACATCAGAACCCAGAAGGTAAATAGCATGATTTTGACTTTAACAACTTATAATTCATTGTAAAGTAATGGATTTCACTCTTGGTGTTTCGACTATTTTGATGCTGACCAGCACCACAGAGGGAAGACTATGGAAGCACTGCTTTATGCCAGGTAGTGATCTAATCACCTCTTCTCACTATCCTGGCCTGTCATCAGTAATGAAACAGCAGCAGTTGCTTCTGTCACCTGGGAGAAAAGGACAAAGAAAATTATAGAGATCATGGGATGACAGTCTCCTGACACCCTGAAGATGAGTCCTTAAGCTCCACAGCAAATAATCATAATGGTTTTAACAGAAACTCAGAAGAAACTGCCTAGACTATAGCTCAGCTTGAAAAAAAATAGTCAGAGAAATTCTATCAGAAGAAATTGCCTCCTAGTGTTATAGACAAAGTGGATATTCACCGGTCTGTCCTGGTTTGTAGATGGGCTTGTCCGTCTGCACAAAGACGATGCTGTCTGTGTGCCAGATCATCACTGACCGCCGCTCCTCTAGGCTGACTGTGGTGCCCTTGGCAGAGAAGGAAATGAAAGCCAGTGGTGAAGAATGGACAGGAGGAATCTGTGAGAAAACAGGAAAATATGGGGAGGTTGTTAGTCTTGAAGTAATTTGCTCCAGAACCTGTTGAACTTCAGTACCTGTGGCCTGGGCTCTTACAAAGAGATATAATCTCACTTCCATGATCTTCATCACCTTTCTGGGGTCTTTTCTTACTACTTATGTCTATAAAAAATGTCTCCTTGTTACTGTGTTAGTCTCGTATGCTTCCTTTTTCCTTTAACAAAACTTCTTTAATTTTCTTCTCCCTATTTGTATTTCTTTTCCATGGGGACATAAATTAAAATTAACTTACCTTGAAATTAAAGCATTGCAGACCACTGCTTGTTGTGGTGGTTTTCTTAAAAATAGTGGTATTAACAGAGCTGTATTCTAGGATTACTCTGATGGATATTGCCTCGTTGAGGTTAAGGAACTGCAGGCAAACCTGACCTGGAGAGTCATTTTGGAGGACAGATGGCACCATCAGGACATACTGCCTGTGAAATCCAAACATCACAGTGATCACATTAATGTATTAAGGAGAAACAGCCTCAACAGGATAAAGCAAATACATACTGCTATTATTCAGTACCCAACAAATACTTTAGATTAAATAGGACACACTGCCAATGCTCCTCACTCTTGCCTGCAGCTCTGAACTAGCCCAGCCCTGGTATTGCCCCCAGCTCTGGTATTGCCCCCAACTCTTGCCCTTTTCCCCTTATCTGAGCCCTGGGCCCACCTGGTTTTGGCAAAGGACGCTGTTGTCACTACTGCTATTGCCTTTTCTGGACACACCTCAACTTCTATGGAAGTTCTGCAACAGGTGGAAGGTCTGATCATACTAAATGAGAATGATTCACTTGCTATCCTCATTCCCCTTTAGCTCTCCAGTAATAAAAGATGACCCCTAGCAGTATTTAATATTTAGAGCAAAATTAATAACACTGATTAGTACTGTCTTTAAAGCCTTTCCATAAACACTTGTAGTAACAATACAGTAATTCTTACGGCTCAGGTTCCTTTGCAGCTGTTACATGCCAGAGAAGAATAGCAAAAAGAAACTTCAGCCACATTTTTCTCACTGTGAGATGGAAGAAAGAGATAAGTTCTCTTCCCATGAAACAATTCCTTGCCCACTAGTTTAACAGCTCTACAGCATTCCTCACCCAGTGCTCCAGAGGAAAGAGCTGTCTCTTTGACTCCTCCCTGGCTCCTTCCTTTGATGTTAGTGCCTTTATAACTGCAGCAAGGGGTGGAGATCCCAGTCTCTCCAGGAACCTCCCCTAAGCCTACTGAAAGCAAAATCAACCCACCATCTCCAGACTGTAACACTGCACTGTAGTCTCCAATGTCTGCACAAAATATCTTTTGTGGTCTTGTTTTCAAGGGAAGAGGCTTTGGTTTTTACACTGAGACTTGTCACAGCACTGAAAAGCACAAAGTGACCTAAACCAAAGTAAGTCTGTCACACCAGATTAACATTTGAGGGTTTTTCCCATTGTTCTTGTAAAGTACCATCTGGATTGACAGTCTGGGTGAAGTAGACTGATTTTCTATACTTTGACACTAGATTCTGGCTAAAATAATACATTTACCTCCCTTTTTCCTCGCTTCATTGGTATTTTGAAAATTGATGACATGGAGAAATACAGAAGCTAGAAAGAGATCTAAAAAGTCTTAGTTACTTCTACCTTAACCACTGAGCACTTAACAGCATTGTTGAAGTTTGATTCATTTCATCTTGGAATTAGCCAGTTGCTGGGTCTGTGGGAATTTGTTAGTTCCCCAGGCTTCCAGTTTTCACACCTGTGTGGAAGCTAATTAGGTTTTTCATTAGGGAGAAAAAAGTTCTTTTGTTCTTTTGTACTCTGCAGAGAGAACAAAGCACCCAGGTGGGCTGCTCCCCACAAGAAAAACAACGATGGAAAGCAGTTATTTGATAACTGTAAATAATTTTTTTCTGTTAATATTGGTACTGGGTCTGTCTGGGATGAGGTTATGAAGTCAGTTTTCTCCACAGTAGTCTTCTGTGCTTTATGTTAGAGGCCAGAACTGTTCAAAAACACCGGTTGAGCCAAAACACTGCTTAAACACCAGTGTTTTGGCTATTGCTGAAGAGCGCTTGCACAGTGTCAAGGCTTTCTACCTACCCCACCTCCCACCCAAAAACCAGCAGGCTTGGGGTGGACAAGGAACTGCGAGGGGCCACAGCCAGGACAGATGACCCCAAATGGCCAAAGGGTTATCCTGTACCTACCATATGACACTGTGCTTAGCAATAACAGGTGGGGGAAAGGAGGAGGTGAGACAATATTTGTGGTAACAGTGTTTGTCTTCCAAAGCAACCACTACCTGTTCTGTGGCCTTACTTCTCAGTGAGTGACTGGACATCTGCCTGCCAATGGGAAGGAGTGAATAAGTGCCTCTTTTAGCTTCTCTCTCACGTGCATCTTCTGCTTTCCCTTTTTAAACTGTTGTTATTTCATCCCACTTCCTTCCTGGAAAAGGGGAGTGAGTGAAAGATTGGGTGGCGGCTTGGCTGCTCTCTGAGGACAACACACCACTGTATGTTATCAACATGGCCAAATATTATAGACCTGGAGCCAGAGAGACAAGGGTCCAAAGACAGAGTATCTGCATGGGAGCATAATTTTCTCTAATACCCTGATATGTTTTACGACCATCCCTTCTAGTTTCTTGCTAGTGTGTGAAACTTTTCTCTACAGAAAAACAGGGCATATAGGGTGGCTATGAAATGTTTTTCACTTATACCTTCAAATTTTTCACAGAAGTATCCAACCATATGGAATGGGAACAGGGCAGAAACAACAGGTGGTTCCCCAGAGGTCTCTCTGGGGCGTGGTGTGGGTGCTTAGAACACACACAACAGTCTGATGTTCTGTTCGGAAAGCCCACCTCACTGCCTTTTCTGCTGAAGAGGACCTCTACAGATTCTGCAGTTCAGGACCTTCACTAAGGTCAGGCTTTACTTTCTCTGCAATGGGATATCCATAACAGAATCTGCCAAAACCAGAAATTCACCGAGGAAGGCTTGAACTTGAGCAAACATTGTGAAAAAAGAAGAGGACTAGTATTACTTGTTCTTGCTTTTCATGGCTTTCACAGGTTTTATGAGTTCATTTTATGAGGTTTTTTATGAGTTTATTGCAACATAATAAAGCATTCATTTCAAACAAGTAAATTCGATAATCATGACTGTCCAGAAGCTTTCTGAGGCTACTTTTGAAAGTTTAATCAGACGGTCAAGTAGGTGAGGTGACCTTCAAAGGTTGTAAAGATAGAGGAGGATAGTTGTGCATAACTTATTGTTATGAGCAGGGGTTTTGCCCCACATATAGGCTGGATTGTGACTTGGTCAGAAAGTCCGCTGTTGTATCTCCAAGGACTGGCACTAGTCACAGCATCTTCTGTGCACATGTGCCTTCTGAACACTAACCAAGGGAAGGAAAAAGTCACCCATGCATCCTATATCCAGATAATTTGCTGCACTGGTTTAAACCCTCCACTAACCACAATGAAGAAGGTGCATCTGGTAAGGAAATAAGCAAGCAAAGAATGCAATCATCTGTAATAGAGAAATTATTGCATTAATATGTTGGCAACCAAACAAGTCCCCTGGGTGAAAAAAGCCACTGAACTGAACTTAATCACAACATAGGAAACTAGAGGTCATCCCATCTTCTTGGCTATGACAAGCATCATTTGTCTTTCACAGGAGAATCATGCAACAATTCCACTGGATACAACTAAAAGATTGTTTTCAGGGCAAATATTTACAAAACCCTTGACATCTGGTTTTTATGATTTTTTTATCATTTTTTTATCATTACTATTTGCTGACTACATCTCTTTGCGCTTCAAACCCTACCCATTCTTTTAACTCAACTGTAAATGCGCAAGGATAGCTTTCTGTCACTGAAACAGCCCTGCTGCATGCATAGTTAGGTGGTAAAAATTGTGCCTTTATACTTGTGGTTTGGTTTGAGGCACTAGGTATGTTCTACCAGTAAAAGATTATATTTACAAATAAAATCTATTCTGTTGTGAAAGGATATAGTAATACCACTCAGCTGCAATTATTTTTCATATAGAGCTGGTCAGTCACAGTGATTTACGTGTCAAGGAAACACTTGAACTCAAATTTCACTCACTATTATTGAAAATAGCCCTAATTCTTTCCTGTGAAAATCATCAAAAGGCTCTAGGGAAATGAAAACAGTCTCTGTAGCTCCATGTTTTTTCCTGGTTTTGAAGCATTTGTGGCTGCTCACATTTCCTTTAATTCTAGTGCTCCTTCTCACTTATGCAGTCTAAAGCCAACTTGGATGTGTCTGCAAGACCTGTAACCAAATATTTATGGTGTAGGCACTGTCACCTTCCTTGTCAATGGGTTAATTGCTGCATTCAGAAGAGGATCAATGCAAAGAAACTTGGCCATTACAGCTACAAAAATTAGTTGAAAAGCACTGAATCAGTCTGTGATTTTGGCTATGACTGCTTCCTATAAAACCTTCTTTAAGAAGATTAGATTGTAACAATTTGCATAGACATGGTAAAGGTCGAAATGCTTGGTTTGGCCCAGGTGTTTGGGGAACAATGCTGAAACATGGCAACTACAGATAAAGTCCTGCTTGGTCAATAGGGTCTCCAGTCAAGCATGCAAGATTTCTTTCATTGTTCTAAGATATGTGAGCCTTGGCATAGCCCTCTAGCAGCTAAAAGGATGGTGAGGTAATAAAAGAAAATAAGTATATCCATAGTGTATTAGTCACAGCTTGCAATGATTTTGATGAGTGATGGAATTTTTTTCAACAAAATAGAGTGGTGGGGAGGACTGCAGTTTGTTTGAGTGGTCTTTGATGCCTGGAAAAGGCAGCCATATAAGAGATTAAGGTAGTTGAAGGTCAGCCAGTTGCAAGGATTCTGTTATGCCAGTGACTCTGCTGAGTGTGGATGGGTCATCCATAACCTGTTTTCAAAACTGAGACCTTTCTCCATATATGTGTAGAGGCTGAGGTCTGAGCAGGAATAACTCTGTGAGCTGAAGTATTGAATGTCTTTGCTCTGCAGTTTTGGTGATAAATACCAGTGAAATATGAGTGAAGCGGGAATCTGATTGCTGTCACTGCTAGTGTGTGAAATTTTCTTCAACAAAAACACTGCACCTGCACGAGCATAAGAGTGGATATTGTTATACAAATGAAATGATCTTTCCTAGTTATACACCGGTTACCTGGCAGGTTTCAGGCTAAACTATGAATTCAGCGCTGTAGTTAGGCTAATAAGAGAGTCTGCATTTCTCGTGGGAGAGCTTTGCAGTTTTACTGTCCTTGCATGGACAGGAACAAGAGTTTTTCAGCCCTCCTTTCTTTGTGGTCTTCATAGGCAGCATCAAGTGTTCGGTGCAAATGTGAAGAGGTCACCAGTAAAATACCTGAATAAGCGGCTCAAAAAATCTCTGTTACTTAGTAAGTTCATTCTTCACACTTGCAAATATAAATCAGGTTTTTATTAAAGGGAGGAAAGAAAATACTTAACAATGAGTATCAAGAGGGGACCATTTGACAGGTAATTCAGAAAATGTAACTAGTTAAGCCCTCTCCTCTGGTGGGACAGCTAGCCTGGCTGCATGTTACCCCCTAAACCTCATGACTGGTACTGAGAAATCATCTTGTGTACCAAGAGCTGACACAAGATGCACATGATGTTGTCATGTATTGGCTCTCCTAGCTACTGGAGGTGCCTGAGATCAGCCATCTCTAGCATGCTGAAGGGTGCCCAACTCATTCTCTGACCTTTTCACCTCTGATCAAACCCCCAACATTTTGCTTTCTTTCAGCTGTGCACAACTATCCTCTCTCCAGAGCTGCAACTTCTGCACTCTGCAGGTAGAAGCATTTGCTTCCATTTCAGGTGACAACTCGTGACAGACACATGTAGAAAGAAGTAGCTCTCCGAGGCTTTCATATTGCAATGGCTTTTCTCTGCTTTATGGAAAGACTGCTTTTTAATTTTGTTCTGCAGAAATGACGTATAGATGCATTGTCACAACAGATTTATAAGTGTTTGAGGCTCCATTAGTCCCTCTTATTTTCTTCTCCGTCCCTCCCCTCCACTAGTTTTGAGTGGAACAGCCTTCTCTTCTTCTCTGGAGTGATTTGAGCTGGGTCATACAGTTCTGCTTCCCCTTGGGATTTCAGCCATCAGACCACAGATCTTACAAGGGCTTTACTGATGTAACCATACTCCTGTAGTCCTTTCCTGGAGTTTCAGCCACCGTTGACATAAGAGACTTGAATCCTCTGTCGGAACTGCAGGTTGGTCTGTGAGAACTATGGAGGACCAGTGTTTTTACATTTGTCTTTGGATGCCGCTTTTTGGGCCAAAGGAAATTTCTAGGACAAAGATTTTGGGGAAATACCTTTTGTCTAATCCAACTGCTCTGAGACATGAAGTGTGGATCTCACTTCAAGGCTGTAAAATGATGTTATCAGAACCAAGAGTTCATAGGAGATTAACCCAATACATGAGACTTGCATCTTTTATAACGGGGGCTACCTCTTATTTCTTTGAAGTCTGTCTTCAGTGTAGGCATGATATTGCTGGGACTTGGATGTGAAAGAGACCATGGACTTAGGAGCCTCTCACAGCTGACTGATAACACTAAATGTTGGGAGGGTCAGTCCCTTTTTGAGTACTTTGATCCTTTTTCCATTGACTGACATCTAGCTTCTAAATCCATTTTTTGTTGTTGCAAAGGCTTTTTCTTTCCACTATGACATACAAGAAATTGAGCTGGTTCCACACACATTATGGAAGGCATGCAAATGCTATTCAGAGCCTGCAGCTTTCTCTCCCTTTATCTGTTATTATTATCTACTTGGCAGCAAAACAATACTCTTGTGTTACCCGATATATTAATTGCACTACTTTAAGGCTGCCCCCCAGAGGGAGCCTGTTTGTGCCTTCAACCCCTGACCTTATGCCTGAAAAGTTTTTTGATTAATTCCCCTCACAAAAAGGCTACTTCTGCTTTGTCCCCAGTGAAAATATATTCTGCAGCTATATATTGAACTACTGAGCACTGTACAGAGCAAGCTGGAGGATGTGTCCTTGATGAAGGCTTATCAGTCTTTATTTTCTTTTATTATCTTCCTAAACCTTTGAGGTTTCCAAGTTGTGTCAGGGCAAACAAGATGGCCTCAGGCAAACAAGGAGGCAGAAAAAGTCCTCATTGTCCTCTTATTGTTATTGACCCATAAATGACCAGCCCTATACAAAACTGTCTACTGGAGAGCACCGTGTGGAAACGAGGGAGTGACTGGAGCATCACACCCGTGTCTAGTGTCACCCACAGCTGCTGGAGGCACAAGTGCTTTGCTATTGCACAAAACAGTGGCAGAGCCCTGGCAATTTACACCTCTGGGAAAAACCTCCAGAGCCTGTCCTGGCATGTTCCCATGGACTACAGCAGGTGGGTCCTGTAGGAACTGCTGGAAGAAGTGTAAGGAGGTGGATGACCTTTTTGCACACTGAAAATGAAAGGGAAGATTGATTCATGGTACTTTTAGAGTTCTAGAGCATCTTTCTAACTATAGCAATCAGAGTAAGAAAACTGAGTGTGAAAGTATTGCATTTGGCATTTTTGGAGATGGGATACGGCCTTTACAGTTTTCTGATTGATTCACATGATCCTACACGCTTGGTAGCTGAAGTCCCTGTCAATTGTTACACCTTTTCATCTGACTTGTACTGAGGTTAAGCAAACTGAGTTTGTGCAGCAGCAGCTTCACATGAGGCAAGCTCCACGAAAAAAATTGGGTCACTAGTTGCACTGCAGTTAAAAGAGTTAAAGAGGTAAAAGAAGGCTGTAAAATGCAGATTTTGCTATGTACTACTGGCATTGTTCTATCCACTCCCTCTCAGCCTAGTGTTTTGGAAATTTGTAGTAAAATTTAAATGGTGTGCTTTTGAAAGAATCTGCATTTCATATCAGTTTCCATCTGACCAGGCTTGCAGTTGGCCATTCACAGGAATGGCATTAAACAAAGGCTTTTGTTTAGCAGCAGGCTGAGTTTACACAGCTGAGGAAGGTGAAGTAACCTGACTGACCCCTCTTGAAGCTCACACAATCTTTTTTTGCTGACAGGGATGGGAGAGCAAGGGGGAGTTTGGGGTCAGCGAAAAGCAACTTGTCCCCTTAACATCTTCAGAGTCATAACTTATTTCTCAGCATGTGTCTGTCTGTAGCAAAAGTCACCACAGGTCTCATGCAAACATGAAAACATTGCTTTCAGTGTGACTTTTTGGGTCAAGGGTTGTGCCCAGGGGTTGCTTCTGATAGGAAGAGAAATGCTGGGGATAGAAACTCAATGTTTCAAGCGGAATTGAAAGAGTTGAAAGCCACTTAACTCACAATATCCTTTTCTCAAAATGTCATTATTTTTTTTCACAAGGCAGAAATGCCACCAGAATTGTCAGGGAAGAAACTACTCTTGTGCCTCAGTAAACCAAGGTTAAACTCAAATGAAAAAAAATTCAAAAAGAAGAAAGGAAAAAAAGGGAAAAATAAGAAAAGAAAAAAAAGAAAATAAAAAAGCAAAGAACTTCATTCCCATATTTCTGTCCATCCTAAGGAGAGTAACCAAAAATATAGGTAGCATATGCGCTCATAAATGTTGTTTCATGCATCAAAATGCCCTTTTAGGCTCTCCTGCACGCAGGGTGCTACCACATGAAAAGCTGCTCTGTGCCTGATGCTTTCACAGGCAGGTAGTGTATTTAGAATGCTGAGACAATCTGTGCATGGGGCCAGGTTCTCATGGGTGCTCAAGCACTTAGCTCCCATCAACCAGAATCTAAATTCACAAGGAGCCTCAGGTTCCTATGTCCAATTCCTCATCTGTTTAGAGTAACTGCCTAGCTGCTTCCCTAGGTTTCCTACATCCTGGTGTTGCTGAATTGCTGAATTCTGCTTTTTTTGCCTGGGCCCCAGTGCCCCTCTCAAGCTGAACACCCTTCTGCTGGTTAGTTTCTGTTGGGTGGCTCTTAGAGCAGGAGGCTGCAGCTGATGTCCTCCCCAGGCCCTTCCAAACCAACATTTATGTTCTCCCACGGCTTCCAGATTTCTTTTGCGTCTTTCTGGGATTGCACTGAGCCTGAGGGTCTCTGTCATGATTTCCCCTGTCACAGAGGTTCCTGCACTGGTCACAGAGGTCGGGACCCCCATCATGGCTGTGCCATGAGATGTCACTGATGTCAGAAGTCATTGATTGACCTGCCCAAGGTTTGAATGTTTTATCTAATAAAATACCTTGCGCCACCCAGTTTCAGATAGACCAAGGAGTGGAAACTGGGACAAATACCATTGCCAATCCGAATGTTTTATTACAAAGAGCAGTAAAGTATGAGATGCTGATCTGAACAAAGCATTTCTTTCTAAGTAGAGACAAAACCTGCATAAAAGTTATCTTCCTGTGACTAGAATTATGACATCTGTAAATGATTTCATTCAATCACTGAAAAATATGAGGATCAAAGCAATTTCTTCAGGATTTTTCTTCTGGACAATGGAAAGATCAAAACAATTAAAATCTACAGAAGCAGTAGCAGCATATTATTCTCTGAGATTAGGATTTCGTAAGAGGAATCTGTGGCCAAGAACACACATTTCAAGTATTTACCTTTACACAAATCTACCAATGGAATATGTCATAAGTTTCAAAACAAGATGGATGGTCAGAGTCAGCAATTCCCCAGTATCTCCCTTGTCAGGAAAAGCACTTTATCTGCAGTTTCTAATCCACATTGACCACAAGTTCTTTTTGAAATGTGGGCCAGAATGGGTCATTCTGATCTATTGCAATATGGGATTTGCTTATTCCTCATTATTTTACAAGTTTTTCATTGTGCTCCCAGAAACAACCAAATCCCTTATCCTCTTCTTGCTCTACAATTCCTCTCCTGATCTTTCGGAATCATTACCTCTTCTGGTACATATCTGATTTCATTTGGAAGGTGGGGAGCAGGGTGTGTTGTACTCTGAAAGGGCATATTCATCTGGAAAGAAGAAAGGAAGAAGACATTTGTATGAGAGGGAGAAATCATTGTGACCCCAGTCTATCTGCACCTGTCATTAACACACCACAAAACTGAAAACATTTGAGAAATTTTGTGGTAGACTTCCAGATGTGAGGGAAGCCAGTTGCAGGGGTGCATAGTCAGAGACCAGTGCACTCCTCTGACCATGTTTGTCAGGACACATCATTGCTGTGACCCTGCAAGATGTGGATCAGGTGGCAGAAAATGCACTCCAGGGTCAATTCTCTGCTGCTGCCACTAATCTGCTAGGATGTAGTTCAAGAAAGGTGGTCAGGCACTTAATTTTCCAGTTTTAGTTACTTAAACTCCTCTTTTGTCAAGTGGGACTCTCATTCCTACTTAAGTATTTATATTTCACTAAGGAAGATTTTTTTGCTGCAACCTACGATAGCAATATTAAGTAAAAAAAGAGATAATGAAGATCAGGGAAGTCAGGAACACTTCTGCTTTTGAGTTACAGATTTTAACTATCATGTCCAAATTGTGGAAAGAAAGTGGACCCACACTTCTTTTTGTATGTGTTTTGTAAGAAAGGAACTCCTCGTGTATCACTCTTATCTGCTTTATGTTGAAATGAAGCAAGAAATGTAAACACAGGAGGGCAGGAGAACTGTCCATGTTCTGCAAACCCTTTGCAGCCTAGTAATCAAAACCTGACCGTCAAAGACTGTCAAGTGGGTCTCCCCTTGTCTCTCCTCTGATTTCACAGGTTTTACTGAGGCCGGCTGGGGTGACCTACCTGTTTCATAATAATCATATATATGTACAGGCACTGGCTTGATGTCTGAGACAGGCAGGCTCTGCTCCACACTGAAGGAGAAGCTGATTTCCTTCTGGGAGACCTGGAAATGGCAAGACAAGAAAATGCATCAGAACTTTTCATAACCACCCCTGACACTAAGGTTGAACAGATTAATTTCTGAATCAGACTGTGTGACTGTGCCATTCTACAGTTCCCTCTGGTTTGTAAACTTGATGTCAAGTTTACAAACCAATTGTTTAAAAGCTGTTGCTAAATATGTTTTGTTGCTAAAATTCTGTGCTCTTTTCTTTCTTCATCATCCTATTTCCATTGCCAATTACCCCAACCTAATTCCCTCTTAGTGTGCTTTTCAGCACATCAGCATTCATCCTGTAGTCAAAAATTGCTGTTAGTTTCTTTCCTTGCCTTTTCCCTGCTAAAATTACCTTCAGTACCCCAAAGAATCTTCTCCATACTTTTCTCTCTTTAATTACTTTGATCTCAATATCCCCATTCTCCCCTGTGATTCTGATCTTCATTCCATACTCTTGCAGCCAAATGCCCCAAACTTTCCTTCTTGTTCATCTTCCTCTGCTTCTGAAGCTTTCTCTGGGTTGAGAAGACTACACATATATATACATATATACATACTTATACACTTATACATTTATATATATATATTTGATGTTAGATTGAGTAAATGACCTTTACATCTTTAAGGCACATGTATTGTTAATCTGCTATTAATAAGATTTTTCTCTTATCTGGGAGCCTGTTTTACACTTCCAGTTTAATAGAACCGAAAGGAAACCTCCCAAACTTACCTTCTCAAGGTAGAAGAGTATGTGGTTGTTCTTGATGTCAACACGATCCACAACAGAATCCTCGTACTGAAGCTTTAAATAAGGTGAAATACAGCAATGTTAACACGGGAGACTTGCCAAGGAGGCTTAGGGCTTCCTTAGCAAAATGCATTTAAAGTGGCTGCCGCGCTCCTTTTATGCCACCCTGCCATCTAGTCGCCAAAAATAGAAATGCAAGTTGAGTGTTTTTATAACCTGATGCATGCAGACCAGTCTCAGTGGTAAACAGTCTTACCAATCAGCTTTGATACTTGTGACTTTTATCATCAACCCAAGAATGCTCTAATTTCAAAGAGAATTTGCAATTTATTTCTGCAGCTCAGGATGACTCACTTTGCTAGTCCATTGTATGTTTTAAATAACAAAAGTTTAAACACTTTTAGAGAAGAATGTGAATGAAATTATTATACTATCAAAACATACAAACCTAAAATAATCCAAACTTTAACAAACAGCTATTTTTTCCCCAAGTGCATATGAAGAGGAACAGGATGCCAAACAGAATAGCATCTCAATGGAAAAATTTTCCAAAGGAAATTTATTAGTTTCATACAGTTATAGCCAAAAACCAGATTCAGGCCTGAATGCTGAACAGTTATAAATGCACAAAGCTATGAGCAGACTCTACAAAGAATTTCATTCTTCTTTTTATCTTCTTGAAAATTATAACTCATGCCTTGAAGCTAGCTCATCTAGTGTGAACCTAAATTGCGTTAGGAACTGAAATGTGGTGCTTATCAGTGCTGCCCCCAGCATTGTCATCATCATAACAACATTTCTGGATAGTAAAGGAGGAGGATCAACCACTTTTTTTTGTTTGTTTGTTAAACTGTACTGTAAAGAAAGGAATAACTTTTGTCAAAGGGATAATAATGCAAAAAGCCAATTAAAGCAATTTAACTATGGCAGAAGTATTTCTCACATGTATTCTGTTAGATTGTGTGACCACAGACTCATACACACAAACACTAAGGAGCACAGGAAAGCCCCAGTAACCTGAGCAGAGCCACTGGAGCACTCTGATCTGGTTCCCCTTGGGGCTGCCACAGGGCAGTGACCAGCCCATCGTCAGGGAGTGACACCCACCAGGTGAGTCAACAGCAGAATATCCCTGGATCACCTTGCAGACTTGAGGGGAATGCTGCCTACAGACCATGGGGCTGAGAATGGGATGCTGGGACTCAATAAAAAGTTATTACCAGGGTATTTAGGGGAAGAACCAGAAATAACAAAGAGAGGGATAAAATCCAGTTGGAAGGAAAAAGGGTGAAAAATGAGATAAAAGAGGCCAATTGCACATTAACAGGTTTGTGGTCAGCACTCTTGTCTGCCCTGCACCTGGCCATCACAACCTCTCCTGCCTTCTTAGTAATCTCTATTCCTGATTATTTTCCTGGGTGAACAGAGCAAGGGTGCAGGGGTAGTACTGGGCAGACTGAGCACCTGAGTTCAGCTGCCATAAGGAGCCACATTGTGTATTTGCATGTATATATGTGCATGTGTATATTTATGTATTTATTAGTTTATCTTTTCCACAAATGAGATTTTAATCTGATCAGGCAGAAAAGGGAACAAGAAAAGGCCATTTGTGCTAGCTGTGCTTGTGGAAGTGCTGTCTTTCCTGTCTACTGACGTGTGTGTCCAGCATGTATATGTACACATGTATGTACATACATATGTATCATGTGCATGTCTGCCTACTGAGATTACCCACTGATCCTTGCTGTTGGTTGGACCTGGGGATATGAAGCCTTAGCTCTTCTGGTCTACTGGATTTGGCAACTCCTGATAGATTTGTCTTCAACACATGAACAGCTACAAATCTGAAACACAGAGTATGTGAGAGAAGGCTATGCCTAGGGATTTTGCAGTATACCCATAGGGCTCAAATTTGTTAATCAGAGACTGTTTTTATCAACTTCCTATGTTTCCAGGCTTTATCATTCACATTGGTACCATTTTTTACCTTTTTCAGGGAAGAGTCTACAGGAACATAACCTGAGAGCATTTTCACATCAACAATAGCCATGTTGGAGACGTTGCGGTTTCCTGTGTAACTAAACCAAGAAAAGTTCTGTTAGTCTGGCCTGCAAGTGGAAAGAAGACCAGTGAATGACATTTTTAGCTCTCAATAATCTCATTTTTCTTCCTACAGCTGCAGAGCAGCAGTTAACTGCCTGTACTTAAGTCATTTCTTGAGTGCTTTACCAAAGTGTGAATGCAAAGGGGTAGGTGAATGAAAGGAAGTTACCTGGCTGAGAGGACGAGGTCGAACTTTGGTGGATAGTTGCCTGTGCAAGATACATTTGCCATCCTTACAGACAGAGAAAATCCTGCAACTTCTTTTGGCAAATGGATGTTGTATCTCAGGGTGGTCTAAAAGAGATAGAAAGTGTGAGATGGTCACAGACTTAAAGGGTTTTGTGGTTTTGTCATGACATAGGAGGGGAATAAAGCATGGAGAACCCCCTGCTTAGTTCTCAGAGGGTGGTGCTGAGCTCCCAGCTTGCTTACCTGCAGATAGACACAGCCAGTGCCATTCACTTCCACACTGTAACTCCCTGGAATTGTGGGTAAGGAAGCCTGCTGCAGTAAGAAGCGGTTCTTGTCATTCACATGGAAAATCTTACTGTGGGACTCCATGAAGTGGGCTTTGACCGTGTTAAGACTTTTTTTGGAGAAGGTGAGATATCCATACTGGGCTAAAGCTTGGAGAGCAACCACGGTGTCCTGAAAAGAACAATATGATCCCTAATTAAATACCCAGGTGTAAGATGGTGCGTGAGATTAGCACAGCTTCTACTTCCCTGATGCTGTGTCAGTACTCATAAATGCGGGGCGGCTTTGCAAAGAGCTAAGAAGACAAGTCTCAAGTTCTTGTAGAACTTGTCCCAGTGGACAAAAAGCTGTCCCTGAGCCACCAGTGTGACCTGGTGACCAAAAAGGCCACCTGGTGTGCATTAGGAGGAGCTTTGGCAGCAGGTTGAAGGAGTGGATCCTGCCCTAGTGAGGTGTATCTGGGGTGCTGTGTCCAATCTGGGCTCCTCAGTTCAGGAGAGACATGGAGCTCCTGGAGCAGGTCCAGTGAAGGGCAGCAAAGATGATTAAGGGACTGAAGCATCTCTTACAAGGAAAGGCTGAGGGAGCTGGGGCTGTTCAGCTTCGAGAACAGACAACTGAGAGGGGACCTCATCAATGTCTGTAAACATTGGAAGGGGGGATGCCAAGAGGATCAGGCTCTGCTTGATGGTGTCATTAGGAAATGAGGCAATGGGCAGAAACTGATGCTCTGGAAGCTCTCCCTAAATATGAGGAAGAACTTCTTCACTGTGAGGGTGACTGTGCACTGGAACAGGTTGTCCAGAGAAATTGTGGAGTCTCCCTCACTGGAGACTTGGGAACTGTCTGCACTCAATCCTGTGCCATGTGCTCTAGGATGGCCGGCTGGAGAGGGGAGGTTGGACCAGATGACCCACTGCGGTCCCTTCCAACCGGACCCATGCTGGATTCTGTGACTCTGGAACAACAAATTTTAATTATCCCAGAAGACCTGGGATAATGCTGTGTCAACAGTGATTGCTATCCATGGATAACTTGGAATTCAGGTAAATTCTCATTGCCTAAAACCAAATTATGTGCAAAGCTATGATGAGCATGGTGTGCCCGGACAAGGCAATCTGTGTGAGCACCAATTATCAAGTATTATTCAAATTCATATGCAGTCAGAAAGATTTGTTATTTGTCAAGATTCAGCTTGCAGACTGGACTGCTCCCAGAAGCTTTCTTTTTACCCCACCCAGTTGTTACCTGAGTGGAGGAAAAGCCGCCATATGGGTTCTGTTGTTTGATAAGCCAGTACACAATGCGGGAAATATAAGAGAAGTCTTCTGGAGTGAGTTTGGTTCTGTTGAGCAGAGCTAGGAGCACATAGCTGGTCATTTCGATCTCAGCAGAAGGAGCACGGGAATAGAAGTTAGAGAAACGTTCTGCTGGTGGCTTGTTTTCTCTCTTCCAGTAAAGAGAACCACCTGAAAACAGAAAAGTAGGGTGTAAAAAGCATGGAAAAAATAAGCTTTTTCATGTATTGGTGTCCTGAACTGGACAAGTTTTACTTCCAGGATGGAAGGCAGGAAGGGATGGAGAGGGAATTAATAAAAGCAGGCTGTATAAGTCAAAGAGGGATTGAAGTGAAGGCAGTGCAGTAGAAGGAAGCTAAGGCAGTCTCAAACAGGAGCACATGACATAGCCAAGGGAATTGGGTTTGTTCAGCGCATACAAGGGAAAGCTAATTGGAAAATTAGATACAATCTTCCAATGCCTTGGACTGAGACATGCAGGGGGCACTCTCTCCACCTAAATTATTTCCCAATTTCATAAATCAGGCCACAGCTCAAACTTTTGTTAATCCAAAAGTGACAGACAGAAAAACCCCTAGAGATAAACCCAGCAGCATAGCTGGCACGGAATGGGAAGGGAGAGCGTGAAGGACAGAAGTGTACATCAGAACAGCTTAGATGACACATCAGCCTGTGGCACCAGCTGCACCATGGCCATGCTGCACTTACCAGCCCTGACAGCTGCCCTGTCCAGCTTCTCAAGGAAGAACTGGCGTCTGCGCTCTCTGCCAGCTAAGCCATAAACATAGGCAAAGAGGGCCTGGTTATAGAGGTTGTGGACCCCTCTGTGAAATGCTGTCTCCAAACAGTTCATGCCACTCCGAACGACAGGATGCTGGTAATGCAAAACACAGGAGGGTTGTCACATATTTGGATTTACGTCCCTGCTTCTCTTTAAATACTTCCATCATTGCTTAAGCTGCAATATCTGACTCGTCAAGCTAAAAATAAACATGATCCATGGCATGTTTAAGGGCATACAGTGCATACCCTGTAAAAAAATGCCCTTCCAGTCATGCTGCCTCCTTTCTGCATTTATTTGGAGGCAGCATGGCCATAATAACAGAGCACTGCTTCTTTTCCTGACTCACAAGATGATCTTATGCAAGTGAATCCTTTGTCCCTCAGTTGCTTTAGCAATAAAATGTGGACCATTTTTACAGAACTATGTAAAGTGTATTGAGACCTCATGATTAAGCAGGCTCTCTAAATGGATATTATTCATTCGCCAGCTTCAACTGTCAAGGTAACTCTTCAGACCTTTTAGCCTTACAGACTATCTCTGTGAGTTCTACTTCATCTCAGACATCACCAGGACACTACTAACCATGTCTTATCTCTGCAGCTTCTCTTAAACCTGTGACACCAGGTTTTGGAGATTCTTATGAAGATATTGGAAACCAAATTCACGTTGCTGAAGAACTATTTGATTCTGCACAATGTTTTCATCCTGTTCATCTCATGTACTTAAATCATGGCCCACACCCCCATGTCTGAGGGATGTTCAAAAAGTCAGCACATCTAGGACATATTAGTCAGATTTGGAACAATTCTCCTCTCCAAAGAACAAAGTCAGCACAGAAACAAGGTCACAGGGATATGCAGGAAATTCATTACAGAGAACAGAACTTGGCTCTCATTCCCCCATGCCTAGTACTACAACCAGCAGCTAATCACTTCCTTCCCTTATTAAGAATTCCATAGGGAAATGGAAACACAGCTTGGAACTAAATGCACAAAGTGTGTTTGTAGACTGAAGATTTGGATAACTCAAATTTTGGACTGGGCAAATTCAGAGAAAATCCCGAAGTGGACTCTGGATGGAGTGCGCAAATTCAGTCTGGATTTTGCTTATGGTTAGACTACCATTGTCTAAACCAGCTGGATTCCTGAGGGTTTTTTCAAGAGAATTCATAGGCACTGGATACGTAACTGATTTGTAACATTCACGAAATACTTGAAGGGGACTGCAGGTTTCTGAAAACTGCTGCCTACAATCAGCTACTGTCCTACAATCTGTATCCGAGTTCCACATTGTTAAGGAACACAGATGTGGACTGTGACTTGTGCAGTTTGACAAAAGGCTGACTGAACTACCAGAGTACCAAATACCTACTGCAGCAGAGTGTCCAGCCTCCAGCAGTGATGCTACAACATAGGCTGTGAGGGAGTATTCGGCTTCTTCTCCACCCTAATGAAAAACACACAAAGAACTGGTCAGGATGAATGCCCTAGAAAGAAACAGCATATGAATTAGTTCATCGTTCATGTATTAGTTAGATTTGAGATCAGCAGTAATTTCTGTCTCCCTGTGTGCACAGGAACAAGAAAGATCACGTTCAGTTAGGATAAAGCCAAAATAATTGACTGCATCTTCTTGACTTTTGCATATGTGTAATAAAGCACACTATAGCCTGTGACTGAGCACATAATCCAGCAGTGGAAAATCAAACCTGAGACTTATAACTCAGAAAGTTCTACTTGTTTTTACCTCGTCATTGAGATCACACATAAGAATCAGGTCCTGCTTGTATGTGATGGACACAAAATAACAGTACTAGGAAGTGTAAGGGTGCAGTGATAAGCTTGTGTCTGACAGAAATTATCCAAATCAATCCTGACAGCAGGACTGGAAGTTTGGGACTATTCTTGTCTCAGTTACCTTCAAAGCATTGTTGAAATGGGACCCAACATTTTCAAAGCAGCCATCTGACTTCTGCTTGCTTGCCAGCCAGATCAAAGTTTGAGACTGGATGTTGTCATCGATGTAGATGTAGCGTTTGGCTTGTTCCAGTGACTTGTACACGAAGGTTGTGAGCCTGCAGGAGATCCAGGAACAGAAAGCAGGCATGGTGTGAACAATACCAAGGATATTTACCAGTGTATAGGATGTGCATAGAAAATTACATAAAACGAACTTCATAATGTTTGAGGGTAAAAGAAGAAAGCATCTTCTAAGTTTTAAATAAAAAACATGCAAAATTCTGATACTAAAATTTTATTTCATATTTCTCCATTACTGCTCTTAAACCATTCTTTTAGAGCAGTGGTAAAGTATAGACATAGCTTGATGATTGATGTTAGCAATTTCTAGACTTAGTTAATCAAATTATGAAACAGACTAGGTGGGAAGAGGCCTCTGGAAAACTCCAACCACCTGCTTAAACTAGGGCCAACTTCAGAGCTGTGTCAGGCTGCTCAGTCATGTGAAAGGTTCTAGGGATAGAGATATCCACATCTTCTCTGGGCACTTGTCTCAGTCCTACAGCCTTCTCCTGGGGAAGACTTTTTTTCCTTCTACCCACTTGGAGTTGTCTCTGCTGCAACTTGAGTAAGGATGAACTCTTGTCCTTACTCTGTGCAGCTCCAACAAGAGACTGACTCTGTGTTTCCACAGTCCCCATCTAGGTAGCAGAAAGGTTTACCCAGGTTTCCCATTAGTTTCCTCTTCCACAGGCTGAACAAATCCAGATCCTTCAGTTTCCCCTTGAACATTATGTACTCCAGCTCCCAACCATCATGCCATCTTTTGTTGCCCTCTTTCCAGTTATTAGTCTCTCCTTTACTAGGGGATTCAAATTAATTGAACTATATTCATTAGTCAATTAAAAATAAGAATCACTGAATACTTGGATCATTTTTGAAAGCCTAAAGATCCTGTGCTAGGGATGTAGAAAGTGTTGTCACTAACCATACACTCCCTTCCCCATCTCGTAACCCAAAGGAGCTGTAGGATCCATCCCGGTGTTTGTACGATAGCTGTTTCTGGTAGCCTAAAAACATAACAGAGAAGATACATTTTCTAATCACAGAAAAAGACTAGTACTGCTGTTCAACTGAAGCAGTGAGACTTTTGGATTTAGTATAAAGTAATGTATGTCTGGCAAATAATGCCAATCATTATGAATTCCAGCTACTTGTACTCCTGGAAGAATGACATGCTGCTTTGTGGTGCCCCCATTGCCTGCTCCTATGCAGTGATTGTGGTGCTGGAATTTAGAGAGCAGTGTTTACCACGAAGAGCTGAAGAGTTCAAGGCACAAAATCACAATATCAGACAACAAAATGACAGAATATTCTGATTTGGAAGGGACCCACAATGGTCATCAAGTCCAACTCTTAAGCATGCACAGAACCTCAAAAATCACACCATGTACCTGACAGCACTGTCCAAACACTTCCTAAACTCTGTCAGGCTTGGTCCTATGACCACTTACCTGTGGAAGAAGATGGAAGAATCTGAAAATATCTCACCTGTGGATAAATATCCAGTATCCCTGACTCTAATCTCTTCAGTCAGCTGCCCAGTCTTATTCAGATAATCCAGGGCATAGATGTTGGGTGTGAACAGGGCCATGTTCTGTTCTCCGCAGCCATAAGGCATATGGAGGAGGTTATCTAAGTTCCTCAGGGCTGTACCCAAAATGTCTCCTGAAAAGTGAAAGATATAAAAAGTCAGCTCAGATCAGACATGTTTTTATTACATGGCATTATACTTTGCTCTATACTATCTTATTCTGAACCTGAGGGCAATGACCAGTATAATCATAGTAACCAAAGACACATCATAGAAGAAAAGTGCTGAAATGCCCCCATTTTTCTTTTCTTACCTAGATGATGGACACCTGGGAGAAACTGAGAATTTGAGAGAAAAAAGTGAGCACCAGTACTGGCTGGCATGGCTTCTGAGAAACAGCTACAAATCCTTGGAAGGGTTAGATTTCCCTGCCCTTTACAACCTGCTTCCTGGTTTTGCACGTACCTGGAAAATGCTGTGTGGGGTACAATGCTGATGGGCTACAGAGGCTGTAATTGCTCAGCATCAGCACATCTCACATGAACACAGGAATGCAAATCAACAGTGCTTAGAAAATAATCTGAGTTCAGAACCCCAAAAAATTTTCACTGAAGAGAACCCTCAAGTCTTAATAACGACTTTCAGATTAGTAGAGTTGATTGGGACCTGAAACCTTTATTCTACGGGAACTTATTGACTTACAAATATTTTTCATTTTGCAAAATGACAAATTTGAAATTATGCAGTCAGCAAAATTCTGAAGATTTTTTTCCAAGAAATAAAGATTTTTTTTTTCAAAGAAGTCTGCCTTGTGTTACATTTCAGCTGAATTAGCTGTTTTACTATACAGAGCGGAATATGCTAATGCAGTATAATCTGAAATGCAATATAAATGGAAATTACTGGACCATTTTGTCCTCTCTTGATATGAGAGAATTTTGAGCAAATTTTGCCTTTCACTGCCATTTTGCAAAGTAGAAAACTTACCTTCTAAAGTCAAGATTAATCACTTCTTCAACTTTACATAAGGTTTGTGTGTGCCACATGATGGCACTTGGTGCAGCACAAGCGAAACGCCATTTTGCATTTAGTCCAAGTACTAAACTTACCAATGACAGAAAAATAAGCTCTGGCTGATCCCTGCACCAGGTTTCTTGGCAAGCTCAGAGACACTTGTTCAGAAATCTTTTTGCCTGGTGAGAAAATGTAAAAAAAAGAATTGTTAAAATTATGAGGTTTTTTACAGAAGTCTTGACTATTAACAATCATGAGTTTCGATAAAGAAAATGCCACAGAGACTTGCTCAGTGAGTCAAATGTATCTGAAAATCCTGAATTTTAGCCTAGCACCCTGACCCTGAAAATCTCTTTCCTCTGCTGGAAGGGTCTCTGGTTTTGCAGGACACAATCTACAAGACAGTGAAGCAGTTCCACTGACTCCCTGCAATGAGTGAATGAACAAACTTGCTTTACCTTTTGCACAGATGAGGGAGCTCTGAGTCAACTCCTTTTTAATACCTTCAGGCTGTTTGATTGTAGTGAAATGGTCAAGAAGAGAGAAAAAAGTGTAGAACATCACCATGAAAACATGATATTTAGCAATGTAAAATAGTATGTGAATGTGGCTATCCAGACTGTGCACCCCTTGTACCCAGCGCTACCTTATCTCCACTAGAATACCTCTTGGTCCATGGCTCCCTCTGTTACCCAGCATCCCATCCAGAGCATCTTTCTACTTAAAAAACAGTTAAAAAGTAGATATTTCCAGCCTCTGAGAGGGACTCTGTTCAATTAATCCTATGTAGCTGTTGCTTTATGATGCTCAAGATAAATTCTTTTCCTTTTGTATCTTCCCCTCACCCTCTTCCCTAGTATTTGAGTCACAGGCTAAAGACACTTTTGAGTAAGGTATGGAATCTCCTCCTGTCTGGCAACATGGGCTGTCAGGACACGTGTGCTCAGGGCACCAAGAAGGAGACAGTGGGAGAAGAGCAGTGGATGCCGTGACCACTGTGATTTCCTCTCTTATTTTGATCTGGAGAACCCTACTGTACACAGCTTCTGTTCTCCTTCCTCACTGTATTGTACTCCCTCCCTCCCTCCTAAATGCTTCTAACCCACAGCTACAGGAATTTCAGTTTCCCCGAGGCAGAAAGCGCCCGAAGGTTCCCCACCGTACCTCAACAAGAAGCGTTTGAAACAAGGTGTCCCTGTAAATGGTCTTCTCTTCTGGAGATGTGCTGTTTCCAGTACCTCTGGTGCTCTCTTTGGCCTCAGCAGTAATCACGAATTTCACCTCACCTGGAAAGCCACCCACCAGCCCAGGGAAAAAGGAGTCATCTTCAATGTCTACAATTATCCCTGGTTTTGACTGCCTCTTCTAAGCTGATGAACTGCTGAGAAATGTATTTTCTCTAAAGACAGCTCAGTAAAACCAAATTTCCTGAGGACTCCACATGTGTTCATTAGTGGAAAGGAGCGCTTGCCTGAGGCTCTGGCATGAGGAATGAAAGAGCGGTGGTCCTGACCAAAAAATGGACATTATTCACTACCAGTTTCCTCCTCTTCTTAATCTTGTGCTGAGTGTTCTCTGGCCTAGGACAGTGTTGCAATAGTTTAATTATAGCTCTTCTGCCTTTATTTGTATTTCAACTTTTAGAGCATTTACACATGCAAGTAATTACAACTGCTTTTAAGAAAAGGACAATGTGGATTTGAAGGCTGTGTGGGTTAACACAGCTATAAAACTGGGAAGCAGCAGTGTCCTCATTGCCCATTGAGAAGCCAGTCCAAAATCATTAGCAAATTTTATTCGTACTAAATATCTTTGGTTAGACACAAAACTGTCAACTGAAAGATCATAGGCCTGATATCCTGTCAGTATTTCATACACCTGGCAAGTGAAAAGTTTTTCCTAAAATGGACAGGAAATGGACTAACCAAAAACTGGAAGAGGTAAAACACCAGAACAATTCACCGCTCTTTCAGTGCATCTAAGGGAGTTTTAGCAGAGGTCCAATGCTAAATTTGTGGCGCAATTAATGGAGTTGTACAGAAATGCTTGCTTGTGGATTATTGATGCAGCACTAAAGGGTGGAAAGATCAAACAGGGATATATCAAGGTGGTAAAAAGATAAACTTACCAAGTTTGTGGGGGCTAACAGCCCAAATATAGGTTTTAGTTTCATTGGCACACACCGTTGCTGTGTTGCCCCCTGATGAAAGGATCTCTGCCTCGTAGTCACTTGACTGTTCCAGTATGGCACTGATCTGAGACAAAGAAAGAAGGAGTATGGTTACAAATGAAGGAGAATGCCCTTAAAGTCAGGCTGCAGAGCAAGGGAGGCTGCTCATATATAAATACTCAGTATTTATTGTGTTTTGCACAGCACAGTACCCACACCCTCTGCTCAGGCTCTCCCTTCAAGAGCAAAATATTTCTGGCAAACAGGCAAACCATATAGGAAGTAAAAGGGAACTTGGTATACCTGGACACACTTGTTGATGTAGTTGAAGACATTGGCTATTAAATTAAATTTTTCCCCTCGAGTGATGGAGTATGGCAGGGTGAGATCCACAAAGAATGGCTGGAATGCTGTCATTGAAACAGGTGAAGAGATGCCAAACCCAGCATCATCCTGCACACAGAAAGCGCTGGCTTTCCATTCTGTGATTGTGTCAGGAATGGTGTAAAAGACATCGACCTCTCCCCTGGAACTGAACAGAGTAAGAAACACAGAATGAGAAATGATCTTTGGAGTTCTTCAAGAGGAATCACAGAATAGGGTCTCTACTTGTGTTAGTACTTCTGTATTCATCTCACTTTCTGCAAGACACCTTTCCATATTTTAAAAAATATTAAAATGCTTGAAGTAAAGATAAAGGTGCTGGTGAATTACATGTTAAAAAGCACTCAAATAATCAACTTTTATATTTAGAAATACCAATTGTTAAAAAAACAGAATGCCCAAATACATGGATTAGAATCAATAAATTTAGATTAATATTCTAGAACAGCATCTGAAGGCATAGTTAAGATAGAGATATTCTCATTGCAGGTGCTGTGATAGCCTGAAAGAAAATCAAACTAAACTGAGTTGTCTGCTGCTGAATTAAAAATTGGATGAAAAAATAACAGGTCTCCCTCTTTCTCTCTCTTTAAAAAATACTTTTATATGACTTTTAGCCCTTATTAATTTTTCCCTATCAGAAAGACAGGGAACAGAGCACATAACATTTGTCTGCAATGGTCATTGATCAAGACAGGAAAAGTAGATCCACATCTACAAAGCAAACATATGTTCCCTGGTTTCTTCCTGGAATCCATTTTAGCTAAATGAATCAACTCAAAAAGGAAGAAAGAAGAGAAGATAAACAAACATACTTACTCAGTGTTAACCAGTTCCCAAATCCAGGTCTCGGGGAAGAACTTCCGAACCGTGCTAACACCACCCCCACCAGCAGTCGCTGACTCAGCTAGAAGTAGGGATATGGTTAAAGGATAATATTAGAGACATCATGTGAGAAGAATCTGAACTTCTGTCAGACATCCTTCATACCACAAACGAACACTAAGTAGCCGGTCTGAGGATTTTTTTTATTTTTCCCCCCATATAACAGGGAAAATTCCAGCAGATATGGGGGTATAACATGAAACAATTTCTTATCTATTCTTTTTTCCCATGGGAAAATACTGGAAAAACTAGCTACTTTACAGGACACTTCATTTCACACTGAAAGCTCTCATCATTCCGTTAGAAAAGTGTGTTCCCTATCCTCTACCACTAGCTCTCTTTGATTTGCAAATGGGCAACAGTAGCCAGTATTGTCATCAAAGTTTATCAATGCTTTATAATGACTTAGAACGGCAGAATCACAGAATCACTGAGAAAAAGAATCTAGGTTGGCAGCAACCCCTGTAGTTCTCTAGTCCAGTCTTCTTGTTCAAAGTCAGATCAGGTTGCTCCTTTTGCAGCTCAGTTTTGAAATCCTGTAGTAATGGAAATTCCAAAACCTGGTAGAGAACCCTTTCTAGTGTATTACAAATCTCCTGAGGAAGAACTTTTTCCTAGTGCCGAGTGACACTTTCCCTTGTGGCAACTTATGACAGCTACTTTTGCTCTTTTGCTGAGCAATCTGACTTGAGAGAGAGATAACCATAACTCTTACTGATCTATAAAGGCTTTGAAGATTATGTGCTGAGTGTGCCAAATGCTGCGTGAAGCCTTGACTTTCAAATATCTAATTGAATTATGATTTGATGAAAGCTTCTGACTGGAAAACCCCTGAAAAGCCAGTATCAGTTTACGAAAGAAGCAGCATCCCAGTATTTCCTGTCTTTTCTATGTGCACCTGCACCTAAGTCAGAGAAAACTGATTGTACTGCAAGGACTGCCAGAAAGAGATTACAGGATGCCAACTGGGACACATAAGCCAAAACCCCCAAATATTTCCCCAAAATCCCCAATATTGGCTGTTATTTTATACAGGCAACAGTTTTAAAGACCAGGTAGACTGAGACTGGAGGTACAGAATGAATCTTCTTTCACCTGAGGCCTTGAGATTGCCACCATAATAGTGAGAAGGGTAAACTTCTTCATCTGATCTGTCTTCATTGCACAGAACTGGCTTCCGTAGAAAGGAGTTGGTGAGCACTTTCAGACCCATATCCTAAATGTGAAAGAATATGCCAAATCACTGCGGGCATTCACTAACTGCCAGAAATGATTCCTCATTTCTCCCCTCCTTCCCTCATCCCATCTCACCCCATTCTTTCAGCCCCGAATGCCTCAACTCTGCCTCGCCAACCTCCGTGTATTTCTTAGGGAGCAGTGACACCTTGTGTTCTGTAGAGAGCAGTGATGATGAGTCTGATGCTGGCCTTATGTCCCAGGGCATAGGGCCGGTGGGCAGTGGAGCCCGGTGTATCAGGAGCCAAGGGGCCCGGATCACAGACACGGATCTTTACAAGGAGTGCCTGAAGTCATGAGCCAAGGCCGTGGCCCTGCTTGGGAAATGTCTACTGAAGTATGGGCAGGATCCCAGCAAATACATCTAGTAGAGATTTTCAATCTTCCTGCATAAGTGATGCGGTTAAGAAGGCAGAAACTGGGTGATTGGCAGCTTTAGGCAGTTTCAGGCATCAGCTGCCTTCTCTCGGCCATAAGAAATACCACCTGAGAAAGCTGAATGCTAATGTGGATGAATTATTCTGGAACCCCTCCAACTTGAAGAGCCTCCCACACAGACCACATACCCTGAAAATCCTGTAGACATCGCCATCACGACTGACATTCACAGGTTCAAAGTACAAGCCATCAGAAAAGATGGTTTTGGATGGGGTACACCCCTGTGGCCTGTCATCTTCCAGGTTGAGCCCATTGTAGTAATAGCCATATAAATCACCCCCACCAAGCTGGTAGTACACCTGGAGGTGAGAATGACTAGTGTAAGCACAAGCAAGGTCTCAGACAGATGCAAAATCACATATATTCAAAATTTATGGTGCTTTCTGAGCAATCCTGTGGACTTTGGTGGGCTTTCCCAGTGATGCCTACCTAGAGATGAATAAGAATTTGGCTGGTGATGCATAAGAAGGACTGGACTGTACCCTCCTCCTTCTGAGCTGCAAGGGCTTTGTGGAGTGAACTTGAGCAGAAAGCATGGAGATATACTCTTGAGTTAAGCAAAGAGGAGACTGGAGTTTTACAAGATTCTATCTGACATCTGCAGTGTTTGTTCTGGGCTCAAGGCCTATTTGAGCCATAAAAATGCAATTTTGACATAATCACTCCATGGTGAGGAAATACACTGTCAAGGATTTACATAAGGGATATCCTCTGAATATGTGCTACATTCCCACGCTTCCCAAAAGCAATGTTGTGCTATCAGTTTCTGCCTTTGAAGAGTACAACTGCCTTAGACCTTTCTTTAATTACAGATGTCTGTTTCCAAAGGAAAAATAAAAATACACTCAGCCGCAGAGACATCACAGATGGGAACTAGAATGTTACTCTGTATGTTCTTAGCTCAAAAGAACACAGGATTTGGGATGTGACTTACGCTCTCAGCAGATAAGTCTTGACCAGACCGAAGAAGGACACTCTGAATTCCTCGCAGGGCACAGTAGGAGTTGGCAGCAGCTTTCAGGTGGAGTCCAACTTTAGAGCCCGGGAGACCCTGCTGCTCAGAGAACTTGAGCTGGACCTGGTAATTAACAAATCCAAGACAAGCCCACGGAAATTAGGTGAATCAGATTGGCACAGAGATCTAAGTCTCACCTTTCATGGACACTCACGCCATTCCCTGTGGGACAAAGCCCCTGCCGCTAGATGGCTCTTCTGGATCCCTGTTAGTAAAAATTCCCATAATCCCCTAGCCACCCTCTTCTCCCCTCTGTGTGGGGAATTTTTTCTGAGTCTGACCAAATGTGCCAATTCCAGGGACAGCTTCTCATGATCCCAGACACATCTGCACCTTTCCCTTGCCAAATGCCAGCCCTAGTTCAGGGTTCTTGATGAGGTAATTTCCTGACCGTTTTTCGGCAAACCCTGATACATCCCCTAACAAGAAGACAAAGGTTTTCACCTTGTTTTTGAAGCATACATCACTGTGTATCCTGGAGCTGTCAGCCACCATCTCCCCCTGAGGATGCACTGTGTAGAGCAGCAGTCTGGCACTGGGGGCAAGCTTCTCAGTGACAGTCAGCGTGATAGAGAATGTGCCTCTGGAAGCTGTGCGAGGAACATGGACCAGGGAAAGACAAGCCAGAAAAAAGGGTTAGGCAAATATCAGCTTTGGTGGAAGGACCACATATTTATTCATAACCTCTTAGCAACATTAAAACACAGGGAACTGGATACTGGAAGATTCATGTCTCAGTGGCTGAGGAACAGCTCCAACAGCTCTGTCAGCAAGACAACAGATACAAACTGGAGGATGCTGAGACCTGGGTGCTTTGCAGAGTTTTCAGTCTAAGCTGAAAAGAAGTTGAACATGGATTGTTAAGAGAAGCATGATTGTTAAGAGAAGAGCACAACACTGCCTTTGGGTCTCAAAACTAGAACCTCCTACACCAGAAGAAATGGAGAAATATCTTGAGTTAAAGGAGAGTTCTCTTAACACTAAGAAATATGAAGGTCTTCTCTACATGGATGAAAACTACAAGTGCATGAACAGGGAATTAAGCTTAAGACCAAAGATGGTAAATACAAAACCAGTCCTGTATGTGAAATGAGGCTTACTTAAGCTATCTACTGAAGACTGCAAATAGACCAGGTTCTGCAAGAAAAGTTATTTTTGACAGCGAAAGAATGAAGGTCAGAATCACAGTGATTTGTGGGTTTTTGGAGACTTCAGAAAGAGCAGTGAATTTCAAGAGCTGCCTGCTAAATATCCCTGCCAAATGGGACACCTCTTATTCCAAACTTTTAGAAGTTTTATCATTCTAATTGGTGAAGACTAGGATGTCACACAATAAATGTGAGACCATAAATACTCCTTGGCTAGAAATAAAACAGATGAAGATTGCATTCTGTGTGTTTTATCACACCAGAAGGTATTTCTATTAACAAAATAAATTTGATTATGATATGGGGGTTTGGCTAGATGCTGCAACAAAAGAAAATGCTTCTGTGAGTAATAAAGGTCATGGGATTTAGGAAATAGTACCTGATTTAGCCACAGTGCTCTGCTTTCATCACTTCTTACAAACTTACTATGCTCTGGTGCTCAGAAAGATGCTCTGAAGTATGAGTAGTAATAAGGTCTAGAACTTACCACCAGAAATGCTGACTTGCTTCTGGCCACTGAGAGTAATTTTTCCTTTTGTCATCACCTGGGCATAGAAAAATCTCATGAAAGCAGATCAAAAGCACCTTCTCCCTTCAACCATGAAATCTTTGATTTTGAATATTGTTCTGAGAAGCCTCAAAGGCTATCAAGTTGAGCCATGATCTGTAACCACTGTCTAGTTGCAAGATTTCTGCGTTATAGGGTATTCAAGAGAAGGTGAAAGAAAAGAGATATTTTAGGGGTAACATTAGGACTTACTACATAGTAGAAGTTTGCGTGTGTGGCATTGCCATAGCCCTCTCTGTTCAGGACATAGTGAACATTGATGGTTCGCTGCTGGCCACAGCTGAGCTCCTCTGTCACGGGCTCAATTTTCAGAAAGCTGCTGGTCCGTGAGTAGAAACGGCGCACAAGGAATGAGGCTTTAGGTTCATTATCAATTCTCCAGAAAAAGTCTGCACATTCATCTGGTGCCTGTCTGACCTACGAAACAGGAAATCACATATGGGGAATCAACAGTGTGGAAAAAAAGAAAATGCGAGGTAGGTGACAGGCAAAGGCATCTGACCTGTAAAATATTCTGTTGGGAAGCTGACTTTGTGAGGCTGTTTAAGCCATGAGCAAGAACTGGTGTTAAAAATTTGTACTTCACCAATGCAGAGCGAGCGGCCTTCTGGACACTTTAAGGCATCGAGATGCCTGTGGCATATTGCAATAGGGAGGTTGTTTCAGTTTCTTTCAGGCTTGGGATCACTTGCATAAACTGCTGGCACTTGCTGTGCATTAGAATGGCATTGTTCTCAAACAACACACTTTTACTCAGCTCTTCCCATCACACCAGAGCAAAGGTACAGCAATACAAGAAGGCCACGTGATGGTAACAGGCATGAGTTTGTGCCAGCAGAAATGCACGGAAGAATGCAGCAGCCGTGAAAGATGCTGGCACACACCCAGACTAGATGGGGAAGGCAGTGCAGTCTCTGAGGAAGGTCCTCCAACACACAGAGTAAAGAGAAGGATGATGAATGCAGAAAGTGCTTCTGAGAGGAGGGAAAAGCAAGGAGGAACTGAAGATCCTACAATCCAAAATCACTGCTGGAGTGCAGTCTGCCTCTTCTCAGGCAGAGAGAAGAGAAACTGGTGTTTTCTCGTGTGAGTTTCACACAGTTTGCAGGTATTCCTTCTAAACCCTCTCTCCCATGAAGGATCTTTTCATGAATTAGACTGTAACCTGTGTTTACTTACTGTCAGCTTAAGACTGGGATCAAAGAAGTTGGATGTGTCAATGGAAAAAGCAGCAGCGCCATTTTTGTCAGTGGTATAGTTGGCCAGAAATTCTCCATTGAGATCCAGCAGGACAGCGCTGTTGGCCACAGGCTCACCATTTGCATTTGTCACAGTGATCTGAACACAACAGATACCCAAGGGATTCAGAAAAAAACAAAGAACAACAACAACAAAAAAAAGAAAAGCTCAGTTTACTAGACCATGCTGACTTAAGCACGGAGGACAATTGCAGGGAATGGAAATCAAGAGTGAAATGTCTTGAAGAGACAAATGCTCCTCAATATTTTGAGGAAGCAGGAGTTGTGTGACAGGAAAGTTCCCATCAGTGGGAAATTCCCATCAGTGCAGAATGAACTGTGTGTCACAGAGGGAGGAGGAATATTCATTGGAGAACATTAACACACCTAAACCAACCAGATGACTTCATGGCCACAGGCAATCTGGGGAGCTCAGTAGCACCCTTCAGCTCCTACACACACCCTCTGTCTCCACTGCATGTCAGGGTGATGCTGTACAGGTCATCTTCCTTTTTGTGCCTGGATTTATCCTGCATCTACAGCTTGCTAAGAAGCTGGAATGTGCTCCAACATCTATACTGCTTTAAGTAAACATCCCTGGGATTGTGTGATGCAACACGGGGTGAATTCTACCTTTAGTTTAGGCACATCTGTTGCTGAAGTATTTTCTTGAAGACTCCTGTTCCCCACTCATATAACCTTGCACTTACTCATTTTTTAGGCTTCCTCTGACTATAGCAGAAAAGAGACCCTGACACTCCAGGTGTGATACAAATTTCTTTTTTTCTCTAGGAGTATCAAGAGAATTATGCAGTCACTGTCATGCAGCATTATCATGGGAAGCTGACAGCACAGTCAGGGGATAGCCATATGTGAGGCAACACGGCGATCATCATGCTGGACCTCAAGGAGTTTTGGTCTAAATGTATCCTCTCATGTACCTACCTCACCATGGTAAGGAATTCCCCTCTTGTAATAGGAATCCATGTTCCTGAAAAGCACTCGGTCATTTTCTTGGGTGACTGAAACATAGTCATAGGCCTTCATCTGGATACCTGTGAGACACACCCAGTACAAAGGACAAGAAACAGAAATCAGACACAGGCAGAAAGCTGTTCCTTTTGATAAGCTGTGTGGAGTGGTGATGCTCAGGAGGGAGAGCTGCACAAAGAAAAGGATGATTGCTGCTTGTTTGCCACACAGAGGATGATCCAGGGGATTCCTCTCAGGAAGTTCCATGCATTAGCGTTAATCAGCTACTCCCAGCCTCCACTTGGTGTTACCTGTCCCGTTTTCAGTGACGATGCTTTCTATGTGTAGGCTGGCATACATCATGGCATAGCTGCGGTAAAGCTGGAATTTTTTGATGGAGATGACAGCGTTGAGGCAGCCATCCTTCCCCAGCTGAAAAAACAGCACAAAAGGGAGAGACCATTGTTCTCAAGGTTTGCAAAATTGCTCCTAACTCTGTATTAGTGTGTCCCTGAAGAACTCCCCTCCTACCTTACCTTTCTGACTCCCCAGCTCCCATCCCAGATAACTGTTTCAATATCGTTTACTCTAGCACCTGGAAACTTCTCTCCTTATCCCCTCTAGTCTTCTTTATGCTCATGGCTCCTTCTTAAACCCATCATGCATGATGCCTGAGCTCTGTGACCACAGCACATTGAATCTGAACTAGTGGACAAATTATTAATTCATTTAACATTACGTGTCCTCAAAGACTCCTAGTAGAAGTCTGCTGATTAGATTGATAAGAACATAGCCCCAGTGTTTTAGAAATGATTACAAATTTACAGTTTCATAAGCTTCCCTCCTTCCCACTGATTCTTTCCGAGGGAAAAATCAAAGTCTTTTAGTGAGGTCATTGGTAAAAGCTACGCTCAGGGTCTTTCAACACTGCCAGTGAAATAATGAGAAAAACCACACCACTGAGATTGTCTCTCTGGTGTTCACTTGGAAATTAATCAGGCCACCAAATACTGTGCTACATGTTGGGGAGTAAAGCTGACAGGAAAGAACGGACTTCCTATGTATCATACCAGTCCAGTGACAGCTTCACAGGTTTTTTCCTGGTTTTGTTCACACGACGGACGATAAAAGCGCTGCTGACACACATTGATTCGGGCATTCCCTTGGACTGGCTGGCCGTAAGTGTACCTAGGAGAGGAAGAAACACAAGAATTCAATCATGTGGATTTAACATGAAACCTACAAAAGTTGCAGAGCAATGCAGACTCTTAATCCCTCCGGAGTGCTCAGAGCACAGACAGAAGAGCAGCTGGGACTTAAAAGCAGTTAGCCCTAGTAGATTTCCCTTCTACTATTTTTAGGCTGTTTCTGCCATCTTTTCAAAAACCCCCTGCTTTACCATTGTCTTGGTGTAGTCATTCTTCAAGGTCTGAAGCTGGGAAGTGGTGCTGCATTCAGAGTTAAGATGTCATTCCCAGCTGCTTTTTCTGATTAGTAACTCACACAAAGCAGAACATGTTGCAGAAAGACCCTATTCACCCTTTTAGCTCCTGGCACCCTGCACTTTTGCAGCATCACAACCAGCAATTTTATAGACTCTCCTTCTCTGTACTAATACATAACAACAGCTATCAAGTATATAGTGCTTGATTTGGACACACACAAATTCTCCTAGTTTTAATTCTGCTATGTAGCAGGAGAAGCATGACCCTATTTCATGTCATGAAAGTCATAGTTAAAAGTAATTGCTCTAAGCCCCCTCTGACCCAGCAGCAGAGTTTCTGCTTCCCAGCACAGCACACCATCCAACGCCCATCCCATTTGCTGTGCACAAATATGTTGGCTACAGCTCTGATACTTACGAAGCACAAACATTCACCGTGACTTCTTCATCGAAGAAAGAAATTGTCCTTGGCCCGGTGGTTGTCACTTCAAATTTTGGCAACACTGAGAATGCAATGTGAATATGATTGATCAGCAATTGCATGCCATACACAGGTTTGTGTGTGTGTGACAGTAAAAAATACAGTTGGCAAAGACATTTTCACCAACAAGGGAGAGGAAACGGATTAAAGAAGAATCTAACTAGGAACTGGCTGTAGTATATTAGAATAGAAAAAGTAACCTTCTGTGGTAAGATGAGTAACTTCTTTAAAATTAAATAATAATCATACTAATAATTATAACAGTCACAGCAAAACCCATGATAAACCACTTTAATCTCTTTTCTTAAAGAAAAATGAGTAATGCCAAAGTCTCAAACTAGTTAAGCCCTGGAGAACAAAAGTTATTATGCAATCCAGTTGCAGTGAAGGAGAACGGCAACAGATTAAGTGAAGTAATAAAATCAAATAGATCATTGACACCGCCTCTCTTCAACTTATCTTTTATCCTAGGTCACCAGCAACAATGACAACATAGCTGGGAAAGGCCTGTTTCTCACGCCCCTTTCCACCCAGCTCTCTCCATTTCTTTCTTTTCCAGCCACGAAGTCCTAATTCAAAGGACTTAAACTCTGCACTAGTAGTTCTTATCTGACTTAGGCACAGTCTCACTGCTAGCACAGGGTAGTTTGTGAGCCTTTGCTTACCGTATTCCTCCACTCTGAAAGACTGGTACTCTTTTTCACCTGACTTTGTCTCCACAGCGATGTGGTAGGACCCCAGAATAGGCTCTGGGATTAGTGGAAAGGAGAGCTGGACGATTCCATGCTTGGATGTTACCTCCAACCACTGGAAGATCTTGTTTTGCTCTGGATCCTGGATAGTGGAAGAAGGAGATGTAGCAAAACCTTTATCATCGTTTCCTGCCTTCTTTCCAGTGCTGTCTCCTGACACATTGGCTAAATGTGTCACAGGTTGAGCGTGCTTTGGGGTTGATGACGTATGCTCTGACTTTCCATCTCTGCCTGTGGATTAACCTCAGTTTATGTTTAACTGGGAATTAGCTACACTGACAGATGGCCTCAGATCATGCAGAAATAGTTCCTGATTGGGACACAGGTTGTGTATCTGTAACTCTTCTAGCATGAATCTTTCTGACTCCACTGCCTCTGTAAAACAGGAATATTATGCTGGCCTCTCTCAGAAAGTGCTTGGAGATGTAGTGATGTGGAATGTGGTAGAAGACGACTAATCATTAACCTGTCCCCATGTGAACATGACATTTCAGAAAGTCACTATTCTTATGCCTGATGCATGAGAATGAGGGTATGTCACCAGCTATTTATTGTAGTCCTACCAAAGTAAGACAGGCCAGAACACTCCTGTTTGAACTCCAGTGAAAGACAGGGCAGCAACTCCACGCAGCCTCTGAGTAACAGCTCCAGTTCTGCTGATTTCTTCTCCTCTAGTGCTTGACAGTGGATGCTGCCACTGCTCAGCCTCAAATCCATTGGCTTTAAATGGTGTGCATGTGATGAGTCTCCCTCAGCCGTTTCACCCTGTGGGAAATGATGAAGCACAGTTCTGCCAAAGGAACTTGTGCTTTAATGGCATGCTGAGTATCTTACCTCAATGAGGATTCTGGGATACTGGAGGGGGGAAAAGAGAGAGAAAAAAATATATTTAGAACATCAGGAAACTAAATGTGGAGGTTGATAAATGCTAGAACATAAGCAAAGCTGGGAACTGCTTTTCCTGGATAGAAAAGACTGGGCCAGAAGACGGGGCCAAAGAAACTATTTAAAACTCATGTCTGTAATTAAAGAGATGATTTTAAGAGGATAACCTGTTTATGAATTTATCATTTCTGCAAAAACATCCAGTATTTTACTACATACCCAGGACAGGAAAAATTACAACAAAACCTGTGTGCTGTGAGAGATTTCCAGAAGTGCTTTCAGAGCTTTTGCTTTCTATAAAGGCAGGGAAAGGATGGAGTGTGAAGCTAAGGAATTACAGCAGTTCTCAAAAAATATCAGGAGGCCTATCCTGAGCCTTTCTTATTCAACATCTAAGTGAAAGAGTCTCAGTGAAGAGGTACTTCAAGAGGGTGCTTGAAAAGCCTTGACTATCACTCACACTTACCGTCTCCTGAACAGGTCTGAACTGGGTGTCCAAAGTGACCACGCGAAACATCACTGAAAAAGACACAGGACAAAAAAGGATCACAGAATCAGCAAGGCTGGAAGAGACCTCCAAGATTCTTTAGTCCAACCATCAACTTAGCACCTCCATAATCATCCCCAAACCTTATCCCCAAGAGCCACACACAGATGCCTCTATCATTTATTTTATTAGCAGTGATAAATCATTTTCAATACACATTTTTGCCTAGGCTTTTTGGGAAAACTAAAGAGTGCCCAGAGAACGTGAAAGGAATTGATTATCTTAGCCAGTGAAAAAAAGAAAACCAAAATAAATGTCAGCTGAAATATCTTCAATTATGGCACTTGGACTAAAGCAACCTCTGCTGTAAATGCAACTTACTGCCCTCAATCCTCTGTGAAGGACTCCATTCTTTGGAGCATTTCCTAGAAAACCTGTTTATACAAACCAGTTCAATGAAAAAATTATCGAGAAGGAAGAATTTGTGTAAACTCTGTGCAGCATTGAACTATTATTATGCTAAAGAGATAGGTTACTACACCACAGCTAGTACTGTCATTTAAATATTGTGATGGAATCAGCACTTTGAAACAGATCAGCAGTTAAAGAGAAAGAGCTGTTGACAGGAAATGAGGTGCTTGCTTTGTTTTTATATTAATTTTATTAGCTCCAAACTTAACCTATAATTTTCTGTATTTTTAAAGATACTTTTTATTTGACTGTCCTCAAGTAAACCTGACAGAACTCAAGATCCTGTAAATGCAATTCACTTAGTACAAACACATGAACTGTTTTGTTGCAATTGATTCTACTTTTCACTAACTTTGATGATCCCAAACTCAGATGAGATTTTCATTCCACAAGAGTAAGTTTCTGTCATCCTAGACCCACCCTTGCACCGAATTTCTCACTTCTCTATCAGACTCAAGCTCATTGCCCACCTGTTTGCCCTGGTTTGTAGAGGGGTTTGTCTGTCTGGATGAAGACAGCACCATCCACATTCTGAATCGCCACTGATCTTCTCTCAGCTAAGTCGACTGTGGCGCCTCTGGCAGAGAAAGAAATGAATGCCACGGGATCAGAAGCAGCAGGAGGAACCTGGAGAGGAACAAAACACCAGAGGAAAAGTGGTAAATGAGACAAGTTGACGTTTCCTGATGCTCAGAGTTTTTGAGTAAAATACTGTCAGTGGAGTCATAAATAGCTTATGCAAAGTCATGAGAAGCCCCACCTTTGGCAGTGCGATAATTTCTGGGAATTTCTGGTGTGGAAATCCCATAATCTGTCACCACATAATAAAATTTGAAGCTATACTCTGGTGCATTTCTCTGCTTACGTGCCGGTTGCCACAGCCGTATACCTTAATTCTGAAGCGTCTTTTCCTGCTGCATTCTGGAAGACCTCACCTTGGGACTCTTTGTCTTGTCTGTGCAGGTCTTGCAGAGTCACAGGAAAGGGAATAAGCATGAGCCATCTGGGTTCTCTGGTTCAATACCTACACAGCCCCATAAGGAGCATACAACTGTGATGACAATCTAAAGCTTTTTTCTATTCACTCTGTGAATTGAGATGGATTCTCTAGCTCCCTCCTACAATCCATATGTCTTTTTTCCCCTTATTTTGTCAGCCTTTCCAAGTTTATCTTATTTTACACACTTCATCTTCTTTCCCTCACGGACAAGGAGAGTTGCAATCAGTAGTATTTCCAGCTACTACACCCTCTTCAGTAGTTTTGAAAGAGAAAATACCTCAAACTCGCCGCACTTGAAGAGATCGTTCTTCGTCACGGGTTCCTCAAAGAGAGTCTTTCGGACACTGCCATATTCCAGGACAACGCTCACGGACAGAGGCTCGCTGAGGCTGTGTAACTGCACGCACGCAGTCTGTGGAGCATCACTCCGCACAACCGATGGGACCAGCAGCGCATACTGGCTGTAAGAGGGCAAGACCAGACCAGAAAGTATAGCCACACAGGAAAGTCAGAGCAAACAGGACAGGAAAATACCACATAAGTGCCATGTGTGTGAAGGAAGACATGGTTCGAAGTCTGCTCAAACCAATGGACGTATTTCAATTTATTTAAATGGATTTTAAATAATATGCTAAGAAAGTACAACTGTCAATTTTTTAATCCCTCACAGCTCTTTCTGAGCTGAGGGACTGGCATGCTTCCATACAGTGTCTTATCAAACATGATACTGCATCTGTCCATTCCAGGTATTTACACAGTTCCAATTGCTGAAGTGGCTAAACAGAGTTGCATTTGTCCTCCCATGACCTAGGCATGTACTTAAACCTCTGCAACCTGCCATAAGGAAGAGTAATATTTAGCTTCTTCTTGAGATGAATGACAAAAAAACTAGTTAATGGTTGTAACATTTTAAAATTTCTTTTTCTCTGCATGTCTCTCAGATAAGAACAGACATAAGTCAATCCATGTAATGCACAAGAAATTATCTTGCTTTCCTATTTTGCAGAATATTCCAGGGAATACTCAATCTCATCTGCATGCTCTATTTTGTTTCCATGCCTATGCTTCCCTGCTTCTCCCTTTGTTGTTTCCTTTGTTTCTTTCTTCCAATGAACTTTTTTATTTATACTTTGGCTCTCTAAAATTAGGGCAGCCTTCCTCCCCCAGATTCTTCCTCTGAAAAATATTCCTTCCTATTTGCTATGCTTGTCTAGAATTCTGTTGCTATCCACCAGTGTGCTACTAGTCTTTCCAAATATGTATGACAGAATTAATGAGTTGGTTCTGCAGTACAACATGAAACACACAATGCTTTCTAATCTGATCCTTTCCTTTTTTTTTCCTCCCACAGCTTTGCCAACTCATATTGCCTTTATTTTTATTTTCACTTGCCCAGTTCAGGCTGAATGAAATTCAAAGACCAAAATTAAAATTATTAAAATTAAGAGTGCATCAGAGGAAGCTAACCTGTGTTATCTTCACAGTGTTTTCCTTCAGAATTTTTGAGAAGGGGATTTAAGCTCTAATGTTGGTGTATTTTTGAAAACTGTGGCTGAAATCTTCTGTTTGTATAAAGCCATGTATGCTGACAGTGCTAATATGAATACTGATTATAGTGGATTTGCCATTCAGCATGGCCCCTAGTCCCAGCCATGATCTGGCCTCCAGCACCTCCCCATACACCATGCTCCCTCTGAGCTGCTGATGCATTTCAATCCTAATTATTAGTATTATTTGTTAGTGTAGTCTTGAATCTCCTTCCCACTTAAACCCATGCACATCAGACTTCAGCTGCTCCAGTTCCAGGTTTCTGTCATTCACACCAGAGCTCATAGCAGCCTTATGATAAAGAGCATCATTCCAAACTGTCCTTCAGTGTCAACTGCTTCCAATTCAACTCATTTAAGGATCTAGGTCTCAAATATCCTGTCTATTATATAGCAGTGTCCCAGAAGAAATAAACTGGTAGGAAATATAATAAAATATGTTATCATAAAGACACAGAATGTGTGACCACTTACGTTTCAGAAGACACTATGGGAAACCAGTTCAAGGACAGAATACCGAGAAGAATCCTTGACCACATGTCTGTGCATGAAGAAAGAAGAGGCACTGATCTCCAGCTGACAGCCTGTCTCTGGTTTTTAAATTGTCCTGAAATGGTGCTCCTCCTCCAAGGCTCAAACCTCCTCCCCACACTCTAACAAAAGACATCTACATAAAATTTGCATACGTTCAATTTCCTGTCAACTGTCTGTTCTCTCACTCGTTGAACTCCCAAACAACAGCTTTGGAAAGCTCTCATATTTCACATAGCTCTGTGAGGTATTGCAAGCCAAACCGGTTCCTGCCTATATGATTGTTACAGTGAAGCTTGCCTCTTTGATTATCATGTCATAGGCTGAAGATTCCTTAATGTTTCAACTTGTTAGTATTTGCCACTGCCTAAGTATTTCCTTATTCTGCAAAGGTGTCCTGTAGGTACATGTCACACAGCAGAAATAACCATCACACAGTGCTACTGTATGCCTGCATGGGAGCCAAGACAGGTAAAAATACAGCATCAATAAAAATACAGCTATAGCTGCATTCAGAATGGCCCTAAAGGAAACTCCTATTGGTAATCTGGATTTCTTACTGCAGACACTACCTTCAGCACTACATTCAGCAAGGAATGATGTTGGCTAGTAGTCTACCATTTTTTGACAGTGGTCAGGAAAAGTACATCTCTAGGGAAAGGAATCTGATAATATTACTTCATTCGTTCACTCATCTGTCTGTCAGTCTGCTTTTTCCCCCTCACCCCTGCTCTCCCCATTAAATAACTTGTTGGTCTACTGGTGAATTTTTAATAAATCTGATTGAAAAGAAGTTTCAAAATAATCAAGATATAGAATCACAAAATAATTTAGATAGGGACCTTCTGACACTATGTGGTCCAGTCTCTCTTTTTAAGCAGGGTTAGCTTCAAAACAGTCATGTTTTGAGTATCTTCAGGAATGGAGAGGCCACATCATCTCTGTACATCTGCTCCCATGCATGCTGTGAACATTTTTTCCTTCAATCCTGTGTGCATTTTTTCTTGCCCTTTCGCTGTGTGCCTCCAGGAAGAATCTGCCCCTCTCTTCTCCGCAACCCCACTTTACATTGTGGAAGACTGAAATTATGTCCCCATGTAGCCTTTACTTCTCCAGGCTGAATTAAATGAGACTACCTCTTCCAATAGGTTTGTTCCAGTCCCTGACCATCCCAGTGACCTTCCACTTGACTGCCTTCAGTCTGTCAATGTCTTTCTTGTATTGGATGCAGAACTTCATTGTGGTCTCACAGCTGCTGAACGGAGGGGAAGAATCAGTTTCCTTGGTGTGGTGGCTAAACTCTTGGTAATACCACTATGGGAACTAAATAATCTATAGTAATTGCAGACTATATCCACACTCTTAGATAGGGAATGGTCAAAAAGAGGCAACCTGTAATGAAATAAGATAGCTATTCAACAGCAGTCTGTAACGGCAACCTCTGGGACATAACAGGCAATTTCCTTTCCAAGTTGTCTTCCTCAGCCAAACAGATGAGGAATGGGAAGAGGAAGTTGCGTATACTGTAGGAATACTTAGGAACATGGAAAAGAGCTGGGGACACTGAAAAAGATGTTGGGCAATGCAGAGAGGGCCTAAAGTTATTTCAGTGGTAGCGGGTATGAGGAGGAAATGAGGACTACTATATTAACGTGGTGTGGAAATTGATGTGTGCCTGTTGAAAGCCAGATTCTATAAATTTCAGCTTTCCTGATAAAATATATTATTTCAACCCTGTAGCTAATGATTCAGCCATACTGGGATTATTCTCTCCATCAGCATAACTGACGTTTAAAACTACGTATGCCTAACCAGCTTACCTACTCTTCTTATCTAAAACTTTTCTGATGACCAAGATGGCACACAAAGAAAACTGCCCCAGGTGCTGCTGGAGCTACTGGAGCTCTTATTCCCACTGCATTACCAGGGGGAAATATTGCACAGAGCTTCCCAGAATGACGTGAACTTATAGTGACAATGCTGAGTGGCAGGCAGGTGCTGTGCGAACAGGGCAATCACACTGTGTGAAGGAAGCTGTTTGCATTAGTTGAAATGATGTCAGAAGACAGTTAAGATTATGTCTCAAATGTTTGTATTTGCACCTTTGCAGTGCGTCAGACCCCATCTTTTAATTTAAACAGGTACTAAGCAACAGGCAAAAAGAATTAAGGAGGAAAATAGCAAGTAATCCCAGGGTCCTGGTGTAAATTGCTCCGAAGCTCACCCTTTATTTAAGTGCAGTGTGCCTTTAGCAGGAACATGAGGACTTTCTTTTTAACAAGAAGACATAGAAAAGAAAATGTAAAGTGTTTGAAAAACTGAAACCGTAGAAGATGCTGAGTTCAGAACAATTGAAAAGCATGTTTGTCTGGAAAAAAGCTATTGGATTCATTACTTTAGTGAAATTACTGGTTTCAGAGGACTTCTTTGCATTGTGAAAATGTTGTGATAAGAACACATCACTACCAAGACAGGGATAATTCTTAAGATCCCAGTGCAAGGAGGAAATTATCCCAGTTGTCTTTGGTAGGAGGGAAAAAGAAGAAATTTTCAGTTGTATGATTAAGAAACTAGGATCCAGAGAGGATTAATCTGGAAGCACAAAGATCAGGATTTAATATGGAGAGATAATGAACCTCACAGTAAGCAGCAATTACAAGAAAGACATTCAGAAAGTTTATTGGTACTGGAAATCTTAAACCAGTCTGTGGACCTGTTTTGGATTGGCACAAGGAGAGATGCAACTGGATATCTTAGTTTGGCTAGAAATTTGGTGAAATGAGGAGCAGTGTCAACTTCAAGACCAAAACAATTCAAACACAGATGTATGCTTGGTTTTCAAAGAATCATGTCACATGCCTTTTGGACAGCAGAAAATCAATGTCTTCAACTTGCTCAGTCCAGACTTCAGAAAGTTACTGTATTAGCTCTCTGTTATTAGGAAATTTTATATACACATGCTTTCCTTCCCCCCTCCATTCTTTCTCTAGATGAGTCAAAGTGATGATTGGAGTTGCACTGAAAACATGTTTTTCACAAGTTAATTTTCTTTCAAATAAAGTTGAATTTTCAATCCATTTTATCAGACTAGATGCAGCTGCCTTCTTCTTCTCTTTCCTATACAGGCCAGGACAATGTGAAGTTTTTCAACCAAAGCTGAACCCACTCACCTTCTGTGAGTATTTCAGTGTTTAGCATGCACACTGCTCTAATAACAGAGCATTCTGTGAGGCTGTGACTGGTCACATCCAATACCCCAATTAGCTTGTGTAGATGGTGTCAAGTATCCCTACACTGTCCCAAAATGCCCAGTATGTGCTGTATGTGCAGAATCTAGGCACTAGATGCAGCCACAAATTAGAAAATGAAACCACCAAAGAATATCCATCTGGTGTGCACAGTGCTGCATATCTGAATGTGGAGCTGAGACATTCAAGTTCTTGGTCAATACCGATCTAAGTCTTGCCTGTTCTCCTTTTTGTCAGAGAATCAGCAGGAAGTTCAGTAGAAATATGAGCAGCTTTTAGCAGTGATACCTTGGATTTTCCAGAAGAATGAGTAACACATAATTACTTGTTTCTGCTTCATGGCTTCACTTTGTATTTGCATAACACTGCATAGCAAGGACTGTAAGTACTTTCTAAGTCATGACTTCACCTGAGATGAGTACAGACGATCCACCACACCCCACACACTACAATACCTGTTTTATGGCCTGGTTCTTTACCTGAAAGAGGTGGATATGGGATCAGAGCCCCAGCTTCCATTTGACTTAGGTAAACACTCTCACAACAGACCCAGGCTATTTACTAGTCTGTGATTTTCTCAGGAAGTTATAATCTGATGTATGCTTTCCCACAACATGCTTCTCCAATGCACTGTGATGAAACATTTTGTTTTAAAAAGCCAACATATCTCTGAATAGTGTTGTATGTCTTAAAGTTTACACACTCTGGATAAATTTGCCCACACAGCCTTCTATTTTTCCAAGGCATACCCTTTTCTGCAAGCTCTTAGGTTTGCAAGCAAAAGTATTTCTCAGAATGTTTGCTGGCAAGACGCCATAGCGTGGTTGGTAGAGTATTCTGTATCATTTCATGTTGAAGGGATGGAACATTTTTCTGATATTGCTGATTTTCTGTAGTTCAGGTAATGTTAAACATTGTAAACACTGTTCTATTGACAAGAGCATACCACACACTATTCAATACCTGAAAGGTCTTTGTTACAGATAGGCTGTTTGTAAATTAACTACTAAGCTTTCAACATCACTTTTATTGAACATGTTTTAGTCCTGCATGTGAAAAATTAAGTATTACAGCCTCATATGTCATGAAACACTTGAAATACCAAACATTTTTCTTCATCTATGAACTTATTTAATGTATACAGACATCCTTGAAAAACACCTGCTGTGCTTAGATGATGAAAATAGAAGGTTGTAAACATAGCAAGGCAGGCTAAGAAAAATAAAGTTTAAAAAAGACCAGCTAAGACAATCAAAACCAGCAATCAGTCTTTCTTCAGAAACAGAAATAGGAAGCCTGCCAAAGAATCCACAGGGCCACATAATGAGAAGAATAGATGAGGTCAAGAAGAGTGCAGGAACAGTGCAAACAATCAGTATTGTTACATATTGGTTTAGTTAATCTAATTAGTATTAAATATTACCATATTTAAATGAAAATCTTGATATAAAAATTCATTTATCATAAAATAAAGTACTCAAAAATCTATGAAGAAGGCAATTTTTATGTAGTAATTGTGTTGCTGACATTCTGAATTAGCTCAAAATCTTGAAAAAAAAGACATATTGATTCAACTCTAAGATTTGGTTGCTACAGACCTTTGCCATAAGAAACCATGAACATGCGTTTCACTTGATCACAAAGGACAAAAATAAGTGACAGCGAGCCTTTTAAAGGGTAAAAATAATTTTATTCTTCAGTAGAAAGGTTTTTCTGTCTTCACTATTTTCCTTGTTCCCTTACTCATATTGTTCTGCTTTTTAGGTGGACATGGGCAGACTGACTCACTGGGCTTTAAAACACTCAGACAGTATTGGAGTTAAAATAGAGAAACCTATCAGAGAGCTTCCTTTTTGATATGTCATGATCTCAAATTTTGGGTTCTGATACCAAAAAAAAAAATCAGTTCACTCCACATTCAGATTCTGAATAACCTTCCACTCCTTGTGGTTGAAGGAACTAATCTGAGTTTTATATCTCTTTTGTTTTTTAAAGAGAGCCATACAAGGCCCCCCACACTCAAAACATCCTGTTTCTTATAATCCTCTCTTTTTACCCTTTTGGAAACATCCAAACTCTACCAACCAAAGTAACCCTTTGCCATCACAGGAAAGTGAGATGGACATTGCAAAAAGATTGCTGCTTTTACTTTTCTGAGACAATGCAGTTTTGGGCCACTCATTTCTAGAATGACATTGAGATGCTGAAGTGCATCCAGAGAAGGGCAAAAAAAGCTGAGGGGTCTCTAGGGTAAGTCCTATGAAGAGCAGCTGAGGGAGCTGGGGGTGTTCAGCCTGGAGAAAAGGAGGCTCGTGGGAGACCTTATCCCTCCCTGCAACTGCCTGAAAGGAATTTGTAGCCAGGTGAGTGTTGGTCTCTTCTCACAGGCAGCCAATGAGGGCATGAGAGGAAACAGCCTCCAGTTGTGCCAGGGAAGATTCAGGTTGGACATCAGGAGGAATTTCTTGCTGGAAAGGGTTGTTAAACATTGGAATGAACCATCCAGGGAAGAGGTGAGTCACCATCCCTGGAGGAGTTCCATAAATGACTTGACGTAGCACGTAATGCCACGATCTAGTTGACAAGGCGGTGGTCAGCCAGAGGTTGGATTTGATGATCTCATAGGTGATTTCCAGCCTAGCACCCTTGCAAACAGACATTTCACAAGATCTGCTCAGACTGAAGCTGTAGCTGGTTTATGAGCCAGGAAAGATCTGTTCACTCTAGAGCATCAGCTAGAATTGAGTCAGACCAAGAATCTATAGGCAGCTGTTCCTGAGCTGCAAGGTCCAAAGAGACAAAAAGATAAGGGGACTCCCCCGTGCAGGTTACCAGGCATCTTGATCATGAAACTTCAAACTGTAAACACTATAAAGACCAGATAATTTCATGGATAACCTGAGAACTAGTTCACATGATCTTGTGTGCTGCCAGTTTTTTGGGAGAATCAGTAGTTCAAATAGAGAGGAGATCTTGTGTAGAGTGATGTGATCCCTCTTTGTATGTTAAGACCTCATTTTTTCAGTCTTTTGAACAGTGTGCAAGTAATGGTTTCAAGGCAGGCCTCACAAGTCCAAAACTTCCATTTAGTAAACAACATTTTTCGGGTCTGTTATTTCACCTAATGAAGGCCTATAGGCTTTCTTCCTGGTGATACAAAACAACTGCCGCGTGCAGTTTCAAGCCACATGCATCTGCTGTGCTGCCCACTGCAATTCTGCAAGGGGCAGCACTCAATTGAGCTAATTTGCAAGCAACAGAATGCTGGAGAAGGCTTTAAGGATGACTCTTCAGGCAGCACAAATAAGTCTTTTGTATTCCTCCTCATTTTGTCAAATGAGCCAGTCATTCTTCCAGTGACCAGGGACCAAAGACTCTGCAGATCAAATTACTCTGTGTGCCCATCTCACTTCTTCCAACCACTAAGATCATGCTGCAGGTCATTCCCTTAAGGAACTTTTATTTTCTAGGAGAATCACTTTCTGTGGTAGGAAGCCCTAGCAGCTGCTGATGCTATTTGGGATGATGGGAGTGCTCTGTGTCTGTAGACCTGTGTGGTGGCCCTGCACGTGTGTATGTCTCTGGTGAGTGTGTGCATGTGCCTACCAGGAATAACAATCTCAGCCTCACTTCTAGATGCACCAGGGGGAGCAAGGAGCTGCAGGAACTTCACCTCTGAAGTGTCCAGTTTGTTTGGGCTGACAAATTCAGCCCTCCATAACAATCTTCTGCACTGCGTCCTTCATAAGGCACATCTAAGGACTCAAGCACAAGAAGAGGACTCTGTCTGCTATCTGATGAGGGAAGATGTTTTGGTAAAAGGGATGTTGAAGACATGAACGGAGCATAAAAGCATGCAACATTATTTGCAGACTCCTTCTGTGTAAACTTGTTGTTCTGGTCCTTTCCTAGGAGAAAAAAAAAAAAAAAAAAAAAAAAAGAGCAGAAGCACAAATGTCCCAGTCTCTCTATTCACCAGTGTAAATCTTAGAAATTTATAAGCACTCCTAGGTGCTGAGTTCCTAAAAATAAGGCCACATGGCAAAAAACCCCCAAAACCAAACCAACAAACAAACAAAAAACCCCCAAACAACAAGACCAAAACAACAACAACAACCAAACAAACAAACAAACAATCAAACCAAAAACCCAAAGAAATGCTTTTATATATAATTTGTGTTTGGAGTGCCTAGAGATCCTCACATGTAACTGCGTGACTGAACATAGGGAACCCTTACACTGAAGGCCTTGTCTTTGGAGGCAGCATATTACTGATTAGGGGCTTTACTTTTTTGTAGTCAAGCGACACCTCAAACATTTGCAGCAGCAGGTGGAATAAAAGAATAAACTTACATGTGGCCCAAACCTGCATTTTATTGTATGTATCTCTACTTTTAGTAAAAATGCCTTTAATTGTATAAACAAGACCCATTCCCTTCACTTAGATCAGTAATTGCTCTAATTTTCTGTGTGCCTGAATCTGAAAGGAACAAATGATCTCGCCCTCAAAGCAGTGAATACGGTTCAATCAATGCTAAGAGCAAATGCTTTAAGCCACTGACGCTTCAGGAAAATTTGAATATCCCAAGAAGTGGACTATGTCACCTTCCACTCTACAACCAATCTTCCTGGGTACTGGTGCTGCAGTACAAGGAGTGTATTTCTACGTGCTCCTGTCAATGCCAGATGTATAATCATTAAAATCCTGGATTACACTGTTTTGCTGCAGCCTTCTGACCCATGTTCAGGCTCCACAAGAGCTAATAAAAATAACAGTTCCTCAGTGAATACAGGAGCGAGTCCAGCTATGTGGCTCAGGACTCTCCTGTGCATGTGGGAATGAGGTCCTCCAACCACAGACCAAAGCAGAGCTGGTTTGGAGATGATTCTGCAGCAAAGTCTTTGCCTGGCCTAGTGAACCACATTAACAAGGTGTGCAGGGATAGTATCAGCTCGGAATTATAGTCTCGGGATGACTACCCAGTAATTAATGAGCCATCACACACAGCTCTTGAAATGTCCCCAGCCATCCTGGGGCTGTCAGGAATCGGGAGTGGCAGCCATGGGTGTGGTGCAAAATGCACAGACAAGCAAAGAGAAACTAAATGCACACAGAACTGTCAAGGCCAAAAGCTGCTGTTAGCCCTCGTTTTCGCTTGGCATCTCCATCTGAAGCCACATAATTAGAGTTCTGTCTCTGCTCTAACACCTAACCATGGCAGTGACCACAGCCAGCAAGAAAAAGGCCAGCTGCCAGCGAAGGCTTACACAAAAGTGGTCAGCACTGAGAGCTATTGCTACTGACAGCCTGTTTCCCAGTCCCACCCAAACCAACACTCTGTCTTTGACACCGAATCATCACTACCATCTCTATCATCTGAGCCTGTTGAAAGGCTACAAAGGCCAGATGAGGAACCTAAATGCACCGTGACGCTGTTACTCCCCCCAAGTACAGATCCAAAATTGAAAATGTCCAGCAACTGCTTGACAGAAAGATGCCAGAAAGGTCCTACAGGCTTTTGCCTTTCCCCCTGTGGCTTTTCAGCATCAGCACTAACAGTACAGTCTATGTGTTTGCCTAGCCAACTAAGTGTACAATCACAGCCTCTGACTTTAGCACAGACAGAGCTCCAAAACTGAAAATGTCTGCTGAGTGCTCCAACACAAAAGGTGACAGAACGAAAAGCTGTTCCTGGCCTTATCCTTCCCCACATAGCCTTTCAACAGCGTATCCAGATGGGCATATGAACTTGCCTAGGCAGCTAAATGCACCATCACACCAAATAAGCCCAGATACTGAAAATATCTGTTCGGCACTCCAAAACAATAGGTGACAGATCAGCAAGGTGTTGCTGGCCTTTTCCTTCCTGCTGTAGCCTTCTCTTTCCCTGTGCATCCTACAAACTGCAGCACTTACAATTTATAATCTTCATTATAGCAGTATTTTATAACCTTTGTAAGGAAAGGAGAAGCATGCACCAGCTTTCTGGCCTGGCACATTTTGCATGGGAGCAGTTGCTGGACATTCTCAATTTTGGAGCTGGAATCTGAGTAACAAGTAAACAACATGATGGTACATTTAGGTGGGAAAGAGAGCACACAGCCCCAGTGCCAGTGGAGCAGTTTATAGGCTGCAATGGCAAAGTGAAGGTCAGCACTGCTTTCTGCCTGGATCTTTACTGTGGGAACAATGTGGGATGTTTTGGAGCCGCCCTTGGGGTGCATTAAGGGAACACCTCGGGGCTGAGTTTGTCAGGCGAGTGCCTTTCCCCATCTAGTGGTTGTGTCGAGCGGCGCAGAGGGGAAGGGAAAAGCCTACAACAGACTTCCGTCCTTCCACATTTCCTGGGGCTGTGCTCCTGAACATAGCAGCAACAGAGGCACCAGTGGCACCAAGAATGTCTGCCAAACCCACGGTTTCCATTCCCACCCAGGCAGCTACTATGCCTGCTAGGACAGCACAGGTAGCTGCACACGACCTTAGATCGTCTTCCTGTACCTAAAAAGGACTTGCAAGAGTTTTCAGCAGAACTGCCTGCTGAAAAGGGACTTTTCACAAGGGCAGATGGTGATGGGACAAGAGGAAATGGTCTTAAGCTGAAGGAAGGTAAATTTAGATTACATTACATTCCTCGCCTACCCTAAACCTTCCCACTGAAGCTATCTGGGAAATTCTGCCAAAATTTGGGATAAGTTCAGAGATAAACAAAATTTTTTTTCTGGTACTTAAAATTATTCATATTATTAGTTTCCCCATCTCAGTAACTGCAGTATGTAATCACAGAATCAGAATCACAGAATGGTTTGGGTTGGAAGGTACCTCAAAGATGATCTAGTTCCAAGCCTTTGGTAGGCATGCCACCCACTAGACCAGGTTGCTCAAAGCCCTGTCCAGCCTGGCCTTAAACACTTCCAGGGATGTGTTCCAGACACAGCTTCTCTGGGAGACACATGTCAGTGCCTTCCCTCTGTCAGTCTGAAGCCGATTCTCCTTGTCCTGTCTCTCCATGTCCTTGTCAAAAACGCCACTCTAGCTCTCTTGGAGCTTCTTTAGGTATTCAAAGGGTCTCTAAGCTCTTCCTGGAGCCTTCTCTTCTCCAGGCTGAGCAACTCCAGCTTTCTCAGCCCATCTTTGTAGCATAGGTGCTCCTGCCGTCTGATCATCTTCATGCCCTCCTCTGGACTCACTCAGGCAGGTCCACATCCTTCTCATGATGGAGGCACCAGAACTGAACAGTTCAGTTATATGTGATTCTGAAAGTATCACATCCTCTTGTGCAGTTCAGACCAAGGTAAGTCTTTGCCAGGATCTATTATGAGTGTTTTGGAGCAACCTCTCTTTTAAAATCTCACATCCATTGCAAAGATTTTTTTTTTTTTACAGATATGAGATTGATTCTATCACAGACTGGTGTGCGCTCCCTGACGGTGCCAAGAACTATTTTTTTGTTTCCTGAGTGCACCTCAGTGTTTCTACCAAATGACCTATTGTTATTCACACAACTCAGGTTTATTTAGCACACTGTCAGACCTGGAGTGCCTTCAGGTTTGTTTACTCTTTTATGCCCTTTCAGGCCTTTTGTAGGAAGTCACAGAGAGTCTCTCTTTCATCACGTACACGTCTCGTATCAACAAAGTGCTGATTAACACTGTCGTCCTTCCTCTGCATAACGGCTTGTTAAATAAAACTCACGTCTTGCTCTTGTTTCTGAAGAATTGGTTTTACCTGCATTCATGAAGAAGACCCAGACAAGCTGGCACATTTTTATAATATGTTCAACACTAAAATACCTTTGTTTGCATGACATTTCTCAAATTTGGGTCAGCAGAGAGTCAACAAAATGTCATTTGTAAAGAAAAAGTTTTTATAAAGTTTTTAAAAATTTTTCCTGCTAGTCAAGAGTCATACTGTTTGGGTAAATGCTTCTGAGCAATTTCAGTAATCACTTCAGCACTACAGTGCAAGTCTTTTGAGTGTTGCTCCTTCTTGAAAGAGACAGTGTTGAAATAAAATAAAGATTTATTTTTCAAGGGATCTGCAGGGCCCTTCCTAAAGCTTACAGAAAGATTTGTGCAGCTCCTTAAGCTAAAATGGAAACACACTCCTCATCCCCTGCACAAGTCCTCCCATCACTTCCAGTGGTGACCTTTGAAAAGTGGGTTTGAAGAAGGATGGTTCAGAGGTTCGGCAGCATTCTCTGCTGACCTTTACTGAAATGCTGCTTGCTGTTGAGCTGTCATCACTGTGCATGTTCCTGCTCTCGGTGTACCTCAACTGTGCTGGGAGATGCTTGTGCTTAATCTCTCCTCTGCCACTGGTGTCAAAGTGGAGTTGTGCTCTTGCACATTAGGAACGTGCATAAGCCGCGTGCCAGAGCTAAGCTGACAAGTTGTATCTTCTTAACCACCCACTTGAATATATATAACTGTTTGCCTAAGGGCTTTCGTTTAGTTTTTGACCCCCTGTGCTAGTGATAGTATTCATGCACTTACTTAACTTTATGTACACAAGTGTCTGATGTCAATTAGCCCACTCTGATAAATGAAGTGTAAAGCACACGTAAATGTTTGCAGGAAGAAAGTTTAGATCTTGTTTATATCTTTCATATCTCTAAAGGAAAATAATCTATTGCCTCTTAAATCAGTCTCTATGAAAATCTCATCACATCATTTTGCTGTTGTGCAATAACATCGCTGCTGCTGTGGCACATGAGCACTGCAAGAGGACACAGTCTAAGAGCTTGAGCCCGCCAGTCCTAAGAGGAATTCATTCCACAACCCTTAAAACTGAGAGAAAAATGTCCAGAGTGAGGAAAAAGTGTCTAGAGTTCAGACATTGGGGAGAACTTTTGTGACATTCAAATCAAAACACTTGTTCTTACCAATGCCAGAATTTTACCCCTGGCATTTGTCTTTGAGCTTGTTAGAAAAATACATTTCAAGTTGCCAATATGTAGTAAAGTCTATATGTCATCAGATTTAGAAATAATGTGGAATAGGGGTTATATTTCTTCTTGAATTGTGTTGAAGTGCTCTTCCTAGAAATGGCTGGGATCTGTAACCCAAGAGGTACCATGCACCTTAAACTATGGCCACCCATTTTCTGATGAGAATGATCTATTTCATCCCTGCTCCCCTTGGAGAGGCCCATTTAGCATAATGTGAAGAACAGAGAGAGAAGTAATTTTCTGTATTAACCCCTGATTTGGTGTTTTGGTGAATGGGTCAGGGTTACAATTCCTTTTCCATATACACAGGAAGAAATCTTTGCCTTCTTCAAAGACTAATTTTGTGAATTGCTTTGACTGTGCTGCACTTGTTTATCCATTCAACTTCATTGTAGCAATATGGTAGAAGACAATCTTCAATTGATTTTTAAGTTCATGCTACCTTGAAATGAAAATAAAATTGCTTTCATCCCCGAAGTTTATTAACGACTATCTGTCAAAGCCACACCATAACTATTCCCACTGCTATGAGTTTTCATTCTGATGGAGGGTGTACATGGAATTTCTCTCCTGGTGCAGCTTGAAGAAGCCCATTGATTTATAGTCACATAAGATTCTGGAGAATGTGTGATCTTCAGTTCTACATTATCATCCTGTCCTCAAACCTTCCACCTACTCAGTGCTAATCATCTTCTTGCTTAAACATCTGGTGTCTAGACAGCCTGAAAGTGTACTGAGATGTAAACTGTGAGGTTGCTCTCTCCAACCTCTCACGTTATCACTCAATGACAGATATCAGAGGGACTTTACTTTGAATAAACATCACAGGCATAGCAATGGCTTTGGAAATCTTTGTCCTTTGCTAGGAAGTAGGAGATACCCAGCTGCAATATCAAAACTGTAAATACTTGAGACTAAATTGCACAAGATGTGCTTTCTATTTGAACCATAATGGTGGGATTTGCCAGATTACATATAAACATGTTTGATGGTGTTGTTTGAGCACACTTTTTTGCTGTTGGAGAAAAAGAGGCACTTCTAGAGACTGATTGTAGGGGACTCTGATGCATAAATTTATCTTTATTCCATACAATATTATAGAGATACAGGCTGGGAATATCTGGAAGAGGTTACCTGACCCCCCCCCCATTCAGTCTCCTAGGGTGGATCAAGCACCCCTGGACCTTCCTTTGAAAATGTTTTTCTGAGCTGTTACCAATAAAAGGGAGAGACCAGGTGCTGTGTTGACTTCAGTAGAAAAGGCATTCACAGATGGCTTAATCCCACACTAACTGATGATTGTTTGTATCTGACACTTTGTTTCAGCTTCTGAAAAGTTGTGTACCTGCTTTAAGTTGTTCTACTATTGGCCGTGGTGAGAGAAAAGAATCACTGAAGGACATCCTTTCTGCCCCAAAATATGTAAAATCATTGGTGATATGACTCCCCTGGAGGTGCCTCTGTCTCTCTCTTGGTTGTAGACCAACACCCCAAATTATCTGCCCAGCTTTAGCCATGGTAGAGTGAGATGGGATTAATCTGACTATTATCAGGCCAGAACTCAGAGCCCATATCTGGAAAAAGATTTCCATAAGATGACCTTGAAGGTGATCAGATTCCAGACTTAAATGGTGATAGGCTTAAAAAGAAATAGAAAAAGAAAGTAGCCTCTACCAAAACAAAGACTTAAAACCTGTTTCTGAAAAATGTGAGCCCATGTACCTTAGGTGAAAGAGATTATCTATATGTAAGAAAAATACCTGTCAGTGACAAGCTAAGATCAGATCTCCTTAAATGGTTAATTTGTTCAAAAGTGACATAAAAATTCTTGCAAGGTAGAGACCAAATGGAAGAGCTAAATGGCCAGAAGATCATCAGTTTTCTCTCTCACCTGCTATTATTATTTTTCCATCAGAACCTGATGGATAAAGTGTGTCTTAAAAATTCAACACTCCACTCTGATGGCAACAGGAAGAGTTTTTCTGTCATTTGCAGTGTACACCAGGATATTATCTTGACTCTCAGGATTATAAGTGCTGTGCTGTCATATCACAGCTTTAATGGGCACTTAAAGGCACTACGTGGGTAAGCTGAATTCTCTGTTTGAAAAGCCTTTCTGAGTCCTGGTTACGCCACTAACTATGCAAAGTGCATAAGAAAGTAAATATTGTGGAAAGGAATAAGAGGACAACCATTGCGTGAATAATGGAATTGCTTATGTGTCTAAAACAGGATTTCAGATGACTGATTGTTAAGCATTACATTATTATGCAATTTCTATATATCATTAACAGTCTCCCTTTGTAATCTGCATATTTTTCTAATATAAGATCCCTTTGATGATAGTCCATTTTATTATACTTGGTGGTTTTTCTAATTACCAGAGTCAGTGCATCATTATTTTTGCTGTTATTACACTCATTAATGATCTGTGAAGATTTTTTCCTTTAGGATATTTTTCCCAGCAAAAGATGTTGCTGTAATGGGAAGTATTATTTTGAGAACCAAATCAATTTTCCCAATAACTGTTTCCTGATAATTTTCCATTTTCTGCTGAAGCCCAAACACAAGATTGTAATTCTCTTGGTGTCAGAGCGCTGTCTACATGGTCTGGAAATGCTGAGACCAAACACATTCTCCAAGAGCAGTCGTGCAATGATTTATACTGGATCCTTTTAAGACTGACTCTTGGTGTTTTTCAGGTGCTCAACCAGTTTTACTTGAACTTAGGTGGGTCCCAGGCCATCTTCAAATCTCAAGAAATGCTTTAGAAGTAAATAGGATACTTCAAGTGTAAAACGGCTTCAAAGTTTTAAGAGGTTTGTAGGTTAAGTGCTTCTGGAATGCAAGTACAGCTCCAAAGTTTAAATATTATTTGGGTCAGGGAAACCTGTTTTTCCTTCAGAGAGCTCTACTTCAGGATCTTCTTCCTTCTCCCCGTATGCACAGCAGTCTGGATTCATGCTTGGTGATGAGAGATGGACATCAAGATGCTGTGTCTGCCATCCTGTGCCCTTCTTTGGCCTGAGATCTGGATCCCTGGACCAGGCTGTCCCATGACAGCCCTCCATCAGTAGCATCTGGAAAGCTGTCACGAGTCACCATCAGTCATCAGTGATACTAACAGCTTCATGCTGGTTTCCTACGGTTATTCATGCAAATTTTCGTGTTGAAATTTGGCAGGACATACAGCCCAAGTGCAGCCATGATTTCAAGGCAGCCTGATGTATTTTTTTAGAAAAAAATAAATAAAGTCTCTTCAGCCTTGTTGGAGCCATGTGTCTGCGCAGTGAGGCTTCTCAAGTCCACAAGCTGTGTGATCAAGGCTTCATTCTGCTTCCTCTTGTCTCAGCTGAGCGGGATAATGCACAGTGACCTTTCCCTTGATTTTGCTGAATGACACATATGTGGAGCCACATGAGTGGTTCTGGGGTGATGTTGGCACATTGGGTTAAGACAGTAGAACTGATGACTGAGGCTGTTATTTCTCCCCATCTCCATGGTAACCTCTCACAAACTGATATTTTACCCATATGCAAATGCTTAACAAAGAGCAAATGTAATTCAATTGTATAGGATGCTATGTTAAAAAACCTCCTGTACAACAACCATGCTTGTTCCACTGAAAACTACACTCCACGCTGGAGTTCAGGCTGATAAGTTTTTGAAGTCTTCTGAAACTGTAATCTTCTGTCTCAGGTGAAATGGGCTAAAGATATCTATCTGTTTTCCCCGGTTTCCGTAACAGCTTGTCAACACACCAGAGGTAAGGGGTGCCTCCCAAAGGGACCTGGTCAGACTGAAGGCAGGTCAAGCCATCACAAGCCTGGTCAGGCTTTGTGAGCCTCATGAAGTTCAACAAGGCCAAGTGCAAGGTCCTAGACCTGGGTTGGGGCAATCCCAACCACAAACACAGTCTGGGTGGAGCGTGGATTGAGAGCAGCCCTGAGGAGAAGGACTTGGCAGCCCTGGTGAGGAAGAAACATGGCATGAGCCAGGTGTTTGCATTCACAGCCCAGAAAGCCAAGCACATCCCGGGCTACAGCCGAAGCAGCTTGGCCAGCAAGGCAAGGTGGGATTCTGTCCTTCTGCTCTGCCCTCATGAGACCCCACCTGCAGTGCTGCATCCAGCTCTGGGGTTCCCAACATAAGGATGTGGACAGGCTGAAGCAAGTCCAGAGGAGGGCACGAAGATGTTCAGAGGGGTGGAGTATCTCTGCTACAGAGACAGGTTGAGAGAGTTGGGATTGTTCAGCCTGAAGAAGGGAAAGCTCTGGGAAGACCTTAGAGTTCCTTCCAGTGCCTGAAGGGGCTGCAAGAGAGCTGAAGAGGGACTTTTGACAAAGGCGTGGAGTGACAGTACAAGGGGTGTTGACTTCATATTGAAAGAGTGAAGGTTTAGATTAGACAGTAGGAAGAAATTCTTTCCTGTGAAGGTGGTGAGGGCCTGGCACATGTCTCTCAGGGAAGCTGTGTCTGGTCCATCCCTGGAAGCGTTTAAGGCCAGGTTGGATGGGGCTTTGAATACCTGGTTTAGTGGAAGGTGTGGAAACTAGATTGTCTTTAGGGTCCCTTTCAACCCAAACTATTCTCTGATGTATTTTTGTGCCTTATCAATGTGAGTGCCTTCAGAGATCTTAAGTAAGTACCGTGTATATACAAGCACTGTTCTTGCCCCCTCTGCATCTATCGTGTTCTGTTGTCTGGTTTTAATTTGTAGTTCCCTTTATGCTCCTTTAGCTTCTTCAGTGGGTTCTCAAATTTCCTGTCTGACTTGGCAGTGGTGCCCTGGCTGGAGTCTTGCCACCCTCTGCCAAACCCCACATGGCCCTTTCTTGGTTAAGCCATCAATTAACCTTATGAAAAACAACCTCTCCACGAAGCAGAACCTTTCAAACTCGGTATGTCAGGTAACTGCTAGTCATATGTATTGCTTAGTCTTTAGGGTATTTATTTTCCCAATGTTAATTCTAGATTGCTGTTTATTTCTACTGGGCTGGCTAAAGCTGCTAGTTTTCAGAAACTGAAGCTCTAAAAACAGTACAAGCAATGCAAACAATACAGGGAAATGAGAAATTGACTGTGACTCACAGTTTCTACATTCAGTTTCCACCTACACTGCTACACTCAATTAACTCCTCCAAGGCTTAGTTGCAATACCCTGCAAGAGCCCAGTAGTGACATAGGAGTGTGATGGTTTGGGCAACCTTAAAAGAAAGGGACTTAGATATTCAGACACTGATAATTAATTTAAATGCTGCAAATAGACTAAAAAATGTTGATTAGTCATTGATTTCTATTCTTACTTAGTGATGACAGCTACTTGCTCTCCTCCAGATCTCTGCCTTCCCAGCAATACAATTCATGTGAACTGTGATTCAAGCCAGAATTTATGGGAAAATTTAACAACAGAGATCCTGCTGTCTCTGCAGTGAGAGCCACCTGAACAGGGAGCGAGGATGTAGAAGGGCAGATATACCAGAAGGAAGGATGTTTAGTCTGCCCTGCAATCACTGCCAATAAATAGGTAGAAAAAAAATGGTGGCAACAGAAAAAAGAATAAACAAAATATCCTACTCCCTATGTCCACATGCACCCCAGTCTGCACTACCTGGAACTTTTCAAGTAGAGGCTGAAGACCTAAATTTACCCCAGGAAAAGAGAGTCTCCTACCTTGCATGACCTCTGCCTGCACTCCAACCAATTTCTCATGCCCATTTGGGCATTTTCCAAGACACCTCAATAGGCACAATCCTCCCACTGTGAGAAAAATATAATATTTGGCTTGTTAAATTGACTATCATTTCTGCAGCTGATAATCAGGGAACTACTTATCTTTTAATAATCCCAGACAGGAGCAGGCAGCCAAAGATTCTACATGAGTAACTTTGCTGAATCAGCCAAAAAACCCCTCCTCTGAGCTGCTCTACAGCCCCTTTTCAGCCCTCCCAGCCTATCTTCCCTCTCCAGTACAGTGAGCAAAGGGCTGTGGTTTGCTCCCAGAGGCTGGTTAAGCCTGTCCCATCTACCGCTGTGCTTTGCTGCAGTGTAACCACAATATTGCAGAGACAACAAAAAGCTTGGTGAGGCCTGGGTCACTCTTCCTCACGGGAAAGGAATGCAATGCACCTAACAGAGTCCTTAGGCTGCAAAATTAGCTCTCTCTTTACTTTCTTCTTCATCCCCAGACACCAAATATAGTTCTTCTCCAGAGCATTGCTATCCTGCAAGTGCCACAGCTTTCTCCAGAGCCCTAAAGGGAAATGGGGCTGCTTGTGTTGACTAATCATGGGTGATATATAGCAAGTACTCATCCCTCACGTGCCACCTGCCCATCAGTCCAGCTATCCTGGGTTTGTGATGTTAGCAGCAATCACTGGACCATTTTACAAACCACATATTGTGAGACATGCTAGCACACAGTGCTGCTCTTCCTGGGACAGCTTCCTTACACTGGATAAAGCAGCAAAATTCATTTTGTTGCAGATAGAGTGTGTGAGCTACGATGTACACTGCAGGGGGAGAACTCTGTGCAAACTGGTATTTACTGTATGTGCATGCTCCAAATGGAGTCACTTTTTACAGTTTCTCCGTGTGCTTGGAGGTACTTATTCAGGTTCTCCCCATCTGTGAGAGGAGCCAGGTTGCGCTTCTCTCCAACCATTTTTGTTAGAGTTTGGCTAGAAACTTTTCAGACATGGTTTGATACACACCTATCACAAGGCAGCCCTGATTCTTGCAAGACTGTCAGTGGGGCTCTAATGTGGACAGATTCTCACTTCAAGAATGCAAAAAAAAAATAATTCTTCTTTCTCTACCTAGGTTCAAAGAGTGCACTGATTTATAAGTGATTTTTATGTAGGTTCTGATGAAAAATCTGGCTTTAAAGGAACTTTATAGGTTTATCATTGCTGCTTTGAAGTCCTTTACATGTGCTACGGATAACACACTCCATGATACATTGGATAAATAATGCTTTCAGCCATGCTTGGTGATCCAGACCCTTACATTGTAGAAATCGACAGGTTCAGGAGAATATATTACAAAAGAAAAAAAACCTCCCATGAAGATTTGACCTTCTACCTTTTTAATAGGACTATGGTGGGGTTTTTATGGCCATACTACGAACAGTCAAGACTAGACACCATTTTCCCTTGGTCAGAAGGTTTTGAGAACAGTTGCATTTTTGACACAGTGCCAGCCCACAATTTATGTTTGCCTGCACCCTTTGCAACACAGGCTTGACTGGTACTATAATATTTTGACACATTGAAAAAGCTGTTCCAATTAGAGTAGATTTGTTTCTAATCAATAACATTATATCTAAAAATTTAAATGTTCTAGAAATAATAAACAAGGAAGAGAGGCCTCACTTCTTGACGAAATTTGGGTGCATGAATTCCCCTGACCTAATCTCCAGTACACTCAAATATGATACAGTTCAAAAGTTCAGCTGAGGTTTAAACTTTCTTGAGTTTATGTCCTGTTTGAGACAGACAGCCTGAAACAGATGGGAGGGGTCCAGTGAAGAACAGAGGGAGAGGAGGTCAGTGGTCTAGATGGAGTAAACAGAACAGCTGGGGAAGAAAAAGCAAAAAATGCATTTAAAAAGTGAATGTTTTGTACAAAGCCTCTCTTTTGATGAGGCTTTTACCTTGGTATCACCAACTTTCACCTTGGTTGTCCTCTGAGCACAGTTTAAAAAGTTGCTGGATATGTGGAACCTGATGAACGTCACCCGATGCCATCAGCAGTCCCATACATGCTGTTGGTAAAACAAAAAGTGAGGACCAGTGGCAGCAGTGCCTTCACTGGTGTGACTGAAGCTATCCTGCCAAAGGGTTGCTCCCAGTCAGGAACCTGGATATACTGGTTTAATTGTTCTGGGACAATTTTCATTCATGGAACAAGAAGGATTCAGGCGCTCAGGCTGATATGAAAACCATCCAGGATAATTAGAATTGTCTTAGAAGTCCTGAATAATTTACATTTCAATATCTCAAAGTCCAAACTGATGGGGAAGCATCCACTCCTTTCCCCGTACAAAAAGCCTTTTCCAGGAGGCAGACTCTGCTGGGTTCCCCAGGTTCAGGATTGATCCCAACATACATTTGCATCTGTGCCACCAGTGAGACTGTAAAAATCCACTCAACATTTGACTTACATTTTCTGTGTGTTTCTTCTTTCTTCTCTGCTGATTCAGAATTTCCCTTTCCATTTATATCCTTTAATTCTCTCCCTTCCTCTGTGACCCAGCTCTCACGACCTTTTGGTAAAGGTCCCATTTCTCCCGCTTTTCCCAGTTGCTCTTGGATCCTCTCTGAACTCTCCCACAGTGTCTAGCTGGAAAACTTTGCCAGGTTTTGTAACCCTATTCTTGAGACCATGGTTCGTGAGGAGCACACCTGGGAGCTCTGCAAAGCAAGATAGCACAAGGCACAGAGTTGTGTCCTAATAAATTACCCCTAGTCAAGATGTTAATGATACTGAAGATAGTCTTAGTCTGTCCCATTTCTCAAGTAAAACATGAAGAAGGTTTAAACTACTTCACAAGCAAAGAGAGGTGTAGAGAGCTGCGAGGTCTTGGCTGGTGAACAGATTGTAACTTGACCTCATGCATTTATAGCTGAGACATCTTCAAAAACTGCACTGGTTTAGCCAGAAAAAAAAAATTCATGCTTTCCCAATGCAGATAGCATGTTTTGGATTTATTTCTAAATTGTGGGATGTCTGAAACAGTGCAGTGGAAAAGCAACAGAGGTTTGGATGTTTGCATAGAAAACTTAGTTATGTGTTAGGCATGTCTTTTAGGCTTTATTAATTGAATAAAGCCTTTTTTATTATTATTGGAGGAAGAAAGATAGGAAGATCTTCTCATTTTATTTAATCCAAATAAAGCAAGATCTTTCTTTGAGATAAAACTTTATTCCCATAAAAACTCTTGCGCAAGACCAAAATCGCAACCAGCAAGTTGTGAAACAAGAAGTGGTAAGAAAAAAACAGCCTTTGGTCGATGAGATGCTGAAAGCTTTCCTCCACAGACAGCAGTAAGTGATTTGTTGGGTACTCTGCTAAAAAAAACATCCAAGGATGGATGTGTGGGTGAATCCAGAGGCCTAGTGAAAAGTAGTTGGAACTACATGATGCAAACCAAATGAAGTGACACATCCTCTAGGGCACAAACATGTGATGTCATTGAACTTTTGTTGCATCTGCTGCAGACCCTCCTGGTGAGCAGTCTAAGGAAGCAGGAGGCTGGAAGAGTAAACAAAGAAGACAACATGACATTTTATGTACACAGGCAGAGAGCTGTGCAAAACCTTCCTTGATGAAAGCTTGGCTTGATTTCTAGTTTTGGTTACTGTTTTAAGAGGGTAAGCTGACATTAGACTTCAGAGATCAGGTCTAGCATATCAGCTAGTTAAGGCAAAGCACTTGGAGTCTCTGTTTCTCAAACTATCTCTGACTCCTTATCCAACAGCGAGTTTGACTGGATACCCACGAACTGGTGTTCAGCTGCCTTTCAGATACCCTGGGGTATGCTGATGTCATAATCCTTCATGGTGGCACCTTCATTTTCACCTTCCACAGTGACTTAAATGCCTCAAAATCTGGGCTATAGAGGGAGACAGAAGTGACCACTGGCGATTCACATCCATAGACCTTCCACATGAAGCACAATGACCGACAGCTGTGGTGACTTTTCTTTCTCTTCTCTCATACAGCCTAGTGTTCAGAGCACCATGTAGAGTCTGGCACACTGTGGCTCAGTGTTCCCTGCAGGAAGGGAATTGCTTTTAGTGCATCGAGAAATATGGGAGGATGGTGCTTCCCAACAGTCCTGTTCAAGCTCTTCCCTTCTGCTTCTGCAGTCCCAGTGGCCAATTTGTTGTGTTCAGTTCTCCAAAGATTACTTAAATGCCGTTTAAGGAGCACAGCATTGTATAAATGGAGGAAAAAATGAGGATAAATTGATAGGCTCCAGATAGCATTCCCCAAGGACTGCCACGGCAGGCACCACTCGGGGAATAGAAAATACCCATGAGGGTAGGGAAGAGAATTGGTTGGATCATCTAGGCAAGGAGTCACCATGGCAGTTCTATTTCCAGCAGCACTTTCTACAGAGCTTTTTCCAGCAATGATGCTTTGACAATGTTCACCCACTTAGGAGATCATCCCTTGGCACAGGGATGCTCAACATGACAGCCCTGTTGGGGCTTGCACAGATATAAATGGTTTGGTGCTCTTTGTGGCATTTCTGAATGTGCCAACGAACAGACTGTGAAATTCATAAGTAATTTCAACATTAAACACAGTCCTCTGCAGACTTTAAGCACCAGATGGAAGAATCAGCAAGTGTAGATGGACAGTAAAGATTTATGTTTTGGACTTAAATATCTAGAGAGGCAGTTAAAGCACGTGGTACTTCACCTAACTGAGCATCATTCTCTCCAGACAGGAAAGGAGCTCAGTTAAGGTGTGATTGGTCCAGTTCAGCAGTACAATTACTTGCTGATGTCTGTGGTGAAACACAAGGGTCAGATTAGAGGAAACATATGGTCTTGAATCACATATGTAAGGCAAGAAACATATGCTAAAGTCTGTTACAAGGAGCTTTTTCCAAGAGTAAACAACAATTAATGAAGCTGGAGGTTTGAAATTCCTCAATCTATGACTCTTGCCAGAATTTTTTGTAATAACATTTTAAAGAGAGAGGCACTGGAGTCATAAAACTCGTAAATATTATAAAAAGCACAAATTACAATATAACTACTCATGATGGAAGGAAGTTTCACAATAAAAAACATTTTAATATTAAAATCTTACCTGATAGGTTTCTTCTGGAATTTCATAAGTTTACTACCATTATTTTATTTTATGTTCTTCCTGTGTTCCAGCACTAATTGAACTGTAAAAATATGTAAACATTTATGTACTTTCAACAGCCTAATATATTTTTTACTTTGTTTTGTTTTATTTTGCTTTGTTTTGTTTTACTGATAGCTGGGAGGGATGTTATTTAGTATTAGCTGATTGAAACATTTCCTCATCTTCTCTTGAACAAAGATAGCAAAAGCAAACAATGTCGCAATGATTACTCTTTCTTCATTTTATTGTATGAGAATGTGCTTGCTGCAGTAGGAATATCTGAATTCAAAATGAAGCTCTGGCCTTACAAAGGACACATTTGCCAACCTCACATTTTTCAGACTTTTCATGGAAATTTTTGAAAAGACAAATTTTAGTTTTGAGCTACAATAAATGGAAACAAACAAACAAAAAAAATAGAATTATGTGAACTCATATTTCTATAATCTCACCAGCTCAGCCCACGTGTGACATCATCAACCACTTTTGCCATCTCTGGACACTTCTACTGTCAACTTCCTTGCACCGCATTTGTACAGAGAGTAGATACTTCTTGCAGGCTCTGTTGCTCCAAAGTTTCTCTGCTACTCTGTTCCTCACCTAAGTGCATGACCCATATTTGTTTTGCAAAGATTTGGAGAACAATTCAAATTGGAAGGAGCCTCTGGAAAACTCCAGTCCAGCGCCCTGGTAAAAGCAGGGCCAACTTCACTGTCAGAATTGGTTGTTCAGGGCTTTGCCCTGACGAGTTTTGAAAGTCTGCAAGGATTTTCCAGAGTTCAGCCTCTCTCATTATGAAGGAATTTTTCCTTATATTTAATGTGATCTTCTGCAGTTGCAACTCATAGCAGTTGTGTCTTGTCCTTCAGCTGAATCCTCCTGGGAGGAGCTGAAGCTGTTTTCCTTGTAACTGCCCATCCAGTCTCCTTCTCTGGAAATATTCTAGGTGACCCTGCTTTAGCAGAGGGGTTGGACTAGGTGATCTGCAGAGATCCCTTCCAACTCAAACCATCCTGTGATTCTGTGATTTGTATTGCAAAATCCTTGTTTAGCTATTCTTACTCCTTCTCATGCTCCAACTCCTGCCCACTTGTCTGTCCCAAACTTTCTTCTCTTTGTTGGGTTTCCTACTTGAAAATGGAGTCCTCCCCTTCTCTGGTCTTGTCTTCAGCACCTGGATTCCCTTCTCTCCTCCATTTTCTGGGAAAGCCAGGAACAGTAGGGAAGAATCTCCTCTATAGTCACTTTTCAGAATGTTTCTTCACAAAGTATACTGCTTATGAACTGGAAAGTCATAGAATTAGAGAATGTTTTGGGCTGGAAGAGATCTTAAAGATCATCTAGTTCCAATCCCCCTGCCATGAGCAGGGCTGCCACCCACTAGGTCAGATTGCTCAAAGTCCCGTCCAACCTGAATTTCATGGATGGGGCATCCACAGCTTCTTGGCAACCTGTGCCAGTGCCTCACCCCCCTCACAGTAAAGAATTTCTTCCTCATGTCTAATCCAAATCTCCCCACTTTTAGTTTAAAACTTTTCCTCCTTTTCTTGTTTAAAAAGCCCATTCAAAAAACTGCTCCTTTTTTCACTCAAATTTACCCACAACAACAGCTGAGGATGGGAGTGGGAGTGGGAGGATAATTAACTTGGGTTAATATGGTACAGGAGGGTAGAGGAGATGTTGATGGTTGCTTTGCTTTTTCAGCTCTTCAGGTGCTCCAAACAACTCTGGCAGAACAGAAACTATCATTAGAAAGCTCTAGGTGAAATAATTTATATATACATCTGGACAACCTCATTTTTTTCCCTGGGACTTGTATAAGACATGCCACAGAGCCTTGGTTTTGAGAGGAAATGGACCCAGTTTTCTGGAAAATGAGACTTGTTTCAGAGTTGGCAAGATGCAGGATGCAAATTTAGGCATCTGAAATGAATTAGTGATCACTTTTGAAAATCTTGATCAAAATGCTTCACATGAACAGGCACGAAATAGGAATCCACAGGCAGCAGCACCACAGGCTGTTTGTTGTTACAGATGATCAGTTAGCACAGGCTGTTCTAATTTAGGTTAAATAAAGCTAATCCTGAAGTGATGTATTTCTTAAAGAGATTGTGTGTGCCTGTGTTTTTGCACATGTGTGCACAAACAAAATAGGGAGTTGTTTATGGAAAATAATACGGCCAGAGGATACCTAGCTTGGTTTTCTTTCTCATGGAGATAGAAGGGATCCAAGTTGTTGTTTTGGTTTTTTCCTCCCCAGAAAAGCAAGAGGGTACTGAATGACATGGGGATTAGATAGGAATAGGAAAGCAAATGCTTTGGGCTCCCAAAATATGAGGAGGCATTCTCTGTGTTGTATACCAACCTACTGTGGCTAGTTTAGGGCTGAGCAGAGGCCCTGCAGGGACGTCCGTAGTCTGAGGCTCTGGTACTCAGTTAGGGGACTGTCTTTGCTTTGCAGAAAAAAAAGCCAAGGCTTCTGGAAACTGAGACTTTGTTTTTCCATGGATGGCTAATATGAATCATGACTTGCTGGACTTTTAGGGCCTCTCTCTGTTTCTAGCCTTTCTAGTGTTTCTTATGTTTCCAGTACTTCCAGTATCTACCTGATTCCAGGCACATTTAGATTAGATGTTATGAAGAAATTCTTTACTCAGGGGGTGGTAAAACACTGGAACAGGCTGCCCCATCCCTGTAAGTGTTCAAGGCCAGGCTGGATGGGGCTCTGAGCAATCTGGTCTAGTGGAAGGTGTCCCTGTCCATGGCAGGAGGGCTGGAACTAGATGGCATTTAAGGTCCCTTACCATTCTGTGATTTTCTGTTTCTACTGTCCTGTACCATGAAAATACCTGCAGAGAGGGAGGCATTTGTTGCATGAAGCCATTAAAAAAACCCCCAAAACATTGCATTGGTTCCATAAATCCCCAACACTTTATTATGTATCAGAGAATCCCAGGACAATAGCCTTTGGCTTAAGAATACGAGCTTTCTTTGCATCAACAAAGTTTGTTACAAGGACTTTATTAAAAGCAGTGAATGAGGGCATAAATTCTTGTTTGTAAAATTCCAGTCAAAACAGCCTGTATCATTCCTACTATCCTGGTGTCAGCTGGGATAGGATTAATTTTCTTCTTCATTAAACCATGACACCAAGCTATTAGGAAAACGGGGTAGACTGGTGGGAAGATGTGTAACGTATGAGTAACAGCTACGTTTGATGCAGGATCAGGTACTTTGGTGTTTGGGCTTCTTGCAGACACAGCAACAGGCAGGAGAGGCAAGAACTGGGGCTGTCAACTACATACCTCTGTTTTGATGAACAATATCATACAGGGCTCTCATTTCTCCCTGGTCTTCCCCTCTGCTATTTTATTCATGTTTTCTTTTCCTCTTGCTCCTCACCCTATCCAGAATAATAGAATTGGCTGCAGCAAGGTCACGTCACATCTTGGTTGATTATGCTGCTAACAGAAAAATCCAAACGAACCGTACTGCATTTTTCTCCTGAGGTTTATTCTTGAGAAAACTGTTTCTGCTCCCAGGGAAGTCAATGGAAATCTAATTAGTACCAGATGTTTAGTAATAACAAGCACTTCCTTTTGGGAGAGCCAAACAAAAGCGGTGTGAAAACTATTAATTAAAAGGGTTTGACTCTGTCATCAGGTTATTAACTAATTCCAGTCATGCTAGTCAAGCTAATACTGGCTCTGAGAAGGAGATTGCCATGCTTTACACAAAAGCCATGAACTCAGTGTGTGGCAGATCAAACCACTTCTGGGCACACTGCTCATTTTGCCTTCACACCAAAGGAAAAGCTCATCAGTTTCAACATTGGACTTCCCTGGATTGCTGCTTGTGCAAAATTTTCTCTACTAGACTAAAAGTTTGAGCCAATGATGGGCTCAAGCCTGGGCTTTTGTAGGTGTTAGATCGGGCCCCATTGCTGCTGCTGGTTTGTGCAAATTTGTCGGATCACAGAATCACAGGATGATTTGGTTTGGAAGGGACCTTCAAGACCATCTAGTTCCAACCCCCTGCCATGGGCAGGGGCACCTTCCACTAGACCAGGCTGCTCAAAACACCATCCAGCTTGGCCTTGAACATTTCCAGGGATGGAGCACCCACAAGCTCTCTGGAAAACCTGTTCAAATTTTTCCCTACGCCTTCAGTCGATCTCCTTGATCTCCATTGTTTTCACTCTAAGATTTGGTCCCTGCTTCAGGATCACAAGGTAAAGGTCAAAGATGGAATCTGAACACCACAGGGAAAATAGCAAGGCTTTTCTTTTCATCTGTGGATCACTTCAAACTGGTGCTTTAATATATTCACAATCCTGTGCTTTTTACAAAATTCCAAGATGTTTTTATTGTACAAAATTCCACAGTGAAATCCACCAGCCAGTTTCTTACATAGCTGCTTTAAAAATACAATTATACACCTTTTTGTAGTGTGTTAATTATTACATTCACCAGCTTGAAGAAATGAAGCAGCAATTTGACTCTGAGTTATTTATCTGGACAGGTTTTGGTTTGACCTCTATTTCTCTTATATGCCTTAATGTACAATTCCCAGCATTAAGGGAAAACCTGATATAGTTCCTTTTGAAGCCATTGCACCCTGTTAGCAGGTCAGGCTTCCACTGTTGGTGAGCTTTTCTTCACTTCAAAAGGGTGAATTTTCTGTCAGGGTAAGAACATAATACACGACAATGTCAACTTTTAGCTAAGGACCATGTTAGCCATGTTAAACCCATAACAGAATGAGGATTTACATAACCTTTCTTGTAGCCCATCTTCTAGACAGTGATATCTTTTCAGGGAGACACAGTGAACATCTGATCTGAGTAATGGTACAGGACTAGGTCCCCTGTGTATCATTTCACAATGGTATCTTTTTGCAGTCTAACCTTCCATGACCTTTAAAAATAGATATAATATTTTTTGCATTGAAATGCAATGAATTTCCCACCATTTTCCTTAGAAATGTAAACATCTCAGTCCAAAGCTAGCTGGTTGAAATTCATTCTCCAAGATTTTTCTTCTAAAAAGTATTCACCCCAGAGATTAGTTTCTTCACATCATACCTAGTTAAATATGTATTGCACTTGAGAGGCAAATTTCTCCTCTTTTCCTTAACTGTGGACTTGTGACCTTCCAAGCAGATCTGGGTAACATATCGGCAATTGTTTCATGCTTGACATTTCTTTTACATCCCTCTTGGGTACTAAGTGCCAGGACTAATTGACCTCCTCTGCCTCTCACATCTTGCCCTAGTGATGGGAACAACAGCCTAACAAATAAAAGGAGGTATCCAAAGAGGTTCCTACCACCACAGTCTTTGGTTTCCATGGTCAGCTGTGGATTTTCTAAATGATAGCCAGGAGCAAAATAGACACAAACAGTAATTTCTGTCTGACTGTTTGTTTGTTTGTTTGTTTGCTAAATTCTCATTGTCGTGGAACTCAGGGGGAATTTGCAAGCAGCTTCACCTAGTGAAGATTGTGTTTTGACCCACTCTGGCATATCTTTGTATGGTTTCAGTTTAAGAAGGGTTAGGAGCTGACCAGCTAGGCAAAGCTCAGACCAAATCGAAACATCTTGTGGAGGGATTTCCTATTTGGCTGATGTCATCATCTGGGCTTCGAGGAAAGTCTCAGGTCTCAAGACCTTAGAGGCCTTTTTCTTTTGAGCTGGTTTAGATTGCATATCCCTCAAAACAACAGCAGCGGCCTCTTCCAACACTGTAAAATCTTTTAAGCAGACCTGCATGTGAATGAAGCAAGTGCAAAACTCAGCAAATTCTCCTTCCAATCCCTGCAACCCAGACCACTACAGTGGTGCAGTTCAGGGGTACTTCCAAACCATCTTAAAATCCACAGTTAAAAATCAAAGATGATAATTTTATCCTTCATTTCTACACAGTGCCAGTGTAGCACCCGATTTCTTCAGTTTTCAAGGCATTCTGGGTTCCTATGCTTTAAACTGGTGGCTGAAGTTTTGCCTGCGGAAGCAAAAAAATGAACCCGCGCCAATGATGATCACAGATAAAACCAATACAAATGTTAATATAATAAGAATGTTGATTTTCTTCAGATCCTCTTTTTCACAGTCTTCTGGTCTGATGCTCCCAACGTGCATTTCTTCCCGATACCCGAAATTCTGAATGTACTGGCATGTTAAGTGCTCCACATTGGGGATCTGGACATTTTTGTTCTGGATCATTGATGAAAGCCAAATGTTTCCACAGCAGTTCAGTGGGTTCCCAGAGAGATACAAGTTTTTAAGTGAATTTTCTAATGCTAAAATATTGCTGCTCTGTAATGTACTGAACCTATTGTTCCGTAGGTCTAGAACTTCCAGCGGAGAATCACTGCCCCACTTAGGCAGCCAGTTCAGCTGATTTTCAGAGAGGTTTAAATGTTTAAGGTGACTGAAACAAGGCAAGTCAATATTTAAATCTGTCAGGCTATTGCCATACAAATGCAAGTATTCCAGAGACTTTTCCAGTCCTGATAGCGCTTTGAGTTCTATTTTCAGTCCGGGGTTCATGGAGAGATCCAAGACAACCAGAGGAGTGTTGTAGAAGGTGTGTGCTGGTAGGATGTTCAGCATGTTGTCAGCTAGGTACAAGTACTGGAGAGTAGGAGAATTGACAAATGACAGACAACCACTTTCCTCTCCTGCAAGCCTTGGCTTAGCTGATCCTGAGTACACAGGGCAAAGGCTGATATTATTGCTCTGTAGATCAAGGAGCCTGAGGCTAGAAAGACTTGAGAAGGTGTCAGATTGTAGAGTCTGAAGATGGTTGTTTTGAATATGAAGCTCCTTCAAATTTGGCAAGGCACCAGCATTGAGGAGAAGGTTCTGCAAAGCATTGTAGCTCAAGTCAAGGACAGTTAGGGACATCAATGCATTCTCATAACTTACTGAAAATGCCTGAAGACAGTTTTTGCTGAGATTAAGGGTGTGAAGGGATGACATTGACTCAAAGAACTCATCTGGAATGGATTTAATTTCATTATAACTTAAGTCTAAATATACAAGCTGAGATAAATACGGAGAACTTACATTTCTACTTTGTTTTTGATCAAGAAGATGAAAAGAAGCATTTTGCCATTCATGATCTATGTAGCCCATTTTATTATAAGGATATTCAGCAGTGAGCTGGATTAAATTATTTGATAAATTCAGAGTTACCAGCTTGTTTACCTGAGGGAACACTGGGAAGTGAAGCAATTTGTTGTCACTAAGGTCCAGACATCTTAAGCTGTATTCACCATCTGACTTTGTGATGCGGAATGTCTCAATGCTGTTCCTGCTAAGGTCAAGTATCTCCAACTGCCTGAGGTTGAAATCAGAGATGCAAGTAATTGAATTTGTGGAGAGATTGAGTTTGGAAAGGTTCACCAGAGTCTCAAAAGCACCTTCTTCTATTTCCATGATGATATTTCTCTGAAGATCTATCTCCACAAGACTGGGAGATCCCTGAAACATCTTTTGTGATATCATTACAATACTGTTGTCAGCCAAGGAAAGGTACCGCAGTGTTGGAGCTTCCTTAATGAAATACTCAGCCATCCCATTGTAGAGATTGTTGTGGGACAAGTCCATTATTTCCACCTTGGGTAATAGTCCAATCCCCTCTGTCCCATTCTGAGCGAGCTCATATAGGTTATTGTTGGCTAAATTTATTTCCAGCAAATTCGTCATGTGTGCAAACACTCCAGACATGATGAAGCTTATCTGGTTGGAGCTTAAATCCAGAAATTGGAGGGAACTGTAAAATGATGATGGCATTTCAGGGATGCTTTGAATCAGATTTCCAGACAGATCTATTTTATTTATGTTCAGATGGAGCTCATGAGGGATTTGGTGGAGGTCTTTGTTGTGGCAAAATGCCTGTGAGTTTGCCTGCCAGAAAAAGAGAGAAAAGGGATTGTCACATGACAAATGAAAAACATTTTTGCATGATATATATATAAGGAAAATAACATTCAACATCCAGACAGAACCTCCTCCTGAAACACTGATCACACCACTTTCTCTGAGCACTCAGCCAGCAAGAGCAACCATCCTAACACTTCTGTGCAGCTAAAAGCACCGTTTTCATTTTAAAGACATCTCTGACTTGCAACACTAGAGTTTTATCTGTATGTGATACCTACTAAATCTTATTGTTTTTGTACCTTTCTCCTGGACTCTTTTTAATAGTCCCAAGTGAAGGAGTTTTACCCTTTTCCCATTGCAATCAAGCGCCATTTCTTCATTTTTCTTCTGATGTTTAATTTTCTCACTTTGATCTCTGTATTAGATTTTTCAAATTCTGCTTCCAACAGTAAGCAGTACTTGAAAAAGCTTCATTCTGTTGGCAGTGTGGGTCCCAAAGCTAGGAGGTGCAAAAACATGTGAGGATCCTGTATCACAAAACCTCATAGTCACACCCCCAGATTTTTGATCATGTTGTCCTTTAGCCATGGCTTAGTTTAGTAATGCACCTTTGTCCAAAATGGGTCATTCAACAACTGAAACATTTCTGATGCAAATCTCCAAACTCTTCCTGCATTTACCATCCATGTTTATCCTTTTCCTATGGTAGCAGTTCCTTTCTTCTTGCAAGGGGAGAGCGCCTTGTGAAACTGCTCCAATAAAACACTTGTGACACAACATGGAAAAGACAAATTCTGTAAAGCCATCTCTTGAAAGAGAAAAAAGCTGTGAGGTGCAGTGAGGGTCATACTTTTTCAGGCCAATTCTCAGCAGCAGATAGAGAAAAAACCCCAAATGTCAAAACCAAATCCATCGTCCAGATGCAAGTCTGTTTAATTGCAGCTAGGATTGAGTCTGTATCCAGACCAAAATTCGGAGTGTGTGCTTATAAGAAAGATCAGAAATAGGAACATGAGCGTCCTTGCATAAATATCAAGCTGTATTTTGTTAATAAGGAGAACACACAGCAGTGTGAGGAAGTGGAATGTGAAAGGCTTAGGCAGCATTTAATTTACTGGAGGAAAACTCCTGTCATGAATGTATTTGGCTGTCTGGGTTATATAGCACTTGTAGGAAGGTCAGAAAGGAAAGAAATAAAGAAAAAATCTGTTGAATATTAATTTTTGTGGAGAAGCAGAATCCAGATTCCAGGACACAAAGCTTTTCAGATATTAAAGAAACATTAAAAATAAAAGGATTAAAACCCATCTGTTTCATGTGAACTTTGAGGTGAATGAAGTGGGAGGTCTGTTTTGGAGAAGTGTGGCATTAAGCAGTTTTTTGTGAATCTCTTTTGCATCATCTAAATTTTGGAGACCATCCAAAAATGTGTCAGAGAAGTATAAGTGCTCATCCAAACTCTAGATGTAGTCAGACTGCTCCAGAGTCCTTCCTATAACACTTCTCAAAGATCCCAAGTAAATTAACTATTAAAACCTGAACCCCCTTTTTCCCCCAGCTCCAATTCACTTAAATCTCCCCCAGCTAAAAATATTAGGGAGAAAGAAGGAAATTTTCTGGCTCCTCCAGGACATTATTTATTTCCTGCAAAGCCAGCATAGAATTGCTCATTTTGAGCTAAAATATGCCTAAAGCTGGGCTTAGCTCCAAGGCATGAGAAGGAAGCCTTTTCTTATTCGGTTTGTGGAAGAGGGAGAAGCCAGAAGGATAAAAAAGTCCAGAGTGAAAAAGCAGCAGGTGCTTTGCAGCCTAAGGCACATGCCAGGTTTCTTCACACACTTTGAGCTGGATCTCAACAAGTGTTGGGCCCTCTCCATTCATTCTGGGAAAAAGCATCTTAGCAAAGTCCTGATCCAACTCATGTCAATGCCAGCTAGACAGTTTTCACTGAAGTCACTGGGTGAGGGTCAGTCCCAGGTCATCATGTATCTTGTGGGATTTGGCCTTTAATTTTTCTCCATGGGACCCTCCCAGGGATAAAAGGGACAGACAAAATCTCCCACTGTCTGCCATTTATTCCTATAACATTTCACTCCCATTTTTCTTTTTAAACTTTCATTCCTTTTCACTGACTCTTTTGATCCTCACCATATTTCTTATCTTCTGCACCATCTTTTCTCCCCGGAGGCTCAAACTGCATGAATTTCATCTTCAGCAGCAGTAAAAGAATAGATGAAGCGTATCTCAGATGGGTGGAGCCAGCATCTGTTTGGTGCAACTCCCTTCCTCCCACATCTTAGCCCAGGGGGTTGGCAGCCTGAGTCTGGAAAAGAGGTTTTTGCCAGTCTCGTGTTCTGACTTCATCTTTATTGCCAGTGCTGCCATCAGTTTATTTCAGGTCCATTGTCAAGAAGTATTGCAGGGTGAGGAGCACTTGGTCCCTTTAGTATCTGGTCCCGTTCATGTGCTGGCAAAAAAAAAAAAAAAAATAGATCCAGCAGCTCAAAAGCTGAGCATCATTTGGATTCTGAATTCAGTTCTCCACTGCTCAGCACTGGGAGGAAGTCGTCATCCACATTCATAAGAGCCCTACAAAAAAAGGAGCTGGAACACGAGCATTCCACTCGTGTTCTCCCTTGTCAGCTCATGAGCATTTTGAACTGCAGAATTTGGGCTGGAGGCACTTGGCACTGACCTGCACTTGCGTGGTGTCCGTGGCCGTTCTTAGAAGGGCTGCCCAGGTGGAGCTTCAGCTGCACAACCAAATCCCAGCAGTTGGCACAGCTACCCAACATCAGCTGGCCTGTGGTAACCAGTTATGCATATGCTCTTGCACCACCTCAGTGCAAGGTAAGACAGCATTTCCTAAAATCCCTTCCCTTTTGTAAATTATTTCAAAGCTTATCCTTTGCCAGGTAACATGAATTAGCAGAAACATCTTTCTTTGGGAGGTAGAACATGATCTACTTGAAGTCTTGCCTGTCCTTGGAAGGCAACATGAGTTAGGAAGAACCTCCTGACATTTAAGCTGTGCCCTGCTGTCTTGCAAATAGGTAGATGTGCCATAACTTGTAAAATCAATGCAGCTCATACCTGTGTGGAGGGTCTGGTAGGGACTGCTTAGTTCCTAAAACCTCTTTTAGGACTCTGGTTCAATGACAGGAGCACCAGCAGTGAGTCAGAGACGGGCACAAGTTTCTGACTCACGCCTCTTCCAGGAGACTTGGGATGAAAGTATTAATTTCTGAGCCTCACTGTTCTAAAGGTGTCACCACAGGGACTGTGTGAAACTGTGAGGTTGTGATGAAAAATAGTAATGCAGGACTTCAGAGGACACAGCAGTAAATCCAGTAGCTCCTTCTTTCTTCAAACAGTGTTTGGATTTACAGGCACCTTTCGCTAGAGCAAACATCCAGTGAACAAAGATGGTCAACATCGACATCAGCAATGCTGAGCTGTTCATTTATCCAGGATGAGTATCCCAGCCCTTGCCTGCAGTTTTCTGTCAGAGCTAAATTTATCCCAGTTAACTGCTTAGAGCCTTGGGTCATTGACTTGGTGAAAGCAGTTCAGAGTGGAGTGGTGGAAACAAGCATGTGTTTACCTCTCAGCAGGCAGCCTGGTCTGTGACCCATCAAAAAAACAGGATGGGACAAATCTGCTTGGATTATTTTGTGTCTTGCCCAGCCTTCGTGTGACTGAGATACATGGGATCCAAGCTTCATCAGCCTTCCCTCTCCAGCCAATGAACTGTGCTACTCAGTCACCTTCTCAAGATCCTTCTGTATAAACTAGGTTTTAATTTGTTTGGAATTCAGGAAGTGCAACAACACAGCAGGGTGGGCAGGAATGGAATGAGTCCCATAAGGGAGTTGTGTACCGCTAGCAAATATTTTTTTTCCTATTTTGGAAATTCTTGAGGACTTCTGCTGTTCAGCTTCAATACTCAGGGAAAAAAAAAAGTATTTTTAAGAGCCTGTTACAGTCAGAAACACTTTGATGGGGAAGGGAGAAAGTTCAGCTGTGAATAACATTTATAATATTGTACCAGGTGCTTGCAAAAGTTCAAGGAGCAGATTTTGCACTAGAGCAAGAAGCTTTGTCACTTCTTTTCCCTCCAGCAGAATTCAGGTACAGCTTCCCTGGCAGCAATGTTGTGTCAGGGCAGAGGAGGTCAGTCTCCCTGCTATTACAAAAGGGTTGGTATAGATGTATTTCACAGAAGATTCTTTATTTAAAGCACAAAGAACTTAGGCCTGATATAAAGGAGCTGATTTTAGGTCTAAGTCTTTTCTCCGTCTCAATCCCAGAACCACTCTATGGTCTTAGGGAAATCAGGTCAAATTTCTTTTAACCAGAACCCCCTTAGAAAAAAAAACTGAGATAATGACCCTTCTTCCCACCTCACCCCTCCTCCACCCCTTTCGTGTGCTGTCACTACGAAAAGGACATAGCCTGAGAACTGCCTGCTACCCATCCCCTAACCCTGCAAATCCCACTCTCCACAGAGTCTGGTCCTGGGGGATTTCCCTTTCCAGAGGCTATAGCTGTTTGTAGCAAAGGGATCCTAAGGGGTCCCAGTAGGGATCCCGCCTTACCATTTCACAGGATGTCCCCTCTGTGGGATAATAGTTAGAGGTCCCTGTGTTCACCACTGCCAGCAAGAAGATGATGTTCAGTTTCATGGTTCTGCAGGTAAAAGCAATTGTGGTCAGATTTCAAATGGAACACAGAAAGTTCAACACACAAAAAAGCTGGCACCAGATCATCCTCTAAAATGGAGATAGACACAAGCAGTGCAATAAATTCACCCATCTCTGAGCCTACTACACTTATGACCTACCTGTGTAGCTTTGAATTCCTTTGAGCCTGGTGGGAAAAGGAAGATTCAAGGCATTTAATGGGTTGGTGTGGTTTCAGCTGCTGCCTAGATGATATCCAGGCCTCCCAATGAAGACCAGATGCTCGTGCTGGGCTGTGTGTCTGGCATCACGTAGAAAGAGCCCTCAAATAGAATGGTTTCTGTTTAGATCCAATGAATTAAGCTGAGGATATTAGCCACAACAGGCCACCACCCCGGTGGACATGCTTCTGTCATGCAGAAGATGATTTCAGACTGTTTGCAAGTTCAGTTTTTTATTTATTATTTTGTGTTGCCCTCTAGCGCTGAAGCAGCTGTCTAATTGCTAGTTTCCTCATTTCCTTTTGCTAATTAAGTACTGCTGCTGGAAAACCCACCTTTACACAGATTTCCCCACTGCTTTCTCCAAGAACAGCAAGCCTGAACTGCTGCAATGCACTTTTCCCATGGCTGAAGTAATATGCCAAAGAGCTGGGTTCTTAGCACCCCATTTGCTTTGCAATGCACCTTGAAATGAAAGGCACAAATCACAGAATCATGGAATGGCTCGGGTTGGAAGGGACCTTAAAGATCACCTGGCTCCAACCCCTCTGCCATGGACTGGAACCCCTTCCTCCAGAGCAGGTTGCTGGTCTAGCCATGAAAATGCTAGGAAAAGACAACAGGGCATGATTAGGTGCACTGGATAGAAGAATCTGTGTTAAGTTCTCAAGAAGACAGTCTGTCAGTGAGATTATCACAACCCTGGACAGGCTCCCCTTGGCTGGGCTCTCGTCAGCCTGTTTTGATCACCTTCCCTCAAGCACATTGTGTCTTGAGCTTCCCCTGGTCGGAGCTGGCTGCAGTGCTGATTTTGGCATGCTTCCTGGAGTCAAGCTCTCTATCTGCAACCCCCTTGGGGTGAGCAGGGAACTCGTGTTGAAGCTGGGGACTGTTGTGGTGTCCAGAAGTTTAAATTCCTTTTGGATGTTCTGTTTTGAGAGTTTGCCTTGTCAGCAGTGTGCAATAGCACTTGCAACACACAGACACTTTTGTAAGGAAATCCTCAAACATTTGAGGCCTCCAAGAGAAAAAATATATATTTTTAAAATAAGATATTTTGATTTAATTTGGAAATGGAGTACTAACATCATGCCTGGAATAAAGAGCTGCAAGTGACCAGGATGGCTGCAGCTTCAAATTTTCTGCTTATGTATGGTCAGAGCACTTTGGGACGTTTGAGTTTGCAGGGATAAAAATAGCAGAGATTTTGTTGGTTGTGCTTTTAAAAAAGCCAGCTCAGCTCCTCAAACTGTTTTACCAAGTGACCAAACAGTTGTGTCAGGTGAACTGTGAAGAAGAGCCTGGACAGAAACAAATGCCAAAGCAGGAGGGAAGGGCATGCACTGATTCTGCTGCTCAGGACTTTGCTTCATTAAAATCACAGCCAAGTCAAGTCTGCATTCCAAAATGAGGACTCCTACATCTCTTGTAACCCCAACATGGCTTTTCTTCTGTCTTTTGGGAATGACGGCATCCTTGTTTCTCTGTCTGTCCTCTCTCTACTTGCACCTGTATCAGGTGTTTATCCAACAGCATTTCCCCACCAAAAATTAACATTTTCAATTAATTGAATGCATGGGGTTTAGCCAGATTCCCTATTTTATTTACCTTTTTTTTTCTACTCCTTTCTCCAGGGAAGAAAAAGAAAATAAATGACAATTGCATGAAATCCCCTAGCCTGGAGACTTGCTGAGTGAGGGCTGGGTGAAGGGACAGTAGGAGATGGGAAAATGAAAACACTTATAGCAGCAGAAAGTGACAGTTACAGATTAAACTATCTGACCATGAAAACAAACTATCTCCCTGGAAAACAAACTTCCTGGAGAAACTTTAATTCAGGAACAAAAACATATTAATTTCTCATATTATCTTAGTGCAGCAAGAGAGAAAAATGGGCTTTCAATTCAGCAATTTGTTTCAGTTGATGGTGGAGCCAGTATCTGGGAAGAGATATATTCAGTTTATGTGATCCAACAGGAGACAAAATGAGGTGAGGAAAATTATTTCTCATAGATCTGATTGCATGGTACAGATAACCCCACCTTAAATTCATCCATCCATCATTATATTACTAAAAGGTTAAGTACTGATACAATCACTGAAATGTAAGCATCTACTTTGAAAAGAGATGACTTGTTGTGAATTTCTCTTATTGAAAACTAAAGTATTTTAGAGTAATAAGTTGATTTTGAAGTGGAAATTATTACATCTTAGTAAAAAAAACCCCAAAACAAACAAACAAAACACAACAAAAAATCCACAAACAAATTTCCGCTGCTGTAGAAAACCTAACTTTTGATTCTATTTAAGGGAAACATATCCACACTTTCATAAAAATACTTTTATCAAAATACAACAGGGTTTGGCTTTATAAATTTATCTGTGACTTTTATACAAATTAGGATTTTTAAAAACTTCATTGGTTCCAAATACTGTCTATATGTTAATTCCCATGGTAACAGCCCAGCTGCAGCAAAAGCCTCTCCGTAAGTCATTGTTCACCCAAGGTGACATTCAAGCTGCCAGGATCTTAAGAGTAGCAAAACAACGCTGCCATCTCACACCTCGTGCTCCAACAGGGAGAGCTCAATGACAGCACTGATAGGAAGAAGAGCAGAGGAGCCAAAGAGCCTTGTACCCATTTTACCCGGGGGCTGGGGGATTTGCCCAAGGCTGAATTAGGATTCAGTGTCGGGGGCTGGGTGAGGGGCATTTAATCAGTGTACAAGGCTGATCTCTGCAGCGCTCCCGGTTCAGAGCACCACAATGCAGCAATTCTGCAGACAGAATAAAGTCCTGTAAAGAAAGAAGAAACATCCAGACATGTCCCTACCTTCCCCTGCTGTAAACATAGAGAATAATAACAAACCCGACACATGACAATTGTATTGTTATAAACTAATCGGTGCCTCCTTAACATAAGGGATCTGACTCGCTGCAGTGCAAGTCCCTGATGGATTAAATATACAGCTGTGTGGATAGAGCCATCTACACACTGTGTTTAACCACTTCCTTAGCCTATCCATAAACACAGTATATTTTATTTGTACAGTACCTTCCTCATCTGTGTTACTTTTAAGGGCTGCAGCTCTCAGTCACCAGAGCTCCCATCTCTCCTGCAGTCAAAAGCTCAACTTTCCAGCATGCTCCCAGGTTCGCATGCATCTCCACGTACCTGTTCTATGGCTGGAGGAGAAGGAGGAGCTGGTTTCACCTCTGCTTGCAGCCTTCTGTCTCACAGACTCTCCCGGCAGCTTTTCCAGAGCAAGTCGAGGAAGAGTTTCCTTAGGGAAGTCATACCTCTATCGCATGCCAGCTGACTGAAACTCTGTGAGCTCCGAGAGAAGTTTGAAGTCACAGGAAAAAAAAAACTCCCCATAGACTGGTCCTTGAATTCATTCCTTTGCAGTCATGATCTCTTATATATTCCCAGGCTCCCACGAGCATGTGAATACATACCTCCGTAATTGTTTTAAAATGTGTGTGTCCTCTGTGCTTCTCTTTATTTTCCATTTCATTCATTCAGTCTTGGCTTTTTTCCTGCAGTTTCTCAGCTGGTAATTACACTATTCTCATATTGACACATGAAACAGGCTGTAAATTCCACAAAAAGATCCCCTCTGCAGGCTTTGCAGACACATGCTTGTCTCTGAAGTCATCCGTGCCTGTCCCACAGCTGTCAGCTTGCAGATTCCCAGGGGATGGAGTGAATCAGGGGCACTGAACTAGCTGAAAACCCTAAAGTCCAAGTCCATGCAGGGTGGGATGTATATGAAAAGGGTGTATGGGAGGGAAGCTTTGCAGTAGGGAGAACACATCACATTTGGTTTCCCAACAGCTCAGGTGTCTCCCTGTGGCACAGCAGTGGGGTGACCAAACACACCCTTGGGGGAAAGGATAAATTCAATTTAATGCTTGAATGGGAGATAATGTAAATGCCTCCTAGAAAGGCAGTGGGATGAATATTTCTTTTCCTTGCATGTGAAAGTCTCTTTTATTTCAGAAGCAATGCTCTTGTGGAAACTGGTGGGGTAGCTGTGTATTGCCTGTGCTGTCTGTTTCTGCCTAGATGTGCCCTGGTACCTGGGCAGGGATGCATTGGCCTCTGCACATGAGTTTGCAACAGTGCAAACCTCTGAGAGAGCGTGGCCAGCACCTCAGTGGGTGTCTCACGAACAAATGGAGTGTGAGCTTCTCCAGCCGAGACACAACCCTGCCTGGGCCACCCCACTGGGGAGCCCCCGCAGGCATCAGAGACCAAAGCAAACCTCCAGGGACCACTGCAAACCTTCTTCCCTGGATGCATGAGGAGTATCTCCACTGAGTGACTCCTGCCTGGAGGAGACGTTTGCCTTCAGAGTTGTGTGTTTTCCCCGCTTTGCGTTGACATCTGCTGTGATGGACAAGGATTTTGGATTGACGGAAAAACCATTGAGAACTGACTCCCTTCTCCTGGGCAGCAACAATTCTGTCCAGCTTTCCTGGATCTGTTTATTATAATCAGATAAAAACCGTGTCCTTTAACACCATGTGCCAAACAGCTTTGTGTATTCTGCTAGACATATGTTCGCTCCAGCCTTTGCTCCTCTGCTGCAGGTTACTCTTTGTTCTCTTTAGCACACCAGCTCCTGACAGGGTTACTTCAGCCCTGTACCATACTGGGAAATTCAAGATGAAAATGCCGACAGATGTGAAAGATGTGGTTTTTTAAATGTTGCAATAAGTATATTTTGCATGTGTTACTGCAATAAGAATGTGACGAGGATAATAAATTTAAAAGTAATGTGTACATTATGGCAAAGAAGTAAACAATAATAATACATGTTCATAATTATATTGCAAATGACAATGAACATGTGTAGCTGTATATGCATATTTTTTAAAGGATAAATGGTTTAGCAATTAGTAAGTGAACTATTTCTCATTGACTAGTCTTGGTAACAGAATCAGATCTGGAGGCGTTTGCTTGCATACAACAGCATCAAAACCTTATTGAGGACCTCAGAGTCGCATGTATGTGAGACATAGGTGGTCCAAAAAATACAGCACAGTATCAATAAGTGAGCATGGGGTCTGAAAGCCCCAACAGCTGTGCTGTGATGTGCCTAAACTAGGATTCCACTATCGCTCTATCTTGTGGCACTATGCCTAGTGACTGTGGCTGTGCTTTTTGGTTTGGCATCAGCTTGGCACTGATGTGTTGATGTACAACTCCCACCCAAGCTGCACCTCCCCTCATAGTCCGTGCTGTCATATTTGGCTGGGACTGGCAGAGGGAGGTCACCAAGAAGATATTGTCTCCCATCCTGTAATCATGCCAGGCCAACCTGATGGCCAACCTGGTGTCACAGCAGCCAAGCGAGCCTGGAGGGCTGGTTGTATTTTCCAAGTGGTGCATGGCTAGCTAAAGGAAAATGGCCTGTCTCAGAAAGGATAGGAAGTCTCCCAACAATAAATTTCAGACTTAAATGGAAGCAGAAGAAATTACTCACAGAGACGCTGCTGTTGTTAGATCTCCACCTCTGGCGTGTAGGCTGCAGAAAGCTGGGTCCACCAATGGTTGATACCCAGTGACACCTGAGTGCTGATGCTTCTCTGGTTACATCTCTCCCAGGGGGTGATCCTTGGCCAGATCTGTACAGACCTGTCCCTTCTCTAGAGCAAGCTGGCTATTTTCAGGTGTGTAGCACTCAGATATCTAACTCTGGATGGTGCCCCTACAGCCTTGAGTTTGCTGTTTCCCTGATAGCTATCTTTCAGAATGCCTTGAATATTGTGGGGACCTCTTTCAAATCTGCTGTGGAATAGCGTGGAAGGACTGTGTGGAGATGAAGCAACCAAACCTGATGCAGGCCCTGAAGGGAACCCCAGAACTACACCAAGCTTGGAGGGAACAAACTGGTTTGGTGGGAAGGGGTGCCCTTGGGAGAGCTAACCCTCAGTGTGGTTGACTTTGGGGAGCTGGGTTACCTGACAGCATCAATGCATCCAAGCATACCCCATGAAAGAACCTGAGGATATGAGGAGGGACACCACACCCTGAAGACTTGTAGGATCTTGTCACTAAAATGCATTACAAGCCCCAGTCCAGTGATAATCTCTGCTGGTACCTGCCGTGCACAAATCCTACACGTCTCCATACTGAGGCAGCAGGATGTGGCAACCAGCAAATCCCATTTGTAAAAAAAAAAGCCACAGGTCAATTCTGGTCACACAAAGTCAATCCTGGGCTCTTCTAAGTGTCACGCAATTCCCACTCTTCCATGGGAGAGGGGATCAATCTTGGTTGGTGAGGTTGACATGGAGACAAGCAGTAGTGCATTAACGGAAAGCAAAATTCTCAGCTGCTGAGATGCTCCAAGACATCATTGCGAGTATAAGCATCATTATCTTGAGCTGACATTAGCCCAGTCGCTTTTTTAGAAATTACACTTAAAAAAACCAAGAAAACCATGAAAGAAACCAGCCAGGAAGTGAAGAACTGGCTGGTTTTAATAACTTGCAAGAAATTAGAAGTTGACCATGTCACAGTTAAAATAAGTTGTATCTTCTCAACAAGATGCACATTTTTAATTACAAATTATGTTTTCCCAGATGAAACAAAGTTTGATATTTCTGCTCCATTTCCTTTCTTCCATTTCAGCTCTGATTATAGCCTCTTCATTTTAAAAAATGCAAGAGGAACGAGGGCGTCAAGACCTTTGCTCTGGCCACTCTTTTTCAGTTTCTGCTGATGTTGAGGGCAGTGTGTTGCTGGGATGGTGTTCACGTGCTGGTGCCGATGCTGGTGGTGAACAGAATGGTGAAGTTGTCCTGGTCATGAGGTCAGCCATGATTCCTGTCCCATCTCAGCCCTCATCATATGATGCCTGCAGATCCCAGGAACTGCGACCTTTTGAACTCAAAGAAGGTGTTGCTCTTAGCATTTCCCCAGAGTAGATTTGTCTCAGTCCCCTTTGGTGTCAGCCATAACCTTCCTCAGGTCCACATGGCAGGGTGAAAAATACGTGTCCTGCTCTCCTGGGACACTCCACATTTACCCAGCCAGGTGTGACCAGCTAGGAAGGAATTAGCTGTGACCATGTTACAATGCAGTGATCTGAAGGATGGAAAAAATCCTGGCTTGTCTGGTTGCATTTGGTTGCCAGGTGCTCAAGCACTGCTTGATACCGAGGCAGACAGTGCCAGAAAATTGAGCAAGAAAGAAAAATGCACATAATGGTGCAAAAACACATTCATGGAACCCTTGAGGGATGTTGTACTCCCTCAAGGAGGAGTTGGATATTGGAGTGGTAGATATTGTGGAAACTCCCTGCATAAGCAGGTGTTGTCGCAGGATATAGATGGGATGACTCTGGTGATACAAGTCTTCTGCAGACTCTTCTGAGAGAACACAGAAGGTAACTCAAATAAGTTTGGGAGAAAACAATGCCTGCTGGGGTTACTGCTGGGGCTCATGGCAGTGAGGCAGCAAGGGAAAAAAGAGAGGAAACCATGTGGGAAAAACTCCCAGACAAGTAAACTCATATCACAGGAGCTGCAGAGAGTCTCGTAATTTTGGGGTGTTTGAAATGGTGCAAATGGAATTTGTGTGTTTATTATGGTGGGCCAGAACAATCTCCAGGCTCCTCTGGTTTTATTTTCCAAACCCTGTGGTCCTCAGCCATGCACCATTGTTCAGTGAGACTTTGAGGTATGACTTGCAAGCAAAGATGATAGGTGAACATCCCAGGAGGACAGAAATAAGGGCAGAGACTTTCTGTCTTGTGCTTGCCCCACCAGCTCTGGTGGCTGAAGGGAGCCTGCATCCTACTCTGATTTTTCAAGTGTCACTAGGTTTTTCCTACTATCTCCAGGGGCATCTAGCCTGTACTTGAAACATCCTAAACCTTTATCAGCAGGTCCAGGAAACTGTGCTGCCTGTGACAAATCTGATTGATCTTGAAATGTGAACCAAATGAGACCGATGTGGTTTCTCTTGCAAATATTTGCTATATCTCTGCTCTACCACTGCAATAGCAGGAGGGTCTATTAATCAGGTGGTGTGGAACAAACTGCAGAACAGTTTGCTCTGTCTTCTGTGCTAATGGGGTTAAAGATCATGTTTCTCTCTAAACCTCCTGCTTAATTTAAAGTGTATAATAGCATCCATTCTTCCTCCTTATTCTTGTTTTCTTTTAGTTGGAGGAATTAAGAGGGCAGTTGGTCTCTCTCCCCAGCATTTTCAGTCCCTACTATTGAATCAAACATTACAAAAACGACTCTTATCTATCAATCACCATTTAAATAATCAATTTTTCCTTTTTTTTTTTTTGTCCCTTCTTTTCACCTCCTTACCATGTTTACTTTGGAGAGGTGGTGTCTTACTGCAGGGAAACTATAGTGAATGGATTACTGGTGTTATATCTACAAGGACTTGGAGCTGATCATGATACAGGTAATTTTCAGCTCTTGCAGAAAACGATTTCACAAGTTAATGGAGAGTATGATCTACTCTGTGTTTTGCTCCTCCTATACAATTTTTTAGGCAAATGCTGAAAAAAACCAAAGTTGGAATCATAATCATAGAGAGAGAAGAAATGAGTTAGAAATGTTCTATTTTTGTCATGTTTCTTAAACCCTTTGATCCTTCCCACAGCCCCTTGATCCATCACTACGTCATCACTTACTGAAATCGTGGGGGTTTTTTATAGCCCACAGTGGGATTCTGGTTTATTTCCAAAATGCCTTTGCTTACTGCTCAGTGTGTTGGCTTTTCTTGAATAATCTAACTCCCACTCTCAATGATGTACTTTGGATTTTTTTTTTCTTTTCTTTTTTTTTCTTTTCTTTTTTTTTTTTTTTTTTTTTTTTTTGTATGAAGAAAAAATGCTGAAACCCTTACTTAATTCCTTCATGGTTCTTGCTGAGCTACAGCCTTACATCATGACAGTTCCTGTGTGCAGTGTTTGAGGTGGAACACACTGCTGGAGGAGAAAGGTACCTGTACCACCTAACAACCCCTCTGAACCAAATGATGAAGCAAGGAATATATTGGGAGACACAGGGGAATGCTGGAATTATTTCAGTGGAGACAGAAAGCAGACGTAAGGCAATGATCTGAAGAAAAACATCCTGCTCATCTATCTCTTTGTTTTTTCAAAACACTGTAAGTGCAATTTGGTCCTGAGCATTTCCTTCTAGATTTCAGAAGTGAGGTGCACCTCAGACAAAACTGTGAATCCAGTGCATGGACTACATTTCCAGAAAGTTTAGTGCATTGAATGGTGAAATATTGGGAACACAGAAGTATGGACAACTATGATCAAATGTGTATCACCTGCTCCTTGCCAAGCCCAGGTAGAATTAGTGACAGCATTGAAGAGCTGAGTAAACTCCTGGTATCCTTTTCTCATAAAAATTTAAGAGAAAATCCAGGATGATGTCATAGCTGAAAAAGATGAGCTGTGCTCAATCAAACGTGGACAGCCTCAAGGTTGGGACCAATCAAATGAGCCACTGATCTTGATATCCTCCACAGCTCACGGAGGGAAATGAAAGCCTGTCTTGCTCATGATTCATCTAATTGTCCAGCACATGAGTCACCTCCACAAGCTCTGACTTTCTCTTGTGAACACAAAGGGACTACTGCATGACTACTACAGATTCAGAATTAAGGGAAATTAATCCCTCTTGACATCAGGAAACAGAGAACTGGATTATTCAGAGGGTTGTGAGTATATGTCCTGCTGGGGTAAATTCCAGCTTCCCAGCCTGGGCTGGACATAGCAATCCCTTAAAATACTTTCCCAGTTTCCTTGAGTGAAGGCAGTTGGGGATGGTATCACAGGATGTGCTACAAACATTATAAGCAATTCTGCCATTCTGTTGTTCCTTTGGGGGTCTGACATCCATCATCCTATTGAGCAAAGCCCTGAACAGGATTCCTTCCCTGAGGGGCCTTTGCACCCCCATAAATATTCATCTCCTTGTACGCAATTGTAAAGACCTTTGTTAAGAAGTTGGAATGAAGCTTCTGGGGTAAGACTGTACACCCCTTTTCCTCCTCAAGTCAAAGGCATTGGGTTTTAGACCATGACCCTTATGGATCTCTTGACTCAACATATCAAGAAGGTCTGTTTGTTCCATATCATAAGCATCTCCTGGTTAGAGGTATGTGCTTCTACAGATTTGCTTTCTGGCATCAAGACTTGCATATATTTGTCCTCTCCAGAACACAAGTGAAGAGAATAGAAGCTCTTCTTTGCTCATTGCACCTTTCCAAAAGGTCCTAGGGCTCAGGGCTGTGACAGTGGACACATTGGTTCATATCAACATTGCTACATTTAGATCTCAGAGAAATAAACAAAACAGAAAACTAGCCATCACGCTGTGATGCAATACGAGGTCATTGTAAGGGCTGAGATTCAGAACAAAAACATTTTAGCAGGGCCTGTTGGGATAGAGCAAGGGGTAATGGTTTGAAACTAAAAGATGGCTGGTTGAGATACTAGGAAGAAGTTTTTTACAATGAGGGCAGTGAGACACAGGCCCAGAGACGTGGTAGATGCCCCATCCCTGGAAACATTCAGGGCCAGCCTGGGCAGAGCTCTAAGCCACCAGATCCAGTTGAATGTGTCCCTGTTCTTTGCAGGAGGGGTGGACTAGATGACTTGGAATGGTCTCTTCTAACCCAAACTATTCTATGATTCTATGATTCTATGAAAGCAAAGTCATAGGAGATGCTCAAAGAATGGTGATATCTTTCTGGCTACTGAGCAATTTGTTCATTGACGTGTGCTGGGACACGCAGGACAATTGATTCTCATATTCTTTGCCTGCCCTCTGGTGGTGAATGGCTGCTGCTTAATTGTATGCATACAAATACATTTATATATACTTGTGCATATGTATATATACACGTAGGCACACATACATTGGCATATACAGCATAAAATGCTTACATCTGAATTGAACCTTGAATTTGAATGTTACAGATGTGAACAGTAGTTAATTATCACCATTGGCTGTGGCTGATCTTTTCAATGCTGAAGATTTTCCTGTCATTATGTTAAAATTTAGTTCATTAAATATTTCAGAATGACAATAATAAGAGTATAGTGAAATATTTGCTCCGGCTTGAGAGACTAGCAAGGTCTTCATGTGTTCTTTTCCTCTCTATAAATAAACTCTGCTGAAACTGGGTGAGGTGTACAAAATCAAGAGCAAAAGGTTTTTCCAGGACCAGTTCTTATAGCAAATAAGGGACAGCAAAAAAGATAACTGGCTCAGCACTGCTGCTCCTTTCCCTACACAATGCCAGTCTGGGATAGCAGGAGGCCACCGAGAGAATGGCGAAAACTTGGAAGACATATACTCACAGAATCACAAAATATTCTGAATTGGAAGGGATCCACAAGGTAATTGAGTCCAACTCAGGGATCAAATCCACAACCTTGGCATTATTAGTGCTATGCACTAACCAGCTGAGCTAATCTCAGTGCTCCCTCACCCTTGGTGAGGTTTTTTACAGGTTCAGCAAGGATTCAGCATCATAATTCCACTCATTTTCCCTTGTAGCTGCAAAGAGCAGAAGGATTTGCCATGCAGCCCTTCACAACTCCTAGAAATATGTCCAGCACCTGGGCACAAGATAGTGAGGATAAATGCATTCAGCACTGCAACTTTCAGGACTTACATAAATATAGGAGGTATTGGCTGAACACAGTGTTCCAGCCTTTTCTCTTTGGATGACCTCTTGCAGTGGGAAGGGCAGCAAAGGTGATATTCATATTGATGAGATTTGTCTGTGTCCAGAGGGAAGTGAAACAGAAAAACTTCCCATCAACACCTTAATTCATCACTCAGTGCTTCCAAGTGAAACTGCAGATTTCCCCTCAGGGGAAGGGAGAATTGTCTTCAGTCCTTGGAGCCCTTGACATCTGCAAGCCCTTCCATAGATTATTATCCTGATTACACATTTGCCTTGGAATTTGTTTTGAAGCTCTATGCAGGGATGAGCACACTGAGCTCTGTAGCTTTAGGCAACATGGGTATGATGTCCATAGTCACAGGCTCCCCAGGGATGTGGCCACAGCACCCTCACATCCTTTCCCGCTGGGCAGTTTTCCAACCACTCTACCCCCAGCCTTTAGCGCTGCCTGGAGTTGCTGCAGCCAAAATGAAGAACCTGGCACTTGGCCTTGTTCAGCCTCACACAATTGGCCTCAGCCCATCATTCCAGCTTGTCCAGATCCCTCCTGCCCTCCAGTAGATCAGCACTCCCAGCCAGCTTGGTGTCATCTGTGAATTTACTGAGGGTGCCCTCTATCCCGTTGTCCAGAACATTGATAGAGGTATTAAACAGGACTGGGCCCAATACTGAGCCTTGGGAAACACTACCTGTGACCAGCTGCCAACTGGATTTAATTCCATTCACTACCACTCTCTGGGCTCAGTGAGCCAGCCAGTTTTCCACACAGAGAGGAATAAACCTGTGCAAGGCACGAGCAGCCAGTTTCTCCAGCGGAATGTTCTGTAAAACAGCGTCAAACACTTCACCAAAATCTTGATAGAAAATGGAAAGTTGGTTCTTCTCAATGCTTAGGGCCTCTTGTTATTCCAGATATTGGGAATGATTTGGTGGAGACCTCACAGGATATGAAAACTGGTGTCCCACCAGAGATGAGGACTCCCCGTCTGGGGAGATTCTTCACTCAGTTCCTTTCCACCTGCCCACCTTCTGCTGGCTGGTTCCTCTCCACACACACCAGTGCTGGACATTCTGCTCCCATCCCAGCAACAGCCACGAGGACAAAAGTACAGCAGCAGGGATGGAGAGGAGAAGGTTTTCAGGCTGTTCCCTCACCTCCGTAGCTTGAGAAATGGAGCTCCATGGTTCACCCTGCAGATTCGACCCAAATCTTGGACCCACCATGAATATCAGGTCATATTTTCCTTTTGTCCTGACTGTGTTGCAGCCCTGACAGGTGCAGTCAGCCAGAGCAACCCTGATGACATTAACAAATGAATAAACTTTAAATAAACTTTGAATCCATGAATAAACTTTGGCACCTTATTTGGGTAACAAACTGTGGTTGCTCCCTCGAGTGCTTTCTATTTGCTGATGGTGTTTGGGGAGCTAGGAGTTACAGATTTGACTGGGCAGGCAGTCACCTCCTCAGGGAGCCCACACAAGTAGGTTAAACAAAAGCTTTATTTCCACACAATGTTCTTGGGACATGGTGCCAAGATTTCACAGACAGCTCAAAACAAGGATTGGAAAGGAATGCTGTGCTCCTGTCATGCTTTTTTATTGCAAACAGCCTTGAGTCACAAAATGCATGTTCAGAGCCTAGCCTGGCCTTCCTTTAAAATCAGAAGTGTTCAGATCAACAGTTTATAGATTTGTCCTTTAAAGCAATAAGGTACCAAAGCAGAGCTCACATGCAGGGAAGTGTAAGCAACTTTTTGAAGCACCAGATTCTCAGTCCATAAGACAACAGAAGAAATATTCAATAAGCCATCACTATTAAAACAGTTAATTGCAGCACATCTGCCATCAGATGTTTTTGTGTGTTGTTCAGACAGTGTATTTCTTCTGGTGAGAAAAGACCTCAAGGCTGGAGATTTAGGCCTGCAAAGTCTTCTTCTTCCTTCTCTTACTGCCCACATTTCTCTGACTAGTGTGGAGAAAGGCCAGTTGGTTTCCTGCAGCATTTCAATATTTTGAAATGCTATTTCAGTTCCAGCTTTTGAACAACAACAACAAAAAAACATAAAGGAGGAAGCTGTATGTGGAGATTGGAGCTGAGACTTCTGCCTCCGGGGTTGTTTTGGTATCAGTGACTGCAATAGCCCAGCAGATGGGTAGCTGAGGTGTCTGGCAAACAAACTGCCCGAAAACCAGGCCATTTTCCACTTGAAAACTGCAGAATGTTTTCAATTTGACAAATTGTAACAACAATAGAAGAAAAAGGCTCCAGCACTTAATAAATGCCTTCTGTTCAAGACCAACTGGGATTTCATGCATGGTTTTGCAGTTTTCATCTGGGTATCAGGCCTATGGGGATATGACATATTTTAGCATTGGTCCTTGGCCCTGAATCAGTTTTTCCTGAGTTTCTCTGTATATGTTAATGAACATATTTCAGACACCTAGATTTGTGAAAATGAGTGTATTAACTTTCATCATCTGTTGTTTTTTTAACTGTGCCTGAAGTCTGTGCTATCAAGCCCAGCTCCTGGACAGCCCCAAGTTGAGAACAGAAAATGACAAAAGGGCGTTTTAGTTCCTTTGAATAAAATAATTGTAATATGTCAATGAAAGCAGTTGATAAAAGAGAATCATCTGATAAAATTTTCCTTGGCCAAACAGGCCCTGCATGGGAAAGGAGGATGCATTGCACCAAGTAGTGACAAAGTGAAGCAGAAAAGTCATGGATCAGGACAGGTGCGGAGTCAGGAAGCAAAGCGAAGAATTTAATTTCCAGGATGCATTGTGTGACAACTTTTGTGGGTGGTCCTCGCAGTCCCTCCACTGCATCCTGTGCTGTTCAGCAGAATTTAGGGATGCTCAGGGAAGGAAGGAGAACCATGGGATGCTGACATCTGCAAATATCATGAAGTCAGGCTTGGGAGGGATTGGGAGAAACTCTAGTGAATGACAAAAAAACTGGTGAACGAAATTTAATACCAACAGCTGTAAAGTAACGAGCATCAGAGGAAAAACATTATGTGCTTCTTGCACTGCACAGAACATGGATTCTTGTTTCACCAGGTCAGGGAGCCCTCTCCTGTGGTCACTTCAGGAGGGCTGCAGGAGTACCCTGGTGCGGGATGAATACAGAAAAGCTTTCCCTGCCCGCCTGTCTCAGTAGTTGCAGGCCTAGGGGCTCTGTATGCTGCTTCTCACCCTGCAGCTGCAGGAGCCTGGAGGACAGGACAGCAATCACCCAGGGTCTGGAAATAATCCTTAGTGTATCTGGAAATAAGCCTTAGAATGCGCTCAGGGCATTTTGGGACGTCTCTTTCAACTCCATGTGCTAACCCAACCTCCCTGTACATCAGACTCTGTATCCTACAGCTGACCTAGCCATCCCATAGCTCTTCATCAGGCTGAGTTTTACCTGTAAGAGCTTTATCTAACCCCACCATTTTACACAGTTTCAGTCTGTGCATGAAGAACTACAGTCTCTCTGCCTTCTCCCATGTATTCTTTTATTCTAATCGCTCTCTGCAAGTACTTCAAAGGAGGTTGTATCTGCCTGGAGGTCAGCCTTTTCTCCCAGATAAAAAGCAATAGGACAAGAGGAAATGGCCTCAAGTTGCACTAGAAAAGGTTTAGATAGGGTATTAGGAAATATTGCTTCACTCATTGAAAGGGTTGTCAAGCATTGGAATGGGGAAGTGGTGGAGTCACTGTCCCTGGAGGTGTTTAAAAGACGTGTAGGTGTGGCCCCAGAAAAACGTGTTCATATTTTTAAATAAGATATATGCTGCAGGGAGTGGTGTTGCCCCCTCCTCACATTAATATCCCCTGTTATGGGGGATATTAATGTGAGGTTCCCAGCCCTGGGCTGCTGCAGCTCTTTGGGCTCCCATCAATGCTGTGGCTGCTTGCTATCTTTCTTGAATTCTTCTGCATCTCACACCTTCCCTGCCTAACTGTCCTGCCTCTGGCTGGTGTATCTTGAGACCTGCTTTTAAATTATTGTGTAATCCAGTGAATATGTGAACAGGGATCTCCATAGGTGCCTCTTCTTCACAGGGAGATGGAAAGTAAGCTGAGAAGTCAGCTGAAGGCAAATATACAAACTAGAATGAGATTTTCAGGTGGAGGGTTAAGTCTTCAAGGATCTTTGTTGTCATGTCATAAATGGACTGCTAAAATACTGTAGGAAATACAAACTATATTCAAGCAATGTTTATTATGTGTAAATACATCTTCTACATCTCTCAACAGGTTTGCACAATTACGTTAAAATTCACTCTATAACATTAGTGGTAAAATTTCCATCAATCATGGTAGGTTCTTGTTGATAATAGTTACTACAACGTGTGCTTCCTTATCCAAGAATCCACCAAGTGCCTTGCCCACAACCATCTGAGAAGTCTGACGTGGCGTTACAAAAGTTTACATTTGCTGCTTCCAGCCCACATCTTCCTCATTACAACATCCTAACACTAGTTTTAGGAGAAAAGTAAGTAAAAAGAAAAGAAAAAGAGCATGATACAGTAATCTTAGTTTGTATGGGAAGAAATCTCATGAGTGAACATAAATCTGTCCAAACAGAACGATACCAGGAAAATATAAATAAGTTTTATATATTTCTAACAGTAGAGGTATCACACTCAAGGATGAGTCCTTGGCCTCTTCCTGTTGAAACTAAGAGGAAAAATTACCACTGGCTTCAAAGAGAATTAAGAATTATCCTGGGATTACTAGAGTCATCAGCGACTAGAACTTTGCTTCTCTGCCACCCTTTCCCACAGATTTATTATCTTATTTTTTAAAGGAATTCAAAGGATGTTGTTTATTTTAGAAGACTACAGGCTGAAGAAAGGATTTAAAACTGTGTCAGAAGTGTGGGTTGAAATCTTGTTTCAATTATTTTCATGGAAAATTCAGGTTGATTTAATCCACACTGAGAAGTAACAAGACAGCAATGATAAATGGTTCTTTTACATGGGAAAATAACGGAAAAGACATGAATTATGCAGAAATCGTTTGATTTTAAACTCACATTTGCACAGACCAGTCCTCTCTGGAAATGTACATTGAAGTATATTGTGTCAGAATTACCTGCCCCATGTCTCTTCCGTGGGACTTTATTTTTGAATGAATTTTCAAACAGAGAGTGAGCACAGGGAAGAAAGTGAAGGCTTTCCTAATCCCTGGTTGACAGCTCAAGGGTTATATGAGCTTTTTGACAGATGTCACTCAAAGGCCAACTTCTCCTACATGGAATATCAACTCACCACTAAAATAGCAGAAGCTTCTTTCACAAAACCAGATGCCACAGAGTAAAAGCTCATTATTAAAGAGCATTAATGAATTTCCCTTCTGTTTTTGCTTTTCAGATGTTTATACTTCAAACAGATCTTACTTTGACAGTGCGTGTTTTATACTTGATACAGTGAATTAGCTGGGAAAATACTGTGTTCCTTAGCTTTGTGAATTCAAACTCACCTGGTTTCATAAAGATATTTTCAATATTCAATGAAAATTTGCCAAGGGGTTGTTGACTCTTATTTATTATCTGAATGGTAAAAATATGTTTTGACTGGTCTGAAGAGAAGAGTTCAAACTGAACTTGAGAAAGGCCTGAGTGTTCTCACTCCCATTATGTATGGTGGTAATACTGATTAAATTACCATATCCTCTCTTCTCTTCAGCCTTGCAGAAGAGAGAACAATTCCCAGAAGGTTATTAGAAGCCAGATGTTGAACAGGAGTGAAAACTTGGAAGATGAAGTGGGTAACATCAAAATTACTTGACTTTGAGGAAGAGTGCTCTGGTGGAAGTGCCTACAGGCCAAATGTTGACCCTTTACAGACAGCTTCTTACCCACATGGAGGTTTACTTTATAGACAAGTGCTTTAGAGACCACTTGGAGATTGGTAAGGAAAAAGAGTGATAGATTTCAGGCATTGCACCGCTTTAATGATATTCTCTTAATTCCCTCAGCCCCACTTTTACAGGAAAAAAAATAGTATTACTCAGCTAATGGAACTGCATCTCAGTTTTGCAATACCTTGGCATTCTGTTTTGTTCTTGACTTGGGATGAAAAGCATAAAATGCTTTCCATATCCTGTATATGTGTGTGCATAAAGCAAAAAAACCTCAAAAACCTTCTTGCAATTTAGATCTGGATTTGTGAATATGACATATTTTGACATTTTGAGCAGAATCTCATTTTGGCATTTGAAACAAATATTGATTCATACCAAACTGTTTCAATTCAAAACTGTCATTTCAGTTTGAAAATAGCACTAAATTGGCATTTGCAGCTGAAATGTCAATTTGAAAGAAAATGTGTCAGCTTAAGTTGACATAGAGGAACAAAACATTTTGATTCAAAATTTCCCTCCGTGGGGGAGTAAAAATATTTTTTGTTGTTGTCCAAAACGTTTTCTTCTCAATTGCATGGATTTTCATGAAACCAGAGCTTCCCACAATAACAACAGGAAAACAACTACTTAATGTAAAACAGTGAAACCATTTGAGCACTTGGCATTATTGTTTGAATCCAGGCCCAAGAGCAGCTGAACTTGTTAGTGCTGCCACACAGACCTAGCTAAAATATTCTTTGAGATCATCCTTGGGACAACTGCTCATGAAGAGCTGGAACTACCACCACCATCACCCTCACTTTCCTCCCTGGTGCACCCCTCCCAAAAATACACATATACAGCTCTGCGTTGGTGCCCAATTTCACAAGGATGATGGTCAGGAGTCATCTGCCTGCTCAGGTTCACCCTCTGCAAGAACTAAGAGGCTTCCTTAATTATACTGCTTTGGGCTAGCTGGGACATAAATGGAGAGTGAGCTCTGTTGGATTGGCTCCAAGGCATCCTTCCTGACCTTACTTGTTCTTTGCTGTGTTCTTCTCAGATTTCATCCTCTTCAAAACTTATTTCAGCCTCCTTCATGCTCCCCAGCTTTTTTATGTTTACTTTTCTTAGTGTCTTCTTTGTGTCCCTCAAGACGGATTTGAATTTCCTGGTCAGTACATCTGGCCACTTGTGGCTGTAAAACAGAGACGAGGAGTTAGCAACTCTGCTCACCAAGGCATGACTTTTCATTTAGCACCATTTTGTGTCAGCCGAAGCAGAAATGTTAAATGGTGGAGTTGAAGTGGGTCTTTTGCTACAATACTTCAAGTGTTCATGAAGCTCAGGTTCTGGGCCACCATCTGTTGGTGGGTGCAAATTTATTATAACATAATGAGGTTCCCAGAGACAAAACAAACATCAGAGACCTGTAGAAGGCCAGAAGCTGAGCAAATGGCAGGGTTTTAGGTAGGTCTCAAACCTGGAGCTTCCCTGTCATACACAGAGCATCATATGAATAAGATTTACTGTTTATTACAGAAGAAAATATCATTCCCGCTGTTGGAAACCAAAAAGAAATCAATTCTAATCCCTACTACAAACACCAACGTGATTATATAGAGATTAGAAAGAAATAGTTAAGAAATAGTTGTGTATATACATAAATGTATGTTTTAAACTGTACACACCATCATTGTGTACAATGAACATGCAGTCACTTTAGCATAGAAATATATGTTAAAAACCAACTACATGAAGCAGATATTCTGTAGAAATAATACAACGGGTAATGTTTTTAAATCAAAAGAGGATAGATTTAGACTAGATAAAAGGAAGAAATTTTTTGTGATGAGGATGGTGAGGCAGCAGTATAGGTTGCCCAGAAAAGCTGTGGATGCCCCATCCCTGGGAGTGTTCAAGGCCAGAATAGATGGGGCTCTGAGCAACCTTGTCTATGATCTTATCTGCTGGTCATCTGTTCCTTGCTAGTCTATGGTTTGGCCAGCAAGCCGCAATTATTTAGGTATTTACAGTATTTCCTGACCCAGGGGTCTCCTGTCACTAAGCTGAGTTCACAGGATGAGGGATCAGAATACAAGGAGAGTCAAATCCTTGAGGAAGGGCGGAAAAAAAAAAAAAAAAGAGAGAGAGAGAAAGAGAGAAAATAACTTGACAAATTGAGCCTCAGTACTTTTGGGTAATCCCAGGCTGGTGCTTTTGTCCTTGCAGGATACACCACCTGTATGCTTATATATCTGAATATCAGCAGAGAGCAGTACAGATTGTACTAAGATTCACACACAATGGGTCCCTCCATAAATACAGCCACTGCCAATCACACTGGGGTGAAATCTCACCGCTGAGAGCTCCACAATGAATTCTGACTGACTTGCATGGCGTCTAAGTCTCATCTCCAAAGTGAGACCAATCCACGGATCCTAAGGAGTCATTGACCTCTCTGTGACACAGCCCCCTGTTGTGTTTTGAAGTTAAAGAGAGAAATCCCTTTTTCCTTATCAGAAGCATTGTAAGATGCTATGGGTGGGATTCATCTACCTGAGGATATTGTACCACAGCATTTGAGATGCCATGGTTTATCCTACATGGTCTTCAGCTGTTCTCTTATCTACCAGCCTTACACAAGTGTCTGTGATGAACATGGTGCTCTGGGCTGAATCCCACTTGCAGGAGTGTGTTAGAAGTTCCATGTTAAGGTCACAGATCCTATCACAGGATGAAGGATAAGGGTCACTAGTGATATAGTCAAGAGGTTTATCTTCAGGTAACTGGAGGTGCACTCTGGTGTTCATCATGCTTTGTTTAATGTTTTTATCAAGATCCAGCCAGAACCATCACTTCCCTTTGAAATCAAGAATCCACCAGAAGATTCTGCACAGAGTCACATTCCATATTCCACAGCAGTGTCCACAGCTACTCTTTCAAGGTTAAAGGATTGACTCCTGAGCATGAAGATCAGAGTCTTGATGTTCCTCTAGACTCCAGGCCAAATGAATACTCCAGAATACATAATTACTCCAAGATGGGAATCCCAATCATACTACAGCAAGAACCCTGTGGGATTGTTAGCAGTTTATGGTCCCAGACTAATAGGACCAAAAATTGGGTGAATTGGCTATAGACCACTACATTTGAGAACCTTGTATAGTGTTCCTTTCTTGCTATCAAGGAAAAACAAGGTTACTGGCAGCATAGTCCCTTTCATCACAAGCATCTCAGATAGATTAGCTGGAAACATCAGTAAACTACCACGCAGGGATGTGGGAGTAAGTGGCTGTTGAGGACTTAATTGCCTCCATTGCAAGCTTCCTGCACCCAAGGATTGAGCTAGGGCCATTGATAAGATCCAGGTATGAGTATCTTACTGATTTTTCAGCTATTTCCCATGGATTGAACAAAATTGGGTAATGAGGACCTTCTGTTCTCCACAATACACCGCTGATCAGCCTTGCTTCAGTGTGGAAGTCTATGTCTGTGGGTAATACATGTACTTAATACTTATATATGGGTACATGTGCAGGTTTTCTCAAGCAGGGCAAACCCAAGTGTGGGATCCTCTTTGTCTCTTGCCCTGGAGGATTCACTGGTATTTCCAAGTGTAAATCAACAGGGTGATCTTCTGTGCCTTGGAGCTGGTATTTAGCACCAGGTGTTCACATATGGTAGTGCTTATGCAGGTCTCTGCAGATTGTGTCCCATATTTAAATAGTTTTGTTTATTTTATTTTTTAATGAGGATTTTTTGCCCTTAGGTCCTCGATAGGAAGGACTTCAGAAAAAAAATTTAAATATGTCTTAAGGGAGATAAACGAGCCTGGTAACATACCCTGAGTCTTTAATAGACGTGTCTGGGAAAGAGGAGCACAGCCAAAAGCTACCTGCTGGGTTTTATCCTTGTGAGAAAATTGGATGGAGCTTTAGTCTTCATAGTAAACTATCAGCCTGATATGGTGTATCTTAGGGGTTTGTAACCAACCTATATCTAGGCACTCTGGGCTTTCATCTGCTTCTCCTTTCTTTAGGGAAGCGGAAATGAAATACACATTAGTCCAGAGGAGCTGATCAGAAGCACTATTGCTGTTTTTAGAGATATTATTAAAAAAACCCACTCATGCATCATTTTCAGGGGACACCACACGTGCATGTGTGGCTCTGCATGCTTCTATGCCAGCCTTGCTCTGATAACCCCTTCTTGTTCCGGTCATGCTGCCATATTCCATGTGACTTCTGAATTCCACCCAAACCATAAATCTATTATCTCTTGTACCTGTAGGTACCATAATGATGAATATCAAAGCTGCATCCTGTTTCTGTCCTGAGCTATGGAATTACACTAGGCAGGAGAGGTACATAACACAAAAGCAACAATAGGCAATTTGGATTTTTCCAGGCTTGAACTCCACTTTTATCTCTGTGTTTACCATGTACTGGGCTCTTCCTGACCCAGTGAACATAGGGTGGATTGATAATACACTGAAGGTAAACACAGTGATAGTGTATGTCTTTCATGAATTGATATGATACTCGGTCATAAATTCACTAGGAAATCACACAACAAGGCTACTACTGTCTTCAAACAGCTTTGCTGCTGTTCCAAGAACCTTTCAAGCAAGACATGCTAGAATAATAACAGATACTAAAAAAAAAAAAAAAAAAAAAAAAAAAGGAATAAAAAAGGGAAAAAATCGAAGGAAAGGGGGAAAAAAGACACTAAAACCACCAAAGTGCAGACAAGAACACACAAGCAGACACTAAACAGCAGAGCTACATGGGGACTTTCCTACAGCTACTACCTCAGATCTAGGCCCTTTTGCCAAGGAGCTTTTCAGTTTTCCTCCTTTCGAACTCTGCAATTTCTTCTGGGAGTAACCCATGACCTCTATACCTGCAGTGAACAGGTAGGCCATTAGAGAAAGAACCAGTTCGGTTTCATCTGAAATAAAGAACAGACTGTAATAGAGACTGAGGGAAAGGTGAATGTCTTCAGGTGAGAAAAAGGAAAATATGTATGGGTCCTGGTTCTGGTTTTATTTATTACCCTCTTGTACCACTTGACTTACAGCAAAGGATGAGGTCAGCTAATTAAATTTTAAGTGTCCAGAGAGCTCTTGGCACTCTTAGACACTTCTGCCAGGACAAAATGAATTACTTTGTTGATTGAAGAGTACAAACTAAATCTGTATCATGGCTGTTTCCAGAATTTATTAGATAAGATGAATCCTGGGAGAATAATTCCATTATTCCACTGATCCTTTCCCTCATTCATTATAGAAAAGAATAGAACAAAACAACTGTGAAGATCTTGCCTTTGGTTAGTTGCCTCAGTGGCTTTTGGTCTTCCAGGGGTTGCTTGCAGAAGCTCTCAGCTTGCTAAGCTGTGGGCACGTTTCCTAGTGGGAATCCTATTTAACTGTCCCTAGAGAAAGCCAGTTGTCTCTGAAAGCTGAACACAAATTTTACAGCCTTTCCTGAGGGAGATCAGAGTCAAGTTTCAGCTCTTTTGCCAATTCCACTCTACAAATGGAAATGCCTAGCCAAGTTGTCCTCCCATGCCTTATCTAAATCCTCAGCTCTGGGAACATCTTTTTTCTTTTTAGGAGTATTGACCCCTGTTTATAAACTTCCTCATGAATTATGGAGCCTTTAGGACTGGGTTCCAAGGACAGGGAAGCCAGGAGGATATAATCCTGATGGGTTCAGTAAGGAATGACTTCTGGGAATCTACAACTCAGGTGAGATTTAGATCCCTGATATTTTTTACCTGCAGATTTCAGCCACACATGGGTGAGAGAGAGGGGTTTGTTCTTTGAGTCCACCCAACAGGACTTCACCCACAGGGGAGTGGAGGAAGTTGCTGCCTGTGTCTGCACAACAGTGCAACGGGTTGTGGCCCACAGAAGGTGAAGGCCTGACTGGGGTGTTTGGGGATCAAGCACGGTATTAGACTGCCTGAGGTCCACCTCCAGACATTGCTCACGCAAGTATCAAATAATTGTTTGGTAATGACTTGACTTTCATCCACTGAAGAAGAACAAAAAGAAAGATCTAGTGTAAATAGGACTTGCACATCTTCTGAACTCACTAGACTGAACAACTGGAAGGGTATGGTTCTGCATAATTTATCCCAGCCTCGGAAAAAACCTTTTCTTTTGGAGACACCTGTTACTTTTCCAAGGTCCTCTCTTCCCATCACCTTGTTTCCAAAGTCAGCAGGAGAAAGTCTGTAAAGTTCTGACTTTATTTCCTTTCTGAACACTGCATTTAAGGTTTCTTGCTATTAGCACCAATTCTGTAGCATTCCAGTCAATTCTCCCAGAAACTTCACTTGCTCAGAAAGAGCTTGTTTAAATATAAAAGCTGGAGCAACCACATCATGAGTCAAACAGTCTTGTTTGAAGAGAGATGAGTCTGCGTCTTCCATTCCCTTTCTCATCCACCATGAGATTTCAGAGAAAAAAATCTTATTTCTTGCTGTCATTATGCCACAGCCACGATCAGAAGACTCCCTAGTCTTCATTTTGCTTTTGTGTTAAGGGGTCAGAAATAATTTGAAAAGAAGGGATTGAGTGTGAAGCAAAAAGTACCTGTCCTGTAATTGCATGATCAAGCCTATGAGCCAAGGCAAGCTTTGATTTCCTTGAATAGCTCTTGTTAAATGTTATATAAAGTTTATTTAGGAAATATTTTTATCCTGCTCTATAATTCCAGCTATCAACCGGAAAGACAACAAGAGTTTTTCACTGCTGTTTGGTCCACAAGCTCTTTTATTTTTGGTTTAAAAGTGCATTTGAAAGACTCCAGACAAGAGCCCAAGTGGAAATGCTTTCACTTTTCTCCTCAGAAAGACACACCAGCAACACTAGAGAATCTCTATGGATCCATCCCACCAGGGTGCTCCATCACAGACAAAGCAATGAGAACCTTGTACTGTGTAGAAGAAAAAACCTTGTTTCCTAGTGGGTGTCTTTTTCCTGGCTCATAAAATGGTGTTTCTCACTTGGGGTTGGGAGATGGATTCTTTGATCACCCTTCACTGTTTCTCACCCTTTTATCTTCAACAAGGATCCTTCAAACAAGCATCTCAGCTCATCCTCCAGGACTGATCCTCATGCAAGTGAGGATGAGAGAGCCCCAAATCTCTCATGTTCCTGGCTGCATCTTCAGTTTTCAGTGATGTCTCACATTAGGTTACACTTATCACTGTGAATGGGAGTGGGTTAGATGGCCTATCAACCCTTCCGGACTTAAGACTTACTGCATGAATTCATACAAGGTAAGGGATCTGGGTTTATGGTAAAAATAAAAAACTCTCATATGTTCTTTACCTTACCATGCTAATGGTTAAAAACCTTTGAGAGAATTGACAATCTGTATCTTTCTTTGCTGACTTGTATCAATTTTTTTCCTCCAGTTAACTTTCCATAACTAATTTAAAGGGAAAGTTTCTGAATAAAACTACCTGCTGGGATAGAGGACTTCTGATGCATTCCAACACTGTGTTTAGTACCAGAGTAAAGAATTTCTGAACCAGGATGGTAAAAGTTGGAAATTCAGAAGACCAAGAATGTCACTCATCTCCTTGGAATAGCAAAGTAAAATCATCTTGGCTCTTGGTTTTGTTCACAAAATAAAGCATGAGATAAAAACCAGTACTCATAGACTTCATGTAAGGAAACACCTAAGCAGAAGATAAGTTGCCTCAGAACAGGGTGAAAAGATGAATAGAAGCGGAATTTATTCAGTACTTCCTTTTTCAGCTCTAAAGCTTACAAATGAGGAAATCCCTACAGAATTATATGAAGCAGTGGCTTGAAGCCATATGGGCCAATAAGAACGAAACAACTTTCAACCTCTTGATTTTGTGCCAAAACCTCAAGATATATATATATAAAACATCAAGGTAAGGCTGGAAAACAGGACATAATGTCTGATACCTATTTGGTAACAGCACAGCCTATACATGAGGCAGTTCTCCAAATATTTGCTTTGCTTGAACATCCAGTTACTTCTTTCTGTCACTTGACATTTGATTTCTATGGGGTATAAGTTTCATTTTGACCCTTTGTTAGGACAAATCCATGTTTGTGTAACTTTACTTTTTTCTTCTGATTACTGTCACAATCACTCAGCTGCTGCATGATTGGTGGGGACAGAGACATTGCAAAAAAACAGTGAAGGTCTGGGCCTTGGGACAAGAGTAGAAGATCATCTCCCTCTCTGCAGTGCTATGGGTGGACTTTTCAGAGGTTACCCATGGATGCTCAAGATCCTCTGATCCTGAGTATGAGGGGAAATGGGGAAATTTTTTACTTCTCTTATTGTCTGCCTGGACCTGATTAATTTTCTGCCATTTTCAATTCAAGTTTAGGAACAGCTTAGCCTTGCATAAGTCTGACTTTGTCTCACATGACCACAGGACAGGATCTTTGAGAACAGAAGAAAGAACCTCAACATTCAACAGAGGCTTAAATAATGACTTTCAGATAGTAAAACCAGGATGAGAAGAATCTACTCTCAAAGTAGAAGTCTTACTACTTCCTCAACTGCATGGTAAGCCACACCACCTCACTAAGATAACAAAATTCCTCCAAGTTTCATTTTTCCTGTGAATAATAGTGCATCATTGGTATCAACACACATTACTCAGTAGCCCATTTCCACCAACTATTAGATAAGAGACCTTCAAGCCTAAAATAATTGCCTCTCAGAATTATCTTCCAGTAAACTTCTATTTTCCACCCTGACTGACACTCAGATAACTTTAAAATTATGTCCTAAAATACTGTAAGTTCCACCCTACTCCAAAAAAAGCTCTGGGATGGCTCTGAGCCCATGGACTGCCCTGTATGCACTGCCCAAGTAGTTGACCATTATCTGCAGAGAGAGATAAAAAAAGTCTTTATTTACTAAGAGGGAATGAGGTGATACATAGCACAAGATTAATCAGAAAAAGTCTGAGCTACATTAAAACAAACCTTGTTTGCTGTCAGACATTGATCTCTGAGGTAGTCACTGTAGGACCTCAACAAAACAGGCATCTTGCAAGGGCCAATCCGATCAGACCCCATAGCAAGTATTTCTCTTTTATTGGCTATTAAGGGAGTCAAGGCTGACTGCTTTTAACGGGGGCTCTTCTTGTCAAACAAATCTGACTCTTGGTTTTTATGCCCTGACCACAACATCCTTTCCAGGCATACAGCAGGTGAGAGCTGAACAGGGAGTACTCTGTTTGCAAAGTCAGGCATTGCAAGGCCAGAAAATGACTTAATGAATTTCGAGTGCTGAATCTTTGCTCTCTGCCACCATCTGTATGGAGGTAATATCATTAAGTCTTCAATTACTTAATGGTGCCATAAATTTGTAACACAAAGTCTTCTTATTCTTCTGTTAGAATGAAAGGGAAGAAATGTGTTCATGCGTTGAATGAGGTTGATGTTTTCTGCAGGAATTTGATGGGAGAGAGAGAAAAATCTGAGCGTCTCCCAAACACTGAAGACACCTGAGACCTGAAAGTATCCCTACCTGTGTGTCTCCTATATGCACACAGAGCAGGAAGGAGATTCAGGGAGGAACTCCCTGGTGTTCAATCGCCAAGGGAGTATAGGAGAGAAGCAGAAAGTTTCCGTGTCACTTCTTGGGAACTGTGAATAAGGAGAGGCATTGAAGAAACCACATCACTTCTGAGACCCAGTACTATGCCTGAATATGTAAGTCACCTAAGGAAAATGATGTGGACTTTGCAAACGGATTACATGGAAAGCCAGATATTCAGCTTCTGGGCTCCAAAAAAGACCTTTTAATGAATATATTGAACAGTGATAAGTCACACTTACCCTGGCTTTATTTCAGGAGGTTTAGGTAAGGGCTTTAGAAAGCCTTTTTTTCCAACCAGCCAATATGTTTCCTCTACTCCTTTACCCTAAAATAAAACAAAAAATCCAGATTAAAAGTAGCTTTCTGACTGTCCTCTGCTTGATACGTAATTTCCTCACTAGGGTTCTCTGGCTTCATACATATCCAGAGGCAGATCATGCCTGGAAATCTTGGGTTGTCCTTCAGAACAGCTCAGGGATTATTTGAATTTCATTTTCTTAAAAGAGGATATTCATTATCCTTGTTCCAACTGTCATTTACAAATGACCCTCATTGATCTGGGTCATTGAAACTACATAGCTGAACACAAATTGGGAACTACAGGATCACTAATCATCTTGCTTGGCAGCACTAGCACTATTAATTGAGAGATTTTGCAACTCTTTCTGAACTGAGTATCAGAAGAATAACTTCCTCCTCTACCACAGATGATTTAGCTTTTAAGGTGTGATGCATCTGATGAACTGTAGGCATCTATAGGAGAGTCAATCACCCTTGACTGAAGGAGGAAAGCAGGCATTTATCTTCACATGAACTAGACCCTGAAAGTACTTCAGGTTAATCATTTCCTAAAGGGCCAATTTATCTCCACTAACTATGTAAAGGTTTCTTTCCATTGACTAAACCTGGAATAAATATCTCAGATCTCCACTTGCAGACATATGAACTTGGATGATTCCACTTGTCATGCAAGATGGTTGAGGGACCTGAGGCCATATTCAGACCTTTTCTTCTAGGTATTTAAGGCAAGCAAAGCTCCTACTTCAATCTATTGACTATGTAAGGATAGAAATAATGTTTGAATTATTTAGTATTGTCTTGTTTGGACACTAAAAATAGCAGCTTCTGTCAAGGGTGGACTAAATAGACTACTATGTAAATACTTATATCCAGCACATACAGCTGAGTGCTCGATCCCACAGCTCTTCAATAACCACCTCGTGTTGAAGCAACTGTAAGGGACAGTTTTGGAAGGATTCTGCTGAAGATTGGTGTATGAAGGCCAAAAGAGAGTTTAATATGAAAATTCCTTAAGCCAGAAGACTCCCCCGTGAAGTGCTTCACACAGCCCTGGCCTTCTTACCCTCAGCTCTGTTTTTCCCCTGGGTATGATTTCATAGCCTTCGTTCAGATTCTGAAGCGTATCCACTGTACTTTGGCTGACATGAATCCTGTAAGCTGGGAACACAAAGCAAAGCAGTTGGATCATTGCACTGCACATATGCTGCGAATTCCCCCCTGCTTCATCCTGACAAGGAAAAGTGCTCCAAAGCAACAGTGCTCCAATGCAGGTGTGTGGCTGCTGAAGCTGTGTGGTGCTCCTCTACACAGAGTTTAATGCTGACTGATGGATTCTTCCAGGCAGGGCTGCAAAGAGCACAGCGGGAGAAGAGATCTACTCTGGGGGCTTCCTGGAGCCCAAACACACTAAGAGTAGAAGTCCAGCTCTTAATAAAAATTGTAAATGGTTTTCCAGTAACATTGTCAGCTGGATTGCTGCTTTATCTATTGCCACAGTATAACTTGGGAATGAGAAAGAAATGAAAAATAGCCAACTGTCCTGCTCCAGACACCCAACATAATTTGAAAGCTGGGATGATGAGCAGAGAGATGGAGTTTGCAAGGGAACTTAAAAAAAATGTGGCTGTGTATCTAGATCTGTCTGGATTTTTAGAAATTGATGCCACCCAGAGCTGCCATTTAGTCTATGAATAAAAAGGGCTAAGGTGGAGAACTTTATTGAATTCCCATCTCCCCCAGACTGTTTTACAGCCATTGCTGGAACTCACTGAAATTCGTCATTGCTCTGCTGGTGTGAACAAGCTAGGCAATGTTTCTAAAACATTTTCCTCCAAAACAGTTTTCTTTGTTGTTTTTTGGTTAAGCTTTTATTTCAGTCGTGTCAATCATGTTCCCTTCTCCTTTGAAGGATGGGAGAGGAGCTGATTAATTTTTTTTCCATAATAATAAGAAAGAACATCAGTTTGAATATATAGAAGATCTGACAGCCACGAGGTACATTTCCTGAGAGACTAACCTACAATTTTCCTATTTATCTGTATGTGTTTGTATTAATTTGTAACAACGCTCTTGTACCTGCAATGTTCCTGCTGTCTCCAGTCTCAGTGGGACTTTATTTGACCAAGGGTATGATGGAAGCAGTGCCCGCATGTGCTTCAAGCCTTGCTTTGTACTGGTCATGACAGGTAAATGCATTATTTTACTTTGAAGAACAGCTCTGAATTCAGGGTTCTTAGAACTGACTGAAAGCAAGATCCAAACCGTATTGGAGAAAAGTAGGGCAAGATTCATGTTGATTTTGGTTGATGGGATTCGAGTCAGAGGACTGCAGCTGGAAGGCAGGATCTTAAAGGCTGACCCACAAGGGCAAAACGGGTGCCCTCTCCTTCAGGCTGCTTTGAGTTCTGTCATTTGGCTTGCCCCTTTCTTTGGCTGTCCCAAATACTCACACAAGCCTGTGGATTCCATCCGTGACGCCGTGTTCACTGTGTCCCCGAAGAGGCAGTACCGTGGCATGGTCAGCCCCACCACGCCCGCCACGCAAGGCCCTGAAAGACACACCAGCTCTGTAACCCAGGTGGTACTGCACAAATCTAGGGGCTCCCTGACAAAGAGATCTCATCTGCTCCTCTGATATTCAAAAAAAACCCTTGGGAATAGAGAAGAAGGTTTTCTAAAGGTCTCATTGGCCTTGGGGGTTTCTGCAAGCAATAAAAGACTATCATTGCTCTGGATGGCACACTGGTGTTCTATGTCTGAGAAAGGTCGTGTGTGGTAGGCCCTCAGTTCACCATCATCTGAGAGAAATTTGTTCAGAGTTCATGGAAACTCAAGAACTATCATAATCTCATTTTAAAAAGGCCTTTTTCCTTGTGAGAAAACTGAAGTTCAGATCCTGTGACATGCCCTGTATCCCACTGAAACAGTATTAAAAATCAGCCTTGGAAGGCCAGAGGTACTGGCAGCACTCTGGACCACCCAGTGTCCAGTCCTTGGAAAAGAAGATATTGTTAGCTCGCCTGTCTAGTCAAGACCTGGTTTTTCCCTCTTTCTCATCTTTTTACAAGCTCCATTCACTTCCTAAGTAGCTTCCAAAGAATTGTTGCCAAGTTGTCAGGGAGAGGTATGTGTGCAGGATGCACACGAACATCCACAGACTGAGAGATAAAATGTATGACAGCCAAACAGCACAGATAATTTTCATCTGGGGCATTTGGCTTAGTTAATGTTTCAACTGCACTCTGAAAGAGGAAATGCTAAATTTCATTGCCCACAATAGAAAATATCAGGCCTGCAAAATAAATAATAAAAAAAAAACAAACAGTATTATGCAGTGTGAGGCTTCCTGCAGACAAAAGACAGGAGTCTCTGTATTTTCCATCAGATGAATTTATGAGATATACCTTTTCAGGATATTCCCACCCTTTCAATGCCATGATCCCTCTGAATTAAGATTTAGTAAAACTGGTATCTAGGAAATCTTTTCCCATGCAAGATTACAAGAAATGTGAACACTGTACATCATCAACAGTACCTGAAATGATGCTATGGATAACGGTTATCATAATGTAAAAGGGTTATAAGTTAAAATGTTGGTTTTAAAACAGTAATAATAATAATTTTAGCCTAATTTAGAAGTGATCATTTACTTTGTTTAGTATGGTATAATTTTATGGTGATTTTAGCCTTATTTACAAAAATTGATTCTTCCTATAGCATTCAGATACATTTTAAGGACAATGATTACCCATAGCTGAAAGCTGTGGGGAACTTTGCAAGAAACCCTCTTGCTGTGACCTCTGAAAAGCTGTTGCTGCCCAAAGGTGCCAGATTTTAATATACTTTATGAGGATGCAAACTGAGACGTAAGACAGATTTTAACTCCTGCCTGATGAAGCATTGCTTAATAAAAGATTTATTTAAAAAGAGAGATGAAGAATGGTTCATTCTTAATGATTTTTTTCAGCAAAAAATATTACAAGGACTTGAACAGAATGGATCAAACTGGATAAAACACAGCAGGAAGAGACGGCATGAGATCATGAAAACCTGATTCAAGGGTTTTTTTTTTTTTTTCCAACTGTCAATGTACCTTGGACAAAACATTGTTCCTCAGAATCTCTTACAAGTTAATTCCCATCCTTATCAGTACTCTCTAATTTGTTTCAAGCTTTTCAGGAGAGGAACTTTATCCACTAGAGGATGTTTTATTCAGGTTTTCATCTACAGGCACTTCTATAGCACAGCTGTAAAAGCACAGTCGATAATCTGGGCCAAGGACCTTATGGTTCCCTAACTGGTCTTTATTATGTGCATGCTAATGTGACATATGCACAAAAAGAGGTCTTGCTGGAGACTTCTCAATTCATGTTTTCCCTGAGAAAACACTATCTCACACAACATCACCTCTCTTCTTTTGGTGGTGATAACATGACAGCAGCAGTCAGAAATCTCAGTAAGGACCAAAGCTCCTTCTGTGATAGGTGTTGCAAAGATGCAAAAAGGTGGTTGCTGTCGAAAAACAGCCCTCACTGATGAGGATTTGAACTCCATTGGTTAGAGCATGGTGCTAATAACACCAAGGTCATGGGTTTGATCCCTGTATGGGCCATTCACCTGAGAGTTGGACCCCATGATCCTTGTGTGTGTCCCTTCCAGCTCAGAATATTCTGTGATTCCATGATTCCATTTTAAGAAGCACAAATAAAGGCAGCTGAGTTTCTACTGTAGTCAATGGAGACCAAGTTAATGTGGTCAACTGAGCTGTGAGAGCTTTTGTACACCTGCACCTGAACAGCTCTACAGGGTTCACTTACATGTCCTCAGAATTAGTGCAGGCTCCCTAAAAATCCTGGAAACACCTCCATGTGGGTGCCTGAATTCAGGTTTCCTACTCAGCTGGTGCAATCATCTAGCCATTTCTGCAAAGCCCACAACACAGGAGAGGCAAGATTTTTAGGGCAAGGTACTATCTTTCTAGAATACTGCTTTTAAGCCTGTCCTGTTGCAGAAAAGTCTTAGTTCAAAAACAACCCTACTATATAAGCATTCCCAAAAGACTTCTCTATGTTGAAAGCATCCAAGACTTAATTCACTCACAACCTTCACCTCCTCTGCATGTTCCTCCTTTTCCAAACAGCTTCAGCAAAAGGTTAAGAAAAACTTCCAGTGGTAAATCTCCCACAGTAACAAGTCTCAGAGGAAACCAGACACCTTCACTGAGGTCATTATGGCCCAGTTGTTTAATTACACAGGTTCACAGGTTTGCTTTGAAGTGTCTCTTCGCCAGGGCTTGCAAGGGTCAGTTAATGAGAGGCTCTGGCTAAGAACCCGCAATAACCATCAGCAGTGCTCCAGAGTTTAAGAGTCAAGATCTAAGTGCAGGGCTGACTGCCAGAGAGGTTGACTTAATAACAAATCTTCTTCAGCCTCTGTGGAAAAGCTTATCCTCTCACCACTGCTCTCACTGACTGTCTTGCTCCAGCCCAGACATGGATAGCGGGAAACAGCTTAGTCAGCTAAGTTATCCTGGACCTGCAGTGAAGTCAAGAGAGGACAGCCAAGATTCCAGGATGCATTTAAAGCAGGGGAGAAAATGCAGACCAGGCACTGGTCTTCATGTCCTCTTTGCCTTACCCATGCATTGCCACGAGTGGATCATGGGCATGGAGCAGCAGAAGTTCCCAGAGGTGCAGTTTTCATCAGGGTTGAAAAGACATGGGCAGCCTATGCCCAAATGGCCTTCACTGCTTTTTTTGAGAGGAATCATGAGCTCCTCTTGTCACCAGTTTCCAGAGAGCAGCTGAAGCACATGGCTGAGGGTCACACCCTTTCCCCATGTTTTCCAGTACTGCAAAAGTGTCAGCCAAGTTCTCCTCTCCCTCAAGAGTTTCCCCAATGCTTTCATGATGCTGATGACTCCCTCTTCATGCTTCTTTTCTCAGGAGAAATAAGGTCTAGGGTTAATCAAACTGCTGTCAGCGCAGTGGCTCAGAGAGATGGTTTGCTTTGGAACATGGGTTTGTGGCTGCTCCCATAACAGCACGATGTTGCCAGATCTGTGCAAAACAAGATCTTCTGAGTTCCCCCCGCTCTTCCTCTCACACCCAAAATATTTCTTAGCAATTCTGCTTTCCAGATATCCAGGGTTCATAAAAACAATAAAAAAATATTACTACCCCCTGTAGACATCACCTAGGGATAGATTTCTTGGCTGACTGCATGGGAGATACATTGCAGAACTGCTGTCAACAGGCAGCAGCAGATGTTGAACACCAAATTCCTCCTCTTTCCATGTTAAACATGTGCTGCTGGTGCTCCAGAGGCTCCTACTCTGGGCAAGACAATCCGGGGCCATAGTCTCATCTAATTTCTGACAGAGTATAAAACAGACAGTGCTTCTGCAATCATTCCTTAACATTTTACACTTCTGTGAAGGGTCAACTAAAGCTCACAAACTTGAAAAAAAACAGTCGGGAGACGTGTTTTCAGAGATAACCACAAAAGAGGATCTTATAAGGTCTAGGAGATATGAAATATTGATTTTTACTCTGCTCAAGTCACAGCCCTGTTCTTGGGATATTCTGGGTGAGATACTTCCTTTACTCTGCTTCTGTCTTCCAACATGTATATCAGGGACAAGGATACTGACATCTGCAAAACACTTGAATGCCAAAGCTGCAAAAACTATTATATTGTGGATATATGTAGATATTATCAGATAAATAGAAGGATAAAACCCCCTGTCATATTAGATCAGACTCCTAGGCATTCTAAGTCATTCTTTGGCTTCCCACAATGAGCAACACCCAGCACTTTCGAGGAAGAGGCAGGAAGTCTAGTGACAAACAGCTGGGAAAAGTCTATAAATGACTGACTAAAAAATATATGAAATTATAAAGGTCCATATATCTTACAAAAATATTGATTCATTATAATAGCAGCTGTATTTTCCTACATTTAAAATACTTACAGCTATATAACTGCAGTTCTACTGGTTTGGAGTTTTTTGTTTTACTTTGGAGTTTAATTACATTTTTATATATATTTATAAAGGAACTTCCTCCTTTTTAAACAAACCACTGTTCTGTTAATTGAATACATTACGACTTCTACATCAGAGATAATGTTTTCTTTATAGCATAACTTTTTCTTAAGAGCTGTATCACATTCTTCTTCCAGTATATTCTACCTGGAACATGTCTCTAACCTCTTTATTCTCTCACTCTATATGCCAGTGTTTCTGTGCTTTCTCATTTTGGAACAGAGCTGCAAAGACACCACTGGATGTCTTGATATCCCGCCTTTGAAGGTCCTGTGGCACTTCAAAGAGCTATCCATACAATGAATCCCTTGTGACTAGCATGCCTGATGTAGTTCCTGGCTGGACAGAATACACCTTCTCTCCTTGAAATTATACTAAGCCACTTTCCTCCACAAACCCTCTCTGGGTTTTGTTTTTCCATTTTAACACTCTTGTTGATATGGAAGATTTTAAAGTGTCTTGTAAGTGTGTTTTTTTGGGGGTGCAGGCATGAAGAAAGCATTCAGAGTTGGAAATGCAGTTTGGAAGGAGCTCTCTGATGTTCAGGTGCAGGCGGGTGCTGCTGCCTACCTGTGTGCAGCCCGATTCGTATCCTGAGGGGAATGCCTGGCATGTGCCTCATTTTGAATGTTCCCACTGAGCTGAGGATGTCCAGGGACATGTTGGCTATTTCAGCTGCATGCTTGTTTCCATTCCGTTTTGGGAGCCCTGAAGCAACCATGTAGGCATCACCAATTGTCTCCACCTAGAAAATACCATTACATTAAGAAATAAATGTATAAATCGAAAAAGATGGAAAGGAAATACAGAATAAAATTACTCCTCACCTTGTAAACGTCATGGTTTCCAAGAACGGCATCGAACAGCGAGTAAAGGTCATTCAGAAGGTCAACTACTTCAATGGGTTCACTGAGGGCCGAAATGGATGTGAAGCCCACAATGTCACTGAAGTAGATGGTCACCTGGTCAAAATACTCCGGTTCCACAGTGCCAGCAGTCTTGAGGGCTTCTGCCACTGATCTGAAATAGCAACACAAGCAAAGACAGCAGGGCACAAACCCTTTTCTAGTGCATGCCCAAGAGCTCAGACTCCTGTTTTCCTGTGTTCAGATCTTCCACTAAATAGAAAATTCCATAGGGCTGTAACTAGCATTGATTAGAGTTTCTTACTTTGATCTTGAAGGTGGTCACCAAAATTGAAGGTCAGGCCTACAGTGTTGCTCACTCCTGGGAAGAGTGTTGTCCAGACTAGCTATGGCTTATTTGGTTTGGTTTGGTTTGGTTTGGTTTGGTTTGGTTTGGTTTGGTTTGGTTTGGTTTGTGGGGGTTTTTTTACCACCTAAAGTACCAGTACTTACGGTGGAAGCATTTGTGACAGCAGTTTTTCTGTCTTCTGTTTTTCAACCTCTAGCTCTTCAGTCCGCTCACTGATTAAATCCTCCAGGTTGCTTGAGTACTGCTCAAGCATCCTGAGCATTGAGTCAATGATATTGGTCTTTTTCCCTTTGTTGATGGTTTTGAACTGGAAAATCAAACTGGAGAGTTATTTGTCCGTCTCATTACATCATTGTAGCACTCCGAGTTTGGAAAGGAATGAAAAGCAAGAATTTATTTTGAAGGGTCAATGCTAAAGATTGGCTTTATCAACGGCAAGAGTTCAAAAATAAAGGAAAAAGGTTAATTGGAAGGTGAACTTGCATCAATCAGTAAGAGTTAGGTGAAACACCACCCTACAGTAGTTGTCAATATGTATTGTTATGGAGTCTTGTCAGGCTGCAGGTTTGCAACCCCATTTATCCTGTGAACAATCTTGCAAAAAATCTACTTGCAAAACTTTGCACTCGGAGGTACAAATTTCAGGGTGTTAGCAACACTTACAACCTGTTTACATGTTACAAATCCACCTTTGCACACTGACATGTATGTGTACTGCCACCTTCATTCCCAATTCTTCATTGAGTGGTGCTTTCTCCTCCTGACCTGAAGTTGAGTTGCCAGAACTTTTGGATAATTTGTGTCTCTAGACCAACAGCTTTTGTGCCTTAGACTCAACAGTGGAGTCACCAGGTCCAAAATTATTCACAGCGCCATAGAATCAAAAGGTAAAAATTACAGATATTTTTTTATCCAGTTTGAGGAAATGCCCTAAAGTTGTGTCAGGGAAGGTTTAGAGTGGAAATTGAGAAGTTTTCTTTGCAGAAAGGGTTTGTAAAGCATTGGAACAGACTGCTCAGGGAAATGGTGGAGTCACAATCCGTGGCAGTGTTCAAGAAACATGGATGTGGCACTTTGGTGGAGTCACCATCCCTGGAAGTGCTCAAGTGGCACTTGATGACACAGTTTAACACTGAACATGGTGGTGGTGCTGGGTTGATGATTGGACTCGATGATCTTAAAGGCCTTTTCCAACCTTAACAAGTCCATGATTCTATGACCTTCTAAGAACATAGAAATTGCACAGTTTGATCAGAAAGGGGGGCTATTTTGTAAGTACCTGTCCATGAGACTGGCCACTAACTGATGTCTGGGAAAGATGTTTAAAGAGGCCTTGGGTATGGTCATATTTCCCTGGGATGTTCTCCAAGCCTCTACCAATCTAGATTTGAGAGATCTCCTATGCCAAATGTCATATCTTTGTATTTAACGGTCTTTGGAGAATTTTCCCTATAGTCACCATTTAAAAGCTTTAGAAGATTAAAAAAAAAATTATCTGAAGGTACATAATTCACAAATCTTTGATCTCCATGAGATCATCTGTGCAGGTACACTGCGAATGTGAAGACAAAAAGCCCATGTCCAGGCTGTTCCACCACCCCTAGGTCAGGACAAGTCCAGGCCTCTGCAACTTCTTCCTTCTTTAATAACCGAGTTAAAGCAAAAATCCAAAACCCAAAACAACAAAACACTTTCCTGCCAAGCATAAACAGAGGAATTACACCAGCTGCTTTGTTCACTGACCTTATGAAATACCTCCTCAAATGTTGGACGTCGCTCAGGGGCTTCAGCCCAGCATTGCTTCATTACCTGGAGGCATGTCAGGGGGGCTACCTCAGGGGCTACGTTTGGGCGGCACAGGGGAGGGGGCTTCTTCACTTTCTTTATAATTTCTGTGGCAAAGAGAAGAATTGGAAGCATACTGTAAGATGGAGGACCTTGACAGGGGCAAAGGACATGAATCTTTCCATGTGTCTCTGGCTTGCTTTTTCAGCCATCACTGTTACTCGTCAACACCCAGTGTCTGTGCCAAATGAAGCTGGAGGTTTCCGCTTTTCTCTGTCAGGAGTCTCTTGAAGGATTTAAAAGAGATTCATCTGCCTTCTTGTCCCTGAAGGACCAGGTTATGAGCAGTAAAGTGGCTGGATGGTGGAAGGATGTGTAACAGACAGATGTGTGAGCCTGCAGGCTTGTATTTAATGAAATTGCCTCGGACTCTCTCCATTAGGAACTGCAGCCTCCTAAGACAGCAGAGGTTTATGGCTGAGTCCAGACAGGAAGGATACCAGCCTCTGATGTTTCATTGTTAACTGGGAACCAGGACGTAGGAGGTTGATGGGAATGGAGGCAGTGGAAAGTATGCTAAGGGGGAGAGTTTGAGTTCAAAACAACGTTTGGGAAATTACTCCTTGTCTAGAGCTCCCTTCCTAGAAATGAGGCTTGTAAGGAACTGGGCTTGGGTTTTCAAATGCTGAGAAGTCAGTCTTTTAACACCCACAAAATTATTGTATTTGAAAGTCTTATTTTGCTCAGTGCAGAGCAGTCAAATGGAGTGAAAACCTCTTGCTCTGGAAGGAGTCCTGCTGTTTCTGTGAGTACCCAAAGCTTTTCAGCATGGACAGCTTACTTTAAGGATCTTTGGTTCATCCCACCAGAATTTGCCAAATGAACTAATCAAAACATCTGGCCCCAATATTTCCAGGGGCAGTCAAGGGGAAATGCCTTCCCCAAATTGTTTGGAAGTTCACACCACGAGTGAAATCTCCTTAGGATTAAGACACAATGAGTAGAAATTCATCATTTTATCAGGTTGGAAAACAGGACTGAACTGTGTTCAACCTTTGCTGGAGGTTCTGCAGGGGGACTAGGTGGGGGAGCACCTGCTGTTTGCATCATACTCTACGTCATAGGTCCAGCTCTGATTTACAGAGTGGGATACACCATAACCATCATTGTCATTGCATTGTGACAGCAGCTTCAGACACAGAAAGGTCAGGGCCCCATTTTTCCAGCTGAACTGGCAGATACTGAATTGTCATATGCACCTGGTGATTGCCCAGCTTAAAATATGATGAGAATGGGCTGTCACTGAAATCAGCTAATTTAAGATTGTTGTCAGTCCCTCCCTGTTCAAGTGCTTGTGACCTGCCCTGACTGCAGTGAGTTTGTTCTTCCCATGGATGCACACCATGGTTGTACCATGCACAGTTCCTAAAGAGTTCACCTGCTTGGTGTTTCTGATAAAGTCAGCTTATATGTAAGCAAAATAATGTGTCACTTCGACCTCTGCTGAAGACAGAGCCTCTTTAAAAAGGAGAGGATTTAGGAAAAATAGATGGGCAGATGGACCAAACAGGGTGCTGGCAAGGGGTCCAGCTCAAAAACTTCAGCTCTTATGATGCACAAAAAAGGGCTAATGAGTGGGAAGCAAATGAGATTCTAAGAGATGGGAAATTCTGCTATCAGATTTCACCCCATACTATGATGAAAAGTCAGAGTTTGGACAGGAAACTGGAGGTGTCGCAGAGGCCTGAAGCATCCTGAGGTGCACCTACAGCCCCAGCCCCAGTGATAGCAGTGATGAGACACACACCAAGGCTGTGATCAGAACTACACATTTTGGTGCTTATTATGAATATTTTGTTGAAAACAGACTTCTGCCATTGAGAAAGGTCAGGAGACCATTGTTGCCTTACTAATAAGGGGACTTGGCCAGACCTTTTATGAGTGCTCTACACAAAGCCTTAAAAGTATAAGGTAATAGTTGCCTACCTTCCGCTGAGAGTTCTGATGTGCAGTAAGGTGGACCCCGAGCAACCACTTCTTGTAGGATGATTGCAAAGCTGTAAATGTCCCCTTTGAATGTACCTTTTCTGCGCATGTCTGGGTCCCTCAGTAACTCAGGAGCTGTCCAGAGCAATTCTAAAGAATTCCAGAGCATCGCATTTGTTACTCTTGAACTCAGACTTTTTCAAAGTAAGTGCTTAAATGAATACCTTATTTCAGTCATTTGGGGAAAGGTTGGAAAATACTTCATTATTTACTGGATCAAATATTTTACTTCTAGTGATGTGTTGGAAATACTAAACTTCCATGCTGGCAAAAAAAAGACTTTTCCAAAAGAATTTTCCAAGTTTCATTCTATGCTTTTTTTTAAATGTTGCTATATCAACAATTTGTATCATATAACACCCGTGAACTTCAACATAAGAAGTCACCCACCACTGCCAGAAACTTTAACACCTTTTTTTGATTGAAAATGCTCCTGAGACAAAAGAGTCTTGAATTTCTTGTTACTGTTGTTGCTCTTTTGCAAGGCAACAACTAATAACATATTTTTTGTAGTTCTTTTTAGATGAAAGTAGTTTCTCTCAAAGCAGTTTGTGACAATCTCATGCAGTCTTTATAACCCAGTAGTTCAAGTTGCAAAGGACACAGCTGTAAAACATATCCAGCTTCATCATGAAATGAATCTTCAAACTGTGATACTGTTACCCTGGTAACTGTGCATTCTGAGTAATGGGGATACGGAACATTTCTGCCACTGCAAATGTATTTATCTTCTGCAAGCGAGGAGAAGAAAATCTTGTGTCTGACAACTGCCCTATCTGGGCCACTGGAAAGATATAGGCATCAAATCCCATGACAGAGGGATCAAAATACTGCATACTACTTGAAACAAGGTTTCAAAAATAAACTGGGGTACCAGAGGAACCCCAAGGCAACGACCAATTGAAAGAAATCCTATCAAAGTCTCCAAACCTGAACCCATGAGAAGTTGTTCCTAAGCGGTGGGAATCTTATGTGGCAGCCTTGGCTGATTGGCATATAAGGACCTAGTTCTAAGAGACCTACATCACATTGTGTTTCAGATGACTTATTTTAGCAAAAAAAAGTTTCTTTGCATTTGGGTTAACATAAAGCTCCAAATATAGGGTTGGGTCTAAGGATGTGAAACCAATTCTACTGGTCACAGAAATTCAGTATTGGTAAGATTTTAGGAACAATTCTGTCCTTCTCCAACTGCAACAAGCTTAAGTTCTGTCACTGTTTACAATAAAATATATTTTCTTTATCATGTCACTGTGCTATTCGCTTCATTTCAGAAATTCTGAAAAAAAGCTTTTCTTATCCTTTCTTATAACAATGCATGGTATACAGGAAATTAGGTGTAGTGAGACTGAGCATGTAAATCCTTGTGTGGCCACTGGCCTGAAATTGTATTAGGACAAATATCTGTTAAATCAATGGATAAATTTAAAAAAAAAAAAAAATTCCCCATCACACCGACCTTCTGGGGATGGCTGAGTATAGGGGCACTTCTGTGCCTCTAAGATCTCATTATAACCATAGTCAGTGATCTTCAGGACAAACCGGCCATCCACAACACAGTTACGAGACTTGAGACGTCCATGGGCAAAATCTCTGTGATGCAAATATCTGATTCCCTGTGAAACACAGAAGAAAATCCAGGTTGATACTTAAGAACTGTTTTATCCATCAGCATTCAGAGAGCCCAAGCCAATTTGTCACCTTAGACAGCATCAGAGGCAGCATTGACTGTATGTCAAATGCAGTAATGGTTGAAACAATAAAGTTTGGGAGAGGTTCAGAAATGGATTAGGAATATGAAATAGGTTTATCCTTAAGGCATGAAAACATGGGACATGACTGGAAGTGTGAGCTCTGCTAAAGGGACCATATGTGCAGCCATCCTCTGGCAGGGGATGGATACTCTTTGATTCTATGGCGGTTGCATTTCTGATTTACGACAAGAAAGGGCCTTTGCAAAGAATGATTTTGTCACAAAATTCTATTGTTCTAGGCACTCAGTTGCAGTCTGATGTGTAGTTTTAACCTCTTGTCCTGCTATGTGGTTGTCATTCCATTGCCCCAAATGGTGCTTCTCTCAGATGGCAACGAAATAAGAGGTCTCCATTAAAGACTGGTACAATTACATTCACTTTGGATTTCCCTGTCTTATTACAAAAGTCCCAAAGTCCTGATTGAAATAGCTTGGTCATCATAAAAGTCCCATGCAGATCATGCCTCAGCAGGAGCAATGGATTTACTTTAATTAGATCCATCACAAGAGAGGACTTGAACATCCAGTCCAGTTTCATGTCTTCGTTTCTCAGCAAGTCCTCCAGGCTTCCTCGTGAACAGTGCTCCGTCACTATGGCAAAGATGCCACAGTCAGAGAAAAAGCCCAGGAACAGATTCACATTTTCATGACGCAGATCTTTCATCTGAAACAAGACAGTGAATCACAGAGAGACCAAATGAGCCAGACATCTGCTCAGTAACTTCTTGATATCATTAGATGCCCTTATCACTCTTGTACTCCTGAACAGCCTTCCACAGAAGGATGGGGAAGCAAACAACCTCTTTGGGGCTTATTTTTAGTTACTCAACACTCTTTTCAAGCTTTGATTTCCTTTGTTTATCCATTAAGATGAAGAAAGCAAGGTAGCAAACAAAAACTATATGGAAATTTGTCTTCTGTTTAGACAAACTGGGTTGACTCTTGCTAGGCCATAATGGCTCTGCTGGGGTAGATTGAGTTCAACATGTGGCATCTTGCTCTGGGTCTGCTCTAAACTGGGAAGCAGTGCCACAGCTAGATGATCCAAAGTCATGCACCAATGGTGGGGTTTTACAAGCTGCTGACTGAGACATATGGATCTATTGTGAATTTGTCAGATGTAGTTGTGTGTTGTCCATTCTACCACATTTCACCAGACAAGACTCACTGACAACAACAATGCGTGATTCAATGGATAAAAGTGAGACAAGGACAAGAAAAATACCCTAAAGCCACAAACATCCCTTGAGAAACCTTCCCTCCACCTGTTGTCCTCCCCTATTCCTACCTTCCTTAAGACACTGGTGGAGCTTTGCTGCAGATTGTGAACTGCTCCCATCTCAAATTTTTTCAGCCACACCCAGTCGCCCTGTGCACAATCACAGAATCAGAAAATGGTTAAGGTTGGAAGAAAACTGATGGACCACCTGGTCCAACCTCCCTGCTTTAAAAAGGTCATCCTAGAGCGCATTGCACAGGATTGTGTCCGGGCAGAGCTTGAACATCTCCAGTGAGGGAGACTCCACACACTCCCTGGGCAATCTGTTCCAGTGTTCAGTCACCCACACAGTAAAGAAGTTCTTCCTCACATTCAGGTGGAACTTCTTGTGCATCGGTTTCTGCCCATTGCCTCTTGTCCTACTGCTCAGCATCAGAGAAAAGAGCCTGTCTCTGTCCGCTTGACACCCTCCCTTCAGACATTTATAGACATTGATGAGGTCATCTCTCCGTTGGCCATTCTCGAGGCTCAACAGACCCAACTGCCTCAGCCTTTCCTCCTAAGAGAGATGCTTCAGTCCCCTAATCCCAATACAGGAATGACAGAGCAAATCTCTGAGCAACAGTTAACATTGAGATGCACATCTGAATTTCAGATCCTTGACTTTGAAAGTGACTCGGGTTTTTTAATGTTCTTGGAAATAGGTTCATTATACACTGCACCCAAATAAGAATTTCCATAGCAAATCCTCAAAAAAAGGAGTGAGGCAGGACCTTCCCCTGGATCAGAACTCCATGCCTGGAAAGTGTGTTAGCATATGATAAACAGTGATAAATTGATTAAAAAGGAAAATATCTCTGGCCAGAGCTTTTCTCTTGTATTAATGATTGATTCTATTTATTTTGTTCCTCTTCAGGAAGAGCTACATTTTTTTTAATATTAAAAGCTGTATTTTCAGGAAAGAGCTGATGGATGGGGTGAATTTTTTTGATTATTGCCTCTGCTTAAGATCCATACAGTCCTATCGCCACAAAGGAGAATCTGAGCTTCTATTTGGATCCTATCTTGTAAGAAAGATCCTTATTAGACATGTGAACAGCTAAAGACTGTCTTGTTAGAAAGGTTCTTCATGGTGCCTTTAGGGGGTGATTCTCCGACAGACACCAGACCTGGCAATGCTACATTGAGATGTTGAATATCCCCATCCCACATGACTCCAAGTGCCAGGGTGAGGGCTGGTTTAGAGTCACCTTAAACACTGCTAAGTCCATGTTTGGGAGTCATTCATTTTCGTACTTAGGGTGTGTTCACAGTATCTCCATCCTGGGACCTACAGCACTGCAGCCAAAAACTTTCCCCCTTGAGCACTCCAGTGAGCAGAAGCAGTGGGAGAAGGCTGCATGAGATCCCTTCCTACCTCGTACAAAGCCACATTGGAGGTCTCATGGGTGGCAACCGTGCTTTTCAAGGAAGCAGAGCAGGTTACAGATTTCAGACTTCTGCTCTTGACCGCTATGCTTTTTGCATCAGTCAGACTGTCCAAGGTCAGCCTCTGGAAGGCAAGAAAACCAGGTGTAAGACAGCTACCATCTTTGGGTGCAAACCTCCACCCCAGCTCTGCCTTGCAGCACAGATTTCTGGGTAAGGAAATCGTGAGATCATCCCCCAGTACGTCACCAGCTCTAGGTAGGAACCAGAATGGACCAGGAATGGTTCCCAATATATTTGAATTTAGACACTTTATTTTAGAGTGTAAGATAGTTTATCTACATGGACATGCCCTGTGGTGCACCATTCAACCTCAAGAACAAGGAATATGCCCTGGCAGTTAGAATAAACACAATGAAGGCTACTGTTTTGTGTCATCATGAAAGCTCTGACATCTAATCTGGGACTCAAAACCACTCAGCATATGGGAAATTTTCTGATATGTGGGGGAAAATGACATGGAATGACCTTGGAATGACTCTAGAATGACCTTTCCAGAGCTTTATGGGTATGAAAATACCACACAGCAAACCCGTTCTAGAGTGTTCCACCAGATTCCTTTTACGAATAGAAGGACTCACCTTTCTATGTAGCTCTGGGTTGACGAAGACAAGGTCATCCAAGGTCAGTATTATCTTGTTCGGACCCCTGAAAAGCTGGTTGTTCAAGATACTCTGCCTGCAAAGGTTGGATAGTCATGGTTATCATTTTTAGGTAGGGATCCAAGTTCACACCACCTCTGAATTCCCCACATCTGGCTTCCCTACTGTATTAGACCCCACCTGCAGTGCTGCATCTAACTCTGGGGCCCCTGATTTAAGAAGGTTGTGGACCTGTTGGAGAAGGTCCAGAGAAAGCCATGAAGATGATCAGGGGGCTAGAGCACCTCTGCTGTGGAGACAGGCTGAGAGAGCTTGGGTTGCTCAGCCTGGAGAAGCCTTTGGGGATTCCTTAGACCACCTGCCAGTGCCTAAAGGGGACTACAAGAGAGCTGGAGAGGGACTTTTGGCAAGGGCCATGGAGTGACAGGACAAGAGGGAATGGCTTTATACAGAAAGAGAAAAGGTTTAGACTAGATATTAGGAAGAAACGCTTTTCTGTGAAGGTGGCGAGGAACAGGCACAGGCTGCCCAGAAAACCTGTGGTAGCACCATCCATGGAAGTGTTCAAAGCCAGGTTGGATGGGGCTCTGAGCAGCCTGGTCTAGTTGAAGGTGTCCTTGCCCATGGCAGAGTGGTTGTATCTAGGTCATCTTTGAGGTCTAAAATGATGTGAGAGTGGGGATGGGTGTTAGTGAAACAGCCGACCAGTCACAATGCCTTGGCTTGGACTCAGATCCTGAGTCATGAATTATCCATTTCAACATGATAGCAACAAAAGCTATCATCTCAAAGGATCTCATCACAAATAGACAACTGGATTTAATCTGCTTACAAATATTAATTTGACGTGTATGTAATGCATATTTTGTTTTGCTTGCTTTTATTTGTCATATCCCAAATCATTCTCCATTAGGAGACAAAAACAAGTTTTATTAATCCAGCTGGTCTGGTCATGAGCAAACCATACTCAGGCACACCAGCCTTTCTTAGGGACTGAAGCTGAATTGTAGTCAATTTATAAAAGCTGCCTGGACACAAGTTACTGTCTAAATATGCTGTCTAAGTCTCTATATTGTAACATGGTGCATTATGAAGCATGGAGCAAGATGTGCCCTTGTAATGGTCACAGGTTTATGCAGAGGGAAAAATACAAGGGATGAGCAGCATGGCACATATGACATCACACCTCGTCATTTTGATCCCATTGTTTCAATGGACATCAAGGTCTTACGCTGAGCACAAAGCAGCAGTATCTATTAGACAGTAAAAAACTCCTCAAGCAGGAACAGGAAACAGAAGGGAATACTCCCCCTTGGCCCTCATGTCGCTTCTTTTGCTTAAGGAGCTTTGTTAACACTACAGCAGATGACTGATCTGTACTCTCCTAAGTATTTCCCTGATGAGGTGGACAATAGGATTTTTGTTAATTCTACTGTAGAAGGACACCATCATATAAAATACTCCCAAAATCACCATAATTCACTTTTCCTCTCCATTTACATTTTTGGACATTTTAGAAGAGCACAGACAGCTTCCTGAAGCTCAGAGGAAGCCTTAGCCACATAACCACAGGCTTTACTCAGGGTGATATTTTATAACCTTTCTTTAACCACACTGCCCGAAGCCACTCAACTCATCTTCCTGAAAAAATCATCACTTCTATACCTTTCACAGGTCCATCTGAAAAACCTTGTTTCATCAAGCACACCCTCTCCCCAAGCAGGGAGGAAAGCATCCCTTTGCCCAAAGCTGAGCACAGAGAGTGGAGTGACTCATTTAAGGTCATGCAGCGGATCCCTCACAGAGCTAGGAGCAGAGCTTCCACATTTCAACTCAGACTATGATGTGGTTTAAATTTAGTTCCAGACATGCTCTTTCCTAATATAAATCATTGTCTGAGTTGTGCCAGACTTTTTCTTCCCTTGCAGATGTCCGTACATCTTTACTCAAGCCTTCCCAAGTACAGCCTGGTGCTTGTGGAAGAGCTTACAAATAGAGTAGGCAGAAAGATTGTTTTTTATTTACTTAATTGTAGAGGCTGGTGGCCAGGGAACAGAGCAGGGTTTCACAACGTGGGTGGATGGAGGCAACCTCCTCAGTGTCTGCAGCTCTGTCAGAAGCAGCTGTGTGCTGAAACTGGGGGTGCTGTTTGGGGTGTTGCTTGCTGGATGGCCTTATATCAGGGTTTGGAGAGAAAACATGTCTGGGAATCATCTGAGAGGCAAAGCTGGATGGAACAATCTAGGAACTCTGCTCTGCTGAACTCATTGCTGCTGAGTAAATATGCCTTCTAATTTCAGTCTATTTTCATTCTAATTTCAGTCATGTGGACATAGAGACAAACTACTCCTGGGGCTATAGTGACCTTGCCGAGAGTAACTCATAGCTCCTGGACCAACCAATCCATTCTGGCAAATTTCTACCTTGGATATAGAGTTGGGACACAGATGTGGCATGTAATTATTGGGAATTTTTCCTTCCCCAGAAGACTACTGCGTTTGCTCCAAAGATCCTGTGCCCAGACCAATATAAACATAATGAGAATGACCAGGGAGCTGAACCCCAGTTCAAAACAGGGAGTGAATAAACTTGATAATAAAGATGTATCCTAAATTATTGCTCCAAATTCTCTCCAGAGGTATTTTCTTTCTCTTTAGCACATGGAGAAAATACAGAGGGTCAGCCTCACATGTTTTATAGGAAACATGATTATATTAAGGACAGAAATCAAGGCAAGAATTATCTGGAGTAAGAAGAAGACTTGGTTTCAACATTCATGTTCTCATAACAGAGTCCTGCCTTTGGTTTATATGTCATCCTTTGCATTTCCAAAGTGATAACCACCTTCCTAATGCTTCAGACCAATCATCCAGCTAATCCTTCCATGTTGGGGAGGAAGAAATAGGAAAGTCTTATAGAAATTATTACCTGGCAAAAGATGCTGAAAATACAGATATTACAAGCGAGATTGAAATGAAGACAAGTTTTGAGATACCAAACCTCAGTTACTGAATAACTGAAAAACAATGGTATAGCCACCACAGGTAATCTCCCTCTTTGATTAAACAATAGTCTTCCTGGATTAGACAATAGCCCCTGCCTGCCTGCAGGTCCAAAGGGCAGAGCAGACCCTACCAACTTAGCATAAGGTCCATAAAGCAGTTTTAAGGGTTTAAAATATAACATCATATGGTAATACAAGGACGCTCATAGGCTGTATGTAAATGCTATAGAATTTGTATCTTGTTCTAGACTGGTTAGTGAAAATTAGAATATTCAGCACAGAACATGATTTATTGTATTGTAAGCAGCAACCACGGGACCCTTTCCCTTCTATTCACCCTTACCCTTCTGTGGACCCTTACCCTTCTATTCTGTTCTGTATTCACATCCCTTACCCCATTCCCTTTCCCGGATCCTGTACTTCTCTCTCTCTCCCTTACCTGCCTGGGGCTGCGTCTTGCAGCTCCTGACTGGTCCTTACCCCCACGCTCTTTATCACAATAAACCCCATGCTCTACCGACTGAGCCATCCAACAGGACCCAGATTTCTACACTTCCAGCCACAGACTGTTGGAGCAGGGAAGAGGTGCGAGGAGTCCTTCCCCTCAGGAAGAAGGAGCAGTCGAGACAATGGGGGATGAACTGACTGCAGTCTCCATTCCCTGGCCCCCGTGTCAATGGTGGGGAGGAAGGAGAGAATTTGGAAGCAAAATTAAGCCTGAGAAGAAGGAAGAGATGGGAAAAAGGTGTTTGTAAGATTTTATTTTATTTCTCATTATCCTACTCTGATTTAATTAGTAATAAATTTAATTTCCCCATGTCAAGTCCATTTTGGTGGTTGTGGTAATTGGTGAATGATCTCTTCCTGATGCCGTCTTGACCCAGGAACCTTTTGTTGTGTTGTCTCTCCCCTGTCCAGCTGAGGAAGGGAGAAATAGAGTGGCTTTGGTGGACACCTGGCATACAGCCAGGGCCAACACACCGCAGATGTGAAGAGATGTGGTTGGAGAGCCAAGAGCACAATCAGTTTTTCTATGTGTGCATAGTCTAAACTGCTGGCTAAAGCACAAGCCTGACACAGAAGATAAAAGTGGCACCAACTCAATTCTCACCTGATGAGAGAAGCCAGGCCCACAGCACACAGCACCAGGAAAAATAACAGCATTACTCCCATCATAATGACTGTAGGCTCAATCCCTGTGCAAAGACAGGAAAAGAATCAGTGAACTAGAAAATCATTTTGATTTAGGCAATAATATGAAAAACATCAATATCAGCCCATTGGATTGCAAAGTCAAATATTCAGCCAGGAGAAAGCCAGAAGACAATTTTTATGCAAAGTTCATTTTTGAATACACAAATACTTACTAACTTAGTTTACATGAGACTTCAACTATGCTAATTATTTATTTCCATGCACTTTTTTTCCCCTAAACTAGACCTAAGGCTCTGGATCAGTGGGAAAATAGTTTTTCCTCAAGTAAATAAATAGATTCACAGAGAAGTATTAAGTTTTAGAGGAAGCTTCTTCAAAGTTCATAACTTTTTAACATTTGACCCTTATCTCTCCAGGAACTGAAATGCTGAAAAATCTTTATCATGATACCAAACCGACGGCCAGTGTGAGTCACTGGCCTATCTGGGATTTTTCATTCTTTGCTACAGATTTCTAATGCTGAAAAGAGATGAAGAGGAGAAGCAGAAGGTTGATGCTCTCCTCAACAGGTCCATCAACAGAAAGTACTTGAGACAGATTCTTTGCTCATGAGTGTGCTTATTAGAGAGCTAAGGGAAGCTAGCATGACTGCATGAGCTAAATTCCAGTGGGAACTGTTTGCTGTGTCTGTCTCATCTGTTTTCTGATTTTTCTATTTCTGTTTGTATCCAAATATCTATAAACACAAACAAACATGGAGAAATTTGGGTTGACTCTGTGTCATACTTGTACCTATCTGCAAGCACTGAGACCTAGAGCTTCCCAGTGAAAGCTGAAGGCATTTTTAAAAATTGATATTCATTTCAGGAAAAGACAGAGTATTTTAGCTGAAATTTTACTGCTTCAGTCTGGGGTCCCAGTCCCTGATTTTCCTCACACATACACAGGATCAGGTTGCCCATGGAAGCTGTGTCTGCCCCATCCCTGGCAGTGTTCGAAATCAGACTCCATGGGGCTTTAAGCAACCTGGTCTAGTGTGGGATTGGAATAGATGACCTTGAAAGGTCCCTCCCAATCCATACCATACTTTACAACTAACTAGAAGTGAAAACAAGCTAATGATGAGCTTTTGGGAAAGAGTAAACTCACAGCATACTTGATGGAACTTACGGGATTGTGTTAAAGTCATTATGCTTTAAGGGTACTGTGGGAATACATGAAACTTTTTATGTGATCTTTACGGGAAAGGGCAAACACAGGTAAAGGGAGAGATAGAATGGGTCAGGAATGCTCAAATATGTGAGAACATGGGGATGCTGGTCACACATAACCATGTTGTGCATTTTTTCCAGTCGAACCCTGCACTTGATCAGTGCAGTCGTTCCTACCTTCTTCTTAACCCCTGCTCCTACTTTTTTTCCGGGTGACTGTATGATATTTACAGATTTAACATCAACTTAGCTAACAGGTACGGTAAGTCGTGGAGCCTGCATCCCATGAGAGACCACAAGTCTGGGTTCAGCTCCTACAGAGACTGAAGGGTCTGAGAGCTGGATATGGGGGAATTTGGGTTTGGACCAGCTACCAGAGAATGTATTTGTGAGTCTGCAGGAGTTGAGGCTGTGAGATCTGGTAACAAGCTTGGAGCTTAATTATGAGGAGCATAAGAGCAGGACCAGGCCATTTCTGATATTCATGTCACAGCAGTGCTGGCTGTGGGTAGCGGTGCCCGTAATAACATAACTCTCGTGTATATGTTACTCTGTCAGTGACTGGCTGTGCCCGCAGTGTGTGTGTGTGTGTCCATGCATTGGTGCAGCCCTGCTGCTGGTGAACCTGGAATTAGGGACCACAGCAGCCTGACAACTTCATATCCAACTGCTCTTCAAGCCTACCTTCATACAAAAGTTCGAGTGAGGTGTGTGTTTAATTCTAGCCATAAAGTTCAGTCTCTGAAATTATAGCAATCATAATAAATTACTCTTTCATTGACAGATGCCTAGAGCTTTATGCTTTTGAAAGGGTATGAACATAAAATCTGATCTCTCTAAAAATCAGTGGGATTTTTCCATAGTCTGCAACGAGATGCTAAATTGCTAGATTGTTCCTAGGGGCAGTGCAAAATTAGATGTATGTTACTATTATACTTATCTCTTCTATTGCTTGCCAGTTGCAGTAGGATCAGTGTATCTCCAGGTTTCACAGAGTGACACTGATTTATGTGTCAGCTCAGTTATGGCTAAGCCAAGGGGTATGGTTTTCTCAGCTACTGAATGAATATTCCGTAGATGTGGTTAATTTTGTCTGTTTAAGTCATATCCTGGAGCAATAGGTGTAAATGCTTAGTATTGTAAGTAAATATGTCAAGAGGAGGTTAAGTACCCTACCCTAAGATTTTTGCTTCCCTGTGAACTTTAAAACTGCACCATAGTTGCCGCAAATAAAAAACAATAAGTAAACCCAGTGTTCAGTCTTACAAACCTAGGAAGCAGCACAGATATCTCTGACCCCAAGCCTTCAGTTACTACCTCTGCTGTCTACAGTAACTCAAAATATTTTGAGTAATGACTATCATTTTTTCTTGATGAGGTGAGCTCTAATGGCCCTTCAAAAGCCACACTGATACCTGGATAAAGAAGCTGGGATTAACAGGCAGGATGCTGAGAGAATCTGCTCTTGTGCAGTTCTCTTAGGCTGTCTTCAAGGAAAATCCTCTTAGTGCTCTGTCCCTCAAAAGGATGGTGACACAGTGCTGGGTGGAGCCTTTGCTATATAATGGTTACTATTAAAATAGGCAGGTGTTGACTGTTAGATGCAGAAAACCCTTTCAAGCACACAACAGGGACAACAACCTTTTTGGCCCAGGGAAATAGTGGGATGAATGGCCCTGGAATTGTTGAAGAAATTGTGCAGATGTGATGTTTAGGGCCATGGTTTAGTGGTGGCCCTGGCAGTGGTAGGTTAACAGTTGGATCTGATGATCTTAGAGGTCTTTTCCAACCGTAATGATTCTACTGTTCCATGCCCTAACAAGCAATAAGAGAGTATTGCGGACGAACGGTGTTACTTCTGCACAGGATTCCCATTAAAAATAGCATGATTACTGGGCATTTTTATATTAGATTCTTGAATTTAGACTTTTCTTGTTGGGGAGTTCTAACTTAAAGGGGTAACCACCTGGTATGAGAGAAAAGATGAAGGAAATGAGAAGCATGGACTCAATGCCATTTGACCCCTTTTTTTGGTCCTTTTTTTCTTTCTTACCTTCAGTGCAGAAAATGTCTGGATCAAACCAGCAGCTGGAATCTGCTTTGGGTGGAACTTCACTGGGAAAGTGGATGGGCTGGCCAAGGGACAGCACAGAGTCTGAAGACATGTCCAGCATGTGGGTTGGGAAAAGCTGGTTCCCATGACCATCTGTGTCCAGTATGACATAGCTGTTCAGCCCCTTCCCATAACGGTCTGTCTCTATCCAGTGACTAAATCCAGGGAAACTGAAGTTTTTTGTATGCTCAGCTATGTTAGCTCCTGAGGCTCTGACTCCTTTCCTCCAGGCACTGTCCATAGCCATTGCCATGAAGTAAATGGCATCATAGATTGTTCCAAAGAGTGGAGAAACCTAAAAAGGCAGAAAAAATTGAGGTCAGGATAAACTGTTCCTAACCTTCAGTTTGAGATTTGTGGCAAAAATATTGTCCACCTGGCTAAGTTTTGAACTCAAATAGTGACCACCAGAACATTAAAACTCACAGAGTAATGGGTCTGAAGAATCTTTGGTTGAAGGTAGACCCATGTATATGCATGACTTTGAATATCTGTCTCATGGTTGATTCCCAAAATGTAATTTCAAAATATTTTTTAAAATCACGCAAAATTGCATTATGATGGGAAAAGCCAAGATTCCAATATTCAGCTGAAATTTATCACAAATTTATCCTGCCTCAAAACATTACATTAAAACATCTTCTAAAAATAGAAGCTCAAATTCAGAGGCTTGCTACCCTCCATACCAAGACAGAAAAAGTGTCATGCCCAAAGAACTGGTCTTCTCTGTTAGAACATTATTTGTCCTGAAGATGCAAAAATTCCAAAGCAGAGCCACAGCAAACTTGTTCTGTCCAATAACAGAGCCTTTTCTCTTTGCATTTCTCCCTTCCATGCCAGACTTGATTTAGGAATCTTTAACACAAATGGTGACTTTTGCAATCATGTGGTCATTCACAGTTGGTAGGTGAAGAGAGATTATAGCCATACATCTATGAGAAAAATGAGAAATGCTCTTGGGAGCCACAGAACTTGACATATGTGATGGGGTTAATTGATCAGGTGTAGATATCCGCAGTGAATAACCCGTCACTCCATAGAATTAACCTGGGTTCTCATTAAAGTGAAAGGAAAGAAATTAATGCTTTCAAGACATGATTCATCTCCTTCTAAAGCAGAGCCATGCAGATCTGATAAATTATGCCTTAAAAGTATTTGTAATTTTTTGAAATGTCATAGGGATAGTTGAAGATCAGCTCAACTGAATCCTGTATATCTTCACCAATATAAGATTTTCCAATTCGTCTTGTAAATGTCCACAAGGTAACAACCAATTTGGTTTTAATAGGCTACCCGTGACATTTAGATAATTGTGCTGACAAAGCATAACTTTGACTATAGTGCTAAGAAGAACGCAGCAGCAACAGTCTTAAACATTTCCCTCTAGAAGCATCCAGTATTTTGCTAGTCTGTCTTATCCTCTCAAATTCTCAGTCATATGGACATCGTCTTTTGATTCCCTACAAACTCCATTAACTTCATCCACCTTAAAAGAGACAACTCTTCTATTTGGTATTACAGTTAGCATATATCAACCCAAAACTTAGAGCCTTGGAGACAACCCCTTTCTCTTGAATTCCCAGCATGATCCTGCAGTTGAACCAAGTGAGTTATATTGTCAGACATCCAGGAAAAATGGTCTTTCCAGATAAGTGCAGCCCATATTCAAATTTCTCCATATTATCTTCAAAATGAAAGTATGCCCTCCGGGTTGACTCTTCCCCGTACTTTCTCTATAACTATTGTTCATGTCTCCTGTTGAGAAGTCCCAGAAAAGCCCAAGAGAAAGAATATTTACCTGTGTGGCTTCCAGATCCCTGATTATTTCACCACTTTCTTTAGCTTCCCTGAATGCATCATAGAAAGTCCTTTCTCCAGACTCCAGTGTGATGGTCAGCACAGCATCATAAGCTTCCTGGAGCTTGCTGTCATTATCAAAGACACTGAATGAGTTGTTTTGGTAAGGAAGACTGTACAGCAAAGTGTCGTATGGAACAAAGATGTATCTTCCATCTGCTAGTCCCATTTCCAGGGCTTTTGTGAGTAAGGCGGCCTGCTCCTGCCCTCCGATGAGAACAGAATGCATGCACAGGAGTATAACTGGAACACAAGGACAGTGGAGAGTGTTATTAATCTGTTTGGGGTTTTCAACACAAAATAGCTCCCTCCCCCCAATAAAAGGGCTGCCTGAACTACTCTATCAGGTCAGATTCTGATGTTATGCGCTGAGGAAGCTGGGAGCCACACCCATTTTGTTCAACCTCTGGTCTGTTAATACCTAGTAAAGGAGGCTGTGTGTTACCCTTTTCTGGAGCTTGAAAGGTGAAGGAAATGGAGAGAAATTTTGACAGAAGTGAGGCATGGGCCAACATGATGAGCAGTTGTAGTCATTGCTGTCATTGAGCAAGACTTGAACTTTCCCTCTGTGTGCCCTGAGCTAACAGACACCACAGGGCTGTAAGCAATGCCCAACCTCCACACGCTCAACCTGTCACCAAATAAACAGATTTTGGGCTGGACACTGGGTTGTGTTTAAACATCAGGTCCATGCTCGGCTGTCCAAAAGTCATTTTTGCCAGCAAAATGCCATGGGGCCAATGTCTGGTGGGGAGATCTGAAATACAGGACACGGCATCAAACGAGATTTTTTGATATCAATATTGATTTTTGATATTCCACAATATGAATCACCATAAATATAAAATGTGTTTAACTGTGTTCAGCAGCCAAGGGAGAGTTTCAAAACCTCCCGCACTGGCAGAACTCTCTCCCGGCTGCTGAACACAGTTAAAGTTACAGGACCACATTCCTAACCGTACATGCAAATGATAGGGAATACTGGATTATCATAACATCACCCCAGGACACCTTCCTATAAACTCCTCTTTACACTAGTCAAGCACAGAGAACCATCTACTAAATACTTTTTTTTTCAGACAAACTGGATCCAGTCTTTCAGGTTATAGCAGACTATTTTGCTCTATCTTCATCACATACAAGATGCCCAGCATTTTTTCTGTGAAGCCCTGGCTGCATTAAGATCAGAGATAGAATTCTGCTTAACTTAAATCACTTTAAGTTTTCATTCTCTAAAGTATGCCCATTGGATGACAATGTAGTCCTCCCCTGGAGAAAATAATAATTAAAAAAATAAAAATAAAAAAGGAATGAATCACAGAATCACAGAATCACAGAATCACCAGGTTGGAAGAGACCTTCAAGATCATCGAGTCCATCCCATGTCCAACCCTCAACTAAACTAAACCATGGCACTGAGTGCCACATCCAATCTCCTTTTAAATGAGACTCAAAGCACTTACTTTTAATGTCATTAACTTCTTTAATCTTGTTCCAGGTGTCTTCGATGCCTTTTTCTTCCTTATGCACGGATGTAACAATGCCTACAGGTAGCCCATGTTTCCTGAGTGCAGTTGCTAACTCCTTTGCTGTGTAGATCCAAATATCCTCGTGGGATGCAATGATGCCAACATGAGCCCACTTAAAATATTTCATTATTGTGAACAAAACTTGGGTTGGAGAGGGCAGAGTCCTTGCAAATGCCGGATGGTGGATGACGGAATCCAGCTTATAATTGATGCACATCCATGAGAAGACAGCTTTATTCCAGTTTTCCCCTAAATGTGTAGCCACCTCACAGAAGCCAGGGTTCAGAGGGCCTATGAAAGCTGAGGAAAGCTTTTCAAAGTCAAGGAATCTTACCAGGGCTCTTGGTGTCTCACATTCTTCTTGCAGGATCACATAATCCAGCCTGTGGCCAAGATCTAGTGAGGGGTCTCTGCTGATTCGTCCCAGAGCTAACCTGGCAGCCACATGGGGAAAGGCTTTGGAGAAGAGGGGGTCACAGTTCCAGGGTCCAAGCAGTCCAATTTTAAAGACAGAGCAATGTGCTGGAGAGCAAAGCAGGATTATTTCAAAGAGCAGCCACCAGAGAGCCCGGAAAAATGTCTTGAATGAATTTCCAGCATTAAAGTGATGCAATCTGATGTGCCTTGACAGCACCCAGAAGAAGCTCTTAGGACAAAACAGGAGAAATGACATTGCTTTACCAGTGGGTAGATCTGCACCAAGTTCTTCAGGAAGCCAGGCAGAGCATTACCAGACGCTGGAAGGAAAGCAGATTACATTTGCCTTTCAACATACGTGTTTGTTCAGTGCATGTAGGGAAGCTGAGTCAGCCCAAATTGCACAGCAGCTCTCAAGGCACAAGTCTCTGAGGAGACAGACCTGTGAACAGGCACGTGGACACGCACCACACAAGCCACTTCACCATGCAGAAAAATGTCCGGCCAGTGTCAGGTGCACCGTAACACTTAAACGCACACTTAAATAAACATTTTAATACACTTTGCAATATATTCTGAAACCAGGCAGTGAAGAATGAGTCTGCTTCGTTTACAGCAGTAAGTACAACCTATGGATACACTATGCTTTGGTTCTTAAGAAAGATACTTTCAAAATCATGCAGACAAATGCTCATATAGGGAAATAAAAAGGTGAAATGCCCTCAGCCATCAGCTCCCCTCAAAAATCCTCAGTGGGTTTCAAATGCGAATCACACATACCAAGACAAAGATACACACACATGTATAGTCCCATATATTCATATACTTAGGGATATGTATGTTTGTGCATATAATTGTAAAACTTTCTGAAAAAAATTTTCAAGGGCAACTCATAGCAGAGTTTCTTGAACCTGGTAAACTGGAAGGTGGATAAACAGATAATCAGAAAATGAGGGAAAAGGAGGATTATGATTTGAATTTAGATAAAGAACTGCTAAATAACTGTCAGGTCAAAAGCTTTGTGTACACTCTTGGCTTAAAATATTCTTGTTTAAATCGCAGGAGCCATATGATTGTTTTGTTGTTTTTTGGGGGGTTTTCTGGAATAGCAATCTCCCCCTTCACAGCAAAGCACAGAAACAGCAAAGCCGTAGCAGGCTCCCCTCCATCTGCTGTGTCACCCCATGAGTTAGAAAATTTTGCTGATCCCAGCAAGTTTGTGCTCTAAAAATAGCAGGCCCCTTAGACCAGCTTACCTGTTCATTCCTGGGAAGGTATTTTTATCCTGGATGCTTGGCCACCCGGACACGCAGTGCAGAGCACTGCAGTGCAGCGTGCGCTGGAAATGCACCTGCAGCTCCTCTGCTGATGAAGGAAACCTCCAGAAGGAGCCACCTGCAGCAGAGCAGCTTCTACCCAGTGTCAGTGGCTGTCTTTCGATGTGAGTACCGCCACCAGGACAGGCAGTGTGTGGTCAGCTTCCCCTGCTTTGGTGCCCACCTCCTTCAGCTTCTGGTTTGCATAGGCCATTCCAGCTGGCTGGGTGCTCTGGGCCCTTCTGTGCTTGTCAAAAGCTTCCTATGTCCCTTTTGGTGAGGGCCATTCCTCTCCTCAGGGTTTCACAACTCGGGCTATAACCTCCCAAACCCTTTGTTCCTTGAAGGTCTTGCAGGGGTCTGAGTGTTCCTCACACTGCAGTGTCTCAGTGCAGAGCCATACTCCTATCTAACCTAGCAGTTGTAGGGATGGCATCTTAAAGCTCTGCCCTTGGATTAGTGGGATTTATCTCCTGCGATTGGCCCCTGCAGAGCAACTCTTTAAATCTCTCTGCACCAGAGAGAGAGGGTGGCTTCTCTTCTGCCCTATAAGCAACTGAGACAATTTGGGCTATTTAGGTTTGGGGTATGCAGAATATTTGGGTTTTGGCTTCACCATTCAGCTGATGTGCTGTGTTTCGCTTTTCCCTGGGTTTTTTTTGTACCCATCCTGACAAACACGGAGATTTTTACACTTGCATCAAAGTCTTCTTGGGGGTTGGACTAGGTGACTTTTAAAGGTTTCTTCCAATACAAACTGTTCTATTATTTTATGATTCTTGGTTATTTCTCTGGGTCCTGCAGATACCTCCCTAGAAATGGGCCCTCCAATAAACCATTCCCAGGCACCTTCCCCCTGGACCTGGCAACAAAACTGTCATCCTGCAAAAACCTCAAATGCTTCCATGGCTGTCCTAGCTAGGAAGCCCCTTGCAATAATTTAGCTGTGGTCAGAGGCCCAGCATTTGTGGTCTAGAGGGAATAATTTGCAATGCAACCTTTTAGCAGTACTAGCTTCAACTACATCATATAAATTATACACATCTCCCTGGCACGAGTTCAGGAGCAGCTCCTCGTGACTAATGATTGAGGGAAGCCACAAAGTCTTTCAGATGCAGTGGGGAGAGCAGGTCTCTGTTAATTTCATCCATTTCCTCCCATTCATTCATTTCCTTGCACAGTCCAGATCCAGGGAGGTTCCTGGGCATGTGCTTCATTAAAGACTGTTAGAGCTCAAGATAGTTATCACGGATTATAAAATAGCTTCATATTTGGAAAGTGCCTGAAACACACTCTAATGTCAAGCCTGAACTCAGAACACAGCTTGGTATGCTACCAGTGCATTAGATTTTGACACTGGGTTTTACTAAAAAAATAACATTAAATAAAGTTTTTCAGTTGGGAGTCTTATTTTTTTAATTTGAATTTATAAGTTTGATTTACCCACATACAGATATACCTATACCTCTCTTCATATATCATATGCTCACTGCTATCTCATTTCTTTCTGTATTAACAACGGGGCTGCACAGTTTAAATCCACTTCAGATCAGCAGAATCAAAGTCTCCCAGAGAAGCTGCAAAACTCCAGTGACTCACTTCTAGGGGATGTTTGTTTACAGCATTCAAATCTCAGCAATGGAAGATTAAAAAATAATCTTGGCCTTCTATTCATTAGCATAATTACCTGCCCATAACAATTAATATATTTCCATAGCCAAGTGGGTTGAAAACTTTACCACTGCCTCCATTTTCTTCTGATTTTTGTTTGCCAGTGAATGAAAAGACCCTCCTTCCATCAGGTAATAACTGTTGCAATAATCCATCCTTCACAGGAAAAGCTGGTTATCCCAAATGGTTCTAGCATATCTCTCCCATTCTCAGGGTATCCAGGACTGGGGATCTTCTTCTGCACTTTTACTTCTGCAAAACAAGCTCAGGTCCTGGCACTGTCTGATTGGTTTAATTAACGAACAAACAAGATAAATCAAGCAGCTGAGGGGAACAAAAGTTATGTAACCTATCTGTCTGAAATTAACATTGAAGTTTAAAACCCTGGCTATGTCTCCAAACCTTGGGTTTTTTCCTCACATCTACAGCTTATTACTGCAGCAACCACACTAGAGAGCAAAGATTTCTTTGCAATGCCGTGTTATTTGCATACCATCAGATTAATTCCCAACACTCTTCTGTGCTCACTGGAGTGTGTAAGCAACACATTTCCCACGGGACAGTTAAGCCACAGCTGTATTGCTTTGCTTTTAATTTTTAGAGCGGGAGAGGGTGCTCTAATCTCAGTCTGACCTCCCCCATCAGCCTGGCCAAGCAGCCTCCCAGGAGCTGCTGCTGCTCTGAGTTCTTCCAGCATCCTGAAAATGAAATGTGTTTCGCAATGCATTATACCAGAGGGTGCCACTGAATAAAGCTGATTTCTCTGGAAAAGCTCTGCTGTCAACAGAGAGAGACAGGGAAAAGGCTTGATTCGCATTCTGCTCTCCCTGAAGGGAAGTCTCATATCTCAACTGATTACAGAGAAAATCGAGGGAGAGCAGCACAGCAGCATTCACGTTAGGCTTTCTTCATATCCTCTGAGCCTTAATAAAAAACTCCAGCCTTGGAGGATCTACTGGGTTCCTACGTCTATTATTCCGACAGCTAATTACCCTCAACATTAAAAATATCCACTCGCCATCCAGTGTGTCTGGCTTCAGCTTCCTGCAACTGGCTCTCACTCCGCCTTTGCCTGAGGAAAAAAAACCAGGATGAACAACAAATATCATCTCCCTGTAGGCATTTGCGCACCATAATTAGCTCACATCCTAGTCGTTCTCTGGGCAAAATAAATAAACAGCTCGTTAAGACTTTTGCCACAGAGTATGCTTTCAGGATTCTGTCCTTGCAATGCTCTTTTAACATTCATCTTTAATTTTCTTTCTTTTGGCTAAATTAACAACAGTATCAATGAGTGAGCCTCACTCCTTAATGCTGAATATAGGAGTCATGGCATCTTTTATCACCTATTTGATTTTTCTCCACTTTAATTTTATAGCTTGGATGAACACAGTTGCAGAACCACTGTTTTTAAGCCCTTCTCTGCTCTGCTTAATGCAAACATCTGCCTTGAAAGTGTGGTATAAATTTTTCTTTCCCAGATATTTACAAACCCATCTGGTTTAGTAGGTGCTTTTCAAATATTTCCATTTAATCAGAGGTTCAGGCCAATTTGCAAGTTATATGAATAATGATTTTTCTCTCTCTTCCAGGTAATACAGTAGAGTTATTGAACAGCACTGGGGGAAAAAATCAGATCCCAGAGGGTCTACTAGAAAACACTAGCAAAGTAGAGTCCTCATCTACTGTTTTATGTCAAAATAGCAATTAATCTTGTTTTTCATTTTTCCTGTGATGCAAACACATTGACTATGTACGACTAATTTTCTATTCAATATCACCTTTTGGTAGGATGACAGCTTGTAGATGTTTAGGAAGATAACATCACCATTTGACTTTATGTGAGACTTGTGACTTGATCACAAAAATTATGCAATGTCAGACTGACAAGATTTATTACCAGTCCAGCCTCACTGCCTGGCATTAGTAAACCTTCACCCTTTCATTCTTTAGAAGTTCCTCTCCACTTTGTCCTTTCCATGACTTTGAGTTTGCATGATGTCAACCTAACCTGACCTCACTGTCTTGACTGCAGCAGAGGAAAGATTTGAAATACCATGTTTTTGGTGGGACTGGGATTTTTGGGAAGGGGTGTCCTGCTGTGGCATATTATCCTGTTTGCAAGATGCAGTCAACCATTTGGAAACTTTTTCTCCAAATTATCTGGTTTGCATCAGAGCACCAGCAGGTCATCCCTGAGTCCCGCAGAGTCAAATTCAAGTGAGTCCACTTCTTTCCCAAAAAGGCTAGATTTATTTGATTTTCTTGGAAACTGATTTTGTAGCCTGTGAAATCTAATGCTTCTGGCACTGGCATTAGAGGAATATATGATGTTGCAGGTTTAGATAGTCAATATTAGAGCTGGCAGGAAACTGTCTCATAACACCAGATGAGATATTTGTATATGTATTTAGTTAGGCATCAAAACCTGAGTATTTAATTTGACAGCCTTATTTCCAAAGTTCATTATACGGCAACACATAGACGAACACTCCTCTTCCAGGGGACATTTCCAAACCTCTTGGAACACAGCTATGATTCAAGCTAAGAAGTGGCCACTGTTCATAATTTTTTTTTTACATGAGGCTTAGGAAGGCTGGACTTTGAATGAGCAAGTTAAAGCCAGGTACTGAAGGAGGTGGAGTGTCTCATGTGGTGCTAACTGAAAAAGCACTTGCCCAGAGTGCTTAAATCTTTTTCTTTTTCAAATATGTCAGATTCAAAAAAACTTCAGACATATCTGGATCAATGTTTGGAGACCTTAGAAATTGCTGGTGTCTTATCTGGGAATAAAGACATCAAGCAGGTCTGTGTCATAGGCAGGGAAGCTGAAAGCAGATGAGCATTTGGTATATGCTTTGCAAGACTGGCCATCATGAAGAAGCTTGGAAAGCTGGGAATCAGCCACAGCAGCTCAGTCTCAGGGTTCCATTCCAGCCAGAACCAAGCCCCATGCAGGCACTCGCTCACTCCCCCAGCAGTGTGAGCGGGGGCAGAACGGGGAGGATAAAAAGCTGGAAAACTCATGGGTGGAGATAAAGACAGTTTAAGAGGGGAAGCAAAAGCTGTGCATACAAGTAAAGAACAACAAGGAATTCATTCACCGTATCCTATGGGCAGGCAGGTACTCAGCCATCTCCAGGAGAGCAGGGCCCCATCAGACGTAACAGTGACTTGGGAAGGCAAACATCATCACTCCAAACATCCCCTCCTTCCTCCTTCTCCACCCCTTTATATACTGAGCATGATGTCACACCGTCTGGAATGTGGTCAGTTGGGGTCACCTGTCCTGGCTGCGTCTCCTCCCACCCTCGCAGGTACCTCCAACTTCCCTGCAAGTATGGCACTACGAAAAGCAAGAAAGGCCTTGGCTCTGTGCGTGCTCTGCTCAGCAGTAACAAAAACATCTCTGTGTTATCAATCCTGAGTTCAGCACAAATCCAAAACACAGCCCCACACCAGCCACTGGGAAGAAAGTTAACTCTACCCCAGCCAAAACCAGCACTCTCAGTGACAACTGCAATTTCATTGATGGCCTCAACAGAACACCCCAGGGGAGCAGCAAACCCACACAGCACTTAGCTTAGGAAGCTTGTCTTTCCTTGGATATTTAAAAAATAAATTGCTTAAATGAAGTGCAGAAAAAAAAAGAAAAAAAAAAAGAGGCCAAAACCAACCAAACAAAACAAAAACATGACAATAAATCTTCTGGCAGACGAAGAATGATGGGTTTTGGCCAAGCCTGCACACAGTGAATGATAACAAGACTTCCAAATGCATCAATGGACTCATGAATGGCTGATGTTTTGTGTGATGTCTTACCCTATGGTATGTTGCAAACTTTCCCATAACAACACAATCTCAGTGGAGCATTCGTCAGGTCCTGCCAGATCTGATAACTGGCATTTATCCCTAAAATAAAGCCTGAAAACGATACTGAGTTGCATTTCCTTTACACCAGGGCTTTACAAACCCCACAGAGGAAATTACACCAGAACACCTTCTATCCCAGCAGGTATTTCCTAGCCTCTGGCATCTTTGGCAGCTTGAAGAAAATAGCCAGTTTTACAATCTTATCTAAACATCTGAGCTTTCAAAAGTCTGCTGGACAGACTTTAACTTTGATACTGAACCACACCACAGACCACACAGTATGAGTGTTATACCTTCCCCCAGCTCTCACCTTGCCTATCAGAAAATTTGTTCTCTGTTATCACAGTACCCAGATGTCTAGGCAGAATTAGGAGCTACAGTAAATTCATAAACCAATGAAGTAACTGATTAATTACTATGGAGGATGAGCTAGGTATGACCTTCCCTGGGTAGGTGGAAGGTCTCAGCTGGCAGCAGCCTCCAGCAACATCATGTCTTCATCTCTTCTACTTCAGTTACATATATAGATATATATCTTCAGTTCATAGAGTCATAGAATCACAGAATAGCTTGAGTTGAAAGGGACTTTCACGAACATCTCCTTCCAACCCCCATGCCATGGGCAGAGACACCTTCCATGAGAGCAGGTTGCTCAAAGCCCCATCCAACCTGGCCTTGAGCATTTTCACAACTGCTCTGGGCAACCTGTGCCAGTGCCTCACCTCCCTCTCAGAAAAGAATTTCTTACCAATGCCCAATCTCACCCTCCCTTCCATCAGTTCAAAGCCATTCCCCCTTGTCTTATCTCTCTATGTCTTTGCAAAAAGTCCCTCTCCAGTCCCTCTCTTGTAGCCTGGAAGGGGCTCTAAGGGATCCCTAGAGATTTCTCCAGACTGAACAACCCCAACTCTCTCAGCCTGTCTCCACAGCAGATGTGCTCCAGCTCTCTGAGCACCTCCATGTCCTCCTCTGGACTTGCTCCATCAGGTCTACATCCTTCTTCTGTCGGTATATATTCATAACATATATATGTGAATTTATATCCTCTGGGCTGCTCTGGCAGTGTCTGGCAACAGCTTTGCATTGCACTGCGGCAGGAGAGTCACTGCCTTTCTGCACCCTGCCTCTGCTCCCTCCCTGCAGAGCCCTCTCCCATGAAAAGCCCATGCTGTGCCCCAGCCCTCCCACTAATCCCCTCTGTATCCACAGGGTGGGACCAGTGCCTGCTCAATTTGCTGGAATTTAACTGGCCCTATTTCAGACTGACAGAAAAGCTAATCTGAAGCATTACTGGCATTTTTTAAAGCTGTATTTAAAGCCTTTCTGACAACCCTCCCTCTCTGAAGGAAATACTTTCATCATTTCCAGGGCCTGGACCAAACTTAATGAGGGTCAATGTACCTAGTTTCAGAGCACAGCTACTTTTTAGTGCCTATTAATTGTCATTTACAAAGGCAACCTTTGACATGACTATTTCCAGGGACATTTGAGCCACATGGATGGTTGCAGATGGTTATTTTGTAGTGCTGCTCAAACTCAGTTAACCCATATATAGTAACACATCTGTTAAACACGTGCTTTACGTCTTCAGCAAAAACCGGAGATAACAGAGCAAAACACACCCCAGGTTCACTTTTTCTTTGCCTTCTGGGGTTATAGAAGTAATCAGTCCTAACTTCCTCCCAAACAGCAATACCTGCAATTCAACTAACCACAGAAGAGAGAAAAAAAATAAAATAATCCATTGTTCTCATATGCTTTTGTGCCAACAGTGTGATTTTTAAATGGAATTACAATTTAATGAAGATGTTGACAGAAGCAAGACAAAGGATAAACCCCAGTGTAAACATTGCCATATTTCAAACCTGCTGTCTGCAGGGGTGCCTAACAAGCCCTCAGGTATTAATCCCTTCATCTGAAGCACACACATCCAGGCTAACACCTCACTAAGTCCCCATTAGCTGCTGCTGCACAGCATGGAACGATACAGCAGGGTAAGTGAGGAATGCCCTCAGAGAGAAGGAGAGGAAAACAGATCAAAACTGTCGGTGGAAATAAGCACTGACCCAGAAGACAGACAGGAGTTTTTAAATACCAGCAGCCTGCTGTGTCCTGGTATAGCTTTTCCAGGTGGCCATCATGAAGGGTGCCTTTCAGAGCAGCGAGAGAAATAAATGGCATATTCCTCATGGAAAAGAAAATCCTTCAGAGAAATTGGACTTTCTAAGTACATCTGTGGCCAAAAAACCAGGGCATTAACAGTTGGGCATCAGCACTGCATCGCTGCATTTCGTGGAACAGTTTATTTCAACCAGGATGAAGAAAGGAAGAGTCCCAAGAGCTGCAGCTCATCTCTTCTGGTGCCCATTTAAGGGAATTGATAATATCTTTGTCTCTTTGGATGTGAAAGTGTCTCTGCTGATTAAAATTCCCTGACGACCTACATCTCCTAAGCTGATAATGATAAGCCTCTCAGGCTGAAAGTGTGTTGCTCTGATACCTCCAGCACTGCCGTGGATAGGGAGCAGACATGAGGCACAGGCAGCCATTGCTGAGAGCTCTGCAAGCCAGAATGGAAATCTTGAATGCTCAGAGCTGTGGGAGAAAAAGAGCAACATCCAGGTCAGGGAAAGCAGCAAAACTGCTGCCCTAGAAACCACCGGGCTTGCCTACGGCCAGATCCAGTGGCACAAATGTCTGAAGGTGTCTGTCAAGAGAACTGCAGGGAGATTTATCAGAGGTGGGTCAAAAAAGCCCTATCCTAAACCATGGTTTTGATGGGCTGTTTCTGACTTTCCATGGTTCCAGCTCCATTGGCCTTTGCTTCCCATTAGAGACCAAGAGGTTCCACATGGATCTGAGCCCAGACTCCAACCCTCACCAGGGCAGCTCTCATCCAGCCTTTGAAACTCACGTCAGAGTGTCTTTGTGAGGCTTGCAGTGCTCAAAGGTGGGCGAAACCCATCTGAGCCTGCACCTGGATCAACATCACTCTGAGCGACTGAAATACCAAGTGCAGCAAAGAGCTGTCACTTCTGCTTCTTCTCTAAGACTGTAGGCGTATGTGCAAGCCCCATCTTGAGTAATTTATGGTGCTTTTCCTGAGCACTAGACTGTTTAGATGAGGATCTGCCAAATTATTTCCTATCCGGCTGACTGGGAGGAGGGGTGTCGAGAAGTAGTGCAAATACGCCATCAGTATTCCATCTGTATAATATATATAGAGTAATGTATATAATGTGATTAATAATAATATGTATCTTATGCAAAGATTCCATCAGTATTCAGCTGATGGTGAGTGAAAATATTCATCCACAGTGGTATCAAACTCTTGTTCTGGTCCTATCCCAACCTCTGAGTATTATTCCCTGAGTGGAAAGAACCTCAATACAGTAAAGTATGTAAGCATACTACAGTGAAGTATGTGAGGATATGCTTAACTGTAAGGATCAGCATTTTGCACGTTAGCTCAGCTCCATGTATTGGATCTGGGCTGGAAAAGGCTCTAGTTGTCTTTCTGAGGTTTTCTAGTAGCTATTTCCCAAGTGAAAAACCACAGGGCAAGAGGAAATGGCCTAAATTTATGCCAAGGAAGGTTTAGACTGGATATTAAGAAAAAGTTCCTCCCTAAAAGAGTTGACAAGTGCTGGAACAGGTTGCCTAGGGAAGTGGTGGAGTCACCATCCCTGGAAGCGTTCAAATGCATGTAGTTGAGGCCCTTGGGTACATGGTGTGCGTGGCAGTGCCAGGTTAATGCTTGGACTTGGTCCTCTTTGGGGGTTTTTCTAACCTTAACTATCCCGTGATTCTATTCTAGCTTCTGAAACCTCCTGTGCCAAGAGAGGCAGCAGAGATGAGTATGAGGGTACAGAGTGAACAGAGTTCTTCACAGTACACCAGGACAGGTCCACAGAGGTGGAGGGTACTCTAGGAGGTGGTACAATTTGTTTCAGGCTGTCGTGCTTTGTCACAGGCCTTTTCTAAGTCCAGAGGCAAATGATTTCACCCACCCAACAAAGGCAAGGCTGTCAGCCTTGAACAAAACATCATGTATCAATTAACAGGCTCTTCTTCTCATTCATCTGTGTTTCTTCTTCCTCCTTGTGTTCACCACATTCTCACGACTACGGGCAGAACACCCACCTGAAATTGCCTGGTCCAGCTGCCATCCTCAGCTACTGGCTGCTTTGCCAAAGCCCCACCACAGGGGAAGTTAGAGCAAATCCAGCAAGTCTGTGCCTTGTGGCAAGCTGTCCTACATGCTTCTGCAATTCACAGCCCCCACCCAGTGTGTATGTGACACACTGGACCGTACCTTTCATCTCACTTGGCCTCAGGCAGCACAGTGGGTGCCTAAAGTGGCTCTGACTTTGGTGGGGGGACTTATTTGTATTCTCTCTTCCTTGGTTTTGCAAGGAGAAGATCAAAACAACCTGACATCTGGTTACACTTATTTGCTGTGCTGGTTTATGTCATGCCTTTCTTCCCCAGTCTTTATTTTCTTTATTAATCACCTCTGAGCCAACACAGCTGACACATGCTCCACTCACACTCTGCACAGCCCACAAGAGAGCGCTCCTTCACTGGTAGACTGCACACTTTTCCAACTGGTTAGACTGGAAAGCAACTCAGCTGGGGTAGTTTGATCCCTGGGCTCTGCTCTAATCCCCTGCTCTTGCTCAAATCCCACCCAAAGCAGCTCCCTGGGAATCAGACACGATGCATCAGCATCTGGTCTATCAGAGAGTAATTTTTTTCCAGGAAAGAGATTTCTGCAGGGTACAAGCACTTTCAAGCAAAACAGGAGAACATGACCAGGAAGAGGTATTCTGTTATCCCAGTCGCATGTTTTTTTCATGTGTGTGATTTGCCAGTTCATCAACCAGACTAAACCGTCACTAGCAGGATTTTGATCCTTAGAGAAAGTTGAAATCAGTGCTGGTAAAATATATTTCACTGTCCTCACCATTCCTTTTCATCTTCCTGTGCAAAAGAGCCTCGGTTGTTCCACTAAGTTTCTGAACACAGTTTGTTTCTCCAATTAAGCAGTGAACTGAGTCAAGCCTCTCTCAGCACCTCATTTTAATTAAGTTTCCCTCACTGTGAACGTCTGAGAATGACAAACAATTCAGAGGACTCCCCAAATGCCAAGCTTATAACCATTCCTGATTTTATGTTATTCTGAAGGTTTTTCCTGCTCAGATGATTGTTGGATCTCACCGAGCCATGTGCTCAATGGTCCTGGCACTAACCAGCAAGCCAGTGCTGCAGCCCCCCATCACCACACCCTGCAGCTGCAAAGTAGTGCTGTAAAAACACTTAATGAAGCATGATGCCTGAAAAACTCCCAGCTCATTCTTCAGGGAATGGGAATGCCCGCAGCCATGATTAAAGTGATGCTTGGACACGCTGGCTGTGGGCAGGATGGTTTGGTCTGCCTGGTGAGCTGTGTCTCTCGCACATGGCTCTGTGTTGGACAGCTGTGGAGCCTGTGGTTGATCCACCATCCTGCTGCTCTGGGAAGGGGGAAAAAGGTCTGTCTTCTTCAGAGCAGTGCAACCAAGACATTGTGGATGGCAAGGTAAGCCCCTGCTATAAAACAGAGGGAGATGAGTGGTCCAGCACCCAGCAGTGGATCGGGGGCTGGCCTGAGAGTGGTCTCTTTGCATAAGCAGCAATACTCATTGGTTGAGAAGCCAGGTCCTCCAAAAATGCCTTGGACATTGAGTTTGTCCGTCCTTTCCCAATGTCCATTGAAGTTTCTTTTCCTCCCATCACAGCCCTTTAGCTGTAAGAAATTCCCTCCCAGCAGTGCCTGGTGGTGGATGTGTCCCCTGCAGTGGCACTGATGGGATTTGAACCCTCCAGCTGATGCCAGGATGTGTCTCCATGTCCACATGGTAGTTGAACTCCCATGTGAGTGAGTGTTTTTGGAGCCATCAGGAAGCTGGAAAGTAGCTTAGCTCCCACTAAAATATTGGAGCAGCTGAGTAGCCCCATTCAGCTTCCCTCCCAGGTATACAGTGACATATATGATGTCCCCTGGGTCTAACATATCCACGTGGTATCACACAGGCTTCAGGTAGGAATTCCCTGCCCTATCATTCCATGTCCCCATTCTGTTCCACACCTGAGTGGTCTCACAAATCAGCCCTATCTTATTCCCTCATGCCTTCTGACCTCCCTGATGTGTCCCACCTGGTCTCCCATTGACATTTCAGAAAAACCAGCAGTCTCTCAAAGACTATGTCCCACCTAATGGATGCTCCATCCCTGGAAGTGTTGAAGGCCAGGCTGGATGTGGCTCCAGCCTGGCAAACCAGAGAGGGATGGCTCACCTCTGGATGACAGCAGACGGGAGCTGGCAAAGCCTGTGAGTCTCTGTGCATTGGGATGCTCAGCCTGCCAGGGAGAGTAACCAGCTACCGTTCTCATATACCAACATAAATACTAAATTCACAGGACCACAGGTATAAATGAGAGGTTCCTTCTGCAAATTACAGCTGCAAGCAGCCTGCCTGCCCTTCAGAAGGATCATCTTCACATTTTACCGAAACCACTGTGGGGAAAGAAAAAGGGGGGAAATGCTAATTGCTGAGTTTTTGATGGCATGGGGTTCAACACTGAGGGAATTACTCTAATTTCTTATTCATACAGTGCTTTAACTTGTCCTTTCAAAGCTGAGGGCCCAGTATGTGCATGGTAATTGGTGTTTGGATACTACCCTAAGGTGAGGGTCTGACATAGCTTAGCTGCCCACAAAGAGGGGGTTAAAAGGAAACTCCTACCACATACTACCTTGAGTAGATGGAGCAAATGGAGAGATCTCACCACAAGTTAATCTCCCTGAGATGGTGGCTCCAGTGGTCCAGGTGTACTGTAGGCGTGTGGGTAGTGCTGTATCTGAGCAATCAGGGTTGTAATGAGACGGATTTCTCTGGATCAGCATTTAAATTTGAAATCTTCCAGAGATGTTCAAACATCCTCTAGCCAAGATTTTCTGTCTCTCAGCACTCTGCTTAGATTCCCTTTAACTCACAAAACAGCTTCCATCTGCAATTCTCCTGACCTGAGCAGGGAGACACTGGGATAGGGTGCTGGTGTCTGGCTCCCTCCTTGCCACAATCCAAGGGGTGGAAATGAATGCACCCCTTCAATTAGGCGCTAAAAGAGGGGGATTAAAACACCTCTGGCCATGTCTGTAATGTGTAGACAACATCTCCTCAATCCACATGGTTGTTGCAAAGAGAAGGACATGAAAATGGTGAGATACTCCATTGCTATGGCAACAGGAGCCATTGAATTATGGGTGGATGTAGTCAATTCAAAATTATAATGGAAATGCATTTGTGTCTCCTGCCCACTGTTTATATAGGTCTTTTTCCACTTGTGTTCCTGTTCTGTGTTATTCCAGGAACAGGACACAAAATGTTGTCTCCATTCCCCGGCCAGAGGGCATTGTCTCTCATAAGGCTTTTATGTCTCTTTATCAGCATTCTATGTTTCTGAGGTGTTGTAAAATATACATGTCTCCGCCATGGTTTTTTTAGTACTAACCCCTGTTATTTCATTGGCAGAAAAGCAGAAAAACAGAAGAAAGGCAACTAATTCCCCTGAGTGGACATCTGTGCTGATGCTGAAGGAGCTCCCAGCAAGAAATACAGAAAGGGCTGTGCTCTGTTCTGAGTTAACTTTTGGAGTAGGGGAAAGGACCGTGTTAAAGGATCTGTTTTGCACAAAACTTGTCCAACCCTCACCCCTGGAGCTGCACCCTCCAGCTGGGTGGGCATGTCTATTTACAGCACCCATCTCATCACAAGGAAGCCTTGTTCCAGGGAAGAAGACACTTTGTTCCAGGGAAACGAACACTTGACACGAAGCAGTGACTAAGCAAATGAAGGACGATAAAGTTTATTGCTAACCACATTTCAGCCTGCATGATCACAGTGTCAAAATCTACATATTTCTACTCAATTATCACTTAGTTTAGTTCAGAGGGAAATGAGGACAGAGAACTGGCTATATGCTGAAGGAAACTAAACAGCAGCAGCCTAGAGCTCAGCAGTGCTGGCTTAGGCTTCCATGCTGTGTGAATGTGATGCATGAGGCCAAACACACCATGCTGAGCTCTTTGGGTCTTTTTGGGCGCAAAGATTGTGGCTCAGGCTCACTAGCAACGTTGAGGTTTCCTTGGGAGCTTGAACATGGCACACTCTGGATGTAGGAAGTAAGGGAAGAAGGAAGGAACAGAGCTGGAAGAGGGGGAGAGGTAACTGTCCTGGCATTGCTTTCTTGGACACAGTCTGAGAAGTATTATTTGGCCCCAGAGGTAAAAAATATTCCTCAAGAGAACAGATGAAATAACATAGTCCAAAGAGATTGATAGAAAACCAGCAAGTAGACGTCACATCTTTCCAAAAGGTTATAGAAAATTCAAAATTCAAAGTCAACGGAAAAGCCCCAACCCCTCAAGACCAGGAAATTCATATAGCAAGAAGGCAGAAAGAAACAATGCCATGCACATATGTAGGAACCAGGCAGTGATTATGTTTTTTAATTCACCCTATTGCCTGTATGAGCGGATGGATTTCCATTTAACATTGGTTAAAGTGGGTCACATCTCTAAAGAGCAAAGGATAAATGCCTACTCCTGGCCATCATTGCCCCATGCTGAGAGCTGTTTTGCAGACTTTCTAAACCTCTGAAGCAATTTGTTATGAAGTGAACACTTATGCTTAACTTTTAAGCAGCATAGATCTCCATATAAGTCTATAATACATGCAGAGGATCATTAAATTTTTATTATGCAATTCTGGAGGGGAAAAAAACCAAACCGAAAACAAAAAAAACAAGCTAGCAAGTGAAATTTTGAATTTTAAAGGCGTATGTTTACCTAGTGTGATGTTTTTACTGGAGATGAAACAGAGGTGCTTTGGAGCTGTTTGCCCAAAAGAAATTTAAAACAGGCTTGTGTAAGAGGAAGAAGGTGAAATCTCAGAAGCCTTTGTTGACACCCTCGAAGTGCAACTTTCCAGATGCTTCTAATAAGCCTCAAGGTACGTAATGAGTACAGTTGTGCAATAACACCACTGGCAGCATTAGAAAGCCTCATCAGTCTCGGTCTGATGCATTTTCCTACGGATACAGGGAGGAGGAGGCACAGCACAACAGCAGTAATGAATAACAGAGATGGAAACAGACGGCAGCGATTGGAGCTCACGTCAAGTATTGAGCAACGTGAACGTTCGGCACGATTGGATTTGGCTTTGCGGCTTGGCCCATTTTAAAGAGGGGGATTGTTTGCAAAGATTCAGTGTGGGATTAGATTTCCAAACTCTTCAAAGTCTGAGGGATGCTTGGATAGAAAACAAAGGTCTGGGCTATTTGCTAAATAATAATAACAGCAGCTTCTGGTTGCTATGTTTGATCCAAATATTTCCTTGGAAACAAAGCACAGTAGCAGCTTTTGCCAAGTCAGATGAAACTGGTTTGAAACCAAAATCCAAATGTAAATAACAATACTAATTTGGAGGGGAAGCAAGTCACCAAAATCTCAGTTAAAAATTCTGCAGGAGAATTTATGTACCTGGGCTGCTCTTAGGATTATGAACTGTGTCACCACAAGTGGTGCAGAGAAGGGGAAGATTATCCACTAGTGATTAAGGGATGTCTGATGAAGTTCTTGGTGTCAGGTTTAAAACAAGCAGGAGCTGCATGTTTCTTTTTCACTTGGTGTCCGGAAATCTGCTCTAGATGGCATTAAAAACCCTCCATGTGTCTGTTGTAGCTACACACAAAGCGTAGCCCATATTTGAACTCTAACTCAGGAAATCTTTAAATCACTATTAAAAGATGAGAAGGTCTGTTAGGAAAGGTTCACTTTTTCTTTATCCATTACACCTTATCCTACAGGTCTTTGACATGTCAGAGAAAGGACAGCTTAGTCCAGAAAAAAAATTTCTTGTATTTTATTCCAAGTTTTCAAATTTCTCTCTTTCCCAGATATTATCATCCAAATCGTTACTATAATATGAAGTAATTAAACATGTTTAGCTGTGATAAAATCTTATGAGTGATGAATGCAATGTCCTAAGAGCCGTCATTGCAGACAATACGTGTCATTCTGTGTCACAGCAGTTAATGTCTGAAAATCCTGCCAAAATGAAACAGTGTGGTAAGATATGACCCTGATGGGCAATTGCCAAGACCTGGTAGGATGACTCTGTGGTTAATAGATGCAGCAATAATTTTGTTAATTATTGGCTTCCTCCGACTCCTCAATGCAGTTCATACTTTGAAAAGAGTATTGTTCAAATGTAGGAAAGAAATAGTGAGCAGCCCTGTCTTCAGCTGCAGTAAAAAATGACATCTTGGTGTGATTGGCAGATGACTAGTCAAGCTAGGTTCTGGTTCATTCTTTTAAACTCTCACATCCCCAGATAAACCCACATAATTCTCATTTTTGTCTCCTAAAATTGTCTGCCCATGTAGTTTTATCCTATTTTGCACACCAAGGTGTCTTGTGCTCAATTAGAAACTGGCATAATCAGTGATTATTATTAATGTTGGCCATATGTTTCCATCAGGAAACAAATTATATTCTCTGCAGCAGAATGAAGTTGCTGCTTCAATATTTCTCACTGTTCCAGCTCGAGGGCTTGCACAGATGTGTTTGCAGCTGCACAACCACCTCTTCCCAGGTGCACGATGAAAATCTTGTGCCCAGGTGCAGTGTCTTTCATCTAATCACCGGACTGAGTTCTTGATGTTTTATTGAGCATCTTCTGGGCTAAGGAGAGGTCTGAGTCAGGACAGAAATGGTGAGTCCAGCTGCAATAATACGTGCAAGGGGAAAGAATTTGCTACCAAGAAGGACTTGAACAGCATTCTCAAGAAGGCTGCTAATACACAACAATATGTGCAAATTTTCCCCTTTCAGCACACCATAGCATCATGAAGGGTATGACATGAATCCGTTCTCTGCTGTTAGAGGTGAGATCTGAGATGAAGCAGCACATATATTGTATCAGTTGTGCTTTTCAAGAGCTCCCAGCTGGTTCTACCTGTTAATGTGACACTTAAATAAAATGTTCCTGTAATTCTGTGGTAAAAGAGACTCTTACTTCCTGGTTTTGGCTAAGGAAGATGTAAAAGTACCTGGGGCTCTACACTGTTCGCAGCACAAGTGGTTGTAACACACAAACTCACATGCAACAGGACAAAAATACATCCCTCTGCAACATACCTTCTTTCCACTGCTGATCACATCATCTGTGCTACCTTGACATCCCTTTAGCAGTTTCCCTCTAGTGATGCTCAGCAGCTTGTGATCTGGCAAGTTGCACAGTAATTCCTGGAACTGATGTGGGTCTGTCTAGAGACAATGCTATGAAGAGTCACCATCTGCCCAGGCTTGGTTTTTTGGCCATGAGCCTGTTTCTCCTACTCCATGAAGGTAGAGGTCTCAATGCAAACATTGTCCTATTCATTCAGGCCCTAATACAGGCCTTATTTAAAGCTTAATTTGTTTTGCACTGAAATGAGAAAAAAATTTAGGGATTTGATGGCAATTGTTAGGAGCAGATTGGAAACAAATTTTTGGAAAATATTTTCTCATCTTCTCATTTTGTTATCCATTTTATAAAACACTTTTCTAGTGTTATTTCCTGGGAAGTTTAGATAGAAACAGGTCCCCTGTTACTGAGGATTTAATCTCCTCCCGTTCAGCATCAGATGCCACGTGTGGTTACTACAGCAGTGGCTCTTTGATATTTCCAGATGGAAGATGGCAATGCACAGCAGGACATAACAAAAAGCAGTGGAAATGTTGTTTGCCCTAGTTTCATAGGGAAAGGAGTACTACAAAATCATGCTACCTTTGTGATTGCCTCTTTCTAAGTGTCTTTGCCTGCCTAACCTTTTAGTCCTCTTCTTTTTTCCCCAAGTACTTTTGAACATGCGGTACAATTTCAGTCACTTTTGACAGAAAGTGGGATACCTCAGAGGTACTCTGTGACTAAAGATTTTCTGCTCATAGACAATGGAGAAAACCTTTACTGGGTGTCCAGAGGGAAATTCTGTAGCAAAACCTGAACATTTACTAGGCTTTAGAGAGTCAGCCACAAGACACAGATCCAAAGGAAGGCAGGTTTTGGTAACAATGCATGTTAGAGTGAGCCATCATTGTAATGAACATGGCTGAAGGAAAGAAATACAGAAACACTATGAGCTCTTGTCCCCTCTGGGAAAATTGTATATCCAAGTTGACTGACCTCAGGCAACACTAGCAGTTTGCAGAGACAATTGAGACAATTCCCTATTTTGTTTTTGCTTTTTTTCTCATGTGTGCGAGTGATAACAGAGGAGGCAAAAGTGGATCTGGTGGACCTTTAACTCATTGGGTTTTTATTGGTATTGTGGTAGTTGTAACAAACCCCTGCAATCCTAAAAGAAATGTGGTACAAAGGAGAGAGCTGACAAAATAGCTTTTGGGCAAAGAGCAAGAGATAAATATCACATGGAAGGAGGATATAAACAGTAATATGTGCTCTTTGCACAGAAAGCCAGCTGTATCCTGGGCTGCATCAAGAGCAGCATGGCCACAGCAGGGTAAGGGAGACGATTCTCCTCCTCTGCTCTGGTGAAAACTCACCTGTAGTATAGCTCTGGACCCCCGCCATAAGAAGGTTGTGGACCTGTTGGAAACAGGCCATGAAGGTGATCAGGGGGCTGGAGCACCTCTGCTATGGAGACAGGCTGAGAGAAGTTCAGCCTGGAGAAGGAAAGGCTCCAGGGAGACCTTATTGTGGCCTTCCAGTACCTGAAGGGGGTTACAAGAGAGCTGGAGAGGGACTTTGGACAAGGAGATAAAGAGACAGGACAAGCTGGAATGTCTTCAAACTGATGGAGTGGAGGTTTAAACTAGGTATTAGGAAGAAATTCTTTACAATGAGGGTGTTGAGACACTGGCACAGGTTTCCCAGGCCCATCCTTGGAAGTGTTCAAGGTCAGACTGGATTGGGTTTGGAGAAACCTGGTGTAGTGGAAGGTGCCCCTGTCCATGGCCGGGGGTTTGGGACAAAGTGATCTCTAAGGTCCCTTCCAGCTCAACCCGCTCTGCTCTTCTCTGGTTACCCTGGAGATGTCCTGGCCAGCAGTAAGTGGGTAGGTTATTACTTCTGTGAAGTTACACTCTTTGAGACTTTGGTTTGACTTCTATGGAGCTAGTTGATGTTTAGCTCCAAGGCAGAAGTAATTTCTTGTCTGCCAGTGCCAGTACACAACATAGAGACTGACTCCAGCCTTCAAGGACTCTGGTGAGTTTTACTCATACTAAGGCATTTGCAGGGTGTGTGTGAGCCTCTAAAGGTGAATATTCCTATTGCATTTCTCTCTCTCTCTCTCTCATCATGCTGCTGCTCTCTTTACCCCATGCATCAGGACATGGATAGAAGAAATGGAGGTCACGTGGCAGAGGGGTGTCCATAGGGAGCATGCATTCCAGCAGAAACATCTGAGCATCCATCCTGCACAGACTACCCCCTTGCCATGCTTTTGTCTGGTCTGCAACCTCACAGCCCAGTTCAGCTCCTCAGATAGCCCTTTATTTGTGTCCACAGCATCTCTTGTGGATGCACTATTCTAAGATTTCTCTCTTCTTTCTCATGAATCGTATGGGGAATAAAGATAAGCTGAATTCTTCTTGCTCTTTCTAATCTTTGTTTTGGTACTGGGTGCTGTAAGGGTTCAGCCAATCCCCCCAGGGGGTGGATGGCTATGGTCAATCACTGTTAGACTCAATGCCCATGTAAGAAAATAAAATTCAATAAAATCTCTCTTGCTACTTCTGTCAGTGCTCTGTCTGTCTTGATTTACCTACGAGCTCTCAGCAACAATCTCTCATTTCTTAGGAATGTTCAAGAGATTTTTGTCAAATCCGTCTAAGAAGCTGTGAGGTCGCAAAGGGCTGTGAGACATCTGAACTGGGCCGTTCTAGCACTTGCATCTGCAATGCAAGCCTGAATCTTCCTTCCTTAAGCCTGGCATATCTCTGGCCCTGGATTTGCATGCCCACACAAGATATCCATTATTTTGTGTGTTGATATAGCCCTCCCCCACACACCCTCACAAGGCCTTCTGGAGGCCTTCAACAGTTTCCTCCTCCAGGATAATTCATCAATGACAGGTTCCATCCAGGAAATATGACCACATGTTGGAAAAGGAGGAGCTGTTCAAAAGTGCATGATGCAATTTTTCTAAGTAGCACAGGGCAAAACAACGCAAAGAAAATTCTTTCCACCCAAGTAACCTCATTCAATGTGATGGTGAAAATACATCAGCCTTTTAAAATTTCCTTTCCAGAGAGTTTGGAAAAGCATGGATAAAAATTTTCTTATTTTCTTTCAAGGAAAATGTGTGGTGCCTCTGTCCTCTGCCGTATAGCCTGTACTAGCCCTGGGCTAGGATGAGGGAGCTGCAGGATGGAAGCCAAGGCACCAGGCACAAAAGCTGAAGCTGTGATTCTTTTCCTATAGCTAGTTACACTATTCTCATAGTGTAACTAGCCCCAGGCCATCTCCCACACGTCAAAGCAGAGGAGCAGAGGTGCACTGCACTTCTTTGCCCATCCTTCCTGCAAAGCAGATGTGCTTTTTTCAAATTCACCTTGTAGTAGAAAAAAAAGAGTGTGAATGCAGTCTTTTGAATCCAATTTTTTTGCCCACTCCACTAAGACGTCATTGCTTTAAGAGGCTCCAGGGAGTCTGATCAGCAAAGCTTTTAATTCTCTGAGGTTGTTCAAACACCTAAAACACAGGCCAGAAGAAAATCCTGGATTTAAAGGCTCTTGATGTCTCCTGGGACATAGAAGGGATAGCACACATCAACCCACAGAGGGGACTCTCCTGTTTCCTACAGCCTCACACCCTCAGCATCAGAGGATTCTCAGGCTCACAGCTCTCTGCAGTGGAATGTCAGAGCTTCTGGGCTGAGTTTCTCTCCACCCTTGTGCTGCAGGACATCTGGTCCTAAGCAGGCATCTTCAACCTTTGTACGCTGCAGAACTTCTGCAGGATCACCAGGATCCAAGCTCATTGGAACCAGCTCCTGGGACTTTCTAAGACTCTCATCCATGTGCCTGACAGGTTCCTTTGACAGTCACGTTTAGGGATTTGTCCCCAGATAGAGAGTTTTAGTAGAGTGCTTTGAGGAAACTGGTTTGCCATCTGTCTGTGTCTACCTGTGGCAGCTTAATGGAGAGTAATGATCCTCTGTGAACCCTCTAAATGAAAGCCATTAACTGAACTGATGAGAGAAATTGAATTATTGTCTCACCCAATACTTCCAATTTACCTGCCAGTTCATCTTGTCCAAGACGTGCTGAACATGAACACAGTCTCTGTCAGTCGCCAAGCTGCAGGCAGAGAGAGATCCCTCCCTGGCTCCCCAGGAAAGTAAAAGTGTGCTAGCAAAGTCCATGGTCAATTGCTGACTGACTTTTATAACTCACTTTCTCTCCTTCCAATCCGACCTAGTTTGAGGTTGCTTTTTTCCTGGTGGTTAGCACTGCCAGCCAGTGTTTCTCCCCCAAACCATGCCTGCCCCACCTGAGGCTGAGAACACACAGTGGGTGCAATATCACAGACCCACCCGGTGAATTGGTGCTGTTTTATCGGAAGCAGCCTGACACTTTCAGAGAGACCAAATTTAGTGACTGCACAAACACTAAACATGAAAACATCAAGACAAACATGAATACAGGGCTTCCAGGATGCACATGAGCAGAGAATCTTATGTTCTCCCAACATTCAGCATTGTCTCAGTCCACTGCCAGGGAGCACAGCAGACTGGAAAGTAGAGTTTGCCTGCAAATTTCCCAGGTTGAGGCAATATCTAACAAATTAGTATCCCTAAAACTAGGGTACTTGCAAACCAGTTTGATGCCCAGAGTACAGGGGTGCCTTGTGAGGACTTACTGCAAAACACAGAGGATTTAAACAACTCAGTAATGTGTTAGAACTCATATATTTTTTTCTTACTCATCATGCATCCAACTATGGGCAAAGGGGACGTTTTTGACCTTGGTGATGTTTGATGAAGTAGATTTAATCAGACAGGACTTTGGTGGTGTCGTGTTTGCCCATCTATTATTCAGGTTTTGTTTCTGCTGGTCACTAGATGGATTGGTGTGTCTCCCAGATGTTCTTCCCTGTTCGTGCGATGTCTTTTTGTTTTCATGGTCGATAACCTTGTGCCTGGTGTGTGTAAATCTAATTATATTTTGGTCTAACAGAAAATGTCAGCTTGCATATACTTCCAAGAATGATGGATATCCTATCTCTGGAAATAGCAGAACCACAAATGGGAACTATCCACAACTGTGAAGTTAACAGTCTATTTGCAAACTAGAACGAAAAATGAAATGAAATGAAATGAAATGAAATGAAATGAAATGAAGTGAAATAAAATAAAATAAAATAAAATAAAATAAAATAAAATAAAATAAAATAAAATAAAATGAAATGAAATGAAGTGAAATAAAATAAAATAAATAAAATAAAATAAAATAAAATAAAATAAAATAAAATAAAATAAAATAAAATAAAATAAAATACCCAAAGCACAACACATCTTTATTCTTTCCTTCTGTAAAACTGCAACAATAAATGGAAAATGGCAGCAAAGAAGGAGATAATAGTGCATAGATGAGGTGTGCAGGGAATATAAAGATAAAATCTCTGGTTTAGGTCCTACTGTTTCTTGCTCTGTGATCTTGGTGAGGGTTCATTTTAACCATCTCTTTTCTGTGCTGGCAGTTTCCTGCCTTTTCTTCCTCACCACTCATTCTGAATTCATGCTGACCTTCTCCTGCTCCTCCTAAAAATGCAAGGATCCTCATCAGAAAAGACTACCAACCTTGAAAAATCACCTTTTGCACCACTGCCTGTGTCCATCAGTTGTCTGTTTTCTCAGCCCAGCAAAGACCCTCTGTTGGGGTTGCTTGTGTGCTTAAAGCACATAGAAAGATTTTTGCAAAATTGGGGGCTGAGGCCATCAGGTGGTTCAAGGGAGATACCCCAACACTATGGACACACAATGCCTTCAACAAGCTCAGCCTGCTTTCCCAGAAAGTGCACAGAGCTCCCTGAACACACAGTTTTAAGTATGTTTTATTCAGAATAACTGTGTTTTTTTTTAATGGTGTTCTCCCTTTAGGTTTTCTGACACTGTGGTGGTTGGAAAGGCTCTTGGTGCTCATGTTGGAAAGTGCACTATATACAAAATGGGATGCTGTCAACAAAACTTACAGATGACTGAAGCTCATCAACAGTAGCAAACAGCTAGTGTTAGTCAAGATGCAAATTACTTTTCCATGTCAGGAAGGAAAGCACAAATAATCATCCCAAAACTCACCAATAAAGACCTACATCTGTCATTTAGGATCCCATACAGCTCCAGGACAAAAAGCCTCCTGAACTTATGGGAATGCCTTGCTGCAAACAAGAGTTCAGCTACGGTCTCTTTGGATTCAGGATTCTTTGCATTGATTGCCACAATTAGGATGAAGCTAAATCAGTAAAACTGAATGGCTGGGGTCTATGGAGCGTGACTCTCATCTGGTGGCTCAAGCAATCCTGTTCAGTTTTCACTGGCCCTTCTGGTTCAGATGCCATTGGAAGGCAGTGGCAGACCCTAATTATAGACATCTGTGAGTAATGTATTTCACAGCTGTTGTGCTACAACGGGCAGGGAGACGCTCAGGCAGCAGCCAACATTTCCATGGAGTGCTGGATGCCGGTTGCCAGGTCTCCGCTTGGTGCAGATCCTGTGGGTTGCAGCTGCTCGGGCTGGAAGGCAGGAAGCACTCCTGGAGAAGCACATCCCACAGGGAAGGACAGTGCTTGTAGGAAGACCAGCTGTACCTGGAATGAGAAGGTGGTCCTCATTCCCAAGGGAGGTTCATCCCACTGGGCTGCAACAACCACTGTCTCCAGAAGTGGCAGAAATGTAGAGAGAAGAAATTGAGCCTGAATTGTGGAGCCAGGAGACAGAGAAAAGAATGTTGTAAAAAGAAAAGACTCTGGGGGTTATGCCAGGGTAGTTCCTCTCCTGTCACCACAGTGTGGTGAACTCACCAGGTCTGTGAGCTCCATGAGGCAGGATTGACATTTGGCATCATACAGAGGGAGATACTCCCTCAGTATCAGTTCGGTGATGGTCCTAAGACACCTTGTGCCTTGTCTGCCCTCTGCATCTCTCTTTTGTCAGGTTTTCTCTTCATTTGTCCTCACAGATGTCAGACTTCAAACATATCTGGCTCTCTAGGGACTCTGGAAGTGGCAAATAGGTCTGTGGGGTTAGAAATAGCTGCCAGCTATAAATAGTGTGATAACAACCTGTAAATAAACCAAAGGGCCGGAGCGTAATGGCAGCGGGGCTGTCACCACGTGTGGGAGATGTTGTTTTCCCTGCTACTGGAAGTCCAGGAATGGCAGCTGTGAACCATCTATGGAAAGTATCCAAGTTTCCATGTGTTCAGACAGGGAAGAATTCAAGCTCAGTCCCCATTCCTCACAGCCCCTGCTATTTCCAGCTCCCTTTCATGTGTGTCTCTGTGTGTGTGTTTTTAAATAGATACAATCTTTAAATAGTCATGACTTCAGATGGTAGTTTTCAAATAAACTCAAGTGATGGACTGTGGTCTGACTGAGTGCCCTGGGGCAAGTTCTGGCTTCTCACCATAGCCTTGGTCTCAGGATCCAGCTGGATCAAAGCCAAGACCCTCAGGATACAGCACCTGAATTATTTGGTGCTGGGCTTTGTCTTGCTTCAAGTGGCTGGTTACAAAGTTCTTCCAAATTTCTGCCCAGGCAGACAGAGCATCACCTGAGAGAAGCACAGTCCTGTTCCTCAGGACACCTAGAACGCACTCAGGTACAAAGTTCTGGACAGCACTGTGCCTGCCTGGAGGCAATGGGCAAGGAACAGGACATAAAACAGGGCAGAACTTGCCTACTGGCTTCAAACACACGTGATGGATTATAGTGTTTGGTGTGTTTTACAGTTAGGATGAGGAATGTCGAGTCCTCCAGCAGCTTTCACCTGGTTTTAACTGCTAGATACCGTAAACTAAAAGGTACTCTGGAGAAATGTCTGCCAGCAAGAACCAATCTGTTTATAAGAGATCTGATTACATTTGTAAACTCAAATTTAAATTTGGCTTGTTAAACAGACCAGGTCTGAATCTGTTTTCAGTCAGTTTCTGCAACTATAAAACAGGGAAAAGAGAGAACAAGGATCAACAGTTCCTTGTAAGCAAAACTAATTTTCTGCTGGACTTGATCTGTGAGTCACAGGACCTGTCCACTTCCCCCTCTGACCATCTCCCAACATTTTGGTCAGCCACTGAAAATACATTTGAAGTAAAAAGTCAGTTCATCCTCTCTATTAGCTTTGCTAACCGGCTCATTGAGCGATACAGAAGCTGAATTAAAAGATGGTTGCGGGCTTTAAAAGCTGCAAAATGTTGTGACTGTTAAAAACATCTGCATGCCAGAAGGAGGAGGGCCCAGTTTTCCTGGCCAAAGCATGATGCTGACTGGTCTCAAAGCAAATGTTATTACGTGAAATGCTGTCCAACATGATGATGTGCTCAGCTCCACATGCACGAGGTGCACAGTGCATTGGCTGACACATCGCCCCCAAGGCAACCAGTCTTGGTCATTTCTAGAAGCAGGATTTGGACTAGACCAATATCCGTAAACCCTGCAGGAGTAGCTGTTTCGCTTGGTTTGGCTATGCCCCTGCAGGGCTGATTCAACAGTCTGGTAGCTCCAGAGTTGGTTCAGAGCTGGGAGCTCACCATAATGCAAATCTCCCTGTTAGGGTGGAGCAGGCACATACTTCTTATATGACAGCTACGCAAACACAGTCCTCTGGTAATTCATAAAACAGGGATAGTGCAAGGAATGACGGAATTCTTGCCTTCTGGCAGAGATAGAGGATAGCGTCGTGCTGTGTAACTTTATACAGCAAACCACACCTCGGCCCAGCTTCCCTGTGGGGATAGTATTTAGGGAATGTTAGCAGCCAGGGAAGGGCACTGGGGTTCAGCATCTTTTCAGCATAAGGTCCATGAGAGCAGAAATGTACCTGTCTAGCTGTACATTAGTTCCCCTCCACAGGCCTGATTCTCCAGCACACAAGGGCAATATGGGCCTGAGGGTACAATCAACTTATTCCTGTCACACTGGCAATGAAAAGCAGGTGAAGACACCTTTCTGTTAGCCCCTCCTGTTCCTCACACAACCACCACCTACAAAGAACAGAAGTTTCCTTCACTTCTGGTGAAAGAATATCTTGGGTTTAATCACTGCTTCCTGAAAATGAGCATGATTCACTTTCAGCACTTTTCACCGATCACCTCAAACCTTCCACAACGCCTAAGGGCTTCACAGAGACAGATTTCAGTGAAAACCCAAAGACGGAACTCTGAACCCCCACCTGCTGACTTCATAGTTCCTCAGAGCTCATTTGCTCAGGAACAGGCCCAGTGCACATGAGACCTTTCCTGCCTGGCATTTGCTTCCGGACACAACACTCGTCAGTGGGGTAGTAAGGTCTGAGTCATGAGGCTGAAGGGGTTTGCTGCTCAGGACTAGGACTGGGTGCCCTAAACACATAAAGGTGATTCTTGGGCTGCCTTCTGAGCCACATCCTCAGCTGACCTTGTTCTGCACATGTATCTTTGTGCATTCCCATCACACCATCTTCTCAACACAGCTTGCAGTTCCAGAGTCACCACAGAAGCACCCTCCTCATCACCAGGTTATCAATGCCTCAGTGAGCATGCAGATGTGGTGCTTAGGGACATGGGATAGTGGTGGACCTGGCAGTGTCAGGTTAGTGGTTGGACTCAATGGTCTTCTATGTCTTTTCCAGCCTTGATTATGCTGTGATTCTGATCCATCAACTTTTGGGCAGCCCTGACCCCAAACCCACACACACAGTGCTGTGCCATAGCATGAGAGAAAAATATCAGGGACATGATCCAGCTATAGAGCCCAAGTCCTGCTCTGACTGGTCCTTCTTGTGTCCAGAGCACTCTGTATGGGCAGTGACTTCATCCCCATTTCCACACACCCGATAGATACACCCAGAGTCACTAATTAAGGTCTAAATCAGGAGAGGAGAGTGGAAGTTTTCTGTTATCCTTTCTTCTCTTCATACTCTGATTTCTTTTCAGTCAAATGGGGAATAAATCATCCTTCCATCTTCCACTGGAGGACTGCAAGGGATTCATAAGCCAGCATGTGTAGGACACGTCAAAGCTTTCAACAGAACCTCTCCCACAGATCCCATAGTGCTGCCCCCCCTGCTCTGCAGACACATGGTGGGGAGCTGTTTTACTCTCCAGAAATGGAGACATCAGGCCCCCAGCATGATGTGGTGCTGGAAATCCTTGTCCTGAGCTAGCTCAGCCAGCTTTTCCTGGAGGAGAATACCAGCTCCACTCAGTTTAATAACTCCTGCTACTTCATGCTTCAGAGATGTGAAAGCCACCACCACCACACTTCCTCCTCCTTAGATCCTGTGTTTCTGGGGGCCCCTCCAGTGTTTGATTAGGTTTCCTTTATTAAGGCGTCATGTGCAACATGGGACTTTGTAGTGAAGTGACAGAGGGCAGCCAGTTCATGTGGGACTCTTTGTCTCAGGTTTTGTAAGAGCTGCTACTGTGAAAGCTTTTGGCCCACCAACACAAACATAAAGACGATTTAATGACTTATTACTTTTAATTGGGCTTGTGGAGAAGGAAAATAAAGAAGAAAGTGCCTGGCTGAATTGGTGCCAGAGGGCTCAGGTGGGAATTTATTGTAGCAGCTCCCAAGATTGCCCATTGCCCATAGCAGTGTATTGTGCAGGAGCACAGCCTCCACCACAGAGGTGATTAAAGGTCCAGAGATGGAGGCAGAAGAGTGCTTGAATGAGTTAGAGCAGGAAAAACAAATCCAGGTGGGCTCAAATCCACACAAGAAGCTTTTAGGGGAATTCTGTAGGAAATCAGGGCAGGTTATGGATGAGAAGAGATTTCCTTGCTCCCTCAGTGAATGCTTGGTCTGCAAAAAGTGTTAAGCAGCTGCCTTTAAAACATAGGTCCTTTCCAACTGTACAAAGCTGGGCAGCAGAAAGCCACCACTGGCCTTTTTTTGGCAACACACAAGGAGCTAAAAGCTGTGAATTCAGCACTTGACTTTAGTTATGGCCTGGCTGTAGTGGAAGTTTAGGGCTCAGGATGAGGAACATGGGATATAATTTGGAAAATCCATTTTGATGCTCAGAATCCCCTCTTCCAGCCTGAAAACCTGTGGTCCTGCAGGTCACTGAGCACCATGGTGGCCTCCCAGAGGCAGAGCAGCAAGCAGAGGAGAATTGTCTCAAAGCATGCAAAAAACAGCACAGCCTTATTTCAAGGCAGCTCTTGAACTGATGGTGATTTTCAAGTGATAGGAAGTAGTAGTCACTTCCAGGAAAACAAACATGTCTCTCCCCAGTGATTCTTGTGACAGAGGTGGTTGATAGGTGTGGAATTATATTTACTTGCCTAAAAGCAAATATGAAGTCCACTGGATGAGGCAAAAAAATGCCTGCTTCCCCTCCCTTCATCAAAAAAAAAAAAAAAGAAAAAGAAAAAAAAAAAAAAAAAAAAAAAAGAAAAAAAGTTTCCTGTGACTTCATTTCATGCCTGGGAAGAGAAAAAACTTTAAAATGATCTTCCTGGGAGGTCCTGATGAAACAGGGCTGTCAGAGACAGCAGTCAGTTGCCCTTCTGATTTGAAATCCAGTTAATTAGCTCTGAAGCACGGTGCCTCAGATCTGAGCAGGGCATGAAGCTGCTGAGTTTGATATTTCCAGGCCTGTCAGGCCGTGCATTAAAAAAGGAATGAGGTCCATCGGGCTGAGGAAGCAGCGGGCTTAATGAGGCACCCTGGGGCAATTTGGCAGAGCTGGGAAAGGGACTGACCGCCTTGATGGCAAAGCCCTCCTCACAGGGCCTCCTGATGGGAGCCTGGGTGCAGAGTGGGGCTGATTCCTCCTCCCGAGGCCCCTGCAGGGATTCACAAAGGCTGGGACCAGGAGATAACACCAAAATGGAGGGGAAGACGTGCTCTGAAGGAGCACAATGGCAGAGCCAGGGCTCTGTCTGGTAGCACCAGCTCCTTCCAGGCATCCCAGGGCTTTGAGCTGCAAGAGGATGAGTTGTCATGGCCTTCTGGGAAGGCAAAGTCATGCACAGATGTTGTTCCTGTCTCTTGTGCCAAGCATGGGATAGCATCAACTGTCTTTGAAGGCCCTTCTCTGAAGGTGCTTGGATGTGGTAACAACCCTGGGGCAAACCCCTGGGTCAAGCCACAAACTGTGTTAAAAAGTGCCTGACATCAGGAGAAAACCTACATTAAGAAGTGTTGATACCCTCAGGAGACTGTCTCCTGTAAGGCTGGTAGGGCACAGCTAACTTTGAGTGAACTCTAAAAAGACATAAGCTCATGGGGACACACCACCTCCAAAGGCAGGACATCTACCCCCAGAGAGAGAACTGAGGGGGGCAGTTTTTATAAGACACAAATGAGAAGCAAGCTAGAAATCAGGAACCTAAATCCTATGTGAAGTTCAAATTTCTCCAGGACAGAGATTATCACATCTGGTATAAAGAATTTCTTTTCCTAAGGACTATTGTATTGACATCACTGAACCTCAGAGGTTGTTACTCAAGCTTAGATAGTGGCTTAGCAGTTGCCAAACACACCTTCTGCAGCTAGGGCCCCAGGACTGTACAGAGGTTCTCCAGACATTTCAACAGTAAAAGCGGTGTCACTGCAGCAACACGTACCAATTTCCTAATGGGGTCAGGAAGCTCTTGCTGTCTTTAAGCTCTAAAGTTTTGAGAACTGCAGCATCGTGCAGTTCACTGAGGGCTCCAACCCCACCCTGGAATGCAGGTGAGTCCAGGGGGTGATCCATACTGCTGAGTGGACATGCTGTCTGTATCCAAGGCAGCCATAGGAAACCATTCCTGAGTTTGTGCAAACTGCCGTGCGTTACAAACCAGGACAGAATGCCGGGTGGCATCCTCCTTGATTTCTTATGGATGAGATCTTTTACATGCCTGTTTCCTATTGCAAATACTTCCTAAATTTGGGCAAGGGATTGTGCTGTCGGTCACAGGAGAAACACTCCCTTTTGGGACCATGCCTCACTCTTGCAAACCATACACTGCTTTTTTTACCTCTTAGTCCCAAAGGAAGAGATAAAACAGGGAAAAGGGAGAGGGTGTTGATTGTGGAAGCCTCTACAGCAGGGCCCTTCAAGGAGAGATTTTCACTTCAATGCCTCACTGGAGAAATCTCAGCTCGAAGAAAGGGCTTAGCCAAAAGAAGCTGGAAGACAATATTATTCGGGTACTCTAACGTTATGCTTCAGAGAGCACAAGAAGTTTACATGGGAGGGTGAGAAAGCCATTTTTCACACGGCTGAGTATATTGCACAGCTCACTAGCTGCATCCTGGGAAGAGTCTCATCTTCCCAATGAGCAGTTGCTATCTGAGAAGACAGGATTAACTGGAACAATGGTCTGGCTGGGCCACTGGACTGTAAGAATTGGCTTTGTCTGAGTACCCATTCTCTTCCTTTGCCTTCTCCTTGAAAACACACATCAGGACAGATCACAGCTCTCTGTCCCACCAAGCTGAGAGGTGTGCTGTTGCTTGCATTGAAAGATAAGGCACACACAAGCAGATGTCAGAAGTGATGGACCTCGCTTCAGCCGGCTGTTTGCACTGCTTTGAAAAATCGTGACACTTAGCACAGCTACGGAGCTAGATAAGAGACAGAATCACGGAATGGTTTGGGTTGGAAGGGACCTTAAAGATCATCTAGTTCCAACCCCACTGTCATGGGCAGGGCTGATCTCTGGCTCTAAAAGCAATGAGGGACATCCCTATGTTAGTACTGCAGGATGAACTCACCCTGCCATGATGGGCTTTTTGTCAAGAAAACCCTATACTTCAGATTTCACAGTGCTTCTGGTGTAGTCGTATTCCCTTGGTCCGCAATGCTCTTTCATTCCTCTGATTTGGCTTTTGCTGCGGAGCAAATCCTAAATTTTTGCCAGGAAAATTTTAACATATTCCTTGGATCCCCTGATTTCAATCATGTAAAACCAGTTTGCATTTTCCATTAAGCTGTGTTTCTTTCTCTGCCATAAATTCAACCTTAAAAACAATTTTCAGGGTGTCCTGCCTGCCTCCATTATCTTTTGTTGAGATGTCCTGCCCTGACCCCAATCTCTCATCTAGGGACATTGTTTTATGAAATGCGTGCCGTGCTGGAAATACATTGGGAATATATAAGGAAAAAAAAGGAAGGTTGGAATTGTCTGCAGCTCCTGGTACAAACTGGGACTGTATGCCCAATGTGCATCAGAATGTCTGGATTGTTTTCATTGTCCAGAAAAAGAAGGAACATATGGGAAGGAGGGAGGGAGGGAGGGAGGGAGGGAAGGAGGGAAGGAGGGAAGGAGGGAAGGAGGGAAGGAAGGAGGGAAGGAAGGAGGGAAGGAAGGAGGGAAGGAAGGAAGGAGGGAAGGAAGGAGGGAAGGAAGGAGGGAAGGAAGGAGGGAAGGAAGGAGGGAAGGAGGGAAGGAGGGAAGGAGGGAAGGAGGGAAGGGAGGAAGGAAGGGAGGAAGGAAGGGAGGAAGGAAGGGAGGAAGGAAGGGAGGAAGGAAGGGAGGAAGGAAGGGAGGAAGGAAGGGAGGGAGGAAGGGAGGGAGGAAGGGAGGAAGGGAGGAAGGGAGGAAGGAAGGAAGGAAGGAAGGAAGGAAGGAAGGAAGGAAGGAAGGAAGGAACACGCAGGGCATCCTCCACACTCCTTGATGAGCAGAAATTCATCCCTGATAAGGAGGTCTGGATGGGAACACAGGAATGGTAAGAACTATGAGAGAAAATACCTTTATAGGCCTGTTTTTTATGTTTATCCAATACTGAGCAATAGGCTAAAATACTGATTCTTCAAGGCAGGGCTGTTGCATGTTCCTGATCCAGAAATGCCACATCTGATCTGTTCTCCCTGTAAAGTCTTGTGGAGCTTCAGCAATTTCCTTGGCTCTGTTATTCTTTACCTGTAATGTCTTGGGCTGTGGTGGGACAACTCCTGGCTTCACATTTGACTTAAACAGCTGAAAACTTCTCCTTCTGTCACTCTAGTTTTGGATAACATACGAACATCCAAAACCTGGACAGCTCCTAGCTCCTAAACCTGGCACCCTCACAACCGCTGGTCCCCGAGTAACCCTGTCCAAGTAGGTGACCTCCTACAACAGCCACGTCTCAGGGGCATCTCGGCCTGCTCTTTCTCTCTGCAACTGTTGAGCCACATGTTTTTGCATGACGGGCACATCTTGGACACCAGACTCCATCCAGTAATGGATTAGCAGCAATTAAGCAGTGCTCATTGACCTAGTCCTAACTGGACCTCCCCTGAACTGAACGGGAGTCACACTGGATCTTGCCTCTCTCCATTTCTGGGGCTAATTATTACCAGCTAAAAAGCACTAGGCTTTCGCTTTTTCTTTTTGCCATGCTTGTTAGCATTGTTTCTTCCAGCAGCTTTTCATCTCAATGGAGGCAATTGTGCCTGGCTGACATTTTAATTCTTTCCAGCTGCATCTGAACAAAATGACACAAATTAAGTGGAAGGGCTTGGGGAAGAGGGGGAAGGAAGCTCCCAGCCACCACAGTCTGTACTACAGCAAGGGTTTTGTGCTGAATGCAGCAGATGCTCAGAAGGTGCCATGGGGAGAGGCTTTGATGCTGCACTGGCAGTGAGGGCCAGACCCAGGGATGCTCTGTTGCACCAGAACCTCTCTGAAGTTGTTCCCCTGGAAGTCATGGACAGGAAAATTAGAGATGAAGGATTTGCAAGGCCTCCCAGCAGAGCAGTGGCACACCTCTGCCTTCGCTTACAGAAAGATACCTCGGTTTAGGGTCCCCTACACTCAAATCAGTGAGGTTGAGTGAGCTCCTGACTACTCTATAAAGGGTCTGCAGCTGAACTCTGCTGGTTTAAGACAGATTTGGAACAGACTGGGAAGTTGCAGATCTCTTTAGCAAGAGAGGGAATTTCCAGCCATAAACAAAGACCTGTCTGGGTAAGGCACTTCATTAATACAGAATAGTGAGTCTGCTTATACCCTTTAAGGGGATAATTAAGGAGAAGCATTAAAACAAATGTACTTCAAAATTGCTCTTGCAGGTCTTAGGTTGCTTTAGAGATACCCACATAGGTTTGTTTTCAAATCTAATCTCTTTAGCCTAAGTTAGGACAAAAAGAGATATCAAAAGAAGAATGAAATGCAAAAAGTCTCTTGCAGTTAGTATGAACCACACGAAACAGGATCAGACCAGTTCAGTAAACCACGGGGCAACACAATCAGGCTGATGCTGGATTAAGCCAGCCCTGAAAACAGAAGAAACCAGAGATGTTTGCTTGCCACATTTCTGTTATTGCAGCCTCATATTAGTGAGCAGGAATAGAAAAGGGTTTAGCCTGTTAGTGATTCCTCATTCCAGCACCAGGCTCACAGTCACACCTCAGCCTCCAGCTTTCCAGGCAACCAGAGCCTTGCCTCCTTGCTTGCTGCTTGGACATATCCCCATCACATCAGCCCTTTTTTATGTTTAGGAAGGATACATTTTTGGCACTCAGCTACTTTCTTTGTGCTACACACAGAGAGATTTTCCAGGGTCCTGCTCTGCCTGATATTCATATTTCTTGGTTTCTGTCCACTTCAAGCATTTTAAATCCCAGCTCCTGCCTGAGGGCAAACAGTTTCTGCCACGGTCTGAAGGTGGCATGATTGTGGTCAGAGCTAGCATGAGGCTACCTGGCTCAGACACTGTAACCACAGCCACTGGATGGTGCAATTTCCACAGGAGCTTCCCATTTTGGCACACAAGAGGCTGGTGCAGGATGTGTAAGGAACTGGAGATGAGGAGAGTGCAACGGACCACAGGGAAATCCGATGAAGGAGATGGAGAAAGTAGGTGGAAAAGAAGTGACAGACACAAACAGTCCCCAGTGAGCTGCTTGTTGTTACCTGAAATCCCTGTGATTTCTCTACCCTGGCTTCCAAAAGAGTCTGGAGAGACACTGGGCTTGGAGAGAACATTTGATACCAGACCTAAGTGCCTACATGGGGAACTGAATAGTTCAAGGTCATGTTACAGCCTGGGTCATCTCAGAGACACTCCTGAAAGGTGTCTTTGATCTTAGCAGTGTCAAATCAGTTTCTGGAGGCACCTGTTGCTCTCCATTCACTACAGAATCATAGAATCAGAATAATTTACATTGAAAAGACCTCTAAGATCATCAAATAACCATTAACCTTACAATGCCAAGCCCACCAATAAACCATGTCCCTAAACACCACAACTACATAACTTTTAAATACTTCCAGAAGCACCTCTGAGATCTCAACCCACACACCTCAGGAATCCAAGCTGCTTTTAGTTGCAGAAGAAATAACCCAGGGAGGACTATGCCAGTGAAGCAGAAGTGAAGATGTTTTTCAGAAAGTCCCAGGGCTAAATTTTTCTGCTGCCTCACAGACGAATGTGAACAGCAGATTCCCACTTACAAAAAACCCCCACCTCTGTGCCTTTCTTCCCCAAAAGCCCTGGAGTGCAAGACCCATTTTCCTATGTGATAAGAGCTCCTTTCAGGTGGTGGAGTTGGTGGCTCTAATGCCAAGAACAAAATGTGATCCTGGCAGGTTTTCAAAGCACTGATCCTAACACCTGAGGAAATGTCATTGGGATGTGCTCAACTGAGAAACGAGGAGCAAAAGCAGGGAAAAGCCTTGCTTCAGCTTTTGCCATGATTTGCTTTTTCTTTAAAAGATATATTTGAACAGCTCTCAGCAGGAGCTATGGATGCTGCCAGGCTTTCAATCCATGTAGATCTAAAATAGTTGTAATCGAAACTGAGCTCCAGGGCATTTATTTATTGCAATAGTGTACATCTCTGTTTGTCCCCATGACACCAATTTTAAAAGGAAGAGGCACAGAAAGGAACAGAGGGTGACAGAGATAATAAGCATTTCCTAATTTATAAAGGGCTGTTTGTGCTTTTTTTTTTTAACTTGCAGAAAGGATCTCTGTCCAGTTTCTCAAATTCCTTGAGGGATTTAAAGGAACATGATACTATCCCTGTTTTTTCACTTAGAGCCCTTACACTTCAGGCTGTGTTTTCCTGATATATTTTCTTTTGTGGCAACATCAGCTTAAACAATTGCCTCCAAGTCCTTGTCCCTTACCCCCTCCCAAGTGTTTGTTCCTGCAATATCGTGGTGTAATGCCACAAAGGCTGTGGCTGAGTTAGGTAGGATAAAAAGAATTAGGGAAGCAAATGATTATCCCCCAAAAAGTCGGTTTTGGCTCAGTTGCTTTGTTGGATCTGTTCCCCAAGCTAAGCAGCTGTGCTGGCAGGGAAGAAGGGATGGCATGCAGCAGCCTGACTACGCGATTGGGAGGCAGCAGAGGGAGGGAGAGCAGGAAAGTCATCAAAGGCAACATACCTTGAAGCTAAAGACTCAATTAGTGGCTTTTCATGCAGCTGTTCCATGAGAAAAAGATGGTAAATCACAGGTCCTGCGTCCTCCCCACCACCCAGCAATTCACAGTCCTGATGCAGAGCCCGTCTCAATCTTAAGGACTCAGCAGAAGAGGGAGAACCAGCGTGCCTCAAGTTCTACATAAGAAGAAAGTTTTGAAAGACTCAGCTTGAAATCTGTGCACATTTAAGCCACACCTGGGCACTTCCAAGCTGCAGCTTTAAGGAAGGTTTTGCAATAATGCATATGGAAAGGGAAACAGGGTGAGTACTGTGAGCCTCTGGAAATCTTTCCAAGCTCCTAAAATTGGTGTATAATTAGTCTTGACTATTTAAAACATTTGGTACTCTGGAGATAGATGGATGGTAGGAGTGGCAGGGGAGAAGGGTGTCAGGCTGGTAACAAGTCCTGTGAAGGGCACCAGAGGAGCAGGGTGTGGAACAGAATGAAAAATAACAGCACACAAGCAAGCACATGGGCAGTTCTGATTTAGGTCCTAAGATGAGTGAGGCAGTGGTGCAGCTCTTTGAGGAGAGGAAGCACTTTCTTTCTGTCTATCTTTTGGTGAAGAGTGGGAAAAGGCTGGAGGGGGAAGGGAGCGTGGCTTGGCAGAATGCTAATGAGGCAGAGGTGATACTGCTTGATGTAGAGTTGAATGTGCTTAAGGGACCCTCCAGGGATGATTACTCAAAATTACTTTCAGAAAACGCCACTGGGACACTCCTGTCTCTGCACTGAGTACACAGCACAATACATCTTCATACAGGGAGATTGACACGTGGATGATGGATGTCAACAGTGAAAGAATTCCCTTTAAGGGAAGAATAGTAATTAACTTTGGAAACAAGGACTGGGGCTGAATGTGCAAGGGATTGTAGTGGATAGGGTTGGATCCAAAAGGAGATGGGTGAGATGGATATGCAACACTCATGGTTATGTCTCCCTGCTGAGTGTGAGCTGGGAGCGGCTGACTGTCCCAAGGCCTGCCATGTGATGCAGAGTTTACAGTCACATCTTAGGAAATCCATGAAGTCCCATTTCTGACTGCAGTAATGAATGTGGGTGGGCGGGGGTGGGTGGGGAATCTTAGTCCTTAGCTTCAAGGTCAAGCCCTAAAGTTGCAAATTACTCAAAGGGAAGGGAGGCTTAGCATGGCAAGAGAGAAACTGCTGAGCATCTGTTAGAGGAAGCATGTCTGTGCCTTCTTGAGTGTGTGTTTCACAGTTCACACCTGCCTCATGAAAGCACACAAATACAGAGGGAAGGAAAATACACGATGCCCTTCCACTTCCCCAGAAGCCCACCCAGAAAAGCTGGTTGTCTAGCCCAAGCTATCTCATATATTTAGTCACAGCTGGAGGTGCCAGCACTGGGTTTGTGCCTGTGTTAGGAGGAAGGGAACCTCCTTTGCCTTTACCACACCTTATTAACAGCTGCAAGCTGGTTTTGAGACTTTACTTCAGCTGCAGCTCCACCCCTATTTCAAACCCAAACCATTTTGCTTCCAAGTCCAATTTGTTAAACTAAGCAACAGCAGAATTCACACACTTACTGGGAGGTCCTTCACAAAACACAAGCATTCATCCAAAAAAGTAAGAACAAGCTAATGTCTTGCCCTACCACCTCAGAAAAAGAAACTCATTGTTCCCACTAAACTTCAAGAAGCGTGCTTTGCTCTGATGCAATATCATGGGGAGAGAGAAAACAAAGGCATACTGGGCAGAACCATACCAAATTTCACTTCAGGATTCATGTTTTAACACCTTGTAAATCAAAAATGCCTTAATTGTTTTTAGTGGGTTTTGGAACCAGAATTTTCCTTTGCCTTCTGTTTTCAACCCAAATTGATTTTGAAGGCAGAACTGCAAAGAAGTTGCAAAGAAGTACTTATGCTGGGCTTTGTTTCTGAAAGGTGATTACATCTTTGGTGGACAGATGCTGCTTCCTGTGCAAGACTCCTGGCTGGTTTTGGTAGCAGCCCTGAGAGTCGTGGTGGTGGGCGGGCATAAGGAAGACGCTGCTCCCGTCGTAACTAGCTGTGATTACTGCCTATCATGACAGCTCTATTCAGTTCTCCTATTGTCAAGCCAGCTCATGTTCCTGCTCTGAATTGCCCTCTGAAGAAGTCTCTTTCTCTCCACTTGCCGTCCTTGTGACCTAAGCATGCAAACTGAAGTCCTGGAGCAGACAGCAGGAAGGTTCCTGGAAAAGGTTTTGTGTCTCTACATGTAGGTCTTGGAGGCATTTGCATGGTTAATGCACCTGGGGATTTTTCCTTGTTTTTTGCAATCTCCTTCAGTTATTTGAACAGCTGTCAGGCTATGATTCATATCCCCTAAGTCTACACGTTTACCAAAAGATCAGCATTTAGTCTACATTTTCTCTCTATAGGTAAGGGAAATAGATGTCCAGAGTGTGATACACCCAATCCACTTGGAACACATACACCAGGGTACTTTGAGTCAATCTGCACAGCTGCCTTTCCCTTCCACACACAAGAAAAGTAGCCTTGGATGCTTTGACTGGTGGCATCCAAAGATAAACGTATTTTCTATTCCAGTATTGTACATTTCACAGATCTCTAGAACGCTATTACACTGCCTTTCTGTTTAATTCTCCTTTCCAGTTTTTCTGTGTATGAATGTAGATAGGCTTTATTTTCAATGGTGAGCAAAAAAAAAGGAAAGATTTCCAGGAAACAGCAGGATTGGTTTAGAAATATGAAAAAGATTATAGATTTCCATGGTTTAGAACAACACTGCAGCTAAGCTTATGTCTTTGTCAGCTTTCGGTAGTGTAGTCTATCATTTGAAAATTATTTGCCTTGAGAGAGAGAGTGACCAGACTGCAGTAAAATCCCAGGGTCATAGTCCTGAATCTTAATTCAATTAACTCTGAAGGCTGAAGCAGTTTATGTCAGACAGAAAAGGGTCCTGGCTCAGATACCTCCTTTAGAAATAAATCCATTACTAAATTATCTCAAAAACATTTGACACAAGCCCATTAGAAGAAGCTCCTAAGAAATATGGCTGAGTTTGAATGCCCTGGACCAGTCTGTAAAGTGATACCTCCCCTCACTAGAATCTAAGGAAATTAATAATGGGGCTGCCAAGGGGGCAATGCAGTCAAGGTCTACAGAGCTGTCAGCAGAATCTCCCAGCAGTGACCGGAAAGCCAAATTCCATTCTGACATCTTGGCACTTTGGCGTGGAACTCATCTCGCATGGATGAAGCTGGGATTTCAGACTTCAAAGCACAAGTGTCCTGTGCCTGAGGAAATTGTGAGCAAGAATTGATTCATAGAGGCTCATCCATCTCTGGATGCCTAGCCTCAAGGGATGAAAGCAGAATCCTCCATTAGTCTGGATTATTCTGGGAACTTGGAATGACTCCAACATCACTCGTGTGAAAGAGAGGAGGCTTTGGTCAGATTCTCAGTTTCTCGAGAGGAATCATTTACATTACCAAAGTGGTGAGAAAATGAGACCATCTCCTTAAGAGGTTCCCCTTCTGCTGTGACCCCTAACTCCAGCACCACATTCAGCACAACCTCAACACTGAGATCACAGTCCCTTCACCCTCCTCTTCATGAAGAGCCAAAGCCATGAAGTTCTTTAGTTGTCCACTTCCTATTCATCTTAGACACTTGTGTCCAACAGGTCGAGGGAGGTGATTTTCCCCCTCTACTGCATTCTCATTAAGAACCCACCTGGCATACTTAGTCCAGCTCTGAGGTCCTCAGCACGGGAAGGGCATGGTCTTCTTGGAGTGAGTCCAGAGGAGGCTACAAAGATGCTTAGAGGGGTGGAGATGAGCTGAGAGTTGGGCTTTTTCAGACTGGAGAAGAGAAAGCTCCACAGAGACTTTCTCGTGGCCTTTCAGTACTTGAAGGGAGCCTGTAGAAAAGACAGGGACAGTCGTTTTCGCAGGGACTGCTAAATGAGGGAATGGTTTTAAGCTGAAGGAGTGTCAATTTAAATTGGATATTAGAAAGAATTATTTTATTGTGAGGGTGGTGAGGCACTGGCACAAGTTGCCCAGAGAAGTAGTGGATGCCTCATCCCTGAAAATGTTGAAGGCCAGGTTGTATGGGAATTTGCGCAACTTGATCCAGGTAAAGATGTCCCTGCTCATTCTAGAGGTATTGGACTAGATATCCTCTAATGTCCCTCTGAAGCCAAACATGATTCTGAATTGTGGGTATTTCTCTGTTCCTGAAAACTGTCTGAGACCTCCCACCTTCATGGTACCCAGGATCAAACTAACAGCCTACAAACCTGCAAAAAGCCCCAAAAACTTAACTTTTAGTTATATAGTAAGCTTTTCCAGGCAGCCCTCTGTACAACACCTACCCTCCCTGGATAAGCAGGCATGCCACACAGAGCAAGGACTCATCAGGCCCTTGAAAGAAGAAAAAACGAGGACCACACACATCTTGCTTTGAGCTCTACAGCATCCAGGTATGAAAAGGACAGAGTAGGGGACACTGGACTCTCTGTGTGGCCAGTGCTGAATGGATGGAGCTGGCAAAGCCAGATTTCACCCGGCTGGACCATCGCTAGCAGCAGCTACTTTTGTTTATCAAGTTCCTTGTAACTGTGTGAATTAGAGACTGGATCATTAGCTTCACAATGAACCAGAATGCTGATTTATTTAATGAATGTAAATGGTCTTTCGTTAGCTAATTAAATTAGGGAAATGAGAACTGTTGACAACAAAATGGATAGCAAGGAGTGAAAAAGGTTCTGTACCCCAGTGACAGCTGTGATATAGATCTTTCCATGGCCAAGCCCCTCTGTAAAAGCTTCAAACCAAGTTTCTGTCCTTGAGGGCAGCCTTTTACTATATTATCTGTGGCCCCACAGGGTTTACTGGAGGTCTGTAAAGGTCCTGAGCCAAGAGAGATGCACTGCACTTCGTAGTTACACCCGGGGCACCCAGACTAAGCTGAGTGGTCTCCTTGAGTTTGTATCAGTGCAAATACAACTATTTGCAATGAGCTATTTACAATAATTTTCACTTTTATCTACCTCAGTGGTTGGGAAATTCCCCGGGTTGAAAACTCTGCTGTTTCAAACCACCTGCTTAAGAAAACACTCTATTGTCCTTCAGTCAAGTCCAGCATCCAGTAAGTCCTGTCCTGACCTTATAATTCCTAAGCCAGAGACAAAAAGTTACCTTCGCACAAAGGCTCATGCTGGTGGTTCCCAGCCATGCATTTCAGAACTGTACAAGACCAATACCATAGTAAGAATAGATTCTGGACTGTTGTAGCAGTTCTCATGCGTTAGGACAATATCCTGGGGGAATTTTAGGTGTCAAAGACACCAAAACTTCTCACATAAACAATATTTGAGAAAATTCCACCTTTGCTATGCTGAATTCCCAGTTAGCTCCTTGCTCCATAGACATTGCTCACATCAGGAACCTCTCCTCCCACCTAACAGAACCACAGCAATGGGAGATTCCTTCAGGCATCACAAGGGCCAAATGCCGGGCAATAAATCTTAACCATTCCTTCAGATGAGGCATGGGTGTGTTTAAGATAATAGAGCTCATACAGGGATGGCATTAATTTCCTGCCAAAGAACATAACTAAAAGCCAAAGTGCTTTTTGACAGGTTTATAATCCACTCATGTATTGCCATCCATGTAGGTCATACATTAGTCAAGCCATATATTTCTCAAAACTCCTCTTAATGTGCAACTTAGATAGCTTTAACAGCCTTTTTGTAGACTATTAGAAAGTAAAGCAATAACAGAAATTACACAAACCACTGTCCATCCAGAACACCTACAAACAGATTGTTATTCTCAGGAAATAAATCAAATATAAGACTTCAAGATTCACGGAAATAACTTCCATCAATTAAACCATGTAAATGACCGAAGTCTTAAAATCAAATGAAGCCAGCATAAATAAATCATCACAAAAGGCCACTCCTTGGCCAGAGGCTATGGAGAAAGTCACCACATCTGTAACTGTCATTAATAGGAATAAGTCTGTAAAGATATAGATATAGGCTTGAATTTTCAGGGCTATATATCTACATGGGAGGCAATAATTGGAAAGCAGAGATTATTAATATGCCTGATTAATTGCACTATCGGAAGACAGGCAATGCAATTACAGAGTCTTTCAGACATGCATGATCCTACACTCCATCACCAACCAAATAAAACAAACACAAACAGAATTAATCAAAAGAAATAGGAACTGAATTTAAGTAAACGCATGCAAAATGTCAAAGACACTTTCATTCTGAATTGCTCTCAATATCAGCAAGAGAAGTATAAAATTAAAAAGGTGAAAGAGATAAATGCTGCATTCCTACCAAAATTAAGGGAATTTCCCAGCACAGACTCTTGCAGCTCCCTTTGGTCTGCAGCCTGGCAGTGTGGACAGAATACCAAGTGGATAAAGCCACTTTCAGGACAGGATGCAAAGTGCTTCTGAGTGTTGCCATTGGCCATGATTGCATCTCTTCCCAATGTTGGCCTCTCAAAGACCTTTGGGCTGTGGTTGACCTCATTCAGTAAGCCAAGACTGTAATTAAGGGGTTGCTTCCTTTCATTCTCCCATATCCCTCGTCTCCCTTGTTCCTCCCCAAGAGGGGAGAAGGACTTCTCTCAGCAGCCACCACATTCCCTCAGCTTTTTTTTTTTTTTGTTGGTGAAGCAGATGTAACTACTCTCTCTCCACCTCTTCTCCATCCAAATGGACTTTTTCCAGCTGGCTGCATAGTACTACTTTGAGCCATTCCCTTGGGACAGGCTGGGGGTCTTATGTTAAACCTGTGAATTGACCCAAGTTAAACATAACCTTTTTGGGAAAAAAAGAAAATAAAAGAGAAAAAAGAAAAAAGGAAAAAGAAAAAAGAAAAAAGAAAAAAGAAAAAAGAAAAAAGGAAAAAGGAAAAAGAAAAAAAAAAGAAAAAAAAAAGAGAGAAAGGGGAAAAAAACAAACCCCACTTTTTAAAATGTGTAGGAAATAGAATCCAGGGGAAGGGTGAGAGCTATGGATGACTGGTTTGGCTCCAAAGTAAGTGTCTTTGAATCTACAGTTCAGCCAAATTAACAAGAGTGAGGGGTTACATGTGGAGTAGGGGCTTCTCATGCCCTCTGTACACCTATCTCTGCATGACTGGAGAGACCACAACAAAACAGAGAGCAAAGCCAAAACCTCTTAGCTGTGAGAAGAACATCTTCACAAGAAGACATCACACCAGGAAGCCTTTCTTGGTGAGGAAAAGCAGCACAACAAATTGGTGACTAGATGGGAACTGCTGCCTCCTTTTTTGACAGAAGCTTGTGGTACCTTTTTCTGTCCCAGTGCACAGCCTTTTGCTCCCTATTAATTCAGGTTACCTTTCCTTCTCCTCTCTTCACTGGAGACAGACTCTGGCCATGCAAATACTATGCTTTCCAAGAATATTACAACATGTTTAGAAAAATTTTTTGGCCCCTAGGGCTTGATGTGTACTTGACTGATGTACACATTCCATCCTGCAGTCACAAGCAGTGGCACCAGCTCTCAGCTGAGTTCTGGTACTTTTTTTGTGTGTGTTATTTTTTTCACAGCAGGACTTGAGTGCCTGTTCACAAACCTAACTTAAAAAGGGAGAGAGAAAACAAGAAAGAGCTCCTCAAATGCTCCACTTTCCTTAAGATTCTATTTGCAAAGGAATATTTCCATTGTGAGGACAACCTGATGGCTTTCCCAGAACATGGGAAGTTCATGGGAACAAGCAAGTGCAACATGTTGAATTTTTCATCTGGAAACCAGTTCAGCCCTACTATGAAGCCCAGAAGCCACAGAAATGGACCCAGGAGCACCAAAGTGACCATCAGAGTGATTTGATACAACAAGGACAGAGGTCATAGAATCATAGAATGGTTTGGGCTGGAAATGACCTTAGAGATAATTTAGTTTCAACTCTCCTGCCAGGGCAGGAATACCTTCCACTAGACCAGATTGCCTAAAGCCCTAACCAACCTGGTCTTGAACACTTCCAGAGAGAGGGCAGCCACAGAGTGCTGCAGCACTCTCGAAGTGCAGGGTATTCAGAGTGGGAGTACATCACAACATCTGATTTCCCTTCTCCTTTGAGAGGCACAAATCCCAAAAGGCACCCCAGGAGGGACTCAGCCTGAAAGCCCTTGGGGGTCACTTATATTTGCTTCCAGATTTTCATGTTCTTTAAGTTCTGAAATTAATCCCAGGGTGCAGGTCTGGATTCCAGTGCAAGCTAGTTTTTGAGACAAAAACATGGAATTTGGGGATTTGGAGCAATCAATACCTGTGGAAACCAGCAGTTGCTGCTAAATGTTATCGATGGAATTCAGGACAAGCCATAAATTCCCTTCGTGTTGATTGATCTGTGGGTGTTTGTGCAAAATTAATGGTCAGCAGGAAAGACTTAATGAGCTGCTGTTTGGAATCAGCCCATGGTGCTCCAGGTGAAAGGGACACAATCAGATCTGCTATTCCAGCCACCCAACGGGGCCTTCAGACACTCTGATGTCAAAGCCCAAAAGAACGAGGACACACAGCCATGTGTCTGGTTCCTCCCCAGACTCCTGTGCTGTCCCTCAAGCTCCCTGATGGTACCTATGCTGCATGGAGGACACGGTGCTCTAGAGGTCTCTGTGGATTTTAAGTACAATGGTGGGTGCAGTTCCTTGGGCAGCAGTGTGTTCAGCCCACCTGAAAATCTTTGGTCCTGTTTCCAGCATATTTGCCAGGATCCTGGAAAGCCTGACACATCACCACCGACCAACCATTTCCATTATCACCAACAACTTTCTCAACAACCTTTCCTACTGAGAGAAGGCCAAGAATCACAGAACCATTTGGGCTGGAAAAGACCACTAAGATCACCAAGTCCAACTATTAACCTAAGACTGCCAAGACCACCACTAAGCCATGTCCCTAAGCACAACATCCACATGATTTCTGAACACTTCCGAGCATGGTGATTCCACCACTTGCCTTGGCAAGAGGCTACAGCTACTCTGGACCTCTGGGAGATTAGGACACAACAGCCTCGTATAGTCAGTCCAGACTCCTAAGACTATATATGTCCTACAGCAGTCTCCTTGGACAACCACATTGTGTCACAGGACAGGAAGCCTTTCACCAATGTAGCTGGCATTCGTGAAATTCCTTAAATGCTTTGAAACGCCTTAGATACTTGCATACTGCTCCCTGGCCTTGTTCAGCCACACAGTAAACAGGAAGATGGGCTCCTGTTGATATCTGGGCTTGATCTGGAAGGATATTGCAGTGATAATCATCTAGGGCACTGGCCCAAAACATTATGCTGAGCCATGAAAATTGGGACTCCTCCCAACCCTCAACCATTCGGGCTGAATCAGCCCATTTCCCTGACCACAGTGTTTTATCACATGCTGTGCAGAGACAGTTGTGCCAACATTGCTGATTTGAAGGACGTCTTCTCTTCGTCCTCCTGTCCCATTCCAAAGACTGGATATAAAAGCACTCCAAGTCAAAGAACTCTGGGCCCACAGAAAGAATGGGAAATTTTCTGAATATGGGAAATAGGTGTACCAAAAGGAGGTTGGCTGGGTTAAATATTATGCATGAAGTGATGGTACAAGTGAGGCTGAGGAAAACGAAGGGAAATAAGAGCCATTCACATGGAAGGAAAGTGCTCACTGCCAACAGGAATATGTCAATGGAGCTCTCTGTTTAAAGGCATGTAGAGGCTGTGCAATTACTGTTACTAAATTACTGTTACTAAAGAAGAGAATTGGTTTTATTTTGTATTTATTTTGTTATCAGTATTGGTTAAAACCAATGAAGTTTTAGGGTTTAGCATGAAAAAGAAGGTTTTCTGCTGGTTTTTTCAACACCTTTTTGGAGCTGGGCCATGCTTTGTTGTGCTCAATTTTCCCTGTGAGTGCAGGCTTCCCTCTACAGGAACATGACACTTCCTGAGCTCCCACCATTCCCACAATGTTCTCACAGTCACATTCTTCTTTCCGTGTTTTTGACTCTCTCACTTGGAGGGTGAGCAATCAGTGGCAGGGAGGGTCACACATTTATAGGCTTGAGTCCAAGTTTCCAGCTAATGACTTGAACAGAGGTAGAGCAGTTAGGGAAGGTCCCTTGGAGAGTGATGCTGGAACAACAGCATTTTGCTGGGAAATCAAAGGTGTGAGACTCAGGTTGAAATACAGTCTAGTGAACCTCAGTGAGCAGGCACTTAGCTATGAAGCAAGGGAGCCAAAGGTGTTATGTTTCCCATCCAGCATCTCGTCATGTGCTTGACTACAGTTTTTCCTTAAGGACATGTCCTTGGAAGTTGTATTTGAGAAAGACATACGAGTGCACAAGCAAGGTCTGCTGATCTAATAAGAATGGATGCTCTAACCTGAAGGTAGAGACAGAAATAACAAAGAATAACAAAGAAGTGGTTAACTGTTGGAACATATGAAATTTTTCTTTTGGACATTTAAAGTGGGTATTTTCTCTGAAAATCTGCTTAGGCCAATTACAATTTACTGGGCTCAGTCCATGAGTAAGGCGGGATATACCGTTGCTTAACTAATTCCTCTGAGATGAACAGCACTGGAACAGGCAGCCCAGGACAGTGGTGGAGTCACTGCCTCTGGAGGCATTTAAAAGACATGTAAATGTGACGCCTGGGACACAGTTTAGTGATGGGCTTGGCAGTGTTTGGTTAACTGTTGGACTCCATGATCTTAGAAGTATTTTCCAACATTAATGGTTCTGTATTTCTATGAACATGTAGGAAACCAGGTTTTGCTTTCATTTCCCTGGTGTTTTACAATAAAGAACCAGGGAAGTGTCCAGTCTCACTCATCTAAAGGACAGGAACTGCCACAGGATAGGAATGGATCTGGATGATCATGAATGAAGGTGGCCATGATGATAAAAGGAGCACCACCATCAGCTCTTTCTTGCAGATAATACAGGATCCAGGCTGATTTTTTGATTTTTTTTTTTTTTTTTTTTTAAGAAGAAGGGCAATTAGATTGTCAATCCTTTAACATAAATTTCATCTGACTATGCCAAGCAGACATCAGGGTTAAAACCTAATACAGCTCCAAGGTCTTCCCACTGTATTTGCAACAAGTAGCTCTCTCACATTCCAGGGATGTGGCTACTCTGTGCCAGCAAATTCACAGTCAGTCAGGGTTTGATTTTGCAAATCCTCCTCTAACCAAAGCTTCCACACACAATGAATCCTTTGACCTCACTGGGCTTGATGACGTGTGTCCCGGCAATTTTTGATGCCTCAGCCCCTGACCTGCCAAAAGCATGGGAAAGCAAACGCAGCCCTCAAGGGCATTTCTACATAGGAAGACCAAGGGACCTTGAATGCTACAAGAGGGCCACAATTTTAACGCTGTGAATAAAGTCTCTGTCAACCATCAGCAAAGAGCAGTCTGACACCTCAGGGCTTTGCTGTCATCAGTGTAAAATAAACAACTTCGTCAGACAGATAGTGTATATTTGTCCCTTTCCATTTCTTTTCTTCCCCCCTCTGAGTCCTCACTGGGATTTAATTAAAGAAATGCTAGACCATGGGTGTTAGTTTGCAAGGCTGAAATAAAGTATTTGCTGTAACCTTGGCTGCTGGGCTGAAAGACGCTGTGAGCAAATTTTAAGAGAGATGCTGCATTGGCTGTGGAAATTATGATTTTTCCTCTAAGAGCCTGTGGAAGCTGTTTGTCGTTTGCATGAGGACTTCTGGAAAGTATGTGTATTTAATGAGCAGATCCCAGGTAATAAGTCAGATTGGGATCTGCACATTTCACAGCGCCATGGGCAGCCTGTCTGCTGTGTGACTGATGCTTAAGAAAAGGCAAAGTGGGGGTTGCCCATGGGTACTCTCCCACTGGCTCCTAACTGAAAGTTAAGGAGACCTAAGACCTGAGGGCATGAATGCCTCAGGGCTGTATTCAGGACACACATTTTGGAATCTGAATATTCTTGACAGCCAGGGGTGATTGAGATCAGACTATCTCTATCTGCCAGCTGCAGCGAAGCTAATGCCAGCCACCAACACCAAAACCACAGGCTTGTATCCCTCACTGCTTGGATCATCAGGTTGGACTGGTACCTCCTGAGGTTCCTTCCAGTGCAAATTCTCCTATAATATTGAGAATGGTGGGACCCTCAAGCTGAATTTTGCCCCTTCACACAGTTGGATTTAGGCATGTCCTGAAGACACCAGAAGGGGTGTCATCCAGTGTCAGCCTTATACAGTGAGGCAGCAAGCCTGCACAGCAGCTGATTGCTGCTGGTGGCTACAGAAAGGCATGAGATGACAGCTCTTCATGGCTTCCCAGGGAGTTTGGGTCCTGTACTGCACATCTGCATTGTACAGACAGGAAGGCAAATTCCTTCTGTGCTCCTCAGACTGATGAGTCCACAGATGTGGGCACCTGAAGGACCAGGACTTGTGTGGACATCATCTGATGTTTCATTTAGGCTACTTTTTTGATGCATCTTGGCTTAAGTGTCTTCAAAACAAGATGTGGTTGTTTTGTAAAACGTTCCTTCTGACGTGTCTCATTTTCCTAAAAAAACACAAGCATTTTACAGCGAAAGACACTCTGTATGTCCACAAGTTCATTGCTGGTGGTTAAAGAGCCCTCTGTATATTGTCATCAAGAACTGCAAATGTGCTATTCATTTTTAGATTGATGTTTGGTCTGAATTTTCCCTTAGTTTTCCAAAGGAGTGGAACAGGGGTGATACACTTTTGGTGAACTCTCCTGATAAGGCAGCTGATGATTAAACAAATAGGACTTCTCAGTGTGACCTTTACAAAGGAAAAAGTCCTTGTCCCACCACTTCATCAGCAGAGCTGCCTGGCAGAAACCCAGCATGCTCAGACCACTTGGAGCTTTGCAGCCTTGAGCAAAATGCTATATTTACAACCACTTTATTGTCATCTGAATGTCTGCAATACAATTGTTTGATGTTCAGATGTGTCATTGACATGGCAATTTATTACTTTGTAGACAGTAGAAAGTAATAGGCGGTTCTCAGCAAAGGGAAATGGCTGCTGTACATGGCAGGCAGCTGATAAAACTGACTTTTGCTATTAGTTCAGAGAGAGCTCCTTTTATTACCTCCAAACCCTGCTTCTTGACCTCTTCTCAGGTGAGGAGGGGTTTGTTGCTCAGCGTGACTACCAGAAACTAACCCTTAATTTGCTCAAGGCAAGATGTGCCTAGATGTCACCAAGAGTCATTCAAATTGAATGGGAATCTCAGTGCGAGCATGTGTGCCCCAAGCCAGGTCACCCCGCCCGGTCACTGGCAGGGAATACTTGGACACCACAGAGTCACAGAATGGTGGAATGGTTTGGCTTGGAAAGGACCTTAAAGATCATCTGGTTCTAATCCCCCTGCCATGGGCAGGGCTGCCACCCACTAGATCAGGCTGACCAGGGCCCCCTCCAACCTGACCTTGAACTCTTGGGCAGCCACAGCCTGGCTGGGCAACCTGTGCCAATGCCTCACCCCCCTCACAGTAAGGAATTTCCTCTAACATCTAATCTAAATCTCCCCTCTTACACTTTAAAACCATTCCCCCTTCTCCTGTCACTTTCTGGACATGTAAAAGTCACTCTCCATCTTTTATATGAGCCTCCCTTAGGTATTGGGAGGTTCTAGAATGTATGCCTTGAGCCTTCTCCAGGCTGAATAACCCCAGCGCCTTCAGCCTGTCTTGACAGGACACGAGTCCCTCCTCCCAGCAAGCCCCAGTGTGCCACAGTTCATGTTTTAAAGCCTATCTATGCTCTTTTAACCCAGAGTAGGACACTTTGGTGACTTGCCCTCTAAATCCCAATTGGCATTGAGGTCACAAGAGCAAGGGCTGTAGATTGACAGAGGTTAACCTAGGTTGTCTGAACGCTGTTCAAGGCAAGCAAAGGACATGAAACACCAGATCAACTGAGCTGGAACAGGTTTGCAGCATGAGCAGTGCTTTATTACCCAGCTGACACAGCAAGATGTTGGGTGCACCAGCTTCTCTAAAGCTAAAGTGAGAGCAGCAAACTTCCAGAACAAGTGTTTTGCATTTAATTACACTGTACGGGTTAGACCACCTCCTACCTGTAGCCACCTGTAGGGTAGAGGTGAAATTAATGAAGGGGAAAAGATGCTTATTTCCAAGAGATAGAAATGGTACGTGGAGAGGAAAGCTGAGATTTTGCTTGCGTGCCTGTTTAAAAATGCCTGTTGGACTGGTAGAGTAGCTGGTGTTGCACAAAGCATCAGGATTGGACAAGATATATTCTCAGTGGAAATCTCAAGAGTAAATCTTGCTTACTCAGTACTTTATTTCTGTCATAAAAAGCTTGTTCTCCAGAGAGCCTAGGGTGTGACGCCAGCACTTTCTTATCAAAGAGTTTTATTGACTAGTCAAAATATTCTGTATATCTCCGCACCTACTTTTTTCCTCTACCTCATGACTATCCAGGTATTTGCATGACCTTTATTCTTCTCTTACATAAGTATTTTGCAAGCGTTTACAAACTCACTGATAGTAAAATTTTATCTTGGCAAAGTGAGCAGAGCAGTGATTTCACATTCTGCTTTTATCAGCTGACTTCAGTCTAGAAACTTCACAGCCCCGGGTTAATCGTACATCTCATGAACTTCATAATCTACAGGCAACAGGTCAGGAAAGTTCACAACCATTTTTTTCAGTGTGGGTAAATGCAAAGTTCACTACTGGAAAAACAAACAGCACTGAAATAGAGCAGATACAATAAAACAAGGCTCCTGAAACAGGTTCCTTCAGGACTGCTTGGCTACACAGGGGGATGGAATGGTAGGAAGTATTTTCACACCAGCTCTTCTGATTTTACCCTAATGAGCCCGTAGGATTCATTGCCACTGGAATACTCAAGGATAACTACTACACGGGGAAGACTAGCAGGGTTCAAACTAGGATTAGGCATTTTAAGGGGAATGAGAAATGACAGAACTGCAAGATTTTAGTAGGGCAAAATGAAAAAAATACCAGAATGGTTTAAAACTGAAAGATGAGAGATTTAGATTATATATTAGGAACAAATGCTTTATAGTAAAGGTGGTGAAGCACCAAACTATGATTTTATGACAAGGAGAGATCAGAGGTGTTCAGAAAAGAAATGAGATGGCCAAAATTTCACAAGCACCATACATTTTGATACACTTTGTGCACCAATAGCAGCCTCTGTGCTGCAGGATCTGTTCTCTGGGTAGACAGTTCTGGCATTACACTCCGAGATCTTCAGAACAGCGAAAAAAGTGAGGAGGACCTTTACCTCTGGCTATTGATTCATGCAGATTTCAGTAGTCTCCAAGATGTGAAGGTCCTGACCTGTCATTGCTGCCTTGAAGACGTTTGACATACGCTTAACCCCAATAATGGTATTTAAGAGGAAACCCCAGAGAGGATCTGTACTACCTGCATTGATCTTCATGACTGCAGCAGACCACACATCTTCTTTGGGAGATGGGGCTGAATTCCCAGCCCTGCCACAAATCACATCTTTCCCATGGGCGTTTCATTTGCCACCAAGGCCTCCAGACATTTTCCATGCTACAAACAATAATACAGCTCCATGCTTGCAGATGCAGTGCTGTCTAACTAGACCAAGTGATGTGTGAATTCCCAGTGCCCCTGCAAAGATGTGTAATTACCCCTGTGCAATTTTTACTGAGGGCATTCAGGGAAGGAAAGCCTGGTCCCACCTAAAGTCTCCCTGCTTTCGGCAAATTCCCACATATTTCAAAGGGAGGAAAAAGAAATCAAAAGGAGAGATTAATATTTGCTTAATGAATCTGCAGAAGTACATTTCTTTCTGGGAAACTTATTAAAAGTCACTTCCTCATGGATACGTGGCTGGTGAGTAGGTACTTTGTCAAGTCTAAAAGGAAAAAAAATGCCCAGATCGGAAGTCTAACCACATTAAAACCATATGTGCAGCATATGTCAGCAGTTACTGAGAGCTTTAGAAAAAACAACTACAAAACCTCAGCCTCTGACTTCAAAGGGGTTTTAAAAGAGCCAAAATGTTGATCACTAAATTTCTGCCCATTAGGGAAAAGTCATGGAGATGTATGTGTGTGTGTGAGTGTGCGTGTGTGTATTTGCATGTGTGTGTGTGTGTGTGTGTGTTTGTGTGTGTGTGTGTGTGTGTGTGTGTGTGTTGTCATCAATGATTTTGCTACAGAAAACTAACTAGAGGTCCCTACCGTAACAAAAAAAAATCCTACCAGAGCTCTCAGCACACACTGAGTCAGTTTTTTCACAAGCCAGGCCTCAGTCCTGCCTCTGAAAAATGGCTTTATTCAAGAGCAGCACCATGGGGCTCTGTGTTTCCTGCCTCCCCTGGTTTCAATATGACATACACATTGTTTGCTCTCACGAGGGCAAATGGTCTTTTCATCAGCTGTTGAGATCAAAGACTCAATGTGGGTTGGAGGAGTTAACACGGGCGCTTTCCCTTTTCATCTACAATCATCTCTTAAAACACTTCAGCATGCAGGTTGGTGGTAGCACCCCCTTCACGGCCTTGATCCTCTTCTTTATTGCTGTGGAGTAGCTCCTTTGAGGGCAGGCATGAGTTCCCAGCACAAACTGAAGTTGTTGCAGTAGGTCCTGTGGAGACAGCGGTGAAATCCCTAATCAAATACTTGGAAACCTAAAGGCAGTGTGGGGCCAAATAGTCCTTAGCTCATGGCTTCGCAGTCAGCGTGTGCCAGCCGTGTCCACACTCCGAGCAATCCATGGGGATGAGGGTCAGGGTTAAGTCCTCCATGGAAGCCTGGACATTGCTAGGGCAGACTTGCCACTTGTGACACCTCAAGCAGGAGGAGGTGCACCAGGAGATCCCAGCTCTCCCATCAGCTACAAGCTTTCCCAGGGAGAAGACAAACTCCCTTCCCAACAGAGTTTGGGAATAGCACAGACATGAGAGACACAGGGAGGTGCCAACACAGAGGTGTTAACAGCCCAGCGGGATGCGGCTCATTGGGAAAACTGGTTCTACCAGGATGGTGCAATCCCCTCAGTTCACACACAGCCCTTTTTCCTCCCACCTGCTCCCACCATGAGGCTGCACTCAGCCAGTTGCATATGTCTGTGAACTGGAAAATAGCAATTAGAAGCTTCTTGAAAAAGAGCAGGTGGAGAAATCTGTGCAGGTACATGGAGCTTCTAAGAAGCAGGATGCCTGTGTAAGTGCGGGTATGCAGATTCTACATCATGGAGCTGCGGCAAAGGACACATTTGGGAGGTCACTCTGGAGCAGAAAGGCTGGACAGGCAACAGAAACTTGCCTCTCAAGCAGTCCCATGCCCACTGAGATACTTGGCTGACCCTGTATTCTGACCATGCTGCTGGCCTGTTGAATAAAAGATGTATACTATTCAAGATGGGGTTCCTTAGTCCTCTGTAGTAGCAAAGGGTGTAAGGAAAGGCCATCTTCTCTCTCAGGGGACAGGGCCTCAGAGAAGAGGTTCTGTCCTTTCTCATGTGACGGTTCTCCATCAAGCCCCAGGCACCATTCTCTCCTCATCCTATGGCTGTCAAATATGAATCCACCCTGATGTCCCAGAAAACTTCCCTCAATACACACTTACCTTTTAAATTCCTACATAGCACACACCACAGGAGAACCCCATTTGATCCTCACCTCACCTGACCCTCAGCTTTGCTCCTCCCTAAGGTCAAGCTCCAGCACACAGACCTAAAAGATCATGAAATTTTTCAGCCCAAAATAGGGACTTAATGATTTAGGATTTTCTCTGCTTCTGTTTTCAAGGCTCTTGGGAAAGCCTTCAAGTTGAGTAGCTACTTAGAAATGTCCCCAACATCTACTAGCTCATCAAAAATATTTGTGAATGCAAGCTGGTGGGACATCGGTAGTGCCAACTAATTCAGTAAAGTACATGATATTTTGTTTAAAGATCCAACTTCTTGATCATCTGCAAACATTTACCTTACACTTGAAAAATGAAGGATGTATCAACCATTGAAAGCCACTGAAAAAAGTTTAAAGAAAATTTTTGAGGCCTCCTATGACAAGGAAGACATTGAGGTGTTAAAGTGTGTCCAGAGAAGGGCAACAGAGCTGGGGAAAGGTCTGGAGCACAAGTCTGATGAGGAAAAGCTGAGGGAGCTAGGGGTGTTTAGCCTGGGGAAAAAGAGTTTCAGGAGGACTTTATTTCTCTCTACAGATCCCCAAAAGGAGGGTGTAGCCAGGTGGGGGGCAGTCTTTTTTTCCAAGTTACAAGTGATAGGACAAGAAGAAATGGCATCAAGTTGCACCAGGGGAGGTTTAGATTGGCTACTAGGAAAAAATTATTCCCCAAAAGGGTTGTCAAGCACCAGAGCAGTTGATGGAGGCATAGATGTGGCATGCCTGGAGGTGCAGATGTGGCATTTGGGGACATGGTTTAGTGGTGGGCTTGGCAGTGCTGGGTTAGTAGTTGGACTCAATGATCTTAGAGGATTTTTCCAACCTGATTAAATACATAATTCTATGGTTTAAGATCTTGGTGAAGTTTAAAAAATAGTATCTCCTTTTCACATTCCTGTTTCTGTAAGGAAAAGCTGTTTTGTCATAGCCTGATTCATGAGCTCAGTGCATTTGGGAGCTGAACACACTTCAGTTTTCAATGTGGTCTGCAAGATTGCAGAAAGAAATTTGAACCAGCCAAAGGAAAATGAGTTAAGGACAATGGTTGTGACTCACATGAATTCTAGAAAGTAATTTTGCTTTTTTGACCTAGAGAAATAAGAGTAGATAACGCCATATAATCACTTCATGTATGGGACTGAAAGCAGAGGGAGAAGGGCTGTGCAGGTTTCACTGCAGTGGATCGAGCAAGGAAGGAGAGATTAAATTTAGCTGGCTATTAGGAACAATTTCCTGAGAGCGAAGACAATTAGGCAGTGGAACTGTTTTGCCTAGTGAGGTAATTACTGCACAAACACTAGATGGACGCAAGCCAAGATTAGATAAGTATGGTGGAAAACGTAGTACAAGGTCTCTCCTGATGAGCCCAGAGGGGCTGGCTGTGCTGGCCCTGTGCCCGGCCAAGCAGTTACAGCAAACTTTCCCTCAAGGGTCCTTGAGACAACAGGGTCTTTACTGGGACAGGGACTGCAGGACCAGAGCTGCATGTTTCATCAGGGCAGAGGGCAACAGAGAGCAATGCGTCAACCCCACCCGCCATAGAAACCCACAAAATGTCTCAGGCAGTTAGGAAATGAAAGTTGAAGCAAAAAAAAAAAAAAAAATTTAAATAGTAACTTGGCGGGGGGGGAGAATGACCTTTGTTAGACCCCATAAAGCCCGTTTTTGTTTCATATAGGGCTTGGGTGTTTCTGCACTTGTTGATTCACATTGGTGTTTTTCTCTTTTCACTGATTGGAGTGTTTGCTGAGTCTGGAGCCAGGAGAACTTCTAGAGAAAGGAGGCAGGTTTTTGGAAGAGTCACAGGGCTGAGAGCAGAACACTTAAAATTCTGGACTGCTTTGGTATCTCCCAGAAGGAGGAAACAGCTGAGTCCCCTCCAAAATATGTTTTTCTCAGCTGTGAAAATATACCGTAACTCCTCCTGTAATTAGGGTGAGGGGATGGGAGAAAAACCCTGTTCTGCTGACAGCCAAGGCTTCATCTCAGCAGAAAACCCCACACATGGTCCTGTACCATGACTGAAGTCTGGAAGCAAAAGGCAACATGGGGAAAAGAGCAAGTAATTTTGGGCTGGAAGTAGAAGCACAGAGTCATGCTCTTGGGGTACGCATGGACCCCATCTGGGTGCCACACAGCATATTCTAGCCCTGGGGCTGAGCTTACTCTCAGATGTCCCTGAGAAGTCCCAGGAGGGCAACATGGGCTCCTCCCCTTCAACATCTACTCTCTTACAGGAGCATTCCTGGATTGTACCCTGATATAATCTAGTCTATAATCTATAAACTAGATATAATCTAGTTAGAGGCTATCCCAGCTCAAAGACTGGCTTTGTAAGACAGAGGAGAGCATGAAAATGTAGGACACCCACCCATCCACCCCAAAGGATGGAAGAAGAGCAAGTGCTCAGTCTCAGCCCTGGGTTTAATCTGCCAGGTATTTACTTAATGAAGCATGTTGTCAGGTATTTCACACTGGAAATTAGGCCACTTAATCAAAATGCTGTGCTGTCCAGAGATGTTTTGTAACAGCATATTTGCCCAATGTATTGGTAAAAAACTATACTATTTATTTACCTGCCTCATTAAATAGGTGTGACCCTTTTTAGGGAGGGGACAGAGGCAACTATTCCCCACTACCATCATCACTACCATTTTTGTTTTTAGGGAAATTCCTCCTAAGTGGAAAAAGCCACCGCTGAGCAAACAGGATAAAGGATGCTGAGTGGGCCAGGAGCCACGGAACCTGGCTCCACCCTGCCTTCGTCCCCTCTACAGTAACATCCCAAGATTTGCACATGGATATTATTCAACCTGTGGGCTGGAGCGGCAACTGGGCAACCTTCAGGTTAGCTTAGAATCATAGAATCATTTACAAAGGAAAAGGCCTCCAAGACAATCAAGTTCAACCATTAACCAGCACTGCCAAGCCCACCACTAAACCATGTCCCCAGCTGTCACATCTACATGCATTTGAACACGTTCGGGGACGGTGACTCCACCACTTCTCTGGACAACCTGTTCCAATGCTTGACAATCATACTGGGGAGGAAATTTTTCCTAATATCTAATTCAAACCTCCTCTGGTGCAACTTGAGGCCATTTCTTCTGGTCCTGTCCCTTGTTGCTTGGGAGAAGAGACCAACCCCCACCTGGCCACAACCTCCTTTCAGGGAGTTGAAGCTTGCAGAAATCTTATCTCCCCCACCTCAGCAGTGCTGGTTACAGCAGCTACAGCATGTAGACCATGTCTAATTCCAGAGGATGCTCTCTCCCACAGTCCTGACACTCCTTTACCTTCTACATTCAAGCTCAGACAAAGATGAAGAGTTCCTGTCACTACCTATGGTGCAATCACACTGAAGTTCCTGGGATGTCAAACGGCTCCTCCAAGCAGGATACCCCAGAACAGTCTAGAGCACACCAAGCATCCGATGTGTACTGTGTTGCCCTCAGAATGCAATCCAGCCTCATCTCTGCTGTCCCTTCTGCTTCTATGGTCTATTCAGACATTTCAGGGATATTTTTACCATGATCATGAATTCCTTTCCTGGCTAGTAGCCCCTTTTGACCTTCTTCATGTAAAGCAGATGTTTCCCACTCAAGTGCATTAGTCCCAGATGTTTTAGGGGCTGGATTCATTCAGTTTGCCTGTGCTGGCTTTCTGTTGATGCGCATCTTTTGAAACCAGTTTTTACTGGTTTCTTTTGAAACCAGTTTTTACTCCTCTTTAAACTGTTCAAACAAGTAAGGGTTATGTGACTTCTGTGAAGTTAAATCAGCTTGAACACCCCAGTGTAAAGTGCCAGGATAATTGTAGCTCAGCTCACAATCCCTTAAGCCTCACACTGAACCTCGTTCACATGCTCTGGTACCTTCCTCCTGCTCGTGGCCCTGCCATCCCCGGTCTGGGATACCCAGGAGAGGACTGCACAAAAGGTGAAAGGTCCAAGGGACCACCCTTGTCACCACCCCCTTTCCGTGCATCTTTCATTTCTCCTGTGCCCCATCTCACCACACAATCAATCATCCTAAAAGGAAGAAAGTGACCAGCAGGACCTGAGATTGTTCTGCAATCATTACCTTACAAACTTGTGTTTTATTTCACTATACACCACCCATAATTTAAGTCTAGACCTAATGAGCTGCTTTGGAACACGATAATGCCTCGGCCAGGCACCATGGCAGCAAAAATGGGAAGCAAAGTTCATGCGTGCTTGAAACCATTGCAAAACATCCTGAAATTGCTTACATAAGAAAGTAAGAAGTGCCTGTTCATTGTGGTCATCGTTCGTCACCACTGTCTCAGCTCTTCCAATTTACAACGCAGGAAGGCCAGACCAGGCAGGCTTGGGGAGTTCATGATATGAACTTTACCTAAGCAAACACAAGCTGGGATGAATAATTAACAGGAGCTGTAGTACTGAACTGTCCTGTGAAGGGTGGGAAGGAGCAGAGCAGCATTTTTTCTGACCTTGACTCTAAGTCTGGACTCTACTCATTCTGTTCTTCTCTGATCCAAGCAGAAGCTCTCCTCCCAGGGATATAATTTGTGGAGAGACAGAAAGGAGGGTTTTTTTGAGAAGTGCTTTGCAGGACATCCATTGTGGTCAGCACATAGCCAGGTTTCCCCTCTGTAACGCAGCACCAAAAGGGGGTGTAAAAATTCTCGAAGCTGAATTAGGCACACAAGTTCCCATTCACCTGCTGCTGGTGGGGCTGAATGCTTTCTTCACACTTCTAGAGAGTTTTTTCCCTGAGCTGAAGCTCCTGTTGAGATACAGCCAGGGGGTGCCTGCTAAAGTCAGCTCTGAAAGGCTATTGGCATGAGAGAAATGCTCTCTGCCTGAGCCAAAACCACCGAGCTGAATATTTTCCTACTATGTCTTTGCTTGGTCAACTCAGAGCCAGGGTTGTGTCCCCAGCAGAAGAAGCAGTGCCCATTTACCATTTCAGAGCAGCCTGTGGTGATTGCTATGAGGTGGTGAGGTGCTTGCTATGGTCTGGAGAGCCCCAAAGCTTCCACAAGTGTTCATGCCAGGACACTGATAGGTGAAGGAGGTACCTACAGACCCAGCAGAGCAGTTTGTCTCTCTTGGCTCTAAACAGTGCTCAGTTGGATGGGACTTCAAGCAACCTGGTCTATTGGAATGTGACCCCTGCTTATTGCCATTTTTACCTCTTCAGATGCTTTCTTTTGCCTTTTGCAATGTGTTAAAAGTGAATCCAAATCCTCCAGCAGCAGCTCATTTTTCCTGCCTGGAGAGTACTGCTGATTAGAACAGAACAGAACAGAATAGAATAGAATAGAATATTTCAATATTTCACTTGGAAGGGACATCAGTGGTCATCTAGTCCATCTGCCTGTTCAGTTAGGGGCTGACCAAATTAAAGCATGTTATTAAAGGCACTATCCAAATGCATCTTAAACATTGACAGGGTTGGGGCATCAATCATCTCTCTAGGAAGCCTGTTCCAGCATTTGAACATCCTCTTGGCAAAGAAATGCCCTAATGTCCAGTCTAAACTGCCCCAGCACAGCTTTGAACTGAAAGAGGGTAGATTTAGATTAGTTCATGTTTACCTTATTACGCCAAGTAAGTGTTTTGCCGCGGTCTGTGTCCAATTCAACACGTGTTTCTGGACATGCGTTCCCAGGCTGGTCTGTACAAGATGCTCTCCCAAATGGGATTTGGGGGAACCAATACTCATCGAAAGGAGGAGGTAAATATGACGTTTGGTATTGTGGGTAGTCATTGCTGCATCAATCAATATTTGATGGTGAAAACTAAAAAGCAGTCAAAATACAGGAGACAAGTGAGAACTCTACGCTTTCTTTGCAATGTTTTACCAAAAAGGCATATTTAACCTTTTTATCCCCTTATTTCAGACAGAGACCATGGGCTGATAACCCCACACCTGCTCCAGCATTTGGTGGCGTATCTGTTCTTGCGTACTTGAGCCTGCTCCACCGCCCAAGCAAGGCAGCTTTCCTTTTCGGATAGAAAGGACCAGCCATGGCTTTTCTCAGATTTAAGAACTTCAGATTTGCAAATACTTTCTCTAAAGAAAAGCAAGACCATGGTGTAAGACATTTCCAGTGTTTGTCTTAACACTTCTACACATGTGGAGCTGTACAGATTAGTGAAGGTTTTTGATCTTGTTTTACTCAGAGTCTGGGTGATGCAGTCAGAAGAAAAAAAATCACAGCTGCTGGTGCTCTCTCTCTTTTCCTCCCTCCCTGCCTTCATCCATCTATCTCTGTATCTACCTATCATTTGTGCTGTTCTTGCAGTAACTGAATCCTTTCCCATAAATTCGGTGGCAATGGAGGTTCCCAGTGAGTATCCTAGAGGATGGAAGGATTGATGGGGTTAAAATACTTCCTATGGTCAGATTCAGAGCTTGGATTTCAAGGTTTAATTTTCTTCATTTCTTGATAGGTTTTTATTCTAAAATCAGCCTACAGAGTATATTCATGTTTTACAGATAATGTGTATCAGTTCTTAGCATCATACATATTCCAGAAAGATTTTATCTAAGATCCTAAAGCCAACTCCTTGCTGCTGGTTGGATGAAACTGTGTCTGGTGGAAAGTCCTCCACTCTTGTGTGTGAGGACCTCCCACTCCTCTCTGTGATCCTGCTCCCTGGGGAATTTCCACTGCTCTTCCTGTTTCCTTCTGATCTGAGTTTCTCACATTTCACTTTGGCAAACTAAATCCCTTAACAAGAGAAACAGCTTGCCTGGATTGGTATCAGTTTACACAGAGGTGCCGGGGTAAAAGACACCCATTTTTTGAGTATTGGAAACAAGGACTGATGTATAAGAGGGGTCAAGGCAGGGTCTAGTAAGGAAAGATGAACATCCATTTATTTTTCTTTCTCCCACTGAGAAACAACACCTGAAGAAATTGGTGAGGGGTGACATGACCCAATATGTGTGTGCAGAGAGCTGCACCAAACTTGGAAATAGAGCCGAGGAGGCTCTGAGATGCCCAAGTCTGGTAGAGGTGGGCTCTGGCTGAGCTCTGTCAGTAACCACTGCTTGGCTCTGGAGTTGGTTTTAGAGTGGGATCCAGTTCTCACTTAGGGCTGCAAGGAGGGATGGGAACCAACAGAGAGACCTTCTAACAGCTGTCCTCCCATCCCAGCTAACCTCTCCTCTATTGCTGTCCTGTTGGCACTGCAGATCATTGCATTTCAGATCTTTCTAAATATGAGCAAAGGAGGGAGAAGGCAGAGGAGAGCAATGGTGGGAATGGTGTCAGTATTGGGATGCAGCAGGGAAGGAGGAGTGTCAAAGAGCTAAAGCTCTTTTCCCTTCAAGCACACAGTGTCTTAAGGGATGCTTTACATCACTGGCTGTTCTGGGCTTGACAGGCACCGCCCACACTGAATCAGGTATAACCCCTGTCCATCTGGGCTTTTCTTCATGCATGTGCCCAAAATACCAATACACACATCTGACTTGCCTGCAGGGTGCCAGGGCTTTGGTATGGATATGCTTTGTTCCTGCTTTTTTCTCTGGGGCATGTTGAGGGAAGGTCAGTAAAAATGTGAAGCACAGGAGGGGGGTAAGAAGAGAAGAGAACAGTGAGTGTGAGAGGAGACGCACGGAATTCTTTGTAAACTGCAGAATTTTGTGGTTTCAAAAGCAAAACATCTTTGTTCCCATTTGCCTCAAAAACAAAATGTGTGACTGTTTGTCCTTTATTCTTGATTTGGTGTCTAGGGGCAGCTCTGGCTCTGTGAAAAGCTGGGAGCAGTGTTACTGCTCCTGGTATGCGAAGATGAACTTGTGGTCGAGAACCAGGCCAAGGAATTTGGCTCCTTTGCCAGGCCCTGGAGCAGACTGGCTGCCTCAGACACACAGCACGGCAGAGAGCATCCCTCAAATGCCTCAAAATGCTTAACCATCCAGGGGCATGTGTCTCCAAGGGGCGTGAGGAGAGGGGAGGCACAGCTTGCCCCTGCCAGTTTAGAAAACATTGAGTCGCAGATTAAATAAAGCATTTTCCTGGTGAGTCGGACCCTTTAATGATGAGGATTTACAGCACCTTTGGACCAAACTCTTAGCCAGCATATATTCTGAGACTTTGGGCATCATTAAATTTAAGAGAGGACTCTCTGCTCTGCTCTCATGATGAAGGTCAGAGCCTAAGCTCAGTCGAACACATTTTCTTAGGCTCACCCATCATTTCCTAGACCCCAACCAGGCTTTCCTGGCCACATCCCAACGCTCCAAAGCTGAGGGGATCTTCTGATAGATGCTGCATTGTAGTTTATGTATGTATTGATGTGTCATGCTTTGTCACATTAATGCTTGCAAAGGTCTGGAGACCCTTGGGAACAAAAAGGATTTGGGGATCACGTGATCACACACATTGCATATATCAGTTCAGGTATCATTCCTGTGCAGGGAATGGGCTTGAGTCCACATTTAAGGGAATTTTAGGTTTAAATGCAGTCTGAAGGCATCCCATTATTGATTTTATGCAGTTCTGCTATAACAGCACCTGCTGGGATATTATTCTCTGCATTAGTGAGGTCAAAACTTAGGAGGTCCCCATGTCTGCAGAGTAATACAGGGTGGTATATTTGTTTTGGTTTCTGTTTCAATTCCTCAATCCTTACACAAGTTGTTACATGGGGGCTCCAAGCTGCAGGCTGCCAACCTTCCCCTCTTGCTAAAGGCAGCACTGCTATTTCAGGCAGAGCTTTCCTTCCATGCTCTCTTGCTTTATTATATGTCAGCAGCTGGGTTAATTTTGAAGGGTTTGATCTGCAGAGAGGTGAAAGCACAGAGCCACACAGCCAGGGAGATTTCTGAGCACAGCAAGACAAAGAGATCTCTTCTTTCTGTATGCCTTCCTTGGATTTATTGTCTGCATCATCCAGGCTCCTGGTTCCAGCTGCAAGTTTTTATTATTCCAACAATAATCATTTGGCTAACAGAGACCTCTCTCTGCAGACAGAGGGAAGGAACAACCCAAATTGGTATTGCAGATGGAAGTTTGCTTGGAACTGCTCACAATGCCAAAGAGAAAGCAAAGGGTTTTTAACACAAGCATCTACCTTTTTTCCCCCTGGTTGGCCTTTCTCTCTCTATCCCTCTCTGTCTCCCCCGGCTCCACCACCTTGGGAAAAAAAAAGAAAATGTAAGCGTAGAACTATATAGCTGGAAGAAAAGCAGCAGAAAGTCAGACCATGAGGTCCCCTAAAGTGCAGATTCAAATCCAGTGGCTTATAGCATATTTGGGTCAGGCCCTTTGGAAGAAATGGAGAGGATACACGAAGGAGGCACCTACAGGATCCACTTACCCATTCCCTCATGGGTTGTTGTGAGTCCTGAAATGGCTGATTGGCTTCTCACTTATTGAGCTGTAGCATCAGAAAAAGGGGGCCTGAAAATGGCCCTTTTGCCCCAGTTTCTCACCCATCAGATGGGAGTCATCACCAACACAGCAGTGGGCACAGGAGATGGGAAGGGCACCAGTTACTATGGCAGTCAGGCAATATAGGAGATGACAACTGTCCTGGATACGGAAACATTGCTTGGTCTTGTTTGTCTTTCCCTAAATACTGTATTTTACTGACCAGATTAATTCCTTTCTCCGTGCAAGGTTAGCAATCCAAAGCAGCAGTGCTTCCCTCCAGAGTGCACAGCCAGACTTCTGCCATCGCCCTGGCAAGCAGAATAGACATCCTAAGCACAATGCCTGCCAGTCCCAAACAGGCTGCTCTGCTGGAGAAACCACGCAAAACTTCACTTTTCCAAGAGCAGTCTATAATGTTGAGGTCCCCAGTGCTCAGTCCTGGTTATTGTTGCTAATATGAACTCTACACTTAACCCACAGGCCCCAGTTGCTCTCCATAAGGCATCCAGATGTATTCCTGAGCTCCACACACTTCACTTTTCTACAGTCACAGCTGCATGACTCAGTGCTGTGCAGCAGTTTTCATTTCCAAAGCGCTTTGCAAACATGAGCTGACTAAGCCTTGCCAGACCTCATTCCTTGCCAATTGGATTGAAGGGGCCTCTGAGGAGAATGGCTGCAGCTCAGTCATTCAACCTCTGCACTCAGAGGTGCAATTTCATTTTCAATTGTATAACCATTTGGGGGGAGGTTGAGAGATGAAGAAAGTTGTTGTTCTGCTGCTGCTGAGATTTTATGCTTGTTTCATTGTCATGTCTACTTACTCAGAAATGCAACAACTTCCTAGGTGCTGGCAAAAAGCTCCCCTCAGAGCATGGGAACTCCTGGGCCTTGGTGGAAGAATATAAAGGTGATATTTAACGTCCTTCAGTGTTGAAATCCGTGACTACAAGAAAGATGATATCCTGTTTCTAAATCTGTATGCCATCTTCCTCATTCCACCTTACTCCTAAGGCTGGAGGGAATTGGAGCAGGGGCTGCAGTTTGCACAGATCAAAAATCCTGGCTGCAATAGATTCAATCAAAAAACAAGTTCTGGTCTCTCAGGCTTTTCATGCCATAGGCTTCCTCTCTCATATTACACCACCTGGAGCCCCTCTTCATGCTGCACTGGTGGTGACACCACATAGAGAGTGGGATGATGTACTGGGAACACCACAACATGGGGAGAGCATCTCCATTACATGCCTCCAAAGTCATTTCATTGAATCACAGAACTCTTTGGGTTGGAAATTTCACCTAGTTCCCAGCAGGGACACCATCCACTAGACCAGAGCCCCATCCAATTTGGCCTTAAACATTTCCAGAAATGGAGCAGCCACCGTTTCTCTGAGAAACCTGTGCCAGTGCCTCACCACTCTCACAGGGAAGAATTTCTAATATCTAATCTAAACCTGCTCTCTGTGAGATTAAAGCCATTCTCCCATGTCCTACCACTCCATGTCCTTGTCAAAAGTCCCTTTCCAGCTCTCTTGTAGCATCTTTAGGTACTGGAAGGGCCTCTAACGTCTCCCCACAGATGTCTCTTCTCCAGGCTGAACAACTCCAGCTTTCTCAGTCTGACTCCCAGGGAGAGGTGCTCCAGCCCTCTGAGCATCTTCATGACATCCTCTGGACTCACTCCAGCAGGTCTATATCCTTCCTGTTTTGGCGTACCCACAGCTGGATGAAGTAGTCCAGAGCAGAGCAGAGGGAGAAAATCATCTCCCTCAACCTGCTGGCCACACTTCTTTTGATGCCACCCAGGATACAGTTAATTTTTGTCTTATAACTACTAGTGCAATCCCAAACTGGAATATGCTGAACTTGCATAAAGCTTCTCCCAGTGGTTTGATACAAAAATTTTTAAAAAATTAAAAATCTGGACCAGTTCTAGGGGCTCTGAGATGGAGATAGGAGAATTAAACGCTCAAACTCCAGAGAAAGAAATTCTTGGACTTCAGATCAATCATTTTGCGTCTCTGCAAAGAGCTGGAATTTTTCAAGCCCTGGAATTTCTGTTTCGTCATCTGTTTTACTAGGAAACATGCACCCAGATGCCTACAAGCCTCTTTGAAACCCTCTCCTGTTGGTGCTAAGCATTATTACTTTTAATGTGTTCTGAAGGGAAAAGGAAGTGAGAAGTGACACTGAAGTCACTTTTCACAGTGACTTCCTGTGAAAAGCATGAAATTTCCTCTACTCAAACATCAGCATCGAGTAGTGCTGAGCTACCAGTGCTTTGAATATGGGAGTCCAAATGGTCAGGGTGCCATCAGGACCTTCAGCTCTCTCTCTCCCCTGCATCTGTTGGGACAGCTCAGTTTTAGCATCTGTGAACTGCAGCTCAGGAAACTAGAAGTGTCTGTTTAAAACACTGACACAATGTAAATCCATCTAGAAGAAAAGCTCAGTTTCATCAGAGAAAGAGGAAGAGGGGGGAAGAGTTAGTCTAAGCAAACCATGGTCTGCTCTGTACCATCTTGGAGTCAAAGCCAAAAAAAGCATCTGTATCTTGGTTTTGCAGGACATGGCTCAGAAACACGTCACTCAAAGTTATAAGCAGAAAAGAACAATCAAGAAAATCACCAGAAGAGGAAGTCCTGCATTGGCATCTCCCTGGTCTGACCATGGTTTTACTGATTGTTATGTCCTGTAGGGTAGCTTTGGCAATTTGATAAATGTCATTGATTTTCCTCAATGCAGACTCCAAGCAATGTATTTTTGAGAACTGTCTATCAATTTCTCTCATATCTAAGTGTATATTTGAATTCAGGTATTGACAGTTCCTGTAACAGATTGTGAGTCAAGAGTGGAGGTTGCCTGAGAAGAAATGCTCTGGTATAGTCAGTCCCATATTTGTGAACTTCATAATGAGCGGAATTTTGTTGCTTTAATGATGCAGCAAGTCAACTTAAATGATCATGGTAGTTCCTTTCAGCTCTGGGGTCTCTGAATCATTGAAACTTTGGCTAAGAACTTGGTTGGTTAAGAAAAAATATCAGCTACAGATGGTTTTGTCCTTCGTTGTCCTATTTCAGCCCTGGTTAATCCCAGGGCAGGAATATTTTAGCTGTTAAGGAGGGAATTTGATTTGCAATCAATATATACATTGGCATTAACAGCTCCTAAAATAGAATTAACTCTAATCGCAGAAAGATCTCAGCTGATCTGCATCTTCACCACTCGCTTTTGATGTATTTCTCTTGAGAAACGCCAGTTGCACATTGATTTTTCTACACTGAATGTGATGAAAGATGGACAAAGATGCTGTGCTTGTCACATTTCAACTCTTTCCTCCCTACAGTGTTTTCAAGTGTGCTTCAGTTGCTCAGAAATACCGTCAGGGACCACTGGTCTCTGTGGTTTGCTGTGCACATTGAGCCCCACAGTCTGGGATCCCAAGGAGTATCTGTCTGTGGGGATTCCAGCTGTGGCTCATAGGAAATTCGCAGTGAAACTTTTAGGGAATTCATAAAATCATAGAACAGTTTGAGTTGGAAGGGACCTTGAAGACCATCTAGTTCCATCCCCCCAGCATGGGCAGAGACACCTCCCACTAGAACAGGTTGCTCAGAGCCCCATCCAGCCTGGGCTTCAACATTTCCAGGGCTATGGGAACTGCCCTGGACTTATTCATTTGCACCACACAAAAGCAGTATCAAAGACCACCATTCTGGCCACATCTCATATGGGTTTGCAGTGGTCTAAATGACAAAACTAGGAGTACTGCAATGGTGATTTGGGTTTGGCTGTTTCTGGGAGAATTCTACAATGAACTACTAAAAAAATTTATTGAGCGGCCATTGTTAATTGAAACTCTTGATGTTTTAGGATGGTAACAGAAGAAGGTTAATTTAAGCTGATGACAGGACTCTTTGAAGCAGATGACCTCCCTGGTGCTCCTTGGCAAAGCACATAAATGTCTTTGTGGGCATGTGAGGGAGCACCACAACCCGAGGAGGTTTGGTCCGCACACTTGATATGGGTGCAAAGGGATTCAGTTGCCTCTAAAACTCAGCACCTTTGTTTGGTTAGCTGGATCCGGGCTACACTGATAGTGTTGCTTAGAGGCTGAGCTAGTGCAAATGAAAGCAACAGCCTTTGGAAGCAGTATTAGGTGTCTGACACATCTGTGTGGTGCTGGGTGACATGACACAAGACCTGCTCCCTCCTGTGCCCTAAAGGACTGGCAGCTGTAGGACAGCAGGAAAGCCCAGCCAGAATCTCACATAGCCCTGGATGGTTGTACTTGCGCAGTAGCTGTGTTTCTGTTCCTTGCTTTGGCAGCTCAGATGTGCATCTCATATGCAAACACCTAGTGCAGACACCTAGATGCAGGTACCTTAATTTCAGACTCGATCCAATCCTTTTATAGCCTCTTTTTTCAGTGTGTTTTCTACCTCAGGATATTTTAATAAACATTTTGCCACATATCTTAAAAATTAGAGGAAAACAGGTTGCTTCTGTGCTGGGATCCAGACACTTGGCATCTCCATATTTATGTGATGGATGGCAATGACCCAAAAATGTCACATCAAATATGACTAAATAAAATGTAACCAATTTGTTTAAGGGAAAAAAAACCCCCATCAAACAAAACAAAACAAATCAAATAAAAATGGTTGTGTCTTCTGCTAAAGAAATTCACCTCAACATATCTCAGCAGTGTATGTAGGTAGAGGAAAAATCAGATTTTTAAGTCCAAACAATCTAAACTTTATTTGTTGAAGGCAAGATATGAAAGTGGCACTGATACCCATGCTAACAAGTACTGCAAAGGATCTTGAGGCTTCTAGGTAAACCAGACAGGTATAAATGGGTATTATATCCAAAACTTGTTGGAGGAGAAGTTTTGCAATTTGATCTGACTGATGACCCAAACACATGGAAACAGTCATGGAGGTTGGAGAATGGCTGAAAACACCACCTGGATCTCCCTGTCACCCTGGACCAGTGAGCACCACAGCTAAGCTGTACATCCACAACTGCCAAACCAGACACCCTGGAAACACAGGCAATTTGCATATCATACTTATTTCTGTTTTTCTTTGCTTGTTTGTGTGATTGTCTGTTTGCTTGTTTGTTTGTTTTCCCAGATGAGTAATATTGCCTCTGCAAAAAGAGTAAGGAATTCTGTGAGCAACAGGAAACTAACGCCTGAGAGGATGATCACAACAGTATTTACTGCAGCCTGCACTGATCTCTGCCTGGCTGTGATTTGCTGTTATGCACCAAAACAAGTTGCAGGGAAGGAAAAATATAGATTTTATCAATATGGTGTCTGAAACAAGGCCTCAGCTTATGAAGCAGTTGTGAAGATGAAAACTGGAAACACAGAGGAGGAAAACAGAAATAAGTGAAAGAAGATGCTGAGCCATATGGGAGGAGATGGACTGGTGACAAGTTGAAGTAGCTAATGTGGGGTGCATAGTCTGATCACTGGTGGCATTTGGGTCCCTCATGGATTTGCACAGGGTCACCAGCTGGTTACACACTAAAACGGATGGAGCACACGATTATCTGGAAAAGGCACAACAGAGACACTGCTGGATGTGAAAGTCTATAGCAATGCTGAAGGGCAGCAGCGATCATGAATTACTTATTGAAAAGATGACGAATGCATTAAAGCCCAAGGGAAAGATGGGTGACACTGGAGCTAAATTTGATCCTGTTAAAGTTAAAAGGGAAGTCTTTGAGAGAGACAGAGGAGGTAATGCTTGGAGAGTATTTCAGGCCATTACTGCGGAACGATAAAGAAATCTCAGTAGAGACCAGATGGGAAATATTTAAGGAAGCAATAGAGAACACAGTAGGGAACTTATTGGGAGGCCTAAGCAAACAAGGAGGAGCTGGACAAACATCAAAACAAAAGCATTAGAGGGAAAATGCAAACGGAGCCTAGGATTATGGGAGAGTGGAAACAAAAGCTCAAAACAAAGCAGAGGAAAATTTCCAAAGGCAAGTAAACCTCTTTAGGGTATAGAGAAGGACCAGGAAAACAAGGTGTGAAATTGAGATGGAAAAAGATTGTGTTCAATGGGAATAACAGTGTGCCTGTGCTGAGAGCACCAAGAGGAGCCCTGATGGCCTGGGAGCAAATGCAGGAGAGAAGGTGGAGTCATGGAAAGTGCCATTGACTGACACTCTCATCACCATTTCTGGAGGGATTTTAAGGATGTGTAGGTGTGGTTTGTAGGGACATGGTTTAGTGGTGGGCTTGGTGGTGTCTGGTTAATGTTGGCATCAATCACCTTAGAGGTCTTTCCCAACTAAACGATTCTGATCTACCTGGATATAATCACCCCAGACCAAGATCAAGAATATCCTTTGTGAGACAGAAAAACCCATCAATTCTGAGCTGATGAAATAGAAAGGACATGTAGCAGCCCTTCCATCCTTTTAATAGCATATGTAGCCCCAGAATTGCTAGAGATAACACCACAACTAAGGAAAAGAGGAGGGTTCAAAACTAATGCATGTTACTGCCACCAGTGAAACCATAAAGACATTCATTAAAGGGCAGTGGGAAAAATCCAGTGGAAGTAATTGATGAATAGTTAAAGTAAATTGCATAGGAAGCAAGCAGTGAAAAATGTTGAAGTGTGGGAAACGATGACATGAAATATCCATACTCTGACAATGAGTGAAAAAAGAGTAAGGATGGTGATTAAAGGTGCTTTTGAGGATTTTTATTTTGAGAGAAGCACCATGGAAAGTAAGAAAATTAGTCATTTTCCAGCTAAAAGCATTGTAACTACAGTTGCTCTGTGGAGCAGTAAGAGTAGGGAGGAAGTTAAGTAATGGCCTCAAGTCAGAAGGCTCCTAACATTTCCTCATCTTCCCATATTGTGTAGTAACAACCCAAACTGAGAGGAATCTCATGACAATGGGTGTTATACCATTAAGATCCTCATCTTAGGCAAACGACACCAAGCAATTGCACAAACTTGAAATAATCGCTGCAGTGACTGGTGCAGGAGTAAAGACAGCAACTGGAGAGAGAAAAATGCAGAAAGAGAGCTAAAAGATTAATTTGTATTTCTCGGGCAGCACATACATACCTGAGGTCTTCCTCCAGAAGAGGTTTTTAAAGATATATTCCTTCAGTAATGCTGCTGTGCAGAAAATCACAGCCTCAGAGACTAAGGTGCCTTCATGGAGATGTCTCAGTCTGGGATACCTACGGCATTGCCCTGGGCAACTGGATCACCTCCCTCAGAGGAGTGTGTATCAAACAGAAGGAACCATGGATGTCTTTGGGCAAAAGCAGATGCAGAGTGGAGCCATTTTAAGACTAATAAAGGAAAAAAGGGAGAAGACTCAGGTCAAAAGAAGAGAAGGACCAAGGATAAAATTGGAACAGCTATAAGAAACCCTGGTCTCAGCTAACTGCTCATTCATCCAAATTACACCTAAAAACATTAACAATTTGGACAAAGTCCAGTAGCCCCACCAAAACACTCAGTGGGAGAAGGTCATAGGCAGACCCAGCAGAAAATCATTGTATTATTCAGGGGAAAAGATAATCTGTCAAGAAACCCAGCTCTGTTGGCAATACCGCCTCGTCATAGCTGGCACAGACAAACACGTTTTTACATTAGCAGGAATAATAATCACGAGCCCCACCAGCACAGCAAAGTGGCACTTCAGGTGTCTATATGTCATGCACAGTGTTCCTTCTTGGAAATGTGCCTCCCAGTAAAACAAAGCTGCCTTATATTCCTTGGCTTTTATCCTGGGATAACTCAGACACTTCCACTACTCCCAGAAGGGAAATGCAGTTTTTCTTTCCCATGGAGTCCACTCTTCGCTGCGCAGCTCCCTGGCACACTCTGAGTCATCAGTATGCTTCAGAGGAAACCAGGGGGCTTAGGGTTTGGAATTTGGGATTTGAGATTTGGGTGGAAAGTGATCTCCTGGGGAGCTTTGCTGCAGGCAGGAAGGCAGAGTAAAAGGAAGTGAAGGACAGAGATGGATCTGACCAAATAGGTAGGGTTTTGCCCACAGATATGAAATATGGTAACCCTCAAAAAATTAGCAAAACCTCCTAGGCCATAATATCTATGCCTTGCTAGCTTAATCCCACAACCTGAGACAGAAAACATCACATTTCCAGCTATAAAATATTTCTGCCCCATCATATCCAGTGGTGTGTGACTATATCTTGTGTTACAGAGGCAGTTTTCAGCTTTGTACTCCCAGTGTTTACATCCCCATATATTTAGGCAGAGCAACTGTATCTTCATTCAGCTTCTGTTTGGCAAGGAAAGCCAAGCAAGACTCACACCTTCGACCTATGTGCTTACTTCTTGAGGGGGAGTGGATGAATAAAAGGAAAGCAACACACCGAGCTCAGTGCTCAGGAGGGAAAACAAGAGGACCATTGTTTGGTGCGCTATGAAACCAACTTCTCATTGCTGGACTTCCTCAGGTCACCCTGGCCAGAGGCTGGTGTTAAGTTAGGATGATGTCAGGAACTTCAGCAAGTCCCTTTCCCTCTCTGCATCCTCTGCCCATCCAAAGATGCGTGTGCCTGTTCCTGCTTTTCACAGAAGGCACCATCATTCATTAACCCAGCTATCATGTCAATGGAGGCTTCTGCTGCTCTTATCTCTTGCAGCAGAAATAAAGACTGATTGTTGATGAGGGACTGCAAGGCTGGAGACAGGCTCTGTTAGCAGCTAATGCCACCCCACACATCCTTCTGTGAGGAAGACCAGCTTCTGACGATACCATTAAATCCTGAGCTTTCTCTGATGCCCACTCTTTGTAATATCACAAAATCATAAAATTATTTGGGTTGGAAGGCACCTTTGAGATCATCTCGTTACACGCCCCCTGCCATGTGGGGACACCTTCCACTACACCAGGTTGCTCCAATCCCCATGCACCTTGGCCTTGAACACTTTCAGGGGATGAGGCATCCAGATCTTCTCTGGGTAACCTGTGTCAGTGCCTCACCACCCTCACAGTAATGAATTTCTATTATAACAAATATCGAATCTAAACCCATCCTTGTTCAGTTTAAGGATGACGTAAATCTTCTAAGCATTGCTGACAACTGTCTGCTTGTTTCATTATGACCCCATCCTTGGGTTCACAAGGTTTCTGGTATTGATGAGCGTACATTTTGGAGCATGAACAAACAGCCAATGGATCAATGTTCGCTGGGACAAATTTGCTGAGATGAAATATTGGCTTCATTTGTTAAACTTTAATGATTGACCTGCCTGGCAAAGCCAAGAATGCAATAACTCCCATTTCTCTAGGCAAGTTTAGCTATTGGGTAATTACACTTTAAGCTCAATGAACATTGTTTCTTTAAAAGCATTTCCTTGCCACTCAGTTAAAAGTACCTGTAATTAAACCTCGGAGGAGCACATCACAGATTTAAGGTCTGAGGTTTGAATGACAGTTTCCCGCAGCAGCTTCTTCCTGCATGGAGATGCCAACCCGTGAAGTCAGCATATGTATGTCCTTTGGGGAACTGGGCAATGAGAGGAGACTGCAGCCTAAACAGAGCATCTATTAAAGCAGGAAAAGATGCATATGTCATCTTGTCTGAGATACATACCATGCCCGGTTACCATGGCAATGGACATTATAGGTAGCTCCAATGGAAGGAAAAGTGATTAGCAGACAGATAAGGAAGAGGACTGTGCTGTGCCCTCTCTAATCAGAGTATTTTCATTAAGATTACAAGAAGCAGGATCTAGATATTAGACAGCAGGTGTTTGCATTCTTGTCCTAATCTAACTTTAAAAGTATCAGCAACAAGGGCATCCCTTGCTTCCCTCAGCAGGCAATTCCACCAGATGAAAGATTTTCACAGTATCTGGCCTCCTGTTGTCTTTATTTCCCACTCTATAGTGCTTAATCTTCTCAATTGACAAGCTGAAGTGTGCCAAATCAATATTTTCTTTTGAAATTTGGCTGTTCAAAGGCTAGCTTCATTGAGTAATGATTTTGTGCTTTGGGCTAAAAACTTGCTTCGAAGGCTTCAGTGCACAGGTGAATTTTTCCTTTCAAATTAAAAGAAAAAAATTTTATAATCATTTTAGCTGAGACTAGAGAAAAGTAGAAAAAGAGAAAAAATGCTGCCTTTAACTGGGAGTTATTTGAGTTATTTTGGTCCTTTAGCCTGTTTTGTGAGCAAAATTATGCCTATGTGGTCTTTTGCCTTGTATTTAAGCATCAATGTTTTTAAGCATGTTGGCCATTATTTCTCCCCTTTTGGAAAATGGTCTTTGCCACTCTCTGGGGATAAGAAGCTCCTACAAGTTTCATTAATATCATCAACCAGGGAAAAGAAGAATTCAAGGCAAATTAAAGGAGAATTAAATGCAAATTAATCTATCTTAATGGGTCCCTTAATGGAAAGGCAATTTCTTTTTCTTCCTGCAAGGCAGCAGCCAACTAATCAGCCAGGAAATACCTACTGGTCCACCAGCCAGTACTCAGGGCCCTACCAGCATGGCTGTAGTTTGCCTTTTTTTGACCAGAACAGCAGGGGACACTGGGAGAACTGCAAGATGCAAATGTTCATGGGACAAGGAAACCAGGCTTCATTGCTTATGGAGCAAGAAAAGTATGTCAACAGCTTACTCCAACAACAGCATAAAAAAAAAAAAATCTAAATCTCATCTATTGTTTCCTTTTTTCCACAACACATGTTGCTGCAGGGCTTGCTTCAGCAACAGACTTGTACCCACAGGTTTAACAAAGACCACGGTTGTTTAGTGAAACCCATGATCCTCTGTAGATGTGAAGTCAATGGAGCCTTAACAAATTCAAAATATTATGTGAGTTTAAGAGCTTTTTCATGGGATGGAAGCTCGACTTCAGAGTCTTGAAGCAAAGAATTCCAAAAGTCTCTTCCAGCCTAAATTTTTCTTTAAGTTTGGATCTTAAGACCTGACTCCGTAGCCTGTGTGCACGGTACAGAGCTCTTACTTATTCCTCCTCGGCTCCCACCTTGTCAATGTAAATTAGTCTTATTTTCCAGACCAGAATTCTAGAGAATTTTCAAGTCTCTGTTTTTTCTGGACACAGGACCTCAACCCACTACAATATCATTTGGGGGGGTGAGATGACCAAAGAATCTTGCTGCATCAAGTAGAGTGCAAATTCCCTGAATGCACCACTCAGGCTCATCCAGTACAGACTGATGGGCTTAATATGGGCCAGACAGTCTGGCTTTGATTTCAAAGATTTCCATCTTCTCAAAGGGATTCTGATTCTATCCATTATATATGGGAAATAGAGACAGAGAAGCCTCTGAGTATTTAGGATCTAAAGACATGGAACTGAGCAAAAATCCCAACAGGGTGTTGGAAAGTTGGAAACACCCCTTCAATTTACAGTTACAGGCTGATTTCTTGATGCCAAATTGAAACAATCCCAAAAAACTGAGAAGAAATACCAATATAAAAATCCCTGTGCTTTACTTCTTTCCTTGTGTGACCTTATGAACCTTCATGACTGCAGGTAACATTCGACAGAGCTGAGGATGTGACCTTTCAGTAACAGAATGAGCTCAATCTAGAAATACCATTGCAGAAACAGATCTTGAAAGCATGAGAGGGTTTTCCCACTTGTTGGCCCCAGAGCTCAGTTGTGGATGACAGCAGAAAGACCTCAGGATTCATTGATTTCAACCAATCAAATCTAAATATTTATTAATTCAAGAGCTAAATATTGACTCATGTCAAAGTGAAGTAAATATCTGCAGTGAGAGTCTCAACATTTACAAAAAAGAAACAAAAACTCCAGTGAGCAGCTTGCTAGGAAACAACCACCCACTTCCAGCTAATACAAGCAGATGGACAAAAGCCCACACTTCTCTTGGGAGGGCTATTTAGGCTTCCCAGTACCTGAAAAGTAGATGCTTGGCCCCAGTGTGGGAATAAAACTGTAATAAGTGCCCAAGCCTCCTCCACTGTCCATGGAAAGTGAAATCTTGTAAAAGGGCATGTAGTGACAAGAGGGAATGGTTTTAAACTGAAAGAGAGTGGGTTTAGATTAAATATTAGGAAGAAATTCTTCTCTGTGGTGAGGAACTGGCATAAGTTGCCCAGAGAAGCTGTGACTTTCCCATGCCTGAAAGTGTTCAAGCAGAGGCAGAGGGCTGGGCTGCCTTTCTGATGCTGAATTCTAATCAAAATGCATAAAAGAAGGCTTCCTCAGCTCAAGGGAGTTCAAATCCATAGATCCCGCTAGTTAAAACAGTATCAAATCCACCAGGCTATGGAGCAATTGGGGTAATAGGACAGCAGGGACAGGGGATAAGGAAGAGGGTCTCCTCTGTACCTCCTGGTCTGGCTGAGACATCAGGCACTAAGGGGAGCAAAATTCATGTGACCAGGCAGGAAAAATGAGTAAGAGGAACCTTGACCCTTACCAACAGCCATGCAGCTTCCACCAAGAGGAGCTGGCTTCTGCCTCTTTTCCCAAATATGTGTATTTTTCCTGCTGGCTCTCAATCAATAGATATAACCAACATGGTGAGCAAAGAGGTGACAGTTTTCCACCCAATCCATTGGTCAATGCTGACCAAGCAAGTTGAATGCTGTCAATTACTGATGAGGGGTCTTGCATCCACAGGGCATGGTCCAGTGACAAAGGGGGAGGATGGACCTACAGAAAAACATGTATTTTTGACCAAGGCTGTATACACTAGAGTGCAACGTGTAACCAAGTTGCAACACTCCTCTGAATGAAATAAAAACCACAGCTGCAAGTGGCTGTTTGTTTAAGTCTTACCTGTTACAGGAGTTCAAAAAATCTTTACTTCTAATTCTGAGTTACTACAGGGCTTCCACAAGGATGGGAAACATTCCCAGAGCAGAGAGGTAGACCTGCCTGTCCCATATTTTCCCACTGGGAACTGGTGATGGTTGTTTGCTGCTATCATTGTCAGCATTTTGTTTAAACTTCTTGCGATAACTTCCTTCTGAGAAATCACATCAAATGCAATCAAGCTTAGACAGCTTCCTAAGCCATCTCTTCCATCTCAACCACAAAGGAGAGAGTCCATGAGCAACCCCCTGCACAGCCGCAAGAAAAGACTCCCTCCTCTGCAGAAATACTCTCATGTGGGGGAGAAGATGAGAGTTGGGGATTGCAAGGCACTGATCTCGCTTTGTGGCTTTTCCCAACAGTTTGGTGCATGAGAAACCTCCTTTCCTGGGATTGCATAAATAGAGGAAGGGAAATGAGATCTCAGGGAGGGACTCAGAGATCATGGAGCAAAACTCCAACTCCAGCTCTTCTTACTAATCCAGCTTATGTCACCCTCATTCGCACTTTAACTTCTTTTCCATGACATGTATATTAGGATTCATTCAGGAGAAAGTCAGAGTGACTCAGATATCTTTCCTTTGGCTTAAGACTTGTCTGGATTTTAACAAGTCCAACCAGCCATGATGTTATCAGACACTGAGAAACACAGAACTGAGCTGGTGTCTTCTGGGAACAGAAGATCCGAGGAAGGCTCAGCAATGTCCTAGAAGAACCAAACTGGGAGAAGATGTCCTGTGGTTCCCAGACCTGCTAGGGTCTCTGCAGCAGCAGTACAGGAGGGCTATTCGGAGAGAAAAAACTGAAGTTCCGTTTCCATCTTTCACCCTCCCCTGATGTCCCAGGCAGTGAACTGTTAGAGACAGGCGGGGAAATTTGTCCACACTCAGCATGCCTGCTTTTGCATGTGAAGATTCAGCCCATGGGAATCCACAGCTCCGGGGAAACCCTGTTTTATCTTTACAAAAATATACCCCCATGTGTCAAAGAAATAGAAATAGTGATGGTAGGAAACATGACCTTAAGACGAAATGTTCTCTAAAAATTGTGTTATCATGAGAGTTAACTGTTTGGTCTGCTGGAGGGTGCTGGAGGGCCACCAAGATGCTCAGAGGGCTGGAGCACGTCTGCTGTGGAGACAGACTGAGGGAGTTGGGCTTGCTCAACCTGGAGAAGACTCCAAGGAGACCCAGAGCATCTTCCAATACCTAAAGGGGCTATAAGAGAGATGGAGAGGGACTTTTGACAAGGACATGTAGTAATAGGACAAGGGGGAATGGCTTCAAACTGTCTGACAAGGGGAGGCTTAGATTAGAATTTAGGAAGAAATTATTGTGAAGGTGGTGAGACACTGGTACAGTTATTGCTTGAAGTAGCTAAGAATCAGATGGATGCATAACTGATTTTGTGTTAACATCACATCAGGGCTAATCCCTATCCCCAGATCACCCAGAATTTCCAGCCCTCTTCTTGTCATGACTTGTCATCAACTACATTAAGCTGGGCAACTTTTTTATTTTTATGTATATATATAGATATAGATATAGATACAGATATGCATACATATGTGTAGTATATCTATATATAGGTATTACATAGATAATATATATTAGCTGGATTTCAGCCAGAGGATTTAATTCCCAATTTCTCCAGCTTTGAACTGGCATTTTGCTTTACTGAGGCCAACTTTGACATGGCAAAGGCCTAACATGAGGCATGGAAAAAATGAACGAAATGGAAAATTAAACAAAAGTTTCAACTTAACAACTTCCCTTACTCAGAGCTATAAAAACGGAACAGTGTAAAGACCCAGCTGAATGGATCATGAACAAGAGACTGTTCGTGTCTGGAGATATCACTGTGAACTTTATATGGAAAATCACAACCCAGACTAAGGGGTTTTCCCATGGTTTTCCCCAAAAAATATTTGGCTCTGCTGAGTCCGGAGCACACATTTCCTCTCTCTGGTTCCCTGGGGCTGCTCCTTGGCAGAGCTCTCACAGTGTGATGGTGATTCCCGAAAAGCACCTCCTGAGACAGGCACAGAGTGAGCACATATCCTGGATAAGCCACACTCGGAAATGCAGAGGGTGGAGAAGAACAGCTGTGACATCTTCCTGACGCCCCCAGCATCTCCTACCTCGAGCCTCAGCCCCTCTGACCAGAACTGTATTTGCTGGGCAGGGAGGTCACCCAGCAAATCTTCATGCAGTGATGTGCTTGGAGAAAGCAGCTGAGCAGAGCAAAACATCACTTTTCATCACTTTTTCATCACAAAGAAATGCTAAATACAAATCTCAGCACCAGGCTTACTTGAGGATTGTGGTCTGAGCGAATCCTGATCATGAGTATAGGTCAAGTGGGGTATTTCAGTGTTAATAAACGTAAACAACAGGAAGCCTGACTGTACCTTCTTAACCTAAACTTTCTAAGAAACAAGCAACCACATATCTTGAGACAGGCCACTGACTACGAGAAGGTGCAGCCAGGCACAGAATATGTCCTCTGTGACTCATGGATCCTGGCAGTCCCTTTTGCCTTTTCCAGTGTCACGACACCACGACACAAGACACTTGACACCCTGAGATAAGCTCGGTTGGTTTGAGCCTGGTGCTAAAACTGTCAGGGTTGTGGGTCCAGTCCCTGTATGGGCCATTCACCTAGGAGCTGGTGATCCTTGTGAGTCCTTTGCAATCCAGAATATTCTGTGAATCTGTGACTTCTGAATCTCTTTCCAGTACCACCATCATGACTCAAGCCACCACCGGGCCACTACATCTAATAGCCAAGAAATTCTGATGCAGGGCTACTCTTTCACAGCCCCAGGCATTGTCTGTCCTCCAGTGATGGGGTTCAGACTCTCTGTTGCCCAAACTGTGGATTAATACCTGGTTTTGTTTGGGGTTTATTTTCTTCTTTTATTCTATTTCAGGGGTTGCACCATACAGTTTGTAAGCCCCAGTCTCCTGCCTGCTGGCATTCCTCAAACCTTGGTGCTGCCTCATCCTACCTGCACTCTGGGGTGCCGGAGCTGACCTTGGCCCTAAACGCCTGGAAAACTGAGTGAAGGCAGTACTCAGGAGTAGAACTCATGCCCACAAATGCAGCCTTGCAGAGGTCAGGGCTGGAAACAAGGTAGTGCTGTGAGGGTGACTCCGGGGTTGATCCCCAAGAAAGCAAAGCAACGACAAGGAATTTTAGCCGGGGGGATGCAAAGCAGCAGGAAAGGGGACTGTGTGTGTGTGTGCAAAGCCGGCTCGACACCTCCCCCCTCCTTTTCCGCTCTTAAGGGGGGGTCTACCAGCTCAGGAGTGGCACAGTCCAGCGCAAGTCCTGCCTCCTGCCTCCTGCCTCCTGCCTCCTTCCTCCTTCCTCCTCCTCCTCCTCCTCCTCCTTCTCCTCCCAGATGTTCCCTTGTGTGCAGCCATCTGTTGAGCTCCCTCCTCCCTCCTCCTGCTGGGAAGGGGGCAGCCAGCTTGCCCGGCCAGCTGCACGCCTTGGACGAGGAGGAGGGAGAAGGAGGAGAGAAGAAGGGGACAGGCGGCCCCAAGCCCTGCTGCTGCCGGCTCCCGGCGGCGCCCGCTCCCGCCGTGGGAAACGGCGCTGCGCGGCCGCCCCGCCGTGGGAACCGGCCCGGCGCTGGGAAGCGACCCCGGCCCCGGTGAGTCCCTCCCTCTGCCCCCACCCGCTCCCTGACCCCCGCATTCCCTCCATGACCCCCATGCCTTCCTTGCGCCCTCCATCCCCTCCCTGGCCCCCGCATGCCCTGTCTGTACCCCCCCTCCAACCTTCCCCGGGTGTGCAGAACTGTGGTGCTCATTTTTGGGGAGGGGGGAAGCTGTGCCGGGATGGGCTGAGCCCTCCCTGCCGCCTCCCCGGGGATGCGCAGGGCCAGCCCCCGGGGTGCCTGCTAGGGAGCCCTCCCCAACCTCAGAGTGCTGAAACTTTTTTAGTGTGACGAGTTTTTCCTCGTGCGGGGGCTCAGCGGCAGAGTGTGCAGGGTAGGGGGAAGGACAGAGGTCTCGAGTGGAGGTAAACTACTTTTCCCTCGCCTCATTTCATCCAGAGGGGGAGCTTTGAGATGCAGTGGGTGCGTACGAGCCCCCAGCCCGGCTCCCCTCCCGTGATGAAGCGTCTCCAGCTGGAATCCTTTCTCTTCTCCTTTCCCCATTGGAATGGTGGTTTGTAGAGTGCTCGGGATTGCCACGGCTGCAGAGTAATCCGACCAGCAGCTGGAGGCTCCGCACCGCCTCCCGTGCCCGGCTTCGGGGCTTTGATTTCACACAGGGCTCCCTGTCTCCCCTCCTCTCCCTCCTCCTCCTCCTCCTCCTCTCCGGGCCCTCCCCCCCACTCTCGGAAGCGAAGAGAAGCTTTTTGGTGGGTTTCTGGTGCTGGGAGGCTCGCAGGGTTTTGCAGCTTACTCAAGGTAAGGGGAGAAAGGAGGAGGGAAGGAAAGGAAAGCTTAAAGGGGTCGGCTGAGTGGGGTGAAGAAGCTGGAAGGTGCAGAGGAGGGGTCCTTTCCCCCGGGTTGTATTGATAAAGGCATGGCAAAAGCTCCCTGCCTGGGAATTCCCCATCTGTAAGTGGATTAAGCTGAAGGGGTAGGTGTGTTTGGGGAGGGGGGAGAGGAAGCAGAGCAAGATTTATTCATTCTCTCATTGGGGGGGGGGGGGGGGGAAAGAAAAAAAGGAAGAAAGAAAGAAAGCATGAAAGAAGCTGCTGGGTGTGGCTTCTGAAGCAGGAGGTCAGAAAGCCCGGGGTTCCCCCGATGGCGCACACACCCTGTAAAGTTTTAAGCAGCTCCCAGGAAACTTGTTATTAATGCTGCAGTCATTAAAAGGCGCAGCCCACGGCAGATTTATTAGCTCAGTAAACCACAACACGTGCCAAGCTCTCTGGAAACAAAAGGGTCTGTCAACTTTACTCCTCTTGCCTGGGATTTGGGAAGACTGGGAGGAGAGCCGTGAGGAGGGAGCTGGTGGCGAGGATGGAGCCGGTGACTTGTGTCGTGGGGAAGTGGCATCACCTCCGTTAACCGGCGCTCGCCACCATGGCTCGTGAATGCAATTCCGCGGCAGCGAAGACATCGGAGCACGGCTGCGAGGAAAGCACAGCGAACCCTGCCGAGCTCACGGTGTTCGTCGCGGCAGCGGGACGAGCAGCCCCGGGCTCCCGAATGGAAAGCTTTCCCCGTGTGCCTGCCATGAAAAATCAGCTGCCGTTCGCCTGAATAACAGCATTCACTGAAGTTACAGTAGGAAACTTGTCTGGGTGGACACTGTGCCATTGCTCTGCGGAGAGCAGCCGGTGCCGATCGCCGGCGTTGCGCTGAAATACCGCATTGATTGCCGCTCCGAAGCTCGGCTGGCAGCACCGGGCTATTGCAGCGGTGAGGAGCAGGGAGAACACCGGCAGGAGAGGCGCCGGGGAAAGGCAGGGTTAGACCGTCTCGCCGATCTCTCCGGGAATAAGGAGCACGCTGGATGTGTTAGATGCTGAAAGGACCGGAGGAAGCTGGCACGTCCCTGGGAGGATTTATTTGCAGGCTAAACTTGTCTGGGGGCTCGCTGTCGGCAGCCAGGCGCTCGCAGGCAAAGCGGGTCAGTGTGTGCCATCGCCCCGGTGCGGGGCATGGCTCTTGTCCCATCGTGACCCCAGGGAGTGTCCCAGTGCCTGTCCTGCAGAGGACGTGGGAGGTGCTTGGCCACATGCGGGTTATAAATGGCCCGAGGAGGACCTGGCACTTCGCTCCTCCAGAGGCGGTGGAGCGCGGGGTGAGCGTTGCTTGACACCGGGGTAGGCAGGAGGCTGAGTGGCAGCACTCACACCGATTTTCCCTTGCGGCATCCTGGAGCAGGGCAGACGCTGCTGGTTTGTGAATGAATTTGAGCAGCTGCTGTCAGAGGCGGTGGAGAGCAATAACAAAACGCCTGGAGGGAACGAGGACGTGACAAACATCCCAGGGGACATTAATTTCTGATGACAAGCTGGACTGGCAGGAAAGGCAGCAGTGTTGGGGTGAGGGTCTCCTGCACACCTATTCTTTACTACTAAGTGCAAGGAATAAACCAGCATTGAATGGGTGAGAGGAAATTGGGAGAAAAGGGGAAAAACATGCAGAAGTTTTTAGGGTTTTTTGTGTTTTTTTTTTTTTTATATAGGAAAAAGCATCCTGTGCTCCCTCAGCCACACAGTGAGGAGCAGTGTGTGCCACCGCTATGCAAGACAGAGCTGGGAATAAAAGGTGAGCCACCATCTTCTGGAGGTTTAGAGTTTTCCCTCCATCCCTAACTGCTTTTTTTTATCCTCTTTCAGTTTCTCCTCCTTCCTCCTCCTCCTTCTCCTCTCTTGTTAGCTGGTTGGTGGGGAGAAGCAGAGGCTGGAGGGTGGGATGAGACAAGGCATCCTTGTCCAGCAGCCCCCCTGACCCCTGGCACCCCTGGGCTCTGCACGGTAGCCGCAGCACTGGCCACCTTGGCAGGCTATCAAAAGAAACTTCCGAACACTGAGATGTTGAGGGCTGGGAAGAGATAAAGGCTGGCTTGAGCAAGCTGTTTCTTGTCTTAAAACTTGGCACCTGGGCCTATGGAGACAAATGTATGAATGGCTCAGCCATTCATTACAAGGAAATCTTGAGATTTAAATTTTTATCACAATTTTTATATATATATATTTTTTTTTTAAATTTTTTTTTTTTTTTTAATTTCCTGGGAGTTTCCATCGTATTCATGGTGTGCAGCAGGGGGGAAGGAAATATGTGTTCTGGGAATCGCCCCAGCCTCCCCATCTGCTTGCAGACACTGCAAGAGATTAAACCATCCTGGCTGCCTTAGCATGGGACATTCCTGAGTTGCATTAACCAGGCTGGAAATCTCCTGGCAGAGCAGCAGCAAACTGGAAAAAAGCACTTTATCTTCACCATAGTTGACAGAGGGCCATGTGCTGTGTGTCTGTGCCATGTCTGAGTGCCAGCGTTTGTGGGGCTTCTTTTCCTTCCCCTTTTTCCCTTCCGGATTCTTTTTTGCAGTCTGTGTCTCTGTGATGCTGACTCCTCTCCTTTCCCCTGATTCTTGCCAGCAGCTCAAACCCAGGGGTGGGGAGGGAAATCACAGAATGGTTTGGGCTGGACCTTAAAGATCATCCAGTTCCAACACCTCAGCCGTGGGCAGGGGCACTTTCCACTAGACAAGCTTATTCAAAGCCCCATCTAATCCGACCTTGAACACTTTCAGGGATAGAAACTATTTTTCCAAGGATTTTTTTTTTATTTATTTTTACTTTCAATAACATAACCCTCCTCAGGGTAAATTACAACTCAAAGGCAAAGTCCTGTTGTGACAGCGTGGTCAAACCAGATGTGATTCCTCAGCCCCATCATGTCTGGGGTGACACATACATGGTGCTTGTTTCGCTTGTCTCCAAGTGGGGCAGAACATGTCCCTGACTCCAAAATTTCCTGGTTTTCTCCCATCCTTGATAATGAGATGTCTGTAGCAGTCAGCATCATGAGGCCAAACTTGACAGAGAAGGATGGAGGAGATCCTTTCTCCAAAGGTCTATAATCCCACTGCAGAAGTTCAGTTCACATACAAGGTACAGCTCCTCTATCTATCCAGGACCAAAGCATTGCAACCTCTTGCAGGAGATCTCCAACTCAAAGAATTACAGGATCATAGGGTAACTGAACCTGGCCCGTCTCATCCATCCCCTCTCCCCTGGCCTGGCTGCCCATTTTACAGAGGGAAAAGCAGGGCTGCTGTCCCTAGAGTGTCCAGGAAGGCAGGAACTGGACATGGTGCCGAAGGACAGTGGTAACATTTGGCTGGACCAGTAATTGCAGTGTCAGTGTTGGCTGGGGCCTTCTGTGTGGGGTGACATCAGGCCATCTTGTCTTGTGCTCCCTTCCCAGTTAAACTGGTGGGATCCAAACCTGGGGATAGTACCCGCATCCCCACACAGGAGTGAACACCTCTCAGACCTAGTGCTAGTCATCCTTAAAGTGTCAGGAGGGAAACTGAAGCACTTAAATGGGGACTCATGGTAGCATCAGTGGTGAAAAATGGGTACTGCTGGAGAAGTGGCTCTCCCAGCCCACTTCAGACAGTCTTTCTCAAAACTCCTGCACCAGCCAAGAGGGATCCCGGGCCAAGGAGGGGAGGAAAAGAGCTGAGGAGGTACCGCACATCAGGGGGGCAATGAAGCATCATCTGCGGTGGGAATCATGATAGGGATGATGCACTGCTGGTAAACCCTTTATCAGCTTTACCTAGACCTCCTTCCCCTCCCCAAACTCCCGTTCCCAAACCTTCTATGAGACCCACTGGGTGTAATAAATATCTCATGTTCTTTGCTGGGATGGGGGCAGCTCTTGAAGCCTCAGCTGATGCTCTACCAAGCAGTTTCACTGGCATTCATTGTTTGCAGCATCACGATGCAAGAATTATTGGAGGGGGGGTGAGGGGGTGAAGAAAGGCCATGAGGGGAATAAGATGGGAGCCTCCAGCTGTGCTGTTTGCAACAATAATGGCCAGGATTGTATTTATTATCTCCTCAGTGGAGGGTCTGCAGCTGCACACTGAGAGCCACAGACGGCAAAGGGGCCCAGAGATTATTGTGCATGGAAAAACCCCAAAAACAAACAACCACAAAAATAAATAAAAAGCCCACAAAGAATCTCTGGGCCAGCTGGAGCAGTGCCAAGGGGCACCCAGCTTAACTCCCAGTCTCCTCACTTTGCCCTTCCTTAGTGAAGCCAGCAGCCCTGCAGGGCTGTTAGGAGAAGGGAGATTGACAGCTGCTGCCTTTCAGAGAGCTAAAGCTGCATGGGGTCCTCTTAAAATCCTTCTGCCAGGGCCAGAGGTGTTGCCCAGCCAGGTTGAATTTCTTTTCCCTCTGCTTTCTCATTATTTTTTCCAGTGCTGGCTGCACCATGACCAAGGCATGCCACTGGAGGCAGCACTTGGACCTGATCTGCAGCCACCTCTGTTGTAATGGATTCAATTATCTTAGAGGTCTTTTCCAACCTTAGTGAGTCTATAATTCAAGGAGAGAGAGCTAGAAAGACATTAGAGATACAGGATGATGGGGCTGTGATGAGTTCTTTGCTCTTGGTGTGATATGTCTCACTAGGAAGAGCAAAGGCATCACCCTGGGATGTATCACCTTCTCCTCCCTCCTCTCTCTTGTTTCCTTCCCCCTGCCTAGCTTATCTTCTTCAGGGGACCCCATACATATCTACCCATGTAGCATGGTCTTTCTGCAGCTCTGGCCAGCCCTGCAGGGCAATTGGAAGCAATCCAGGTCAGGGATGTGGGGTACATCCATAGGCATCATGCCTTTCCCTCATTGACCAGAGAGCTGCTGGTGAGTCCTAGCAACATGCACTTCCCTGGCATGGAACATGGTACGTGCCATCCCAGGGACATGCATGGCATGTGGCATTTCCCAGCTAAGCACAGTGACATGGTTGATCAGCTCTTGTAACAGCTAAAAGCAAGAAATATCCCTCATGGGTAGGAGGTTTCCTCTCCCTGTGCTGCACCTCTTAATGTTCCTCGCTGGCATATGGTGTTCATCCTGGAGTGCATTCCTCTGGAATTATATCATGTCTCTGGGAGCTGGAATGCAGCGAAAAAGTATCATTGTGGCAGGAGCCAACACAGGAACCGGCTGGGGTTGGCTGTCAAGTGTGTGTCGCCAAGGGCTGAAGCTCTAGGAGAAGGTTGCTGGGATCATTTTCACTTTCAATAATTGACTAGTTGAGAAAGAGGGAGGGTTTCATCCTCCCAAGGTTACTGCTGTGATTTGGCTAAAGCCTGGGTCCTTGCAGGCTCCCTTTGTGCCTCATCATGAGTTCTTGGACATTAGAGGTGATCAGGCAGGGGGATCTGCTGGTAGCTTCGCCAGGTCTCTCTGCAGCAAAATGCACTAAGACTGGCATAAAACTCTGTGTAAATCTCTCCTTTGGCTATGAAGCACCATGTGAAGGGCTGGTCTGTTTCTGAGTTTGTGCCAAAATGACTGAGACCTCCCATTCTGGGACATGTCGCTGTGATAAAAATTCTATTCAGGCTGAGTTTGAGATAATTAAGAAAATATTTGTGTTCCTGGCTCAGATGGAGTCTCTGTTATACTCAGTGAGTGCCAGGATAGTGAGACCTCCTGCTCCTGGAAATGCTCACAGTTAAAAAGCAGAGCAGGGAGACCGAGAAATAGGAGTTGTTAGGGGTAAAATAATTCAGGGTGGTTGTCATGCCAGAAGTGACTCTAGAGCAGGAGAAAGTCCTGAGCTCTTACATCCCTTGCAAGCACCTTGTTTGACTGATTCTGTGCATTCCAGGCTGCTGGGAACCAGTTGCAGGTGCCAAAGCTCCCAGTTTGAGCGGTCCTGCCGCTGGTATAGCCAGGAGGCAATGGTGGGGCTGGGATGCTCCCATTCTGTCTGCTCCCAGAAAACCCTGTGAATCCCTGCTGGTGCTACACCTCTCTGACACCTGCTTTCCCCTGCCCCCAGCCACTCAGGAGGCCTGAAAAACAATTTCCTTTCGGGAATGCCCCCTCTGGGCACAAGCACAGCTTGTCTTGAGGCTGGAGAGCAAAATTGCTTTTAAAAGCCACAGGAGACTAATTCCTCCCCCTGGAAATAAACTGCTATTAAGCTGACAGCTTTCTGGGCAGCAGAGAAGAGGGAATTTTGTGCAAATCCTGATGCTATAGTGATTTAATTCCTAATTTTCCTTTGCTGGACATGGCACCAATGTTTTCCTACTTGAGGCAAAATTCCCTAGAGTTGGGCTGCTCTTCCCTCATAAAATGCATCTTTTCAAGGCACACGGCTCTCAGTGTGGCAGAATTTCAGCCATGGATGTAAATGAGCTGGAAGTTACTGTATGGGCTGTAAGACCTGCCTGCACACATTTTCCTTTTGTCAGATCCCAAAATACACCACCTTGCACCTTGATTTCCTCCTTCAGGCGGAATGATGGATGCCAGAGGGGGAAGATTGCACAAGTGGAATAAACTACTAACTGTTTTAGCTCTAGGATGTTAAATTGTCTGTGTCTCTTGCAACGCAGATGGGAGCTGTGACATTAACAGTTGTAACAAAGTTTATTTTAATAGGTCTTTCCATTTCTTTATTAAATAAAGGATTTTATTTTTTTTACATTAAAAAAACAGAGTGGAGACTTTCAGCTGAGCAAGGGTGTCAGTTTCTTATCCCAAGTAACAAGCAATACAACAAGAGGAAACAGCCTCAAGTTGCACCAGGGGATGTTTAGATTGCAAATTATGGAATATTTCTTCACCAAAAGGGTTGTCAAGCATTGGAACAAGCTGCCCAGGGAAGTGATTGAGTCACCATCCCTGGGGACGTTTAAAAGATGAGCAGATGTGGCACTTGGAGACATGGTTTAGTGGTGCATTTGGCAGTGCTGGGTTAACAGCTGGATTCAATGATCTTAGAGGTCTTTCCCAACCTAAAGGATTCTATGTTTGAGAACAGACCCATAGTGTGGAGCTGTAGGGTGGATCTGCTCCATGATCTTGCCAGGCAAAATAATTAAAGCATAAAGGAATTCATAGATAAATCTTTTTTTTTTTTTTTCGCATTCCTTGCATTTCATTCTGATTTTTCCCAGGGAGCAGGAACATGGAGCAAAAAGCATTTAGGCACCTGCAGGATGCAGTAAAAAAAGCTGCCACTTTTTTACTCCTGTTCAAGCCCTTGGTGTCTCTTTACATTGAGCCATAAGGGCTAAAGTCACCACCCAAGTGGCTGAGATTCTATGTTTGCATGCACTGGTGAGTGAAAGAGGGTCGCAAATCCCTGTCTTTATATCCTATTGGAAAATTGGGGATAGCTCTGCTGTTCTAAGCAGCTTTGCAGTTCCCACTGATAAAACCATCAATGTGAAGTGAAGGGCGATAACTTAACCACCAAAAGTGACTTATGCAGTGTCTCCTGATGGAGGCCTCCATGAAATCAGGTGCAATTTGGAAAAGCCAAGTGACTGATTCTCATCCTGCTGTCACTAACTCCTAGAGTAACTCCACAGAACTCTCTAACCATCTAACAAATGCAGGATCAAATATAAAAAACAGATACTTCTTGGATTCCCATTAGCTCTCCTCTCCCTAAACCCAAGAAGTCTCAAACTCGGAGTATAAAACCACAACTGTTTGCAAAGTGTCTCCCAAACCAGCAAACAACAAAGAGTAACAAGTGGGTCAGAAAACACTGCTCCCATTTACACCAAAAATTTTTTGTGATGTTTAAAAGTATTTATCGAGAGCTCTTTGCGGCATTTGTGTGGGGAGCCCTTCTGCAGGAAGAGGCAGCCTGAAGCACATGAAGCAAAAGCCTAAATGACCTTTACTTTCAATAGATTCACACAAACAACAAAAAAAGAGTAACCTTGTCAGCAGCAGCCTCTTTATTATGGGAGGGGTGTATGTCTGTAGTAAGGGTTTCATGGTCTCTGGCTGTAGGCTGGTTTGAGCTAGCTTTGCTGCCTGCTCAAATTGGCATATGGGATCTGCAGACGTGACCGCGATTGCATCTGTGGCGTCATTTGGGCTCAGCCTGGGAGAGTCCACGCTGGAGAAGTGTAGCTGCTGCTAGTGCTGCACTTTAGTCAGTAATTATTATAATTTTATGGAATAATTAATGGGTGGAGAAGGGGGGGAAAGGTCTGTTATGCAATTTTGTTGTTGAGAAGCAACTCTGGAGCATTCTGGTGCTCTGGAGCTGCTGTCCCAGCTGCCAGTTAGCCTCCAAGATATTTAAAGAGAGAAAGAGCCAACTCTCTCACTCCTATTTTTTTTTTTTTCCTTTTTTTCCCCCTTCAGTCTGGAGGATTTATGGCCTCTATCATAACCTATGCACTTGTTTCACTTTCCAATAACATTTGTTTTCCCCTGACCCCAATTAGCGCTGGCAGCCAAGTGGGCCTGGTGAGCTTTGCTATAAAGACTTCGTTTATTTCTTTACTTGGATGATACAAGCAGCAGACGACAATCCCAAAATTTTCCTTCTGATATTTCCTCCTGAAATATTGTTGCTAATCCAACTCTTCTGTCCTTTGCTAGAACAACAAGGGAGAGAGGACATCTTCAGGGATGTGTCTGGTCTTAGGTTGGTTTCATCCCCTTTTGGAGCAATTTCTTTCTCTTCACCCCACCATAGAGACAACCTGGTGGTTTGGGGGTTTTTTTGCACTTCTTACTCATGTACCTCAAGCTTTATTGGGTGAATTTGGGTCTTAAGCCCCAACCCCAGCTACATTTCAGCCAATGCTTTGTTCAGGGGCATGTTCAGAGAGGCTGAAGGAATGAAGAATGGGGCAGCTGTTTCCTGACTCCATCAAACAGCAAACTTTAAAACATCTCCCCTTGTATTATTTCTTTAATTAGTCATTGATTTTTCGCTATGGGGAATTCCAGCTTGGTGGTTGCCAGGGCAGCTGGAGGTAGCCTAGGTAGCATCCTCTTAATATCCGCATTCCCGAAGAGGGGGACCAGTCCCCAAGCAATGGGCTTTCATCCAGGGAGAGATCAGCTGATCTCCCTAATGAGAAAAGTCTTTAAGGGAGAGGAGAAGGAAAAAAATCAAGTGCAGTAAGAAGCATGAATTTGCAACAACTCCATAATAAAGATTTCTTCTCTCCCACCTCACTCACTGACTGTTGGCTGAGACCTGGGATTCCTCTGCAGCCTGGTTTTAATGTAGGGGTTTTTTTGGCTGGGAAATCTCAACTTGAGTTTTCCGTGTGAGTCCTGCCACACGGCATTGCAGTGGATGAGCACAGCAGGGAGAAGGCACAAGAGCATCTGCAGACTAAAGGAGCGATGTGGAATCTGAGGAGAAGGCTGGCACCCTGCTCGGAGCCTGGTCCAACACTGGCACCATTATCTACCACTGGGTATCCTTGGGGTTGTCTCAGAATATTTGCCTTGCAGAAAAGATGAGCAAGATATAAAGACCTGCAGTCACTACAGGCACCTGAAATGTGGGGGCCGAAGTTGCACCCCCGGCAGCTCCTATTGCAATCAGCAGGTGTAACAAGCCCCCTAGAGCTGCCAGATGGCCAAAACTTATCACTGGGATCTCTCCACGCCTCAACAGCCCTAGAAATGAAGAGGACATGGCTGAACCAGCCCCAGGGTAGGCTGCTTTCTCCCAGGGGCTTTCACCTCACTATCCCACGTGATGGGGCCAGTGGTTTCTTGTCCATTGTGGTGACCCAGGTGAATCTCCGTGGTGCTGCAAGATGGAAACTCCTCTTCCTTTTGCAAGGGGATACCTTGGCTTCCTGCCTTTATCAACAAAGCAGCTCGTGGGCAGCCATCCAAAGGCATTTTGGTGCAGTTTCAAATGCACACTGTACACAGAACTGTAAATGCCTGCGGTGTGTTTCTTTCCCCATTTCAAAGAGAGCTATCAATTGCTCCACACAATGATAAAACATGCCTGAACCCGACTGAGCTCTTTGCTGATTATCTGGCAATGCAGGATTCTCTAGGAGTTACTAGAATATGACTGGTAACTTTATTTCTCCTATCTTTTATCAGAGCTATTAACCAAGTGGCATGTTAGCCTATGATGCCTTGTGCTGCTGCATAAGGGAGTTTCTAACTGGTACTAATGGATTGTATCCCATCTGCAAAGTAATTGGAGAGCCAGTAAGAGAGAATTTGTGGCAGTGCTGTGAGGAGGGAAGAGGCAATAGATGCTGTGCAAATACTCCAGCTGAGCTTTGTGTACTGTGTTTCAGCTGTGTAATGTTTTGTGTTTGCTACTGGCTGAAGTGATGGATGCAGCAGTGGGAGTCACTGTTTCTGCCCACTTCTGGCAATCGTTTTTGAGACTGATCAGGAAGGGAATTCCCATGTCCAAAGGGTTTGAGCAGCGGCATGTCAAAGCCCAGCACTGGTTTTCTTTCTCCTCTCAATTCATAGAATCATATATTAGTTTGGGTTGGAAGGGACAGTTTGAAGGCCATCCGGCTCAACTCCCCACAATAATCAGGAACATCTTCAACTACATCTGGTTGCTCAGAGCCCCATCCAACCTGGATTTGTATGTTTCCAGGGATGGGGCATCTACCACTCATCTCTGGCCAACCTATGCCACTGTTTTACCACCCTCATGATAAAAAACTTCTTCCTTACATCTAGTCTGAATCACCCCTGTTTCTGTTTAACACCATTACCCCTTCCCCTTCATTATAGGCCCTATTAAAATGTTTGTTCCCAATTAAATTAGGGCTTTGGATATTGTCATCCTACTTCTGTTCAGATGCCCCAGGAGGAGCCCAAGAAGGTTTTAGCAGTGGTCAGAAAGTAAAATTTCACACTGGTGTGCCTTTGGACTTCCTGGTGTATGATCCAGCTCTCACCAGAGCTACAACAATGCTATGTGGAACTGATCTGCACTTTTGAGGGAGAAGTTGGGAGGTGCTTTCTATGCTGAGACATCAAGTAGGGATAGCCACTGTGTGGAATTTGGGAGAAGAAATACCAGTAGACTGGGCTGGCAGCAATGCGGGTTCTTCCCTGTGCGTGAGACATTTAACATTTGAGGTTTTGCAGTTTTAGTTCACAAGGAGCTCCCCACTGCTGTAACTTCCCCTGGTAATAAAACATTTCAGTGCAATCCAAATGCAGCTTCATGAAAAAATAAAAAGAGTAGGATTTATTTTAGGGGGAACTGCAGAAGGGAGCAAGCTATGCCTGTCTGCGCAGAACCAGAGGGGACCAGCCTTGATGTCATTAGGAAAGGGATATCTGGAAATGTGCCTGCAGAAAAGAGCCCTACCCCCTGTGTCCCCTCTGCACACATATGTGTTTTCTCAAGAAACAGTTGAGATGGGCTGAGACTAAGGCTCATCTTACCAATTTTCTGTTGTTTCTATAGGATAATGGACCCCAGAGGATTACAAGTTGGCCTTTAGCAATGGTTTAGTTGCAGGCAGTTTGGCCTGAGTCCCAATCTCTGCTCTCTGTTTGCAAGAGGTCTGGGAGACACTGCCATGCAACTTATATCAGTGATCAGGACGATATTTTTGCAACATTTTTCCCCCTTTGCACTTCTTTTGCACATTGGCAAGTAGTCCTCAGTCAGTCTCATGGAAATGAGAGCAGGGCCAAGAAGACCATGCTGGAAAGGGAGAGAAACTGACACCAAGGGGTGGGTGAGGGGAGATGAAGTGTGAGTTTCTAGGAAATGATCTTGGGAAGGTGCAAGGGCTGTGAGGAAGGAATCTCTGCCAGATCAAAGGGTGTGTGGGAAAGATGATACTGCAAGGAAATTAATGAAGTGCTTTTAAACGGTGGTGGGAAAGGTAAGAATGGAACCCCGGGAGGCTGAGGTGGGGATGAGAAAATTTATTTAAAGGAGATTTCTTTGACTTTTTTCTTGTTAAATGAGCAGTTGGCACATGAGTATCTATTTATGGCCAGCAGTGTAGCCAAGGACCAGTGCTGATGGATCTGCTTGCCTGGCTTGGTGAGATTTTTTGTTTCTGGCCTTCTGGAGACCTTGTTTGTAAGGCGTGAGGAGTCATCACCCATGACTGCAATAGGAACCAGTGAGGACAGTCCTTGCTGCCTCTGCTGACCTGCCGGATTCTGTCATGCTCCTATTTACCATCTCCAGAGACACAGAGCTAAAGCTTCTTTTGACTCTCTCTTGAAATCATGCAGCTGCTGTTGCCCACAGTTGTATGGATGAGTTGTTATGATGTGATCTGAAGAGGTTCAGCAAAGCTGGCGGGTGCAGATCAGCTCTCTGCCTCTCTTGTGTGAGACGATGGAGGGACAGAAATGTCTTAGATGGAAAAGGATCAAAACCAAAGTGGTGGAGAGAACTCCACGCTTGCTGGCATTGTTAATCAGAGAGAATACTTAGTGTAATTAGCAGAGGATCCCCAAAGACTCTAAGAAAATTGTCTCTCTCCACTGTGCAGGGGGCTGGGCCCACCACTGCTCAGTCAGACTGAGCAACCCTTGATTCCTCTGCTCTGGTAGGAGATGCCACCAGGCCAGGGAGGGCTGTTTTTAGCCACCTGATACAAAGCCATGATCTTACCCACCTAAAAACTTCTAAATTTGCATCTGAAGTCTAAGCAAGGGTGATGTGATGTCTACTTGGGTACTAAGGAGCTGGCCTTTTTAGCTGTTCATCCTGGATGTTGTTCTGAGGATGCTGTTGCCTGTAGGAAATTCAAATGGAACTTTGTTTTCTCCTCTCCCAGTAAGGCCTTTGGACACCTAAGGCTCCCACAGCCTAAATGATTTCTCCAGCCTGTCAATGCAGGGTCTTGAAGTCAGTGCTCCCAGATCTCACAGGGATGCCCTGACATGAAGGACCTGTGTGTGCTGAAGTTTGCCAGGTTGTAAAATGACTCAGAGTTTGAGCTGTCATTTAGATTCTTCCACGGTCCAGTCAAAAGCCTGTATGATTGTATGTCCAGTCAAAAGCCAATGTTTGATTGATTGTGCTTTAAGGCAGCCTACTGTTCTTACAGCTCATTTCCAGCTTTGTCTTAACTTGGTTATATCTGTAAAGACTGCTGACCCAATTTATTTTCCCCATTAAGCTCCCACTGGGGTTCATAATGTGAGAGACAAAGGCTTGGGACATCCATGCTATTTAAGGGTATGCTTAACCTCTTCTCTTGTAAAGAGAAAGGACAAGACTGTGTAAGTCAAACAGTTACACATCCTTCATGAAGTAATTCCTATAGCAGTTAAATCTGTTTTTCTATTGTCTTGTTTTCCAGGGGAACAATGCATTTCCTGGCCTGGTTCAATTTGCTGCTTCTCCTTCCTTGTCTTGGCAGCACCAAAACCTGCTTCCCTGGCTGCCACTGCGAAGTGGAAACCTTTGGCCTCTTTGACAGCTTTAGCTTGACCAAGGTGGACTGCAGTGGAATAGGTTCACACATTGTTCCTGTCCCAATCCCTCTGGATACCTCCTACTTGGATCTATCATCAAACAAGCTGGAAACAATAAATGAATCGATGCTTACTGGCCCTGGATACACCACCCTGGTGAGTCTCGACCTGAGCTACAACAAAATTGCCAGGATTTCCTCCACAACATTCTCCAGGCTTCGGTACCTGGAGTCCTTGGATCTGAGTCATAACTCTCTGGAAGTCCTTCCAGAGGACTGTTTCTCCAGTTCTCCTCTAAGTGACATAGATTTGAGCAATAACAAGCTTTTGGATGTATCTATGGACATTTTTGCTTCAAAAGCGCAAGGCAAATCCCTGAATGTGGATCTATCCAATAATATGCTCAGCACAATTACAAGGCGCCGTGAAAAGAGTATCCCCAACATCCAGAACTTAAATCTTTCTGGAAACAGGCTAAGGTTTGTACCAAACCTTCAAGGCATTCCTCTCCGATATTTAAATCTTGATGGGAACCCTCTGGTTAAGGTTGAGAAAGGAGACTTCATGGGGCTGAAAGACTTGATCCATTTATCTCTCAGTGGCCTGTGTGGCTTTAGAGAGTTATCTCCTCATAGCTTCAGGGAACTCCAAGCCCTCCAGGTTCTGGATTTATCCAACAATCCCACCTTGAAGTCACTGACTGCTGAAGTTATCTTCGGTCTGAACTCCCTACAAGAGCTCAACCTCTCTGGGACAGGCGTGTCATCCTTGCCAAAGACTGTGCTGAAATACCTGCCTTCCATCAAAAGCATCACCTTAGGGAAGGACATACAGTGTCTTAAGACCATCAAAGAAGGACAGTACCACCGACAAATTGGGCTGACCAAAAAAGAAGTTCTCAGCTGTCATGACAGCCATGGGTCCGTAGCAGCAGCACCTTATGTTTCGTGATGAAAGCTGGGGAGAAGAAGGGGTGGGGCAGGGAGGGTGGAGGGCCATGGGATTTGTACAGGTGTCGGACTGAGATGGCTTGCAGTGTGCCTTTTGTAAAACTGTCAATAATTTATATATTTGTATTTGCCAATAGTTGATTGTTTGTGGACTTTATAAACTCTCAAATCTCAGCCCACATTATCTGCAGGCTCCGGATTTTATCCGGTGCGTTGAGGTCCCCGCTCATCCCATTGGCTCAAGAGCAGTGATGCTGGATGATGGGGGGGACAAGTTGCTCTGCAGGTCCCAGGGCAGAACAATCGGTCTGGAGCAAACCCTTCGTGCCTCAGACACATTCATAGGAGCAAAGCTACGTCTCTCCAGGGCACACATCAAAATGTACCAACTCCGTAGCTGCTTGCTTACAAACCCATGCATCATCCTTCTTTTAATTATTACTCTCCAAAATGTGCCTTCTGGATGTTGCCTTCATTATCAGCACCCTGTTCTCTGTCATGCACTTTCAGTCTTGAAGAAACATTTCCAGACAAACCTGAATACGGGGTGCTCCTAATGTGCTGGGGTTTACATGCTATTTGCATAGGTGTGCAGTGAACACTAAGTTGAGAAAATTTTCCACCAATTTCTCCTTGTTTTCCCACCTTGATCCTTTTCATGTCTGATTAACTTGGGTCCAGCTTTGGCAACATCCTGTCTTTCTAACCTCAGTGAGCCATTGGTCAGAGATGATGTGCAGCAGAGGAAGGGAAGCAAAGGGGTCTGTTCACAGCCGCATCTCATCCAGGAATTAGCCTTCAATGAAGGAGGTTGCAAAGGGAAGAGATCATGTAGCCTAGCTCAGGGAAAAAGAAAAAGGAAAAGAATCCCTCCTCCCTTTCTGGGGAAGCTTGGAATGAAACTTTGACAGGGATTCTTTTTTGATGACCTTTTCAAACCAAGATGCAGACCTAGAGGATATGAGAGTAAGTTGTTTCCAGGCTTACATTCCCCATCTGAACACAACATCTGCGACTCATCTGGGCATATGTGAGGCAACTTCCAGTGCCAAAACACTCTTGAGAATGTGCCAAAGGAAGAATTAGCACTGATGCCTGTGGCCCTGGAGCATTTTGCTTATCGGAAGAAAGATCTTTGGGTGTTTTTCCAGAGTTGTGGCTTTTCTTTCTCTCACAGAGCTCCCTGGTTGCCAACTGAAATCTGATAAAAAGCCTGCTCCTCAAAGGTTTACTCATTTTTTTCCTCCATTGCTGAAATGCTGGCAAAGAAAAGGGGATCCCTTCTCAACCCTCTTTTTTCTCCAGTGTAGGAGGAAGTGGGAGAAGGCAGCACAGCGTGACTCAGTGCCGTGTGTGAGGCCTTCCACTTGCTAATAGGAGCAATGGAGGTGTCTGCAGAGGTCTGGTCCCCATCTGGCATGCTCTGTCCCAGGGGATGGGATGTTGTGGATGGGGGTCCTGCTTGAGCTGATCTGCAGTTTGGTCTCTAAATCCACCCTCTCATCAGGGCCACCTTCAATGTTTGATTTAGGGAGATCGTAAAGGCGATGCAGATAAAAACTCATCTCACAACTGTCCTTGGGAGTGTTGGGAGCAGCTCAGGTTTTGTCCTCACACCCCCAAAAGCCTTTGAAAGTGGAAGCCCTGTTGTCCAAACCCACTGACTCTATAATCAACACCTAACTTTGGAAAGTGAAATTTGGTACTGAAATACTCCCACATTTCCATCTATCTCCATTTTAATAATTTGTTTGGGGACTTTAGGATAGGATTTTTACCCCTTCCTTCAGTTTTTGGGCTTTTTCCCCTCTACTGAGCCTTTGCAATGTTTGACCAGCCTTCACAATCACAGGAAACATGTTGATTTTCTTTAAAAGGCAATGAGGCTGCCTGTGGGCAGAGATCTAGAGGAGAACAGGAACAAACTGCACTGCAAGACAGGGGCAGTTTGTGAGGAAAGATGTAGGGATTTTAGTGGATCTTGCCTTTTCAAGAGAATTATTTTCTGCTGGCAGAAAATGTATTTTTTTAAAAACAAGGTTGTTTAATTTTTTACGTCTGTACATAGATGAAACATTAGGGTTATCACCTACTGTCAAAGCTACTGTCTTTGCAGCACTGTGGTAAATTTAAAACCCAATGTGACAATCCAATTGAAGACTGCAAGATTTCCTTGTGTAATCTCATGCTAGCTGCTAGCTAAACTAGTCTTAGCAAAAGCTGGCAAATACTGTTGCTGTGTTAGTTTGGTTTTTTTGAAGAACTTCTGCAGCATTGTAAGGCTTTGTGATTACTCGCAATATAATAAAGTGATTTGGAGGAGAATAAATCCAGATCCCCCAGATTTATTGCTTTAGTGCTGAGCGGGTGGCAGCTGTCGCCGGGTCTGAAGTGCGACACAGCTTCTCTCCTTGCTCTGCTGATCCCCACTGCCCTCGTGAGTGTTGCGTCTCCAAACTGGGGGCAGGAGTTGTCCCATGGTGCTTTGCTCACTGTGCTCTTCAGTGGCAGAAAGGCTTGAGAGCTTCACTGGTTGACTTGAAGGAAATTAGGAACACATGACAGTGAAGCAGCGCAGAGTATGTGGCACAAATTCCCTGCTCCAGGACTTGCTCCAAAGCTTGTGGAGGTCTCTTCATGAATTTGACCAATCTAGGATACAGTCTGTCAGCATTGAAAGGCTGGATTTGCAGCAGCAGGGTGATGTGGGAGGAGAAAACAAGACCCTGGAAGTGTTCAAAACCACATAGATGTGGTGCTCAGGGACACGGCTTAATGGTGGACTTGGCAGTGCAGGGTTAAGGGTTGCACTTGATGATCTTAGAGGTCTTTTCCATCCCTAAGGATTCTGTGATTCTGTGGGGGTGGAAGGGAGCAAAGGGGTGCAGAAGCAATGCCACAGTACAGAAAGCTGAACACTGCCAGACTGCCAAGCTCTTGGGAGTGAGATAAATGTAATCCAGTCTCAGCACCATCCCTGGAGGAGTTGGGGCCATTGCACCTAAAGAAAAAATAGAAACCCCTCTGGAGGGGTCTTCCTGCTCTTAAATAGCAAATTTAATTTTAAGCACTTCTTGGTGCTGTGTATAAAATTGGTGCAGTCAGAGACCTGCTGAGGAAACTGCCTCTGGGAAGCTGAAGTGCTGGTGCTCCTCCCAAGCCTGAAAGAAAAACTGCATCCTCCGTCCATCCAGGCAGGCAGAGTTGCAGGCTGCCCGGAAGAGGCTGTTGGTTCTTTATCTGTTTCCCCAAACTGCACTGTCTTTCAGGACGGCATACAAGGTATTCAGATGATAGTCTGGGGTGTGAGATCACCAGAGAAGGCCAAATCTTGCTCAAAGACTATTATGGACTGTAGGGGAAAAGCCACCACCAGCCATTAGAGATGACTGCTCCTCTAGTGTCCACCATAAGGCTGTCTGTGACCATGAGGTTACCCCACCACACTCCCTCCTTCAGGATGGAATCCCTTCTGCTCTGAGGTGTGGGCTTAATCAAAGTGGTGGAGAATGTCCTCCTGTCCTGGGGAAGGACACTGTCCTGGGACCCATGTATCTGAATCTGTGTTGTCCCACTTCCTTGTGAATGCCCCACATATGTGATGCTCCAGCACTGTGTTAGACCTTGTCCCTCCCAGTACTCCTTGGCCCCCTTGCCTTAACATCTTATTTTGCTACTGGTTTTTATTTGTTATTTAATTAATGACTTAATTTTTTATTTCAACTATTGCTAATTAAAATATTGTTTCGATTATTATTTCTTATTTAAATAGCCTTTCCAAAGTCCTCTGAATGGGAAGAAACGTGCAAGCCTCTACCAGCAACATGAGCCCCCATATTGCCCTTGTACATCCCCCCTCCACCAATGGGGCATGAACACCTGAAGCTGCACTGATGTCCCCACAGAGGAGGAAGGGCACATGGTGGCTTCAGGCTTGGACAAGCCAAGGAGGCACTCATTCTTGCTTCCTGTCAGCTTGATAACATGGTGTGATGGACACCTGGTGTCAGGCATCAACAGCCACCATGCCAGGAAAGCCAGCCACACCAGGAAAGCCATCCATGCCAAGAAAGCCAGCCAGGCTGGTTAGCTGCAAGCTTTGGCTGTCTCCAGAACCAACTCAGCTTTGTGGCTGGATATGTTTGCCCTGGCAAGCAAGATGGGCGTTTTAATTAGAGGCTCAACATTTTTAGAAGCAGGAAAACCTCAGCAGAGGCTTGGCAATAAGGCTAGGCTGGGTTAGGGAAGAGGAAGAAGTGACCGAGCTAGCATTTGCTTGCAGTGTTCAGCCTGCTGGAGAGTTATCAGCACCTTACCCCTCCTTTCCAGCACGTGGGGAAAGACAGTGTGCGTCACTTCCCCCCATCTGCCTTGTACCAGGGCAGCACAGGACAGAAAAATCTTCTCTTTATTAGAAAACATGCACCTCTCAGTACCCCAAAACTCTCATTTTCTTCTCATCAGTCTGCTGGAGCCATTTCTCCTGGCTGTCAGCTGTCAGCCCACAGAAATCCCTTGCTGACTGATTATGTGACTGACTTCATAACAGCAGTAGGTGCTGTCCCTTTTAAAAATAGCTGCTCCTCTGTACATTTTCCATTTTGCAGAAGGTTTTTATTTCCAGCACGTTTGTTTCACACAACCCTGGCTTGGTCAGGAGGGAAAGCATGGATGCACTCTTGCCATGCCAAAAAATAATGCTGCATGGCTGGACATAATCCTCCTGCCTGCCCTGGGATCTGCCTCCTCGGAAGGTTTTGGGGCAGCGAAACCCTCTGACCCATGCATGTTTATGGAGTATTATTCCTGCTTCATCACCCCGAGATTTCCTCTTCCTTCCCTTTTTGAGTGGACCTGGGAACCTGATTAAAAGGTGGAAAATTGGAGCTGAAACGAGGCCATCAGATAAATCCTTTCCTGTAATAAGCAGGGAGTCGGAGTACTGGCCCTTAATCACAGCCTTTTTCTCCCAGCATTTGTATGCCTGTGTGCACCCATCCTCAGCGCCAAAACAAACCCACCCCCCTCCCGCCCCATCCCCACCCCTGCTCTCACTGCCTTTCATTAATGGGATTAAAATAAAAGTGGTCCACGCTGCCACAGAGGAACACCCTGGAGAAAGCAGCAGCCGACTGTGCCAGGCGCTGTGCATCCCTCGAAAAAGCCCTGCCAACTGCAAGGCAGTTTGGGCAGGGGAAGGTGCTGCCACCCTGCCCAGCTCCCCCCATTCCAGCAGCCCAGCCTCTACTCTAGGTGCTCCACGGAAGGGTTAATCAGCCTGGAAAAAATCCTGGTAACTTTCCCACCACCCTGGTGATGTCCTTTAACCCCCGCTGCTGCCTGTCTGGACCTCCGCGCCACACGTTCCCCTCCCTCCTCTTCCTCGTTAGCAGTAGATGTGTCGCGGCACTTGCTGATAATTGACTGGGGCCGTGCTGGGAATTTGAACCTACATTTCAAAGAGATTGTTAACCTCCTTTTCCAGCTCTTTGAACTGCTTTGCTTTATTGTAGGTTAAAGGAAACACATGGCTTCTTCCTCCCAGAGCCTCTTTTGATGGGAGCGTGGTACATCAGAGCTGGTAGATTTTTACCAGCAAAGATGTTGGTAGCGTGGTGCTGCTAAGTGGCACGTGATGATGCATTTTGGGGCAATCAAGCTGCCCCCTGAGTTCAGAGGGGATTAAACACAAAGAAATGGCCCAGAGGTGGGCAAGGCACTGGCAGAAGTACGTGACATCACTGTCCTAACATGACTGGGAGGGGGGGTTCAGTCAATGGAGAACCTAAAAAGGGCTACAGGTCATGGATTGCTCACCCAGAAGCTAGTTTCAAGCCCTCTATCATGTTGGACTTTCTAGATGGACTTGGACACACAAATGACAACTTTTCCAAGGTGTGTTTGCATGGATGGTTTAAGTCACCCTGTGATGGGAGGGCAGTAGAAAGAGGTTGTTCTAACCTTCCTCTACATAACACAAAAACCAGTATTGTGCAGCCCTTCAATGTATCAAAAAAAGATCAAAGACCACCAATTTTCAGACAGATCAGTGGGCTAAACCATCCCACTGGGTCATGCAGTCACTAAATAAAATGCACAACTAGAAGAGGATGGTTCCCTGCAAAATGAGCACTCTAAGTCCCTCTTCCCAATAATACCTGGACTCTCTGAGTGATGTCTGATCCATCTTTGGTTCAAAATCATTGTACTGAAGGATCCCAAGTACCTCTGAGCATCTTGCCTACTTTTAACCTGAAACTTGTCCCTGGTTGGCCTGCTGTGAGGATAAATGTTTGTGGGATTGTGAGATGTTGGACTGTTAGGTTAGACAATGAACTCAAAGACAAGCTCTGCATCACCAGACCTGTCACCTGCATTGGGAGGTCTCCTGTGACCACGGGGGTCATCCTTAGGCCTGAGGTAATTCTCAGACCTGTTAATCTGCTGTCTCTGTCAAAGGTAAGAAATTCCTGAAGAGGGTGTAGCTTTTCCTGTGAGAGTCACCGAGGGAAAGGGCTTCTTGTTTGGTCCTTACCTGTAGTCTCCTTTGCAGGAACACAAGGGGCAAGGTTTTCCCCTATTTTGCTCCTAATCCTAATCACTAGTGTAAAAATTCTTCATTTTCCCCAGAAGTATTCATTCACAGAATTTTTCTCATTTAAATTTTTAATGAAGTGATTGTTTGCCTTCAAAAAACCCCCCTCCCAACAGCTGCCTGTTTGTCAGAGTGCCATCTGGGACATGCATCCCAGAGACTGCGGAGGTGAAAATCCTTTTGAATAAACAGGAAAGGGGGAGGGCACGGAACATATACCTATGATATCCCGTGAGAAATGCCTGGATAATCCCTGGTGGCAATCATGTCACAATGCTATTTTTACCACTGTTTGTTAAATGTCCTGTGGCAGCATCCTCAATCTCCCAGGGCAAACACCACTCCATGCCTAAATTGGAAATGATCCTGCCCTAGGGATCTGGAAAACAGCATCCAGAAAGGATATTGTCACAGAAAAGACAATTAAAAGGCTGTGTTGCAGCTAGTTTTCCCCAAAACTCATCACAATGTTGTACTTTTTTCCTGGTCATTTTAGGAGCCCACAATGACTCCATCAAGTCCATATCTACTTGCCCTCAGATTGCCCTAATGGTGTGCCAAGCTTTTTGCCAAGTCCAGTGGGCTTCTGCCTTTGGAAGTTATTTCACAGCTGGGTTTGAATTCACCAGTGAGACAAATTTCAGCCTAAAACATTCCCCATAAGAATATTCTTGTCTCTACTTTTGCTTCTCAGCTCCTCAGAATGAGAAATCTACATTCACATGCAACCAGGCCAGTCTCTGCTGCACAGAAAAAATGAAGACACTTGGTGATGCCAGGGACAGAGGTGCTGTTCTGGGAATGAACACTGCCAGGCTCACAATGGGTTTGGGGTTCACTGTTTTGAGGGAAAAATAGTGCTTTTCTGAGGTGACTCCACAGTTACAGTTTGCTGGGTTACAGCACCCCAGAAAAGCAGTGCTAAAGTTAGAGAATGGAAGGGACCTTAAAAATCAACTAATTCCAACCCCTCTGCCATGGGCAGGGACACCTTCCATTAGAACAGGTTACTCAGAGCCCCAACCAGCATGGTCTTGAACATTTCCAGGGATGGAATGTCCACAACATCTCAGAACAACCTGTGCCAATGCCTCACACCCCTACAGCTTCCCCCTTCCTGAAGCTAAAAGTCAGAGCCATAAAGTATGCATTTTTCCAGATCAGAGTGGAAGCCCCACACCTGGCAGGGATTCCATCCTAGTGTCACCAAGGGGATATAGAAATTACAGTAACAGCTCCAGCAGCATAATGGAAATGAGGTAGCGATTCCTTTATTTTCTCTCTGCAAGCCACAGCAGAGGAGAAGGTCCCCAGGACAATCCTTGTGTCAGGACACATCTGTGTTTCAGTACCACAGATCCCTGTATTACCTGCTGCAGAAGAGGAGTTAGTAGCCCAGTCTGAAGCAGCAGTTTCACATGGCAGAGCAGCTACGCAGTTTCCAGCAGAGCTCAGGAGCCAGCCAAGCACCATTAGCCTAGTTTTTCAGCCAAGCAAGGAAGTCCTGGCTCCTGGCAGGCTTATTAGCTTTGGCACTGAGCTGCTCTGACACCCAGCCAAGGCTTTCTGGCTGCAGCTGGACCCACCTGGCTTCTGTCCCACAAGCTTGGGTCTCTCCTCATCACACCTCCCTACGCTCTTGGTTCAGCTTGGGAAGTGCAAGATTGTGTGCCTGACCACCTGAGCAATGGGGATGGCTACAGACTTGGAATTAGAGGGGCTGTTCAGACTCCAAACCTCTGTATATCCAAAGATCCCCGAGGTTCAAACACTTCGTAGCAAAATACTTGGTTTTTCAAGAACAGAGATTTCCTTCCATCTTACAAAGACGGTGTTGGGCATAAGCAGGGATGAACAATTTGTTATATTTGCTGTTATCACTCATCTTCCCTCCTTCAAACTCTCAAGACATATTTGAAAGCCTAAATAAAAGCTGCATGGCTATTCCCATGGATTGAACTAATCTCAGAAGCAGTTGGGAGAAAGGACAAAATCCCTGAAGTTGACAGGCTCTGGAGATTCACTACATACTAGATCTTCCCTAATGATTGTGAAATTCTACACTCAGTATCAAATCATAGAATGATAGAATGGTTTGAAAGGGACTTTAGAAATCATCTGGTTCAGACCCCCCTACCATGGACAGGGACACCTTCCACTAGACCAGGTTGCTCAGAGCCCAGTTCAGCCTGGCCTTGAATATTTCCAGGGATGGGGCACCATCCAGAGTTTCTCTGGGCAGCTTGTGCCACTGCCTCAACAACCTTAGGACAAAAAAATTTTATGTATATCTAATCTAAATCTACTCCCCACCTCCTAATCTGATTTTTCCCTATCCTAGCCTGAGCAGGTGACTCCTCATCTTTCCCCCTGGAGATGTGGTGATGAGGTCACAAAATTAATGACTGACAGGGAGCAAAGCTGAGTATCAGTTATGTGTGAACTGCTGAGCTCCTGCTGAAGGCTGGCTCCCTCATTAACCACCTTCCAGCCCCAGGCACAGCCTGGGATGCAGCAGATAGCATTTTTATCAGCTTTGCAGAAATTAGCTGGGGGATCTGCTCTTCTCCCAGGCACCTGCAACATGCTGCAGGTTAAACAGGGAGCAGACAGCATGTACAGAAAACAAAGGGGATGCTCTGTTAGGAAGAGATAAGAACAGAAATTGCCCCATGATGGTGACCTTGGTCACAAATTGCCCCATCACCAGGTAAAGAGGGCTGGCAAGAGACAGCTTCCGCTAGCCCCAGTCAGCATCTGGAACACGAACAGGCAGAAGTGAGGTTCAGGAGGACATTGGGGTCTTTTCAGGGTGGCAGCCTCTGGATCCATCCCCTTCACAGCCATGGCAACAAAAGTGGTGCTGCCAACACACTGAACTGCTAAGAGGGATGTCAGGGTGACATGGGTTGTCACTGCCTGTTCAGAAGTCACATGCATTCAAGGGGGAAAAGAAATTACTAGATACCACTTCTTTTCATAAATAGCAAGACTTTTTCTGTCCTTGAGATGACTTTTTTAGGAAACAATTACACTGCATCTCCTTGTGGTGGTGCGTACCACTTTGCTGCCAGAAGGAGGGTGCAATGCATCATCAGGCATGCAAGGCATAGCAAAATACAAAGCATGGGACGTCTCTGGGCATTCCCGAAGCAAAAGCCTGGAGATCTTGTATGGGTGTTTCCATATCACTTGGTCAGGCAGTGCCTGTCAATTTTCTGTAATATCTATATTGACATGAGTCAGCCAGACCTCCAGAAAAGTAGCATAGCCACCATATTCATCCATGCAAAGATATGGCACTCCACCAGAGAGGAACACATCCATCAGAGCAATGGCACTGGGAAGGCAATGGCACTGGGAAATCAAGACCCACACTCTTTCTGCCCCCAAAACAGGCAAAAGCCCTTTCCTTCTGATCTATCTTGTCCAAGGAGGACTGGTTTTGCTGGGAGCAGAAAATGAGTTGCATTTAAGATTCAGCCTTTGCCTCCAGTTAATTTCTTTTGAGCAGAAAAATTTTGGTGAGAATGGGTGTAAATTGCTTTAAAACCAAGTTAGATGTTCAGCTCATTCAGTAGATCCTTGACGGGGCAAGGTAGTCCAGCTCAGGCTCTGAAAGCTCCAGGCCTGAGGTTCAGAGGCATGTTTTTAAACATTTCATACATTCAAAAGGTGTATAAGGTCAGGACTAGGCTGATCACTGGATTCACTCAGCAGGATCACAGCCAGTCACTCAGAAATCCCTGACAGAGCTCTCCAGTCCCTGTTTGGAAGAAAGCAGCATGACAAGGTGGATGGAGCTGAGTGCTAAGCATCTGCAGCAAGGGGGAATTGTCTGCTGTAATGGCATCTGTCAGATCAATAGGCCTGGAGAACTCACTGCCAGGAGCCATCAAGAAATGACCCAAGGAGCCATCAACATGAAATCTAACAAGCCTTGGGGAACCGCAGGGAAAAGGAATGGGTTGGCACAGGGCTAGGTCATGGTAATATTGGCAGAGGAGAAGGGGACAACCAGAAGGGTGAGCACCATCAGTTCTTAGCAAAACAATAGAGTGGCTAATTTGGGATTTCATCAAGGGGCTTGCCATCTGGACATATGTCTGTAAACAGTGATATGGCAGAGCAGGAAACCTTCATCAGCATTCATCATACTTCAGTCCCTGTGCCTCTGCTGATAAAGGCAGCCGTGGCAGTGTCATACCTCGCTGTTCCTCCAAGGCATTCTGCTTTTTCTCTTCTAAACTGCCTTAGATGAGATTAACAAAACATGCATTAAATGGTGTCAGAACTGGCTCCTTGACAGATCTTGAAACATGTCTGTAAAGGGATGGGGTTGTAAACCATTTTCTTAACAAAGAAGGCTGAATGTAGACAGCCATGGAAAAGCAGAGAGAAGCAAGTCCAGGCATGGAGGATTAAAGGGTTCAAAGCCCAGAAGCAGGCTCAGGAAGATGGACTGGGAAGGAGGCATTGAAAGGAGGTGCAGAAGGACTTTAAGGGGACTGAGAAGCAGACGGGGTTTGCAAGAGCAGTTCCAAGGTCTGTGGGATGGGAAATGTACTGGGCTGATATATAGGCACATGCACGGAAGGAAAGAGAGTCAACAGGGTGTCAACCTGGAAGACAAATACCCCAACAGAACCTTAAAGAGTGAGAGGCTGCCTTGAACTGCAGTGAGATGGGGATGGGTGAGTGCCAGCCAAGCTGATGTGCCAGAAGAGGCTGACAAAGATCTTGGGTACCCAAAATGAAGAAAGGACTCCTTCCTGCCTTAGTAGACAGCAGGCAAGGGCTGCTGGGAGGTGATGGGTCAATTCTGCTGGCCACACATCAGGGCCTGGGGAACTCACAGAGGGCCAGAGATTTGCAGCACACCTGTCAACATAAAGGTTTAGGAACATAACCTTATTCATCAAAGAGAAAGCTGAAAGGGATCACTACATATGGGTATTTACTTAGGGAAAAGCTGTCTGATAGTGAGGCAATGAAGGGGAGGTTCTTCAGCCAGGCTGATAATGGGAATAAGACATGATAGGTAGAAGATAGAACTAGATTAATTCAGTCTTTGAAGTGGACACCAACTCACTGCTATGAAGGTAATTAAATATTGGAAAAGCTTATCAGGGAGGCTGCCAAGACACCAGGGCTTCCTATGTTGAAATAAAGATTAGATATCTACAAAAGGAGATGCTCTAATCCAATTTGTGGGAAAAGTTTATTTTCTGTATACATAAGGACAGATAAGATGTTCCTTGTGGAGCCTTTTGACAGTGCAGTCTGTGAATTCAGAAGCATAAATTCCCCTGTGTAAGGATCCATCTTCATCTGGTACATGATGTGTCAGGCAAATCAAGGGGAAATACATAACACAGGCTGAGATCCCAGCTCATAAAGCTGAGAGCACACAGCCAATGCTGGGAAGAGAGCTCAGAAATTCCTGGCTCTTTTCCCATTAGCCTATTGGAAGATAGATAAGCCTCCACACTTCTTCAAACCTCATATGAATTGCAGAACTACTTAGAAGGAGTTGTTTTTGCTGGGTAATTATATCGCAACAGCAACAAGGAGATGCAGTCTGCTGTGCTGGATTGATAAAGGGTGGAAAGGGTCCTCTACCTCAACAAAATTTAAAACCTTGCTGAGGGTATGAGCAAGAAAGGACTCACCTGCTACTTGGCAGGGACAGCCTCTAAATACAGTCCTACAAGTACTCAGTGGCAAAATATGCCAGAGGGAGCAACTCTTGAGAGTGCACATCCTGTTAGCTTCTTCCAGCTAACTTTGAGGGGCTTTAGGGGTGGTTGGCAGACAGGGTGGCATTAACACTTGAGGCACAGGAAGTCAGGTGAGATGAACTCCAAAGAACCAGAGGAGGCCCAGACTGAAGCAGTCAGAGCAGACAGATATTTTTCTCTAAGGCAAAGGGTTCTCACTGACTATTTCTCAGCTGTGAAAAAGGATTTTCCATATAATTTGTCTAGAGTAATCTACAGCTTCATCTAACAAGAAGAGGAAACTTCAGAGAGGCTGAAACTGCCTGCAAAACCAGGTTGTTGAGTGGTCTTCTACACTGTCTGACCAGAAAGGATGTTAAAAAATCCCATTTCAGCAGTGTCACTGAGGAAGTGTGGTAGCCAAAAGTCCAGAATGGTGTTTTCTCCTTTTTTTTTCTTTTAACAATATATCTATGAGGGGAAAAAAAAAAAAGAAAAAAAAAAGGGAAAAGAAAAAGGGGAAAAGGTAAAGCTAAGACATGCTAAATAATGCAAAATAAAGCCAAAATGTTTCATTATGGACAGAAAGGGAATACCAAGCATTAAGCCACAATGAAGTCACTTCAAGTGGTTTCTATTATTTGGTTGATTTTTTTAATCATTTCACTGAAACCCCCTTGGAAGACCCCTCTTGCTTCAAACAGAAGGGGATTTTTTTTATCTTTTTGATATCAGTCAGTGAAGCACAAAATCCAATTTCAGTTCAGGTCTCTCAGACAGCCCTGAGCACTGGTGATGCAGAGGCCCCTCTTCCCTACCCAGCCCTGTGCAAGCAGGAGCAGAGAGGGGATGAAGAGATCCTAGTGAACACATACTCTCTTACACACTGCAGGAGTGTGTTTGCGAGGGTCAAATCATGCAGGGTTACATCCTCTCCCTCCTCCTCTGCTGTCTCAGCTTCCTGCTCCCAATGGGAACAGGATTCTTTTAACCCTCTCCTGCGTGATTCCACACAGATCTTTCTTCCATGGGCTGAACCGACTACAAGGTGAGCCTGCTGCCAGTGGGGCCTGATCCAGCTCTGCAGTGACAGGACAAAAGGGATCCTACATTTGTTTAGAGCTGACCATGATGGATCCCCCAGGGGTGGAGCTAGTGGGAGGGAAGAAAAAATAAGAACATGTATTGGACAGATCAACAGTCCCCCTGCCCCCTCAGGAAATGCCCAAGAAGAGGATAAATGCTGTTTCCCAGAGTGATTTCCTCGACTCCAGACACATTTGCAGATTCTCAAGAAGCTCCTAAGATGGGGGTGGTTTCTAGCAGGCCCCAGTGGATTTAACTTCGTGAAGCTGACAAGTTTCCCATGGAATTTATGTGAATTTGTCACACTGTCATGGTTCTTCAGCAAGGAGTTACTCATTGCATGAAGAACCACCTGTGTATGAGAGAGAGAGAAAGAGTGGAAGAGAGAAGCAATGAGAGAGGGAAGGGAAGGGAAGGGAAGGGAAGGGAAGGGAAGGGAAGGGAAGGGAAGGGAAGGGAAGGGAAGGGAAGGGAAGGGAAGGGAAGGGAAGGGAAGGGAAGGGAAGGGAAGGGAAGGGAAGGGAAGGGAAGGGAAGGGAAGGGAAGGGAAGGGAAGGGAAGGGAAGGGAAGGGAAGGGAAGGGAAGGGAAGGGAAGGGAAGGGAAGGGAAGGGAAGGGAAGGGAAGGGAAGGGAAGGGAAGGGAGGGGAGGGGAGGGGAGGGGAGGGGAGGGGAGGGGAGGGGAGGGGAGGGGAGGGGAGGGGAGGGGAGGGGAGGGGAGGGGAGGGGAGGGGAGGGGAGGGGAGGGGAGGGGAGGGGAGGGGAGGGGAGGGGAGGGGAGGGGAGGGGAGGGGAGGGGAGGGGAGGGGAGGGGAGGGAGAAAGAAAGAAAGAAAGAAAGAAAGAGAAGAGAAGAGAAGAGAAGAGAAGAGAAGAGAAGAGAAGAGAAGAGAAGAGAAGAGAAGAGAAGAGAAGAGAAGAGAAGAGAAGAGAAGAGAGAAAAGAAGGCCCCTGTAACTCCCTCTCTGTCCAGGGCTTTCTGCCACAGCAGAGATGGAATTACAGCGCTGGAGGAAACTCAATGAAATAATGATTACCCTTTGGATTTAATTAGCACAGAGCTGAGGCGGAGTTTAACAAGCACGTCTGTACATCAAAACATTCTTCGTGGTGCCAGGGAGCTCAGACCCAAACCGCTCATGCCTGCCAGGCTCAAACTAGGAATGGAGGGCAGAGACCTCGCTGTTTGTTCCCTGCCCATGGTGCCAAGCAAGGCCAGGCACATGCCTCTCCAAGGACATGAGGTCAAGGGTGGCCCTTCAGCCGGCAGATGGCTCCGTGGCTGGAGGACCACAGTTGATCCTTCGGGAGCACTTCGTCGTGCTGTGCACTGCACAAACTTACCAAGGGTGCCAAAGCCCCTCCCAAAAGACAAGGTGGTGCTGAAGGGAAGGCCACCTCGTCATGTAGCTCATGTCCCCTGTCTTACAAGGTAAAGCTCCCACAGAGAGATAAATTTCCCCCCATGCCAAAAAGCCACCTGTTATTGACACTTCACAGGGAATTAGGATGACGAACAGAAGTATTTCCATGCCTGAGACATGGGAGAGCCATCCCTGAGACATCCAACCTTCACCAGCAACCAAGTGGGGAAAGGACAAAGGGACTGGGAGGGTTGGGAGAAAGCCTCAGACATGGAGCAGGGCTGTAATGGAGGCTCAGGAGGCGATTACAAACTCAACGTCCTGTCTGAGCATCCCTCTGTGATTCCAAGAAAAACACTACTAGGAAAGTTGATTTCCCTCTTTGTTTGGCCACAGGCTTTGTTTCTGGTGCAGGACAAGAGCTCAGGTGAAGAGTACTCAGGGAGGCTGGGAAACCCAGCATGACCAGGGAGTTCACAAAAGCTCTTACCCCCAGCTGCTTGAAATCCCATGTTTTCCAAAGCCAGTATCTTCCTTTTCCCACTGGGGAAACTAAGGTAGAAAGCACAGAGCTAGGATCATGATGTACCCTTAAAACTTCCCACTACCCCAAACAGCACCAGGAATAAGATCCTGCCTGTTCATTCACAATGGACACCTTGCAAGGTGCACCTGTAACTATAAGGGCAAATAATGGAAAGATGTTGGAGGTGAGTAAATTGAGGCAGGATGGATTGATTCATTTGCAGACAGAAAACAGGTACTCAGAGGGAATGGCAGGTCTTAGGTTTCTCAGCAAGGCTGCTGAGACCAGGATAAGAAACACAACTCTTTCAGTTTTAATTAACTCTTTTAATTTAAAAAGATTTCATGTTAATAGCTATACTTACACCAAGAGCTTCTGCTCAAACACAGTCAGGCAGATTTCAGACATTGCTCCTTTCATGCCTATGAAACAGGAGCTCAGCAGTGATGTGTGAGCAACACTTACCACTTCTGTCCTGATTTTGTCTCCAGTCCCTGTTTCATAGAATCACAGAATCATAGCATGGTTTGGGTTGGAGGGAACTTTAAAGATCACCTAGTTCCAGCAGCTCTGCCATGCACAGGGACACCTTCCCCTTAATCAGGTCACTCAGGGCCTTGTTCAGCCTGGCCTTGAACACTTCCAGGGATGGGGCTTCCACAGCTTCTCTGGGCAGCCTCCCTCTTCCTTTTTATTACAGCTGCATTTACCCTGCATGCGTTTGACTTTAATCCTGCAGGTATTTGTGATGATTTGGGCAGCAGTGTGTGAACACCATCCCCTAAATCCAAAAGTCTCCTGCTCATCCTTCCATCATCTGGACATATTTGTTAACAGCTTGGCAAGGTAATCACAGTACAAATTATAGTGCTTAGCTACATGTGCAGCCCTTGAGATCCTCACACCATGATCACAACACCAGACAAAATCTACAGGACCCTGAAGCTACTTCTTCATCCCTCTTACCACAAGGATTTTCCTAGGAAATGCAGAAAAGGAATTAGGTGGTTCCCACAACTGGTTAATAGGGGGCTTACAGTAACAAGATGCACACTCTGTTAGGTCTAAATGAATAACACTGTTGACTAGAGAGTCTGCTGAGTGCTGGCAGCTGCTCTCAGATGGTGTGTAGTTGTGGTCTTAGGAAAGACCATTTTAAAAGTGTGAAAAGAATTACAGCTAATTGCATTGTCACAACGTTAGCCGTGTAGTTTCCAAACACGTACAGCTAAAGGCTATTGTCACTTCTGGCAGCATTCAGCATCATCAGACAGGGCTGAAATTTCCAAATTTTCCCATATAATGGGGCTATATGGAGTGTTTTTCATAGCCTGGCCAAGCATGACTCTTCTGCTGGCTTGAAATAGACAGGAGCCAGGTGTGATTTCTTGGGTTTTGTTGCCAGGGAAGATACACTGCCTTACCCGAGGGAAGACAGCCACACCCAGCTCCAGACAAATTAAATGAGCCAAAATTACTGACTTTTTGGTGCGTGGGAAACTAACAGATTAAGGAACTCACTCCATTGTCCTTTCACCTGCATGTCCAAGAGTTGAGCCAGTCTCTATGAAACCCTTCTCTATGCAGATGACTTTCACTCCATCCTATGGTCTGTATGCCGAGGACTTGGAGCTGGAGCTGTTTCTCTTTTTTCAGCCAAGAGAAGGATTTTATTCCTTTAAAACAAACAGCTGTCTGCCTTATTTTGCAGCTTGCCATGCTTCCCCTTTTACAATAAATAGGATTCTACCCTGGATAAGGGGAGATCTCAATATGCTACTCCTGATCAGAAGGGTGCTCAGGAGAAAAAAGGAGGGATTAAGTTCCTCATAAATCAATTGTAGTGAAAGGGGTGAAGAAGCTAACTCTTTTAAATGGATATTTTGGCAATTCCTTTAATGAGAAGGAGGAGGTAATTACATTGACCTTGAAGATCACATTATTCTCCTTGAGCCAGAGGAAAGAAGATATGAAGGATTGCCTCAGTTCTTGCTAAGCAAGGGGTGAAGTTACTGAAGACTGACACAGTCAACAGCTAAATAGGTATTTAATAATAGCTAATATCTAAATGAGGATTTGCTGTGCTGTCTGACTCATTTGCTACATCCTAGGTGAAACATTGAGCCATAGAATATCCTGAGTTTAAGGGGACCCACAAGGATCATGAAGTTCAACTCCTGGCCCTGCACAGGACATCCCAAGAATCAAGCCATGTGCCTGAGAGTGTTGTCCAAATGCTTCCTGAACTCTGGCAGGAAAATGTTTGTTCTTATGCCTGGTATTCCTTGTCTTTTATTTTTTTGATGGGTTCGCCTTTGGGTTTGATTACCTTTCCTTCTCGTGGAGGCAAATGCAATGGATTGGAGGTAAGGACCTGAGTTGTCTTTGCACCCAGAATTTTATCCAGAAGCCAATGGGCTTTGGTGAGACCTGCACAATGCAGAGCCACAGGAGTTATGCCCTCAAACCAAGATGATCCTAGAAAGAAGCCTTCTGTATTTTTCTAGTGGAGCAAAGTAGAGAAGTCCTCAAGGTTCACCTCTGAGCCTGATCCAATGCCTCACGTAATCCCAAAGCTGAATTACACTGAGCAGAAGTCTTCCTGATTTAGAGCCACTCTGAGTTTTATGAGAAGGCACCCTGCTATGACTACTGAGGGTCTCTATATCATGAGAGAGCTAGGCATGTTGGACCAAAAATAGAAACAGCTCAGGAGCAGGGACAAGAGGCAGGGGCAGAAGGTGAGGATTTGCTTTATCCCACATAGGTATCTCCATTCAAGCTGGCAGCCCAGACCCAAGGGAGGGGATTGCTGTGTGTGAATTAGTTCATCCAGGGCTGAAGATGTGAAGTGGGGGGATCATACCAGAGAAGTATTTATTTCCCTCCACTAACTATTAAGAAAAGCCATGGTGACCAGCTCCATGATGATCCAGAGAGATGAATCAAGTCCCACCAAGGGGCTGTTGAGAGAAACAATTTCTTTCAGCTCTGCCCCCAAACTGAACATTTCAGAGTAAGTGCAACAAGAAATTACTCGCATTTTCCTTCTGATTCCACACAGTTTCCACACTTTTCACTGTTCTTCCTGGTTTCCCTTGTGGAACAAAGGCACAGGCAAAGATGGAAATGGGAATAAAGCTATGAACCAAGCCAGCCTGTTTTCTCTCTCATTTCTCTCTTTGCCAGCAGCTAACAAAGGTGGTAGACTGGAGAAAGAACAATTTAAGAACTGAAGAATCTCACTGTATGATTGACTCTTTCAGAGACTGATGCTTTGGGCAGATGCTGTCAGACACATATATAAAAGATTAGGACTGAAATTCTCCTCCAGAAGAGCTGATTTACAGTTTGTCTCACTGAATTCTGCTCTTTCCCCTATCACCTGGAAAAGGAGACACATATCAGCATCATCTGTCACCTCTGCTCATTAAAATGTCATCCAAGTGAGTTGGAATAGTTGGGCAGCAGTAAGGTGACACGGTAAAAGACTGAGGCTCTGATGGAAGCAGTGTCTGCTACAAGAAGGTAGAGCAGGGTCACGCACAAGCCAGAATGCCAGATACACTTGAGCTGTACAAAACTCTGCTGTTAAAGGTATGTGAGAAGAAGTAGATCCTTGCTCTTCTGCCAGTGATATTCTCCCAGGTTGACCCATTTATGCCAGAAACTTCCTAGAGAAAAATCCTTTTCAGTCTGGAACAGACAGATGCTATGATGGTCCACCCAACATTTGAGCTTTGTCTAAATTTGCCTGCTGACCCCTCATATCTCCATCCAAACAAATTAATTCCTTGCTTGGCAACATCCCATTGGGAACCACTGCTTGGTCTAAATAAAACCCAAAGGAAGTTTTTTAAGAACTGGAAAGGGAAGGTTAAACAAAACTAAGCCATTTGAAGCTTGTAAAGGAGATTATGGGTTTGATGGGATAAGGAGCTGCTGTTCTGCAGTGTAGGTGGAGGAGAGGACTTGGTTCCATGGAACATAAGCTTGCCACTTTTCTCTTTTCCTTTTCTTTCACACAAACCAAAGCTCAGAGATCTTGCTGTGGAAAGATTCCTGCTGCCAGATGTCAAAATACTGAACACTGAAGATCCAGTAAGACTGTGCTCAGGTCTTTGTCCAGACTATGATCTCTGACAAGTCTAGAGAAAAAAGAGGGGGCAGGAAAAGTGTGATTAGCTAGAGCATAGGAGCCTGAAGCAGAGAGAACTGTAAGCCTACAACCAGCTCATTCATACCGTACGGCTTCCTTCCTGCTTTGGGTTGGGCATACTCTAAAGAATGACTTTGCTGAACCTGGCCATAGTCCAAGGCAATTTAATTGCAGCTGATAGCAGAAGGCATTTTTTTGTCTCTCCTGAAGGTCCTATGCCTCTCCCTTGCACCGTCTTCTTCACCTACCTACTGCTCTGTCTGGATGGTCATACCAGCCTGCACCCCTCCTCCAAGAGTTCTCTTGCAGCAGAGCTTGTAACAAATGGAATTTTCCCCATAAACCTCCTTGTTTGCTAGGGTTTCTGTGATCAGACTTCGTCCTAATAGGAAAAGAGCCCAAATATGTGATGGAGGCAAACTGTGGGGGGGGTGGTGAAGGGGGCCTGTGAACAACAGAACAAAGAAAGGCTGAAGAGTTGTAAGAGAGGAGCAGAAATAGGGTGTGCAAAGGTGTCATTTGTGTATGGTAGGTGGGAAAGGGTGTATGCAGGAGGGAAGAGTCAGAGCAAACACATGGCTGTGGGAGGGAACAGCACAGAGGCACGTGTTTGCAGGAAAGCAGTCCCCAGACTCCATCCCAATTTGTTTCACACAAATTTCTCCCCACACTTGTTAGAAGGGAGCTGCCCTCCAGTACGTGGTGGCACCCAGCCACTTACATTGAATTTGTTGAGCAAGCCACTGAACTACTCTCCCAGGGAGGACAATCATTGTGGATCTAATTAAAGCTTGTCACGCAGCTCTGCTCTGCTGACCAGCCTCTGTGTGAATGAGATGACCTCCATTAATTTTATCTGACAATGATCATTGCATCAGGGCCAAATCCCTACGTGGGACTTGACACCCGCCACGAGATGGACAAAACAGCCGGAGCTCTGAAGGTGCAGGACACAAAAACAACCTGGAAACCCCAGTTATGCACATGGAGGAGTCTGGCTGTCTCCTGTCCCAATGGGCTGAGGACACTGCCTGCTGCCACATGGGTGAGACAGCAGACTGCCAGAGCACAGCAGGCAGAAATGGCTGGAAAACTGGGTCTTCTCTATGCAAAAGCATCATCAACACTCTTCTAGGAACGTGGGACCAGCTCACACTGTCATTCACCTCCATCAGAGCAGTCTTTCAGAGAGGAGGTGGTTATTATTAAATGATAAATCTATTTAGGTGTGGAACAAATATCTAATGGTATTACCTACACTTTTTTAATAATCACTGGGCAGATGTTTCTATCTCCCTACCAGCCTTGGGAAAGGATTTTGAGGAAGATGTCTCCTTTCCATCTATGCTCCAGGGCTTCAAGGAGTACAGCTGTGTTCTTGTACCTATCCCTGCACAGAGTTGTGTCAGGGTTCAGTGCTGTGCTAACCATGTCCTGGTGCCTGCAGACAGCTTGGAGCATGAGGGAAACAGTAAAAGGCTGGTCTAGGAAGAGCTGCCCAGCATGGCAGAGATAAAGAGACACTGCTACAGCCCCTACATCTCTGCTTGTGCTCTTTGATGGTCAGCAGATGGGGGGGTTGAATATCATTGACCTCAGCTGCCTATTGGGAATGGTTCCTGTCCCATGTTATCCCTTGAAACCTGCTCAGGAATTGAGCAGAGACGTGAGCCAAACCGCAGCCCAATCTGGCAACATAGCAACAGATAATTGAATGGTGCTCCAGGCCCCAGAGAAAGCCCTGGCACTAATTAATTGATTAACATGGAAAAATGGGAGCAGATTTTTGATCAAATTGTCCTTCATAAGATCCCGGAAGGAATGAGGCTTGCAAGAATGAGAGAGGAATCTCATTAACCAGTGTTGTTTATTAGTAGCATTTTAATAATCCCTCTGAAGACAAATATACCCCTTAGGAACATCAAAGAACTGGGAAATTGCAAGTGCATCTGGTGGCAAACATGGGCCTGGGTGACCTCTGGGAATTTGATAGTTCTGTAGTGTATCTAAGGTTGGATCAGTGTGATTGACTTAAAATTGCTGTAAATTCACAGGTAAATAACCAGGAACACACACACACAAAACCACACACATTGCTCTACGTGGCAGCAAGACAAAAACCATAAAGCTCTAAGAGCACCTGACAACATGAGATCTCAGCTTATTATTCTCTTATTGGAAACTCATTCCTTTTTTATTATAAAAACTTTTAAAATAATTTTCTTGTAGTCACAATGTGAAGCCTCTGTAACTCTCTCAGGATCATCCTCCACACCAGAATCCACAACTCTCTCCAATAAAAAAATAAAATTCTTTTTTAAAAAAGCATTGCCAAAATCCAACATTCTCATGAGCAAGACCAGTTAATCAGAGCTCATCTCCCTGCAATTAATTTAACAGGTGTCTGTTGTATGGCAAACATTCCACCTGCTCTGACTCCTCTCTGCTTGCAAGGTCCTGTTTTTGGAGGGGCTGGGAACAAGGGCCACAAGCTCCTGTCCTGGCTCACACACTGCATCTCCAAGCCATCCTGCCAGGTGGGCACTCAGGTGATTTGTGTGACACCCTTGGCCTGGGGATTTATAGCACAGCCTTAAGTATGAGAAACTGCAGCTGAAACTTGATTAAATTTGCTTGTTTCTTCTGTGTCCATCTCTGCTCTCATCACTGATGGAAACAGTTTGATGCTATGGCATATGGGGTCATTACAGACATCGAGCCTTGGAATCCAGAATCCATGGATGAAATGTGGGGGTTTTCCTTTTCTTTTGAGCAGACACTCAGAGCAATTTGGTATTGGAACCCAGGCTGCATCTGGTGAAGCAGTAACTGATCTCATCAAGACATAAGTATCAAACTGTGGGGTCCCCCCCAGCTAAGATATGAGTGGGTGATTCCTTGAGCCCATTTAAGGTGCTACAGGAAGATGAGAGCTTTGAGAATCTCTCAGGAATTACATGAAGACTGGAATAACACAAAGACCTTGGGAAAACACAAAAACTACAAGATGGGAAGCAATGCTCAGTTGCTCAGCTCAGTCATCTGACTATAGCAATACTTTTCTGACTCCTAATTTTCTGCCTGAGAGTGAAATAATGAAATATTTTAGAGTCAACCAATCTGAGATGATCCTTATGTAGCCATACAAATCCAGGTATTTGTGAGGCAGAGAACAACAATTAGTGGGTGCTTTGATGCTTCTGAAAGGCATTTTAAGAAGACATGAAAAACCTGTTATTGAAGAAGGTTTCCTGAGAAGCCAGCTTCCAAGAAGGTAGACTTGAAGCTCGTTCCTTGGTGATGGTGATAACCGAGATAGACAACACCCAAGCTGAGTGTTTGATATGAAAACAAGTAAACAATAATCAAAGGAAAGAATTTGTGAGGGAGGCAGAGGGTTGCTTTATTTCTTTCAGGCTGTTGACTAGGAGTGGTCTCAGGCAGGAGATTTGGGGTTGCTACATTTTTAGTGTAAAAACTGACTCTGTTCAATACCACCTTTTCTAGTAGCCCCACTGAATTTCTGTTTTTCTCCCCAAATCTCCACATCTCAGGAATTTGGTTCTTTTTCCTTGGGTTACTTTTTTTTTCCCCAGCACCTCTGTGTTGTTTATTGCACTAATTGTCTCCTGTGGCAGGCAATTTGATTCTAACACTGATGATCAGCTGCATCACCTCAAGATAACTTTACTTAAAACAATGGGCTAGATTCTTCATTTAACGAGAGCAAGAGCCCCAGTTAAACCAATAGCTTTAGCTTTTACCTTAGTGGTAAATCAACCAACTTACCCCATCTGCAGATCCAGCCACATGATGCTACACAAGGCAGCAAGCCACAATACAGCAATGGAAAATCAAGGCCACGTAATACTGTCAGGTTTTATTACAGAAAAAAAATGTTCCTTTGAGTTGGAATTACAACAAAGATATTCATGTTCTGATCTGACTCCTCCAGCTCAATGTATTATGTCTGGAAGATGGAAAGATACTAATTCTATGTGTAAAGAATGTCTGGCAAACTGTCAGGTTTTCTTGAGTTTTTTTTCCTTTTAATTCTGAAAAGTAAGATGGGGAGCTGGCGCCCTACCTAAGAACTGGAGCTAAAAGCATTCCATGATGAGAAATAACTTAAGCAAACATCCTTCCCCTTATCTCTCACAGCTCCTTTAGGCTCATTTTGATTTATTTTTCTTCTGAAGACCAAACCCTGTATAGTTAATAAGCAGAATGATAAAAAGAATGCAATGCTCCATATCCAAACTGATGTACTTTGCTCTGAGCACAATTTTACCAGCATGTCTCTTAAGGTCTCGCTCAACTTCTCTCTACGTTCTGTATTTCCTTTGGTGGTTGCACGTCAAATAAAAAGGTGAAAAAAGAAAATCAGGCTGAAAGGTGGGACGTAAGATGTGAAGATGTAGAGAAGGAATGGTACATGGCATGGTCTCTGTAGACAGGCTGAGGGAGAGGCAGCAGTAGTCTGCAACTGGCATTGGTTTGACAGCGTGTAAGAATTTCAGTCACTGCACTTACCTCCTATCCCAGTCCAGTCCTGGTGTTTAAGGACTCAATCTACCATGACTGTGCCCTTGGGGTGAACAGGCATCTTATATTGTTATTGATGTAATTGATTGAGCCTTGCACATTTCAGCTTTGAGTTCCTCTGTCTTCTCAGTGCTTGCATGAATTATAATTCCCCTAGGAATAGAAAAAGAGTCAAGGCATAAAGGGGTGAGCTCCTACATGGTGTGAGGAGATCACCCTGATTTGATGCTGCATTTGTCTACCATGAAGGCTCCTACAAAGTAGTTATTTTGGCTGAGAGCACATGAGCTAGGACCCTCTACATGAGGACTTAGACTCCTTCTTTGCTTTTGTTTTCAACACGCAAATAAACAAACAGCCACAGATGTCACGTTCCTAATGCCTGAAGACATGAGCACAAGGTCACACTACTCTACCTTGAGATACTGCTCATCAGCAGCCTGCAGATAATGAGGGGTAATCTAGTTTAGGCTCATCCTCTCCACTCGTGAGCTAAACTCAGACCAATAATAGTGCTTTTGCCTGGTGATGAGTTTACATCCAAGAAACTGCTGTGGCTCAGCTGATTTGTAGTAATCTGCTCATGCAACAAGCACCAACCTTTTCCGAGGCTGCTGTAAGAGCTTGCTCCAAGGACAGCAATTACAGCTTGGCAGTGAGACCATTTAGCTTTAAAGCAAAGGCTTCTTCAAGAGCACTGCTGACTTTAAGGCTGGAAGCAATAGGCTCTTGACCTCCATTTGGTTCAACAGCTATCGCTGAGAAGAAACAGGACTCTAGTGCAATGCAGTGGCTTGGATATGCTGCATTCCAGAGGGTCCCTTTGCAGCAGGGATGTTTACAAAGCAGGGGGTAACACGTGGAAATGTCATCCCTAGTTTAATTCAGACCATATAAACCAGCAGATTCCTGCTTGCATTTTTGCTTGCTTGTGAGCAGGCATTCCTGACTCAAGTGAATTAATGAGTTTCATCTTGCTTTCCTGCATATTTAATATTCCACTGTCCTAGGGCATTTAAAGGAACTACCTTGGGTGGTTGTTCTTTTGTAATCTATTCTATTTTCTTTATTTTCTTTATCTTAGATTTCATCAAAGGTTTCCATTTGTTCAGCCTATTAAACCAAGCAAGGAGAGACATTTGAAAATGTTGTTGTGCCTTGCAGAGCTCAGTTGCAATGGATTTCACAGGCCACGTAACCCCTATAAAAGAGGAACGAGATTTTGTCTCACAAGACCTTGCTGAAATACATCAGTTTAATTAGGGAATATTTTGCAAGGGTGGAAAATAATTATTCTGCATACAAAGTGGAAATGACCAAAAATTGCCTCATTAATGTTGATTCACTGTAGGTAGCACATAGTGAGTAGAGACTGGAGCCCCTTGATGAATGGCACTCCCTTCACGGCAACAATTCTCTGCATCCATAATGGCTGAACAAGACTCATTTCATGGGGGCAGTGGTGCAGAGAGAAAGCAGGACCATGGGCACACAGCCTGTACATGGGCCAACACAGAGGTGGGACTAACAGGACCAACACTTCTATGCAACCCCAGAGGCTGGACCTTGGAGCATCCCTGAGGGGATGGAGCTTCATACTCACTGCCCCCAAGCCCATCCTGGACTCTGCTCTGGGGATCAGGCAAGAACGGCAAATTAACACAAGGGAAGAATTTGGGATTAAAATTGGGAATTGTCTTCAATGAGGTCTTGGCTGTCCTTTTATTACCACTGGTGTCAGATATAACTTTTCCCTAGATCAGGTGTCTCTGATCACACTGTGAGTCTTGGCCCCTGGTTCAGGGATGGCACATGATCCACAGTACCTTTCAGCATCAGACACAGGTCACACAGGGAGGACACAACCCCATCCCACATGTACTTCTCCCAAATGGGCAAACCAATGTGTCCTGGGTATACACCTGCAATGACAGGGAGAACCAACATCAAGGAGTCTGAATCATGATGAGGGCAGGGTTTGCCATCATAAAGTGACTTTATTGCATATGTCAGGAGAGACCAGAAGAGGACACCTCTGACAGAGATGTTCGACCTGTACTGTTCGACAAATCCCTTCATGGAGCTACAGACTCCAATACAACAGCTGAGATGGCTAAGCCTGTTGTTTCTACTCTCCACCAGCCCTTTGGGGAGGTCTCATGGACTCACAAACATCAGCAGACCAGAGGATTAAACTGTTCTTCTGGTATACCACACAGCAGTATGACCTTCAGAGAGAACCAAGGCACTGCCCAGCACCTCTGGGGTTAATTGTGGTGCTAAATTGATTTTTGTCTACATTCTTAAATACTTGGGAGAAAATGCTTTTGTTGATTCAGCACATAAGGCTTGGCAAAGTTTTAGTGGGGCTGTATCTCAATCTTTTGTAAGTGACATAGGCAATCCAAATCAGTGAGGGGTTGTCTCATTTTATTTTAGAGCCACAACACATCATCTGACTTATCCTAAGGCAGGCACCTAAAATGGCTTGGGAAATTACTTTAGCAGTGGACATTTCTTTTCTGCGACTAAAAATGGGAGCTGAGGGTGGCTCGATCAAACAAAGTGGAGTTGTTTGCATTTAGATGTGTGAAGGAAAATGAAGCTAATCCTACCCGGTGATGGATGTGGCTTGCATACAGCTACATGAGGATGCAGGAAAAGGAGACTCTTGTATTGTATTTATATATCACAGAAAAAGATGGAGATTGTGTTAAGAAAGCAGAGGAAGAAGTAGGAAAGAAGAAAGGAGCAAAGACCATGTTCCTTGTGACACAATGAGCCAACGGATCATTGAGCCCTTTGCCATTCAAATCATTGCATCTGAAATTCAGTCTTAATGACAACCAGGGCATCTTTATGACCCTTAATCAAAGGTTGTTTCTTTATTCTATGAAATAGAATCACCTTCTTCTGCAGCACAGCATGTGAAATGCCTCTACTGCAAAAGGTTTAACGGGTACCAGTTTTCCTTCTTTCTCCTCAGTTCAATTCAGCCAGAGACATCCTGAATAAAGACCTCTACAAGCCTTGAGGACAACTGTAATAAGCAGTGAACTGCACTCTCCTCTCAGGACCAAAGTTCATCATACTCAGAAAAAGCAAAACTGGAAGGCCATTTTTTCCCAGGGACTGAGTGTGATTTGAAAGACTGGATCCTTCACAATCCCAAGGGTCAGTAAATGCCAGTCCATTCGGACAAAGAAATCTTTAGTAGTAAAATAAAATCTTTCCTGAGAAAAATGTTCCCTATCCAAGGAAAGAACCACTCATTTTCAGCATTTTCAGTCTAGTGGTACTTTCTTCTTTATTTTTTTTTTTTGGGGGGGAGGGGGGGGTTATATGTAATTGCAAAGAAGAATAAAAATAAGGAGAGCTTGGTGGCTGCACTTACAGTGAGAAGTTTCTGATCAGCTCTCTGTCTGATGACCTCTTCAGATGGCTATGCCCTTTTGGAAAAAGCTGCTTTTTTGCTTAGTCCAAAGAATGAATCAGAACAGAAACTCCACTTTAAATCAAGTTCTTTCTCACTTCCTTCCTCTGAAAAGAAGGAAACTAAATTCTCTGTATAGGCAGTGATTTATATACACACAGACATCCAAAGCAGCAAACAATAACCCAAGCATCTCTAGTTTTCAGGCTCCACATATCAAAGTCATGTGTTCAAAGATATCCATAAAATAGAACAATTTTCTCTCGGAATGCTTAGAAAAGAGCTTTCTTCCTGACCTGTTGGGAACCACGTGGTGCTGGCAGGCCAGCAAGGCCCTTTTCATCTCAAGCATCTACATTTCCATCCCTTTGCACATGTAATTTTGCACCTCATTGCTCCTAATTGAGTGGTTTTGAAAATGCACCCCTTAGAGCTATAATTCTCTGCCATGGCCACAGTGTCAAAGAAAATAAGTTCTCAGACACTTCTGTCTATAAATAATTCTGCTGCCATGAGGTTATCCACAGGGAGTGTTGACAACTATCTCATTACTGCCGTATTTCTCCCTTTTCTATTAAACTGCTTGTTTCTTCCCCCAGCCTTTTCCCAAAAGCAATGGTGCAGGATTGCAAGGCTTCCTAAACAGCATTTCCAGCATCTTCTTTCTCCCACAAAGGAGACCACAGCTGTCACAGGAGCTGTCATCTCCAGAATAGGACTCAGGAACAAGACTCATATTAACCCAAAAATCTTCAAAGGAATCTTCTGGAGTGAAAGGATGTCAGATCTAGGTTTAGCTACAAAGCCAAACTCCAGCTCTGGTAATTATACCCTGCTAACCCAAAGCCCCTCCTACAGTTTCAGCAGGACATGAGTCTTCTTGCTAATATTCTGCTGTGATTTATCTCAGAGACAGATGCATTTTGGTGGGGAGGGTGATTTCTGTAGGTCTGGCCATCAAAACCAGTTGTGAGTTTTGGAGCAAGCACCATAATGTTGGCTTTTCTCAGCTGAGCATCAACAGCCTGGTCTCCAAGAAAGAGTTGTTTCTGAAATAGGAACTTGGAGCAATAAATAATGCAGGTATTCATAGTGACTATTGAAGAGGACCCAGAAGCTGAAAGTTGGTAAATTTGGATTGGATATTAGGAAGAAATTCTTTACTGTGTGGGTGATGAGGCATGGGCACAGGCTGCCCAGAGAAGCTTGTGGATGCTCTGTCCCTGGGAGTGCTCAAGATCAGGTTGGATGGGACTCTGAGGTCTCGTTGGAAGGATGGTGTCCCCGCCAATGGCAGGGAGGCTGAATCTAGATGATATTTAAGGTCCCTTCTAGACCAAACTACTCTATGAATCTATGATTCTAAGCTTCAAGGTCACAGTACTTACTGTCTGGCGCAAGCAACCATGCCCCAGGTACTGCAGGCAAGCCTGCACCTCTTGCTGTCACTTCCCCACAAATCATCACCATGAAGCAAATAGTAGTAAAGATTCTACATTGCTTTTGTGCCAAGTCATCAAGTACTTGCACGCTCTGGTTTCTACCACCTTTATATTTAGTCCATAATTAAACAAGCAAGGGGCATAAATAGATGACAGCTTAAAAGCACCATCTTACACTCTTTTCCTTGCTTTGTAAACATAGATCTTATTTTTCACATAAACTACAGAGCACAGCTATAACTCACTCTCCCCAGCACTGCTGGGTTTTGCCCGAATCAAGGGTATATTGTAATCAGTTGAAATGCTTTTATTTTTTTGCCTTGAAATTTGTCTTTTTAACAGAAAATAGCTTTGTCCATCCTGAGGATTGCTGTGTACATCTCTGAGCTGGAACCTGGGCTCAAGTCAAGGCAGAGCAAGGATATATATTCCAATATGATGGGAGCCACAGTTTTTTATGAGCAAATTAGAAGAAAGAACTAGTTGACCTTCTCCAGAACAGACCAACTCTGATGGAAGAAGTTAATATATTTGTCTTAGCTTGGGAATCCCCCCTGCCAAGGAAAATTCTGCTGATACAAAAAGCCCCAGAGGATGGATGGATGCATGGATGGATGCATGGATGGATGCATGGATGCATGGATGCATGGATGCATGGATGGATGGATGGGTGGATGGATGAAGCTGAAAGATGTGAAAGTGCACCTAACTTTGAAACTTCGTCTTGAGCATTTGGCTCTACAGAAGCTTCAAGGTGTAGTGCATGGAGTGGGAAAGCCCTGAGCAAATAGGATGTTTGTGTGAAGGCGCCCCTGCCCTGGGATATGGGGTACAAAAGCTAAATTTGGGGTCTTAGAGCACCATCTGCTGGCACATTCCCCCAGAAGGAGCTGGGGCGGGATCAGAGATTTCACAATGACCAGGTCTTGGAGCAGAAAAAGGCTGCTGAAGAAACCCCAAGGTCTCCTTTGAGCCTCAATGGGGGAATGGAACAAGGGAAAACAGACAAAGCCCACTCCTTCTCCTGTAATCAGAACAAGCACTGAGGTGGGGTGGGTGTCACCTACCCAGCAGAAAGAGCAAGGAACAGAGAAGGAGACAATGGCTCCAGCCACAAGGCAGAGATGGCAAACCAGGTTTGCATGGGTGACCCCACAATTCCAGAAAGGATTTTGGATTGTTTTAATACATCATCTTTGTTGTTGACTTGCTTGGCATCACTGGGAGGAGGGTAGACTGCGTCCACTCCACCCTGGGAACCAGAAGGCTGTTGGTAGGCAAATATCTTAGGTCTGGGTAGAAATCCTTGCTAGAAGGGGAATAAATTGAACCTCTGACTTTCTGAAGTGTTTCTGACTTCCAGGTCAGTAGATAAAAGGTGGAAAGACAGCAACCTCCTCCCTGCCTACTCCATTTTGAATTGGATCCAAGCTCTATGTAACATGTGAGGCAGTCCTCAGCATGGCATATGCATCTCAGAGATCAGAGGGTTTTGCCCTGTGCCAGGTGCTGCCTGCTGCCTGGTTTGGTGGTCCCCATTTCGTATTAACTGCTTTCCCTCCCACTGCACAGGGACCTGGGTTTCCTTACCTGGCCAAGGGAACCTGACATCTGACCCCTTTTTGTGTATCCCTTAGCATCTGTGTTGGCTTTTCTCTCCCAAGATTTTACTGTTCCAGGATTTAGATATCTAAATAAGGTGTCTACATGTGCTGTCTTAAGTCTTTAGGTGGTTCAAAGCAACTCATTCTCCACAGGGCATTCTCAGCCATTTCCTCAACCATCTTTTCTCTCCTTTGTTGACTTTCCATGCATCTTTCCTCTGTATCCTTTTTTTAAAGACACAATCCCCCAGGCCACAATGGCTTTCAACAGAAGCTCGGCTCTTCAGTCCTGAAATATCTACTGTGGGGCAGACCAGATAGCACAGATCTGTAGAGAGGATTCTTGGCTGCTGGATCCCATCTTTTTCCCAATTGTGGATCTCACCTGCTCCACCACACCTCCAGGACAGAGGTCCAGCAACACCTTACAGTTGAGCTCTATAGTCAAAATTTGGTTCTCTGTAAAATCATAAATCATAGAATCATGGAATATCCTGAGTTGAAAGAAAATCCCAAGGATCACCAAGTCCAACCCTTAGCTCTACACAGCACAACCTCAAGACCACACCATGTACCTGAGAGCATTATCAAAGGGCTTCTCAAACTCTATCAGGCTTGGTGCTGGGTCACTTCCCTGAAAAGCCTGTTCCAGTGCCCAACTACCCTCTGGATTAAGAACCTTTTCCTAATATCTGACCTAAACTTCCCCTGACACAGCTTCATGCCATTCCCTCTGGTTCCATCACTGGTCACCAGAGAGAAGAGGTCTGTGGAACTAGAAATGATATTGTTGTCCATGGGGACCAGTACTCTCTTTTCACAAGGCACGCATCCTGTAACATCCTTCATAAATCCTTTCCTCGCACCTGTAATTTAGATGGGAACACAACATTGGAACATTCTCGTATTCACGCAGAAAATAGACAGTGTTTTGCTGGAAGGAGGTAAACTATCTGCATATAATAGCAGAGCAGAAGTGACTGGGATGACAGTCAGAGATATGTAAGTGGCATATTGATTTTTACATTCTGCAAATAGCAAAAGGCAGTTGTCTCTTGATATGCTTGGATTAACAAAGCACAGCATTTGGCACTGGAAGTGTTACTGCCACAAAGCAGAAGGATGGGACCATAGTCTCTCTGCCTTAGATACAAAGCAGGCTGAAGGAGTTAAATGCCTGCAGTCCCGTGGAAAGCTGGCTGTGAGGCATTCATCAAATATGAGTCACCAAATCATCCACTACTGAGCCTTTCACTGTTTTCAGTTATCTCTGTGCTACCATGAATCCAACACTGTGGGAAGGTGAGGAAGCAGTGCTGGAATCGGGATGAGTCCCAGCTTTGCGATTGTTCAATACAGGGGATTCTTAGTCTGAAGTTTCAAGCCCATTTCTAACTGCCTTAGCTTGGAAAAAAATAAAAAAAATTAAGAACTTGATATATCTCATACAGGGAAAAGGAAAAGGCAGAAAAGCCCCAAATAATTTATGTGCCCTAAACGAGGAAGGGATAATGGACAGCAGCTAGAATGCAGGGTGGAAACCACAGCTTCATCAGAGAATCACAAAATCATAAAAAATGGTTGGGGTTGGAAGGGATGTCTGGAGTCCAACCTTGCTGCTGAAGCACACAAGGAAAGAAAGCTCTAGAGATGCAGAAGACATCTCAGGATGTGGAAGATGCCCTGAGATGCAGAAGATGCAAGGATTCAAAACCTGATGTCTGAGATGAACCAGCCCCACTCCAACCTATGCATGCTGCAGGATCATCCTGCCATATGGATAAGACACTTGGAATTCCAGCTTTGAAACAAAAGCTCCATATAATAGGAACCTATTTTCCCAGGTACCAATCAATAGGACATGAGTAAATGGCCTCAAGTTGTGCCAGGAGAGGTTTAGATTGGATATCAGGAAAAATTTCTTCAGTGAAAGGGTTGTCAAGCATTGGAATAGGCTGCCAAGGAAAATGGTGGAGTCACCATCCCTGGAGGGATTTAAAAGGTGTGTGGATATGGCATTGTTTAGTGCTAGGTTAACAGTTGGACTCGATGACCTTAGAGGTATTTTCCAACCTTAATGATTCTATGGAAATAAAGATCCCCTGTGGCAGCTCCTTGTTAGCAACAGCACAGTGCAGCAAAAGGAGGAAATTGCAGGGTATTGTCCTTAGTTTTAGATACCCATGTAGAACAGAACAGAAGCTTGTCCTAAATACATTTTCAAGAACTTTTATGTAGGAACTAGTGCCCCTACTGAGAAGCACAAAAACACAGGTGAATAGATGGACTTGGCAGTGCTGGATTAACAGTTGGAATTGATGACCTTAAAGGTCTTTTACAACCTAAATGTGACCTTAAAGGTCTTTTACAATGTAAATGTTTATATGATTCTGTGATTTGAGTCCCCTTTTCAGGCAGTAAGCACAGGCCAGAAAGTGCTTCAGCCTTGGAGCCGGACCTGTTGAGCATCACTCAGCACTGCTCAATGAATGCAACCATAAGACAGGTATCATGAAACAGAGGGGGGCCAGGTTGGGGTGTGATGTCCAGTGGTAACTGTTTGGTTTGTGCAGTGCTCCCCCACCTCCGAAAAAGAAGTAAGACTGTTCATTTGGGGCTCTCAGCATCCTTGTCTAGTGGAAGGTGTCCCTGTCCATGGCTGTGGGGGCTGGAATTAGATGATCTTTAAGGTCACTTCCAACTCAAACCATTCTGCCATTCTATGATTTAGGAGCACATTATCTTTTTGAAGGGGGCATTGCAAACAGCAAGGTAATCTATTTTCTTATCTTCTCAGAACCACTATAGAATAAATCTCTCATCCCAGATTGCTGAAACAGGAGGTTTCATGCCTACTGGCAGCAATCTCCTTCCTCCCTCCCTCCCTCTCTCTCACAACCAGTCTCTCTGGGATAGTAAGTCCCACTAAGAAAATCCCCAGATCCTGCTTCCTTGAGTCCAGCTCAGTCATGTAGATGAGTTTGAAGTCCCAGCCACCTCCTGCTGCTCAGCTGAGGGCAAACCATGCTGTCCATGAGCTAAGGCAAAAATTAAAAGCAGGTTTTACACCATGGTTTTGCCTTTCTCCTGCCTCGCTTTACCCAAGGTTCCTCTCTGCACTTTCAAATTAGGAGGTATGTCAGGCTTGTGGAACCAAGCCCAAACTTTCCTGAGAAAACACACCAGAGTCAAAGGCATGTTTTGAAAATAAATAGCAAAGCTGGCAAGCAAGGGTGATGGAAGATGGAACCAGCATTGTTAGAAGCTGGTAGGAATAAACTAAGAGGGGCTCTGCATGGAAGTTTCACACAGGACTCAGCTTCCTGCCAACAATATCTGGGGAATATTGCTCAATAACCAAAAGAATGAGCATTGAGTCTCAGAACGGGAAGAAATTAGAAGTGTCTGTCTAAGCCACCCCAGTGACATGAGGAATAATAATAGAGTGGGAGAAATAAGTGTGGAGTCAGGGTTAAAAAAATACAAGGAGAAACTGGGCAACAGAAAAGCACATCAGAGTTATAAAAAGAGACAGAGAAGGGAATTTTATTCATGAGCTTTCCAAACGCATTTGTCATTATCGCAGGCATGAGAATATTATTCTGCTGCTGTCAGGGGGCATGTGACGGGGCTTCAGCCATCAGAAAATCACTGCCAGCTGTCAGAGAGCCAAGCCATTAAGGGCCATGGGCCAACACCAATCACACTGTCAAGGAATACACTTGCTTGTCAAGGGATTAGCCGTCTGGCCTCCAAAGCCTTCAGAGAGTGTTGGCTTCAAAAATGGAGACAGTCATGTGAATAGCACAGGCCCTGACAATGGAAGCGGTGGATAGAAATGCTCCTTTTAAGTACAGGAGTAAGGAGAACAAGGAGGAAGGTGTTCAGCTGTTTCTGGTTGGCTCTGGTACATAAGGAGCTCTGAGTACTAGAGAGCATCCTTGATTCGACAGCATTAAAAAAACAATTAAATTCATCCAGAAGCACTGCTTAGCCTTTGATCAAATGGGCTGATGCACGACAGTGACCTCTGAGTGCACTGCAGCTTTCTTTGGGAAGACTGGCATGAGAGAGCAGCAAATCTGTGCTGCAGTCTCACTGAATTTTATTCCTCCTTCATTTAAGCATCAACAATACCCTAACTTTTGACAGTTGCGCCTTTTCATGAACAGGGCGCATGGTTTGGGTAGAAAAACTGATGCAGACAATTCAGTCCCCAGCCTTGTTCAGCAATGGTCCCAGAGAAAAGCCGGTCCAAGCACCAGCGGGGCTTACTATGTGGGTCCTTTTCTTATTTTACAGGTGATGAGCCTAGAACTGGCTTTTGAAGTCTAGCCTACAAAGAAGTCATTGTATCCATTTCTGTGAGACAGTCACACTCAAGGTTCTACCAGAAAGCCACAAAGCTATATTAATACAGATCACAGAAATCACAGTGTTCATGGAGGGTGTTCTACAGTGTGTGCTAAGCATATTGGGTCAAGCTGAAACTGTACATAAGCATTACCTAACGTTAAGTCACACCTACTGTGGCATTTGAACTCAACCACTAAGTGATTCAGACTGTTCACAGCTGCCATGCTCAGCACCCAGTGCAAGAAGTTGTCCAAGACAGGAATTCAGTATTATATCATATTGACTAATGATTGCAAACATAATGCTTTAACACAGGCAGAATTCAGTATATGATTCGTGCCCATGATGTAATTTCATATGTTGTAATCAGGTAATTCGCATTGTAATTAAATAATTATGTCACACTTCTGGATAAAACTTTTCAGAAAAGTGTGTCATGATGGACCCACTCTCACCTGAAGTTCTGATGTGAAACATATATGAATTTTGGTGTGTCATAGGATTAAAAAATCATTTAGGTTGGAAAAGACCACCAAGATCACCGAGTCCAGCCTTTGACCAAACATCATCATATCAACTAAACCATAGCACTACATGCCACATCCTGTGGTTTCTTGAACACTTCCAGGGATAGTAACTCAATCACTTTCCCTGGACAGCCCATTCCAATGCTTGACAAGCCTTTCAGTGAAGTTCTTCCTGATATCCAAAATGAACCTCCCCGGGCACAGATTGAGGCTTTGCCCTCTCATCCCATCACTGGTTGTCTGGGAGAAGGGGCTGACCCCCACCTGGCTACAACCTCTTCCAGGTAGTTGTAGAGAGCATAAGGTCTTCCCTGAACCTCCTTTTCTCCAGCCTGAACACTCCCAGCTCCCTCATCCACTCCTCACATGACTCACTCTCTAGACCGAAGGTTCATTGCCCTTCTCTGGATATGCTCCAGCAGCACAATGTCCTGAGGGGTTCAGAACTGAACAGAGGATTTGAGGTGCAGAGGAGTTCATGGGACTATCACTGCCCTGGTCCTGCTGGCCACACTATGGCTGGTAGAGGCCAGGATGCCATTGGCCTTCTTGGCCACCTGGGCACAGCTGGCTCACCAGCATCCTCAGATCCTTTCCTGCTGGGCAGTTTTCCAGCCACCCTTCCCCCAGCCTGTGGCGCTGCCTGGGGTTGTTGCAATGCGAGTGCAGGACCTGGCACCCAGTCTTATTGAACTTCACTCAATTGGCATTGACCCATCAATCCAGCCTGTCCAGATCCCTCTGCAGAGCCTTCCTGCCCTCCAGCAGATCAACACTCCCACCCAGCTTGGTGTCACCTGTGACCTTACTGAGGGCACCCTCGATCCCCTCATCCAGAAATCGATAAGGATATCAAACAGGATTCCCCCCAGTCTCCCAGGTTACTGGGAGTCTCTTCTGCTCCCTGTGCTTATGTACCAGGTCAGGGGTTGGTTATCCTAAAGATAACTGGCCTTATTGTCAAAGCCTGAGGCAAAGAAGGTATTAAGTACCTCAGCCTTAACCTCATTCTTGGTGACAATGTCCCTCCCTGCATCCAATAAAGAATGGAGATTTTCCTTAGCCCTCCTTTTGTTGTCAATGGATTTATAAAAACATTTTTTATTATCTTACACAGCAGTGGCCAGATTGAGTTTTAGCTGAGCTTTTACTTTTCTGATTTTCTTTCTACATTACCTAGTGGCATTCTTGTACTCTTCCTGAGTTGCCTGACCCCTCTTCCAAAGTTCATAAACTCTCTTCTTTTTTTTTTTTCCCCAGAGTTCCAGTGAAAGATTCTTGTTCAGTCAGGCTGGCTATTTTCCCCAGTTTAGAATGGATACCAGGAAGAATTTCTTCACCAAAAGGACTGTCAAGTTTTGGAACAGGATACCCAAGGAAGAGATCCCTGGAAGGATTTAAAAGACATGTAGGTGTGGCACTTAGGGACATGGTTTATGTGTGGGCTTGGCAGTGCTGGATTAGTGGTTGGGCTAGTTATCTTAACAGATCTTTTCCCACCTAAATCATTCTGTGATTCTATGACTCACTTCTGTGACATCAGCTCCACTTCTTGGTAGCTGATGCCACAATAGAGTAGGGTACCTGGTAGAAAAGCTCCAGAAAATGTCTCTCCCTGTCTAGTAATGAGCTGTCCTGCTGAGGCTGCTCATCAACAATTTACTGTGGAAGTGGAGGGACACGTCACCCCAGAAGAAAGTGGGAAGTGGAAATGTATTATTGTATTTCTTTATGTTTCCTTTTATCCCCCTTTTAGTTCATAGGCTTGAAATATCCAAGCTATGCTAATAAAGTTGAATTGTCTGAGCAGCCTCTTTTATTGATGACTTGTTAAAGAAAAGAGTTTGGCTGAGGTGTAAGTTGATTAGCTCACTGGTAATTAACTGATATCCAGAAAAGTAACAAAGGATTTTGTCAAGTAAATAATGACTTGATCTTTCCTTTCCTCCTCCTTCCTGCAGTAAATGAGAGAAATGTAACATTACATGAACAGAATGTGCTTCATTTCCAGGCTAAATGGAAAAATTTGCATATGTTTGGGGTAAATATGCCATTTTCCTGGAGATCAAGGAAAAGAATAGCAGCTGCCTTCCCCACCGTTGGTGCAGTGCAACTGAAGATATTTCAGATGTTTATTTTTTTTTTTAACATTGACATTTTAATATATGTGCATCTGCTTACCACTGAGACTCTTTGGTTGTTCCTAGTAGTTTTCTCCTTTTGTTCCAGAGATTTTTCAAAAGCAGCAATATGAGGAAATTGCTTTTGCTGTCCATGAGACCAAGTGACAAGCAGTGCACAATTGGATTGGCAGGGTTTTTAGAGTATGATAAAATACTTTCCAGGTTCAGACACTAATTGATTCATGACACAAAATACAGTTGATGAATGGTTTATGGGTGCTTTCTTCCTTAAACTGAAAGTTATAAGAAAAGGGGAAACACTGGCAATAGCTAATTATTCTAAATCCATTCCTACCACAGTTTTAGGATAAAAATAGTTACAGTTCTTCTCCCTCCCAGACCATATTAGACTGTCTCCCAGCCAATTTCTTGCTTCTTGACAATATTTTTCCTTCAAAATTTGCCTTAAGTAACCCTTATATGGAATTCCCTTATGGGAATGGGACTTCCATTCCTGCAGTAGGCAGTCACTGAGCTGTCCTTGACCAATCTCCAACTGATCCCAAGAGAGCCTGGGAGGGACTTTTTACAGGGGCATGCAGTGACAGGACAAGGGGTGATGGCTTTAAAATGGAAGAGGGTAGGCTTAAATGGATATTAAGAAGAAATTCTTTAATGTGAGGGTGGTGAGGCAGTGGAACAGGCTCCCCAGAAAAGCTGTGGATGCCACATCCCTGGAAGTGTTCAAGGCCAGTATGGACGGGGCTTTGTGCAACCTGGTCTAGTGGAAGGTAACCCTCTCTCCCCTGGCAGAAGGTTTGGAATGAGATGATCTTTAATGTCCTTCCAACTGAAACCATTCTATGATTCTATGATTCTGTGATTCTATGATCCTATGATCATACACTCAAATCAGTATGAGTCAGACAGACACACACCAGGATTTTGCACTTAAAATCAGCGATACCAGAAACTTTAGGAGCATGAACATAGGTGGGAGAAGGCCTCAGCTTGAAGAGCCTTGGCTGGACATGTTAGCAAACCGATGTTGACACCCCAAAGCTTGCTACTCATGGCCACATGCCTCCACAAGGTAGCTGGTATGACCAGGAGATTCCTGCCTAGTCCACCCAGTGGCTTTGAACACTGTCAAGTCACATAAAATGTGGAGATTACAAAATATTTCCTGCAGGGTTGAAAACATATTTGTTGGAAAACAACTCCCTTACCTCTTCGCCACAGCAATACCATGATACTATGTATAGATTGTTGACTGCAAGCTGCCAGTGCCTTCCCTTCTCTTCCCCAAAAGGAGATGAGTGTAAGAGAGAGCCAGTGATGTGTCTTCCTCCAAACACCTTCTTGTCTCCATTCATGGGGAGGGAGATAGGATAGGAATAAAATGAGAGGAGTGATGCTCCTGTTCTCACCATCCAAAAAGTGCTACTGTCACTTTTTGCATCCCAAATGGACTCAGTGCTGCCTGTTCAAGGACTGCACAGAGCCAATGTTTCATGGCTGTTGTCCTCCAGCATATCTCTCCTCCCAGATTTCAAACAGGGAGCTCGTAATTTGTCCTAAGGACAAGTGACTCCAATGAATGGTATAATATACAGAAGCAACAGGCTGCCCAGGTGGAATCACCATCTCTGGAAGTGTTCATAAAACCTGTGGATGTGGCACTGGGGGACATGGTTTAGCGGTGAATGTGGTGGTGGTGGATTAACAGTTGAACTCAGTGATCTTAGAGGTTTTTTCCAACCTTAATTATTCCACAATTCTATGATTCTAAGTGAGACTGCTTTCCTTGAATGTCTCAGTTCCAACCATCTGAGATCAAAGGAAGTCCAAGAGCCAATTAGGTATGCACCTCCCATGGATGCTGTGAGTACACATAACCTAGCAGGGCTTTCATTGACCTCAAACCAAAGCAGAGTTGTTTTTCAGAAGAGAGTAAGAACTTGGGATTCATGACCTCGCCCAACTTCATCCAGCCGAAAAAGCCAGACATCTAAGCTTAATTCAGTTCACAAAATCAAAGATATTTAGTGCTCTTGGAGACAAAGCACCTGAGGACCATATGGGATACAACAAGGGATGTAGAGAAGTTCCGGTGATCCCAGGGCATCCTGCCTGGCCTTCAGCTGTTGCTCTGGAACAATCTCCAGTGACACAAGATGCCAGCATTTAAGAAAGTGAACTGAGCCTGTAAAGCAGGATTCAAACTGAAATTAACACACTTCAATATTGTTACAAACTTTGTCTCTTCATATTGAGCTCTGTGTATGTAAATTAGCAGGCAGAAAAAGACAACTTGCTATGTTTTTCCTAAAGAGAAAGCTGTTTACAAGTGTAAACAATGAACTGTTATGGCATTTGCTTTTACTATTTTAAAGCACTAGAAGAACTCCAAAGCACAAAGGCAAACCAATTCCTAGACTCCTCTGAAAGTCAATGAGATTGAGGCACATGCCATTTGTGCTTTTCAAAAGTCTCCTTCCCATGATAGATTTTCATTTGATGTTTCAGCTTAAACCAGTGTACATTTACCACAGACATTTTGCAGCTGGTAAGGGCTCTGATTCACATATACAGGTGAAGTAAGCTCTGATAACTGGAGAAGAGCTCTCCTTCCACCATTCTCCCTGTGTCAACTGCTTCTCCCTTGGGAATGAATGAACAGCAGGTTTATCTCCTCCCTTACCAATTTCAACCCTCAAAATTAGTGCAAAGTGACATGAATCTTACTTCATACTAGTACAATGGGTTCAAAGATGCAGGTGCTTGGAGACACCTACGCAGGCTCTGTGCTTGCAGAGCTGTAACCACCAGGTGCAGAAAAGCTTCAGCTTAATTCACTGCCACAAGAAAGCAAACATCCTCATTCTGGTAAAATGGGGCCTGCTGTGGATGGTATCAGCTTTTGATTTTAAAACTTTTAGGATACATCTTGATAGACCTGAGCAGCCAGGCTTTTGCCAGAAAAAGGGTGAGACAGAAAAAATACCTCCCTAAAATCTGCCTTGAGGACTGGGTATAGGACTGAACCATCATCAGTGTGAGGGAATGTTCTGTCCCCAGCAAGTCACACCTTCTTCCCTAAATATCTGCACTCAGGAGCCCCTGTTTCCATCAATCTTTTATAACACTATTCAGATGGTTGTATTCATACTGAACCCATCAGCGCTGGGTGCTCACTGCATTCACAGAGCTGCAATCCGTGATGCTGTCATTCACCACCGCAATCAGTTGCCAAAATGTGTACAATAGCCTTGAGAATATGACTAAGAACAGTCATATTACACTGGGGAAATTATGAATATTTATATGGCTCTAAGATATGAGTCCCCTTGATGATAATTTACAAATGCCTGACTCCATTTAACTCCAGCACAGACATTTCTGCTTTACCTAGCAATGAGCAGGCAATCAGATCTGCTAAAGTCCATTAAAGTTTCTTGGACCAAAGCCTTCTCCATGTCAGGAAACAACTTCTCTTTTTCACTCATTCAGGTGCCAAAAACTTACCGTGATATTACTTCAGGTGTAATTATCATCATCCTGGCACCAGTGCTCACAAAGAGCCCTCAAACTTCAGGGCACATTATAAAGAGTCTGATTCAACCTCTTATAATCCTACTTTTAGCATCTTACTCATGCTATCTGCATATAAATCAATGGGATAAATTACATGTTACACAGGATCAGGCTTGCAGAATCTAGAGGTGTTCATGCCCTTTTTCTGTAACCAGTATCGACTAGATAATTCAGAAGGCTGCCAATAATGACATTTGGAGCTGTAGTATTTAGAAACCAACTTTATGATGGAAAGTAAGACTTCAGAGCTGAGAGTCACAATGCAGGATTCCACATGTAAGATGGTGCAAATGCTATGACCCAATTTTAAAAAAGGCCTTAGAAGAGCAGCAAGTTCATAAGATGCTCAGAGGGCTGGAGCACCTCAGCTGTGGACACAGGCTGAGAGAGTTGTGATTGTTTAGCCTGGAGAAGCACCAGGGAGACTTTATAGCTCCTTCCAATACATAAAGGGGCTCCAAGAGAGCTGGAGAACAACTTTTGACAAGGGCATGGAGTGATAGGACTAGGGGAAGTGGTTTTGAACTGGCAGAAGGCAGATTTAGATTAGATACTAGGAAGAAATTCTTTTATGTGAGGGTGGTAAGGCATTGGAACAGGTTGTCCAGTTAAGCTGTGGATGTCCCATCCCTGGAACTGTTCAAGCCTTTGAGCAACTTGGTCTCATAGAAGGTGTCCCTGCCTACAGCAGGGGTGGGGGTTGGAACTAAAGGATCGATAAGATCCCTTCCAACCCAAACCATTCTGGGATAATTACATGTTTGAACAGGCAATTGAAAATTGAAAATTTGAATAGGCAATCTGTAGCATAAAATTCAGTTTTGTTTTTGTGACTGATATCTTTATTTTAACATTATGAGAACTAAGCAGTGAAAACATCTTCAAGATTTTATATCAATTTTATCTTCCCCTTTGCACACAAACACTGATGAGAGAGAATAAGTACAATCTTCTCCAACATATGTCTCCATAAAGAGTTCTAAACAATCTGCTTATTTAGTCTCATTTTATTCAGAAATAAAACAATGAGCAGCGCAAGCCATGATAAAGTGTTTGCATAGAGCACAGAGAGATAAAAATGTTCTTCAGGTGTTATTCCCTGAATTTACCTGATCACAAAGGGCTGAACACATGCCATTTCTGAACAGCAGTCCTTTCCCATTCCCAAGCAAAATACTACTTGATCCACACACTAAAGTGACAGAACATATCCCTCTAGTGGTGTAAACTGAAGTGATTCAATTACTCACTGATCAGTTAAGCCATGAGGTTTCAGGGCAACATTAAACTGTATGGAAAGAGGATCCTTTGCCACAGGCAACCTGAGGCTACAGGACACTACTCCATAGGCATGATAAGTACATTTTTAGTAATATTGAAAATAAGCATTTCAGGAGCTCAATGTTTGGTTTTTGTTATTTCAGAAACAAGGCATTTCCTCCATAGGTTGTACAGATCAGACAAAGAAAATCGAACGCCTGGACAGAGGTAGGTTTGATCCTTTAATCAGATAGACCACATTTAGATGCAAGGAACTTTAGGCTGCCACTTTATATCCAGTGCAGTATTGGACAGGACAAGGCATAGCTCAAGGTTACAGAGGAAAAGTAACCATTTTAATATGTATTATTGTCACAGCTGAAGCAGGCAAAGTTGGTTTTGTGGAAGACAAACTCACCTCCACAAAACATTTTCAGGAGGAAAAAAGGGATGTATTATAACAGCCTGGGGCTGCCTCTTCAATACTATCCTTCTGAGTGCTGTGACTGAAAGGTTTGTCAGAGTTCAAAAGCAGAGAACCAAGCCACAGAATAAGTCAGAAGTAAATGCATATTGTGATGGAGAATAATCCAAAGACATGCCAAATAAATAAAAATTCCCCAGTGATTGAAATTAAGGGCAAACTATGCATTTTTCTTGTCTTTCTGTGGAAATCAGAATGGATGACTACCTATATTATAGGTATGTCCCACATACAATCTTTCATTAATTTATCTTGCCCAGTTTTAAAGCCAGTTTCATGTCTGACTTCTTTTTCTATTGTGGTGAGAAATCTTGTCGCCGACATGCACATGATGAGAAAAGAAACAAGCATCAATATTTTTAATTATTCATTTAAAGCCAACTGTAATTCAGTATTACAAAAAAATGCGTAAATTTTTCAACATTGTTGCTATTTTTGCTCCTGGTGAGCAAATATTTATTATTAAATATTTAACTATTAGTTAATATTCAAAATATTTCATAGTTGTCTCTTTAGTTTCTGAACAACTGCAATTTCAAGTTTATTATTTTTCCATCAAGATCTTCTAATCTTAAAGTGGTTTCTCATGAGAACAAAAGATAGATCAGAGCCCTACAAAATTCTTTATTATATAAACTGAACCTTCAAAAGTCTGAAAAGCAAAAGTGCATCAAGCAGGCCAGAATCCTCCTCGTTGTTAACAGCCAGTTTTGTGCATCTTGATCAGTCTGGTACTCTTCCAGACCCCAGTCTTGAAAGTCTAAATCTGAGGAAGTAATCTAGGTCCGAAAAATACAGGAAGACAGGTATGCATATAAAAATCCACAGGGATTTTGATGATGTTTTGACAATTTAAGTGTACTGTCATTGCCATCACTAAAACAAATTCTATTTTAGTGCTTTATAGCATTATGAGAAATAGTGGTATATGTTAGATACATCTCCACCTGATACTGGAAGCAGTTATACACAAACTGAACTTCAGAAGGCAAGGAAGTCTTTGAGATAGATGTATACATTCTGAAACAGCAGTATTTACAGTAGGAAAGGCCTGTGTTTAGATTGGCATTTCTTAGCTTACAGAAGGAAAGGTGAGAAGAAATGAGATGTAGAAAAAGCAATTTGTGTGTTTATATGCAGGTGTAATAAATTCTGCTGGCCAGCAGGGTGTAAGCACTGTGTACAGACCCCAAGGTCTACCCAAAGCTTCTCCTTGAGTCTTTGGATCGCCTTCAGAGAAATAAAACACACACAGTACTATCAGGCCTTTACTGGTGCACTTTTTTCTTTTCCCCTGCATCTCAAGTCTTTCCATTTTTAGATTGTACTTGCCTTTGGATACCAACTCTGCTTGAGAAGCACTTTGCATATTATGGTGTAAGTATAGTACACGTAGTAAGCACAGAGAAAACTAAATAAGGCATCAGATGAGAGGAAAACCCCCATTTAGTAGGCATGCTATAAAAAACCTCCTCCCTTCTCCCAGCCCACGAGTATGAGGAACACTTGCTTCTTCATAGCCTTCAGGAAGGAATTCTTCACTGTGAGGGTGGTGAGGGACTGGCACAGACTGCCCAGAGGAGCTAAGGCTGCCCCATGCCTGGAAGTGCTCAAGGCCAGGCTGGATGGGGCTCTGAGCAGCCTGGTCTACAGGAAGGTGCCTCAGACACAGCAGGGGCTTGGAACTGAACAATCTTTAAGGTCCCTTCCAACTCAAACCATTCCACGATGCTGTGAAGCTGTGTTTTAACAACATGAAGGCAGCATGCTGCCTCACTCGCCTACAAACCCTCCATGAAGTCTGTAAGGAAACCTGGAGTGGAAAGCTGAGGGAGGAAACCTCCTCACTTGCCCACAGACCGCTTTGAAAAGTGGGTGAGGAGAGCGCCGTGCTGTTGCACATACCCCCTCACTCCCACAGGGTTATTGCTGGGGTTCTCTGAGAGCCAAGCGTGCCTCGCTCCAAAGCTTCCCCACAGCCACGTTTTTCACCACAATTGCTTCTCCGCCCCTGTTTCCCCCGTCCGGCAGGCCGTAGCCCGTCCCCATGGCGACCGCGGCTCCGCCCCGGCCGGGCGGGCCCAGCGCCGGCCCCGCCCGCTCTGCCGCCGCCGCCGCTGCGCTCTCGGCCCGACGCCCTTCTCCCTGCGCTTCCCCTGTGCCCTGGCTCTGCTCTAGCCTGGAGCGGGCGCTGCGATGGCTCCGGCCGCCGACCGGGAGGGTTACTGGGGCCGGCCGACCTCCACCCTGGAGTGGTGCGAGGAGAACTACGCCGTCTCCTACTACATCGCCGAGTTCTGTGAGTGGCCGCTCTGGCCCCGGCTCCTGCTCCGGCCCCGGGGGCCGCGTCCCACCGCCGCCTTCTTCTCCCTGCCCGCAGCCCTTCGTGCTCTCTCCTCGCGGCGGGAGAATCCCTTCTGCTCCCTGGCCCGTCTTCCTTGCGGGGTGACGGTGCCGCTGCCCCTCAGCCAGCCCTGGTGGGTGGCCATGGGTGTTTCCTACCGCCTTCCCCCGCAAATCCGTGTCGTAAGGAGGGGGTGGTGTAGCCCACTCTCTCCCCAGCGTGTTGTTTGGGCCCCCATCCCAAGCGTGTCCCTTCGGCCTGTGTCCATAGGGATGGCAGGGCTGGAGCGGGGGTGCCAGGGGCCTGGGATGGGGTGGCCCGTGTGGAGGGTCCCAGGGGTTATCACGGGAGCTGGGAGGGTTGTGTGGCACCGTAGGCAGGGGTGAAGAGAGGGAACTTTGGCTGAAGTCGTGCTTGTGGTGCCGCGCCGTGAAGCCGCACGGGTCTGCTGATCTGCTCCCCTTGAGGTGGGACTATCTGCCCAGCCTGGACGATCAAACCATGTGAAACTGTTCAGGGAGAGAAAAGGGATCTGCCTATGGAAGACAGGCCTTCATCCAGGGGAAACATCTTCCCCCAGCTGGTCTTTGGTGCCTCGGGATGACCGTCATCAATCAGGTGGCTCTGCTGCAGGTGGTGGGAGTTAAGAGAGGCTCGAAGGGTCGTTCTGTTGCACGTGGTTGTGTTTTAGGATAGCTCAGAGCAGTGGCAAGAGCAGGCCGTTCTTTTGACCCCAAAACTCTGTTATTCAGAAACAGCCAGGAATTTAGATATAGTAAAGCATGTTTCAGGGAAGGAAAGAAAGAAGAAAGGTGCCTCAACTACAGGGTCATCCATCAGGTGCTTAAGAAGGGATTGTATTGCAGGTGGTAAAGGATCAAGCCCTATGTTACCGAGGTGTTGTTGGAAAAACTACATATTTTTGTATCCTGGGCAGCGACTTTAAAGGGTATAGAAGTTAGTTATGTGCTGTTGGCTGGCAGACACCCTGTACTACAAAAACTTTCACACGTATTAGGTAGGTGGCTGCCTTTTAAGTGTTAGGGCCCTGGGAAAATAGTACTAAAGTGACCAGGCTCACCTACCCTGAAGTGCTTGAAGTGGGCAGTTTGAGGAGGCTTTTCACATAGCTGGGATGCTTCAGCAGCGGTTTGGAAGAGCTTGGCATGCAGAAGATGGAGGGTTCTGGGTGTCCATGCCAAGCTGTGACTCCTGGTTGCTAACACTGACATGGGTGAGTATCCAAAATGAATAGTTGTGAAAGAGTTTTCAGAATGTAGGAATAGGAAGGAGAACAGGATCTGAAATGAACGACAGCAGCATAGAAACTCAGAGGGAAAAGGAAGTTGGTGTGTAGATTTGTGGCTGAGAAGAGGCAGGCTGGCTGAAAAGGAAACAAAATTAAATATTCTTAAAAGGAGACAAACTTGGAAGTTTTTAAAATAGAATGAGACTTTTGCAGAGTGCATATTTTTGTATTTTCCTTGTTGTCAAGCATAATTTGTGAGATAATTCTCATAGGGAAGAGGAAGCTCTGTTGCTTCACTAATATAAAAATAAATTTGACTAGCATGTAAATTTTTTAAATAATCCCTGCATTGTTGGCCTTGTGAACTGATACTTTTCGTCTACTTTTAGATTATTCAGGAGAAGGAAAATGAGAATGAGAGTAATGGTGGGAGGAAGAAAGTCTTGTATGCTGAAGAAAAAGGTAGTAATTATACACGGTCTTGTCCCTCCTTATGGTTTTGGTGTTTGGGACCATGGTTTGTTGGTCTGTCAGTTGCACTGAAAAAACTGTATATAAGGGCTGTGCTGTAAAGTAAAGTGTTTAAATGGTCTGTTTAAAATGCAAAACAGTAAGTAAGCCCACTTTGGTTTAGGGTTAGCTTAACAGCAGCTAATTTCAGTCCAGATGCCAAGACGGTTTAGGTTTTACAGAACTTCAGCAGTAGTTCTTTAACAGTACTTTCACAGTTTGAGGCAATAAGTGGTGTGGGGATATTATTTGAAGTTTTGCCTTACAGAAGAGTGAGTATCGTTTTCTGACTTGGTACCACTCAGGTAAAGCTGATGGTATGTAAAAATTGTGCATTAAATGTTTGTAATTAATAATTTATAATTATAAGAAATTGAAGAATTATAAGAAACCTGGAGGCCCAAAGATTGAAAAATACTGGCAGGTCAAAACCAAATAGGTTGCAGACTGAAGAGGCAAATATAAAGCTTGTTGTGCAAATTACATTTTTGTGCCATTTAGCAATTTGGTTTTAATATTCTACTTTTAGTACAAAATTGCTACATTGTGTTCCAAAAGCCCACATGCAGTTCCTTGCCATTCACTCCCTAAAGAACTAGTGTTAATGATGGCAGTTTATCAATTGTATGTAGTGAGAGATGTGGAAGTGAGGTAAGGTGGTGTTGTAGCACTTCAGACTTGCATTCTCTTGATGTATCCCAAACACAGTGATCTCTATTCAAAAATTCTTTTTTTTTATAATGAAAAAGCTTTTTCTTGCCTTTCTGAGTCTGCACCTAGCCACTTTTTCTCCCTTGTGGAGGTGGATGACTAACTACTCTGCATCCTTCTGTAGCATATTAAACCAACTGAAATGGAAAACCAGTTGAAAAGAATTGTTTTCTGAGCTTAAGCCTTAAAATGAGTCTTAAATCCCTCACTGAACAAATATATTGTATGGTGTAGTAAATCCCTTTTTCAGTGTTTCTCAGGAGTTCTGGATTGACTCCTGTGTGCTGGAGGGCAAGTAGTAGACATGTGGTTTTTTTCCTTCATTAAAACTAAATCGTTCCAGGTCCCAGTGCTTGAATGCTGAATTACCAAAACTTTTGTACACTTGATAAAGAAAAATAGTAAATTATAAACCCGCCATCCTCCCACACAAGCAAATAGAAAAAGGGCAAATAAAAGTTCTTTTTTTTTAATATTTAGTACTCATATGTTACAGTTTGCCCCTTATTTTAGCAGGGTTGATGTTTCAGGCCAGTTTAATCCACATAGCATTAAGTTTTGGGAGTCTGTTTTGATATGACAGGAGCCTTGCCCTTCTTGTGTTCACTGTCATCCCTGTAAGAAGAGTTTCTCTTTTAGAATATGATGAAAAAATGTAACTAATCTTCACATATTCACTTTGCTGAAAGCATGTAGAGTAGTACCAATTTAAACATACTTTAAATTCAAAGGAGCCCAGTGTGGTACATGAGGGCTTATAATTCCCAGTCAGGAGAATCGTGGGGGCGAATTTGTTGTTCTTATGAACAGAATGCAGTGTTCCAGTTTGAAAAAAAACTTGAGTCATGTTTCCAGTTATGTTGCTTTGAGCTATCGTTGTCCAGGAGTAATATGCATCGTCTACAACATGACTGGTTTAGAGATAGTATGTCCTTATGCTGGCATTTACAGCAGCAAGCATCTAGAACATTGCTTCAGGCTTCTCAGGGAACTGAAAGAAATTATTTCTTTCTTGGCTTCTGGTCCTGTCTCAGCATGTTCTGATGTCTTCATATAAGAAAATATTTTTTTATCATTATCATTACCAGAGTTAAATCCATTGGTTTTTGTTTTCATTAGAGATCTGGTGAGCGACTTCTTGTAACTGGGCTTTCTTTATGAGACTCTTTCTTAGAAAAAAAGCCACCCAAGTCATGAGAATCTGCCCATGTTTCTAGCTATTTTTGTTCCTCTTCCTTAAATCCTTCCGACTTTTGCTTCAGACAAGAGATTGAGATAAGGTTACTGTTACTTGTGTTGTTCGATGTGAGATGTCTCATTATCTCACATCTTGGATGGCATAGAGTGCTGTGCAAGCATTCTCTGCATTGTGAACAGTGACACAAAAATACTGTTGTTTCTTTCCAGGCATTGCTCAGAAAAAACAGCTGCCAAACACGCACAGATCTCTGCTTTCCATGGGGATCATTACTTTAGAACTTAAAAACTTGCAAAATTTACTTAAACTTAGAATAATGTCATTAATGTCATTGAATTTGTACTGCCACATATGGATTGTCACTTGTTTCTCTTGGGTGTCTTGCTGCGTTTTGCCTTTTTTTGCCAGAGGCTTTGGAAAGCAGCCAGAGACTGTTGGGCTAGGTACTGTCTATGTGAGTTTAAAAAAACTAAAATAAAGCCAACTGTTTGCCTTCAAGAGCTCTGCCTGTTTTTTCAGTAAGAAAGTGGCAGATGAAGGAAGCATCATCAGGTTTAATTGAGTGTGATCAGCCCAACTGCCTGGCTGAGATGGAATGATTTAAAGATGACATGACACAGATGAGTTCTAAAGAGTGCTTTAACAGAAGACAATGTCACAGGCTCATAGACTTTAAGACTGAAAGGAATTTGATTGTGTAAATTTAATGACCTAATTGGAAGAAACCACATCACAAGTTTCCTCTGGAAATTTATCTGGCTTCTTGAGGGAGCTCCTTCAACTGAGGGGACACTGCAGGCAAAACGTAAAGGAAATATTAAACTGATTGATGGTGAGTGTAAAGTCAAGTGGAGTGTGCAGAACAGTGCTCTGCTGTGCAGTGCATTTTAGGATGAACACTTCTGTCTTGCTTTTTGTGCTGCGGACAAAAAGAAGTTGAAAGGGGGGTTCCTTCCTTCAAAGAATAGTATAGCAGAAGCAAAATCATAGGCCAGATGGTTTCTACTGCTATGGGTTTTTTTAATTTCTTTCTGTTTGATTTTGAATCAGTGGCAAATACTCTTGCATTAATTTATTTCCTTTCCTAGGCTGTAAATGTACATTCTTGGCTTAAGCCTAAAGATAGTCTTGTCACACTGTTCTGATGCATTTTGCCATCACTAATGATTTATATATTATTTTTAATTCTTCCTTGCTTTTTAGCCCTCGTCCATGATGCAACTCTACCGTTTATCTCATGACAGCTTAATTTTCAGTTTTCTCAACAGCCTTCATTGAAAGATGGGGTCGAAGGCTCTTCGAAAGTTGATTTCTCCAATCATCAGTTCTCATTTATCCATCATGTTACGAATATGCTTAAAACTTGGCAGATGCTGTGCTAATGGACCACATTTGTGTTTATCTACTAATATATGTGTAGTTATTAAGTGACAATAAAATTCTTAAATATGGTTTAACAAAGGATTTGATTTCCCTGTAATTAGTGCTTCATATTCAGTACTTGTACAGCTGGCAGTTGGACATCTGCCACTCCAAATGGTAACAGAGCAGTGACATTTGTACAATTTAATATTTTTATGTGCAAACTGAGGCAGACAGGCTTATGAGCTGCATGATATGAATTTGCAGAATATATATTTGTAGCTAGAAATAGGAAGATTAATAAAATAAATTATTGTAAAGGATCACTGCTGACTTTTAAGTTACTTTTAATGAGCTTTTAGTCACAGATTAAAAACTTCAGTCATAATTGAAAAACAAAAAGTCTTTAGTCTGGAGTTTTGTTGTGTGTCTTGTGTGTGTGAAACTACTATTTATGTAATGCATTTTCTGTATTTGCTGGTGCCTTTCACAGATAAGTGGTAAAGATTTTTTTATTCTTTAAAAAGAAAGATTTAATAATCACTGCAAAAATGTTCAAAGGAGCTCTGGGAATTGTCTCCAGTCCCAACAGCTCAGCAGTGTGTGGTTGTTTTATCTTGCAACACATGTAAGTGCTCAGACAGTTGGCTGTTTCTCTGACTACCTCAAGAGGATCATGGAAAGGTTTGTGGCTCATGAAAGATTAAGAAAATGCAAAGAGTTCTTTTAATTCAAAATATGACGTTACAATGCTAGAACAGAAGCCACTTGCTAGTGCTTATCAGGGCAAAGCTGCCTACCTTAGATTGCCTTCTAGCTGGGGGCTCTTTGCTCCTGCCTCATTAATTGCAGACGTTTTCCCATCCATTAGCAGAGAAGCTAAATTAAAGGTGCTTTTTATTCTGCGGTTGTGGAAGTACTACAAAGAGCAAAAGAATATGTTAGGAAGGGAGAAGTTCTAGAGAAGGTTACAATTAAAAAAAAAACAAACCAGCAATGCTGCTTTACTGTCAATCATTTACCATTAATTGATCTGAATATTCCCACATAGGCAAGCTCAGGGTAGAGTCTCAGTGATTTGCTGGGTACTGTTTAAATTTAAGGTTTCAGGCACAGACACTTCTTTGTACTTTAAAATGCAATTATAAAATATTTTGAGTTTTTGTGCTAGCTCAAAAACCTGGAGTGTCTAACCATATTTTTTCTGTTTCTAAAATTTAATTTCCTTGAAGAAATTTGCTGCCTGTGCACTGTGATCAGTGATTGAAAAACTGATATTTCTAAGTGATCTGTGAAGTCAGCATCTGCAGGATCATTATCTCCTTTACAGTCAGGTCCATCATACTCTGGCAGAGTAGGTACTTCAGTGTGTCTGGAGTCTGGGAGGCAGAAGTTGTTCTGTCTGTCAATCCCCATGGGAAGATTGCACCCTTTATGCCCCTTCCTCAGCCTTACAAAGCTCTTCTTCAGTTCTTTGCCTCTCCACCAACTGGTGACTCAACCTGCCCTGCATATTGCAGAGCTTTCCTGAAGGAAATTCCAAACTTTATTTGAAAATTGAGATTAGTGTCCAGCAGCATGTCTATTTCCCAGCTGTGTCCTGAGGCTTTAGTTTCTTTGATTTGGTTTTACATTATTCCTTGGTTTCTTTGGACGTGTTTTCTGGATGCAATGTCCTTGGAGTGACCCTGAAATTATATGTGCAGAGTGTGTGTCTCTTAAAGGATCTCTCACTGGCTTTGTGAGTAGGAAGGTATTTTCCCTTAGCCTAGTCCAGTTAATGTTCAGATTCACCTCTCTAACCAGAGGAACTGGAGAAGAGTGTCACCTGATTAAGCTGGGCAAGGTTCAGGGCTTTAGTTTGAGACTTGACTTTTACATTTGAGAAGGCAAGATTTGGGCTTCTTCAGGCAGGAAAGCAGACAAGCAGAATTAGGAAAAGACATGGTGTTAGGGGTGAGCTGAACATCTGTATGTTTTGTCTGAATTTGGTATGAATTTTATATGTATTTCAACTAGTAAGATTTCAAGGTATCAACTTAATGGTCATAAGACATGACCCTAGAAGCTTTTGATTTATGCAGTGGTTTAAAGAGCTCAATATTTGCAGTAAACTCAAGATGCCACTACTCTCTAGGCTGGATTTTTAGTAATTGCTAATTCCAGTTAGATAAGGATTTTCATTTGAAAAAGAACCAGCATCTGGGAAACAGATGCAGTATTAGCTCAAAGAAGTCCTTTAGAGTACCGAGCATTAAAATTAGCCTGAACATTGTCAGTCTTGGGACAGAGTATTTCTGTGTTAACCTAATGAACAAATGACAGATCTTTCTTCATCTTCCCTGGTCAACACCTTTTGTTTGTTCAGGCAAAGACCTGTTTCCGGACTGGAAAGCATGCTATTGTGATCCCTTCAAATGGGTATTTTAAGTTTCAGTGAGGAAACCCAGGGATAACTGAAAAATTACTTGAATGTATGTCTTGGAGAAAGAGGATCTGCAAATCTGCCTTGCTCTGAAATCAAATGGGCCATGTGCAGCAGGAAGCTAAAGTGACCAACAGAACTGATGAACTGTTTTTGTTATCACAGAGTGGAGTTTATATTTCTTCTAGGTAAAATGGGTATATTTTTCTTCTACAAGTATTTACCCTTTCTTGCCCAGCAAACCTTTTCATATTTGTGTTTCTCATTGCAGATCTGATTGTTCTTGGAGGTAGTTTGCAGTGCTCCTCTCCTGCCAGAGACTTCCAGGTCTGGTACTGGCCCCAGACTGCAGCAGCCAAGCTGCTCTGGGGGTTTTTGCACTCAGCTGCAGGGTGTATTTTTATTGATATTCCTGCATTCCTTCCACAGGATACAGACCTCTTTTTTTTTTTTTTTTTTAGATTTTAAATCTTACAGACTTAAGAAAAAACCCACAATATATAAACTCAGAGTTGCTCCAGGTAATATTTTGCTCATGAATGAAAACTGATGTCTTTATCTTTTTTTTCTTTTCTTTTTTTTCCAAATCCTTGTCCCAGTTGTGAAAATTACCTGTATAAGCAGAAAGGACAAACAGTACCCAACGTGCTAACCAGTGTATGAGTAGACTGCCTGTAAAATCAGAGAGAAACAAAACTTTTTGCCTTGTTTTTTCAATTTAGTGCAAAAATGTAGAAAAAAAGGTTGGCAATGCACTTGTGTTTGTAGCAGTTTTATGCAATCTCCATAAGCTGCCGCTAGCAGCAGCAGTGTAGAAGTTCAGGGTTTTCTTTTGATGTAACAGAGCAAAAACCAGAGGATCATTGCTGGTTTGTGCTACTGGAGAGTGCAGTGTCTCTGTAAGAATCAGTTCAATTTAATTGTGTCGATGCCTCAGAAAGCAGAGAAGTGTACTGTGGTAATGAAATCATACAGCAGATGTTGTTTTCATTCACTTAAACAAACTGCTACGCCTTTGTGATCTGTGATATCACAGTTGCTTTTCACTCGGAGTTTTCGTGGCTGTTAAATCTTTTGAGGCCCGAGTTGTATAATCCTCATAATATATTCTTCTGCTCAATGCCTAACATCAGCACAGTACTGAAATGCTGAAACTCTTGAGTCTATCCCAATTTAATTTTTCATGTCCTTTTTTTCCCCTCTATTCTGAGCTGCAGAGAAATACTGTAAAGCAATTTCCATTTTTTAAACGCACTTCCTTCCAAGCTCTTCCGTGCTGATTTCCACTTGACTTTTGTATTTTTTTTTTTTCTACAATTGTCTCAAGCATTTCCTCTGAAAGTTTTCCTCTGCCAGCCTTTGGGCCACCATTTTCTTTGGGAACATGGTTGATTTGTATATGTTTTTCAACTCTTTTGTATCTTATTCAGTAAAACAGACTTTTGCCCCAATTCCTGCCACCCACCTTATGAACTGTTATTGTGTAGGTACTATATTAATTTATATTTATAACAAAAAGATAGTGTTTAAAGTTTGAACCTTCAACATATTTTTTACCTTTTCCTTTATTTGATTTAGACTGTGAGATATGTTAAGATACGGACTTTGATCTTACTGTCTTTGTGGAGAAGAAGCTTAATTTTCCCACCAGAGAAATAGTTTTTGCCAAGGTTTTTGGATGGACTGCGAGTTTTTTCTTTCTTACTTTACAAGCAAGAACAAGGGGGTTGTCTTGAAATGACAGTTGGACAGTGACTGAAAAATACAGCTGGAGTTAGAAGTTGTAGACTAGGATGGGTCTTGCATTATTGAATTAATTGGCTACTGTTGAAATTTCTTGCTGGAGGTTGTTATATTAACTGGAAAAGGTTATGAAGATTTTAGAGAAACGAAGTACCTACATACAAGAGATAAAGTTAGGTATTTAGGAGTGAAGATGATGACTCCAGGTCATTTCTGGGATCATTTGCCTTTCATCACATGTTTCAGGTAGCCTTAGGATTTTTCATTTAAAGCAGCCCTAAAAAAAAAAAAAAAAAAGATAGTTGCAGAGGAATTTTTTATTAATACTGCTGATAAGAGGGTTAATGTCACCAATCAGTATTTGAGTGGTTGCTGTATGTCTGAATCAGGCTGGGATTGCTGACCACTTGCATTATCCTCATGTGTTCTACATTTATCATGTAGCATCTCACCTTTAATTTCCTGGCATCCAAGTAGAGCAAAAGAATGGCATGAGTCATTAGTTGGAGAGGCTTTAATTGTTCTGGACACCCAGGGAAAATCCATATTGATAGTAAGAAAGGGAAGAAAGCAAGAGGATTTGGATTCTGAAGATAGGCTACTCGAGCTAAAGCTACAAATACCTGGACAGGAGCACTGGCACACATTATTCTCTGCTGTTCACCATCCAGTGAGCCTATCAGGCTCCCCTAAGGCTCAGCTCTCCTATGTCACTGCAGAGTGCCTGGAAGAATCCTACCAGAGCTTCTGGACTGATATCCACAGCTTCTGTGCCCCAAGTTCGTTTTGCTGTTTGTAGTGAGGACTGACACGTGCTGGGTTGGATATACTTTGTAGCTCAAAGCTGTCAGGAGCTAAAGGCTGTGCTTTCTGCTCTGGGCAGACCCTTAGATGAGCCAGGATGTTGACACCAGCATAGGAGAATGGCTGGAACGAGTTAAGAATGGTCAAAATTAAATGGGTGATCACTGTAATATTGTAGTGGTCACTGCTTAGTTTTAACAGGGGCTGAACAGTAATCTTCTTCATCAGTTATTTCCTTCCAGTCTGACATCATCAACCTGCCTTAAAATAACATTTAAAATACGTTTTATTTTGTTTTCCAGTAAAGGATATAAAAGAAGCAAATCTGCCCTTCAGCAACAAGCTTATGGTGTGCAATATTCTACCTTTACATCATCTCAGCCTAATCTCTTTAGACTTTGATTGCATTTTCCAGATGTAAGCACTTGCTTAGCGAGCTTTCTAGATTGGTATTTCAGATGATCTGCTTATGTCAACTGTTTTTACTTTTAATTTGCTTTCAAAATCCTTGCAGGTGTACTTCGAAGTAATTTGTGTGCTTACTATCTTAGATCTACTATCTTAGATTCGTGTTTATTAGGGAAATTATGCTTTCTTTTCCATGTGGTTTCCCACACCCTAGGAAAGCAATATTAAAATATGGCAGGATGGCATATCAGCTGGCTATAATGCAAGTTTATTCCTTGTAGTCCAGTTAATTGTGAATATCTTGGATTGAGAATAAAATGTCCTGTAAAGAAGGTGTGTACTATCATTTATATCATTTTTGTCCAAGCTGCTTCCTGCAGTCTCAAAAAATGGCCACAAATAGATTCTAGCATCTTTATTACATTCTTAAATACTGTTATTTTTCATGTAATGGTACGTTCAAAATGCAAAAACCATTTACTAGTGCCCCACAATGCCCTGCACTTGTGACAGCCATTGGTGTGATAAACATAGAGCTGCAGGAAGATAATTGGCTTCCAAAGGGAGGAACTTGGCTTTAATTTAGGTGGTATAGCTATCTTTATTCTGGCCTATCACCTCAGAATATTTTCATTGCAATTGCTTTCATAATTATCTGTTAAACTTCACAGCTGGTCCTCAACATTTTTAATCTGACCTTTTAATGCTCTTCTGGGGAAGAGCAGTTCATGCCGATCTCAGACCTCACTTGTGAAAGGCTTTGAGACAGATCTGTCTGAAAAAATTAGCAGTCACTCTTCCTAAAAAAAAAAAAAACAACTCATCAATACAAGTTCTGGGTCTTTAGACACTTTTTCTTCATTTGTGATAGCCTTTAAAAATTCCAGGAGAAGGAGAAGTTCATTATGCTAAACATGAGAATTGGAAAGCACCCAGCTCTCACTGTGACGTACTTTCTGCCTGAAGCTTTACTTATGAGAAGTGCTGTGGTGAACTCATACATTTGTATTGTGGCATCTAAGGATGGTCAAGTGGCCAGAGGAACACTTTGGTGTTTGAAAGTCCTGGCTTCAGTTTTGTGCAGGTTTCTTTGTGACTCAAGCACCCTCGTCCAGCCTGGCCTCCTTCAGCAAGGATGTTGAGAGTAAGTACACAGAAGACTGGGGTTGCTTAGACCTTGCAGTAAAGGAGACTAACTAGGTGACCAATGTGTTTTAGGTTTGAGGGGAAAGACCAAAAATTTCTTTTACCCAGCAATAAATGTTTCACCATATAAATTTAAATTTGCACCATAAACACAAATGCTGTGTTTCTTGGATTGCAAGGGTATCTTCAAGGGTGTTGGTTTCTTACGAAGAAACAAGTGGAGCTTTAAAATGTGAATTTGTGTAGTATTAGCTTTCACTTATTTTTAGTGTAATTTATATAAGAAGCAAGGTCAGTGTTAGTATAGTCTTTTCTGTTAGGTTGTAGTTTTCCAGTGTCTTTGCTATACAGTAGCAAAGCACTTTGCAGAGATGAGGGTAAGGGAAAGGATGGCTTAATTGTAACCTAGGGCAATTCAGAAGCAGTTTATAATAAGGGCTTTTGTAGCATGTGCATACCAAAGAGGCTTGTGCATAAGAAAATACACCCACGCTTTACACGTTTGAACTGAGCTTACTTATGTGTGTTTTGTTAGTCAGCAGAGTTGGGAGCTTTCTCTTCTAAATACCTTTTGATTGTTTTGAAGAACACAAATGTAACATGAAATTGTGTAATCAGACTAAAAGCATCTAAAAATATTAGCTGGTCTGGTATGATGAATGCCAAGGGCATGAATTCTGCAGCTGGAATATAAAGTGTGTAAAACTATAAATCAGAACTTATCACTTGACATGGCATGTTGGAACCACTTATGAATGTGCACTGGAAATAAAAATCAAATTGTGTTGTTAATATTTTTTTTTCCTAAAATTACCTCATTACCCCTCCCTAATCCAGTATACCACTGAAATGGTTAACCTCTTCAGGATATCAGTTCCATATCCTGGAGAAATGGAGGCCCAGCAAGGGAGAAACAGCCTAGAAGATCTAGAAGCTCTGCTCTGCATACTGACTTTTAACACTTAAACTTTCCAGCTGGCCACCAGCTCTGCAGCAGCAATGTTGCCTTCACTTTCTTTGGCTTTGTCCCAGCACTTGGACTTACTGGAAGCAGCTCTGCTGCTGCTGGGGCTGAGACACATGTGACTGGAACGCAGTGTGCTCACACCAGTGGTATGCATCTGAGTTGGTGCTGGCCTTGGGAAGGAGCCTGTCTTCCTGCCTCGTTTGCCACCTTTCTTTACCCACGGTGGTTTGTTTTCTTTCTGTGTATTGCAGTGTGTTGTCCATTCTGTTTGAAACTCTTCCAGGATTCATGGTTTCTTTTGGGAGATATTGCTGCTGCCAGTTGCTTGATTTCTAGATGTCTTGCTGAAATGTCTCTTTTCCTTGATTCAGCCTGTTAGTGTTCGTCAGAATTCTCTTCTTTAGTAATACAAATAATATTTCTTTTCTGTCCTTCCCCCATGTAAATCCTTTGGATTCCACGTTGTTTTCTTGTAGTTTCTGCCTGGCTGAGATTTAGGTAGATGTTCTTTCCCTTTTCAGATTTTTTCTTTCCCTTAGTAGTACCCCTAGTTGTTGTATCTACTCCCTCCCTCTCATTTGTGCCTTACAGTTTTTCTCATAATCGTATGACAGCATCTATACAGAGCTAGATTAATGCAGCATTCCTTTGTAATGCATTTACTTCACATTTTTCTATGTTTTATCTATTAATTTTATGATTCCTGTGATCTATGTGAACTTGCTCTATGGATTTCTGATATTATTTTAAATACCTAGGGAGATCTGATAGTCTTAGTAAAAATCCATTGATTTGAATTGTTATTTATTATGTATAGTCATTTTTATAGTTCTTCAGGACTAGTTCAGTAGTTCTTTCAGTATTTGCTTCCTTTGATATTTTTACCATTTTGTTATTAGAAATATGGTGGCCAAAACAAGTTGCAGCTGAATTGCTGAAATTGTAACTTCAATTAATGTCCCAGTAAACAAAATCAAGGCTTGCTTAGTATTTGGAAAGAAGAATTATACAAGGTAAGAAATGGATCTTGTAGCTTAAAAACAAACACCCCACACTCCCATTTTTTAATTTTTATTTTATAGTTTTATTTTTTGAGTCAGCATTGGTCCTCTGCTCCAGCCTGGAGTAACGCTGTGTTGTATTTCACTGAGTGACAGGAAGTTTATATTGATCCTTCATGCACATTAGCAAGTAGGCAGTCCAGTAATTACATATTGGCAAACTTTCCATCAGGGTGTCTTGGTTTTCTCCCCTTGAGGTCCTTCTGAAATATCAACTGGAAACAGGAGTTTTCATTTCCTGACACTCTGAAGTGTAGTTATTGTAGACTTTGAAGTGGAAGATATTAAAACTGTCTGGTGGAAGTGAAAATTAATTGCTGCTCTGCCCTTCTGGTGATAAGCTGTAAGCGAAAACAGCGCAAGATCGAAGTTAGTGGCCAAACCAGGAGATTCTGTGTAGTTAGTTCTTCTGAACAATCATGGAATGCTCTTATTTTCAAACATCGGTGATACAAATGTCTGTCTCTGGATTGGTTATTATTGACTGATAATATATAGCATGTACTGTATAGAAACTTGTTGGGTTTTATTAAAATTAATTCTTCTGTTGACACTTCGAATGCTGTGATAGGTGAGCTATGAAATACTTGGATCCCAGCAAAAACTCCTGTATTAGATTTAAATGAGTTTCTTGTTCTTATGAGAAACTACTTTAGATTCCTTCTCGGTCTTTAAGCTGTTAGACTACGTACTCCTCCAGTTCATAGCTGATTTCCAAATATCTTTTATTTTTCATTGTGTCACCTTATCTGGTGCTGCTGGGCCCCAGGACTCACCTTTCTTTCACTGTTAATTCTCTCTGTGTGTTCATCTTTAATTTCATATCCATAGAGATCCTTCCAAGAGAAAGAAGACTCTTTAAAAGAGAGCATACGTAATGGTAGATGGTTAGGCTCTCCAATGTGCCTGAATTGCATTGCTTTGCAATTTTTTAAACTTGTTAAACTCTCTAATAAGGAGCTGTAGTTTGCTCCAGAACTGCATGAGATGATTACAGAAACAAAAGCCATGAAATAGAATTCCTTATATCTGAAAGCAGCTAGAAGGATGAATCAAGTTCTACATGATGCCATCGGACAGGCATTGTTTTTTATAATTATTTTTAATTTCTTCCTGCAGTGAGGGAAAAAGATAAAGCTGCATGATTCAGGAACTGTCTGTGCAGAGCACCATGATATCCAGACAATGAAATGGATGTTTTTAGCTTCAAAACCTTGTTTGTATGCTTGTGTGTTTTACTTAAAGGGATACTTTGATTCTATTACAACTTAGGAAAGTGGCTGCTAATTTCTAAAATATATACCTTTCTCCTGTTTCACAGTGGGATGCAAAAATCTTACTGTAATGAAAAATCTTACTACTGAAAAATCTTACTGTAATGAATGTTTTGTTTGTTAGTCCTGATATTTTAAATTAGCTCTTTATGTATAGTCAGATTTTTAAGCTGCAAGTGGTTTCTTCTTTCCTCTCTGAGGGGAACATTTCTTTCTATTGGTTTTGAGTCTTGTAGAAAGTTCTTCATTTGTTTGACAGAGAGAGAAAGAACATTTTAAAATCTGTAAAGATCCGTGTGGTTGGTAAATCTTATAGTCATTCTGTGTACAAACATAGGAGAAAGCTGCTCTTAACACAGGGTAAATCACACTGATCACCTTATCAAAAGCTGAACATGATAATTTTTGTTTCTTTTTTATGATAGCACTTTTCCTCCCTCACCAAAAACAGCAACTTTATTCTAACTCCCAGCGTTGTTCCTGATTTTTTTGCATTCTGTTTCTTACTCCTTTATGACCATGTTCTTTTACAACTTATTTACAACTTCACCTTTTTTTTTCTCTCTTTTGACTCTTCATCCACATTTATTGTAGTTATTACTTTCTAGTGTGGAATTAGTTACATATTTGGAAAAATGGAAACTTTGTGAGGGGTACTTCAAATTTGTGGCCTTTCCCATCTGTCTGTACAATATCTGTACAACAGTAAGCTGTATATTGTGCCTGTGTTTGCCTGTAGATAGTATTTCCCCTTTTAGGTTATTTTTCTTTGTATTTGTGGTCAGTCTTTGTACAGATCTTTGTGTGCTAATGATAATACACATATTTTTTAGGGCCTGAAGATGTCTGTGAATGTACATGCATTATAAAAAGACTTTTCAGGTTTTGCTGCTCTTTTTATAAAATGGGGTGGATATGTGGTTTAACACCCAGACTGTTCTCCTTCCTACAGACAGAAGCTTGTTGAAAAGATGTTTTGCATAAATTTGATTTTGTTCTGGTACCTGTGGTGTTCTCTCAATGAATAAAACATTATTTTGAAACAATGGTTTGCATTAAAACAGTCTTGAAAGACTTCTATGAAAATTTGTGCAGTCAGTCACATTATCATGATTAGACATTAATTTAGCCCTGTACCTGCTATCATGTATAATCTTTGTGGACGTGGTTGGGTCTAGTACTGTGATAGTCTACCACATCATGTAATCTCATTGTGGAGCTTCCTGAGCTCCACCCTGAAAGCAGGTTCATCATGCTGCTCCTTTCTGTTGGGAAGCAGTTGTAAATATTTCCTCTTTAATGGGAAGCTTTCCTCTTTATTCTAGCCTGCATTTATTTAGGGTTAGTTTATGTCTATTTAGTCTTTGTCATAATTATCCTTCAGTTCAAACAGCTCCCTTTTGTCTTTGGCATTGACCCATGATGTCTTTAGAGAGCAATTTTATTCCATCCAGCCATTGTTTTGTTCAGTGAGCTGAGCTGAGCAATTTTTGTCCCCTCTGAAATTGTAGGCTCCCATTCATCACTCCCATCTGAGTGGTGCTTCTCTGCACCTGATGTGCTTTCTCTTTTCTTTTACCGATAACTAGAGAACAGTGTATTTTACTGTTGATTTGCATGAAGACATGTCTTCGTTTGATAGACAGGTGTCTGCTTAGGAAGGTGGGAACCTTCCTTGGAACAGAGAATGTGAATCCCCTTCCCTCCAAATTATTATAACTTTAGGATCAAGGGCTCTCAGGCAAAGGTATGGGAAAAGGAATAAGAGTTTTTTACTAGTATCTATAATGAGGTAAACAATCAGTAACAAAAAAAACAGTAAACAAGGTGAAAAAAAAACAGTAAACAAAACCAGAAACTCAGTGGAATATGTCCCTGGACTGTCAGGCACTTTCCCGGTTGGTGCAGTCACGGTCACGGCCAGCAGGGGCGCTGTTGGGCTCCTAGATCAGCAGGGCAGGTGCGATGACTCCCGGGAAGCTGCAGATGGCGCTGTGGCACGAGGTTGGATCTGTGTCACGCACGTAATGGCCGACGGGCTGGAGCAGGGTGGAGCGCAGATGGACAAAGCGCAGCAAAGGGGTGGAACGGCCAGGTGGGCTCACCTGAGCCAGCCAGCAGAGGAGGCAGCAGGAGTTCCGCAGCTGTGGCAGGCAAGGCGTGGGGTGGCAGCAGGCAGGGCGAGGAGCGGCAGCAGGCAGGGCGAGGAGCGGCAGCAGGCAGGGCGAGGAGCGGCAGCAGGCGAGGGGTCTCGTCTTGCTGCAGCGCAGCTGGGAAACGCGCCCTCCCGGAGGGTAGAAGGGACCGGGATCCCGTCCTCCCCCGTCCCAAGTGAGAACTCACCCAACAGGTAGAGAGAAAAACCAGCGCAAAACCGGGCCTTTTCTGCAATTGTAGCCAAAAAAAACAGAGCCGCCTTTTTCCCCCTGCTCTCTCCTCCAAGAGCCCCGAGCGAGTGAGTGAGTGTCCCCTTATCAAATCTTGCCATCTCTTGTTCCTCTGCCTGGCCAGCGAAAAGGCTTTGTCTCCTTTGTGAGCGTAGATGGCCCTTAAGTACCGGTCATTAGTTGCTTAGCAACAGAATGGGAAAAATTCCACTTGCCCCCCCCCAACCTTCCACATTATCCACCCCGAATTTTTTCCATTCCAACATATTACATTGAACTTAAGCCTTTAAACTATATATATACAAGCATTACTCTGATTATATACATACAGATATGGATACAGGCACAATGTTATGGGCAGTTCAACCCCAACTGAGGTCCCCCTGAGGTATGCATCGTGTCTCTCCATCCTCTTGCATCACCCACCAGGTACACCCTGGTCCCTGAGCGAAGACAACCCCACGGGTGGGTCTATCTTTGCTCAAGGCAGAATTAATCCAAACAGTTTTCCCCAGCATGCCTCTCATTTGCACCACTGGAACCTTATCCCCGTCTGCTGTTTGCAAGGGTTCAGATTGGGCAGGGCCAGCCCTGTTGGTGGAGCCTCGGGTGTTAACTAGCCAGGTGGCCTTGGCTAAATGCTGTTCCCAATTTTTGAAAGTCCCCCCACCTAGAGCCTTCAAGGTGGTTTTTAACAGGCCGTTGCATCGCTCTACTTTACCAGCAGCAGGTGCGTGATAAGGAATGTGGTACACCCACTCAATGCCATGTTCCTTAGCCCAGGTGTTTATGAGGCTATTTTTGAAATGAGTCCCGTTGTCCGACTCAATTCTCTCAGGGGTACCATGCCTCCAAAGGACTTGCCTTTCAAGGCCCAGGATGGTGTTACGGGCAGTGGCATGAGGCACAGGGTAGGTCTCCAGCCACCCAGTGGTGGCCTCTACCATTGTGAGCACGTAGCGCTTGCCGTGGCGGGTTTGAGGCAATGTGATGTAATCGATCTGCCAGGCCTCCCCATACTTGTATTTGGTCCATCTTCCCCCATACCACAGGGGTTTCACCCGCTTGGCTTGCTTGATGGCAGCGCATGTCTCACAGTTATGGATCACCTGGGAGATACAGTCCATAGTTAGATCCACCCCTCGGTCTCGTGCCCACTTATAGGTGGCATCTCTGCCCTGATGGCCTGAGGCATCATGGGCCCATCGGGCTAGGAACAACTCTCCTTTGTGCTGCCAATCTAAATCTACCTGTGACACCTCTATTTTTGCAGCCTGATCTACTTGTTCATTGTTTCGGTGTTCCTCATTAGCTCGGCTCTTGGGGACATGGGCATCTACATGACGGACTTTCACAGGTAGCTTCTCTACCCGACTGGCAATGTCTCGCCATTCGTCCGCAGCCCAGATTGGTCTTCCTCTACGTTGCCAGTTGGCCTTTTTCCACCTTTCCAACCAACCCCACAGAGCATTGGCTACCATCCATGAATCGGTGTACAGGTATAGCTTTGGCCACTTCTCTCTTTCAGCAAGGTCCAGGGCCAGCTGAACGGCTTTGAGTTCGGCAAGTTGGCTTGATCCACCTTCTCCTTCAGTAGCTTCTGCGACCTGCCGTGTGGGGCTCCATACAGCTGCTTTCCATTTTCGGTTTGCCCCCACAATACGACAGGAACCATCAGTGAAGAGAGCGTAGCACGTTTCATCTTGTGGCAGTTGGTTGTACGGTGGAGCTTCCTCAGCGCGAGTCACCTGTTCCTGCTCCTCTTCATCAGTGAGACCAAAGTTTTCACCTTCGGGCCAATTTGTAATTATTTCCAAGATCCCAGGGCGATTCGGGTTTCCAATACGGGCGCGCTGCGTGATGAGGGCAATCCATTTACTCCACGTGGCATCGGTGGCATGGTGGGTAGAGGGAACCTTTCCCTTGAACATCCACCCCAGCACCGGTAGTCGGGGTGCGAGGAGAAGTTGTGCTTCTGTGCCAATAACTTCTGAAGCGGCTTGGACACCTTCATAGGCTGCCAGGATTTCCTTCTCTGTGGGAGTGTAGTTGGCTTCGGACCCTCTGTAGCTTCGGCTCCAGAATCCCAGTGGACGACCTCGAGTCTCACCAGGCACCTTTTTCTCTCAATGCTCTCGTGCCCCACGTTGGGCGCCAAAATCTGTCTTCGTTTGATAGACAGGTGTCTGCTTAGGAAGGTGGGAACCTTCCTTGGAACAGAGAATGTGAATCCCCTTCCCTCCAAATTATTATAACTTTAGGATCAAGGGCTCTCAGGCAAAGGTATGGGAAAAGGAATAAGAGTTTTTTACTAGTATCTATAATGAGGTAAACAATCAGTAACAAAAAAAACAGTAAACAAGGTGAAAAAAAAACAGTAAACAAAACCAGAAACTCAGTGGAATATGTCCCTGGACTGTCAGGCACTTTCCCGGTTGGTGCAGTCACGGTCACGGCCAGCAGGGGCGCTGTTGGGCTCCTAGATCAGCAGGGCAGGTGCGATGACTCCCGGGAAGCTGCAGATGGCGCTGTGGCACGAGGTTGGATCTGTGTCACGCACGTAATGGCCGACGGGCTGGAGCAGGGTGGAGCGCAGATGGACAAAGCGCAGCAAAGGGGTGGAACGGCCAGGTGGGCTCACCTGAGCCAGCCAGCAGAGGAGGCAGCAGGAGTTCCGCAGCTGTGGCAGGCAAGGCGTGGGGTGGCAGCAGGCAGGGCGAGGAGCGGCAGCAGGCAGGGCGAGGAGCGGCAGCAGGCAGGGCGAGGAGCGGCAGCAGGCGAGGGGTCTCGTCTTGCTGCAGCGCAGCTGGGAAACGCGCCCTCCCGGAGGGTAGAAGGGACCGGGATCCCGTCCTCCCCCGTCCCAAGTGAGAACTCACCCAACAGGTAGAGAGAAAAACCAGCGCAAAACCGGGCCTTTTCTGCAATTGTAGCCAAAAAAAACAGAGCCGCCTTTTTCCCCCTGCTCTCTCCTCCAAGAGCCCCGAGCGAGTGAGTGAGTGTCCCCTTATCAAATCTTGCCATCTCTTGTTCCTCTGCCTGGCCAGCGAAAAGGCTTTGTCTCCTTTGTGAGCGTAGATGGCCCTTAAGTACCGGTCATTAGTTGCTTAGCAACAGAATGGGAAAAATTCCACTTGCCCCCCCCCAACCTTCCACAAGACATCACTTTTTTCCCTGCCTCTATAGGGGGTTTGGTGTCTACAGTGATGATTTATGGTCAGTTACCGTAGTCTAAATTCACTTTTCTGCCCCTTCAAATAGATTCATTCTACGTAGGGAATAAGGATCCATATTCACATTGAAAGGTGTGTTTCTTGGCTGTCATATTTAATCCTGTTCTTGTCATTTCAGTCTGCAAGTTCATTCATTTCTCCCTCAGATAATGTGGTTTTCCTTTCTGTTGATGGATATGTTGAAGACAAAATGCTGAGAAGCAGTCTTTGGTCACTAAAGAAAAATTAGGTCACTCCCTGGACCAGCGTTCAAGGAATCTAGTACTGAAATACAAGAATGCTGTACAGAGTTAAGCCCAGGTCCATCTATGTGCATTCATCAAATTTCTGATGTACTCTATTTCTTATAGGCATAACCAATAATTTTTTCTTAATTATTTTACTTATCTTCTGCCTCATGTCTTAGGTGCAATTTCTCCACTCTCTGGTTTTCCCATGGAGTTCTGCTGCATTACGTTCCCTTTTTTTAAAGAAAGGAAATTTAGTGAAAAAAATACTAGAATTTTTTTTGACAGTTTGAACTATTTCCCCATTTTCAACTTCCATATCTATTTCCTTCAAAGCTTGTTTCACTTCTTTGTTTGTTAATTAACTTGAGAGTTATGGATCTGCACTTGTGTCACCTTTTTCTTCTTTCTTGGTATTCTTTGCTAGTCTCCGTACATATCCCACTGCCATTTTTTGATGGAAATAATAAAAATCCTTTTTAATGAATTTATAAGCTATTCTGTGTGAGGATAATCCTGTAAAGACTAGCTAGACTTTTGTGAAATATGCATTCCTGGGGACCTTAGGTTTGCAAGAGGCCTTGCAGTTTTTGTTCTTGAAAAAAGCAGTTTTGCTAGCAGCATGCCAGAGGGCTTTATTGTTCCCCTGCCTCCATTTCCCCTTTTAAAAAAATGCAGACAACTTTCAATAAGTATGTTTGCAGGTAGGCTTGCCTAATCCATGCTGCAAATGTTCTGAATAATATGGGCCAAAAAGTTCAGAGAAGGAGTGGCAGGAATGTACAGCTAGATTAGGTCTATGGTATTTCCTCTCTCATCAAGATGGTCCCAGATTAAATGCTCGTAAATTTTCAATAATTTAACATAATTATAGCTTTACAGGAAGTGTTGAAACCTTCCCTTCCCTTTCCTACAGAAGAATCTGTTTTCTGCATTCTTACACCCATCTGAAGTTTGTTATCCTACTGCAACTCTCTTCCACAGTCATGTGCATTCCCAATTGTGGATAAACATCATGGTATTTCTTTTGTTTGGCATTTTCATAGTTGAATTTTTGCCAGGTTTTTGACAGTTTCATAACTAAGTGACCTTGAACAGTGACATTTATATGATGTCTACTAAGTTCTCTTGAAAAAGGACATAGTTGAGGACTGCTTTAGAAAGCTAAACTGCTTTAGAAGCAGTTTAGAGGACTGCTTTAGACTGCTTTAGTTGCTATCCAGACTATGTAACCTTTTTTCTACTTTTCAATGATGTGTTTGCATGATTTACAGGAGGACATGGCATTGGTCAGTGAGTCACACAACAGCATTTTAGTGAATTTCTTCCAAACCTGGTATCTGCTGAAAGTGAATCAATACCCATTGCAACACTGTGGGACTGTGGTATAAGGGTAATGATTCCACAAAGAATTGAATCATGTTAATCACATTTCATATTGGTATAAACTCATATACCCTTGCAGAAGCTTTTTTTATTTCAGCCAGTCTTCTTTTATATGGAAGAACTTACTGCACAGCTGACTAGGAGAGTGAAATCTCTGGCACATCTGATTTAACTGTTATAACTTGGTGAAATTCATGGTTGGGCAGGATATGATGTTAAATCAATAAGGAAGTGCTTTGAAGAAGATCTGATAGAAATCAGATGTGATTTTTATCTGATTGAGAAGACTGTCTCAAAGTGAGATTTGTGTCTACTTTGTGAGAATATGGGGAGAGCTACCTTGGTCAGGGTAACTAGGTACACTTCTGCAATGTGTGTTCTGAAATAACGTTTTTTCCATTTGAGTCTGAGTTTTCTTTAAAATTGTGAAGTATGGATTTTTGTTTTCAGAGGTGCTGCAATACCTTAGGGCTATATGAACATAGTTTGGTAGTTTTTGCTTTTCTTTATGATGGATCTTGGCCAGTAGGAGTCCTGAAAAATAGCTGCTTGAATTACGGGTGTGATTCAGACAGGACCTGCTCACTCTTGTTCTTTGTTCTAGAATGTGAAATGCTTCTGGGATTTTCTGCTGAATAAAAAAGGCAGAAATAAGGGGGGTTTTGGTGTCTTCATAGCCTCAAAAATTGTATATTTCACTGGGATATTTGCAAATTAGATTTTATTTTTATATATATATTTAACTGATGGTGTGTGAAATCATGCAGTTTATTTTATATAAGCCTTTTTTAACAGATTTGCTCATTTTCCCAAGTTGTATGGCATTTACTTCCCATAACATAACCTCTATTCTCAAAATTATGATTTGTGGTTAAACTAAAAAGCTGAATCTGCATCCTTTCTGCTGAGAGGTGCACCATTTCCTTTTGTTTCACTTAAACTTTGCAGGATTTCATTGCACTTTTGCTTTGGTCTGCACAGTTTGGGAAAAAAAGCCCAAACCAAATCTAAATCAGTGTACAGGAGCTGTGCTTTTGGCTTTTATTTCTTTCTCTGGTCTTGGCAACACATGTCCTTTCTACATTGTGTAGAATGTAGGATAGAGTCATAGAAAGGTTTGGGTTGGAAGGGACCTTCAAGATCGTCTAGTTCCAAGCCCCTTGCCGTGGTCCAGGGCACCTTCCACTAGACCAGGGGTGGAGAGCAGTGTTGTCTGGCTGAGGAGCTTTCTGGCTGAAAACTGTTGAACCTGTCTCCAATAGTGAATGCAATTTTGTTAAATTTAGTTAAAGTGTATAGTACCCAATTCTAAATCTCTGCTTTGTGTTTCTGTTCTACAGGGAACACAGTGAGTAACCTGATTTTCATTCTACCTCCAATCTATGGTGCGATTCAGACCTATAAAGATGGCCTTGAAAAACGGTATTTAGCTGCATATTTGTGTCTTACAGGTATGTGTAAAACTTAATTTGCTTTTTCATTATAATAAAGAGAGCTCAGATATGCAATGAAAAATATATCTAGATATTAATAAACCAAGTAGTTAAATCCAAATACTATGTGTGTGAAAAGTAGACTGCAATTTGTTATACTTGTTAAGGTTAACAGAAAATTTATATTTGTTGGAGGGACGTGAAATTAGAATTCACTACATAACTTGACCAGATTTTGAAGTGATCCATTTCTGGCTTTCAGTCCTACTTAGTGCATCTTAGCTTGCTCTGTACTTTTCTGATGATTTACAGAAGGTGTCTTGTGTGTTCTACTTATAAACAGTTTCACACTAAATTAATATTTTTGTGACATTTGTATGAAAGAGTAATACAAGAAGGGGCGAAGATGTAGAAGGAACTGGAAAGGCATTCTTTCATGATTTTTAATTTGTTTTCAGTTCCTCTTTGGCATGTATCACCCAGCAGCCTAACTGCCATTGTATCTGGGAAGTTTTGCAAGGATGGAAAGACATGACATTCATGTTTAGACTCAAAGAGAAGTCTGTCTATCCTAAAACAAGAAAATTCAGAAAAGAACCAACTTCCTTTGAAATGTTAATTATGTGACTAGAAGTCATGTTCCTTATGAGAAAAGACATTTGAAGATGGTTCAGATTTGGCAGTTGGGTCTTGAACTAGATTTCATAGAATTTCTGTGTTTCACAGGATTTCTGTGTTTGCTATAGCTCCTGTCTTTGTGGAGATCTTTCCCAGTCTTTAGAGTTGGTAAGGGATTGGTAAATGTTACTTTTAAGATTGGCAGATTATGTGTTTAGGCAGACATTGTTGAAAAACACATATCGGTATGCTAAATGTATCCTTGATGCCAGTCAAACTGTAACATATACAAGGTGCAACTTCACCTTGCACTTTCAGTTAAATCAGCTTTGCCGATGGATGTGAAAGATAGACAGTAACAGTGCACTGCTTTGCATACTGTCTGAACACTTTCCAATTAGCCATTTGTAGGAATTCTATGATTTCAAGTAATTATTAATTTTTGTCTCAGTATGAAACAGAATTCTTAAAGGTCAGGGTTTATTTCTAAAAAGACATGGTAAGAAACGGCATGTAAATGTTTGCTGAAGTTGACTTTGGGTGTTCTTGAATCAAAGTGTCCTATACTGCCATTCTTTTTAAACTAAGAAAAAAAAACCCTTAAATCAAAACTCAGTTCGAGACTGTCTTCACCATGATTTGTAGCTACCTCTGTCAGTGACACTTCAAGATGGACAAAGTGTGCCAGTGTCTGACCAGAATGTCAGACTGTTAAACCAGATGAGCATTCCTCATATCCCACTTAATGTTCAAAATATTTCAAAAAGAAAAAAGTTACCTGTCTTTGATCACAGTAAATACCTTGAACTTCAGTTTTGTCCTTTTGTGGTGTTGCTGAAGGGGAACTCAGCCGGCATTTTGAGAGCAGTGCTGGAAGGCAGGCCTGAGTTCTACCTAGGCCCTGCTCATCTGTGACTGGGTTGTCTTTGATTCCTGTCTGAAGTGATAAACGCTTGTATGGCTTGATTTTTATCTCATATGTTGGAACATAACATTAAAGGTCTCTCCCAAGAGCATTTCCCTTCTGCTTTGTGTCTGCTTCAGTATTCATAGCCCTCTTTTACAGCAGTTTAAAGATGTAAAGGAATGTAGAAGACTTTATAGTTTCTCAGTGAAAAAGAGGAACAGGATGATTTAGAATGACAAACCTCTTAACATTTGCTCTACTACAGAATAAAAGCAGTGAATGAGAACATAAAAAGAATTTTAAATATGTTTGAAATGTGCCAGGAACATTGGCATTCTCTCTGTGCATGTGACTGAATGAGAAGCATACTGAAGTGGAGATAGAGTAAGTGTACAGAAATGTCTTTTTGTAAGAAAGTACCTGACAGAATTCTTTCCATTGCATGAATTTTATTTATTAACAGGTTTCACTCTATTTATTTAATTCTTAACAGACAAGCATAGACTTAATCTGCGAATGGATGGTGAATATGACACAAACTTGTGATTTCGCTTGAGGCAGCATGCTTCATTAAAGCCCATATAGTAGAGCTTCTAACTGAGGGTTGTTTTGTCAAAGTAGAAATTCTTTAACAATTGTGCTGTGAAGATGGGGGTGGAAGGGATGGCACTTTAGTTAGGTTTTAACAATTTTGAATAGTTACTGAGATTTTACAAGATACTAAAAGACAGCTGTCAAAGCCAACGTTAAAATTAAATGTTAGCATTTGAGAACATAAGAGGTGTTGTTTCTAGACATTATTTTGATCCAAATCAACTGTTTCTTTTGCATGCTTTCAGACGTTTAACTGATTGTCAGTTCCTTTGTGTTTTACCACACTGTGTTCAGTGCCTGACTTTTATACCCACGGTATCTTTGCTGGACATTTATTTCCTTTTTGAAGCAAATTCATTTTGAATTATGGAAGCACTGTTTGTTTCACATACATACATCTTGGCAGGACAAGAACAGGTATTTCTAAATAATTGTTCAGATAAATTTCTTATTCATACTGGTGCCAAGACTGAGTTACACTTTTCAGCAAGGCCTTTGAGGTATCACGCACTGTTCTCAGCCCTTTTTTCTACTACCTTTCAGCACAAAGTGCATGTTCTCAATTAACTCAGCAGGCACTCAATATGATTTTTAAGCTGTAGAGAACCATTTAATCACCTATAACTTACAGAGAATAATCTTAAGCAATTACTTTAGCATGTTGCATCATCTGAAGTAGACGGAACAAATCATCAGACTGTTACTACCTCAAGGAGTAAACAGTTGGTTTTGAGTAGTTCCTTATGATGCTGGGGTATTGTATCAGATTCTACTACATGTCAGTTCCTTACCTGCATCCTGGGGAGCTGTGATTCTGAAATGGTTCATATTCTAGAAGGGTCTTGATTTTAAAAAATTGTGTGTGTGTATATATATATATATATTTTTTTTATTTTTTTTTTTAAGTGTAACTTCTGGACCTAAGGAAATATGAAAGCACTCAATAGAGTAATGTTTGTTAGATACTTCACTTGAAATTTGGAGGGATTGTTCTGATTTGTATTTCTTTGGCCCTTTAATAGGGCTCAGTGATTCAAGCAGTGCCAAAGTGGAGGAAAAAAAAAATTCTACATTAGGCATAGCCATAGGAACTCTTAAGCAACTTACTAAACTTGATTTCCAGTGAAACTCTGTGTCTGTGAAAATAGTTGTTAGAATCTCTTCAGAAAAAGTTAATTCTCTTACCTAGCACCTGTAGAGAAGCTCCCAGGGCTGTGCTGCTGTTGGTGAATCAGCTGTGGCTGGGAGCATTTCTGAGTGCTGAAGCCAAGCAGCATGGAACAGCCCATGTCTGTTCATCTTAGCCGCCAAAACAAGGTGACCGCATACAAATCCCCTGCTGAGCACGGGCCCCAGACTCTTCCGGCTGCTGGGCTGTGCCTGGCAGCTGCTGGGGGAAAGTGCTCCTTGGAGCAGGCCACATTCATACCACAGTCTGTTCCAACAACTCACTAGTGCAGACACTTGGATTGCAGTGTCTGGGAATAGTACCAGACAAGCTGGAGTTTACTTGTAGAGCTGTACCTCTGGAGTAGCCAGGGTCTCTCCTGTCTCTTACGCTGTGGAGGGAAACCATTACAACACAAAATAATCCATTAAAAATAGTTAATTTAATTCTACTTTTTCATCTTGTTTCATTCTTTAACTTTTAACGATGCAGTATGTTGTTGTTTAATTCAGTTCTATCATTGTAAAAAAAAAAAGAAAAAGGGAAGTCAGCACCAGATTTAAACACTTAAACATATGTGTCTACCTGGGCAGAGGGTTCTGTCTGCCAGTGCAGTCCGTAAAGCCAGGAGAATCATGTGACTTATTCTAAAATACCTGTTTGGCCAGCTGAATTGCTCTTAATAATGACATTCTCTGAGTGGAAGCTTTGACAGATACCTAAATAAAGGTGTTTGCATCTGGAGCGTCCTTCCTTCCGGATATTTTCATACAGTGCCTGTACAGTTACTATTTCTGTGAAATCCTAATAAACTGCTTTTTCTGTAAAGGATTTAAGCTTATAATGAGAATTTTGAATGCCGATGTATAGTTACTTCAATTTGAATTATCACTGATTATGTGATGCTTCTGATGCTTCCTAAAACTATTGAAAAAAGTCCCTCTAGGATTAAAATCCTGAAGGTTTATATGGTTCATATATAGAGCTGAATCTTTTGCATGATATTAAATTATTTCTAGCTGTAGGTATTGCACTTAAGTTTTTGGACAGTGAAATAACGGTGTATGAAGTAAAGTTTGCAGATGCATTGCTTTTACATCATCATAACACCTTTTTTTCCACTGGTAGTAACCACGCATGGTGTTTGCTGCAGGACAGAAAAAGACCCTGTTAGTCTACATACAGCAGCAGCCCTAACTTTGCATTTTTAGTCTCTTTAAGTGCCATTCTGATCTGATAATATTGTGACTTAATGTGTGTTCTATGCTTAGTGCATAATTTATATATATCCCCTGTAACTTGGGAGGTTCATTGATGTAAAAATGTCAAGTCACTCGTAGTTTTTATGAAAAGTGAGTTACAGTAGTTAGAGAGGAAATGGTACTTACTGCTTCAGATGGTGTTAAAACTTCTCAACCAATATGCATCTTTTAGTGAGTTAAGCTCCTTTGCAAAAGGAAACACTTAAAATGTGAAAACTGCAACCCCTGCTTACAAGATAAGGAGCAAATTTATTGTTCAGTGTGTCAGTGGCTGTCCAGGAAAGTGGCTTCTCTTGAACACTTGTATTGTTGCGATGATCAAGATTACTCATATTTTGAAAAGTACAAATCTGGCAGAATGTCTCATTGTAGATGGTTTTTGTGATTTCTTTAGAATGTCTGGAGCCTGAACCATATGATCTGTCCCTATAAGCTTTTCTTGTTCCAGATACCTATTTTCTAATACAGATACATACTATAGAGAAAACACTGTTCTGCAATGCATAGTAAAATTTTGTAATCAGAGAAACTCCAAATGTGGTTATTACACAGAAGCAAGAGGGGTTTTACTAATTTTAGAACTTGACTCTAGTCATGGAGTTAATGACCTGAAACACTAATATCTGCAGCGTTCTTGGCTTTTTCAAAGACTGAAGAGGAAAATTTGATCTTGACATAACTGCTTCAGTCGTGTAGGAGGAAGGGAAGGAGTTCAGTTGTTGAGATTTATTAACCCAAATAACATTAGCAAAAACAAACAAGAAAACCCCAACCCAACAGCATATTTTGTTAATTTAAAATCTGTTGAAATTTCTTATGCAATGATTTTGCTCATACTTGAAAATGACATTTATTACAAATTGTAAGAGTTTGTATTCTGTGACAGCCAGGATAATGGATGATGCTGTTTTAATGATGATCTTAATGGGTTTTTTCTCCAGAATGAACAGTTGTTGTCATATATTCTGTATACATAGAAAAATGGCTATGAGAATTTCTCATTAGAATCTCAATGAAGTTGAAAGCAGTTGTTGCTTATTGTTTGGAAAGATTTTTCAGAAGAAAACCAACGTAGTCAGAATTTACAGCAGTGCATGGGGTTTCTTATTTTCTGGTAGGAAGCTGTGCTTAATTTTCCCAGAGAATTAATGGCATCGAAGCATTTGGCAATGCGTTTTGAAAGGTTGCTGTGTTACTGTTTCGTGTTTCAGTAAAGTTGCATGCTTTGGCATTTAATTTCATTGAGTAAGTGTAATAATCACAATTCTAGTTTAATAACATCTAAGGAAGCATCTCCAGACATGTCTCTTGACTGTCTTGGGAATCCTTTACAGAGTGCACAGAGATAGAGTTCTTGTTTATGCATCAGTGAAACTTGACTGGTGTGTATAGACAGGTGATGCTCTTGCTGCAAAACATGGCAGCACTACTCGGTGATCAAGGCTTGAGTGCAAATTACTTGGCTTTCTCTGAAACTACAGTCTGAGGTAAAACATAATTTCTCTGAGGAAGTCAAGGCATTACATTACTGTACTTGTTCTTGAAAAATAAAACTGAGCTGGTGCTTAATGAGAGTGTTTACTGATAATATTTCAAAGTAATGAATGATGCATTAAAAACTGTACCAGCTTTGCTCTGAATAGTCAAGTCTAACTTCCAAGAAGCATTATTCATGCCTGACTGAAAAAACTGTGTATAAGCAAAACATATGTCTCATAAAGTAATTTCAGAAATAAATTCAAAATATGTAAAGAAAGTATTTCAAATAAATACAAATAATTTCTTAGAAGGTCATCTTTCTATGTAGAAGGCCCAGAAATGGTGATCTCATTTCACAAAACAAATCTATGTTATGTTGGGTTGGTTTGTTTACCTTGAATTTCTAGTTCTGAGTTCTAGTAGCAATTCACTTCTGCTTTTGAATCACAGAATAGTCTGAGTTGGAAGGGACCCACAGGAATCATTGAGTCTAGCGCTTAAATGAACGGCCCCTGTGGGGATCAAACCCGAGATCCTGGTGTATTAGCACCACGTTTTATGGAGACAACAAGAAGCTTTTGGTAAAATACATGTTTTAAAACTGGACAGTAAGCAGAAATACTGAGCGGCTTCCACGAGTACTGGTTATTGAATGATGCTTTGCCTTATAGAAGGATTGGAATAGAGAAATCTTATTTTACTTAAAATTAAAAAAAAATAAAAGGAAAAAGATAAATTGATGTATAATATTCCATTCATTCTGGGTTCCAGCTGGTCCTTTCCTCTTTGAGATTAAACCCAGTCCATAGGACACAGTACTGAGAAGAGGTAAAGAGGACACTCTTACCCCAAAACCCCATAAATTCAGGGATGTTACTGGTGACTAATATATAAAATAGAAGGCTGTGGAAAATAGTGGGTTTGTCCCTGCAGTGTAATTCTGATGTTCTAATTTCTTTTTCACTGTTAAGCATGCATTTCATACATGTAAGTTAATGTACCTGAAAATTTTACATCTATACTATTATGTTGATGATAGTTTTGATTTGTTTTCAGCTGTGGGATTGGGATCTTGGTGCTTCCACATGACCCTAAAGTATGAAATGCAGGTGAGTACTGATAAGTAGCTGTGAGCCATTTTCTGTGTGTATCTCACTGTACAGTCATATTGCCATTTCCTGGCTAGATGAAACTTGTATATAATGAGTTAATCTGCCTTAAGTATCATTGTACCTGATTCCCGCTCTCAACAAGGCAGTAATGTGGGTCTTGTTTCAATAGGTATTTTCCACTGATTATATACAGATGTATATACTTGCATCTAAAATAAGAGCTATAATCAATTGCTTGTGTTGGTAGAGGACACTTTATCTTTTGGAAAATCATGTTACCTTTTTACCCAAGATGTTATTTTAAAATTCCTACAGCTTTGGCATAATAGCAAGCAGAATAAACTAGAGTTATTGCTATTTATTGTAACTTTTCTCATCTTTATGTTTCTATTTATCTAGATGTACCTGTACCATTCATACTGAAATCAGTATCTTCTGAGTCGCAGAGTTGAGTGATCGTCTCTCTTATTTTCGAGTAGACAGCATTCTATAACAAGTGACAGGACATAGGGATTGTCCTGGTATTTCCTGTTTTCTAAAGGGACACAGGAAGTCTTGTCCTGTCATCCTGTTTTAGGTCTGCAAAGGTTAAGGAAATGCATCTTTGAATTAAAGTCAGAGTGAAGTGGGATTCTGTTCAAAATTAAGAAACCTACATTTGAAAGTCTGTGCAGGAAGTCTGCGTTCCCACCACACGCAGTGGAAATACAGTTAAGTCAGTGGATTGGAGAGAGGCAGTTGGCTGGGCTGATTCATTCTCCAGACTCCATTAGCAACCGTTGCTCAAAAAAGATTTCTTTGTCTAAACAGAGATGTTTAGTGTTATTTTAGACCCTGTGACTGTTCTGTCAGGCCTCCAGCTTCTGTCCCACAGAGGTGCAAGTTTCTTAGACTCCTGTCACATCTGCCAGTCTTGGGATAGGAGTATTGGAGGTGACAGAACACCCCAGTGGCATTAGGCAACTATGCTGTGGCAGCTGAATTGAGTCCTGAATTTCTGCTAGTCGCAGTGGGACCTGCATATTGCCAATTGTTTGATGTTTGCCTCCCTAATGGTCTAGTTTGTGTCTCTGACATGTGGTGGAGACTGTCAGCTTCCACAGAGCATACCGTTGTCACCATGTAAGAATATTTATTGCTTTTCTAAGCATGAAAAATGGGGTTTTGTCTATGTGTGTGTGTAGAGGCTTTATTTTAATCCAAGTCACTTTGGTGCTACTTGCCCTATAGTTCTGGTGTTGCATCAGAACTAAGGGATCTGTGAACTGTGCTAAGTAACGTGGGGGCAGAAGCAGATGAGAGGGAAGCAGGAAAGTCTTGCATCATCTTGTCAGCTGATGTAAAAGGCTTCGTGTGAGGCAGAGAAAGTACATTTATTTTGGCAGCCAAGTGAAATCCACAAGTGGCCCATAATTATTCCAATTGCTAGCTCACTGATCACCATGGAGGAAACCAGAAAATAAACTTTTCATGTTCACTTTATCTCTTGTTATGATTAAGAATCATCACTGATAGCTATTCAAAGAGGTTTTTTTACATTTGTTTTGCGGTCTTAATACTGTAAATGGTCAATTCAGTTTGCTTAATTAAGAAAAATGTGAAAGCTTCTGCTCTTGAGAGCAGTTGTTTAGAATACTTCTGAAACAATCATCCCTGTTTCTCTAATTTTATGGATATCTGCTTGATTGTGCATTCCTCAAGAATCCAAAATGCTTATTTTACCAGTGAAATCAGTTCACTCAGTTCCCTTCTTTCCGTGGTTCTTCATTGTCCAGACATGCCTCTGACAGTACTTCTAGAAGCATTAATTCCTTTGGATACAGAAGTCATTGTCTTCTGCATGCAAATTCTAGCTAAGATCTTTTGAGAAGCTCTTTGTTGCTACTGTTATGTCCCTGAGATGCTGCCAGCATATGAACTTAAGAGCGTAATCACCTGTCCAAATTTGAAAACTTTTCCTGTATTGTATTTCTTGTTCTTCCCCCGCCTTTTTCTTTTATGAGATGTTAAATGACTCACACTCTTTAACAGCCATGTGAATTAATCCTGCAGCTAATTCCTATCAGACTTGGAAAAGCACATCACTGAATTTATAAAATACTATCACTGTGAAGTTGAATTCAGCTGTTGCATCATGGCAAAGATAAACTAATATGATGGCAAGGTGCTACCTAACATGCCTGTTAGCTTCAGCTGCTACCAATGTTCCTGATGCCGTCTTTGTGCTACCAGTTGTGGTCCCTGACCCTGCAGTGCACAGGTACTGGGATTTAAACCTTGCTCTGCAAGGTTGGTTGTGTGCTGGCTCAGCACCTGGACCTGGGTCAGACCAGTCAGATCACCTCACTGGAGAGAAGCCGTGGCAGTGTGGGGGAAGAAGCAACACCTGCCCTATCAGTGGCAGCTGGTCAGCAGAGCTGTTTAGCACTATTGTGAAACATTTCCTCAACTTTCTATGACCAAAATCACAAGCTAATACTTCACACTCAGGATGATACATCTCTTTCTTCCTTTAAAGGATTAGATCCTTTCTTTTTTTTTTTTTTTTTATATGAAATTTTTCAAAGCTAAAATGAAGATTTGAGTGTGCAGTTAGAAAAATTACCCCAAACCAAGCAGAATCACGTTGGCTTTATAAAAGGGTTGAGTAAGCTGCTTACGGCTCTTAACAAGTCTCATTGTTCAGAATAACATAGTTACGAACCCTGTAGCAGTAGTAGGAAAGCAATTTCTGTATAGGCAAGGCCATCCAGATCTTTGAGTGATGATGGAAAAAGGTCAAAATCTTTTTTGCGTCTAGTTCTTGTTTTTCTTAAAGTCAAGCTCTAAAAGTTCTTAAAGGCCTAACTGTTAATGTTTGCTTAACATATTAGAAATCAGAGGCTGTGGATCTTCATTGATCCATTTGTATACTTTTTCATTTCCATGATTTTCAGTCCTTCATAAGAGGAGGTAAGTTTAACTGTGTATTTATAAGCAGAAATTCATGAAAGTTCTTTGATGAGAAGTTTTACAGGAAAATGATGCTATGATTCTTTTTCCTTCTAATGATAAATGGCAATTTTGACTATACCTGCAACTGAGAAATCAGCTCTCTTATGATTGCAATTTTAATTCCATTCTATTAAAGTGGCAAGTTCCTGGAGAAATAACTGTTTTATCTGTAACACACCAGTCTTCTCCCCAAGTATAAAAATTATGTAAGACAACAAAACATTATATGCAGCCATAATTTCTGGGGGAAAAAACCCAACAAAATGGCCCACAAGAACCTCACAATCAAACAAACAAAAATCCCTGTCTCTGAATTAAAACAATGTAAGAAATTTCTAAAAATAGGAAGTAAACATGCAAGCATATTGCCCATCCTAATAGGCTAAAATTGTATTTTATGCCATGGAAAAATTACATTTCAGTTTCTCTGTCAAGTAAGGAGATGCTACTGTAAGGCCATAGATGGGATGATGTTCTTCAGTCTGGCTTTACAGAATTAATTATTACAAATATTTTAAGAGATATGAGCAGCAAAAATGTCAAGATTCTTTGAAGGCATGGGCTTTTATAAGCTTATAATTCAAAGATTCAGAGTAATGAGCTTTTTAATGCCACAGCTTTTGGTAGTGGAACAGGGTAGGACCATGCTACGTGTTAGAGAGCAGTCAAGAAATGGCTATCCAAATGACTTAAAAACTCCTGTTTGCTTAAGACTTACCTCTCCTTAATTAACTTAGACAAGCTTGTGAGTTAAAAGTAGCTTTCATGATTTTATGTCTTTGCTTTTTACAGCTGTTGGATGAACTGCCAATGATATACAGTTGTTGTGTGTTTGTCTACTGCCTGTAAGTATTTGTTAATTTTTTCCTTGAATATTTATGAAATGTTAACTTTTGAAATGTAGAGTCTCAGGAGCCAAATTTAGTGTATAGCGACAGAAAGCTTCTACTGCTTTCACTGAGATCTGTTTTTATACAACATAATGATATTACAGTAGCAGGCTGGCTTTAGTCCTAGTTTTTGCTAATTTAGATATATTTTACCAGTGGCTTCTTTAGCAGGGAAAAAAACCCGTGCGTTAAAGACTTAGTGTAGTATACAATTAGAGCTCAGTGCTACTTGTATAAAAAACAGCAGACATAATAAAATCAACTTCAGTAATGCTTACAAAATTAGCAACATTATAATTTATTGGAGCTGGATTTCTATGATGTAGTCTGCCTCCAAATGCAAATTTCATGTTTCTGGCTAAACCTGCTTTTCTCTCATCTGGAAAATTAAAGGGAAAAGATTTTATGAGGAGTTGAATGCATATTTTGGGGAGAGTGTCTTGGAACATGCATGACAGCTTAATGCGATGCCAGGATGTTTTCTCCCATTTAATTTTGGGATCAATGTAGCATTTGACAGCTGTAAAGTTACCCTAAGTTGGGTTTTTCTTACGTGTTGCTGCAAGGTCTGGATTTAACATGATTTGTTCTGTCACTTTGCAAATCCAAATGCTAAATCAACTTGTTACAGACGAAAAGAGAAAAAAAAAAGTCTTTTTGTCTTTTAACACATCAAATATTCAGCTCTTGAAAATTGTGATGTCTTGGTGAAGATTACTGCTAGCTTGCAATGGAGATGGGATGCTTTAGGACTAAACCCCTATCTGTGGAAATTGCCCTCAGTTTGTGACTCATGCATTAGTGTGATTTGTACGAACTCAGGACCAGAATCATAATGCCTCTTTTAGCAGAAATATTTCCATTGTAGCTCCCTATCTCCTTGAAATTGCCTTTGCATTTATTTTGTCTGATTTGAATGTAATTGGAAAAAAGGATGAGAAGTGGCAATAAAAATCTATCTGAAATTTTTCTTTTGTGCAGTGGTTATTATATTATCTTCAAAAGCACTGAAGTCTGTTACTGCATTTATAGCTCTAATAAGATTCTGTGTATGTATGTTTGGTAGCAATTAAAATGTTCTAAAGATTGAGCTAGTGTGTAGTTTAGGAGGCCTTTAATAATTGTTTTGGTTTTCTTGAAGGTAGGTTGCAGGTGGTTGTGCACAGGACATTCCCTTATACATCTTTCAGTCCTGCTAATTCTCAAGCTGTGTAATTACTTCAGCAAGCCATTTTGCAATGTAGCACATTTTGCTGCCTTTAGATTTTTTGTTTCCCAGATGTGGTTTTATTTCCTTTTATCAATTCATTGTGGTGTCTGTTTCTCAAAGTTTATAAACTAATGGACTAGACAGGTGAAACTTGGAATTGTATAGACAACTTCCTTCAGCCCTGGTGATAATGGGCTCAAAGTTCATTTTTGTTGGGATTTTTTGGACCTTTTTTCTGAGGGAGGTACAGTCTGGGATGTGTGTATTTCCATCACAACTGAGACTGAGGTGTAGTGTAGAGATTGTGAAGGTAATTTTAATTGGTTGTTTTACATACTGGGAGCAGTCAGGTGGTTTTACCTTCCACTTCTACCAGTACCCAGTCTAGCAAATTTACTGCACTGCAACTGTAGTGAAGCCATGAACAATCTACATTTTAACAGATCTCTGAGTTCAGTGTTTTTCAAGGCAGTTCTTTTCCTACACTGCTGTTTGCTCAGTAATGTTTTTTGACAGCTGTGTTGCATTTTAAACTAATTTCTAATTTGCCATCCATTATCACCCTGGAAGCACCTTCTGAAAATGCTTCTGCTTCACAGAGTCTTTTTTTAGAGTGGTTTACTTCTTGGCATGTGCTTGAGCTTATTGGTGTTGGGGGGTTTTTTGCATTCGATTTTTTTAAAAACATGTATTGCTAAAAGTATGACTTTCTATTAAAATAATGCATCTTTACTGGAGTAGTTAGAATTTCTTGAGGGGCCTAAAACTCATTTGGATCAATTTTCTCACGAATTTTATAAAAATATACCTTGGAAATTGCATCCTTTATATGGTAAGTGACAAATGTTCTCTCTCTCCTTATGCTCTCTTCCAGGTATGAATGTTTCAAGTACAAGAATACAGTCAATTATCCACTGCTTTTCTTGTTAATAACATACAGCTTTGTAGTCAGCATAGTAAGTAACTTTTTCTAATATGGCATTTTCACCCTTAGGTTGGCAGTTTTTCTGGAAGTGAAGGAACGTTACAGAGGCAATACTAAATCTCTGTCACGTCCAGTCAAGAAAGACAAATTATTTTTTTGTTGGGAAATTTATGTTGCTGGCCAGAGAAACCTGAAACCTTTCTATCTAAACCACTGTATAAAATAAACAGAGAAGAAAAGCAATAATCTAGTTGCTAGAATAGGAATGTGAGAAAAACAGTTGCCATTGACTTGTTATGAGACCTTGGATAAGCTGTATTCCTCTCCTTCTCTCACTTTAATTCATCTATAGAAATAAGAATCATCCTGTTTGACAGACTGCAAAAAAGTGAACTGAGATACCCAGTCCAGGATACAGACTGGTGTTTTAAAAGAGGCAGAGTAAGAAAAGAACTTAGCGGTTAGTTTAAATGCTTCTAATTTTTTTGTGTCACAGCTAACTTGACTCCCTTTGTCAGTGCAGCGTTCTTCCTTTATGAATAAATTTAGTTCTGTGCTGGCTGTCAACCACAGATTGAATTTCCTACATAATTTTTATTGATAACCATTTCTTAAAAAATCAAAGTATTATTCAAAGTAATTTTCAGCTGTCAAAATACTTGCCTATTCTCTTCTGTTTCTCCTAAAATTTTTTATACTTGTGGTGTGTTGTGCCTAAGGTCGAGTGCCCTTCCCTTTTCAAGACCGTAAAGTAAATGAACTGCATTGAGAATAGGAAGAGCTACTAGCTTTTTGTAAAATGAATCGAAATGTTAAATTATTGTCAAAAGCATTCATAAGATCAAATCAAAGTTGAGTATGTTTTCTTCTTGTAATGCATATCGAGAACATCTGGTAACTTCAGCATCTTAATTGTTTTTGTATGTGTTCAACTCTATTAAATTAGAAGCCTTATGTTAGATGTTAATGTTTCTATTTGTGCTTCTTAATTTAAAATAATTCCACAGTTAAAACCTCAGGTTTTGCCAGAGGAAACTTCAAATGTTTAATAAATTTTAATGCTGCATGGATAGGCACTCATGGGTTGAGTCTAACAGAACAAGCCTTGGCAATATTTAGATGAATAATGTTATGATGGTTCTGTGTTGCAAATTATTTCTCTCTTTTAATCTTTCCAGGTTTACCTAAATTTGAAAGAGCCTGTATTCCATCAGGTAAATCTTGCTCTGTTGGAACAGCTAATTTCAGTTTTTCACTGTGCTGTTTTAGTGGAATGTGTTATTTTACTGATAGAAGAAAGATGGAAGGGAAGCACAATTTGCTTTCTGCTTTTTTCTTTGAGCAGTGTTGATACCTGTCATGTCACCATCCTCTTACTTAGTGACCTGAAAAACTCGAATGGTTCAATGTGTGTTGTGTTTTAGCTTTTGACCTAATATTTCCCGTGGTTCTCATCAGCGGCGAGTGTAATGAAGTGACCCTAAGGTGTGTGAGAGAGGAACAGCTAGATGAACCTTTTTCTGCTTCTTTCTGTTAGCAGCTGCTTTGAAACTATGACCTTACATTATAAGATGGCTTGATTGACTTAGCGCCACATTCTTGTCTCTGCTTCAGGACATTGGTTTATGGGGTTTTTTTAACTACTCTGTTTAACTCTGTGGAAATTCAGGGTGAATTTAAGCACAGAATGCTTTCTAGGGTTTTGTAGCAGGCTGCTGTATACAGGTTAAATGGCATATTTGGTACAGGCTCCTTTCATAGCAGGCCAAGAGTATTAATATGCATCCCCTGCCTTTGGGGATAGGATTGTATCACTTACCTCTTCACAGGAGCTTAGAAATGATGCTCATTTCTGTATGCCATGAGTAGTTTTCCCTCATTTATGATTTTTTGATGAGGGATAACAGCTGAAAAATTGCCAAGCAAAAAGCACTGAGCTTTTCACAGGACAGAGCTTTAAAGCCTTAATTTCAGAAATGGGTAGTGCCATTGCTTGTCAAAATGTGCCTGCTGCATCAGCAGTTGTAAAAATGATACATGGCTCCTGTTGGTGGATTAGTGAAGCGCTAATCAAGAGAATAGATTTTCAGCTACTCCAAATAATCTTCCTAGAAACATGAATTGTTATTCTACCTGTAGATAAAAGAGAAAATTGAAGGGTGTTTTTTTTTTTTGTCATATTAATTAAATCTTTTCTTTTTTTCCCCTAGTTACATTTCCAGCAGAAAGATACTGGCTAGGATGAAAGTGGCAATTTCTGGTGGTTTTACTGAGCTGGTCGTAACTGGTTTTGAATGAAGTGACTTTGAGTAGTTTTGTTAACAACAGTGGCAAAATTTACTATTTATAATGAACTTTTATCTCTTTAATCAATTATTTACCCAACCTGCATTTATTGGAATAATTATATCACAGCTTCACTACAGTCCAGTTTGATGCATTGGTATAGGTATTGCCCCATGTCACAAAAACTAAGACAATAGATATTATGACTTTTTGGCAAACCTTTAAATGATTGCCCCAGACCTTTAATTTTTTGTATCTGGTTTCTCTTAGGTTCAGAATATGAATTCCCTGTTATAATTTATACATGAGGAATCAATGTAGAAAATATTTGGATCCATAGAAGTGCTGGACTTTTTACAACAATTCTTTGCAAATTGATTTTTATGGAGAAAATACAGTTATGGCCAAATTCTAAATGTTCAAGTACTGTAGTCATTTTTTCAGTGTCCGTCTAATATGTCGTAAATCCTGAGAAAATACTTCCCTGACTGCACAGCCAAGCAAGGTTATTTTCTTAATACTTGTACATTATTTTGGAGTGCATTAAAAAAAAAAATCATTTCTGTAAGCATTTTCAAACTGGATGGATCACTTATACTTGAAGTAAAATTAAATATGTTCATACAACCATAGTTTAAATCACAATCTTTATAACTAGGTTAGAAAGCAGTATCAGGTGATAAAGCAGCATTTGATTCCTCTAGGTGTTTGTGATCATTATAAATTGTCAGCCTTGCAAAAAGAGGAGTAACTACAAGGATAACTTTTTATTGTTCATTATTTCGGTATGGGTTGTTGGTGGGTTTTTTCTCCTGTGGAAGGACAGCATTGAGAATGGAAAAAGCACCCCATTATCTTTAGCAACCAGGATCCAAGCCTCATTTTTCCCTGAATTACTTTTTACTTGTCTTTCCAATTTGAGCTTATAAATTGCCGGCTGCCAGCAGGGCACAAAGGTGATTTCAGTTTGTTCTCTATGGCACAGTGGCAACAGAGACTAACTTCCTTCTCTGCATCCACATATTAAAGGAAGATTTTTAAGGGTCTTAATTATTTAACAGTAGGAGGGATGAGACACATCAACTGGAGGCAGCATATCATTAGAAGGAAAAACACAATTCCTGCTTGACAACTGATCTAGTATTTTTTGCCACCTCATCAATTAAACGCAATATATTGGTGGCCTTTACAGGCATATATTGTCTTGTTTATGTTCAAATCTCTTGGGCTAGAGCACTATTATTCCTAATTTTCAAGGTGCTAAACAGCCCTGCATCCCAGCTGCCTGGTTGTTTTGAGCCAGCATCATTGTCACAGAAAACAGCTGTGCCTCTTCCCTCTTTTCCATCTGGCACAGAAATTTATTTTCTGATGTGAATTTGATTGGGAAACTCAACAGGTTAAAACTCTTCTCAGAATTAATTTTAAATCAGATTAGTTGTTCATCCCTGTTTACCATGTGTATATTTGTGCTTATACAAGGAAAGGGGCAGGGGAAGATTAGCTGTTGGTGTGGAGGGATCCATAGACATACAGATACAGCCCTGGAAGTAGAAGTTACTCTGAAAGTTTAAATTTTCAGCTCAAATCTTACAAATAACCTTCTTCTTAATATGATGAGGCCTAGGAAGCCATCACATACAAAGCAATGTGTTCCACCCTGATTTGTCTGCTTGCTGCTTACCATGTCTGACTATGCACTTGTAGTGATCAAAAACCTCATTCAGCTAGTGGGCCAAGTTATGTGAATAATGTAATAGATCTAAAAACTGTTTTATTTGCACAGTCATCTGCTGTGAGAGTTTGAAGCAAATTTTAGCAAACAAATAATTAAAAGGTTAATGGAAAATTAGATTAAATAGCTGTTTATTCTACATTAGGAAATGTGATGTAAAAAATAGGCATTCTAGAATGTTGTTGTGGTGTCCCATGAGAAACCAAGAAAGCAGGAGAAGCAGACCAGTAGAATTGCAAATAGGGTAAGGGAGTGACTACTGAAAAATTACTAAATGAGATGATGAAAAGCCTGAATTTTCTTGGAATCAGCAGTGGGGCAGTTTTGTTTGGTTGGTTTTCTTTTTAACAACCTGTAGAAGGTAAAAGAAGAGTATACTGATGGTGTTTGTGATGATACAAAGTTCAGAGGCATCACTGAGTACTCTGGAGGAAATGAAGAGCTACCTGGGGGACCTTGAGAACTAGGATGATGACTAAATCAAAATGGAAGAGATGCACTGATGGGCAGGTAGAAACTATTCTTGTTCTACAGTGCTCACAGATCACCAAAGGAAGGGAGGGAGTGCCTGGATGTGTTCACTGAGCACAGCACAACCACATGACCAGGGACTTTCTTTTTACTTTTGATGGAAGTAAAATACAAGTATTGGATTTACCTATTAAGATGACTTTGAGTAAGAGGGAGAAAGTAAGCATGGCAGAAAAAGGTATTTCATTTGTCTTAATTTTTAAAATAATATATTTTTTTCTCTATGGGTGTTTCAAATATACAAGTGCAAAGAAGAAAGTGAAATCATGATGAAATGTGTATATAGAAGTACATAAGGGAGCCTGGCACTGTATGAAGAATATGTTATGTCAGGGCACTACCAGTTCAGACTTGCAGGATTCACCATTTTGGGGAATCTGTGTGGACCCACTCTATGTGTTACAGCTCTCCAGAGTCCCTCCTGCTGCTCAGGCAACAGTTAGTTGTAGGCTTGTGGCTAAATATTTTGTGCCTTTTAGTGGAATGTGTTCTTACTTATAGATATTTAGGTTGCCAAGTAGTCTGGTAAAAATTAACCTTTTCAGGTGTGTCTTCACCACAGAGCTTTCTCTGTTCTGTCATTGTCCTCCTGGTGAGCACATATAAAACTAACTTGAGTGACATTCCGCTCTGTTACACAGCTCATTTGGGGATGTCTTCCCAAGCGAGTACAGCTTTCATTCTGGCTGGTAGTAGCACAGTAGTTTAGGGAATGAGGAAGGATATTCTGACTCTCCAAAGGTTCAACTCTACATTGAAGGGGCAGCTTGGTTTGCTGTGGCAGACAGTGTCCCAGAAGCTCTACAGCAGCAGTGATTTGTGTGTCACTTTGCCATCACGTACATGCATCTAAACAGGACCAAAGCAAGTGAATCTGGATTGTTTCATTCAGGAGCTGTCAAGGCAGCACATGGCACTACACAGCTGTAACTGTGTCGAGTTACTTGGTGTTTCAGTGTCATCTTGGGGATTGTCCTTCCTTTTCCTCTCAGCTCAGATTTCTTCTCCAGAAATCCCAAAACACGTAGAGCTGAGTTTTCTTTGTTGCAAGTTGCAAATACAAGTTTCCATATTCAAGTACTTAAGATAACTCTCTTTTGATAGCTGGTTGGGTTGTTAGTAGATAAGCAGTGGTTGCCAAGAACCCAAAATCTCCCAGTGCGGTTTCCAATGTGTATACTAATATTTGAGGCTGATAAATTGGCTTTATTAACCAAGGATGGGTAGAAAGCTGGGAGTAGAGGAAACAGAGAAGTGGAAATAGCAGGCTATGGCTGCTTTCTGTACTAGAATAGTAGGTGAAGAACCAGTTTTTTATGCTCCCCCTCTCATTGTGGAGTACCAACCTTGCTTCTGATATACGTAAGTGAATCTATGTATGATTTGCTTAATTGCCTCCACATCAAAAATGCTGAGCCCTGAAGTGCTTACTTCCCATTTGTGAATTAGAAGGACATTCTTCATGTTTGGCCTTCTTATCATATAATCCACTGTGTATTCATCAGACTCGGGATTTTTCCCTCAATTGCGAAGATACCTTCAGAGCTGAAATATGCACAGCTTTATTTGCATCTGAAACAGCATAGAGGGAATTGTCCAATGGTTCCAAAAGATTGGGATTCTGCTGTTTCCTTTTGTTTCAGTTACAGTGCAAGGATGTTCTTTGGCTTACAATTTAAACGCAGTGTGAGACAAAAGCAGAAAACTTGCTTGGGTTTTCATCTGTCACTGAAGTGATGTATTAGTTAAAAAAGGAGAAATGGAGCTAAAGGAATGGAAATATCTGAGTTAATTTGAATAAGGTAGATTTTGCTTTTTTTACATAATATTGTACTTTATCCTTCTTTGGGTGGATGAAAATAGTGAAGCCATGGACGGTAAAGGAGATAAAGTAAGCAGTGCTCCCTGACATCTGAACTAAGTTGTGCAGCTTGGTGTGTAGCCCTCTAGTAAGAAACAGCTGAGGGAGGCATGAAGCTACAGTCTCTGCATATCACAGCAACACCTCCCGGGCTCTCACCTTCAGCGTGGAGGATTGGAGCATGCAGAGCAGAACAGTTTGTTGTTCCAGCCTTTCACAGGCTTTTAAACACAAATGTGTTTTACTGCTAACAACCTGTTTGGGTGGGGGAGCGGAAAAGGCAAGAAATTGAAGTGTCAACGGTGGGCATATTTTTCTTCAGTCATTGCAAGGTTATTTTTATTTTTTTTCCTTCCTCCCTCTATTAAGACTGTCCTCTTGTGCAAGCCATTAACTTACTAGGAAATACCAAGCAGGAAACTCTGCAAAGAAAGCTTTTCTTAGCTTTTGCTCTTTCCTGCTTTTAGCAACTGCTGAAAAAGGTGGCATTTTACCTGGGTTTTGGGCTGCCTGTAAGATCTGTTTCTCTAGGCATAATCTGACACTATTTAACTCCTCGTACAAAGACTCCAAAAGCAATTTGGGTACAAGCATAAAGGTGGTCACAACCCCTAAGGTGTATGACAGAAATTGCTCTTAATGGATAGATTTCTCCCATATCTCTGCTGCAAGGGAGTATTTTAGCAATGGGAATTTTAAGAAGGAGGAGATCAGCAAAGAAAGATCAACAAATCAACCTGTAATTTGAATTCTAGAGGTGCCTTTCTATGAGTATCTTCCTCTGTACCATCCCTCTCTTAGAATAAATTGCTGGATTTGATTAGAAAAAATGAAATGGGCTGTTTTAAATGAGGCTGATAATGTATTTATGTGGTGGGGTCTTTTTAGGCAAAATGTCAACAATGAATTGTACCAGCACACAACACCTAGCACACAGGAGCACTCCTTTCTGTCCTTAGCTTGGGACTGATAAGCACTAAGGCTGTGTCTAGCAGTTTTTGTTGGTTTTCCTGTTTAATGTGCGGTACCCCAACAAAGAGACTGGAATTAACTAACGGTTTTTTATAAATTACAAGCCAGAACCAATTAGCCTTTCAAATAGTTTTTCTTTCTTTAGCTCTACAGAGCAGAACACACAGTAGTAGTAGTTTATTTACTGAAGTTCTTTAATCTTGTTCTGAACGCAAATAAAGAGCTGCTGTGCTGACTAACTTTGCATAGTCAGTGTTGGGGCTTACTTTTACCTGTTGTCAAACATAAGGGCTCAGTTTTCTGTCTTGTTCTGTGTATGTGCACTGATAATATGGTGTGTGCTACTAACCTCATCCTTAAAGCTAAAAGGAGTTTGCAAATTTTCCTTTATGGACTTTTGGAAGGCAGGTTTCACTTTGCATTATTACAGTAACTTATGTCAGATGACTAGACATGCTTACAGGGTAGTAGGATCTGAATGCTCCAGTTACAGCAGAGTGAGGCAGTCCTTTTCTGGAAGACAGTCAAAAAGAAGGAGGGGTATGAGGAGGTCAGTAGAACATGGTAAGGACACTGGTTTGTAAACACACTTCTGTGAGGTTTAGTGGCTTTTAAAAATAGACAGCAAAGGTTTATAATTTTTCTGTATCATGTAGAACAAAGGCAGAATTAGATAGTAGCTAAATAGAAGCAAGATGAGAAAGTTAAGCCAGTGAACAAGGAAGAAAAAAATACTGAGAGGCTTGTGGGCCATTGGAGAGAGGCAAGGAGTAAGGCACAGCTGCTTGGAACAAACTGCCTTTTGACAGGAGGAAGCCAGTGTTCAGAATAAAAAGTATAGAAAGTAATTGAATGTCACCAGTGTCTAAAAATCCTCCCTGCCGTAGTGACTTCTGCATCACTTCTCAGGCATGACTGACCACATTTTTTCTCTTCTTTAGTCTGTACATCTTGGAGGTGGTGTTACATGTATTTTAAGTTTGTGAATAAAAAAAGGAGAGTGATTTAAAGATCACGAGGCAAAAAATAAATTATTATTTTGACTTTTTGTGTAAGTCAGGTGATTGCATTCAAATTCATCAAGCCTACAGTGAGTCAGATTTTGCTCTTTTTTTTTTTTTTCAGAGTGTGCAGCCTTCCTGCTATGTAATTAGATTGAAACAATCTGTAATAGTTGTTTGAAATGCCTCCTGGAAAGTTTTTCCCATACTGATGGTCAATATGGGCATAGTGCATACTGTATTCAGGTGTTTGCTTTCACGACAAAATATTAATCAAATATCAATGGAAGAAGTACAGCTTTTAAAAACAGTTTTAGTTGATGCTTACACAATCCTGGCCCAAAATGCACAGAGAACAAATAATAGGGGTTAGTTACTGCATTTGATTTCAGGATGCTTTTTGAGTGCCATCTAGTGTTTGCTTTCTTATTCAGAATAGTGAAACATTGGTTTTACACAACTGACTTTTCCTGTAATTGCATAAAAGACATAATATATAATCATAATTTTATTTGAAACTTTAACAGAAGGCTTTCTGGAGATGAAGTTAGAAGGAATGCTATTTCCCTGAGGCTCAAAAATAAGAAAACAACAGAGGCTTCAATTTTTTTTTACTCCTGTAGTATTCTATAAGGTCTCTTGAATCCAACTGCTGAATTTTTTAATTTTTTTTTTATTTTTTTATTTTCAGGTCATGTATGGAACGCTAGTTTCCATCATAGTTCTAAGATCTGTTTATATAGTATTATGGTAAGTAACCATTTAATTCAGCATTATAAGTTAAAACATAGCATTTTCATCTTTTTTTTTGGTGGGCTTAACATGAGAAATTGGCAGTGGGAGAATTTCTTTAAGTACATAGTGTTAGCCCATGGGCTTCCCTTGGTTGAAAAGGAATGGCTCATTGCCTCGCGCTTTTTTGAAGCCACTGGGATAACATTAAACTGAACTGAGATTTCTACACTTATGATCAGTGTTTACTGACAGGCATTCTGCTGGTGGCTTCAGCTGTAGCCTGAGATTTAAACAGAAATGGAGTTTATCTTCATATTGCTGGGTAGTGTGAAATCTGTTAGTAGTGTCCAGACTCTAATGATGATACCTGGAGAGTGGTAAGACTGCAGAGCAGAACTATGACTTAGTAGTTTCCTTTCCTCTTCCCTGCTCAAATATTTAAAATTCAAATGTAAAAAACAATAACACATGATAGCTTTTCTTACAGTTTTGATTGGATAAATCTAGTCATGATGTCATGGAAATTGAAATAAAAAGTGTAACAAACCAAAGGTATTAAAAATGTTGAGATACATTGAGAAACATTAGAATCATCAGAGCACAGACTTGGTAGGTAAAAGGGAGGAAAATGGAATTTAATCAGTGTTGGGGTAAACTCATACCTTTAGCTCTCAGGAGCTCAGTTGGTTGCCCATTTCTGTCAGTCTCCTGTGAATAATTGGTGTTCTCATGCATTTGGGGATTACTTCTGAAAATTACTTACTTCTTTCTTCTGTCGTCATTCTAAATGTGCTTTTTGTTAAACTTTGTTTCGACTTCCACATGTATCTGTTCAGGAACACAAGGAAGAATTTAAGAAAAGGTGTGAATTTGAAGTATTATAGAATCCTCAAATATTCAGAGTTGAAAGAGACCCACAAGGATCAAGTACATTCATTGATTCACCTTCCAATTGCCATTTCAGTTCACGTGGTTTGGCTTTCCCCAAGAAATTCTCACAGACCAAGTGCAAATGTTCACAGACTTTTTTATTAAGCAAGAACTTAAAACTGATAGTGTTGCAGCTTTAGAAACAATCATCAATTTGAAGGCACTTTTCAAACCTGTGAACTGGAAATTTAAATCCTCGCTCACAGATCTTAAGTGATACTACATTAATTCACCTCCAAGGGGAACTAAATTGAATCAAAATCAAGTCATTTTAATTTTGTTCTTATTCAAGGATTTTAGCACAGTTTTAGTCACTTAGATTAAATTTCTTTCTGTCTGTGTAGACAAACTCTTGGGTTTGCTATTTTTCTAGTTTTGCAAATTCCACACAGTTGTGCATTCTCATTATTTCTGAAGCATTTCATTGTCTTCTGTCTTTATCAGTAGCATCACCACCTTCCCTCCCAAAATACCATTCTGTGTTTTGCTCCAGCAAAGTCTGTCTCTGAAGTTCCACCTACTTTTCACTTCAGTTTTAGAGGCTTGGAGTGTATATTCTTAATTAGCTTGATCACTTCATTGCAACAGAGCCCTGCAAAAACTTATTTCCCCCTTTGGTGTTATTATGCAAACTGGATAGAAAGTTGGGATGGGAAGAGGAGTAGGTTTAAACTACTTCTAAATTTTAGCTAAACTACTGTTAATTTTAAATTAGTTCTGCTAGAGAAGCTGTGCCAACCTGAAGGTACCCTTTCTTTCTCTAAAATTCATCCCCAAGCACACTTTTGAATTTACTTTCTCTGCACTGTTAGAACATACTCCTGTATTTCCATAAGTAGTGCAGCACTGTGCCAAGCCTGTTCCAGCTGATGTACTGACCCTGATTTTTGCTTGTTTTTTTTCTTACTTCACTTCCTATCACTTATATTTCTTAGTGCAGGGCTTGAAGTCACTCTGAGATTAGAGTGAAAATCCCGAAGAACAGCATGTTATTCCTTCCAGGCTACTCCCTCATCCTGTCCTCACCAGTTGTTCCTCTTCCTGCCTGTTTCCCCCACGCTTTTCATCTGTTTCTTAGGTCTGCCTCCTTCCCAAGATTACAACTGGGCAAATGTAGTTCTCTCTTCACAAAGCATGTTCCCTCTTAATAAGTGATGCCAGTTGATTCCTTCACAAAACACCACTATTTATCCCCTGAACAATTCTATCTACAATTACCTAATTACCAGGATGTTTAATATACCGTTTAGTGCTCTTTCATGTCCTGGTCTTGCCTATATCTCTAGAGCACTGTGGGGGGTTACAGTGTAGCTCCTGCCACATACTGCATGGTGCTCTACACATTTATTAGACTAAACAAATAATAATATTGTTGGTTTATATTGGCAGTCAATTTGTGAATATGTACAGCTTGTATCTGGTTAGCTTGCCCTTTGGAAGAAGCTCTACCTTTTGTGTTTTGCACATTTTGGTTCCCAGTGCTCACAGCTCTGAAATGTGCTGTGTGTCCCACACATAGTGGAGGAAAAAGAAGCTCAGGAATGTGTTTTAACCCAGAATCTCAACCGTGCCTTCATAATGCTTAAAAATAACTTGAACAGTTCATGGCAGCCTTTCAGGGTTGAATTTGGGCTTGCTTTTGGACTTATTCTTGGGAAAAGAGCCTTCCATGTAGGAAGTTTACAATTCTGTGGTCCAACCTGAATAGGGAAAGTAAATTTATAAATGATGCACTTCCTTGCATCTGATTCTTTAGTGTGTTTTCCATATCTTAAAGGGGATATTGTTTTCTCCCAAAATTAAATTGATATTTTTCTACTCCCAGTAGCATTCAACTCAAAAATGAACGTAAAAGTACTGGTGTTTAATACCATTCATTTGGTTAGTTGTTGGTCATGGTGGTCTACGTTCACAAATTTTGAAAGACCATATTTATACAAATCCCCTCATATAGGGATATCATCTCTTGGCAAAGACCCTCTTTTTTTGAGAGAGTCCTAGTTGGTAACATGGCTTTTTTTTTTTTTTTAAATGAAAGATTATACATGGAATTGAAGAATTAGTACCTTTTAGCCAACTTTAATTTTCCCACTTTTTGGTTTTCTTCAGAGAGTGCAGTATTTAGGAAAACAATTAGAATTGTAGAAGTAAAAGAACAGTCTCAGAGAATGTGAAATCAGGAGAGAGGAGAAATACAATATTTAAACAGATGAAATTAGAAGTTGGTATTTTTTTTCTTTTGGAGAAAAACCAAATTGATAAACTGTTTTATTTATATATAACAGTATTTCTATATGTTACACATACTTAGTGTAGTATGTATTCGTATATTTCTGTATCTTAAAGCATTCTGAACTAAACTTTGTGTTCTTTCTCTCCCTTGAGGGTATACCCATGGCTTAGAGGTCTAGGCTATACGTCTTTAACTGTATTTTTAATGGGATTTTTTCTCTGGAATGTGGACAACATTTTCTGTGATAAATTGAGGTGAGTTTCTTACCTTTGTCTGGATAGCTCTTAATAGCATTTTAGTATAAAGATTGGATTATTTCTGTGGTGTATATTCAAGTCCCTCTCATTGTATGTATGGTATGCTGCCTACAAAACATGCATGAGGTTTTATCCAGATTGCTCATGACTAGATTCAGCATCAACAGGTTTTTTTTAACATTTTTTTTATCCTTTAACAAATTTATTTCTTGATATTTCTCTTTAACTTCAAATTACATTGAGAGAATGTCACTGAAGTAATTTTGAGAATCTGTGGCTGACTAAAGCCTCCTATTCACACTTGATTTCATCTGAATGTGTTTTTATCCTGAAGGTTTGGGGTGTTTTTTGTTTTTGTTTCTGGTCTTGCCATTTCCCAGGAAAATATCAAAGCAGTAGTTCTGCAGGTTAAAGAAATACGTATTACAATATCCATGTTACCGATAAAAAACATCCAGTTGCAATGCATGTGTTGCTCAACAAACTGGAGGAGATGGAAAGGTTAATTCCAGCATCCAGAAAAATACATTTTTGACAATTTGAAATGCTTTTATGCCACTGAGTCTGTGTTGTTCAGAATTGTCCTTGTAAGTTGCTTTGTCAGAGCCAAATAACAATGTGCTAAAAAGAAGTCTCAAGTTTGCTATCCCTTCTGGCTCTATAGTCCCTGCGCTAGGTTAGGCCAACTGAAAGTTAACCCCAACAGAATATTCTTAAAACTTTTTTTTTTAATGAATATAATACATGATCCTCATCCCTAGAAGCACTTGATACAGATGGGATAGAGTAGTTATTTGGCAGCATAAGTGGTGGAGTTTACAGTTACTTTGCAAATATTGGCATAAGGGCTGATTTTTGGAGCTGCCTAACATCACTGGTGAGATCATAACCCCCTATTCACCAAAGCTACTGAGCTGCTGTGCTCCATGGGGCTTTTCAGCTGGTTCCTAGGCCCAAAAATTACACCAGCTGCTGAGACACTCTTTTCTATCCTCATTTCATAGAGGGACAAAGTGTTAGTATCTTTCCTGTAATACTTGTTTGATTATGGTGCTGGGAAAAAACTAAATATGCTTGTTTACTAGCTTTAATCAGAAATCTGAAGAGCCTTGGATTTCTCCAAGTGGTATTATAATTCGAACCTTTGGAGAAAATATATTTCATTTCCTTGAAATCTTTTATTCTCTGAAGGTCTAACTTGTGAATCTTCTACCTATCTGCTCTGTTTGGTTTTAAAGTTCAAAACTGAGCTTTGATTCAGGGTTGGTTTTTCTCCATATTTTGTTAAATCTGCAGCTTATTTTGAAAAAAGAAAAAGAAAATAACAAAAAATCTGTAGCACTCAGTTTCTCTGGTTGGAACCACACACTTTTGAATTTGAACTTTGAAATTTCCTGCCACCCAAAGGCTCGGAGGTTGTGCCAGGCTGACAGTCTGTGTTCCACTGTGTTGCTGCTGGGCTGACTCAGTTAAAGCTCTGTGCTAATATTTGTGACTGAGTAGCTTTAGACCAAGCACTGTTATGTTAAGCAATGAGGACATATTCCAGGAGCTGCAGATTTTTCTTCTTAACACATGCAGTCATTGTTTTCCATCTTTTTGTTTTGACTGAATGTGAAATGAAAGCAAAAAAATAAAAAGACAAGCAGATGCAAACATTTTCTCCACCATCAACCAAAGCTAGGCAATTATCTGCAGAAGTCTAGTGAGCAGGAGAATTAAGAGCAATGTAGTTCCTTCACTTTATTTCTTTATTTCCATCCTGTAGCCCCTTCCCAAGTAGCTCACTCCCCATAACTACAAAATACCAAGCATGTTGGTGAAGTATTTCAGACCCTCTAATGCTTCCTCACTAAACACCCATTTTATCCCTGTTTTAGAGTCCAGCAGAGAAAGGCAAGTTAAGCTTCTATGGACCTGCAGAATAGGAGGTGTGATTGCCAAACTTAAAGTGATTCTGTCTGGTAAATGCCATTTCGCCTCTTGGACCTTAAACTCAGCGTTTTAGCCTATGGACAGTAGTTCACAGGGTTTTGTGGAGGAGAATGGTGGAACTAATTTGGGACTGTGGGATGCTGTAAATATGTTCCCTGAAATTTGAGTCCAGAAGTAATTGATCACTCATCATATGAAGAAATGTGTGTTTTCTTTAAATGTGTAAGAAAGTCAGTTTGCTCATATCTCTCTGTATTGGCAGTATAAAGTATAACTGCTTCTTCTCACCTGCTGATAGCCTGACTCCGTGAAGCCTCACCTGTCAAGCACATGCCCTAGATACAGAAACATAATATGTGATCTGACAATCCAACATTGTGATTTGAGATTGCTTACCTGGGAAAAAAATATCCCATTGTATAGTGTTTCTTTATTTCAGAGCACTACGAGAGAAGATGCCTCCTGTGGTGGGAGCTGTGACACAGTTTCATGCATGGTGGCATATTCTCACAGGCCTGGGTTCTTATCTTCATATCCTGCTAAGGTAGGAAATGTTTTCTAAACTGGATGTTCACAGAGATCTTATGAGTTTTCTCAGGTTCAGATGTACTTCAGAAAGTTGTATCATCCAGAAGAGCAGAAAAATGACTGGTGTGAGGTGTTTTTTTCTCTTTGCAGCTGATCAAAAAACTCTCTAAAACTAATTTATATTCCTGAAAACGCAATCACTAATCTTTAAATAGTCATGGTTCTTCAAGAAAATTTAATTCAGAAGTGAGAACCTTGTGGCAGTTAAACCAAAGCTATTTGACAGTATATTAATTTCAGAATGTAAGCCATTAATACCCATCTGTTCTTGAGCAGCAATCCTGAAGTACTTAAACATGTTTAAATTTAGGAGCTTAACTAATCTTTTGATAGGCACTGTCGTTTCTATAAACTAGCAGGCATCCTGCTGTAGTGCAGAAAGGTGATGGCTGAAGTCATTGTAGTGGAGCTGTTTCAGAAGGGCAGGATACTAGTTTGAGGAGGAGACTTAAACAAGAACGTAAGATAGCAAGTCTGCAGCCAGCAAATTTTTGCTCTGTACCACCATCTAGTGGAACCAGAGGCAAGTACAGAATGCAAGCTGAAATCTGTAAAGAATTTCTGCAGTTTGTTCATCATATAATGAAATAATATTTTACCACTTAACCATAGCAAAGAGAATGTCTGTTTTACATATACATTCTGTGTCATCTAGGAAACTTGATTATGTATCAAATTTTCTACATTGGACATGGTATTCACCTTTTTGTCAGATGTTAATATACCTAATAAAAGGAAAATGCAAGGAAAATAAGTACTTTTCCAATAGATGACGTGATAGCTTGTATTTGTATTTGTGTGTATATATATATGCGTGCATATGTAACTATACATATGTAGGTGAATATATACATAAGTATATTTATGTATATGTTTATATATATAAAATATGTCAAGGTATATGGAAAACAGTTTCTCCATTTTGGCTTACAGGTTGTCTGCTACCCTAAAGAGCTTGCGATAACATTTTAAAGAAAATTCTTTACAGGAATCAAGCATAGACAAGATTTTTCCAACATGCCACAAAGTGGCATCACCACTTAAACTAACTTGGGATCGTTTACAGGGAAAGATCTACAGAGAGGAGAAAGTGTCTAAGAACAAAAATGAGATACAGAATCAAGCTATGCTGCTTTTTCCCCCCTTTAACACCTGCTGTATTTTATGGTACACTGATTTAATTTCACCCTTCTAGAAAGACAGGCTCTAGTCCCTGTTCAGTTGGTTTTTTTTCTGAGGGTTTCTTTCTTTCTCCCCCCATAGGTGATACAGTAAATTAGTTTGCTGATTAGTCTGGTACGGAGCAATTTACTGGAAGCTAACATCTCCTGTTTTGAATAAATCTAGGCAGAATGGGTAGTTCTACAATCACAGAAACAATTCTTTTCTAGTTGGAAAATAAAACTGGGATCAGGGCATCATTATTTTATATGCTGTCTTACGCATGAAATTTTAAGTATGCTTTTTTCCTTCTCAGTTTATATACAAGGACACTTTTCCTGAAACACAGGCCAAAAGTGAAGGTAAGCAAGCAATATTATGTGTTTATTAATGTACATTTGGATATCTTGTGCTCTGAACTTGTGTTGGGGCTCAGTAATTATGCCTATTAAGGTACTGTCCTTGACTGCTGCTTACATCCCAAGGAATGCAGTTGAAATTTTCATAGAATCACAGAATGGTTTGGATTGAAAGGGACTTTAATGATTATCTAGTTTCAGCCCCCCTGCCATGGGAAGGGATACCTTCCACTAGACCAGGTTACTCATAGCCCCCAGTTACTCAAGCCTGGCCTTGAACACTTCCAGGGATGGGGCATCCACAACTTCTCTGGACAACCTGTGCCAGTGCCTCGCCACCCTCAAAGTAAAGTATTTCTTCTTAATGTCCAAACTAAACTTACTGTCTTTCATTTTAAAGCCATTCCCCTTTCATCCTATCATTAGATTATGTTTCATAGTGTTTGGTTTCTGTTCCAAGAAATACAATATTCCAAGGAATCTTTCCCTTCTTCCTATTTTTCTTTTGACAGTTTGTTTTTGGAATATGGCCTGTTCTTCTTGTGGAGACACCCAAGAAGCTTTGACTGAGCCCTGGGCAGCCACACGCAATCACCTGGCCTGGCTGAATAAAGCATTTCAACAGTTACTCTGGCTGAAGTGTCAAAATTATGGATCAATCCAAGTACCATTGCTAATAAAGGACTTCTCTGTGCTACAAGGCCAGTCAGCCGGAACAGAGCAAAGAGCTGGCACACTAAGGAAATAGCATTTAGTACAGCTTTATTCTAAGTTGTTAAAACAAAGATTAAGACACAAGGGTTTTATGTATATATTGTATAACTGATGATACTGAGGTAATATTTCGTGCTGGTCACAGAAAACTAACCATTTTTGAAGTGGATTGCATATGTTTTTTCATTCAGTTTTTTGTTCTTTCTGTAGTCTAAACTAATATTAGTAACTGAATGACAAAACCAGGCCATTGATGGCCAAGCTAAGTGTTTGTGTGGCCTATAGTGAACTGAATGCTTAACCCAAACTACTTTAACTTTGCACTTTTATACAGTTAATGAAGTATGTAATGGTTGATTTAGGGCTTTATTCTATCTTGCTTTTCCACAGCCTCCTTTGCAATTTATATTTTAAGCAAAATGGTTGGGATACCTGTGCTATATAGTTAATTCTGTACCAAGGTTCCATTTCCTCTTTAGTCCAACTGAGATGTTCATTGTGGAGGATGTTCTAGGGTGTGACCAGCAGAAGACACTGAAATGATGAAGCCTTATAGGTGTTCTTGTTTATGCTTGGAAACTGAATTCCTAATTTGTTTGACCAGTGATTCATCACAGAACTCTAGAGTGACTGTAGAAACATAAGAAACACTCTTTTTTATTTTTTGTAATTGTTATTTACATACCTTTCTTTTCTATCACTGCCATTAACTTTCCATTTCCCATTCATACTACTGATTGACAAATACCTTAGATGTGCTGTAGTTTAGCTTTGAATTTTCCTTTCTCTTATTTTATAAGTCTTAAATATTGGTCTGACTTTCAGAAGGATCTTCTTATTCAGAAACGGAGACGTAAAGAACAAGACTGAAGTTGAGGATATCCCGAAATATAAGTGGCAGAACTTTGCTTGCTCTTGATCTATCAAATGGTTAGTCTGTGAGAAAGTTGACCACATTTTAAAACCAAACTTTAGGGTTTAATGGGACGACAAACTCTGTTTTCTGCAATTTTTATTTACCCAGCTGATGGAAGTTAATAAGTAAATGTAAACAAAACATTAAACTAACACAGTTTTTCAAAATATACCTCATATGAAGGCTGTGGTTTTGACTCTCTTGATTTTGGGGCAACTAACAGAGTCTGTCTCTGTGCCTACTTGCTGCCACGCTATGCAATTTTTGTCTGCTTTTGATGCTCTGGGGGATTTATCCTTCTTGCCATGAAGAAAAAAGGGTAATGCTCAGACTGATCCAAAATCCAATTCTGTATTGATTTACAACGTGGTCACAGCAGCAAAGCATGGTAATGTAGCTATAAAGCTGTCTCCCAGGTCTCAAAGTCCTGACTGTTGAACAATCAGTGCTGGCTAAAATGGTCTCCTCCCCTTTATGTCTTTTTCTCTGTTTGCAGTTTCTCTGCATCTTCCATGTCCATCAGTAGCTCTCCTACTGATGTGAACCTCCAAATAAAACTGTGGCTTTTGTTATGTGATGATCCTGGACCCTTGAGATCAAACAGCCCCAAACTCTGGGCTGGAAGAAGATACTTAACCTTGAGTGAGTTCAGTGAGGTTTAAGCATGTGCTGATAGCAGTGCATTTCAACCTGTGCACCCCTATAAAGACACCTGAAGGGTAATTTTTGAACAGCTTTGGTATCAGTAGGTTCCAGTTCCATAGACAAGGTCAGCATCTGTGTTGGGGAATTTGAGTGCACTTCAGACTGAAAGAAGCTAGAAGAACTAGCATTAGAGGTAGGAAAAAGCTGTTATGGATCAAGTGTCTTTAATTATCTTGAAGGCATATTTTTTGTAAAGAGATTTGAAAACTGTTTCAAAAATGTAGCTTGAAAATAAGTGCCTGCCTGTTCACCTTCAGGCTTTCTCAAGCATTTTTCTGCACACTGTATCCCATTTTTGTATTTAGTGTGTTTACATATGTTCATGAGTTAGGGAAGGAATCCCATAAGAGAAGCAGTGCAGCAGCAAGACATATCAAGAGTCACTTGTGACATCTGCTAGGTATGGTATTATTTTTATGAAAGTAAGAAAAAGCTTTATTTTAATGGCCTTAGTTTTGTTACTGAAGGATCTGAGAGCTCTGTTTAGTTTAGTAATTGTAAGAACCAGAATGTCCTCAAAAGCCACTTTCTTATTGATCAAACATCTCTATGATGATATATTTTAAAGACATTTTTTGATTCTTCTACGCATTTGCAACTAGGAAGTGTATGGTGGGGGGGCGGTTCAGATCTTGTTGAATTGAATTGTCAGGATTTTTTTTTTAAAAGTAGGAGAAGCTCTTAATTTTATACTACTGTTAGTTTTTCATGTGTCATTTGTTATTGATGTTTTCATCTTAAAAAAAATTATGCAAATTGGCTTCTTCTTACATTCCAAATGACCAAAAACACGCACACCTCTACCACCCTGCCAGCAGCCTTTATTTCAACTGAAGAATGTAATTTCCCTCTGTGTCCTTCTTAGCATAAATAATCTGAAATCATAGGTGCTTTGGTTTGCCTTACTGATCTTGTGAGTGATATTGAAAATGACAAGCCAGTTTTTACTGCATGTCACTGTAATTTAGACTGCCTTTTCTAGTGCCTGGAAAGACATACATTCTTACTCCTGTAATATGTTAAATGTCTGTTAATTGCTTTTTATTTATATCACTTGTATGACAATGTTGGTTTTTTTTTCTACAGACCTTAGAGCAGTATATCCCAAACTTTTCTTGCACTCCATCTTAGAAGGTCATGTGTGATCCTATTTTTGAGTAGGATTCAGACAGCAGCTACCTTAAAGAGAGTTATGGAAGTAGCAGGTGTCATTTGATATGAATTCTACAGGATGTGCTGGACAGACTTGATAGCAATGAACTCTTCTATTCCTTAACATCTGTGAAGAACCATAGGAAATCTGCCACCGTTTGACCATCAATTTGACACAGATGAGCAGCAAGTAGCTCTGCAGTCTGTGAGCTGAAAAATTCTTTCTTGGAAATAAGAGGAAAAACTTCAAAATTACTCACACAGTACAGATCAAACCCATACCTTATTCTGGGAATGTAGATTTTTTTGATACAGCTCAAGACATGCATTCTCCAGAACTGAAGATGTGAAGAGGAATCTCATCCGTGGTTCAAAGACAGTATTGTTGGCTAGCAGTATTAGTCATCTCCAGACTTCATCTTAATGCTTTCTCTGTTAGCACAGGGATGATGTGCTGCCCACAAGTGTTTAGAAAACTACCCCCAGTCAGAGTTGGAATGTGCAGCCTTACCACTTGCCTGTCTACCTCTGTCATGTATTGTACCATGCCTGTGCCCTTAATTACATTTGCCTGAATGTGTGGACATCAGAGCAGCCTGATTTAAACCATGCAGCCCCTGAGAATGGTAACAGTATTGTATTGATTCGTGGCTGACTCTGTTCCCTCCCTGTAAACATCCTGGCTTTTTTGGTGTCTGTCACTTAGAGCTTGTGCCCAGTCTGCCATTCATCTGAGTGTAAGTCTGGCTGCTTTAGAGAGACATTTGAGTAGGAGGACTTCAGAGAGATGTAGCGAAATCTTTTGGGAGGGATATGGTGGAAAATATTACTTTAGTTTTAATTCTCTTTTAATCCTGTTCTGTGCTGTCTTGCTTGGCTAAAGCTGAATTGTATGATTTGAAACACAGTTGGTTCTTTTGGCCATAGTGGATTTGCTTCTAACACCTGGTTTCAAGCAGCTGAATGTCTTTTTCAGCAAACACTTCCATGTGAACCTCAGCAACAGAAAATCCTCCCAATGCCACCAGTGTTTCTCACAGTCACTACCACCTTGTTTAATCTGCATTCAAGATTTTCACTATTTTTTTAAAACCTATTTCTCTCTGTGAATATATTACAGCATTTAACAGCAGGTGATGAAACAATTCAGTACAGCGCTGCTCAGTCAGAGATTGAGCTGTAATGAAACAGCACTGCTGTTTTCTTTAGTAGACATCACAATTTGGGAACACACATCTGTTTGGGGGAATGTGTGCCCCGTAATTTCAATCAACGTATTCAGGTAAAACTTTTAGTTTACTTTGAACTCCATCTGCACTTTATAAGTAGGCAGTAGAAGGCTTTAACTGCAAAGTGCTGTTTGGCTGTGAGACTTCATCATGAAGAGGGATAAATGATGGAGTCTTTATTACACATGAGCAGAGCAAAGCCAGAAGGAGATTATGAAAAGAGAATAACAAAAGATTAAGCACAGAATCCCATAGTATTACGTCAACCACCCTCCTGGTATCTGCACTTTAGATACTTGAATGTTTTGCTATTTATTTCCACATTGACTGCACTCCTCACCACAGAAGCGATGTAGTTTCTGTTACATTCAGTTCATTGCAGGTGACTTAGGGGCTGTTTTATGAGGATGGAACATGACACAGATTGTTTTGTACATGAATGAATGCATTTCTGATCCATCTGGAACGTCCTCTGCCAGCTTTGTTTGAGAGTCTGTAACCTAAAGACAGAGAACATTCTGTGTAACTATTAGGATTGGGTTTGGGTTACTTTGTTCAGTTTCTCATGCACAACTGCCTACGGCTGCCAAGTGCCTGATCTCGCTGTTGCAAGGCTTTTCTGAGAGCTGAGGTCTGTAAGACAAAGTCTCTGGCAGGTGGGGTCCATTTTGTCTAAAATTCTCCTTCTACAGGAATCACAGTGCTCTTTTTAGTGGCTTTTCAGTTAGTTATCCAATACGTGTCTGCCTCTGACTCAAACTTGAGCTTGACTACCCACCTTCCTGATGCTGTTGCATCTTTCCGGGTTTCAAAAGCTGGTTGAGGGATTTAGCCACATTTTGTATTTTTTGATTGTGTAGTTCAGTGACAGGCAATGTGAGGGTGCAGCAGTCAAGCAAGCACTTTATGCAGAGCCCCCTTGTTGGAACTCCCAGCCAGATGCTCTAAACAGGGCTGGGAATAGGGGGATTCATATGTACAATTTGGGAGGCAGGTTTGATGCCTGAACCTCTTACTTTAGAACTCTCCCATTTTACTTGTTGAAAATATTTAGGTTTGACTAAGTATCTAATTGTAGATTTAAGAAGAACCAAGTTCAGAGTTCATATGAGACCCTAAACCAGTGCCTGCAGTTTTGGGGGGTTTTTTGCACATATATCACACAAATGGAATCTGCCTGATGTTTAAGAGCAGATTGTTAAGATTTTTAAAAATGCAAAGATAAAGGGTCCTTTGCTTATTTGTCCACAGAAATAGCTATAAGCACACTCTTAGATTCTTCCTTCTGTCCCCAAAGCTCTGGAACATATATATTTTTCTCCAAAGACAGCATTGAGTAAAATGGCTTATAGCAAGTTACATACCAAAATGTTTTCTACATTAAAGTTGTGGAAGAACTTTGTGTATACTATTGCTCCTTAGATTTTGGAAGAGAGGGTTTCAAGCAGTGTAAGCAGTAGTTACTTCTTAGACTGAACAGGAACTATTTTTTCTCTTCATTTTCCAAATTGATGTTGACTGTTTCATGTTGACTGTTGATGCCAGTTTAATGCACAGATGATGTTACTGTCTGATAAATAACATCTGCCCACCTGTAGTGGACAGGAACTCTCCCACGCATTCAGTGACCAAGCTTTCTAACATTGACTCTATTCATTCTAACATGTGGTTTCTCTTCCTGAAATTCAGTACATTGTTGCAGATAGGTAACACTGTGACAAATGAGTAGCAGTTGATTTGTAGAACCCAGCTAGGTTGAGAAATGCTTTTTGATAATTTTAATACACTGAACTGACTCTTCATACCACACCAGCTGGTAACTAACATTAGGCTTATATGTATCAGCATATCTTGTTTTCCAAAGCACAGTAGCTTTGAAATATTTAATATATTTCATTTGTTAGTCATGCTGCAGTCAAGCACTAATTTGTGTCTTTATAGTACAAACTATTAAAGAATTTTGTTTTAAATACAGCTTTTCCCAGGTGGTTCTTGGTTTTTGTGTTGCACAGGGCTGGCTGGTTCATCTGGATGCTATTCAGTAGATGGGAGGTTGTGTCTTGGCGTGGTGGTGTGCAAGTAGAACAGCATGATTGGTGTGTCCTGCAATGATGAGGAAGCTGCTTGCCTGCAGCTAAGAGTCTCCATGGCAGTAGGGTTCCCCAATCGGCCTTGTGCTGTGGCCTTTTGAGCACTGGGCCTCGCTCAGAGGTGTAGTGTTGGTTGTAAATACTGCAGGACCATCTTCCCTTCAAAGGCCTTCCCCAGCACACACCAGGTGGGGAAGGGACTTCAGGAATGTGATGTGGGTGGGAGAGGAAAAGGCAGGAGTCAGGTGAACGTGCAGGCAGCCCAGAGAATGCAGTTTGCACACCCTTTGCTTCAGCCTTTTCCTATTCCTTTCAGTGAGAGAGGAGGATAATCACCGCAGGGCAAAGCCTCTCCGGGTAGGAACAACCAGGCACTAAACCAGCAAGTCTCATCACACCCTAGCAGCCAGAGTCCAGTAGTGACCATCACGTGTTTTCCCCACTTTAGCCGCTCTCCTAGGTGTGCAGAGACCCCAGTTTCTCCTGCTTAACTCTCTCAAAGCTGTGTCTCTGCAGGGGCAGCCTGGAGTTCACTATTCAGGGGTCAAGCCACAGGGCAGGAAACCTCAGAGCCAGTGGTGTAAGTGGCTGGGGGAAGCTGTGCCACCTCCCCTCGGTTGTGCTGCGTACAGAGGCACATCCAGACTCTGCAGACAAGCGTTGCCAGAACTCTGGGGCTGGGTGAAATCCAGCTTTGCATATTGAGCTTGTAGCTGGCCTAGAACTGAGTAATACTTTGAAATTTCCCTGGGGATAAAAACATTGTGGTTCTGTCAAAGCCCTCCTCCCAACCAGAAAATTGATTTTTGAGCTTGACAATTCCCTCTCAAGACTGCCAATTTACTTGCAGCTTTATGAATTTATCTCTTCCCCCCCCCACACCACTTCAACTCCCCCCTTTATTTTTTTTTTAATTCAGCCTCTTCAAAAGCTAAAAGTGAAGGTCTATGCTTGCACCAGTTAAATCCAGGTGGCTCTAATCAGAGACTTGTCTGTTCATGGTGCTGTATGGAGACAGTTGCTGCCAGTTGGCAAAGGAGCTGACTATCCAGCCTGGATCTTTGACGCTAAGTTCATGGAGATGGAGGAGATAATGGAGTCATGAATGGAGCTGTGATGGGTCTGTCTCTACTGTGAGTCATCTTTGAGGGCTTCTCTGATGGGTCCCCATGGGGACAGGGACCATGGTTGTGCTGGTATGGGAAAGGATCATGGAGGCAGGACAAGGACAAATGTCTGGATTTAAACTCAGTCACACAAAAGGGGATAATGTGATGAACTCAAGGAGAGGTCCCTTGCACCCTGAGCAGGAACAGAGCTGGGATGATGTTCTCACTCACCTTTTGTATGTGAGGGACTCTATTTGCCAAGACAGAACTGATGTTGTGTTAAGCTCTGTGTGTGATGGATAACCTACAAGCAGAAACTTTGCAGACTTACTTTAGATGTAGTTTGCATTCACTGGTTAATTTAGCATCCTGGCTCCTGAACTCCTTTCCAAGGTGAGTCACCCAAGCTGGGTATCTCACCTTACTCACATGCAACACCCAAGGCTCTCAGTGCATGACACTTTCTAGCTGCTACACCAATACAAATAGCCACTAAAAACATCCAACATCATTAATCACCTTTGCTCAGACTGACTTTATAATTAGCATGCAAGAGGCACCCACCAACTTAATGAAATTAGCAGTAATTAATGGCACTGGCACACATGTAGAGCCAACACAGGGACCAGCTGGAATGTGGGTTGTGCAGCTCCTGTGGACCGCGTGCCCACGGCACAGCACCCAGCAACACCTTGGGACATCAAGGGTGCTGACTCTGATCTCTCATCACAGAGATAAGGTAGGTGAATGCTAATGAACAGCAGCTTGCATGATCCCACAGAAATGGAATTAAGCTTAAGTTACTCTGCTGATGTAAACTGATGTCAAACCCCAAATATTTATAGGCTGGCTGAGTATCAGAGCTGCAGTGATTTATGTGGATGTCTAACCTTAGCACTGCTTTTTCCTCATAGCTGTTGTGTTGACTCAGTGCCGAATAGCGGAACAGAGTGCATTTGTAAAAATATTGCAGTATTGTAGAAGCCTGGGGACAAATCCAACTTCTCAGGTAAGAGAAGTGATGAACAGAACAGCCAGATCCACTCTGCAGCCAGGCAAACCTGTCCAGGCACTTGTGAGTCATTGCTTCACAGGGTTTTATTGCTTAACAGGGTTTTGTTCATTTAGAGTCCTCTGAGGGTTGATTTGTTTGGGGTTTTTTTCTATTTGTTTGGGAATTTTTCTTTAATCATCTCATTTTTAACAACCCACCTCGGCTGGAATGAAAGCAAAATTAAGTGCTAGTTACAAAATGAAAAACAACAATGAACCTGCAAGCCACAGCATGAAAACAGAGCTGCTACAGAAGGGATATTTTTGTACAGGTTATCTGAAAAACAAACAAACTACAGCTGTTTTCTTGCTGCTGACATTATTAAAGCAGGAGGGCTGATTAACACTGTGGACTTGTTTCTGCTGAAAATCTCTCTGTCACATCCCCCTGGGTTTGACAGTTCACTGTCAATTTGCTTTGCAGCCGAGGCGCTCAGGCACATCCCTCCGGAGTGGTTGTGGCTCTTCAGTAACACCCAGGACATCTGATACTAAGTGGCTTTGTCCATATGCTCACCTCATGTGCTGTTCAGGATAGAGTAAAAAGCCTTTTTCCCATGCCATGAGCTGTGTTACATCCCAGCAGATCCCCTTCTCTCCAATAAGCTTCACAGGGCACATCAGCAGTCCCTTGTCAGGTTTTTACAACCATGAGAGCAAGCAGGCCAAACTCATGATGATCAGACTTTAGGGGAAGTCACTGTTTAAACATAGTAAGGGCAGAACCCTAAATCAGAATAAAAACCTGGCCATTCTTGCCTTAATTAGATTCAACAGGGCTAAACACAGTGCTGGCGGCAATTACCTTCAGCAAGGGTGATGTTTTATATCTGGAGTGGAAACATGCACATGTGGGAAGGCTGGAGGTAAAGGAGAACATCTCTTTACAGCCTCTGACTCCAAATAAAACCCTGGTGTTATCCTGCCTGAATCCATGCCCAGCTTGGCTGTCTCTGCTTAGAGAGCCATAGTTTAATTTATTTATATATATATAATGATAATATCAGAGATGGTAGCTTGAAGCTTCAAGCACCTGAAGCTTGAAGTTAGAAGTCTTGGCTAATGAGAAGTGTCCGATGTGATTCCTGTAATCACTTGCACTCACCCAGATACGAGGCTATGGGACCTCTCCTGAGAGAGACCTCAGGTTGACAGCATTAATGTGTGGGTACAACTGGAGCAATGCCTCTTCAATTAAGGTGCCCAGAGGAAGGGACAAGCTCTGTGTCCCTGGCTGAACTGTCTCATTGATTGAGTCCCCACCAGGTAAAAAGTGGCACACAGCCATGCTCTAGCAGTGGGAGCTGTACCCAGAAGCACAGGGGTGCCTGGGACTGGCCCTGTTTCCCCTTGGGGACAAGATGAGCCAGTGAGGACTGGCACGATGTTGCATCCCTACAGCTGCCTAGCACTGCACAGCCTCTTTGAAACCTCTGGTGACAGGGATCCTACAGCCTCCACTGCCTGCCCACCCCAACGCTAGACTTGGAAAGTAGTCCCCAAAAGCTCAGTTAGATACAAGCCTTGTCCCTCCTTTGGGCTTTTTACCTTGTAAGAAGCTGAATGTGAATGGGATTTTCATCTTCCTCCTTTCTCTAAATTATCGATGTCACTAAACTGGATTTTAAAAAAAAAAATCCAGTCTTCAGAGTTGAAATAGAAACTTTTGAAACACCTTTTCCTTTATCTCTTTTTGGCTTCAATGCCTTCTTTTTAGCAAAGACATCTAACAATGAAAAGACATTTCACTGGCTGCATCATCAGCCATTAAAACACCATATGCAAAGATGAAGTAATCTGGATGCTTTGGGATGGATTTAGATCCTTGGACAGTAAGATTTCCCAGCCTCATATTTGGTGATGGGTCTTTTTGTGCTGTATGACTACTGCTGGGTCTGTTTTTTCTCTCTTCTTCCCTTTTAAAACACAGAGATGTGCATGTGAGACAGTACCATCCCCCAGGGAAATCTTTGAGCAAGATCAGGGGCTCCCAAAGGATGCAACACCAGGGTCAGGCATCCCAAACCCCTCCCACCAGCCCCATGCAGCAGAAATTATCTCCCTCCACAGTCCAGACTACCTGAAATCCACTATAAGCATTGTGGCAAGTCCTGGGGATTTAGGTTGCAAACACTTGCCCAAGTGAAACAAGAGGCTCCACTGAGAATTAAAGGTAAAGCTAATAATTTTGTCTTTTCCTTGCCAAATGCTTCACATAATTGTTTGCTAACTAATACAGCCTTTTCTTTGCAACTGGCAAATAAGTGAGATGACTTGAATTACTGAAAAATAAGGAGGATTTCAGATTGTAAGGAGGACTGCTGGCTGCTGTCCCCAATGGCTAGCCTGTATATTAATTATTTTCCTGCTGATTCAGAGGGAAGATAGCCAAGCTGTGAATCAGCCCTACCTCTTCTTGCAACACCTATCATTTCCCTAGATCTCCTCTCCAAGTCCCAGCCAGGTCTGGCAGCGCTTTGTTAATGAGATCAGTAATTGCAGCACGAGCTGTGCAATTGCAGAGTCAGGAGAAAATTGGAGTAATTCTGCTTTCTTCCACATTGCAAAGCAGAAAAAGCTAACTGTGAGCTGGATATAATTTTCTCCAGAAGATGGACTGACGTTTACTTTTTTGCAGGATCAGAGGGTTCCTTGTTTCTTTGCCATTGCTCTCCACAGATTATGCAGCACCGACTCCTTTAAAAAAAAAAACACTGAGAATACGAAACATGAAAAAAAGCCCAAATTCTCAACTCCTGACCACTGTCCAGCAGCCAAGACATGCCCCCTTGTGTGAGTGAAAGTAGATAGGACACAGATTTAATGAGGCAACAGCTTCTTGGCAGCACCACAGGTCTGCTCAGAAACAGTATCATTATTCCTTTACTTGACTAATGCAGTTGTGTTATGCAAAAAAACAGGAGAAAGTTATTTGGAGGTCCAAGTAAATAAGGTTTGGAAAGAAACACCACAGCTAATTCAGTAGGGTTCGCTGAAGCTTAGGCAGGCCTTGGACGTACCATAATTTTGTGGTTTGTGGAGAAACATTTCTGGGAACCCTCTGAAGACTTAGGGGGTCTTGTCACCATGTCTGCAATGCCTGAGGCTGCACTGGTGATACAGAGCATCTAAAATTAAAATCATGGAATAGTTTGGGTGTAAGGGACTTTCAAAGATCATCTAGTTCCAGCCCTGCTGCCATGGGCAGGGACACCTCCCACTAGAGCAGGTTGCTCAGAGTCCCATCCAATATGCCCTTGAACACCTCTAGGAATGGGGCAGCCACAACTTCTACGGGCAAATATTATTGTCATGTTCTCCTCAAGACTGAAATATTCTTATTCTCTAAAACTTTGTAAAAGAGGGGAATCAAAGTAGATGAGATGCCACTGGTTTTATTATCATCCAGATTACTGGTGTGTGAGTGGACCATCTGCTGGTAACCACCAGTCTCATCAGCAGTGCTGGATAATTGTTGCTTTTCCCAGTGCATTTTAAAAAAGCATATCCAGAGCTTTTAAAATTATGCTTGAGTTCGTTTCTCAAACTGGCAGCAATGAAAAACTACTGGTGTCAAAGATCTCTGAAAAAAGTACATTTGGGAACATCTCCTTCTCCTACATAGTCTTTTTGGCTATAATACAGTATTTTTCTCCTAAAACATAAAGCTTGCAGAGGAGAAAGCGGCAGAAGTCAATCACCAGACACTGCAAGAAGTGAGGATGATTTCTGAGTAAGTGTTGAGAACACAAGTCAAGGCTCTTATGAACACCCAAGCACAGCATCTCAGTCACAGTTCAGGGCTTAGATGAGGATGTTAGGAAGTGCTTTACTCCTGGGGTTTTCACGAAGAATTACATCACTATTGTTTTTTCCCCCCACAGCCTCAGCTCTACCTTTCCAGCCTGTCTGTACTGCAGCTAATAAATCTTGACTGCGCTGATGGTTTTATGCTTGCCTTGTGTTTGAAACTAAGCCCAGATGAAGCTGAGGTGTGGAGGTGACCTCTTCAATTAATACCCAAGCAATTTCCCCTGAGTTCTGTAATTGGAGACACCTGGGTGCAGATTTTGGAGTTGGTTTCCTTACCAACTGCAGGAGTCAGCACAAGCGCTAGAGTTGGCTGCATGCTGATGTTAAGTCAAGGTTGGGCAGATAAACAATACATAGAAGGAAGTACCCTACAAGCCTTCTGGACGTGTCCTAGAGATGTTCCTTGCTGAAGAAAAGAAGGTAGTAGAATGAAAATATCTGACTTGGAAGTGGTGGGGAAGTTCACAGGTGTCAAGTTGCCATGGGGCGATAGGGATGAAAACATGAGTGCATGGTTCCTGGTGCAGGGACAAAAAGGGACAGTAGGGACACATGGCTGCCATGGCAAAGTATCCTCAGCCCCTCCAAAACCTCCATTTCCTTGAAGAACAATGGATGTGAGTGGCCAACCCATGGGTCCTGGTAGATGTTGGGGTAGCTCAGTAAGAAATATATTTCACAAAATTAAGAAATCCCTGGGGAAATTCAACCTTTTGGATCCTCTGGCTACTAATCTTACTGTCTTGTCTTGTCTTGTCTTGTCTTGTCTTGTCTTGTCTTGTCTTGTCCTGTCCTGTCCTGTCCTGTCCTGTCCTGTCCTGTCCTGTCCTGTCTTCTCTTGTCTTCTCTTGTCTTCTCTTGTTGGGAGTCATCAGAGTCACCTTTGTCTTCTTCCAGGAGCTTTGCTCTACATTCATGCTAACAAGGACTTGGTCAAGGTGTTCCCATGAGGTCCAGCATTTTCCTGCTCCTCCTCCCCAGGAATGGCCATTCCAAAAGCCAAGGAGGGCAGTCCAAAAGTAACATCTGACAACCACTGCCTGGAAGGACAAAGTCTTCTGCCACAGGAACCAGGCAGTGCTTTGATGTATCCACACCTTGTAAATGGGCAATATTGCTAGGCAACTGGGAAACAAGGAGAAACTCAAAACACAGCAGAATTTTCCAAAATTTCCTTAGGAAAAGCAGATCCTGCCTTTTTGTGAGTCCTTCATGAATAAGCTACCACTTTTACACAGAATGCATGACTGGAAGGAGAGGGAAACTTCTATCAAGCAAAACTACATCACCATTACACCAGTGTAAATCCAAAGTAATTCCAGTGATCCCAGGGTTGATTTAGGCTTGTGAAGCCAAGATCAAAATTTGATCTTCTATCACAACAAGCTACTAATCTGCAAGAAGAGTTTTGTGGAAGAGCCTTGATGTGCAGCTCTGCCATGCCCATCTTAGGAGTTGCTGGAAACAGGAGCTTCAGATGTCTCTCTGCTGGGAGTTGAAGGCAGAGATGGTGACAGAAGGGAAAAAAAACTTTTTTTTTTTTTTTTTTTTTAAGAAGAAGAAGAATAGGATCAGCAGGAAAATTGCCTAAAAATTGCTTGTCAGGACTGTTCACAGTCAGCATTTGTTAGGGTGGCTTCTGACCTGCCGAAAACAAAGGGCAGTTGAGAGGACAGTGGTGCCATTTGCTCCTTTCACTCCTTTCCGCTCTAGGGAATGTAGGATTGCTGGCAACCTGCTTGTTTTCCAAACAGTCTTGCTTCTCACTGTGGAAAATCCTGTGTAAAAATCAAGGTCATTGACTGAACTTCTATAACACTGTCTCCCTCCAGGCAGAGGTCCACTCCTGCCAAAGCAGCAACCTGAGGGTTCGTGGCCAGAAATCACAGAACGGTTTGGGTTGAAAGGGACCTTAATGGCCATTTAGTTCCAACCCCCCTGCCATGGGCAGGAACATGTTTCACTAGACCAGGTTGCTCCAAGCCCTCATCCAGCCTGGCCTTGAACACTTCCAGGGATGGGACAGCCACAGCTTCTCTGGGCACCCTGTGCCAGTGCCTCACCATCCTCACAGGAAAGAATTTCTTGCTAATATCTAATCTAAGCCTCCCCTGTCAGTTTGAAGCCATTCCCCCTTGTCCTATCACTCCATGCCCTTGTCAAAAGTCCCTGTCCAGCTCTCTTGTAGCCCTTTAGGCACTGGAATGTGCTCTAAGGTCTCCCTGGAACCTTCTCTTCTCCAGACTGAAAACCCTAACTGTCTCAGCCTGTCTCTGTAACAGAGGTCCTACCCATCCCTGGGTGTGTTCAAGGGCAGGTTGGATGGAGATTGGAGCAGCCTCGTCTAGTGAAAGATGCTCCTGTCCATGGCAGGGGGGTTGTAATTAGGTGATCTTTATTGTCCCTTCCAACACAAACCATTCTGTGTTTCTGTGAAGGAGAAGCCAGAGCGATGCAGGGCAGGAAAGGTGTTAAGAGTACATCCAGTTCTCTTCTGATTATGCAGTGCTGAGCAAAAGGCTGCTCACAGGGCATGGGACTGGGAACCTCAGCCCCATTTCCCATGCTTGTGTCACTGGTTTCACCCCCAAGGAGAAGGATTCAAGGAGGATTCGGGATAGAGGAGAAGAGTAAATGCTTAACCTGCTGCCAGAGCTTGATTTGTGATACCTGAGTTACCTTTTACAGATACAATCACAGATAACATTTCCTCTGCTGATTTAGCTCATCAGATTTTCATGGAAAGGCCAATCTCAGCATCTCTCAGGGCCACAGCTCCCAGGCTGATCTCAGGTGCAATATCAACTCTCTCCTCCATACAAACCCCGATGCTGTGATTTCATTTGTCTAATCAAGGAACTTCTTGCTGTTTGACTTCCGTGTTGCTTAATAGCAGACAGCCCATTACAGAGCTGCTTGATTTGTGACTGTGCAGAAGTGCCGATAAAGACAATTAATTAATGGTATGGATTTCCCAGCAGAGTTCTCAATTAGCGTGAGCTGTCTGCCAGCCGGCCGCGGTGCAGATCACTGTGCGGCTGTGTCCCAAACCATGGACAATGCATTCAGAGAGGCAGAGGGTGGGTTTCATCACGGCTTGTGGTTTCCACCTTGCATTTTATTCAGAAACTGGGAAAAAAATGGGTCTTTTCATGATGAACGTTTACAAGATGGATCTTTGGGTAGAGGTGTCTCTTCTGGTCAGGCGTTGCTGCCATTAAATACTTGGCTACTGTGTTCATGCTGCTCTCCCGGGGATGGTCGTGCCACAAGCTACAAAGTGAGGATCTTCTGGCTTCCAGTGACCCCAGGATATACCTACCCAGTTTAGGAACTGAATTTCCTACCTTAACTGGTCATAGACTCTCTTAGGTTGGAAAAGTCCACTAAGGTCATTGAGCCCAGCCAATAACTCAGCACTGCCAGGCCACCACTAAATCATGTCCCTGGTGGTGCAAGGTAGAGGAGAGGGGAAAGGGAGGAGAGGGCTGACCACAGGGAATCTTAAACTAGGAGGAAAAGGATATTACAAGGTCTCATAGTTGCAAGAAGGTCCTGATGAAGTTCAAATGGGAAATGAACAAGAATTAACACAAGGGATAGGCAGCTTCTGAACTGTCTGCCAAGAGAGGTGGCAAAATCTCAGGTAAGGGCCTGTCTGCATGAGTGACGAAAGTATCTCCAAGTATCTCAGATGCCCTCTAAGACCTCCCCATGACCAAGCAGCTCCCCAGCCTGTGGCAAAGGTCTTTTGTGGAAGGAGCATTGCTGAGTTCAGCCCTGAGACAGACATTGAAAGGGGGAACTCCCTGATCCATGCTTTGTGGGCTCCACAGGGTCTTGCTGAGCATCACAACATGGCCTTTCAATAGCCTAAACTTCTCCATCATGGTCAAGGACAGCAATTTGGCTTCTCATCCAAGAGCTGCTTCTGCCAAAAACAAGAGGAGTTGCTATAGTTTGCCTTTTTGTTACAACTGCTGCTCTTTTGGTCACGATGACCCCCATAAATATAAGAGCTAATTAATGCCCATCTCCTCCCACTGGTGATTGACTACGACCTTGAATGACCTTGCTTAATTTAACTTTCTCAACCAGCTATTTTTGACAGCGCATAATTTAACATCCTTGTGACCCCAGTCTTGCGTCTCTCCTGCCAACTGGCTCTGCAGTTTAAATGAACAGCAATAAATAAATACATATCTGCAGAGGGACCTAAATGACTCCCATTACTGGAGCATCTGAAGGCCTGCTTAAATAAATCAAGTGAGTAGGAGATTATGCAGCAATCATGTGGAGAGGGAAAGGAGAGAATACATTACTGATATTCCAGAGGCTGCAACTCCGGGGCAAAAAACTTTGCAGAATTCAGAACAATGAGGTTTAATTCAAGTGCAGATGGACGAGCCAGAGGCTCATTTTGTGATGTCTTCGGAGGAGCAGAAGATTGCAACCTGATGGGATCACCAGTGCTCAGAACTCTCACCAGGCAGCTCCTGCCTTGGGGATGGGGCTGCTGGAGGTTGCTCCCTTATCTCCATGGAATGAAAGAGAGGGCATGGGCACCAGTCACCCGCTTGCAGTCATTGTCTCACTCTTCTCCCCCCAACACACCCTCAGGAGGGGAAAGCTGGCCTTGTAGGAGCAGGGATGGCAGGAGGGAGCAGTTCTTCAACTCCCACTGCTTTGGGCAGGCAGACAGTCACTTTGAACCATCCCGGGATTAAATGTCACCTTGGGGACTCCTTGCATGAGTAGGAACACAAATATTCCTGGGAGGAAGGAAAACCTCACTAAGTCATCAGCTTTGAAATCCCAGAAAGAATAACGATATTCTGTTTGTTGGAGGAATCATCGGCTGCAACTTTCCTCCTCCACTTTGCTTCTTGCCTTATTCCTACTTATCTTCACGGTCTGGTTTTAAAGCATTGTTGTTTCTTCCTTTCCCCTGCATGGCCTTCATGTCAGCCCTGTCACCATGGCCTCATTTGCATCACACTGAGGAGACGCGAAGTGTCGTTATAAATCGTATTTACATAATTTTCCTTCCCCCACTGAGGCTGGAATCGAAAATGCAAGTAAGTTAATCAGGAAGATCTGAACCTGCCACGAGTGCAGGCTGGGGCTCCATGTCCCTGTGGGGCAAGAAGAATGTCTGGGGACCCACCTGATGCCTTAATGCAGTGGAAGAGCTTTTCCCTAATGCTTTCCAGCTTTTCCCTAATGCTTTCCAGCCTGCTAACAAAATAAAAGCTAGGCCCCTGCTGCTGATTTGTCTCAAGGGTGAGTCCATTTTCTCTTGTTTTTCATTTTTCCTCTTTTTAATCCTTCCATCCAGCTCTGCACAGCATCACCCCTGTGGGTGACAAACTCCACCCTGTGCCCCTCTGTCCCCTTGTCCCCAGCAGTGAGATTTCTCCCTGTAGCAGCTTTGGGGTCAAACAGATGAAAAAGTTTAGTAGGAAATTATTTATTATTAAAGCACTCCCAGTGGCCAACTGGGCAGGAGGTGTCTCTACCGGTGAGAGGAAGGATGGATGATCATATTAATTTATTTACACTGATTGTCTCAATTTACACGGTATTTATTTACACTGTGTCTCTCAATTTAAACACATCACAAATCAAAAGAGGCTCTATGCTCTCCTTGCACTCCCAGGGGGCAGCAGCAGCACCATCCATCCCTGCCCTAGTCTGCCTGGCAGCTGGTTTTAAGGCTATCAAGAGGATTTTGGGGTTGGAGATCTATTTAGGGTCTACTCTTCCCCCTTACAAATCTTTAGAGACTGAGGGTTTGTCTCTTTTTTTGGTCTTTGCCTTTTTCTGCTGGAGTTTCCCACTGTGGAGGGGTGATGGTTCAGCACTGCACATGGACAAGCTTGAGATCTAAATATAGCAGGGGTTAGGGTTATGTTCTTCAGTGATTTTGGTGAGGGGAAAGAACAGAAATGTATGAAAAACCTGGTTTTGAGCAACCCTGAGATCCGTGGGGGAGAGGGAAAAACAAGCAAAGAGAAAGAAAATCTTAGAAAACAGTTTTTGCTGCCAAACAAAGCCTTTGTGGAAGTACAGATTTTTGGCTTTCCTATTCATTTAACTAATAAATGAATTAAAATAATTGTAACACAAATGTTGTATGAATTGAATAAGTAATGAAATTACAAAACTAAGAGGAAAATACCTTAATATGAAAAGTCCAGGAGGGTTTCAGATAATGAGAAACTGGAGGATATGGCTGGTCCTAGAGGAGGTGAATCACTCACGTGATTTGTGGTGACCACGTACAGCTGCAGGTGACACCTAGATGGGAGCAGGAGCCTGTGCCAGGCCAATGTCGCTCTGGGCACGGCCTCCTTTCTAATTTTATCACCAAAATTTCACTGCATTACCGCTAATATGGCACGCAGATGTTCTTATGCATTCACTCTGCTGCTGGCAAGCAGCAACTAACCCTTAGCCCTGTTTTTTGTTGTTTAAGAGAGTCTGACCACCCATGATTTTAAATGTGAGAAGTTTATTCTTGTCATTTCTAAGTGTTTTCTTTAATTGTTTTTCCCTTGCCATCTCTTTTTGGCTTAATTTATGATAAACCATGAACACTACCAATAAAGCCTGTGTCAAGTCAGTGCATCAGATCAGAGCTGCCCCTGACAGAGGGTCTGTAAAACCTCACTGGCTCCTTCCTGCCAAAGAGGGTGCACTTTTGTGTGGGTCATGTTTGGTTTTCCCCTCTTGAATGCCAGTTTGTGAGCTGGGAAAGCTTTCCACCAGCCTGGACACCTTGGCCCCAGCTTGGCCCCACTATGCCTGCTGCACATCGACCTCCCTGGATGTGCAGGTGGGCCAAGTGCATGCTCAGCCTTTGACCACCCCCACCCCCCCATTCCCAGTGCCTCAGCTTCCCTCTTACAAAATAAGAAAGGGGATTAACTTTGGGCCTGGGCTGGAAAACACAACTCCTCAACCTCTGTGATCATGCCCCATACTTTTCCTTACTGGGACATGTCCCCTTGGCACTCAAATCCTGCAGCCTCTGATAACTCTCCCCTGCACCCTCCATGGGTTATGTCCCAATGCCCCCCAGCTGCCCGGTGTCTCGGTGGCCCAGCTGGTGGTGGTGCATGGTGCTCCGGTTTGTCCAGTTCCCAGTCCCAGGGCAAGGTCCCAGGCAGTGCCAGTGGGATCTTGTACAGTGCAGTGCTGGTCCAAGTGCCAGTGCCTGGAAGGTCCCAGTGGCTAGTGCCAGTGTCCAGGTATGCAGGTGCTGGTCCCAGTTCCAGTGCCCAGTTGGTGGTGCTGGTGTAAGGGTAGCCCCAGTTCCCCATTCCTGTTCCCACTGATGGGCCCATTTTCTGGATGACCCCAGGTCTTGGTGCCTGGGCAATGCTGGAGCTGGATCCCGGGTCCCAGCAGAGTTCCCAGTTCCCCAGACTGGTCCCCAGCTCCTGGACCAGCACCAGCTGGCGCCGCTCCTATTTCCCACTATCGGATGGTGCCAGTCCCCATTCCCAGTAGTGACCACAGTTCCCAGCAGTGGGGAGTGCCGGTTTCCGGTGCCGGTTCCCATTCCCGGTGCCGGTTCGCTGTCCAGTTCCCGATCCCGATCTCGGTTCCCTGTGCCGGTTCTCATTCCCGTTCCCAGTGCCTGCTCCCCTTCCAGGTCCCGGTCCTCGCTGCCGGTGCCATTCCCAGTACCGGCCGCCGGTCCCGTTGCGTGTCCCGGTGCCGGTGCTGGTTCCCGTTCCCGTTCGCGATCGGATCGCGGCGCAGGCGCGGTCCCTGCCCGCCCGTCGGGGCGGTGCTTGCGGGAGGCGAAGCGCTGCGGGCAGCGGCGCGCCCGGAGTGGCGGCACCGGCACCGGGCAGGTAAGGCGACCCCCGGCCCCGGGACGGGGTGGCTCGTCCCTGCAGCCCGCTGCTGCGCCCTCCGCGGGGGGACGGCTCCGCGCCCCGCCCGGCGGTCCCGCCGCGTCCTCGGGGGATGCTCGGGGCACCTGTGGCTTTGGGAACCGGGGGGCAGCTGCATTCCGGGCGCGGGGGGGAGTGTGTGTTTGTATGTGCGCCTGTGTGTGTGTAAGGCTTTTTTGGGGGAAAAAAGCCCGAAGCAGGCACCCGCCTCCTCCCCTGCGCGGAGCATGCTGCTGCCCTTGCCTTCAGCAAGCACTGGTGTGAGCGCTGCTGTTTGGGGCTGCTGGAAGTCGGGGTGCTCGAAGCTGGTGCATCGGAAAGTTGCATCCCGGGTGGTTAAAACCCCACAGCTGACCCCGACTCCAGATTGTGGAGCCAGGCTTGACAGAAACTTTGGGCGCTGAGGCCTCGGCGCTGGCTGTAGAGCAGGATTTCTGCACTGAGAAAAAATCCTGAGGTTTCAGTATTGTTCTTTGTTCCATTTTTTGGGACAAACGCAGGGGCTTTTGGAAAGTCTCATGGAAAGTTAAGGGGAGAGAGAGCTCCTGCTCCCAGGGCAGGATAACTTGCTGCTGGGCTGCAGGACACTGATGGCTTTTGGGATTTCCAAGCAGAGATATGAATCTGGATTTCCCAAATCCCATCCTTTTCTCCCCTCCTTGTAAAATGTTATTTTGAACTTGAGACACCACCCTGGTGCTTTCGAGCAGAGGGTGTCCCACTGGGTATGGCTCTGCTCTTCTGTCCCTCCCCTCCCACTCTGGTAGCCTCAGGGGAGCGTGGGCTGCTTGCCTGGCTCTGCAGATCCACCCTGTGTCATGCTTGGATATATTACCAATTATTTATTACCAATTACCATTTCTGCCTGGATGCTGTGTTAGCTCTGGGCTCGGTGGGGAGCGTGGCCACGGCAAATGGAGCTGGAAGCAGAGCAGTGAGCTCAGTGCATCGTGGAGAATGCTCTTAAATCCTCAGCTGCTTGTCTTGCTGCATCCAGCAAGGACTGTGCTGCAGGCTTTCCCCAGGGCACCTTTCAACTCCATCCCATCCCATATCTTAGAGGGATCCTCCTGCTAGGGTCAGCCTGGGTTCCAAGTGTGCTGAACTGGTGTTGTACTGGAGGGAAGGCAGCACAGCATCCCTGGAGCTGCACCTCTCACCCCTCGCTCTGTACATGGGTAGTGGATAGCCCAGGGGAGGTGCAGGGAGCCTGCCTGGCCCTACTGCTCAGGGTAGCAGTGAACTGAGCAGGAACAAACTCTGGGATATAGGCGAGAGCAGATATCACCTGTTGGGAGCATCCTTGGGGCAGCAAGGATGAGGGAGGGGGAAAAGCAGTAGAGTCAGGCATGGATGGAGGTGCACAGCCTGATCCAAGTGCTCACCACTTACCTCCTGCTCTGTGCAACGTATTGCTGCAGGCACATTTGTCCTGGTGGGATCTATTTCCCCCTGCTCTTCCCAGGAACATCAGCTACCTCCTACTTATTTAATTAATTCTTTCATGTGAATCACCTGGGGCTCAGCTCCAGCCCATGAGCCAGGCAGTGGGGTTGTAAAACCCAAGAGGGAGCGAGGGATGCTCTTTGAGAGTCCCTGCACAATTGGGAGCAGGATGTGAGGTCTAAACCTCTCCTGCAATGGGTGCATGTGTGTGGGGGCTGGCTCGCTCGGTGGCTGGTGCTTGCCAGCAGCCCTGTGCCAGAACTGGTTGGGAAAAACTTTCTCGTTGGCAGCAGAGTTAAGGATCAAGGCATGACCAAAAGGAAAAGCAGGTTTTGAGGAAGTCAACAGGGCTTGCTGTAGCAGGCCCTGCTCAGAGTAGAAATCAAGCCCCTCTGTCATGTAGTAAGGACACCATGGTGACATGCAGAAGGAATGATGCCATCTGCAAAGCAGCGACACATAAAATAGGGGCAAAGTGACGTGACCAAGGCAGTCCGGAGGTTTGTGGCAGTCACGTCCCCCCTGCTCCCTGCCACCAGAACCTCAATCCTTGTATAAAATGACTGAGGTGGGGCTTTGACATGGCCACAAGCCCAGGAAAATCCCTGGCCAGCTGCTGCATCCACCATGGCATTGTCTGTTCGAGGGAGCTTTCAGCTGGTGATGGACAACTACCGTGGGCATCCTCAAGCCTCTGAGGTGGAGGGAGATGGAAACCCAGGATTTACTGTAGTGACCGACCTGTAGCTGTGCTCTCATTTTTAAGGAAAAGAGATGCTCCAGTTCTCCTTTACCTGCCAGCACTTTACACAGTACATGTGGGAGTATGCCAGTGGAGAAGACTTCTGCCAGGGGGGAGGCTGGGGGAGGTGACAAAGGGCACTGCTGGACAGATTAAGCCCACACAGCAGAGCTTAAATCTGCTTAAAGCCTTTAAGGGAGGATCTGAGCTCATTCTCATTTTTCATGCCGAGATTTGCCTGCAAAACCAAGCTGAGAGGTGGATGAGGTGCTCAGCCAGAGGGGAGCAGCTAACCTCAAGGTTGGGTTCAGGCTCTGGGGATGTCCCCTCAGTCGTATATCAGCCTGTACAGTGAGGCACTCTATGCCTGGACTTTGTGCTATGTTTAGAGATTGAATGATATTGTGATAGCCGAGACTGGGGGATTGGGGCTGTTTTGGTCCTGGATGTCCCTGGGAGCATTGCAAAAAGGTGATGGGAAGCAGACAAAGAGTGTTAGTAGGACATGGGTATGGGAGAGTTAATGTGGAAGGATCAGGCTCTGTGATCTGGTGCTTGAGAGGGATTAACTCAGCCTGGAGCAGGTGCAGGGAAAAGGGCTCTGAGGCTGCTCAGAGGGATGGAGAGCTATTATACGAGGCTATAAAAGCCCAGCGAAACAAAGGCAGAGAGGGGATGTGCTTGCTGACTACAAATACATCCAAGGAGTGAACTCCAGGCAGGCAGAAGAGCAATTTAAATGGGGGCAGTTTTGGTGTTGGGGTGTGAATTCATTCAGTTTAGCTTAGGAGGCTTATCTAGAGGTTCTGCAACTGTGTCATGTCAGAGGAGGGTAAGAGAGTGTGAATTAGAGCACATCACCTCTCTTGCAAGGTGCTTGGCTGTGATATAAGGAGGTTTTAGCATTTTTCAGTGTGGGAGGCCGGGACTCTGTGGTCCAGACACTGTCCTGTTGTCTCCTTTGGGAAGGGCTGTGTTAGCCAAGCAGGTCTCACCATCTTCCTGACGTGCAGCTAGACCAGCCATGAAGCAGATGAAGCCCAACTGAGATAATTTTTTGTCTTTGATTATGCCTCAAATAAATGAATCCATCTCTCCCTTCCCTGGTTGCTGTGCGGATTAATAACAAAGCATCCGTGTTTTAAAGTAGGTTTTGGCTCTGATCCCAAGAGGGGATTTTGACAGCATTCGTACTGGGGTATGATGATATGAAGAAAGGGTGCATCCTCTAAATCTGCTCACGCTTGTGCATTAATTATTGGATATTTTTGGCTGTCCAGAGTTGCCAAGATTCCTCTCCTAACGCTTTCTTCAAGCAGGGCAGCATCAGGTTAATAGAGAGAGAAGGAGAAGGATGCAGCTGTGTCTTGAAGGCTGGGATCAGGCACTCTCTCCCTTCCTTCTCACTCATCTCAAGGGGTGTCAAGTCCTTTCTCTGCAGATGTCCAGAGGTGAAACCCCTTCCACAGAGAAGCCTCTTCAGCCCACAGAGAGGTGTCTGTCTCCCTTTGCTTGTGCTGTGGTGGTGCAGGGCATACTCAGGCACCATTTACTTGCCTATGTCTTCATGCCTTCACTTTGCCTACTCTTCTGAGTGGCTGTGGGGCACAAAGACAGCAGTCTTGCGCTGACCTGCTCCAGGCCAGACGGCGCTGCTCCATCTCCCAGCACCACCGGCAGTGTCATGGATGGGGAATGAGGTGCGGTGATTACTCCGGCTCTGCTCACTTCCAGTTGATTACCCAGGGAGAAAGGGCCAGGCTCTGGGCACTGCAGAAAATGGACACAGACCCAGTGGCTTCATGGAAGCTATGTTTTTCACCAGTCGAGCATCTGTCTGGCTGCATTAACCCTTTACCTGCTCTGAGCTCTCCCCTTCACACCATGGAGGCTTTCCATCCATAGCTTATTCTTACGAAATTGGCTTACGCTGTAGCAGGCACCCCTTCAACACAGGGGTGACTTCTTGAGGTCATGGAGGGAAATAGGAGTTTCTCACCCTCTCTGAGAAAAAATCCTTTCTGCTCCATACTCTGTGGCCAGGGAGACTTCACAGATTTTGCTTTTCTGCGTGATGCATTAGTTTTTCATCCAATAGTGCAGATCCGCATGCTTTGGGGATCTTCCTGGACTGGAGATATGACAGATGATACCCCTGCAAAGCCGTGCTGGGAGCCCCAGGGGTTTGCAGCATCTAGGTCAGAGACTGGCTCCTTTGGGCCTGGTCCAGCCCTTCAGAGGGGCTGGACTGAGTTCCTCAGCCCCTGCCTGCAGCTTTTGTGTCCCAGTTCAATAACACTTTGATGCATTTTGCCTTAAAATACTCCTCTGGCAGAGGAAAGCTCTTCCCGCCCCTTGGTTTGCCCTTGTGCAAAAATGACCAGTTTTAGTCCTCCCGCCATCCATCTGAACATCAGCTCTCTTCCCTCCTGTCCTGTGGCTTCAATCCATTGGGAATGAAGATTAAAGGGAGGGGGAACTGTAAAGCATCCCAACCACCTTAACTCTGCCCTGTGCTGGGAGGCTGGAAACCTTAATGTGCAGATTTGAAATGATATGTGGGAGGGGGCTCCTTCTCCCTACCATGCAGGGACTCTCTCAGCTTATTGGGGCCCCCAACAGAAGACAGATGTGTTGGAAAGACACCAGAAGAGGCCATGAGGACGGTCAGAAGGCTGGAGCACCTCCCCTGTGAAAAGAGGCTGAGAGAGTTGGAGTCATTCAGCCTGGAGAAGGATTCAAGGAGACCTTAGAGCACATTCCAGTATATAAAGGGGCTTCAAGAGAGCTGAGACTTTTTACAAGGCCCTGGAGAGATAGGACAAGGGAGAATAGCTTCAAACTGACAAAGGGTGGGTTTAGATTAGATATTAGGAAGAAATTTTTCTCTGTGAGGGTGGTGAGGTGCTGGCACAGGTTGCTCAGAGAAGCTGTGGATGCCCCATCCCTGGAAGTGTTCAAGGCCAGGTTGGATGGAGCTTTGAGCAGTCTGGTCTAGTGAAAGATACTTCATGGCAGAGGCATTGGAGCTAGATTGTCTATAAGGTCCTTTCCAACCCAAACCATTCTATGGTTCCATGATTCTATGAAATTTTCTCCTTGCCTGGCTGCATTTCATCCTTACATGGGGGAGACTGCAGCCTTGGTTTATCCTGTAATCTGGACATAACTATCAAACAAGGCTGCAGCAGACCAGGGCAGGGCCGTGCTTTTACCACCAGGGAAAGGGACAGAGAATATTGCTTCCTATGTAGCTACAGCATGACAGGCAGCGGCAGGTCTCTGTGACCTCCGGGTGAAAAGGGCAAAGCTCCTGCTCTGCTCCTGCCTGACCTTCCCTTAAACCATGATGCGCTGTGTTTTTGTGGTTGTTGCTGGGGTGGTTTTGTTAGGTCTCCAAATAATCCATACAGTGATTTCTCTGGGTGACAAAAGGCATCCCTCCCTTGCAGCGAGCGCCCTCCATCCAAGATTTCATCCCATTTTGACTGGTTTGAGCTTCCTTGACTCCATGGTACAGGATGCAGGTGCCTCTGGTTGACTCCATCCCTTCACAGCCCCTCCTGGGCTGTTCCACCACTGCCTCCAGTCCCATAAAGAGAAGCAGGATGCACGTCTGTTTGTCTCTCAGGGTTTGGGGTTGGTTTGTTTTATTTTTTCTGAGGCACACCCTGGTAATCAAAAGCTTCTTAGGAAGCCTTTGCAGGCTTGTTGCTCCCAAAGGCTTGAAGAGCTGGTCCTACCAGTTGTCTGAGCATGTGTAAATACTGTGAGTATTGCTTGGGGGTGATTAATGGAGGTAATTTCTCTACTGAGCAAAGGGAAGCCTTGATTTGATAAAAGCTGCAGACTCTGCATTTTTAGAGTGAGACCACCACTGCTGCGTGAGCACAGGATGGGGATAGGGGTGGTGGCCAGCTTGCCCAGCAAGAGTTGCCTTTGGATCCTGGCAGGTCTTCATACAGGAGCAGGAGAGTGGTGATTTATTTCCTCTAACACGGGGCTGTGTCTGGTCCCTGTCCCATGCAGGGGAGTGAAACTCTTCCTGGTGTCACAGGGCACATCTCACACATACTTTGGGACTCGCTGCTCCAGCTCAGGGCTGCTGCAACATGAGGGTGTCTAAAGAGATACAGAGCAAGGTCTTGCAGCAGGATAACATCTGGGAGAGGAGGCAGGGGCTCAATCCCTCTCCCAGAGTGCTGTGCTCAGCCCACACTCTCCTGCTTGCTGTTCAACATGCGTTAGGAGCATGCTCTGAGCCACCTCCTGAAGACAAGCCAGGCCCTGCTTCGTGCAGAGAATCCAGAGACATCAGAGCAGTGATGGACATTTTTGTTTAGGTGAGAGCAGGGTGATGGATCCAGCTGCCAGACATGGTAGCAGGAGCAAGCACCAGCCGTGCTGGGCTGCAGCAAAGCAGTAGGTCTTCAAAAGAGACCTCATCCGAAAAGTGAGAGGTGTCCTTGCCCATGGCAGAGGGAGTTTGGCTTCATGACCTTTAAGATCCCTCCAACCCAAATGGTTCCATGACTCTCTGATCTGGAGCAGTGAGTGGAGAAAATGTGCAGTGCGGAGCATTGTGACCTGGATCTATTTCCCTGGAGGGGGAGGAAAGCTGAGCCTTTCTGCTCCAAGGGTGCTATGGCAAACTCTTACATCTGTGTTTTGAGAAGGGCAGCACTGCTGAAATGAAGGAATAAGGGAGAGAAGAAGCTGGCTGGGAATTTGGGGGAGTTGCAGCATCCAAGACAGAAATACAGTTTGGAGAGCTCAAACTAAGACAGTGGGAACTTACATTCAGACCTTTCAGCTTACAAGAGCTGAGTGGATTCTAATAAATCTCACAAATTTGAGGTGGTCCAATCTGCTGCTGGCCATTCCGGAAATGTATCCCTTGACCTGCTTCACCTCAAGCGGGATACAATCTTCTCCTGCAATTCCAGGTGATGGAGAGAGAAGAAACCCATTGCCATGGGGATGGTGTTGTTATAGAATCACACAATGGTTTGGGTTGGAAGGGTCCTTGAAGACCATCTCATTCCAGCACACTGCCATGAGCAGGGACACGTCCCACTAGACCAGCTTGCTCCAAACCCCATCCATCCTCACCTTGAACACTCCCAGCAAGATAGGGCATGTAATGAAGTGATCAGGGCTGAAGCTGCAGGAGGGATGCTCTGGATCAGCCAGAAGGACAAACATCACAGCTAGCCTGGGAGGGATGATCTTGCAGGATCCAGCTGCCTCTCCTCGCTCTCCTACAGAGGAGCTGCAGCCCCGTTATCTCCTCTGCTCCTTCCGCATGCGTCTCTGTGCGTCGTTTGAAGTTCAATTGCTTTAATCATCCAGAGGCTGCAGAAGCTATTGAAGGCAGAGCATTTGCATGGAGATGTGCTGCATTTTATCTGCACTGATGATGAGTTTTCTGAATGGATTTTCCAGTTATTCAGCCTCTTAAATAAGCACCTCTGTGACCCATAATGCCCAAGAAAAAGGCTCACATGGCTACATCAAGCAGTGCCCTGTGACTCTTCTGTCCTTCCCTCTGTCCACCTCACAAAGGTACAGGCCTGCCTTTAGACCATAATTTTTTTGCCAAGCTGGCAAGAAAACCAGTGTGAGTGTATTGATGTGGTGCAAGGCTTCCAGTGGAGTCAGTGTGACTGGATTTAAAAGAAACTGGTCTAGATGTTCAATTAGAAACACTGAATAAATAATGAAAATACATGCTCAGTCCAATCCTGCAAAGATAGCATCCTCTCCTCTCCTCTCCTCTCCTCTCCTCTCCTCTCCTCTCCTCTCCTCTCCTCTCCTCTCCTCTCCTTTCCTCTCCTCTCCTCTCCTCATGATCAAAATGGATGCTGAGAAGGGCACAGCACCTCTGTAACCTCATGGGGTGTGTGGTTTGTGTTCAACATGATCCTTGTTGGAGTGACAGCCCTCTTGGAATAAGCAGGAGCCACATGGCTGGGTGACCATAGGTGCAGGTGGCTCAGTTCTGTATGTGTGAGTCTCTTCCCAGGCTGTATTTTTCCATTTCCTGAAAACCTGCTCTGTGAGCAGTGTCATGTGCTGGAGAAGGTTCCTGCCTTCTCCGGCACAAAGGTGTTTTTTTGGAGGCTGCTCCTGAGTGAGCTTGGGAGTGCTTTGGTGTTACTGGTGCTCTGTGCTGCTCCTTACAATCATTAACCAGGGTCAGGGTGTGCTGAGGCGTGAGGGCTTAGTGAAGTCATGGCTGTCTGCAGGGACTTGGCATTGGCAAAGACCATTAATTCACCTTTTGTTGCTTGCAACTCCTGCTGATCTCCAAGGGTTTTTAACCCCACTGTGGCCTGGGAAACAAGCCTAACATAACACAACCAGCAATGCTGGCTCAGGGATCAAACAGCATGTGGAAGGTACCCAAAACTTATTTTCTATGTTCTCCCCAAACATGAGTGGACTAGGATGAGCTGGACCCTGAGTGGTCTGGCTGGTGCCACAAGGCCAATTTTTGTGCAAAGCTCTGGGCAGGCAGAGCTCGAGCCAGCACAGGGTTAGGAGAGTGTTCCCAGTGTGGGGCTGCCTTTTCTTCCTGCAACTCCAACATCGGACTGTGTTTGCAAAGGGTAACTCATATCTGCAAGGAATGAGGAACTCCGGAGTCAAAGGGCTCTGTCCCAGCATGAGTCATCCAAGCAGAAAGGGAGCTCCTGGTCAGCACACCCCGCTGGCTCCCGAAGGAGATGGCTATTCAAGGATGCCCAGAGCCTCCTGTAATCCCTGCCCTTCCCAGGAAAAGAAATCCCAATCCTGCACACACATGCAGACCCACTGGCTGGCTATGTCTCTCCCTGTGCTGTCATTTTGCTGTTAAGCAATAACGGAGTGATGTTCTGGAGAAAAAAAATCCAGAGGAAATAAAGCCAGTCTGATAAAAATCACTGTGCATTGCCGGAAACAGCCTCCAAATGTGCCATCTTATCTCCAGCTGATTTTGCGCAGATGCTGACAGCCAGGCGTGTTTTGGTGATACAGTCACTGGCAGTGGCTTTCTGCCAGCATGTGTGACCCCACCCTTTCCCTGGCTCTGGTGCAAATGCACTTTTTAATGAAAGATTTCTTTTCATTCATAGAACCATAGAATTGTTTAGGTTGGAAGTGCCTTAAAGACCATCTCGTTCCAACCCCCTGCCATGAGCAGGGACACCTTCTACTACACCAGGCTGCTCAGAGCCCCATTCAGCCTGGCCTTGAACACTTCCAGGGATGGAGAATCCACAGCTTCTCTGGGCAACTTGTGCCAGAGCCTCACCACCTTCACAGTGAAGAATTTCTTCCTAATACCAAATCTAAACCTACTCCCTTTCCATTTAGAGGCATTCCGCATTGTCCGTGTCAAAAGGACTTTTTTTTTGAGTTTATTTTCAGTAATAGCCAGCTGTTAGGCAGCACCTTCCTTTGTAGGTCTTGGAGGGTTTAGCAGAAGGGACCAGGATCTCTGCAGAGGGAGAGTGGTGCTTTTTCCTGCTCCATAGAGGAGGAGGATTCATCATGGAGCATTTGCTGTACTTACATGCTTGCAAAAAGCCATGTTGATGCAGAGGGTTTACTCACTTAGAATAAACAGCCCCTAACCCCATCAGGATGATTTTTGGGGCTAAATCCACCGCACTGAGTTTCTGAGGGGGAACGGCTTGTCCCCGTGTGTGCTCATGCAAGATCAACCCTCAGGCTGAAAGGTGCCATGTTAAGGTGTCCTGATTTGGATGCCATCTGTGCTGTAGCAGATCACTGATTAAAATGAGAGCTTGATATAAACATAATTAAGAGTAAAAATTATTATTTCACCTTTAGCCTAGCAGAGCTTTTAGCTCTTAAATGAGAACAGACATACGATCTGATGAAGAGAAGAGATAAAGGTCAGAAGGGGACATTCAGAGCTCTGTTCTGCAACAGTTTTGTTTCAGCAAGTAACCACTGTAAATGTTTAGTAATTTGCATTTTGGCTAAAGTGGCTGGTCTGTGAAGATGTCCAGCTGTACGCAAAAACATCTGGAGATGAGGTACCTATGACTTCCCATGGGAATTAGCTTCCCTGGTTAACCACAGTCAATTTGAGAAGAAATTATGTCTTGTTTTCATCTCCAGCAGTGTGGTTTCAGCATCCACTCCTTGTGGGCATTGCTAGTGCAGGATGCTGCACTGTGCTGCTGGCTCTGGGCCATTCCATTTGGGGTCCAAAGCAAAGCTATGGTACATGCACAGCTGGGAGTGGGAAAGGGCTTTGGGAATGGCACAGGCACTGGCACAGGTTGCCCAGAGGAGCTGTGTGAGTGGGTTGGAACTGGAGGATCTTGAAGGTCCCTTCCAACCCAAACCATTCTATGATTCTAAGAGGCTTTTTTGTTCATGATTGTCATAGAGTTGTTGGCCAAGAGGTGTGGTGTGCTTATCTTGTGTTTGGTGTAGACAGTGAGTGACAATTCAACGGCTTCTTCTTCCCTGGATCCTGGAGAAATGGTGTATAAAGTTCTCCTTGCATCCACAGGGTTTCCTCTGCTGAGCTGGACTTTCATGTTGGTAGGTGAAAGGATAACCCTGGCGTTGCCACATGTCTGTCAATAGAAACACCCAAGGAGGCTGTAAAAAATTATTTAAATAACAGTTTTAGAAAAAGCCTGCCTGCTAATCTGAGCACCCCACTATTGAGCCCCATAACACTGCGCCTGGTTGAAGACTGGGCAACCACATGCCTGGTTCCTGCTTCATCTTCTCCCTGGCTGATCCTGTGCCTGTGCAATGTGATATCGAAGCTATCTCCTGTTTAGTGAGAACAGAGCTGAAGGGCAGCAGCTCCTGTCCTCTGAGAACAAAGTCTTTTGTCTAACCTAGAGGCAGACAGCTGTAGGATCTACAAGCAAGGAGGCTTTGCTCCTGGCCAGGCTGCAGCCTTGAGATAACACAAGTGTGGCGAGGCTGCCCGAGGTCCAGGAGCCTCTGAGCTGGGAGGCAAGGAGAGGAAGAGGTTTGTAGGGGAGGAAGGAAAAGCCTTGCAGCAAGTATTTGGTCCTGGCCAATGCAAATACTTTCACCCCTTCTCCCTGTTGCAGTTCCTAGAGCCGTGACTGTTAGCAGCTGGCAGGAGCTGGAGCACCTCGATGATGCTGAGGGTTAAAAGGGAAGTCCACAACACCCCTGAGTCATAAGTCTGGCTCAGTCTTCCAACAAAGTGGTTTCTTTTTTAACTCCTTTGTGGCAGGACTGAGGTTGGGATCATACCACTGTTTCTAAAAATTCAGCTCTGCTAAGAGTGGTGAGTGCAGATTCCACTCCCTACTCACATGCAAACGCATGCATATGCAAGTGTAGGGTTGTTAATTCAAATCAGGCATGAAAACATCCAGTTCTTGTGCACCTAGAGTGTCTGAGGTTGGTGCAAGGAGGCAAAGAATAATTAGACAGCCTTTGGGCATTTTAATGTGGCAGAGGTGAAGTTCAGTCTGGTAAGCATGAAATGCTGCAAATTAGAGTAATGAATTTTAACACTGCCCTAAGAACATTCCCTCTGCCCCTTCCTTTTAATTATTTTGCAAGGGGTTTTTTTTGTTTGTTTGTTTGTTTTTCTAAATGATCCTGAACATGATCTTCTCCTTCTGCTTGGCATTTCCTTTGCAACTCAAATCCATCTACATGCTGTCATGTGAGAGTAGCCCTGTAGTGAGGACAGATGGCTGGCAAGGTGACAGTCACTGTGGGGTGGGATAGCAGGCCAAAATTCAGGTGAATTTGGGTATCAGAAAGGCTGGAACTCCTTAGCTGAGATGTCCGTGGTCCTGTTCTCATAGGACATTGCTCAGGGTGTCTTGTGGAAGTTGGTGTTGCAGGGATCATTGGAAAGCACAGCTCCAAGCTACAGGGTGTAGCAGTAATTTTATGAATGAGCAGCCAAGTGCCAGCCTTTGGCCATGGTACAGGCTGCAGAGCAGCATCCAGCATCTCCTACATCAAACCCAAAACTCCTGCCTTTAACTTGAGCATGGCTTTTAGAAAGGCACCAGACCTCCCTCCTCCCCTCCTTTTCAGGCTTCCTTCCTAATCTCGCTGGTGCTTTCTCCACAACCTCCCATGGAAATATCCTTTCCTGTCTGTCAGCCCAGTTCATGCACCAGTCCAAGCAATTAATCTCGCATGTTAGCTAACAGCATCTTCCTCCTCTCTCAGTTTGTTGTGTTCCTGCAGAAGGCAGTTGCCAACCATCCTTTCCCAGTGCTGCTGCTTTCCTGGTGTCTCCCTGTAGCAATGAGCTCTATCACTGTGAAAGTCTTGCCTGTTCATTACTCAAAAGGAACTTGTTCAGTGTCAAGATGTCCCCATGACCTCTCTGGGTACACCTAATTTTTCACCCCCTCCTCTGCTGGAGATCTGGAGGCAAGCCCCTTCCCTGGCCCTCTTAGCAGGGTGGATTGGACTACTGGGTGCATTCCCTGGCTGCTCAATGAGGCTGTCAGCCTTTCCACAAGGAGTAAATTTGGTGTATTTGGGGGTTTATATCAGGCCATTTATTTTTAAGGCTTTTCTGAGGGCAGGTGATGCGCTTTGGCCTTTTTGTAGCATCTGGGATGCTACAAAGCATCTGGTGCTGATGGCAGGGAGAAAATCCCATGAGCATCGCTATAAGCCCTTCATACTACAGCACTCCGTGCATGGCTGAGCTGCCTCCAAAGGCTCCTGTGTGAATGAATACCTGTGCAAGTATTTTAGCTCATTTGGGTTAATACCTGGGCCTGGGAATAACTGCACAGGCCAGGTCCTTGTCTTGGTTTCCAAAGACAGCATATCATGCACCTTGCTGGAGGCAGAGCTGCTCTCTCTTTCTCTGGCACACAGGCGAAGATGTTGCAAACTGTAAAATCTCAAATCAACAATCCTGGGGAATCATCACTGAATGCTCCCTATGCTCTCGAGGTAGGTGGGTTTTTGGATACCCCGTGTCTATGGTCTTGTCATGGGAGGTGCATCTACCTGTTGCTTCAGCCCATCCTCTGCAGATTATGCAGTGGTGCCTCTCTCGCAGTTCATACTGTGTTTAATTAAAGGCCTAATTGCCCCTTTTTACAGTTACTTGCAGTGGCTGCATCTTGGGGCTTGGGGCTGGGACAGGGTGGGTGATTTGGAGAAAGGTGTCTGGCTGGCACAAAGCACCCCATGAGCTGCTTTAGCAACTGATCCTGAGTAGCAGAGACCTGTGGAGCAGCCAGCAGGGGGATTATTTTGGGTTCACTTCAGCTCTGAGTGATGAGCACTTGTGCTGCTAATCAAGCTGATAAATACTGTCAATTAAAACCTGTGCTTTCCTCTTCAGCTTTGCAGAAGTGAAGTGTTTTTGTCTCTCCCAGAGGAGGGAAGGCTGGCTGGGTGGGCGATGGTCCTGGAGCTTTTTGCTGATCAGAATGGGCATTAGTTGAGCTCTCAGACACCTACTTTCCTTCAGCTAATCCTAGTGGTTCATTAGCAAGGAATGTGACACTGCTGGCTTAAATTGGTGCCAACAGTAAGTGATTATATAATCCTTGGGATTTTGGATGTTTACAAATTAGCTGGTTTCAATTAGCCATTACCTCAACTTCATTATCCCACCACATGTGATAATACCACAATGAGCATATGGTTTCTATATGTCTCACGAGGAGGGATGAGAGGTCAGCTTGCTGGATGCATCCACCCACTGGATGGAGAACCCTTAGTTTTACCACGTTGGAGACTACAGTTGGGATTATGTCACTTAGGGATGTGCTTTAGTGGGGGACTTGGCAGTGCTGGGTTAATGATTTCAATAAGTGATCTTGGAGGTCTTTTCCAACCTGAATGACTCCATGATTCTGAGGTTATGTGGCACACGAATTCGAGTTTCTTTAGGAAACCATACTAGACATTTCCAGACTGAGGTCATTAATGGTCAACTTTTGAAAAAAGACATCACATTTTGGGGAGAGATAAGGATTGAACGTGGCTGTTATAAATAAATACAGAGAAACTTTAGGGAAGGAGCTTTGGAAAAAGTCTGTGATTAAATAGCAGAGAGCATTAAATATGCAGAGCACCCCTTTTCCTTGTGCCTGAGCAAAGGGGTTGGTACCCAGTGACCAAAAGGCAGGGGTGATGGAGTAGTGATGGAAAGGTGCTGATCTCCCTCTGGGGGGCATTTGAGCAATGGTTTCCTGCTGTTGCCTGGATTGCTAAATTCGCATCTCTTCCCTGGAAGCAAGACGCTTGTCAGGAAAGAATAATTAATCCAGAAACACGTGGTACTCTGCCAGGAAACTTTTTTTTTAATTAAAACCAGATCTGATAAAGTCTGCTGAGAAATTGGCATCTCTCACAAAATCATGAAATGCATGATTCTGTGAGTTGAGGCTCCATTGTGGGGGTACTCTGGCTAAGGCTCAGCCCCCACAACTCTGCACACCTAACTTGCAGGGCTGTGTCTTTTCCTCCTTTGCCTCTGAGAGCTGTGTTTTTCCCAAATGGGTTACAAATTCTTTAAGAAGCAGGGCACCAGTTATCACCTACTACTGTGCCTGGTTTGGTGGTGTTTGGCCAGCTTGGGGAGGGTAAATGGGAGTCCTAATCCCAGGGGTTCAACAAGGTACCCTTGGGCTGGGGAGTGATTATATTCAGCCACAATGTCTTGGTCCTGCCACTCAGATGCTGCAGAGGACTGAGTGTCCCTGGCCAGACCCTGCCATGTCTCATTCCCGCTCTGCCTGTCCTCCAGAGCCAGTGGGGAAGGATGTTTTCCTCGGTGAAGCCGTACGAGAACCAGCGCTACGCCTCTCTGAAGAAGGAGTGCCAGCGGCGGAAGCAGCTCTTTGAGGACCCGCTCTTCCCCGCCAACGATGACTCGCTCTTCTACAAGTCAAGGATCCAGGGCATCCAGTGGAAGCGACCCAAAGTGAGTGCACCCATCCACTTGCCCCTCAACACTGCTTTCTGCCACCTCTGCTCTCAGGCGTTCCTAAAAATGCACAGTGCACCCTTCTCCAAGGCTGTCAGGCCCCAGTTGACATCTCTCCCCAGCAGCGTTTATTTGCCCAAGCCTGATATTGAGAGTCTCTAGTGTGCCAGGGAGACCTGTTGCACTCAGATCCAGGCTTTTCTGGCCAGTCCCCCTTCTGCTGTCCTCAGTGCCAGCCCAAAGGATGCATATCAGGACCTAAGGGCGTTATCAGGAATTTCTATGTCCTGTTAAGGCCATCTGCCTGGAACTGACCATGAGACCAGTGCTTTGACTGCCATGCAGCACAAGGAATCCCAGGCAGCAATGATAATTGTGGCTGGGGAGTGGCAGTATCCCAGCATCTCACACACCTGGGTTTCCTTCATTCTCTGTGGGGAGCAGCAGTCCTCTTTGCCCAGCCCATGCTTTTCCTTACAGGACTTGGTGGCATTTCAGTGTTGTAGGGCTGCCTGAGCTGCCATCACCATCTTCGCCCCCGCTGACAGCCCAGAAAATCAGCTGGCCTTCACAAGACAGTGCTGTGTCTGTCTGGGTGAGGGCAGTCTGGAGTGGGGTGGACAAAAAGGCTTTGTGTGAAGGGAGAGATGGAGCTGAACTGACTCTTGTTGTGTGGCCAGAGGGGCTGAGCCCCCCAGCATCCCACCAGGCTCCTTGTGGGAGGAGGTCTCGCTTCACTCTGCTCTGCCTTTGTCTCTTCCACGGCAGCTCTGCCTGCACACTGGGTTTGTGCAAAGCCTTGTGTGTGTTTTAGTTCATTCCCCTTGTCTGGTGGAAGGGAAAGAGGCTCTGTGCACAGCTGCCCTCTGAAGACAGGGCCAGCCATGGTTTGGTCTCACTGTGGGGGCCAACGTGAGCACACCTTGCACATCCCATTTGTACAGCAGACAGGTGATAGCTGAGACTTTCTAAACAACTTCCTCTGGGACTAAAATGTGGGGATGTATTTGGGACCCCCTTGTTGGTTTACATTCAGGGACACACATTAATTCAGCCTTGTGTCTAAAGACAGAGGGTTGGATCCAATTGTAGAGGGGAAAAGTTCGCTTGTCTCCTGATGAGCATCTCAGCTTTCCTCCATATGCTTTTCGGGCTTTCATCTCACTTGCAGCCCTTGGTGTTCAGGCAGGTATTATCCTCTTGCTGCCTTGCTCTGTGGAGCATAAGTTCTTTCTAAGAAAGCTTTCTGAACCTCACCTGCAAGGTGTCATGCTCACCTAGTCCAAACCCATCCCTGCTGAAGCACGGAGTGAATTCGAACTTTTTCCAGCCACCCAGCTCTGCAGTTTCATAGGATCACAGAACAATTTGGGTAGGAAGGGACCCTTGAAGTTAAAGCAATTAGCATAGAATGTTGAAACAGGGCTCTTTCTGACATGGGCTGTCAGTGGGAATGGAGACTGGAAGTGGGTCCCATGCACCAGCAAGGTCCTGTAGCTTAACAGGACATAGAGGTGCTCCTTGTTTTGCTGCCTCTGCACCAGACGAAGGGAACTTTGCCAGCAGTTTGGGCGCCAGAAGGAATGCATGCCGAGCAATAGCAGACTCATGGATGTCACTGTCTGGTAGGATTGTTTGATCAGACCTACTCAGCTGCCTTGACCACAAAATCACCATTAAAAAAAGAATTTGAGCTCACACCTGCTCTGTTTACTGCTGAAGTTTCCAGAAGCCTCTCTCTCAAAAGCATTTCTCCAGGTTCTTTCAATTGTTCATTTCAGCAAAAGTAACTAAATTTCACAGGGAGAATTTCTTTGTGCCAGCAGACAATGCGAAATGACATTTTTAGTTGCTGGACCAAATTTTGCCTGAGTTCATGCTGGCTCTCTAAGGGAGGGAGTCCAGGAAAATTCCCATCACCTTCTGCAAGAAAACAAGCACTACCAGCTTTTCCTGTTTAGTGCAGGATTCAGTAGGGTCCAAAATGTCCATGAAGTTCAAATCAGCGGTTCTGCTTGTGTGCTAGTGAATGGCATGGTGCAGTTGTTAAACCACAACATCTTCTTTCTATTACAGCCAGCAAATCTTCTCTTAGGCAATCACAGTTAATTCTTGTTCAGAAAAAAGCAAGTAGTGATACTCCCAGCTTTTGGCAGATGTTGTTTTGGGGATTTCCTTACCCAGAAATGGAGTCCCCAGTCCCAGGGATACTGTCTGCAGGGAAGGGATGGTGTGTACACACTTTTATCTCTCAGGGCCATGGCCATGGGTTATTTTGGAGAGTTTCAGCTCTCAAAACAACCGTGTGTGATAGAACATAAGAGCTCATCGTGTCTCTAGCTTTGCTGTGAGAACAGAGTGGGTGGAGAGTGGAAATAAAAGCTGTCTGCTATTAAAAACAACCACTTTCTTTCTCGGAAAAGTTGTCACTAGTGATCTATGGGAAGAGATCAGACACAAGAGATAAGTTGTGCCCAGAGAAGTTGCAACTGCTGTAGTGTTCAAGGCCAGGCTGGATGGCATTTTGGGCAACCTGGTCTAGTGAAAGGTGTTCCTGCTCACAGCAGGACAGTTAGAACTGGGTGATCTTAAAGGTCTTTCCCAACCCAAACCATTCCGTGATTTTTCAGACAAAGCACTTGCATGTGAGAAGTAACAATAGTGAACTCACAGGGGTGCTGGGAATGCAGTTTGGTAAAGGCAGGATCTTATTTCCATATACTTACATGGCACTAGTATGGATCTAAACAGCCCATCCTCCGTGTGTGCATCTCTACTTTCCCAGCTCTTCTTCCAACATCCTTTCTGTTTCTCCATACACTCCCAAAGCCTGAGGCTACTTTGGCCAAAAAAACCCCCAAAACCAGTTTCTGCCTTTCGCTTGAGGTTTTCCTGGGCAGAGGGAAAAAGAGGAGGCTGAGGAGCAGCTCTCGTCCCTTCCCTGGTCAGGCTGTTTTGCTTCAACTTCCTCCTGCATCCGGCACTGCAGCCTTTCCTGGAATGGGCTTAGCCTTATTATTTCCAGCAGGGTGTCCTCCCTCCCTCCCTACTTCCCTTGGACTCCAGCCCTGCTCTGGATGCCAGATCTTTGCAGAGGGAGCAGCTGTTTGAGCCCTCTAATCGTGTTTTGGCTCCAGTGATTGTTTGCTGGACGCCTTCGTGATGCGGCCCGGCGAAGCCAGAAAGCCAATTACTGGGATGCTCGGGAGGGAGGGAAACCACAGCATCAGCCTGAGCAGGGAAGGGGGTCCTGAAGAGCCTTGTTTAGTGAATCCACTTAAAAACAAAGCTGGCTGCTTGTTGCCTAGCCAAAGTAGATTTTGGAGCTCACTAAGGCAGCATCAGCGGCTCCTTTTGGCAGCAGCACTCGGCTGTTGCATTAGAAATTAAACAGAGCTTTTGAGCTAAGCCCAAATCTCAACACCTTGCTTGAAACTTCTTTCCCTTGTGCTCTGCGTGCTGCCATGTGAAGGAGAGGGAGATCTGTATCCAGGCGAGTAGTCCCACTCCCAGTGGAAATCTCATCCTGATCCTCAAGCTCTGAGTTTCACCCTCCCCTTTTGGGACAGGAATGCTGGCAGCGCACCTTGGAAGTGGGAGGTTTGGTCTGTGCATCGGGCAAGCTGGTCTGGGTGTTTGGGAGGTGGGTAAGCTGGGAGGGGTGGCACAAAGATGAATAGAAGGGGATGGATGAGGTGCAGGATGAGTGGCAAAAATAAGGAGAGATCTGTGTTGTTGATTCCCTGTGGAAAAAAATCATGATGATCCAAGGTAGAAGAGACTCACCCACCCTGTGGGAAAGGAGTTAATCTCTTCTAATCATCGCTGTCCCAAGCTCTCTTCTTGGGTACAGAGTGCTTCCAGTGATGGCACGGGATTGGTATAGGATTCAATTAGGGTCTGTCTTTAGTACCTCTGGGCCTTACCCAGGGCTTTTTTCCTCTCTGCAGCAAGGGGAACCACTTGGTTCAGGTTCAGCCCGCCAAGCTAAGACCTGCTGCTAGGACTACTCATCAGCCAGGACAAATTTGGGCATCACTGCACCTGTGGGAAGCAAATGAAGCCTGGTGAGAGGCTTACACCATGCATAGGGGTGATGTTGAACATCAGGAGCTGCATGCTCGTGTTCTTCAGCTCTTCCCAGGGAGCAAGGTTGAGCGTGGAGATGGTTTTTTCCATCCCTGCACTGTGAGCTCAAACCTGGGTGGTTGCAACAACCAGAGAAACTCTCTTGGATGAAGTCTAGACCCTCCCATCTTCAGGGGAAGAGTTTTGCCTTCCATCCCTGTTTCTCAGTATTTTTATCTCTCTCCAGTATTTACTTGCAAGCGCTGAATTATCTCTGCAGGAATTAATTGTCAAGGGAGATTGTCACTAATTAAATAGCATAAAGGTAGATTCTCGCTAAATGGTAATGTTATTTTATCTGGATGAAGGCAATGTCATTTGGAGGGGAAAGCCTGAGAGAGTCGTTTTGGGAGAGAGAGGCAGGCCAAGTGTTTTGGGAAGGGTTACAGAAGCAGGAGGTCTTAGGGCCATGGCATTTTCAGCCCTAGTGTAGCATTGGGGAGAGATGCTCCCAGTCACAGCCCCGAGGTTTTTTTCCAGACAGACAAGAGGAATCTTGTTTTAGAAGCCAAGAAAATAGGAGTTTTCAGTAGCCACTCCCTGCTGTCCTGGTATATATCTACCCTGGCTTTAGTATAGGGGTTTTGTCCATTCACAGAATCATAGAATGGTTTGGATTGGAAGGGATCCTAAAGATCCTCTAGTTCCATGGGCAGGGACACTTTCCACTAGACCAGGTTGCTCAAAGCCCCATCCAAAGTGGCCTTGAACGCTTCCAGGGATGGGGCAGCCACAGCTTCTCTGGGCAACCTGTGCCAGTGTCTCACCACCCTCACAGGGAAGAATTTCTTCCAAATATCTCATCTAAATCTATCCTATTTCACCTTAAAGCCATTCTCCATTGCCCTGTCATGCAGGATACATTATGTCCATTGTCTCCTGAGCTGGATGCTGTGGTCTTTGGAGGAGGTGTTGCAGGATGGGAGAGCATCTCTTAGCTCCACTTTTCTTTGCATTATTAAGCACTTAGCTCTTTTCTCTTGCTGAGTGAGGATTATACAATCAATCCGCATGGGGGTTTCCTGGAAGGGGAAAGGAGTCAATGAACTAATTCAGTAAAAGCAGGACCAGCACTTCCCTGCCCACAAGTTTCTGCATTAAAAGGTCTTTTCCCCAGTGTATAGTGCAGGCTGGGAAGCTGGCAAAAACACAAGAGTGAAGATAATGGGGAAGACAGAGGTTAAGTTCTTGCAGTTCTTTGCTCTCCAGAGCTCACCAAGCATTTAGCAGGGAGGAGCTATACACTGGCAATGGCCATTGGGTGCTAAAACCTTCTGGTGTCCCACTTGGAGGTTTTTCTTCCAGAAAGACTAAAATACTAACGTTTGTGCTCCAGGGGTGTCTTTGCTGGGCTTTTTGCATTTGTCTTGGCCTGTCTCTCTAAGTTTTGGTGTCACCCAAAGAATGCTTGGTGTTAGTGTTGATGCTGGGGTTCCTCTGTGCTGCTGGATTAACTGAGGGATCATCTCCTCTGAACGGAGTCAACAGACTCTGTCTGGGGTCCATCACAGGGGTTGAAATCCTTCCAGATCTTTGCATTTCTCAGCTCTAAGAATTTATGAGCCACTCACCTGTTAATTTATCTGCTGTTTTCAATAAAACTGGAGCTAATTGCCAGAATGGCTGCTCCTTGCCAGAAAAGGATTTGGTCATCATTTATTGCAATCTCTGAATTGACCTTGTTTATACATGTTTAAGCCATTCATAGGCTCCCCCTATCCCTCAAGGATGAACAAGAGATTCATTGTCATTATTTGTACTTATTTTAAAAGGTCTCTAGTTGCATTAGATGTGATGCTGACCCTGGCTGCACTCCAGCAAGTCTCGCTGGATCCTCCGAAGGCCACAGCCTCATGGTGCCAGGCAAGCACACTCTCCCCCTTAGCCCCAATGAGGACTAGAGTTGATAAGCTGCTCGGCATGAGTGCAACTTTCTCTGATAAGGAATTTCCAGCCAGTCTGCTCTATCCTCAGCATCAGAAGGACATGGCCTTAAAAGCAAAAGCAACAGTAAAATCCATGGATTAGATTAATTATGTGCTTCTTAGTGCAGCTGCGTGTTGGTGACAAGTAATTATTGTATTTGTAATGAGGAAGAGCAGGACAATAGCAGAGGGTGTCGCAGGAAGGAGCCCTGGGCATCTGAGCCTCGGAGTTCCATGGGAGGAGGGAATGTGCAAATCCTCCCAGGACTCTGGGGTCCTGGAGGGGCACATTCAACCTGCGGAGCAATTGCAGAGCTACTTATCATAGAATCACAGAGTGATTTGGTTTCAAGATCCTGCAGTTCCAACCTCCCTGCCATGGGCAGAGATACCTTCCACTACACCTGGTTGCTCGGTGTTAAGGAAACTTTCCTGTCTGACCATCCAGGAGCCTCTCTGGCAGTCACACTCCCACCACCTGAGCTGGGACCAAAACCCCTTCATAGCAGACGGTTCCAGTGAGACAGTGGGTGCCCCACTTGGCTCCCTACCAGACCTCCTGGTCAGGCCAGGATTCCTTGAGTGTGTAAGAGTGTGTGTGGGTGAATGTGTGTGAGTGGAAATATAAAACAAGGCATCTTTGATATTTCTGGATCTTTGGGAAGAAACCACTGCTCAGTGATGCATTCCTCCCGTCAGTGATGCATTCCTCCCAGTTCCCCTCCAAGAAGGAAAAGGATGGACAAACCATCTGAATGGAGAGTGGTCATGGATGGTTACATTTTGTCTGTGGTCTGATGCAAATGGCACTGGCAGAGTTACGTAAGAATTAATGTCCCTTCTCCCAGTTCTCAGAAGCTCATGACTCCACATCTCTAGAGGGTGGTTTTCTCGTAAAGTTTGATTCTGTTTGTAAAGCTACACCCAGTGTATGAATAACCAGAATAGGCGTGGGCTGAAAGTAGTTTCTTTAAATGGCTTAAACTCATGATAACCTCACTTTTCATCATCATTGCATAGTCAGGGATTAATTTAGACTGTGGTGGGGTCAAGTCCTGTTTTTGAATGGAGGTGCTATGAATGTGACACAATCACAAACCAAAGGGTATTTCCTTGCCCTGGGACAAGGAAATGGTGAGAGTATGGCTCAAGGGGGTGTGGGAGGTGTCCCCATGGAAAAGTAGTTAGGAGGCTTTGATCTGAGATATGCACAGTGGAGTGTGGAGGTAGTTCTCCTTTGCAGCTTCATATTCTTCTTTTCCCATCAATAACTTGACTCTTAAGATAATTAAAAACAAACAGACAAAACCAACAAAAAACCCCTGCACAATTTAGATTTCTAAATCCTGTTCTGGAAGATTGGCTTTCAGTGAGACACAAGATTTGGGATTCAGGCAGGGCAGCATTCAGCTGCTGAATTATGTTTCTGGGAGGCAGAAACAGTGCAGCTGAGCTCGTGGCCACATCAGATTGCTCCAGGACTTCACATTTGCTCTGTGATGAATGTCTGGGTTTGGACCATTCCTCCAAAAATACTGTAGTTTCTCACAGCAGGACTTACTTGAATAGGCTTCTCCCTTTCCACCAGCATGGCCCCACCACTGTGTCCTCCAGGGTGGGAGCTGATAGCTCAAAAGCGGTACAAGATGTGGAGCATCCTCAGAGCTCCTGCCTGAGGTCCATGGTCCCTCACCTGTACCAGCATGACTGTGATCCTCCAAGTCTAGCGCTTGATGCATGTAGTTTCAAGCCAAAACAGTTCTTTGCTTTATCCATCTTTGGTGCCTTTGTGCTTTGGACACCTGGAAGATGAAACTGCAGAGGGACCTGTCAAGGTCCTGCAAGTTGACCTTTAGATCTTGTTTGCCTCTGTTCCTGCCCTTCTTGGTGCCAAAACAAACACTGCCCCCACTCTTCCTAGTGCCAAAACAAATGCCACATCATGGTACTGTGGGACACAGAGTTGAGGAGTTTGTGGGGAGTGTGTTTTTTGGATGCCTCCCTTCACAAGCAAGTCCTGTTTGTCGTGGGTGGAGTGTCCAATGCCCTCTGCATGGTGTGGGAGCTGATAACAATACAAATGTGTATACACTGAGATACTGTGTGTGGATTAGCATTAGGGATGCCTGACTGAGATAATACAAACCCCCACAAACAGTTCTGTAGGGTGTAGATATTCCCAACCAAGCCTACTCTTTCATGTGTGTGAAGCTGATTCTGCCAAGTATATATATTTTTAGTAGAGCCTCTAGCAATAGGACAAGGCATAATGGCTTTAAACTGAAAAAGCATGGATTCAATATAGATATAACAACACGATTTTTTATAGTGCAGGTGGTGAGACACTGTCACAGGCTGCCCAGAGAAGCTGTGGCTGCCACATTCCTGGAAGTGTTCAAGGCCAGGTTGGATGGGGTTGAGCAACCTGCTCTAGTGCAACATGCCCCTTCCTATGGCAGGGGGTTGGAGAGAGATGGTCTTTAAGGTCCCTTCCAACCCAAGCCACTCTGTGATTCTATGATCCTATAATAATCCATCTGAAACCATAGAAAGGGGTAAATCTATAGAAAGGGGTAATTCCAAATTCACCCCTTTTCCCTCTGTCACCCTGCTGCAATTTCTTTTAAATTCCCCTTTTTGGAAAATCACATCCCAGTTGCAGGTACCTGCAGCAGGGCAGCACAGGGACCTTTGTGTCTGCTCTGTCACTGTTGCTCGCCATGCTTGGGTGCCTCTTGCTCTCTTGTCTGTGTGAGTGACATTTAAGACAGGATCATTTCAGTTCCCAGTTGCCTGGGAGGGAGGGAGGAAGCGCAGCCATGCTAATAGATTATTTTGCTGATTTTGCAAGTCTGAGGGAAGGCATTGTTCTGAAACAGCCAGGCTCTGCAATGAAATTAGACTAGTCTGTTCCTTGCAAAATCTTGTTAGCAAAAAATGGTCTTGGCGTGCAGCAGATGTTGTATCTCCCATGGTTATTCCTTCTCCTGCCATAGCTTTTTACCTCCCCATATCTGGTTTGACATGATCCAGGTCCCCAGTGAATCTGAATCTCAGAAACCTGCACCATGAAACATTTATGGTAAGACAGTCACCAATTATAAAGTCAATTAGAGAGTGATTTTCTCCTTACAACCCTGTGTGGAATTGGACTGGCTGGAGAATACGAGGAAAATATTTTCTGTTTTAAATGCATTTGGAAGAAAATTGTGTGCATTTTGGGAAAGTGTACCGAAAGGGAGGGCAGAGGGAAAGACCACATGCTTTTGGGTGGGAAGCAAAAAAGTACAAGATAATTGCATCGATCGGGTCATCTTTTGTTTTCTTAATGGACATCAAAAATCCAAAGCCAGAGGGAGCAAAGTGTCCCAATCTGGGCTGCCATAAGCCAGACCTCTGCAATCAGCCCCTCATCGACAGGGTCCTGCTCTGGCTCTGATTTCTGCCTCTGTCCCATTGGAGGAGGAAAGATATGAATCACCAGAATTTTGAATCACTATTTTGGCCCTCCCTGTGTTATCAGTCTGAATCTTTCTATAGAACCATCTGCACAGGCTTTCTAAGTTGTGTTTTGTTGCCTGGAGCTCAGCCCGCATTTCAGCAGACACTTTTAGGGAGGGCAGATCATCCCTGATGTTGCATAGGATCCTTAGAATAACCATCTCCAGAGGTGTTCAAAAACTTGTGGGTGTGGGACTTGGGAACATGATCTAGTGGTGAACATGGAAGTGTTGAATTAATTCTTGGACTTGGTGATCTCATCTTTTCCAGCCTCAGTGATTCTGTGATTCTTGGGTTCCTCCAAGACAGGTTCTCCTTGCAGGTAAAGAGGCATGGATGACTCCCTTGGCCAAGGAAGAGTTAAGAGCAACACATCAAAGTCATAGCTTCCCTGCAGCTGTAGGTTTTTGCTTCCCTCCCTGTTCCTTCCTGTTCTCCATCTGTGTCCAGGCTAGGAGTAACCAGGACCTGAAATCTGGCTGTGATAAATGAAGGACAGGATGGACTTGCTGTTTGCTGATGCATCGAGTGGCAAGAGGCAGTTTGAGCTGGTTCTGTGGTGGTTGAAGCCTCAACCCAGAGGGCCCCAGGGTGTGTGTGGGTATAGATGTTGGTGTGCTGCCCTCTTCTCTCGGGGTCATGGGGCTGGGAGGGTGACGTCGTGTTTGCTGCCTGGATAAATGTTATTGCTCACCTGGTTTCTGTCTGTTGCACGGGAGGGAGGGGAGGAAACCGAGGTCATGACCTCTGATCAGAGAATCTCTGCTTCTCTCCTCCCTTTGCATATATAAATCCCAGGCCCTGTAATTCCATCTGGCTGCAGAACAAGCTCCTTACCACTTCCAGCACTTTTCACAGGAAAAGGAACACTAAATGCTCCAAAGCTTTTCTCGGCTTTTTGACCTAGTTCCCACTGGTATCTTCTTCATCATCCACCTCTGCACGTGGGAATGGTGCTCCATGGTTCTGAGCATGCTTTGCGTCACACACCAGGACCCCACTGTGCTCCATGCAATCCTGGGGCATTGCTGCCTGGCTGAAGAGTGCCTTGGTCCTTCGTTCCCACCTCAGCACAGCCAGAGCATACAGGGAATGCCATCTCAGTGGATTGAGGCCACACAGTCTATACCAGACACAAAATGTGTGAGTGGAAACTCAGCAGCTTCAATGGGGACTGAAGAATCCAAGTAATTTAATATTGGTAAGCTCCAGTCTAAGAAATATGACAAACCTTCCCAGGAGGTTTTGCTGGGGAGACTGACCCACGGATGAGACTTCTCCTGATAGAATCAGTTCCACAGCATTAGAACAAGGAGGCAATGCTACCTTCTCCTTTGCAAGGATTGGATATTAAGAAAAACTTCTTCACTGAAAGGGTGGTCAGGCGCTGGAACAGGCTGCCCAGGGAAGTGGTGAAATCACCATCCTTGGAAATGTTCAAGAAAGTATAGATGTGGTGCTGAGAGACGTGGTTTAGTGGTGGACTTGGCAGTGCTGGGTTAATGACTGGTTTCCGTGACCTTAGAGGTCTTCTCTAAGGCCTTCTTAATGATTCCATGAGGTCTTCTTAATGATTCTGAGATTCTTCACTATGGAGAAGAGAAGGCTCAGGGGGATCTTAATGATGTCCATAAATATTGGATAGCCAGGAATGAAGGAGACAGAGCCAGACTTCTCAGTGGTGCCCAGCCACAGTACAAGAGACAGTGTGTACAAATTGAAAATCAGGAAATTCCATTTAAGCATGAGAAAGGACTTTTTACTGTGAGGGTGGTCCAAAAACTGGCACAGGCTTCCAGAGAGGTTAAAAAGCCTCCATTCCTGGAGATATTCAAACCCTGACTGGACACAGTCCTGAGCAACCTGACCCTGCTATGATTAGGGGGTGAGGACTGGATAATATCCCAAAATTCCTTATAACCACATTGATCTGGTGATTCTGGTCTCAGGATCACTGGGAGCACACTGGAACCAAGCTCAGTCCCAGGGCTTGAGCGTGGTGTGCGGTTCTTCCACAGAGAAGCGTGGTAGCCCTGCTCTGCAGCTTCTCAGTACTTGAAAGGGGCTTATAAGAAAGATGGGGACAAACTTTTTAGCAGGGACTGTTGTGACAGGACAAGGAATAGTGGCTTTAAACTGAAGGAGGGTTGATTTAGACTACCTATAAGGAAGGAGTTTTTTACAATAAGGGTGGTCAGACACTGGCACAGGTTCCCCAGAGAGGTGATCGATGTCCCATCCCTAGGAAACATTCAAGGTCAGGTTGGCCTGGGCTCTGAGCAGCCTGATCCAGTTGAAGATGTCCCCACTTATTGCAGGGAGTTTGACTAAATGGCCTTTAAAAGACCCCTTCCAACCCAAACCATTCTGTGGCTCTGTGTTTCTCTTGATTTTGCGTTTTCACCTGTTTGTGTAATATCAAGCAACTCCTTTACTGTAATCTGCAGATCCCCTCAAGGGCAGAAGGGGCAGCTGTGGTCCTCAGGTGGGATAAAAAAGGTGCCTGTGCCCCCCAGAGCAGGATCACAAAGAGCTGATCTTGCAGACATCCCTAGCTGCTGGGTGCTTCTCCGGTGGTATGAAACAGGAGCCGAACCCCACGGCGCCTCTCCCATCCCTGTCTGTGCTCAGCGATGCTGAGAGGCACAGGTGGCTCCTGCCTTGGATGGTGTCAGCTTGCCTCCCCCTAGCGCTCATCCCAACATCCTGCAACATCAGCATCCGGGAATTAGTCCTTTTCCTTGGCTCTGATCCTGGCCAGTTTGTGTCAGGTCGCTCTTCAGGTATTTGGTGCAGGCTGGGCTAGGTGGGAATAGCAGGAGTTGCTTATGATTCCTTTTCCTCCTTGTGATGGGGCCCTAGGCAACCTAATCTAGTGGGTGGGGGCTCTGCCTGGAGTGCAGCGGTTGGGACTGGATGATCTTTAGGGTCCCTTCCAACCCAATCCCTACCCAATCTATAGGTAGAGGCAATACAAGTCCTCATATGTAAAGTCGGGGTGGGGGGCAAATTATTCTGGGTACAACCAGCCTGAAAAACTGGGAGGTGTGGGGGAAGAAGGATAATCTGCTTTTCCTTTTTCCTCTTCAAATTAAATGTAACCACAAAGGGGAGGAGGTTCTTTCAGCTCTTTGTCTGTGCCATGTGCTCCCAGCCCCCAGCTGGACATGACCTTACAAACTGGATTGATCGGGAGAAAATACATTTTTAAAAAAGCAGTGTGTCACCTGAAGCTTGCTCAACACCCTCTTTTATTTAAGTGCTTTATTGGCCAGGCTCTAAGTGGGAGTGGGAAGCAGGGAGGGCAGCCTGGCAGGAGCCAGGCAGAGAGAAGCCGATGGTCTCGGTGTGTGGTTGGAGGGGTGAGCTCACCTCCCAGCTGCCTCCTACCCGAGCTTCTCCATTCATGGCATCTGTGCACAATCCACTGTCCTGGTTTTGGTGGCAGAATAAGTGTTTCAGCCTCCTGACCCAGCTACAAAGCTTTTGGCTCACCAAGTTTTTTTCATCTGCTGTGCTAGGACCTTGAAGGACAGATCCCTCACCCTTTGTAAAACAGTCACAGAGTAGAGGCATCTGAAAGAGGAGACTTAGAAAGGCTGTAATGGTGTGAAAACATGCTATTATCAACAGGGATAATTATAACAAAGCTGCACAGGTGCTGGAACAGAATAGGGAGTAGGTCTAGTGATGCTGCCCATGTCCTGGTGAGAGCAGAAGGCGGGACAGGGTCCTTCTGCAACCAGCATGAGGAATGAGGCCAACAGAAAGCTGCAGGTCAGGTTTATGTGGAGTCTGAGGAAGAGAGGAAGTGACTTTCCTTTGCCAAGAAGCCCTGCTCCTGATTTCCCTGTCTGCTCACTTACCCAGTGTGTCTTTTTCTCGTGTCCCACAGGAAATCTGCAATGATCCACGTCTCTTTGTGGATGGGATCAGCTCCCATGACTTACACCAGGGCCAGGTCGGGAACTGCTGGTTCGTGGCTGCCTGCTCCTCCCTGGCATCCCGGGAGTCTCTGTGGCAGAAGGTAAGTGGTTCCCCATGCCAGGGGAGAGCCTGTCTTCAACACCTTCGATTTAGATTGTGTTTGTCCAGGACAAAAACTGGTTCTCAGAGATGCCTCATGTCCTGAAAAGCTCTTATTGTACAAAAACCTCTCTTAAAGGACTGTCTTTTAAAGGGAATCAGTCATCATGACTGCAGTCACCACATTCCAGCCAAACCCATGGCAGTTTCTCCTGAACCAAGTGGATAAAATCCTGTCTTGTTTTTCAGATTCCAAATTTGACCCTTTGCATTCCAAAACAATCTAAAAATTAACAAGAAGAACAAAACTCAGGATACTTGGTAACTTTTCCCAGATTTTACTGCAAAAGGCAGCCAGCATGTGCAGACAGCAGCACCTGCTTCACCCACAGCCTCCTACAGCCACGGGCCTGGGATGGTTTCCTCCACCCTACACCTTTACATCTGCTCTGTGTGCTGTGCTTCTTCCAGTCTTTGCTTACCCCATGGTGAGCAGGAACACCAAGTTCAGGGATTTCTTGCAGCATCCCCATTTTCTGCTAAAGTCAAGGTTTTTCTTTATATGGTAACAGGATAGCTGTTATTGCCTTCTGGGTAAGCAATAAGGCTTCCTCCCGTGGTGGCTGTGGTGACTGCTGTGGCTCTCGTTACAAGGGTTTAGCTTGTTCCTCACCATCAACATCCCCCAAGGGTGAGTGGGCAAGTTGTCTTCCTTCCTCCCCATTCACTTCCAGCTCTGCCCTGGGTAATGCCAACCAAACAGAGGCTGAGTCTCTTTGGACACTTCATTATTTCAGTTTGCCGGGGCATTGCTTCTCCTCCCTTGGCAATTTGGCTGTGGATGTTTGTGACTTCTCGTTTTCCATTGCCTTAACTCTCAGAGGCTTTTTTTTTTTTCAGTTGCCCCTCTTTTCTTTCAGAAAGGTTTGATTTATACAATTATATAGGTTTGAAGGGATTTAATGACCATTTAGTTCCAGCCCCCCTGCCATGGGCAGGGACATCTTCCACTAGACCAGGTTGCTCGAAGCCCCATCCAACCTGACCTTGAACACTTCCAAGGATGGGCCATCCACAAATTCTCTGAGCAACTTGTGCCAGTGTCTCACCACCTTCACAGCAAAGAATTTTTTCCTTGCTAAAGATCTCAGAAACAGAAATAATGGGCCCTTTGGTCCTCGGTGTGGTTACACATGCAATTGTGATAACACTGCTGGACATTAAAATGTCTCTATCTGGGGTCTGGCAAGAGCTGAAGGATGCTGATGCAGGCTTTAGTATCTCTGAAATATCAGTCCAGGAATCTTGGTCCAGGTCTGCCCCTGCTACTAGAATGTATTCCTGGTGTACACCAGGGTGTAACATAGGCTCTGCATGTCCTTTGCTCCATTTCACACAGTGAAACTCTCTCAGATGTGGGGAGGAGGAATACCTTCAAGAAAATAAGTCAGGTTAGCACATTCCTGTGTATCCCAGGAGGTTATTTTATTCAAACATTTTCTTCCACCTTGCTATCTCCATGTCCCTGCTTCCCATTATGCCTGTGTGGTGTGAGTCACTGAGTGGGAATGGGGTACTGGAATTCAGTTTAGAGCTCTTTTCAAAACTCCTGAGTCTTGGCTGACCCTTCATAGCTCTAGGTGTGATCTGGCTCTGTAACGCTTTTTCTATGATCCTTCAGACGTGTCTAGCTTTTATGAAAAGAAATTGAGGCATTAAAATGGGGGGCAAAACCATGCCAGGGTGCTGGTGCTGACTTGCTGCTGCAGGAGCAGTGTGGAGTGTGACTCCTGCCAGCTGTGCCATCCAGAAAAGGACACAATGGTCATGTCAGTTTCCTATTCATTGACTTATAGTCAGTTTGGCCCTTGGGATCCTCATGTCCATTCTGGATGGCACAACCTGATGGAGGCCACCAAAATGGTCTAGAGGAAAGTGGGTTTGTGCATCCAGGAGGAGAGAAGGTGAAAGGGGAGCATATTGCTGTGTGCGGCTGCTTAACCATAAAATCACAGAATGGTTTGGGTTGGAAGGGACCTTCAAAGATCATCCAGTTCCAGCCCCTCTGCCATGGCCAGGGACACCTTCCACTAGACCTCAGACCCCCATCCAGCCTGGACGGGAGAGTGTGGGCAAGATGGAGCCAGGCTCTTGCTGGGGATGCACAGAGGACAAAGGACAGCAGCACAAGCTGCAGCTTATCATCAGCATGAGCACAGTCAGACACTGGAACAGGGCCCAGAGAGGCTGGGGGACCTCTGTCCATGGAGATGCTCAAAGATGGACTGGATGAAGCCCCGAGCAACATGATTTAACCCTGAAATAAGTCCTGCTTTGAGCAGTAGGTTGGATCAGACTCCTCCAGAGTCTCATTTCAGCCTGAATTATCCCATGAACCTCCGCTCAGAGAAAGCCACTGCCACTCATCCCTGCCAAGGTGGCATTCCTGGCTGCATGTCTTTGTTTTGGGATAATGAGCCATGGTTGTCAGGGAGGTTGCCAGGGAGGCTGACATCAGACATCCCTTCCCTACAGATTATTGTGCACAGCAGCACCAACAGTTTGGAATCTGCAAATGAGTTGGGAGGGTGCTCAGGTAAAGCCCCAGAGGTGTTTTGCATCACTGGCCAAGGTTGCCTAGCGCTGCTGGGTCTGTGGGGAAGGGACACCAGCTCCAGGGGCCTGTCTGATCATTCACCCTGCATGTCCTGTTTGGGAGCCACACATTGCTGAGGACGGAGGAGAGGAGCAGCCCAGGTGATGGCAACTGAGGCAGGGATGCTGGAACTGCCCTTCATCTGCGATGAGCAGCTCACCCGGCGCATGCAGCTGCGATTCCAGAGCCTGCAGCAGAAAAATATGAGTCCCCAGGATGGTGAGAAGCTGCTGCATCCCAATGAGCACATCTACCGTGTGGATTTCATCCAGCAGCACAAACTGCGCTTCCTCCGCTGGGACGTGCAGCTGGAGAGACCTGGGAAGGTCACAGTGACCGGCACCTCCCAGCACTGGACTCCTGATCTCATCCACCTGATGAACCGGCAGCTGCTGGAGCCAGTGGGCATCTTCTGGAAGAAGCCAGGGGCCAAGGAGGTGGAGTGCAATGAGGCAGATGCCCAGGAATTTGGGGAGCGGATAGCGGAATTAGCGCAGATCCGCAAGGTGATGTATTTCCTTCTCACTTTCACTGGTGGCCTCGAACCAGCTCAGCTGAAAGGCTCCATTGTTTTTGAAGCCTGATCCCCTCTTGCTCAGCTTTTCTCACGCCAACTATGCTTTTCTCAGTTCAGTTCTTAGTTCAGTTTTACATCTATCTTTTTTTTTTAATTAGAGAGAGCACTGTGGTAAAGCAGAGAACAGCTCACTGCTTCTGGAGCCCCTCAGCGCTGTGAAATATTCCACAAATGTGCTGCCCTCTGTCTGAATGATGGGGAGAAGGGGACCATGATCTTGCTGCTGCATTTGCCTGGAGTATAAGACTGTGTGCTTGTGAATTCATCAGGGATTCATGCAGGGTCTTGTTGGCTTGGAAATACGAGGCTGCCCTAAGTCCTCTCACTGTAGCAAGTGCATACCAAAAAATCGCTGGAAAAATAATTGCCATACTAGAAAACAGCAGGGACCCCTGGAGAGAGCGCTGCTTTCCTGTTTCCATCCTAGCTATTAAAAAGGGAGGGCTTGTTTGTGACGGAGTTCCTCTCCTTGCAAGGTGCTGAGTGCTTGCAGGCTCTGGTGACTTGTGCTGCTACTGTGGCTGCTTGAAGTCTCTGAAGACTAGTCCCACGGAGAATCCACCTTGCTGTGAAGTTGAAGTACATTTGGACATGCTGTATTCTGCAGATTGCAAACCCACTGGACTCATGGGGAGGTTGGACCAGCCTTTTCCAACCACTGGCACTATTTCTTGCCGGGGGAGGGTGCAGTCTGTTGGTCCAGGATGGGTTGGAGCAGATGTGGTGTGTGTGTGTGCAGAGCCAGCAGCTCAGAGCAGGCTGTAGGTCTGAGCCAGCAATAAGTCCCCTGCAGCAGAGCTAATTTGTGCTTTTTTCTGTCCTTAAAGCACCCGTGAAAATATTTACTCTGAAGTGTCTGTAGAGAATGGTGAGGCTGCAGAACACTTTGCAAACCACAGAGCAGGAGCCTGCTGTTTCTGTCCCTGAGAAGCAGTGTCTCCTGCCCTCTGCAACACAGAGAATGGTGTCTGGGTGGCCATGGGAGCAGAGGGGAGTGGTACATTTGTAAGTATTGGAACAGGGGTGTTTTGTGCCCAGCTTGACTCCGTGACTGCGAATAAACTACTAACTTTGGGTGTTTCCTTTTCCTTCACCAAAAAGTGGGGGGTACTTCAATGAAGCATCTTGAGACACAGATATAAAAGTCCCTTGAAAGCGTTAAGTGTTATTACAGTTGGTCCTTTGCTCAGATTGCACTCAAATATGTGTGAGTACCCCTCAAGGTACGGCCTGACATCTCCCCAAGATGAGTAAGGAGGGAGCAGTGATGGGAAAGCCAGGGCAAGGTGACTTTGAACCTGTGACCTGCTGACTTTGCAGACCAGCCCCAAAAAGGGTCCAACTTCTTCTTCAAAGCCTCCAGAGATGCAGACCCTGTACTCTCCCTGGCCCAACAACAGTGTATAAAATGATATGCACAAGTTATGCCAGGGAGAGGAGAAAGAAAACAGGAAGATGTAGCTGGAGAGATAGTGGGAGCTCTGAGTATTGCCCACAACCAAAGCTCAGCAACCACCAAATCCTACAGCCATGCCATGGGCATTGCCAGAGAAGTTGATGTCTTTGTTTAGACCACAAGAAATGCTGGATTCGGTGAGTAGAGAGAAAAGTGGATGCATCCCTGCTTGGCCAAACCCACTTTAGGGTCCTGGCAGACTTTCCCATAGAAGACCCCTCCTTGTACACCCCAGAGCAGACTTCCTGACTAGAAACCACTTCAGACCAACTAACAGGAGGCACTGGCAACATCCAAACAGGGTTTTTGCATGCCAAGTCTCACAATAATGCCATTGCTACATTGCTGGGGTAGAGTTCTTGCTGCAGATATCTCGCTGGGTTTTGATGTACTACAGTAAATAAAAGCCTAGACAATGAGTTCCCCTTAAGGACTGAGGCTCTTTGTGTCTTCTTCATGCTCCCTTTGGAAGCTGCTCTAATCCTGCATGCAATAAAGCAGCACCCACCAAATTTCAACTCACTGTTAGTACCTTTGAGCACCTTTTTATTTCCTGTAAAATGTAAAATGAGAATTTAACATCTTCTCTCTTGGTGTGAAAGGCTTCATGGAGTGTTGATCAGTTTAGGGTGATTTGGGAAGGGATTTGAAGCTGAGCACAGAAGTAGAAATGATTCTCAGGTGCATCCTTGCTACCTGCAGAGCTGGGGAGGGAGGTGCAGGGAGCAGCATGATCTCTCTCTGCTGCAGGGAAGATGAGCCTCTTTTTACCAGTCACTGAAACTATCCCTATACAGTTTCAGCATCCCATAAAGGCTTTCAGATGCACCACCCTGTCCCATCTCCCAGGGGAATTTAATCCCAGTTTGTACAACAGCTCAGCAGATTGGTACAGCTGGGTGCCTCTCTCCTCATCCTGAGCCGGCAAGTTCCCAGCCGAAGGCTTGGAGAACTTGGCATGTACCAATTTCTCCTTCTAATCAGGGACATTTTTTCCAGGGTCACAGACACCTTTTTTCTTAATTAGCCACTCTTAAGAAAATTGAAAAAAGCCCTAAATCAGTTCAGGGAGGTGAACCTGGTGTTTCTGGGCTCCCAATTTACCTATCTCTGAGCCCTTTCACTGTAAATTTGTCACACTAAACAGTGTTGCAGCTCCAGATTGTGTGAGCCTCTAAGGAAAAAGCAGCACAGCTGGGTGAAGGAGAAGACCTGGTCTCCACTGCCCCGGTGTGACGCAACCAAGTTGAGTCCAGGACTTGTTGGGATCCTGGGATCGGTGGTCCATGGCATACTCTCCAGCAGGGAATGCCTCTAGAGATCAGACTTCTCTCATTTCCTCTTGGGTCGATGTAGAAATACGATCAGTCCTTGCTCCTGGACCCTGCTCTGGATGAAGGCTGCCCACTTTTGCTGTCTTCAGTGGCGCAGGGTGCCCCCAGAGCTGTCCCCAGCTGAAGGGATGGAGGAGGATGGTGGGGACCTGTGTGTCCTGCCACCGCTGAGAGTAAGAGCAAGTCTCAGCCCCAGCCAGCTGGAAGCTGTCACTACCAGCTCTGGCTGCCTCTAATCAATGCTGGGATAATTTCTAAGCCCACATTAATAGCAAGTTGATTACCATGATGGTCCTCTATGACAATTCATTAGGATGCGCTCCAGTCAGGAGGGAATCAATGGCTGTCTGACCTTTCCTGGCAGTCCCCAGGGAGGACTCTGGGACATTGTTGTTAGCACTCCTATAAAACACCAAACCCTCCAAACATGGTTCTTTTTCATGGCTTTGTCTGCTCTGTTTCTATTGATCAGACAGCTCAAGAGTGCCTGTGAGCTTGCAGGTTTGATGGCATCATTAATATTTCAGTGCAGGAGCAATTTGTGACAGCAGACCAAAAAAAAAGAAAGAAAGCAAAAGCTCTGTCAGCTGGACAAGGGCCCAAAGCACAGTAAAGGTGGTTTCACCATGTCCTGTGACTTCTTGAAGAGCCTCTTTCCATGCAATGTAGCTGTGTCCTCTCCTATCCCACCCCAACAGTCCCAGCTCTCCACAAGACAGCAATTATTTGTTGTATTGGAACATAATGCATGCTCGCTTGGGCACCTTGGGTTTTCTGTCACTGAGCTCATGATCCTTTGGGAGCAGGTAAGTGAAGAAGCAGGCGTGTGGACATTGAGTCCCATTACTGCTGCAAAGACTAAGTTGGTACTTGTCAACCACCAACTATACATGGCCTCACAGCCCGCCCTGGCCATGCAGTAAAACCACATTGCCTTCACCCTCAATAAAAGCCTAGCTGTGGTGGGGTAGTTCCTTGCTGGGTGCCTCTGTGTCCTGGTTCTAAACAAGATGCAGATCCCTCTACATGTAGCACCTGCGCATGGCTGTGCTCATTTCTGTCCCAGCTGTTGGGTGGATTTTCCATCCAAAACAGAGCTGGTGGTGCCTCCAGCCATGAAGGGCTATGGACTTCGGCAGTTACCCTTTGCTTGTGCCTGTGCTGCTGGCCCTGACACCAAACCTGTGCCTCCTCAGACCCCTCAGCTGCTCTAGGGTTTCTTTCAACTCAAGCCTTCTTTTCCTTCTTTCATCAAGTCACCTCCCTGTGCTTGCTTGGATGAGCATGGTAGCTCTTGACAGGGAAGAATGAAGACCTTGAGGGAATGGGGATCCTGCTTTCTCCACTTTTATTTAACAGGCTAGGTGCATGTGGAGTATCTGCTACCTGTTCGTTGGCACCTGGTAGATGAATACAACACTCGTTCTTGAGCTGGTCAAGTCACACCAGAATCAAGTAGGAGAATCAAAGAAGGTGCCCTTTGTTAGTGGTACCCTACTGACACTAAAAAACCAAAAAGTGTTGTCATTAAAATAACCACCCCTGGTTAGACAAAGAACTCTTCTGCTCCAAGAGCCTGTCTACATGATGACAGCAGATGTCCAGGGCTATAAAAAAGAGGACAAGGATCTTTGACTCCATCCTCCAAGGGCCAGTGAAGTCTAAGCTATTCCAGTACATGCTAATCTTGTCTGCATTGGTGGAACCAGGTCCAAAATCTGGCCCCACCAAGCCAGTAAGCAAGTCTGCCCCCTCATATTCTTCTTTGTCTTTGATATTGTCTGCATTAATTCCAGGATGAGAGTCAATCCCAGGAAAAAAAGGAACAGTTTAGATGCATGTGCCTCCTCTCTTACAGGTAATCCCAGACTGGAAGGAGCAGGAGTGGAACCCTGAGAAACCCGAGAGCTACGCGGGGATCTTCCACTTCCAGTTCTGGCGTTTCGGTCAGTGGCTGGATGTGGTGATCGATGACCGCCTGCCCACACTCCACAATCAGCTCATCTACTGCCACTCCAACTCCAGGAATGAGTTCTGGTGTGCCTTGGTGGAGAAAGCTTATGCCAAGTAGGTACCCAGGCAGTTGTAGGATAAAGTAGGACCTGGGCACTCTGTTTTTCCTCTCCATTCATCAGCTGGTTTGCAGCAGTGGAACCAACATCTTTCCTGTGGAGGAGCAGTACATAACTCAAATAGACAAAAACTAAGAAAAAAACCCTTCTCTAGCCTTAATTTACCCTCCAAGGAAAATACCCTTCAATGTTTCTTTAAGTAACGCCTATTCTAGAGATTTCAAGTTTCTTTTACTTTGATCCTAAGACAGCAAGAGTGCTGCAAGGAATGTGGGTCTCATTTTTTCACCCTAGTTTGCTGTCCTCTCCCACTTGAAGTTTAACTGCAAAACTCCATTCCCGAGGCTGCCCCAAGAATTGTCCCAGACCCCTTAGTGCCATCCCTGTCACCCTCTTTCAGGCTGTCAGGCTGTTACGAGGCCCTGGATGGAGGCAACACAGCTGATGCCCTGGTGGATTTTACTGGTGGGGTCTCTGAACCTATCGACCTGACCGAAGGGGACTACATCGCTGACGAAGCCAAGCGAAACCTCCTCTTTGAGCGTGTGTTGAAGGTGCACAACAGGGGAGGCCTCATCAGCTGCTCCATCAAGGTAAGCAATTTTACCAGTACGGTCACAGTCCCATGGGAATAAGTGTTTTAGGATGCAGCTGTCCTACACAGTCATAAACTTCTAAATTAGACCAGATAAATTGTGGCCAAGGATCCCAACTACTTGATGATGGCAAAAGGAGTGAACTCAGAATGCCAATCCTCTTTCCTTCTCCTTGCTATGTCCAAGAGCCCAGATTAATCCCAGCACCCTTTAAATGCTGGGAGGGGATCCACTCCATAGAATGGTGTTTTGGTGTCTGCGTCTGGACATCTCTGCAAGTGCTGGTTGCCAGACCTCCCAGTATAACCAGTAGGATGAGCTTTAGTAGTTGTCAGTGTGGGAGCTCAGAGACATCATGAGGCAGATGAAGAAAAGGAGGGATCCAGCACATATAATGGCATCTGAGGCATGTGCCAACTGTCTCTCTCCCTGTCTGTCTATTGATGCTTTTCTTTGGCTTAAAGAAACCTGCAGGGAAATCTGAGTTCCTTTCTTTCCCAGCCCCTGAAAGGCGGTCACGTCCCCCTGGTCTGAGCACTGTCTGTGTCCCCCTGCCAGGCCACATCAGCGGCTGACATGGAGGCTCGCCTGGCCTGCGGTCTGGTGAAGGGCCACGCGTACGCGGTGACGGACGTGCGGAAGGTCCGCCTTGGCCATGGCCTTCTGTCCTTCTTCAAGTCGGAGAAGCTGGACATGATCCGCATGCGCAACCCTTGGGGCGAGCGGGAGTGGAACGGCCCTTGGAGTGACACGTGAGTTGGGGTGGACAGCTTGTTTCAGTGGGAAATTCTCCCCTGTGAGGGTGGTGAGGCACTGGCACAGGTTGCTCAGAGAAGATGTGGATGCCCCATACCTAAAAGTGTTCAGGGCGAAATTGGATGGGGCGTTGAGGAAGGTGCCCCTATTCCTAGCAGGGGGGCTGGAATGAGATGATATTTAAGGTCCATTCCAAGCCAAACTATCCAGTGATTCTATGATTCCATGTTTGTTCATACTAGTGAAGGATGTTTATAGCTCACCTCTTTGCTCCCAGATTTGTTCCAGCAAACCCAACAGAATCAACCTCTGCCACCACTAAGTGCTGTGGTGTCTGTGGATGAGATGAGGAGCCAAGGGCTGGTGCAACCAGAGCCTTTGGCCAGAGTCTACTTTGTTATCTTTACAGATAGGGCTGTGATTGTACTGGCCAAATAAAACCAGGCAGGCTGGATTCAACTCCACTGGTCAGGAAGGAGGTTGAAGTTCCAAGCCGTGCTGCACTTCCCCCATGTTTGGAAGATGACCTAACCAGAGCAGCATGGGGACTGGCTTTGCACGATTCTTGACCCCCGAATTCTTGTGTGTCCCTTACCTCTGAGTAATGATCCTGTTCTCTTCCCTCAGCTCTGAAGAGTGGCAGAAAGTGAGTAAAAGTGAGAGAGAGAAGATGGGAATGACAGTGGAAGATGATGGAGAGTTCTGGTGAGTCCTTCCTGGGGTTGTCACCACGGGCCATGCCCACAGCATCCTCCCACCCTGTGGAGCATGTGTGTCATTTCCATGCATACAGCAATCCAGAGAAAACAGCCTTCCAAGCCGTAGGATTTGTAGTGAAGCCCCCTCCATGGGGATTAGCTTTGGATAGCCAAACCCCAACCCTGGGGTTGCAAGCTGCTCTGTATCACGCTGGAGCCAAACCATTCCACCAGGGCACTGAGAACCTGTCATAAATGTGCTGAACTTCAAAGCCTCACCAGGTACATTTCAGTACAACATTTACCCTTGTATGGAGAAATGGCCACTGTGCTGCTTCTCCTGTTCCAAAACATAAAGATCTGTTGTTTAAACTCAAGAAGTATTTACTGCAGGCACAGAAAAAGGTATCTCCATCTCTTTTTGGGATATTTGGTGAATAACTTTTGTTATTCATCAGCCATCAGAGATACCTCACACTCTCTAACAGGTGATCAAGAAAACCCCTGCAGTGTACTTTTCCAGGGAATGAAGCAGCATAACACAGTTCTGCCCTTTCCTGACTCAGGATGACCTTTGAAGATTTCTGCAAATACTTCACGGACATCATCAAGTGCCGCCTGATCAATACCTCCTACCTGAGCATCCACAAGACCTGGGAGGAGGCAGTGCTACATGGAGCATGGACCAGAAGCAGTGACCCGTTGAAGAACCGCTCCGGAGGCTGTATCAACCACAAGGACACCTTTCTGCAGAACCCCCAAGTGAGTAATGGGGCAGAGGGCCTTCTGGCGCCTTCACATGTTCTTCCAAGTGTTTAACTCTCCTACAGGGACCTAGAAGGCTGAAATGGCTACCAGACCTCTAATGGATTATTTGTGCTTATGGCCATTTTCTGGCACAGCATGACCAGCATCCAGGCCAGCTCTATTAACCTTATCCCTCTTATCAGGGAGACTGCATCCAAGTGCTTGGTGTAGAGCATCTTGGCACAAGCAGAAAACGAACTGTGCCACAGGGTAGCAATGTTGGCTGGTTCCAATCAAAACAGGGCCAGGAGTCATTTCCAACAATCTGGATGGATGAATGATCAAATTCCATTTTTTTTGCCCAAACTTTTGCTCTGTTAAATTCACCAGGACAGGTGTAGCCCACAGGGCAATTTCCTTGTAGCTTGAAGTACATCTCCTGGAACAAACTTTTCTGCAGGAAAGGAGGCTCAGGGCAACCTTATTGCTCTTTACAACTTTCTGAAAGGAGATCGTATCCAAGTGGGGGTTGGTCTCTTCTCCCAGGTAGCAAATGGTAGGACAAGAAGAAATGGACTCAAGTTGTGCCAGAGAAGGTTAAGATTGAATATTAGGGAAACTGCTTCACTGGAAAGGTGAAGACTTTAGAAGAGGCAGCCCAGGGCCATGGTGAAATCACCATTTCTGGAAGTGTTCAAAAAGCATTCATGGATTTCACAGTATTTCTCTAAGTTGAGCCGAAAAGGTCACTGGCTTGACAAGTTGATGTCAATTCCCAAGAGGAAGAGGTATGGGCTCTCAGTGTGGGTACTGAAATCAGGCTGTCCCTGCATGGAGATGGATGGGGAGAAACTGATGTTCAATCTGTTAAATCCACCCCCACACATGCCCAGGGACCCTGGGCAGTAATAAAAATCCTTTATTAATAAAAATCTCCCGTACGTTCCTCTCTTTGCTTCTAGTATGTGTTTGATGTGAAGAAGGCAGAAGATGAAGTGCTGATCTCTATCCAGCAGAAGCCCAAAAGGACCAGTCGCAAAGAGGGCAAAGGAGAGAACTTGGCCATAGGATTTGATATCCATAAGGTATGATGGGGTTCCTGCATGCTGGCCTGAATGCCACCGTAAATTTGTTAGTGGTGGAGTGGTTCATCAGTCCTGCATGACTATATCGTTCATTTAAGCATTATCTGGGTGTTTCTGGGATGCCATCAGCACAGCCTGCCCTCCTCTAGAAATGAAGAGGGATATCAGAGGAGACAGCGTGGAAAACTGGTTGCGCAGAGAAGTTGTGGATGCTCCATCCCTGGGAACGTTCAAGGCCAGGATGGATGTGGCTTTGAGCAACCTCTTCTAGTGGGAGGTGTCCCTGCCTATGACAGGGGATTGAAACTAGATGGTCTTGAAGGTCCCTTCCAACCCAAACTCTTCTACGATTCTGCATAGTTCTTGCTAAAAGAAAGGATTAGTCTTTTCTCTCCAAATGTTGAAATCTGTTAGACTAATCCTTATGTTTTGTCTGCTGGGTCCCTGATGTTAAGCCAGGATGCAAGAGATGCATCCCTGAGCCAAAAGAGTTGAGAAAGCCATGTCCATACTTATTTACCACCCAGCACAGTTGGGGCCATTTTGCTAGTCCTCTTAACTCCAGGTCTCCTGGCACTGTGGACTCAGTCCTTGCAATCTTTTCCCCACCATGGTGGATACCAGTACATTTTCAGCCAGTGACAGTCCACTTACCATCCCGCTGTGGTCTCTGCCCAGGTGGAGCTGAATAGGAACTACCGGATGCACACCCTGCAGCAGAAGGTGGCCAGCTCCATCTACATCAACTCCCGCAGCGTCTTCCTGAGGACAGACCTGAAGGAAGGCCGCTACGTCATCATCCCCACCACTTTTGACCCCGGTCATGAAGGCGAGTTCCTTCTCAGGATTTTCACAGACGTGCCTTCAGATTGCCGGTAAGGAGCATGAGCAATGATGGGGCGGAATTGGCTCTTTAGAGACAGCCCTGTGCTTTTGATTTGTAGTTTTCCTGATTGGTCATAGCCTTGCCTGCAGCTGCTGTTTGGCTTTCTGTTCAGGGTGGTCAAGAGACAGGACATCTTTACAGGTCTCTCCATAGACATGCAGAGAAGCTCCCACTCTGCTTCTAAGCATAAGGGAGAGCATCCCAAACCCAGGCTGAGGAGATCAGAGTGGAGAGCAGAGCCTGACAGTAGGCAGTACATAGTCACAAAATCGCAGAATATTCTGAGTTGGAAGGGACCCTTAAGAATCATCCAATGATCATTGAGTCCAACTCTGAAGTGAATGGCCTGTACAGTCTTTCATCGGGTCTGAGCAAACTCTTTGGGGTAAGACTGGGCACCTCTCAAAGGCCACATGTTTTTCCTTGCAGAGAACTGACATTGGATGAGCCACCACACACCTGCTGGACTGGGATGTGTGGCTACCCACAAGTAGTGTCCCAGATCCATGTCCTTGCTGCTGCTGGGCTTAAGAATCAGGACTCCCAAGGAGGTACTGGTCTTTCCCTGCCTGTTGTCTGGCCCCAGAAGAGTTGGGAGGTGGTTTTGTCAGTGGGAAAAGGGGGAGGTGTTTTATGAAGTGGGACATTGCTGTGATTTATGTCCTCAGATTTTTTTTTCACCTAACATGCCTGATTCAGACACCGGAGGAGCAGAAAGTCCATGGAGAATCAAACTCACTTTTTGCAGTGGACATGACCTGGGAGCTGTTATATTTAGGCTGTTGTCTGAGATCCTCCCAAAACTTCTCCAAAGCTTTTGGCAATGATCCTGTAACAACCAAGCTTTCCTTCCAAGTATGAGCAGCTGTAAAAGTCAGCAATTGTATTTAAAGGCTTTTAAGTAGGAAGGACAGAGAAACAGCCTGATGTGTAGTGTTTGTCACTGGAGGATGGATAAACGTCTTATCAGTAGAGGGTATGTCAAATGTAGCTCACTGTGGGATGGCATGGATCTAGATCAATTCTGACATCCATCACTTTTCTTGCATGGAAAATGGCAGCAGGACCATACCTCCCTGTGTCCTGCAGCCATACAGAGGCTTATGGCAAGAGCCCCATGTTCCGTCTGCCTGGAGCATCTGGACCAAGAAGCCCAGTGGTAGTGATGGCTTGTACTGGGAGATTGCTAAAGTTGGGATGAAAGGTCTAGAGGTTGCAATTAGAGAAGGAAATATCTTTCCACCATGGAAATAGACCCGATCCTAGTCTTTCTCCCCCATTTCCTGAGTCAAGGACATGTGGTGATTGTGGCAAGATTTAGCCAAACGCTTTGAAGCCAAATTTAAAATATATAAATTGAAAACTTAAAATATCTAAATAAAACCCAATTAAATTTTTTTTTCACCCAAGAATTATTACCAGGGCTGCCTACCACTATATCCCTGAAAGTAATGAGCAGGATCATATTCTAAGCAAGGACTAGTCAAATGTGCTTATTTATCACATTCCACAAAGGGAGTGCTTATACCCTAACTGGTGTTTGGGAAGGGAATTTAACCCTAGGCAGGTGATTTTTTCTTGGGTTATTCATAACAGGTCAGTGTATCTGTAGCAATGCAGGGAAATATGTAGCCAAAGGTCTCTGAACTGTTCACAGAGACAAGGAGGTTTATCTTCGTTAAGACAAGACAAAGATAGTCTTGTCTGGAGTCATAAAACATCTTTTCCACGGAAGGCCCTTGGGAATTGCTTTCTTCCAGCTGTTTTCCAGCTGTTCAGCTCCCACTACCAACAGCGTGTTTGCAGTTTTCCAGTGCAATGGCATCTCTCACATATCCCAGTCCAGGCCTTTCACACTACTTTGGAAATAGTGATTTACAGATAGGAATTTGGCTCTGGTTGATGGACTATGAGCATTTAATGGGACAAACGAAAAGACAAGGTAATTTGGAAAAACAGCTGTGAAATCCAGCAGCTGTGTCTCACCAGGGGAGCCAGGTCCTTGCAAACAGAAAGCTAGCAAAGAGGTGGTCTGGCAGTCAAAATCCCTGGCCCTCAGAAGGGGTTGGTTTTTCCTCCTCATTTCCACGTTTCCCTTGGACAAGAAAACTCATCTAACTGGTCTGTGTTTCCATCATAGACACTAAAGCTCATGGTAAGAAAAGGCATTCAGGCATTAAAATTTCCATAGCAATAGCTCTTTCTCTATGGAAATTCCCAAAACAAGCACTTGTTTGGCAAGATGAAAGTATTCACTAATGAGGGACTCTTTCCTTCTCCTGGAAGCTCAGGTACCATCCAGCTGTGGGCTGGTAGCACGTGAACTTGGTAACTTGATCCTCCATCTGGTATTTCCTTGTGTGAGCCTCTTTCCCTTCCCCATGATTTTATTTCTGCCTGCCTCTAGGAGAGCAAATCCTGAGAGTTGAGTAGGATGGTGGCTTCCATGGAAGATTTACTTCAATGTTCAGGAGGATTTGTAGTGATGAAGGAATGTTTCTGTAGAATATGGGGACAAGAGAGGCACCATTTCATAGAATCATAGAATTGTTTCAGTTGGAAAAGCCCTCTAAGATCATCAAGTCCAACCCTTAACCCAGCACTGCCAAGGCTACCACTAACCATGTTCCCAACTTCCAGATCTACACATCTTTTAAATCCCTCCAGGGATGGTGACTCTACCACTGTCCTGGGAAGTCTGTTCCAGTGCTTGACAACCCTTTTGATGAACGAGTTTTTGCTAATACCCAATCTAAACCTCCCCTGGTGCAATTTGAGACCCTTTATTCTTGTCCTGTCGCTTGCTTCCTGGGAGAAGAGACCAACCCCCACCTCATTACATCCTCCATTCAGGCAGCTGTAGAGAGTGATAAGGTCCCCCCTGAGCCTCCTTTTCTCCAGGCTGAGCCCCCCCTCAGCTCCTTCAGCTGCTCCTTATCAGGCTTGTGCTCAATCCAGACCCTTCCCCAGCTTCACAGCAGTCCATCAGCATCTGCTGCCCAGGGACAATGTCACCTAATAAAATTAAACCTGAGCCAAACAGCTGAGCTCCATGGGCATCATCTGGGGTGTGACAAACGCTTTGGCAGATACCCATCTCCTCTGGTGGGATATGGAGGCAAAGTATTGCATGACAGCCCTGGGAAAGGACTCTAAGGAATTACAGAAGCTACAACAAAACAGAAATTCCCTTTTCTCTCCTCAGGAGCTGACCCTTATGTCATCATCAAGTGCGAAGGGCAAAAGGTTCGCTCTCCAGTGAAGAAGAACACAGTATCACCAGAATTCGATGTGAAAGGGCTCTTCTACCGCAAGAAGCCGGGACAGCCCATCATTGTTCAGGTACCTGGCAAGCAAGCAGTGGGCTGAGACATGGAGACCCTCTCTCACTTGGACCCCCCGCCCTTTCCTCACACTGTGCACAGCAGATATTTTCCCCAGGCTGAGCATCATTAGTTAATGCAGCTCAACCTCTCACCAGTGCAATGACATCTGGTAAAGGCATGTCCTTCCCCCCTCTCACTTCCAGAGTGACACTCCCACACCTCACCACCTCCCTGGCTTCGGCTCAGGTCATGTCCCCAGTAACCCCTTCTCTCCAGTTCATGAAGGTTGGCTGCATCCCTGAAGGAGCTTCCCTCATCCCTGTTTTGTTTCCACAGATCTGGAACCACAACTTGATAAGTGACGAGTTCTTGGGCCAAGTGGTGCTCACAGGGGATCCCAGCGACCGGCAGTCAGTGCACACACTGCACCTCCAGGACAAGGGGAACAGGAGGTCGAACGATCTCCCTGGAACCATTGCTGTGATGCTGCTCAGCAGTAATATCCTTACTAATGTCTGAATACTCAAGGACGACTCTTCTGGTGCCACATATGTGAATACAAACGTGCACACATACATATATATAAGAGAGAGAGACACACAGAACCTACCTAGCATCTGCAAAGTGTATATGAACCATGCATGCATTCCACTCCAAGGAGCCAGTCATTGTGTTTTCAATGTTAAAAAATGGTGCCTTTTTTTGGGGAACCGCAATGATCCTTCTGCTGGCGTCCTCTGCAGCCCCCCTGGCTGCCACGTGCGCTGTGGGACTGCTGTGGGCATGCTATGTGTCCTGACAGCCCAAGCACGATGCCCTGGGGCTGTTTGTTTACACAGGCTGGCACACACACATGCCACCACACACACGTGTGGCTACCGCGGTCCCACCGGCTGCTTCAGCACATCTTCAGTGTGTCTGCTTGGGTTAAGAGTAGTGTGCATGGAGTTGTCTCCCTTGAAATTGCCATGTAATTACTTATCTGTGGAGGCACCACAGCCAAGGAGATGTGGAAAAACAGACCGGGGCCTGTTGGGATGTTTTTTGGGTATGGGTTTGCATACTGCGACTGCAGGGAAAATGCACCAAGGCAACCCAAATCCCAAATCCACAGGGGCAACAAGACCAAAGGAGCCATCATTCTGGGGACAAGCTGTCTCCACCCAAGTCTTGTTCAACCCCATGCAACTCTGAAGTGTACAAAGATGTCAACAGCTGTGGTGGGATAACTGTTCGCTGGGGTCAAGTTTGTGAATCAGTCTGGACCTGGCTCCTGTGTGTGCCTCCTGAGCCCCTGTGGTGCCTTCTGTCTCCATGTCTCCATGCCATCCCCATCTCAAGGGCTTACCCCAGGAGCCGGGGTGGGCTGTCTTCGGAGGCAGTTCAGTGTTTAGGTAAGACAAGATTGGTTCCTCTGAAGGCCAAAGTGTCAAGTTCAAGGGATGGGGAGCTTCGCTCCATGGGCTCCATCTATACTGCTGCCAACAGCGCATCATTTCTCAGTGCCTCGCTTTCTCAAATTCTTTTAAAAAATAGTGGGATTTTAGCTTGTACTAGAGGAGCACTGCTCCCAGTGCAGCCTGAAAATGCTGGGAATATTAATTCATACCAGTGTCCATCTCTCACCTTTAATTTCCAGTCTTCTGTTGTGGAGAATGAGTTGCACAGTCCTAGAGCCAGTCTCACAAGCACAACCCAAATACATCCTTGGGGACGTGTCTAGAGCCACAGTCTGCTCCTGATTTCTGTGAAAACTGGGTTAATCTTCCTTATTCCACTGGGTGGCAGAATCCGGCTTCTTATAAACCATCCCAGATAAGCCAAACAACAACCCGTTGTCTGGCCTTTCAGCAGCTGATTAGGACAGGTTTCAAACCATTTTTTTTTCTCCTTTTGTTTGGGGTTTTTTATTCATGTGCCTTTAAAGTGGTGCAAGTTAAGGGATTTTTCCATCAGATTTTCTAACAAGCAAATATTTTGCAGTCACCCGCGTGCAAGTGGAAATTAATACATATGATAAAATCTTTGAATCTTGGTAAATTTTGGCCTGAGCAGAGTCCTTTTCCTGCAAGAAAACCGGAAAACCTTCCTTTGCCATAGCAAAGGGTTTCTGCTTGTCCTACTAAACACTCACGTTTGTCCTGCAAGTCTGTTTGGTTTTTTTTTTAAAGGTCTTAAAGGTCCACTAAGTCTGAATAATGATAAAATGTTACCCAAAGTCATAGTACCTGCTAGCGCAGCTCTTGGTGCAACCAGAAGCAGACAGTGCAACTGCATTGAATTTTGCAGGCTGCTTTTCCCCTTTCCTCATCTTCAGTCTACCTCCTGTGGTTATGAGTTGGCTTTTTTTACCAGATTTCTTATGTTCTTAGGTCTTGATTTTAAAGGCAAGCAGTGGTCCCCATAATGCTCTTTCCAGATCTCAGTTATTCCTGGCTTGCACTGAGCACCCTCCAACTCCAGGTGCCATCACTGGGACCAAGTTTAGTTCAGCATCTCGCAGAATTGACTTAAACACTCCTAGTTACGTAAAGCAACTTTTTGATCCCAAGGGCAAAGCAAATTTGGGAAGACCTATTCAGAGGTATTTTGATTTTATCCTAGTTTTGTTTATGAGACTAATCACTGAAAATAAACGGAAGCAGGATTGTGGGGCTAGAAGGTATGATTTGGGTCTTAGGAGAAGATCTCACAGGCTTAGGTCCAGAGCGATATGTGAGAGGGATGTCCAAAGATGCCTCACCTGGCAGGGGGATGAGCTATTTGGTATTGCAGGAACCTGAGAGGAGCTTTGTACCATCATCAGCAGATGGAGGTATCCAGCCTGCCTGCATTAGCCTTGTTTTCTCGGGGAGTCAGGCTATGGATTACTTCAGCAAAGGAGAGCGATTTGGCCAGGAGTGCCCTGCCATGTGCCAAATGGCACCGTGGTCCCCAAGGAGTGGTGCCAAAGCTCACCCAGGAGTTGTGGTGCCCTGGGTACCCATGGGCAGCTGCCTTCCTTCCTACAGAGAATCAAGCCATAAAGAGAGGAAAGGCAGTTTTTTAATAGCTTCTTAAAATAAAATAATTTTTTAAAAATCACTATATCAGGACCAAATTGTCTTAATATCAGTAATATTTGTCCTTTTTTTAAAAAAAAAGAAGCTTTGGAAAAGTTAGAGCAGAAGCCTTCTTCCCTACATTTCCAATGGAATAACAAAAATTACCTTTCTTACTCTTCTTTTTGTCTTATTTGTAGAGCAGATGAGGGAGGGGAGTTATTGAAATGCCATTCCTATTGTTGATGCCTTTTCTCTTTGAATGAAGTAAACAGAAATATTCAGGGTTTGTTTTTTTTCTGAGAGGAGGGCAGGTCTGAGAAGCCCTTTCCAGTCCCTCATGAGTGGGGTATGATATGTCTGATTTATTTCACATTTATTTTGTTAATCATTTCAATGATTGCAAGCAGCCTGGCATTACACTCTGTGGAATCCATTTCTTTTTGACATCTGCCTGTTAAAACAGGCTGCGACTTGTCTTCATCTCCAAAGGCTGTGTCGTGCTGCACAAGATCAGAGTGGTCCAAGCAGAAAGCCAACATTGTACAGCTGTAAACCTCCTATAAATAAATAAATTGTGTATATTTTATTCAGACTCCTTCCCTTTGAACTGCTGTGTTCTTCCAGAAAGCTTCCGATGGGCACAAGGTGGCTCTGCAGAGCCTTTTGAATTTGCTCAGTTCACCAAACTCCATTCAAGTTATATTCTCTGTGGACTTTGAGACTGAGGCAAGGAGATCTGCATGAGGCTTTCATACAAGGTTACACTCACATACACTGAGAAAATCCACAGAGGGGATGGGTATCCTCCTCTGACTATAAACCTTTGCATCCTATGCCCCAGAGTCACCACAGTGCAGGGAACTTGGTTTTTTGAGCCTCACCTGACTTGGAAAAGAGTGCTGCAGATTGCTGAAAAAATAAAAGGAGGGGGGAGAGTTTATAGGCAAAGTAGAAGGAGGAGGTGGGTTTTGGGTGGCTTTCCCTCAAAGAACAAACCTGCACAATGCACGTGGGGAGCATTTGAAAGCCTGGCCTTGTCCATGGGAATATCCACTCTTGCTGCTGTACCACAAGGACCCAAAGCACTGGCACTGGGATCTTGCCTCCATCTCAGCTTCCCTCCAGCAGCTGCCTGCACTCAAAGTCTTTGCAGCATGAAGGAGCTGTGTGCTTCTGCAACCCACCCTCAAGAGCCTGGAGCAGACATCTGAAAAAAGTCTTTTGTGGGGTGGGGGTACCGTCCCAGACCCTCCAGCTCCTGGGATCATCCTCTGGGACAAAACACGTCACCAAGTAATACAGAGAGAATGAGCATCCTACTCCTCTGCCTCCACCCCAGCACACCAGTGTGGAGATGTGGGGAGATTGTGCGTGTTTGGAGACCAGCAGTACTTAAGACAGTACTGCACAGCTCCAGGCAAGATCCAACGCAGGCTCACCAAGGCTCCTGCAGTGTCTCATCTCTCCAGCATGGTCATTTGGCAGGGATTTCTGCTCACAAACATTAAATTAACTATAGTTTTCATAGGGGACTTATTAAAGGACTTTTTGTAAGGGCATATTTTGATAGAACAAGTGGGGAATGGCCTTAAAGCGATAGAGGGTGGGGTTAGATAAAATACCTGGAAGAAATTTTTTACTGTGAGCATGGTGAGGCACTGGCACAGGTTGCCCAGAGAAGTTTTGGATGTCCCAGCCCTGGAAGTGTTCAAGGCCAGGCTGGGTGGGGCTCTGAGCAACCTGGTCTAGTGGAAGGTGTCCCTGCCCATAACAGGGGCTGGAACTAGCTAATCTTTAAGGTGCCTTCCAACCCAAACCATTCTGTAATTATATGATTCTATGATAAACTGGCAATTCAGAGTCTGCCTTTGACCTGAAAGAGCATCTTTGTGGAGAAACAGACATCCATCCTCTGGCTGAAAATTAATGCTGAAATATTTCTTCTTGCAGCTGGATCCCCTATAGCCACCATCTTCCCACCTTAATGCCTGTAAGCATTCCCTCCCATATGAGCCTCCTGCTGTTCAGAAGCGTCCTGGGGTGCGTGCTCACATTGTTTTGATTTCTTCTTAAATATGTTTTCACAGAGGCGTAACTAACACCTCTAATTCGCCCAGGTTTGGCCAGCAGCATGTCCATCATCTTCACAGCCATCAGAGATTGGCTCTGCTGGACATGGTGAAGAAATTTCCAGTATCTTTACTCAGGACATGCAGGAGCCATCTTTGTACCCCACCCTATTCACTGGCAAAAACTGGGGCCAGGCAAAACTACCACAAGAAGGATGAAGGATTTCCAGCAGGAAAGGCTACAGAGGTAGAAGAGCCTTCAGAAATAGGATGAGTTCACTGCCTGTCCCTCAGAACTGTTCAGGTGCTACCACATCCTTGGCCAATAGCCCAGGTATTAAATACCCAGAGATTGGTCATTGGAGTCTCTTCTGAGCAGTTGTCTGAAAACTCCTTGCACTCTTCAAATCCCACCTCCAAACCCAGAGGTGCAGTCAGGGAGCGTGTCCAGCCCTGTGTTCCTGGCAGAGCCTTCCTCACTGCCTTTCCACACACCTGTGGGTCTTGCTGGGCACAAGGAAAGGCTGCCCAAGCCTGGACCCTTTCCAGGCACATCGGATGCAGTGCAGAGCAAAGCCCAGGCACAGCCAGTATCTGCCCTCACATCCACTCCAACACAGTAAGGAGGCACTTGAGTGAAACTGGGCATGGTCCCAGGTGCTCACAATCTGTCTTGAGCTTAAGGTCAGCTGAGTCTGTTCACAGCTGAGGGCTGAGCAGCAGCAGGACCTTTCTAAGGGCTGTGAAGAGAGCAGGTGACTCTGCTGTGACTTCTACATTTTGAACAGAGTTCCTGGTAGGCTTTGAAGCAAGGAGACTCCCTCTTACTGCTCCTTACTTCTGAAGCATCACCCAAAAAATGCATTCATCCAGGTCCCCAGGAGGATTTCCAGCCCCCTTGTTACAAAGTGGAGCTTAGAAACAACTTTTATGATAACACTGCAAATAAAGAGGAGTATTTTGCACCTTTCACTAGCTAAAATGGCAAGCTTTACACATAAGTAAGAAACTTCCGCAGGGTTTCATAGCACAATTAAAATCCAGCCCCACCTTTCTCAGCAGGAAGGAAGTAAGACAGTAACCTGGATTTGGGCAGGGAGTCACCACGTCAGAGTTAAGCTTCTAGGCAAAACCTCAGCTCTGAGTTTCCTGGTCCTCAAGTGTTTTCCTGTCCCAGTTTTCACATTTCCAAGTGCACAAGGCTGGTGCATTCAAACTAAGACACCTGTCAACTCCTGGCCTCACCCCACAGGACCGCAGTACAGTCCCTTGCACAGTCCAGAGACCTCTTACACAGGGCAGGAGGACCCTTCCAGCCACCCTTTAGCCCAAGAATCTATCAGGGCTCTGCACAACGAGGACTTGACACTGCAGCTTAACTACTAGCAGGGATCTTCATGGGTGCCATGAAGGCATTTTACACGAGCAGAGCATGACAGGAAAAGGGGGTATGGTTTTAAACTTAAAGAAGGGAGATTTAGATTAGGTATTAAGAATATTTTTTTTTACTGTGAGCATGGTGAGGCACTGGAGCAGGTTGTTTGCCCACCCAAGCTGTGGATGCCCATCCCTGGGTGTGTTCAAGGCCAGGCTGGATGGGGCTTGGAGCAACCTGGTCTAGTGGAAGGTGTCCCTGCCCACGGCAGGGGGTTGGAACTGGATGATGCTTAAGGTCCCTTCCAACCCGGGCCTTTCTATGATTCTATGATAACCAGAATCCAGGGCAGACTCCAGGGATGCAGGAGGACGCGTATTTGGAGAGGAGGGATGTGCGGCGCTTGCGGCTCCCGGGCTGGAGGTAGCGCACACAGCCTCACGCACATTCACACCCCCTCACCACACCCACCGCCACACCAGGGGCTGGCTGTAGCCCGGCTCCTCCCTCGCTAAGAGGCTCAGCCAGGGCAGGCGCTGCCCTCGCTCGGTGCTGGAGGCAGCGCGGCTCCGCGCCGGGCACCAGTGCCCTGTCCCCGCCGCCGTCCCTGGCCATGCCGCGCTAAGGTAAGGCGGAGCGGGGGGCAGGCGGCACCCGGGGGAGCCAGGCGGGGGCTGGGGATGCTCCGGGTGGGGTGCGGTGGGGGTGCCGTGGGGCGCGGCGAGGCGCGGGTGAGGTGCGGTGGGTGCGAATGGTGGGGGTGCCCCCGCCGGGGCTGAGGGCGGCGAGTCGGATCAAACCTGGCGTAGAGGCTGGGTTCGATGGGAGGGGGGAGACGACACGACCGCAGACCTGCCAGCAGTGCCCGGCAGCCCCGAGCCAGCTCGGCTCCTGCAGCATGGATTAGCGGCTCGGTAATTTCTAGCTGCTGCTTAATTTGGCTGGGGTCACCTAGCAGTGAGCTGGAGTGAAGGGTGGAAGGCATTGCCCTCCTGTGCTGTGCAGCCCCCCACCCCTTTGCTTCGCAGCTCTTCCACATTCAGGGATGCCTCTGGAAGTGCTTAAACATGGGGAGAGGCTTTGGAGGATGTCCCGGCTGCATGGATTCACTGGCAGCGGCACAAGACCCCCGGTGTCCTGCCAATCCCCCTCACCCTGTCCCTGCTTCCACGCAGCTCCAAACACACCATTTAGGTGGATAAAGCACAACCTGCACTCAGGCAGGTGCTGGTCTTCAGAGAACAGCAGGAGTTTTCCCTAGCTGTAGTGTAGCACAGCTTGTGCTCAGGCTGGTTTTGGGGGGTGTCCCCTGGGTCACACCGGTGCTGGTAAGCAGCACCCAGAACCTTCCAGACTAGTTAAATTATTAGGGCCATCCCTGGGAACAGACTGAGACTTGATATGGGATAGGCAATTCCCACGAAGCAGTTTGCATTTTGCTGCCTGGTTTGGGAGGATGATTATTTGTACATGGGCTGTGCTGGACCAGCTGAGTGCAGTACCAAGGAAAAGTCCCAGGATTTCCTCGGATATTTTACAATTACATTCTCCTAAGGAAAGTGGAACGGTGGAACTGGTATATCTTGGTGTCTCTGGGAAGACTGGGGTATATGGTGGAGGACCTGTGATGTGGGCAACATGGAGGGGGAGTTTGAATGGCAACACACCAGTACATCTAAGATCGCCTGGTTGCCTCTTGCTGTTAAATCTCCCCTGCAGAAGGAGCTGGTAGAAGCTAGAGATGATTTTCTCACAGCCTTAGGCTGTGCTGTGGTGTGAATGCTTCTCTCCATAGCCTGGGCAAAAGGATGTCCAAGAACAAACCCTGTGGGGTTAACCTATGCATTACATAAAGATGGCAAGGACGTGGTTGTTGCAAGCTGACTCCTCACCCATCCCCCACTATAGGATGCTATGGGTCTTACTCTTCCCATGAGGCTGGGGACTGCAAGGTCCCGACACTGGTAGGGTGAAGATATGGAATGGTTTTGGGGCTTTGGACTGATTTTTGCTAAAGTTTCAGTCAAAACCTGCATCCCCATGAGGCCCTGTCAAATATCCCCTACCCTGTGCCTAAACTGTCCCAAGGACAACCAAAGAGGGACAAACAAGGGTAAAAAAATACAAGACACCACTTGCCTCTTGTTCATTGGTGGTCAAAATTGTTTTCACCTGTGGCTTTGCAATCTCTGAACCCTGACAATTCCCAAGTATGTGTGTCTAAAGTGTGTTTAACTTGGTGGTGATGGTCTGGTGACAAACTGTCATTCTCTCCCTGACCTCTTTGAAAGCTTTGAGCTCCCATAAAACTAAGATGTAGGGCCAAAGTCTCTTCTTGGGCTTTTTGGGCTGAGACTGGAGTACAGTATGAAGTTACAGTATCTCTCCACAGACATTGGCATTTATGAGATCTGAATCCTGTCCAGGAGTGACCCTCTTTTCAAGGCAATATTATTTCTAACTCATTTCCCCTCCTCAGAGCAGTCAATTTATCTTGCTAACTATGAAGTTTCTCTGGGCTGAGGGCTGCTGTACAGTGTTTCTGTCTTATGCTTGCTAACTTGTGACTTCGCAATCCTTGGGTTGCCATGGAAAGGATTATGCTGTGATTAATGAAGGCATTGTCAGCTAATAGTTTTTTTCAAAGCCTTTCCTGAAGCTGCAGAGAACAGCGTCCAAGCCTGGCAGAAAGGAGCTGACAGGAGAGGTGGCTGCAGGCACTCAGTCCTGGGCACATTTTTGGTTGTCCACATTCAAGACGGTGCTGTCCGTAGCTGGCTCCAGTCACTGTCACATCAGCTCTGCCAGTCCTTTTTGAGAGTCAGAGGAAAAAAAAAGGGGGGTTATTGTTCTCTTGGAGCAGAGCCAGTGTTTTTTTGCTCCCAAAGCAGAGTGGGACAAGTGTCACTGTACCAAGGGTCTGGCAGGATGTGGAGACAGCGTGTAAGCGAGCTTTGCACAGTGAAACCCTCCTCCCTGCTAGGCAACATCCAAGGAGAACTGATATGGGATGAACCTATGTGTTTGTGACTTTCTGACCCCCCAGAGAAGTGCTAGCTAGAGCCAGAAAGCTTATCAGGACAGCACTGCCCCAGCAGTGTCCATGTTTGTGGTGTCTATCCAACCCCAGGCAGACCCCCCCAAACCCTGCTGTGCCTGGTGCACAGGCACAGAGCCCCTGTTCTGAGCTCCAGAAACACAATGGTTGGAAAAGCTCTCTCAGATCATAAAGTCCAACCCTCAACCCAGCACTGCCAAGTCCACCACTAAACCATGTCCCCAAGTGCCACATCTACACATCTTTTAAATACATCTAGGGATGATGACTTCACTACTTCCCTGGGCAGCCTGTTCCAGTGCTTGACCACCCTTTCTGTAAAGAAAGTTTTCCTTATATCCAATATAAAGCTCTCATAGTCAGGACACTAGTACAGAGCAGAGTGCAGTTGTACCCAGCTGCACAAAGGGAGTGCAAAATGTGGAAATCCAGTGAAAAACAGGCATTTGAAGTAGATTGAGTACCAAATGAAAATAGGAAAGTTAGAAATCAAAAGCCAGGAATCTCTGTGGACCCCTTCACTTCTTGGCATTGTTGGATAAGTCCCCCCCAGACCTGCCCAGCCTGAGCAGCTAAGTAGCAGCTTCCACCTCAGACCAGCTGGGATCTAAAAATTGAGTGCTTGGTCCCACTATCAGCCTCAGAGCACTCATAGAAAATCATTCAGCTCTTCTTGGACTGCAGTCCCAGCAAATAGTTTTCCCAGGATGTTGGTTCAGCTGCTGCCATCCCCTTTTCTGAATTTAACCTGGTTCTCGAAGTCCCATCCAACCTGGCCTTGCTCACTTAGATTTACTCTCGTCGGGCTTGCAAGTTGCAGCTGTGAAACACCTTCCACCTGAGCAGGACTCACCTGCCCAGAACACTGGGGCAGAGGGAAAAGGTGCTCTGGGCTGTGCTAAACTGCAACCAGGACCCAAATATTGGGAGCAAGCCCTTCTGTGTCCTTCCTCATAGCTGCCACTGTCCAGAGAGCACATTCCACTCCTCTGCTGATTTGTCTCATTTCAAGTAATCTAAAACAAAAATGGTTCCACTGGGGAGAATTCTGAGAAAGGAAAGATGGTCAGAAGTCTGGAACACCTTCCACAGGACAAATGTCTCGATGTTTAGACAAAGGCTCCATGCTGAGAAGAGGTGGGAAGAAGGAATGTTATAGATCCTGGAAGATCATGTTTGCATGGTGAATGCAAAAGGAGAAGTGTCCTTAATTTTCCTTTGAAATACAAAAATTAGGGAGCATCAAATAAAGCTTAGAGAGACCAGGCTCAAAGATAGAGAGACTTTGCAACAAGCTGTCATCTGTGGTACTCTTTATGGCAAAACACTGTGGATCCAGAAAGTATTGGGTTAAAAAAAGCACTCAGAAAAGTCTCATTTACAAAAAGCCTCTCAAAAACTATAAAACATATTTAGTAAAGAAAAACCTGCCCTTTTTGGCTCTAGAAGTTCTTGAGCTGCAAATTATTAGTTTCTGGGGGAATATTGCAGAGTAGTGCCTCTGCATCTGCTTTTATACTGCTCCTTAGGCATCCACTGTCAGAGAAATATAGTAGATGGGGAGCCCACAGGCCCACAGTGTGGGCTATTTTATGTGGAGCTCAACTCACTAAAAATTTGTTCACACACCGAGATCCTCCTTGAAACAATTCTCCTGAGATATTGGCCTCACTGCACTTCTTAGTCGACTTGGAGAAGATGAAGTGTCAGCTCATCATTTCAGTAAAAGTGCCATGTGTCGTGTGGGTCGAGGGAAATACAACAAAACCTGTTCTCTTCATTTTTCATTGAAAATATTTTTATTCCAGCAGATACAGAGAGGAGCTTAATGGGATTTCTCACAGGTTCTGTATCAGATATCCTGAAAGCCATTAGGAAATTGCCACAAAGATATTGATCAGCTGGATCTCTGCTAGAAAAGCTGGGGTTTGTGTGTGGATTCCTGTGATTTCCAGAGCTGACCCATGCTTTTGTTGGGGTGAGGCTTGCTTTGTAAGTCAGTTTTCCATGTGCCTGGAGTGTGTTGGTGTACAGGAGTTTGAATTCATGCCAACAGGAGAGGCTGGGAGAAGAAAAGGCTTTGCCTCTTGGTGGCATCGAGTTCCCAGCCTAGGCAAAGCTGCCACTGAGCTCAGAGGGCTGAAATAGCTTCACAATAACAGTGGGGGTGGAAGGGAAGGGGGAGCTCCCACAAACCACAACACCTCTCATCACCAGAGGTAGGGCGGTGTCCCTGGCTGAGGCTGGGGGGATAGGCAGACCTCCTGCCCTGGGACAGAGGAGTCCAGCACATGTGTGCTGTGGTGAGGTGGAAGGAGCCCTACAAGCCCGGCTAGAGCACATCAAAGTGCTGCCTCCCACGTCTGAGCCTTTGGGTGTTTTCCAGCATCAGTGGAGGTTGCTGTTACGTTGTGATACCCCAGCTATTTCTGTCCTGCCTCCTCTCATCCCTCAGCTTTGCTGGCTCAGTGCCATCAAGGCCAGCAGATTTACCCTGGGCTGAGATGAACTCCAGAAACCACACACACACACTGGGTTTGTCTCTCCTACAGCCCACAGAAGGTTTTGGTCTGGAGAAGTAAAGGAGTGGTCATTTCATCAGTAATTTCTGTGTAAGAGCTCTCCTCAAGTCAAGTCTACTGAAAGTCCCCATGAGTTCTCCATGGTGTTAGTGATACACCTCTCAAACGCCGCCAGGCCAGGCTGGTGGTACTACTGCATCCCTGATCCAGAAAGAAAGGACGGACAGAACTCTCCTCCCATCCTATAGGATTTCCTTTCATTTCTGCAGGCTTTGAGACCTACCAGCTCTCTCAGAGTGCTTGGGGTGCCCAGACACAGTCCACCCAAGGATCAGGATCCAGAGCAAGAATTATTGGATCTTTAATGTAATTCAGTAAAGCAGTGCACAGACACTTGTAAACAATTAATGAGCAGCTCATCCCAATCTGCTGCCATGCCAGGGAGGTCTCTCAGAGCAGATATTCTGCAAGGACACCATCCCTCCCATGGAAGGTATTGCTCTTCTACCCCAAGAAACAAAAAACTGCCTGCTGGTGCCACCAGTGCTTGTGAGTGATGGAGCAGGTCCTTGCCATAGAATCATTAAGGCTGGAAAAAGACCTCTAAGGTCTTGGCCAAATGATGAAGTTAATCAGGACTGCAGTTGATTTAGGTTCATTTTACCAATACAGATTAGGGTGGTGGGTAACAGAGGGTGAAAGCTGTTAGGACAACATTATTGCTCTTAGAAAAAACCCTCTAGATCTCCCTCAATGCCTTGTTATACCTGTTTTTCTCTCAGGACAGACTGCTCTTTAGAGTAGCAAACCAGGTCCTGTCCTCCCAGCCCTGAGCTCAGCAGTCAGGGAAGATGTTAAGTAAAAAGCGCTAGAACAAAATTCAAACTTTTCAGGAGCAGCTGTGATTTTGACCTCAGCCAGGGGAGTGAGACTGGTCCCCAGAAAACACTTAATCTCTTAAGGGTAGCTAAGAGCAAACAACAAATATCAACAGCCACCTCTTTCTTTGTGTGGGTATCTCAAAGTGCTGCAAAGAAGGGTAGGAATAGAGCACCTTTTTAAAGATTGAATAAGTTAAGGACCTGATTAGAGCTGGCTTTCTCATCTAGGCTGATTTCCATAGGAAACAAGGCTTGTGTGGCCACTCTGCCTGTCCCTTTAGATGTGTCACCTAATCACAGTAGTTTGGTGATCAAGTTTGTTTCAAATTTGAGCTGTAACAAGGAAACAAAGTTCCTAGACACTTCCTGAAAAGACACAGGTGAGCATGGGAGAAATCTGTTGCCCTGCAGCATAATGCCAGATCCTGCTGGACATCTCAGGTGGGCTGAGAAAGCTATTAGGGATGCCCCACCTACAGGAAAGTGTTCTTAGGAGGGGCTATGCTCTACTGACCATCTAGAAATCTTAGTATTTGGAATTTCGTCTTTGTAAGTGAGGGGTTTTTTACTGCTGCTCCTCAGAGAGGAAATTCTATCTATTTCTGGCTCTGCTATTTACCAGCTGGGAGCTTGGCATGGAGCAAAGCCACTTTACTTCCTGGAGACTCCAGTTCTTTTGTCCATCCAGGCTGTTTCACAATGCAATGACTTTTATTTAATGCCTGTGCAACACCTAGCATATCACAAAATCATAGAATGGTTTGGGTTGAAAGAGACCTTACAGATGATCTCATTTCAACCCACCTGCCATGGGGACAGAATATAGACATCTTCCACTAGACCAGGTTGTTCAAAGCCCCATCCAGCCTGGTCTTGAACACTTCCAGGGATGGTGCAGCCACAGCTTCTCTGGGCAACCTGTGCCAGCACCTCACCATCCTCACAGTAAAACGTTTCCTCCTAATATCTAATCTAAATCTACCTTTCCATGTGTCCTTTAGTCTGACTCTGCTTTGACCTATAAGAGTGACTTCAGCTGAGCCAGACGATGCCCTTTAGAGCACAGAGCATCCCATGCACTGAATGACACCCAGTGAGGAGAAGAGTAGACCAACAGCAAACAGCCCCTCTGACTCAGAATGCCCAGCTGAAAAATTAATACAACTTTTTGCATGTGCAGCCAATGAGTCAGGGAGTGTCTGTCCCCCTCTTACCCGGACTATTACAGGGCTGATGTGTCCTAGCACTGCCTGATGCAGCCCTGAGGGATGTGGTGGTGATTGCACCAAAGACACCCTGAAAGGGCAGACCTGAGTCTCCACTTAATTTTACAGTCCCTGTTCAAGCAAAACAACCTCTGGAGTCAACAGCAGTCTCAGCAGATAAAACAGGGCTCGTATCTTATGATTTGAACCCACTTAATCCTAACAGTCCTTGCATTTGGAGGCTGACCCCAGCCTCTTGAAGGGCCACCCTGAATTTCTCCAGGATCACGAGAGATTAGAGGATAGTGTTAGGGCAGGCAGGAGGATTTCACTAAAAATCCCAGCAAAGGGGTTCCTGCTGAGACAAAAACCCTCACAGGATTACAACAGCTTGCAGAAGTCCTGCTCCAGCCAGCATTAGTAGCACAAAGAGGAAAGAGCCAAGGCCAGACCATTAGGGACCGACAAGAATAGAGGTGAGACAGCTGCTTATTAGGCAAATTTAAGGATAGAGAAGAGCAGAGGAGCTGCCTCTATTAAAGACATTTTGATCTGGAGTCATAGGCACAGACTTGGGTGTCCTGGTTCCCCTGCATGACCTTGGGGAAAGTGACATCCTCCCTCTGTGCCTCAGTTTCCATCTGTGTGAAATGAGGATAGCATTAGCCCCTCCTCCATAAATAGGCTGGGATTCATGAAGGAATAACACAGGATAATATCTCTCTGGAGTTGCTACTAAAACAGTGGCTGCAGTAAAGGCTCCCTTTAGTGAACACTTCTATAGGAAAAAAAGCAGAAGTTGGTTAGTAATTAATTTACTGGGCTGAGATTAGTTCAGATCTTACCTCTGCTATACACTGAGGTGGAAGGTCATCTAGAGACTGTTGTAAAATGGAGCCCCTTCCCTTAGGTTTCTGCTTCCCAAACCTTTGCAACAGGCTGCCCAGAGAAGCTGTGGATGCCCCATCCCTGTTGGATGGCTCTTTGAGCAACCTGGTCTAGCAGAAATGCTCCCTGTCCATAGCAGAGGGGTTGGAACAAGATAATCTTTAAGGTCCCTCACAACCCAAATCTTTCTATGATTCTATGACCTTTATGGAGTGGTTTTCAGATTACAGCGTCTTTGCAGGTGCCTGAGCAATCCACCCAAAGGGTTACACCTGCATTTAAGCTAAGGGCTAATGTCTGTGGTTCTACTGTGGGGCTAGCAAAGCCTGGGCAGCTCAGAAGGTTGCAGCCTCCTGAACCTGGCCCAAAATAGGATGTACCACACATGAATCTCCTCCCAAATCCATGCCTTCAGTGTAAAACACATCAGGCTGAAGTCAACAACCACGTGTGTGTGTGCGTATCCCTTGCTCTATAAATGGCAGGGATTTACCAGCCCATGAAGGAACAGGTATATGGTGACCCCACTGGCACTTGCTGGTCTGCTCAGTCCAGGCTAGTTGGGGTTCCCTGGGCATGGGTGGGCAGGATCTGAGCTCTGGTCTTGGCACAGTGCTGTGCAGACAACCCAGTTTGCTCAGGACCAGCAAAAGGGCTTCCAGTACAGCCCAGCACTGTGCTACTCCATGGAGGAGAATCTTGAGAGCACGCTCATGTCTCAAATCACCCTCAGACTCAAACAAAGGCATTACTCCTAATTTGTTCTCTCCATGTGCCAGGCCCTGTGTGTAGGGGCAAGACTTGGGGGTTCACCTACAGGTAAAGAGGAGATGAAAACAGCTGCAAACACTGCGCAGCCAACCTGCAAGTGCAGCGTTTTCACTAGATAAGCTCAACCTGCTGGGTCTGGATTATGCTGAAATTACACCTGACCTCCTTGCAAGAGGATACTTTATTTGATTAATTATTGTGGCAGTTGAAAAATACTCAATCGCTGGTAGAGGCTGGTGCACAAAAGGAAATTGCCCTCCTCGGGAGGCTGTGCTGAGAGCTCTGCAGAGAGTCAGGATCAGATGCCACCGTGGCCCTTTGTTCTGCTTGGGCTACGTGAAAGCACAGCGAGGGAGAAAAGGTCAGGTCTTTTGTTCAGCTCCTCTACCTGCTGGACTTTTCGAGGAGATTGAATACAGGGCAAATCTATTGAACTTCCTGCTGAAGGCTTAAAAAATTGATGCCTGTTTCCTGACCACTCTCAGATGAGCAGAGGCTACTACATATCAATTCTCTGTCTTTCCAGAGGGGGCAGCTTTCTGTGATTTCTTGCTTTAATGTAACCTTTCTGGCTGGGACTCATTCAGTTCAGGTGTCTCTTTCCATGGCACTGCTACCAAAACCCTCCAAATAGAGGTTTGGGGATCAAACCCTCAGAGTCAGCTAAGTGGTCTTTTGACATATTCAGAGCTGCTCAGGGATGGGAGAAAGGAGGGGCATAGAAATTAAATCAGTCGCCTCAGGCTTCTTCTGTAGTCTATGGAAAGAAATAATCCTGACTGATGGAATGAATTAGGCCTTGGAAGCACTAGTGTGTCCCCATAGTCATGGAGCTGGTTGTAGAGAATCACCGAATGGTTCAGGTTGGAAAAGACCTCTAAGATCATCAGTTGCAACCATTAACCCAGCACTGACATATTCACCACTAAGCCATGTCCCTAAATGCCCCATCCACATGCCTTTTGAACACTTCTAGGGGTGGTGGTTCCACTGCTGCCCTGGGCAGCCTGTTCCAGTGCTTGAAAATCCTTTCAATGAAAAAAATTTCCTAATATTCAATATAAACCTCCCCTGGCACAACTTGAGGCCATTTCCTCTTGCCGTGTTGCTTGTTACTAGGAAGAACAGACTGACCCCCACCTGGCTACAGCCTCCTTTCAGGGAGTTGCAGAGAGAGATAAGGTCCCCCCTGAGCCTGTTTTTCTCCAGGCTAAACTCCCCCAGCTCCCTTGGCTGCTCTGTATCAGACTTGTGCTTCAGATCCTTCACCTTTCCAATCTTTGTTGACTTGATCAAACCCAATATCTGCATATAAAGAGCTCAATCCCACTTTGGGTGTCAGACAGGACTTGGAGCATGAAAAGAAAGGACTGAGAGCCACAAAGACACCTAAATGACAGCACTGTCATGGGAGAGGGAACAATGGATGCTGATTTGAGGCATAAAGCCACAACAGAGAGATCCACTAATGGACTCCATTCTAGGATTTGCATGCTTCTGTCTTACTCCATGGTCCCCAGGCTCATGTGGATAAACACCAGTGATAGCTCTTTGCTCCCAGCTCTCCTCTGGTTTGTGGCATGGCCAGGAGGAGGCAAGGAAATTCTCAGGCATTGCTTTTCTCCATTCCTAGGTAGTGAGTGCATCATAAAGCAGGCCCTTGCCTTTGTGGGAGCTTTTGCTTCTGTCTTGAGCTCTGCTTAAAATCACATCCTGAGGTTCACAGTGTTTTGGGATTATTTTTTGAGGTTAGCTAGTTAATCACCTTTTGAGAGATGGTGTCAACTCAGAGTGTTGCACGCTTGCAAAAAATGAGAGAATCATTTAGGTTGGAAAAGATTTCTGAAATGACCACATCCGATCTATGACCGAACACCACCGTGTCAACTAAATCATGGCACTGAGCACTACATCCAGTCTTTCCTTAAACACCTCCAGGGATGGTGACTCCACCACCTCCTTGGGCAGCCCATTCCAATGTCTAATCACCCTTTCTGTGAAGAAATTCTTCCTGATACCCAACCTGAACTTTCCCAGGTGCACCTTAAGACTATGTCCCCTTGTCCTGTCGCTGGCTGCCTGGGGGAAGAAACTGATGCCCACCTGGACACATCTCAGGTGGTTGTAGAGTATTGCTCAGAATGCACCCCCAGTATAGCTAAATACACGGTGGGGGTCAGCCTCTTTTGGGACCTGTCTATCTTGTCCTAATCTGAAACAGTTCGGGTAATTCTGTTAGGAGATTGGTACTGACAAAGCAGGGAATCAAATGGACCACGGAGGTCCACAGAGATGCTCAGAGGACTGGAGCGCCTCTCCTATGAAGACAGACCGAGAGGAGAGAGTTGGGGTTGTTCAGTCTGGAGAAGAGAAGGCTCTGAGAAGATATTAGAGCCCTTTCCAGTACCTAAAGGGGCTACAAGAGAGCTGGAGAGGGACTTTTGACAATGGGATAGGACAAGGGGGAAAGGCTTTAAGCTGAAGGAGTGTTGATTTAGATGAGATATAGGAAAGACATTTTTTACAATAAGGATGGTGAAACACTGGCACAGGCTTCCCAGAGAAGTGATCAATGCCCCATCGCTGGAAGTATTCAAGGCCAGATTGGATGGGGCTTTGAGCAACCTGATCTAGTGGAAGATGTCCCTGTCCATGGCAAGGGGGTTGGACCAGACGGTCCAAGGTTTAAAAGGTCCCTTCCAACTCGGAACTGTTCAAAGATTCTAAACAAGCTCTGAGATCCCTCAGCTGACCAGTGCAGTGCTTTGCAAAAGCAAACAGTATGGCACAGCCTGGAGTTGACATCACAGTGATCAGAGGCTCTGATTAGTGCTGCAGCTCCCGGTGGAGGAAGGCACAGAGGATCACATTCCTTTCCCTTGCTGTCTTTTCAAACCCTTCACACCCAGTCTCAGGAGAAATCACCACCTCAGCATTTCATGGCGCCCTGTTTCGCAGCTTGTGGAAATCAGCACTGTTTCAACCAAAGCCTTTTTATCTCAATCATTTGATACTGCTGGGGATCTGGCCATTGAGATTTTTAGCTGGATCAAAAGAAACAACAGTGTTTTTGGCTGACCTGTAGTCAGCCTGCCCAATGAGGAGAGCTCAGCACATGGTTTATAAGTGCTCCGTTTTCAGGGAGAAGTCATAATTTTCATATTGTTCAGCTCTACCTGTGGTCTGTTGAAAATCATACCCTATTTTTGGGTACTGAAATCTTTGGCTCGAAACACTACCTACTGCACAGCCCCAACACTAGTCTGTCACTCGTGTTGAGTAGATGACACCCTGTTTATTGGTGGTTTCAGTTACGAGCATCGTTTCCCTGGGTTTCAGTTGCACTTGCAGAATGAGACTGCAGTGTACATTAGCACTGCACTTTCTTCCTGGAGCTACTTGCGTGGGGGGAAAAAAAAAGCCCTAATGTACAGAAATGCAAAGTATCTGTGTATGTAAGGCAGCAATGCTGCTCCTACCCTGGGCTGTTTTACTACAGAAACCCACCTTGGTACCTGTGGTCTTTTCATCCTGCAGTTATTTGGCTAATTGATGAGCAGGTTCTCTATGTTCTTTTGTGTAGGAAAGATTGTTTTTACTTTAAGTAGCTGGGATTTTATGGGTTTGGAGATTCCAGATCTGCAGGATGGCTGGAACATCCCTCTTTGTTTTAAAAAAAGAAAAAAAGAAAAAAAAAGCCAAACAAAACTCCACCACCACCACCATAACAAACTACCAGGTCTTCCCTGTGAACATCCGCCCACGAGAAGGAGAAGCCTGACGGGAGTACCCTCAAATCTAATTAGCACCTAATCCTGTGCCTTTCATCACTGTAAGGCTGAGTGTTGCAGGAATAGCTAGAGAAAAAGCTGCACATCTCCTAAAACAGCCCTTGCAGTCTGTTTAGTTGCATGGTGTTGCATGCCAAGGAGCTCTTCTGAGGATCCAGGGCTTCCCAATGGATCTTTCCCCACCCTGCTATCAAGTATATCTTTACATGTCAGCTTGTAGCTCTGCTTGAATTTGTCTTTTCCCTCAGTTGTTCGGGAAGCTGGATCTGCAGCTGACAGGGAGTGTAATTCTTTACACCAAAATACAGCTCTTATTCAAGCAGCTATTCCTCTCCTGATACCAGCATTCACTGGAAATCTGGTAATCACTCAAGTTGTGATCCAAAAGCTGTAGGAAAGGCTTTTCTTGACCTCCAGTGAATTTGGGTCAGAGCTTTTCCAGGGAAACATTCTCTGTGCTGATCACGGTGCACTCAGAGCCCGCAGGCAGGCTGTGTCATGGATGCACCGCTCACATGAGCAGTGGTAATTCCAATGTTTTCTGCAGCTTATTGCTATTGTGACCTGCCTTGCTGGGGTGAGAGCTTCTTCGCATTCCTCACATCATTTGTCAGCATGACCTCAAGCTGATCCGTCTGTGCGGAGGTGGCAATTAAGGCATAAATAAGGGAACTTTCTCAGCACGGTGGCAGGCAACATGTGGCCAGGTGGTGCTTGCCGTGTCCCCACATCCCTCGCCACGAGAGTCTCGTCCTGTTTGCTCACTTGCCAAAGCTCAGGGTGTGCTGTCCTATGTGTAAAAAAGACAGTAAATGTTCTGGGTGAATTCCTGTTGCTGTTTATTGCACTCCAGGCAATACCATTGTTTTTCATGAGAATGCATCTTTTCTCCACATTAAAGGAGATAGTGGGTAACCAACCCAGAAGGCTGGATTTTATTTTTCTGGAGGAGTTAGAAATGACCATTTCTTCTGTCAAGGGTGAAGATACTTGTGCCATGGGAAGGGAAGGTGTAAGTGAATGGCCACTACCTTAACACTTCAGTCCAAAGCTCAGATGGGAGAAATTGAGAAGATCATAGAGTCACAGAATGGGTTGGTTTGAAAAGGACCTTAAAGATCATCTAGTTTCAACCCCTTTGTCGCGGGCAGCGACACCGTCCACTAGACCAGGCAAAAACCTGCCATGTGGGCCCATCTGTGTGGTCAGTTGTAGTTGGTAAGCTGTGACTGCCTCTGGTGAGAAGCTGAAGGCAATAGAGAATGAGAAGATACTTAAATAATTTTTACCATTAAGAATGGTTCGAGCTGGAGCTAATTACCTAGAGAAGCAGTGGGTTGTCTCTTTTGAGATCTTCCTTGTTGATCAAGCTAGCAGGGAAGATTCCTGTTAGTCAAGGAGAAGATGGATGGCTGCCATATTCAGACTGATATCTTCTGACCTGAAAGCCCTGGCTCCCATTTGGGGCTCTAGGAAGAGTGCAGAAATACAAACTGACATAGCTTCCAAACCATGCCAGCTTCCAGATGGACAAAGACTGGAAGGAGTGGTATGTAGTGGCATTGCCTTCTTCCTTTCTGCTCACTGTCACCCACAGCCAGTGGTCAGAGATTCCAGAGACTGCGGCATTTGTGAGCTTAACCTCATTCAACAGCCATGTTTTCCTTCCTGATCAGAATTCCGGTTTTGGTAAGGACAAAGCCGCTTGTCCCTGAGGTTGTAGGTCTGACCTTTTTATTCACCATTTCTAAGATGAACAGTAAAATACACTGAAAAATCCTTAATCCTTCTCAGATCCCTTGCAGGAGGGCAGGAGGTGAAAGCAGTAGTGTGCAGAGTGCACTGACGTGCTAAATCTCTTAGCTCAGCGAAGGTGACACGTTTCTGCCAGTCAAGTGAAGTGGACAGAAGGCAAACGAAATTCTGGTTTTTCACACTTCTAAGTGCACAGGATGTTCTCCACAAGCCAGGCTCTACACCAAGATGGGTGCAGATGGGGACAGGCATTGAATGTGAATGCGCAAACCCCATAAATTAATTATTCATTTTTTTCACTGCATTTGCATTTGGGAATATCATGTAGGATGCAGAACTTCAAGAGAGAGGCACAGATTTCACATTTAGAATGAAATACCTGAATTTCTTCTAACCAATGCTTAATGAGCATGTGCTCTGGAGGATTAACACGGTGGAGTGATCCCCCAGGAAATATGGCTAATCATGTGGTTGGACTCCAGTCCTGAAGTGCCAACAAGGAGCACAGAAATGCCAGTTAAAGAGATTAGAGCAGCAACCCCCTTCTTTGCAATTGCAGGATAATGGCTTCGTCCAGGTTCCTCAGACTTTTTCCCTTCAGAGTTGAACTCTGTCAGGTTCCTCTTGTATTTAGGATCTCTTCAGAACCAGGAAAGCCATGGTGGAGATCACTGTGGTTCAGACCTCATACTGAAGCTCTCCTTGGCTTCTGTTGACCACAGCTTGCAAGTGCCATGTACTGTTCCGTGTCACACATCGCTCTGCATCCAGAAGCAGTTTAAAGCCCCTTCAGCCTCACCCCACTGCCTCCCTCAGATGTCTGTTCAGATGATGCTCAACTAAGTGATGGCTAGAAAGCTGCAAAATTACCCAAATTTACAAAAAATATACTTTTCAGAGGGTTGTTTCTGTGCCCTTGTGTTATGTATGAGTAATTTGGGAGAGGTGTATCTCTGTTCTGTTTAGCCCAGCTCATTTCCCAGACCATCTGCAGAGCTTCTCACAGGAATGGGTTTGAAGTGCCCTGCGCTCACCTGCCAACAAGGGTCAGAGGGTCCAGATGGCTGTTTTGTTCCACCAGGGCCCCCATGAATTAGTAGGCAGCTGATCTCTCTGGTGCTCAGACAAGCCCAATCCTTCTTACTGATCCCTGTGGAAAGAACAGGGAGGGGAGTCTGCTGCTTCTGCTGCCTTTCCCTCTTGGGGTGTTTCCTGCCAAGCAGGCCGTGGGGAAAGCTAGCTGGCTGTTGTGGACAACCTCCCCTGCAAAGGCATCGTGAAGGGACTGACAATGCACAGAGCAAGCCTGGTGGTTTGGCTGAAGGCTAGACATTCAGAAAATAAAAACAATCCACAAGAGATTCTGGGCACCCAAGTCCTGTTTAAAACCAGTGTGGATTTGGTATGTAAATACTCTTCCAAACCTGGCACAAGACCTATTCAGCATCACCACAGGCCAGGCTAAGCAGGATGGCCACATACCAGGTAGTTTTAATGCTGGGAACCAGGATAACCATGGAAAAGCTCTTTGCTTCAGCAGCAGAAGGACAAAAACTGAAGGAGCATTTCTGAGACCTGAATTTGTGTCTTTAGCCCAGCCTGTGGGAATAGATGTCCCAAGCTTGGTTTTTGCAATGTGGACACCCAATGGGGCCAGCTCACCTAGGTCAATTGTCTAATTAGCATAAAATTTATGTCTGGGGACTTAGGAGCTCCCTTGTTGGGCGAGATCTGATTTTCAGAGAGGAAAACAGAGTAAAGGAACTGCTAGATGACTTGTCCATAGCAGATGTCCTTCAGCCAGGGAACTCCAACTGCTATCCAACTATCTATCCCAGTGTCCAGCACTGACCCCATGATCATCATGCTGCAGACCTCTGAAGAACCTTCTCCAGTGCCTGCTCTGAGCCAGGCTAAGATTTCACTGACTATTCCCAGTGGAGTAGAGTCTTCAACATCCCTAGGCAGTCTGCCTCTAGGGCTTGCTACTTGGCACGGTTAGAAAGTTATTTTCAATCCATGTGAATTAAAGAGTAATAATTTAATGGGCCACAGAGAAGGTTCAATCTTAGAATTAGGAAAAGTGCCTCACAGCCTTTCAGTTATTAAAGTATGCACGTGATTTTCCGCCAGTCAGCTACCTTCTAGGAAAAGCAAAATTAATTCATTAAATATGGCCTGTGGCCAAAGTTCGTCTAGTGAGTATTTCCTAATGAACAGTGATGCCCTGGCTGCTCATAGGACAGCGGTTCCTTTCCCAGGCAATGCAGATGGTTTGCAGATCATGTAGATGGTTTTAGCAGATGGATGTTTTCATCAAAGTGGTTGAAGGCACTTGGATGGCAAATGCCTACAAATTTCAGTGGGGTAGTTATCTCCTTCAAATATGTGGTCTTTGAAAATGTAGAGGTGGTGCAGGCAGCCGGGTGTGGAAAAGAGGAATAATTGGAAATTCTATTGAGCCTTTAGAGTCTCTGCAGGAGCTAATAGAGATAAATTCTGCCTTTCTAACTAGGATGGGAACATCTGTGTTTCCCATTGCACCTGAGAGGCTACAGAAAATTCAGCCAGCAGGATCAGCACGAAAGGCTGAGTCCGTACTTTGATGAATGGGATGCAAGCAGTTGCTGCTGGTGGGGAAGAGAGATCACTTTCTTTGCCATGAGGAAAGTGTGTAGGGACACTGGCATGGGACATTATTGTACCTTTTTTTTTGTGAGACTGAGTCTGTCTCTTTGTGACACCCCACCTGGAAATGATTCAGGGGAGGATGGAAAAGCTATTCCCTCTCATTTCCCCAAGAAATGTTTGCCTTTTGGTGGGGGAAGCATAAAAATGAAAATTACAGCTAAAACTTGAAACAAAATATTTAGGATTTTATGAGTCTGGATCACTTTGTCACTGAATGGAAACGTCTTGTGTGCTGTAAGATTATCCTTCATGAGCCTTCACGTGTCTAGTGTCCTGTGGGAATTGTGTCTGTGAGACTGACTGCCTTTTTCCCTGCTTTTTAAGGCATGAATATTTTTACTACACTGGAAAACATTCCACACCACAAATACAACAATTATTGATTGCCATGTAGCAAGGATGACTCAGAGGTTAAAAGCAGCAGAAATTCAATTCTTTGAAAGCATTTTTCACTCTTACAAACCCGACACATTTAATTTTAGGAACACCGTGAAATGGCATCAGAGCAGCAAGCACAAACTCAGGAGCAGCATGAGACTTTCCCATGTAAATCCCACAAAATTACAATTTGCACAAGGGCAGCAGCAGAAAGTGGAAACACTCCATCCAATCCAGGTCTTTGTTTCAGGCTATGCTGCGGGAGTTGATATTTTCTTTCCTCTCTCAAAAGCAGTTTTGATAGAAAGATGAAGATCCATCCGGCCTTGTGGTGTGTTAAGGACAGTGCTCCCCGTCTCCATGTGCTTTAATTCCTACTGTGGGATCCAAAGACACTTGTAATAAATCAGTATCAGTGTGTTTGCTGGGTTAATCCTTGGATAGATAACTTTCTAGGACTCAGTTTACAAAATATTATTTGCATAAGCGACCTCCAGTCCCAGTCTCATTCACCACGGTGCCAGCATTAATCTGGATGTATTTAGAGGATTGTCTCTCACTGTCTGGAATTAATATTACGAAAGCTTTGGGAGTTTCAGTGCTACTAGCTCTCTTCCCCACCTAGCACTGTGGAAACGCTGTAGGGTTGGGACAATCCCCAAGCTGGGTCTCTTGAGTCAGGGGGAGAGTCATTAACTGCTGATTTCTTGTCATTTAGGTCCATTCCTGGTGATTGCTGATGTGTTTATACAGGAACCATGGTCATCCTACGACAGGTAAGTGAATCATTCCTGTCTTCAGCTTCTCTAGTTTTACTCCATCACCACAGGCAGTAATAAAAATTTGGTTTTGGAGAGGAAGGGTCAAGTCAGGTTATTTTTGTCCTATCTTATTTCCCTAAAAGGACTGTTACAAGATGCAGAGATACTCATTAGCCTTAATCCTTGATTGGCTTAGAGGAAATCATTGCTCTGTGTGTGTAGTCCAGATTAACCTCACACAATGTTCCACTTCTATTTTCTCATCTGGGATGGCCCAAAAGCTGCACATGAATCCTGGACATGCAAAAGAATAAAACAACTTACTGCCTGACTTAAAATAGAATCTGGTCAAAAATTGATTTTCAATTTCTGGGAACAGTTTTGCTTTGGTTGTGTAAAAATGGAGTCCTTTTGCACATTTGAAAGAAATTGAGGGATGGAGCACCTCTGATGTGAAAACAGTCTGAGAGAGTTGGAGTTGAGAAGAAGAAGGGAAGGCTCCAAGGAGACCTTGTATCACCTTGCAGTACCTAAAGGGGGTTGTAAAAAAGAAGGAGAGCAACTTTTACATTAGCATGCCATGATGGGACCGGGGAAGTGCTTTTAAACTGAGGACAGGTTTAGATTAGATATTAGGAAGAAATTCTTTCTGTAAGAGTGGAGAGGTACTGGCACAGGTTGCCCAGTGCTGCCCCGTCCCTGTAAGTGCTCAAGGCCAGGTTGGATGGGGCTTTGAGCAATCTGGTCTAATGGAAGGGGTCCCTGCCCATCACAGAGGGTTTGGAACAAGATGATCCTTAAGGTCCCTTCCAACCCAAACCATTCTGATTCTATGAACTGAAGAATTAAGTTGTGTAGCAGGTCTCAAGTAAGTTCTGCAATAATTTAGGGCTTCAGATTGTAGTGTTTTCCCTTTGTCTAGGCATAATATGTCTCACCCTCAGCTTCTCATTGCCATGTCTCCCTGGGGAGGACTGACAGTCCCGCAATGTGTCCTGGGTTGGGGCTGCAGATCGAATCAAGTATATTTGTCAACACAAGCATTGACACAATGGAGCAAATCTACTCAACGATTTTGCCTGAGCTCTGTGTCTTGCTTGGTAGATATGCTTTTGTCTGCAACTGGGCAGAAAGCACTGGACCTTTGAAGGAGCTCACACATTTTCAGTTTATAGTGGCAACACAAAGAGCTGAGGATAGCTTTGAGTGGAAGGAATGCCAGAGATCTTGTGGAGCAACTGAAATGCTTTTTATAATGTTTCCCCAACCTGCCAGGACCTGAGCCAAACAAAAACAGGCTGCACTTTGGTAGGGGTGTGTGGAAGCTCAGTCCTTCTTCCAAAGGCTCCAAGGTGGTGGCCCCATGCACAAACTGCCTGATGCAGTTTGCAATGCCAAGGAAAATGGGGTGGAAATAAAAACTAATTAGGTTAAAAGGTCAGAATAGCAGTTGAGAAACACCCTGTAACAGGTCTGTCTAGGATGGTATCACCTGTCATGTCTCTCTGCTGGGGGGCACCCCTCTGTGGTTCAGCTGGTTCGTAGTCTTCTATACCAGCCTGAATTCACCCTTTGTAGAGCTTTAATCAAATAGAGCACCTTCCTTGTTATCTAAAATCAAAATGTCTTGTCTAGGCAAGGAGGCAGTATGTTTCTGAAGTAATTCTGGGCACTCTCCCTGTGCGTTCAGATGCCAAGCAGCTGCTGACAAATATCAGGGAAATAGGTTTCTGTTGAATTTGTTGCTTACTGGAAACATCTCCCTTGCAGCATGGATAAGGTGAGCAAGGACCCCTTTGTAATGAAAAAAGGTTACCCAGTTTTTAGCAGGTACAGGCCCTTTCTGAAGCCACTTTATATCAGTTTGTCCCATCTAAAGGTCCTTTCTGAGTCATGTTAGAAGCACTTCACTCTCTGTGGTGCAAAAGGCTGGTGTTTACGTGATGCTTAGTTGCAAATAGCAGCAATATTCATACTTCGCCGTCTTCACTTTTGCTCTAAGATTTTGGAAATACATGTATGCTGTTCATGACCTGTATTACTTTCCAAGGAGCTTTCTCTCTGTCTTTTTTTTGCTCATTCTTGAATGTGCACAACTTGCTTACAGTCCTGCCATCCTACCCTTTTTCCCCTGAAAACTTTCTCCAACTAGTCAAACAAATCACCTGAGATCGATGAGCACAGAGCTTTTGGCCCTTACTGCTTGGTTTCTCTGTCCTTAACCAGTTATAAATCCAGGAATTTTGAAGATGAGCCATTCTCCCATAAAAACAATTCATACCAGGATCTCCCTTAGGGAGAGCTGAGCACCGAGGGCAACTCCAGCGAGGAGGAGAAAGCACTCAGAGCTTTCTGCCTGCCCTGTGTCTTCCACCCAGTAATCCAAATGAAAAGCTAATATTGTTCCCCAGCAGGGGCCTGCAGGGAGCCAAACTTATCAGCTTTAGTCACTCACAAATTACTAGTGGCAAGTCCATTTCCATGCACAAAGAAAGGGAAGATGGAAAAGGAGGGCTTCCTGAATTCCTGCCTTGGCAGCCTGACAAGTTTGTTTGGTTCCCCAGCACAGCAGCAGCTCATTTGTGCATGTACTGTCTGTTACTTAAAGTAGAGACATTTTTGGAGGCAGAATGGAGACAGGGAGGGCGTGGTGGTCCTGCCCACAGCTGACCACACATCCTGGCAAGGAAACGGTCTTTCCTACTGGCAAATGGCAGCAGACTGCTGCTTGCTGCATGGCTCTTTTTGCCAGATCCATCTTCTCGCTGCTGTAGGCAGCCCTCACATAACCCAGTCTTAAACCCAAGGTGTAGCTGTTGCTGAGCCAGCCCAACAGAAATCAAACCCACTTATCTGCTGGGGAATAAAACGTGCTGCAAAATTTAAGTATTTCATGGAGGACTGAGTTCAGCACCAGGAGCTGGGCTGGATGATCCTTATGCATCACTTCCAACCCAGGATATTCTGTGAAACGGCAAATCTCATCCATTGAGCTAGACTTTTCAGACTAATGTATCTGTGTTGCTGTGGTCACCTGACCATGTCCAGACCACACAAGGAGCATTGCTGCTATTGCAGGTTTCTCCCATTCTTAGTGTCTCCCCAGCCTGTTCCTGCAGTTATAGGGAGAGAAGTGGAAATAAGTTAAAAGAAACAGTGGAGACCTAATCCAAGCAGATAAAGGAAACCAAAGTTCAGCCAGATATTAAGGTCCTGAGGGATCAAGCACAGTGGATGCCTCACACTGTAAATAAAGCTCTTTTTAGTTCAACACCAAAACGAGGAAGGGGCTCCAACTATTTTGAAACTTTGCAGGAGCCAAGGCTTGGTCAACTTCAGCTCTGCTCTCCTGGTTTGGCCGAGCTCCTGGGGAGGTGACTCACGGGGGCAATGCAAAATCTGTTGCCTTGCTGCTGTCAACTCTGCTGTAACACCTCTGGCATTTCTTTGAATGGAAAGTCCCCAGTGCAGCTTCAGCTTTAAACCCCACAAGGCCTACATGAACAAGACAGTCCCTGGTATCTTCCTGTCTGTGTTTTCTGAGGATATTTGTGTCTTCCTGCTCATGTGCCAGGAGTGGCATTTAGAGAAAGTTGTCCTTTCTTCTTCTTGCCATTTCTCAGTGTTTGTGTACAGAGTTATACCCTTGGAACTACTGAAATCCTACCAAACCTTTCTTTTCCCCTCTTGTAAAACAAGCTCTGCAGTCCTCTTGTGATGGCAGCAGCCCTTTCTTCACTACTCCAGCTTACTTTCATCCTGTTAAGTCCAGAATTGCACATTGCAATGCTGGTGAAGGGGATTTGTGCAGTTTGTAAATGAGCAGAAATAGATTTTGTGGCTGCCAGTGTTTATAGAGTCTCAGTTTGATGTTCCAGGAAATGTTTTCCCATGCTGGGGGTAAGAATAGCAGAGACCAGGTTTAGAAATCTTTCAGTCCATTCACAGATATCGCCCATTTGCGCCCTGTGAGCACTGGCTTTACCTGGAGCTGACATACAGTGTTTTGAGCAGACATCCAGCTTAGCCAAATTATTCATTGTGCTATATATTTTGCTTGCAAGGAGCAAGGGGTGGGGGAGAAAACGTTATTGTAGGTCTTCTTGGGGCTCATCTGTAATTGTATTATTATAAAAAGCAAAGTGTAACTCCACTTTTTGGATTCTCTTTCTCATAAACACTGAATAATTTAAGTCTTCTCCCATTTATGCCATGTATCTGTCTGATCTATGCATCTGAGGCTTCCCTGGATGGCTGTAAAGCAGCAGTGAAAAGTCCAGCACAAGCCAACCAAAGGGCACATTTGCATATAGATTGAAACATGAATCGTTGGGAGCCATTCATTAGTTGCAGTGCTCAAGACATTTGGCATTTTAAGAGCTCCTTGCATCAAATCCTTTCCATCACGTTTATGGGACAATTAAAGTGCTGGGGTTGCTGTGTGCAGAAAATGAAGCTGCAGGCTAGGGAGACATTCTTGCTGTGGAATATAAATCGTGTGATGTCAAATAAAGGTAGAGCAAGCAATCTCAGCCCTGGTGTGGAGATACCCTCTGAGAGAGCCTGTCTGAAATGCACTCATTCCTGCTTCTTGATACCTCAGACAAACCCTCAGGATCCATCTTCCCTGAAGTGTATGCACTGAAACCTTCATCTATTTGAATTCAAGGCAGAAGAGGCTTGGAGTGAGAGTTGTTGTATGCGTGGCTGAGTTTAGTGTTGCTTTTTTAAGAGGCAGTAACAAAATACCCAGCCAACAGGACATTCATTTGAGGGTACAGGAAACTTCAAAGGACTCAATAACAAATTTTACCTTGACTTCATCTTGGGGCCGTGCATTTCCTCAGGGAGAGCTCTTGCAGAGCAGCTCATATATCATCCTGTCTTGCTTGATGGTAACTTCTCCATGTCTGTCAGAGCCCTTAAAAATGCATTTGACTTGCTGAGACACCTGTCACCAGGAGCAGGAAGAGAGAAATTCAGTTCCTCAGAGTGTCTCTTTCTCTTAAACCCTCCAACTCATCATAGCCTCAAGTTGTGCCAGGGGAGTTGCGATTAGATATTAGGAAAAAAATTTGTCACCAAAAGGATGGTCAGGCATTGGAGTAGGCAGCAGTGGTGGAGTCATCATCCCTGGAGGTATTTAAAAGATGTGTAAATGTGGCACTTGGGGACGTGGTTTAGAGCATTAGGTTAATGGTTGGAGCTGATGATCTTAAGGGTCCTTTCCAACCTAAATGATCATTCTACAAGAAGTCTCACTGTATTTACATGCTTTCTATAAAAAAAAAACAAGTCCTGTCATGAATCTTGAACCTCACATGGCCACTCTGCACCAGCTGGTGGAGCTGGGGGCTGCCAGCCCATCTATCAATCCCTTTTTCAGGAGCGAGGTTTGGGGAGGGAGATCAGAGATCCTTCACTCTCATCCACCCCACACCTTATCCTGCTGCTAGGGATCAACACAAGGGTTGATTTCCCTTGGTCATCCAGCTCTTGAGCCTATGATTACTGTTCTTAATGAGAGGAAGCACCTTCATCCCAGCGGTACAAACAGCAGAGCAAGGGATCTCCCATCCCATCCCATCCCATCCCATCCCATCCCATCCCATCCCATCCCATCCCATCCCATCCCATCCCATCCCATCCCATCCCATCCCCATGCCCCCATACCCACCTGCCTCTGTCTGCCCTCCACTCTGTCTCAGATGTGTGAGACCACTGTTAGCTGGACCATCTTGTCCATAATTTTGCCAAAATCATATGATTCGCATGTACTTTTAAAAAATCTTGTACATAAGTTGGTTTTTTTGCCTGTTACTTTTACTCAGGTCAGTTCTCAGAAGGGATATATAGGGAGTGACAGTTGAAGGGATTTGAGTAAAAGGTAGATATTTAAGCCAACATGTCTGCTGTAAAGAATGTTTGTGATGTGACATCCCCAGTGGCGTGTGGGACCATGCTTGCCATCTTCTCTTTGTACAAGCGGCAGTGCAGCAGGCTGGTGTCTCTCCCTGTTCGAGATGACCTTCCTCTTCATCAAATTCCTCTTGCAAGGTTGGAAAATATTCGACAGCAAGGCATTAAAAAGGGAACCCTCAGCGCTTCATGGATTTGGGGTTACAGACACTTCTGTGGAACGGCTCTGATGTACACTAGTGAAAGATGCGGCTCTTGTGGTAAAAAATTCATTCTCTTTTCAAGGCACAGCATCATTTGCTAGAATAGAGTAGACTTGACAGCAATTTTCCTAAAGAAACCTACTTAGCTCTGGCTTTTGCCATCAGGTTCAAGAGGCTGAGCAGAGCTCCTGAGGCCCAGGGGAAGAAAAGCAATAACAGACCTTTTCAAATAGCACAAATTGGAAAATGGCATTTCTTTCTCGGGAGAAAGTTGAGATGGGGGTGTAGAGAATATCGAGATGTCATTTCCTGGTCAATAAATAAAAAAGTTTCATTGGAATTAGAAGCTGAATTTGGAGATAGAACTCCAATAAGAACATCAAAATTTTACTCTCCCTGTCAGCCTTTGGCAAAACTCAGAAAGCTAAAATACTAAAAGCTTTTTTCTTTTTTTCACTAAAAGCTTTGTTTATAGGTTTTTCCTGTTGCATTACAAGTTTTGGTGAAATGGCAATCTCTGAGGAAAATTTATAGTGAGAATTTTTGAAGAGTAAATCTATCTTTAGTTGGTTCATAAATGGAACCAAAATAGTATGGGAATTTAGATGTTTGCTTGAATACACATAGGGAGACTGTTCTGAAAAAGAATTCAAAATCTATTTAAGAACAAAGAAAATATGATACTGGGAGTGAAATAACTTGAGATATGCCAGTGAGCCAGCTGCCACTTTATATACTTCTACTGGAGCTTTCAACAATGGGGAAACAAGATGAGTAAATGTGGACTGGGACTTGAGAATTTGTATTTCAATACTTTAGCATTTCCATTTTCCTGCTCCCGGGTAATTTTGCAGATAGTGCTCTAGTGATCAGCAGTACTGCCCAGCTCGTGCAGGCATTGTGCATTAGTATTGCACTGTGAGGGAATTGCCTTTTCCCTGTTGGCCACACCCACATGGATAAGGTTTACAAATATGGCAAGGTGATATTGTGGTGGGTCAGTCCTCCTTCACGAATCAGACCTGTCTTGGAGGTGGCACAAGGGAGGTGGCACTGGCGAAGGAAACCAGCTGCTTTCTTGCACTGGGGAAAGTCAATCTTAAAAGTTTACAACTATTTCATCCTCCTTTAGGCAATTTTGTGAAAGGAGAAAACTTCACCAGCTGTAAATTATTAGGACTTCTGTTTCTGAACAGAAACTATTAGAAAATTCTGAAGAGAGTTACAGTGCGCTGAAGCTGGGAATGTAAATCAAATGTTCAGATTTGTCCAGACCCAGGTCTGTCCCACCTGGCATTCTGTATCCAAAATGACTGTTGGTGAACACCAAGGGATTAGTAAGCATACAGTGTCACTTCCTCAAAATATTTTCCTGTCCTTCAGCTGATTTCCTGGCCTCCACCTATGACTTTTCAGCTTGGTTATTTCCCAAGCCCGATGTGATTTATTTAGTTAGCAGTCCCTAATGCATCGCCCTTCCAAGCACTTGTCCAATTTCCTTACGTCTCATCCACTTCCATGGCTATTTTCTGAACCTAGTTCCCATTGAGTTTGATATCCCCTTAATTTTGCACTGGAAGAGTATTTTAAAGAAGTGTGTCAACCAGCTGTCCCACTCTGCCCTAGGCAACCGCATGGGCCACTGGAGAAGGCAAGATGGTGGTCCTTTGGTGTGCTTTAACCTTGCACACCTATTTGCACTTCCTGCCTGAGGCACCCCCACTTGTATCCTGACAGTATTGCTCCCTCCCAGCTCTTCTACCAAGATGTGCTTCATCTTTTCCCCAGAGCCGCTATAGCAGAACCCAGGAGAAGAAGAGGTTGGCTTATCTTGCATGCTGGAGAAAGAACCAAATGCTGCTTGGTTTTAAGATTAGGAGAAGCACCTGTCTGGGACAGTGATTTGCTCACCATGACTCAGAAGCCTATTGTGCTGCCTGTGCAAATGCAATGTGAGCAATTTATGTGCATCCCCTACCACCCAACCAGGCATTTTATTGCCAGCACCATTGCTGGCAAATGACTCTTAAGGTCACACACTGCATTTTCATGATTTACAAATCACTTTGTGAAAGCATTTTACTGCCCCTTTACCCCATAAAATTGCTAGATTCGGTGTGAGATGAACAGGCAGTCTTTCCAATTACATAGAAGCTGGAAATTAAACAACATTTGCCTCCAGCAAAATGCAATGGGGGCATTAACTGTATTTCCATGCTGATACTGTCAGCTAATTCCTTACAGAAACATAGGTTTAATTAATACATCTATATGATAATACTCTTGCAGTCTCAAAATAAGGCTGTATGGCAATTACTGAGTTTCTCAAAACAAGTATAAAATTGATGAGAATTATTCGCATGAATTAATTTCCCTTCACATGATTTGGGTTTGTGCATGAGTACAAATTAGCTGCCAGTTTCTGGACAAGCATCTATCCTATAGAAGGCTTCCTGAAAACTCCCCAACTAAACTAAAATTTTGGGTTCAGGAGTAACATTTAACAAAACTTATTTGTAATGCAACCTTTCTCTAAGTACATTTTGGAGGCCATATCCCCCTCATGCAGCGTATGCAGAATGGACTGTCCGTGTAATAAAATATCCATGAGGAATACAAGAAGTACCAAGACTACAGGAATTATTTGCTGTGCCGAAATCATGCAGAGATTATTTCTTTTATGGTTTCATTCTTCTAGTTACTAGAGTTCAGGATATCCATATGAAGGTCTTATCCCACTGGCAATCTTACCAGCCACCATTCATTAAAAATTTCATGTAAGAAATAGGTCCAAATTCCTTTTCCAAGCTGTGACTATTGCTTTGTTTGCAGTGGCTGGGGATTATTTGCAGGAACTTGGATTTTGAAACAGGTTTCTGGGCTCATGTGTGTAAAAAAGGACTGATGTTCATGGTCACTCTCTGAAGGCCAGGTCTCTTCAATGTATGCTCACCAAGCTCTAAACCATTAGCTGTTCCAAGCCACAGATTGAAGGCATCCACAGTGCACATCTGTGTGTGTCCTGATCCAATAAGTGCACTGTCTTGTCTGGGTCTGGCAACTGCAGGTGTGATTTGAACAGTGATGGTTGTCCCAATCTCTATCATTTTGTGCCAGCCTAAAAACTCCACTCGACCTCTGTTTGCAGCCTCTAGGGTTTGTCTAGCTGAACTTGCCAACTGGTCCCTTCAGACTCTTGATAAACCAGGTTGTCCTCTGTGGTCTCTACGTTACTCCAGAGCCTTCTGGAATTTCAAATACTATTAGCATCAAAGTTTAATTCAAACCCATGGAGAAATCATCAGAAACAAGTCTCCTGATGCATTTGGTAATTCCAGAGAGTTACAGCAGATGGGGCTGGTATTGTGCTGTGCAGCTCTGCAGCTGGTTCACCTCCTCCTTTGGAGGGACCCACCACCCGCACTTTGGCACCTTTTTCCAATACTGTAGGCAGAGGGATCGAAGAATCCAGGCAAGCGGTTGCAATTAGCAACCTGCTCTGAGTTTCCTTTTCAAGGTGGTCTTGTATGGAGGCAACTCTGCTGCCTTCAAAACCAGAAAGCAAGCAATGAAATACAGATTGTTTTTCTGGGTTTGGACAAGTACTTGTGGGATTCTTCTATTTTCCATTCCATTACAAAAAAACAACCATGTGCTTCACATTCGCAAGACTTTTTTCATAGAATCACGGTATTGTAGAATGGTTTGGGTTGGAAAGAACCCCAAAGATCATCTCATTCCAATCTCCTGCTGTGGGCTGGGACACTTTCCACTAGACCAGGTTGCTCAAAGCCCCACCCAACCTGGCCTGAACACTTCTGGGGCTGGCACTGCCACACTTCTGGGCAACCTCTTCCAGTGCCTCACCGCCCTCACTGTCAAAAATTTCTTCCTGATGTCTGATCTAAATCTGCCCTCTGCCAGTTTGAAGCCATTTCCCTTTGTTCTATTCCTACATGCCCTCTTCAAAAGTCCCTCTCCATCTCTCTTGTAAGTCCCTTTAGGTACAGAAAGGTCACAATGGGGTCACCCCAGAGCTTTCCCTTCTCCAGGCAGAACAATCCCCAAACGCATTTTTTTTACATCTTAGAGTGGTTTTTTTTTCCTTTTGGAAGCATGCTACTTGTATTGAAGCATCTCTGCACCCTTACTGCTGGCACCTAAGGAACAAAGACCAGTGTCGAGATATTTTGAATTGCATCACAAGCATTGCCAGCATGGTTTGCTTGTTTTCAGTTCTGCTTTCTCCTGCCATCCATTCCTCTCAGGGCCTAGCTTTTCAAACACAACCCTGGAGTAGTCAGCCTCTCCCTTCAGCAGTCATATCACAAACTCCCTCAGGATGCTACTGACTGAACTGCAAAATAACGTCCCTCCAGAACCCCTCACTCTCCTTGGTAACCATCACAACCCTCAGTGAGTAAGCGTAGATAGCGTGCAAAATGGACAGATCTGCCCAGATCTGGTGTGGCAGTGAGGGAAAGCAGCATTACTCCCCTTTCATTCAATATTTCCGAAGATGAGATTGTATAATGAAGTAGCAGGGCTTGTCCAGACAGATCAGTGTGATTTTGGCTAATGCACACCCTTAGCACAGACACATTTCTGCTGCGAAAATTGCATTTACACGAGCACAGACTACTACTACCTAGGAAAATAATGTATTTGTGGTACAATTAAGCACTTCTTTGTACTAAGTCTACATCTTTGTCTATGCAGGAATTGCTGTGCAGATTACAATAGTGCCACATCTGTTTGGTACACAGGAACTAATTGCAGACTAGGTCTCAGTGAGGTGGTGAAAAGGCAGGGAGGAGCAAATAAGGGCCTGAAGTAAAGAAATTAAGCTGAAAGCATCTTCCCACAGCACTGAAGATAAAACTAAAACTCTGAAGAGAATTTGACAGATTGTATACGAAAAGTAACAGGTATTTTTATCTCAGATGGTGGAAAAATATTCTTTTTTTTTCAAAGGAATAAAATCAGCCAAAATAATTAAATTCATGTGGTTGTTTTTAGGCTTCTTTGAACAGCCTGCATGAGCCAGGATTAGAAACATCCCTTGCAATTTGCATTTCCGTGTATCATCTTTTTTTTAAAGTGCTTTTCCCCTTAATCAGTACTGTGCAATGTAATTCTAACTGTCCTTTCTGTGAATGATTGTGATCTTGAAAAGGCTGCATGCCTCAGAGGTAGAAAAATGTTTTGTAGACATACCTATTTACCTCCGTCTGTTACGTCGTTCTGAAGCGTTCACGCTCATCAGCTGGGATTCTGCTTTCATGAACCAAACCAAACAGTTCTGTGCCTTCATCCAGGGAATAAAGCTCGTCTGTGAATGTGGCAGAGCCTCCAGCAGCTCCGCTCAGTGAGGCAGCAGCCCCACTCCCCCGGCCATGCTGCCAGCTCTGTGCTCCTGCTCTGTGTGTCCTGCACTGGGGCTGTGCTCTTTGCCTGGGGAGCCAGTTCTGGGACTAAACCAGCAACACACTTTGCAGAAATAGGAGAAAATGTTGCTGCTGGGTTAATGCCCTGAGCTGGTCCACTGGGATCAAATCAAAGAAAAAATCACAGATTCTTTAAGGCTGATCCAGTCCAATCCACCCACAACAAGCACAGACATCTTCAACTAGATCAGGTTGCACAGAGCCCTGTCCAACTTGATCTGGAAAGTTTCCAGGGGCGGAGTATCCACCACCTCTCTGGGCAACCATCATCATAAAAGAACTTCTTCCCAACATCTAATCTAAATCTCTCTTCTTTTAGTTTAAAACCATTGCCCCCTTTTCCTGCTAAAAAGTTTGTCCCCAGGCTTCTTTTAGCTTAAATCAATCCTTCTTCAACTTTAAGCTATTCCCCCTTGTCATATCATTACATGCCCTTGTCAAGAGTCACTTTCCAACTTTCTCTTGGGTCTTCTTTAGGTATTGGAAGAGGCTCTAAGGTCTTCTTAGAGCCTTCTCTTCTCCAGATTGAGCACCTTAACTCTCTCAGTTTGTCTCCATAGCAGAGGTGGTTCCAGCCTTCTGAGCATTGTCATTACCTCCTCTGGACTCACTCCAACAGGTCCATGTCCTCCTTATGTTGGGGGACCCAGAGCAGGTGGGGTCTTACCTGAATGGAGGTGGGGGGAAAGAATCCCCTCCCTCAGCCTGCTGGCCACACTGCTGGGGATGCAGCCCAGGATGCAGCTGGCATTCTGGGTTGCCGGTGCACATTGCTGGGTCATGTCCCGTTTTTCATCCACCCTGTCCTTCTCCTCGTGATTGCTCTCAATCCCTTTATCCCCCAGCCTGTATGGGCACTGGGGGTTACTCTGACCCGGGCGCAGGACCTTGCACTTGACCTTGTTGAACATCATGAGGTTCCCATGGGTGCACTCCTCAAGCTTCTCCCTCTGATGGTATCTCATTCTTAAGGTGTCTCTACAGAGCTTTGTACCAGCAAAGGGATGTGAACAGACGGCTGAGCTGTCCAAACATAGAGACCTGTTGGAAGCAGCATTCCTCCCAAACTGTGCTTAGAGAAGAAGATGGCATTCCCTTAGTACCTCCTGAAACTTGACATACAGAGCAACATTTATCATTTATAGAAAAATATCACAGATATTTAATTCTGGGTGGGTAAGGGCAAGGAGTTTCCATCATGCCTGCTATTGCAAACAGGGAAGATTTAGCTGCACCCTTGGTTCTCTGGGGCTACGGGGGTGACTGTTGCTGGCAGATTTTGAGTGCATCTGAAAGTTCCCAGTGTGGTACCCAGGCAACCTCTTACTCCTAGGACTTGAAGGAATATGTCTTGGTCTAACAGTACTGAATTACATGCTCCCATCCCAAAGTTCTCCCCTTCTGATTCCTCCTGCTTTTATTTTCCCTCAATCCAGTTTTCCGGATTTGTATTTCTTATGATTGCTCTGTTCTCTTCATTTGGATTTCTTCCACTTGCATTTAGGACAGGACCCGGCCACAGGGCTAAAAGGCTCAGTCTTCATTTCCTGTTCCACTTCTTCATCTTAGCATATTTTTCAATCACATCCCAAGCAGCATCCATCAGCTTTTTGTGTGAGACCTGATATGCAGGGCTCTGGCACATCATTTGGGTGGGTGACACTCGGGGACAGCCTAATCTGCTTGGAGCATCAACGGATTGCCGGATTCTCCACTTCACCCATGACAGTAATGCCATAGGAGTCACGGATTAAATCTTCTATCTCCGTGTTTGTCTGCATGCTTAAAATCCACTCCTGAGCCAAGAGGTCCCGAACAGTCAACAACAAGCTCCTTGCCAAAAGCCAGGGAAGAGGTCAAGCATCACTGGGAGCTGAGCCTCGTTACACCACACTAGATTGCGCCCTTGTAAATCCGACTAAATCTATCATTTTTGCTCCCAGAGTCTTTGACTATCCCTCAGCACCAAAAAGGAAAATGTTGGGATGAGTGCCACATTTGTGGGAGGTTATTTTCACTCCTGTCAGTGTCGGAGTTACAGGATGAGTAAGGAGTGCATCGATTATTGAATTATTTAACAACTCCTCTTGCATCTCTCCCTTTGCTTCAGGAAGCCTTTGTGTGTAGCTCGTTACCTTGGCTGACAGCTGGTGCCTGATATGCTACAAGAAATAGTGAAAAAAACCTCTGTGAAACAGGAAAATTATTAGTGTTACCAGCCACCTGCATGTACCCTTCTCCTCTACATTATCATTTTTTATCAAGCAAAAATGCAAGCTTTTTCTTCCTTTTCTACCTCTTCATAATGATAGTGGCAAATGCACAGCTAAAGATGAGTGCAAATAATAGTGATGAGCAGTCCTTATTCTCCCTTGGGTTGCACAGCTGTGCATCCAGGAGGAGCTCCATTAAACTGAGCAGGGTAAACCTGTGTAATTGAGAGCTGAACTGAATCAGACGGGTGATATCTAGAGGTGACGATATGTGTTTTTAGTAGAGCACAGACATTCTACTGCCTGAAGGATTCAGGTAGCTGCTGGAAGTCCTAACTGGTATAATAAGCTGCAGTGCACCAGTACATTCAGATTTCAGTCTTCGCTCTAAATCACACTGAAATTTGGAGCTGGGGGAATACCTATATTTGCAGTGCTGTCATGTGCACTAAGGATTTTCATTCTTCAAAGATGAGCTGTAAGGGAGGAAGGGACTCAGCTCTGGAAACCTGTGACTGTGCCTATTTCCATGAGGAAAAAAAAGAACAACAAACAACTGCACAAACAGGTTGGTTTACATTAGTTGTTGGGGTATGGCCTACAGATAACATTTTGCCCACACAGCGCTTCAACAGCCATTCTGCAAGGTATCATCTCTCTTATTTTAAAAGAGCAAGTTTTAGTGCTGCAGGGAGTAACTGGTGGAGCACTGCTGGCCTGAGTCCACAGCCAGCCTCTGCTAAACACTGATTTTTCCACATCCTTTAGCAGTTTAACATAGTATCAGCCCTTGGGGATTTTCAGCATCCGTGCAATGGGTAGGAGCCACCTTAGCTAGCCTTGGACACATGTGCTGTAGTTCTGTAGCTCCAAACTCTCCTCTTCACCCACTCCTTTAAGTCAGCATCATCTGACCTCATTTAATTACCTATTTGGGTGACCATAGAAGCGCCTCTTTTTTGCCCCTTGGCTGTAGAATAGGCTAGGCTAGGATATTTCATTTGAAAGGGATGATGTTCTAGCAGAGGTCTGGATGTCTTGCTCAGAGGTGAACCTGACCTTTTGTCACTGAATAACTCAGCTTTTCAGTGCTTGCTGCAAAATAATTGATTCAGGAACTCTTCTTCAGCCCTGATAGTGTCTGCTGCATTTTCTTTGGGCATGAGAAACAGTCTGGGGCAAAGAAACCCAAACTTTCATAATATTAGGTGGTTCACCTGCTGTGAGGGTGCTTCCTGCAGGTAGAATTTCCCTTCTTTCTCCAGCAGTAAGGTCCATGCCACTGCAGTAGCACTTAATGGGAGCTCAGGCCTCAGCAGCAGCATAAACTTATTGCCTGTGTCACTTCAATTCTTCAGGATAAACATTTACCCCTTACTATGAATATGCACAAAGTGTGTCACAGCGGGACCTTGATCTCAGCTGTGCTGCTGCTGCAGAGGTGTAGTAAATCATCAGAGCAGGGTCCAGCATGGCTCTTCTGGCTCATACTTCTGTCTCTGCAGGGAAGAGTCTAATGTTACCCCAGGGAGCTGTAATCTACACCGGATGGCATTGCTGACAGGCTGCCAGCCAGCTAAAGGTTTATTTTCCTCCACTGTGGCCCTCCCCTTATTGTACTAAATGTGTTCATTTGTTTCCCACATAAGGCACGGCACATTCCCTCAGAAAAAGCAGTCTGATAAGAGGCTTAATGCTGTTGTTCTGCCCCTTGATGCATAGAGAAAGGAGGCTGGTGTCCAAGCTGGGTCATCCCTTCTGAGGAATGGGGTTTCCCATTTCCAGGAGGCAGCACGCTCGGGTCATTCAGACAGACCTCACTGCAGGTGCCTAATGTTCAGCTGACATGTGTGACTCTGCCCAAGAGTCCCCAGAAAATCTCCTGCTAGCAGAGGAGCCATGCAAAAAAATATGTACTGCTAATGTATGAAATTACAACTCTTCAGCAGCCCCAGTGCCAGGAGAAAAATAAGCACACTCATACAATAGGACAGCAGAGGCTGGATTCAGCCCTCTGGGGTCCCATCTCTCCTTTGGATCCTATTCTAAGGATAACCTAGGGCAGATCATTCCAGTCCTCTGCTCCTTAGCTTACTCTTTGGCAGTGCACAGGGATACACAGCCTCAGAAATACGGTACAGGGTATGGCTGAGCAATGCTGGTGTTGTCTGCTCCAGCGCAAGGTGAGGTAAATACTCCAGCTGCTCTCTCGGATCTGCTGCTCCCGCACCGCTCCAGTTTCCATGGCACAGCAGTGAGGAAAGGTGTTCTGGTGAACAAAGAGCCTCTGTAGGACCCTGCTCAAATCCAAAGAGCTCCAAAGATCCCTATAAAGAGATTCTATGGGTCCCTTTATATATATTTAAGCAATCCTTACTTCCATGTGCATCCTCTCATTGTTTTTTAGCTTTGATTTGACATCTGTCTTCTACTTTCTAGGGGAGCAAAGCAGTCATTTATGGCACTGTGTGCTCAGGTCATGCTGGCGGTAGACATCTCCCCTGGAATTGCTACGCTCACTCCATCCCCTTCTCCCTGCATTGCTATCGCGTCTCATGTACATTTTTTACTTGCTTCTTTGATGGACATCCATCTCATTAATCTTCACCTGGCTTCTTATCCATGAGTCTTGATCTCTTCCTTACTTTCCCTCCACAGCTACAAGAATTATACACCTTATTGTTCCAGGGCTTTGTAATACAGCTTAAATCTACAACATCACCTGCCCTTTGGACAAGGGTTGCCTCGCTGTTGTCACTGCTGCTCATGGATGAGCAGAAGTAGCTCAGTGTGAATTTAATGTACCCATCATCTGCTGTTGTCCTTGGAGACTGTGTCCCATGAAGGGTACCTATGAAGCCTTCCTTTATCTAGAAGGCTTTCCTCTGAGTTATAAAATCACAGAATCATTAAGGTTGGAAAAGACCTCTAAGATCATTGAGTTCAGCCACTAACCTAACACTGCCAGGCCGACCAATAAACAGCGTCCCTATGCCCTGTTCTTCAAGGACAAATGGATTCAAAGCTCCATGGAATCAAGGCATCAGTAGAGTTTTGCATTAAAACAGTGACAGATGAGAATGTCTCAGCAGCTGCACAGTCATCTAGTCATGCATTGCTCTGGTCTGTATAAACGGCACTGCTTTAGATTCAAAATTTTAATGGAAGAAATTGGGGCCCAGCTACAGTGGTCTGAAATTCTGTAAATGACCAGAAAAACCTTTCTTAGATGAAAATGAGAAATTCCAAGTGTGTCTAAGATAGGACAAGAGAAAAGCAAATCTGAGGTGACTGTAAAATGCCTTGTGCTCTTCTGGTTGGGCCAGTGGTCCTGATTAGTCCTTACTAGAACAGTCCTCCCTGTAGAGAAGGAGTGATTGCAGAAATGGGTCTGTGGAGCTGGCAGGTGTACTCAGTGCCACCTCATTATCTCCATGGTCCTTGTATGAAGCCCATTTTCATCCACAGCACTGGCTCTTCTCTCACCTATAGGCACAGAGGCCGTGCTGCACTGAGCACCTTCCACTCAATTATTTAAAATTCAGTTGCTATGGATCTACTCAAGGCGATCAGTTTAAAGAAAATGCAGATGGCCTCTGGTTTTGAGTTCCCACTGCACTTTGGTTAATTTGGTATGTAAAGGTATTAGGTTAATTAAATGCCATGTGTTGCATGGGGACTGACTGCATTTGTGGATTAATAAGTATCCCAGAGTGTTCTGTGCTGAAAGTCTTCAAGCTGGCAGGCGGTTATTTCACTAAGAAAGGAAGGTAACGGAGAGAAGTCCTGGGGAAATGAAGAGGTTTCCTGTTAATCCTGCAGTTGTTTCTCCAGAACGGGTAGTTGCAGTGTCCTTCAGGTCCCTGACCGAGTATCAGCCCTTGCTGGAGAGACTGGAAGAATTTAAGTGAAGAGAAGCAAAGTTGTACAGTTTGCTTTGAGATTCCCACAGGGCTGGTCATATACAGTGAGCGTGTCAGCTGGCCAGGGGAGGACCATGGCTGGTGCGTGGAAATTTTCCTGCTAGGAGAAGATCTTTACCAAGAGCCATATTGTGAATCAGGTCAGAGCGTGTCTTGTGAGCAGCAAGCATGGTCACGCTGCAGGTCTAGAGCAAACCGGCCACCGCATTCTGGCATTCATGGTGGAATACACATAGGAAGCAGAAAGAGGGACAAATACCACTGCAAAGTTTTGGAGATGTTGAAGAAGAAGAAAGTCGTTTTCGTGCAGCCGTGCCCTGAGGTGGTGGTGGAAGATCAGGAGAAAGACCAGGGCAGATGGACACTACTTCGCAATGTCAACCAAGTCCTGAAGCCCACGACCATGTTAGCGGTAAGATAGGGGTTCCCAAGCCCTGAGCATGGCGGGAAGATTTCAGGCTGCTTTGAAATCTGTCTTGCTGTTGATGGGATCCTTCTACTGCTTACGCCAGCTTCTCTCACCTTCCTCCTTTGTTGTCCCCCCCCAAGCACTGTAGCTCCCCTGCAGTGCAGCCTTCTTGCTGTTCACATTTGGAAGCTCCTCCTAAAGATCCTCTTTGTGAATTGTGTGGATTTGTGTGTGGTGTTTCATCCTCTTGCACTGCTGTTTGGTTGTCACGGCCCCCAGTTTGTGAGGTCCTGAGGGTCTTCCCCAGAGCAATTTGGAGCATTTCTCTAGTTTGGAAGGGTACTAGCACCCAGTGGCTGCATTGCGAAGGAAGAGGCGGACCGTGTTGACACTGTAAAGGGTCTGGTGGTATTCTCACTTCTCCAGTGGTCTGTCATTTATTTTGGAAAATAAACTGCACCAGTTTAGGCATTAGGCAGATTATGCAACTCACAAGCTACAGCTGGTAAATGCATGAATCACCCCGATTTGCCCTGAAATCCCCAAAATATCTGCTGGGTTTGGGGCTGATCCGAAGGTGATTGCTTCGGCAGACGGAATGCAACTAACTTCCATGGGATTTATATTAAATTGATTAAAGTCAGAAAAGGAAATATGTTGGCACTCTTAGTAAGTGATTTTATATTTTAACCCCCCGGACCTTCCTGAGCTTACCAGCTTAGCCCATCCCATAAGACTTTTTTCACCAGTATTAAGAACTGCACTTTAATGGGTTTAGAAAGAGCAGTTTGAGGGGATGAACACTGTGCATTAGGTAGACAAAGCACAGAAGTTGTCTTAGTGGTAGTAGAGTATCAATTTACCTTGGGGAGGGCAGACTGCCTTTTATCTTAGCTGTGTGATAATACAACATATGAAGCAGGCTGCTTTTACAGCTATTCAATATTAGAGAATTTTTTTTCTAAAACCAGTATTCCAATTCTTAGTTTTTTCATCAGGAGCAGTTCTAACAGAGCTGCTAAAGTGTCAGAAGGGTTTTCTGCTGAGCAGGAACTGGGTAACCTGGCTCCTGTCTTGCTGACACCTTGATCAGGTTACCCACCGTGTGCATGAATTTGCCCAGTGATGCAGAGAGGATAACAGTGCTGAACATCCTGAAATGCTTTGAGAGTCTTGAATCAAAGGAGCTAAGAAATAAATATTAATATAAATGGATTTATAATGTATCTGCTCCTGACACTGCATTCATTAGGTGTGGGTTTTTTGCCTTTTTAGCTAAGTTATGAGATGTGAGGATAAGACAGTTAATGAGAAAAAGATAATGAATATTATATTTTTATGAGCTGCATAAAGATACTTAGAACTATAGTGCAACCCTCTGAGGAAATGAAAACCCAAACTAAGGACTGGATCCTGCCCTCCATGTAAGCAGGATGACTTTGTTGATATCCTAGTGGAAACCTAGCAAGCAGCTGCCAAGGGTAGAGTCTGCCACAAAATGGTTGGGGATTCCTGGTGTGTAGTTTCTCCATGTGTGGATCCCTGAGTGTAACATTACATCCTGGTGGTATTCACAGGTTTGTATCTCTTGGAAGTCTCAGTGAGTGATGACTTGGATGGTGAGGTCTCCAGCTCCCACTGCCCAGCACAAACATGAAGGTTGTTGAGCAACCTGTTGGGTCAAATCAAATCTATAACTATGCTCTGTCCACAGAAATGGTTGATAGTCGATACTCAGGAAAGGGGTTATATCAGAGCACATGCAAACTGATATGTCCTGGTTTTCCCGTCTCCCTCTCCCAGCAGTTTTTCAGGACTTCAAAAGGTAGACACTGCATTTGCATCATGCTTAATGGGTACAAGTGAAGATGGTCCCCAGGAATGTGGTGTTAGGTGGGGCTACAAGTCCACAGTATTAATCTCAGCTGCACAAATGCAAACACACCTGGCAACTAGATTGCTCCCAATTTTAATACCTTTTCACATAGAGAATAGGGGTAGGAAATAATTCTGCTTTGTTCCAGTGTGGGTGTTGCTTGGGGCTTTAGTTTGGAGTTATTTTGGAACTTGCTTTTGTATTGAGGAAAACAGCTTCTGATAAAGCTTATTTTTGCATTTGAGTAATTTAATATCCACAGAGCTGATGAGCAGATAGTCCCTGCCCAGCAGGACTGACAGAGGTCTATAGCATCACCAGTGACATGGAGTGAGTGGGTAGGGGTCAACTGCTTGCTGTGTCTTTCAAAATGAAAACACTGCAGTCTCAAATGAAAGAGTTAAAACATCTGACATATGTGAAAGGGCACAGCCTCTTGGGATTATGGATGCTAAAACTTTGCACAGCTTCAGGACTCAAGTGAAAGTGCTCACAGCAGATAAAATCCACTGAGAAGTATTAAACACAAACAGCCCACCTACACATTGCTGTAGCTGGAAGGACTCCTTAAGAAGAACATATATCTGCCTCTCTGGTTATGTTCTTAACCCACCTTTAGTCATTTCCTGTTCAGCAGTCTCCAAGTTATATTTCATAGTGGTTATCCGCAAGGAGGAAAGGTGCCACAAGCCTCCAGATAAGGCTTAGCAGAGCTCAAAACCATCTCCGAAATGTGACTTCCTAGGTTTGTACATTACATAGAGTAAAACCTCTACCTGGGTGGATTTTTCTGCCTATATCACTCTTCTGTAGCCTGTTTCTTCTGGATGCACCCTGTGACCAACAACCATTCATGAGAAGCGTGATCTTGAGGAACAGTGAGTTAGGGCAGTGGGTGTACGCTGTATGGACCATGCCCTGCTGCTGGCACCTTACAGGGGATTTCACAGTCATGGAATCATTAGGGTTGGAAAAGACTTCTAAGGCCATCAAGTCCAGCAATTAACCCAGCACCAGTGTGTTCACCACTAAACCACATCCCCAAGTGCCACATGCAAAGTATCTGCTTTCCTGAGCCTCCGTGAAAAGGGGTGGTTTGTGGTTTGCAAAGGAAGTCATTTGACTTGTGCTAATGATTTGGATACCAAATGTCAACAGCTTGTATCCCAAGGGATGCTGAACTTTCTGCAGCACTGAGTGTAACTATGCTGTCTTTGGTTCCAGGGGGATTATGTGTGGATGGACCTCAAAACAGGACGGGAATTCGACGTCCCCATTGGAGCGGTGGTTAAACTGTGTGACTCTGGACAGATCCAGGTCGTGGATGATGAAGGCAATGTACGTACAAAGGCTTGTGATGTCTCTTCTTCAGCTCTATGGCCTTGCTACGCCAGGAGTCCCAGAGCCATGATGATTGACTTTGTTATGACCTTCTAATAGGTCCTTGGGAATCAACTGTGGCACAATTTTCTATTTGTAAAGACAAGACAATGTTGTGTCCCTACTTTTGTGGCTGTACTGGGAGTGCAAGATTGAGAAGCTCCTTGAGTACAATCATGACAGAAGCCCCCAAAATACATTTAGATGGTTATTTGAGCAAACCCACCTCAATCTGTTGAGGTTCCTCTGTTGTTATCTAGTCCTTCCTGACCTCCTTCCAATATCTGATGTGCCCACACATTGGTTCTCCATCAATTTCCCACCTCTATTTTTGTGCAATGGTGGCTATTTTAGATGGTGGCTATAAGGTCTGTATTGAGGTGGTTCTCTGTGCTTCTTTTTTTTTTTCCTTGCTGAGATAATTGTAAATGCTCTCACTCCCTTCAAGAGTGATAGAAGGAGATTTGGTTTGGCAGGGTCCTTGTGTGCAATTTGTAGTGGCTTTTTAAGCCTTTAGAAGTGGTGAGCCTAAGTAACACTGCCAATAAAAGTATGACTTTGCCACCCCTGTCCATCCCTCTGTCCTTTTGTAAATCATCTTCTCTGTGCTCAGCAGTATTTTGTGGCAGAGGATTAACTGGTGATATGAAAATGTAGTTGTGAAGTGGAAGACAAATCTGCTATTTGTTATGAACTCCCCTGATGTGCTGGATGACCATGTTGCCCTGAAGGAGGCTCCTGACAGGATGGCTTATGTCTTCCATCTCTTGCTGCTCCAATAAAACTCCAATGAAAAGCTGTTTTCCTTCTTCTGTTACAAATCTTTCAAATTCATCACTGCCTAGCCCCAGGAATAGAAGCTGTGGTTCATGTGCTGATGGTCTCTTGTGCCTATTCTTCTGTCTGGTCCTTCTGTTTGGGGTGGGCTGTTTGTGTCTTTCATCCAAGTGGTCTCTCATTTTACTTATCTCTCTCGGGCCTTGCTCTCTTCCCAGGAGCACTGGATTTCCCCCCAGAATGCCAGCCACATCAAACCCATGCACCCCACCTCCATCCACGGAGTGGAGGACATGATCCGCCTGGGGGACCTGAACGAGGCAGGGATTCTCAGGAACCTGCTGATTCGCTATCGGGAGCACCTCATCTATGTGAGTGTCCACCTCTTGTTCTGCTCCCCACCCTCTTCTCTCCTTAGCTCTGGCGAACCCATGTGGGGGGAACCTGGTAGAACTGAGCATCTGCGTTTCTACCTTCACCTTGTCCTACGTGCTGAAGGGCTTCTGAGTTTAGAGGACACATTGCAGAGCTTGCGGATGCCCCAGTGAAAAGACCTCATGAGTTAGGTGGTGGGCAAAGTCCACACCACTTTGCTGTCCTGCCTCCGTAGAAGTTTTGGGCATGTGCATTAGCTTTCTGCACACAGAATAACCAGTTCAACGCAGGCCATGAGCATGTTGTAGTCATCCTAAAGCAGAAAGTTTTGTAGAGGTGTAAACTGCATGCTGGATATGGCCCTTCTGCCTTTTCTCCCTGAACCATTAGTTTATTCAATCCAAGTGGGTAAAAACAAAAATTGCTGGAGGTGGAAGGGGTGGAGGAAGGATGAGGAGGGGCGTGCATGAAATAACTGGGAACAAAGAAGTAAGCAACTCCCAGAACACCTCTAAAAAACCTTCCCAGTCTGTGTTAATGGCTTATTAGCCCTGGGTTGCCTGGGATCCTGACAGCTGATCTCTGGGGACAGCAGTGTCCTTCCTTAGGTCAGCTCAGTCATGTCATGTGCAGTGGAACCAGTGCAGCTTTGCCAACCCAAAAAGATATTCATAGATTGAGGGGTTTACAGGAGCCAGTCAGAACTGCATCTCTTTTGTTTGATAGCATTGCAAAGGCCACCTCCCCAGCAGGACAGGAGTCAGCATTTGAGTGTCTGTGCTGGTTTTATCAGTGTTCCGTATGCCGTGTAGTCTTGTGCACATTCTTCAGACAGAAATTCAGCGTGCACGTGTGTGTTTGCTGCTCGATAATGTACTCAAACAGCCTCTGCAAATACAGAAAATTTGGTATTATGCTTGAACCCTACAGTTTTCAGATATTCAGGTAAGTGCCTGCTGTGCCTTTGAAGGCCTTTTCAAAGCCTCCTGGTCATCTAATTTTTAAAAGGCTCTAGAGACTATTAGATTTTCAGGCCAGAGGGAATTGCAAGACAGTCAGACTTCACAGAAAAAATAAGCTAACAGAGTATGGGCAGGATTTTATTTATCAAGTCTGTTTGTTCATCACTGCTTGATGTCCAGTGCCTTTTGACAGGATGGTTTTGGATGGGCAGTGATGGAGAAGACATTGTTACATAGGTTGTTAGTATGATTGAGAGCTCCTTGCCCCATCTCTGGGAAATACCTATCTCTTCTTTCAAAGATAGAGTCCAATCCTAGAGGAGGGGGACATGGCTGATGAAAAGGCACCCCTAAGTCCCCAAAGTTTGGAGAAGAATAGAGACCTCCAAATGCATCTCTCACTCAGACACTTTATTTGTTGTGCATGATGCCTAAGTCTCCTGTATTGTCAGTTTAGAGAAAAAGAGTATAACCAGAAAAATATTCCCATGTTAGATAAACTGAGTTTCTCCCTTCATAAATGAAATTTCGTGCCATTTATAATGAAAAACGAGCAAGTTAGCAGCCCAAATTCCTACTTGAGGTGGTGTCTCCGTGTGCACTGGGCATCCATGGCAGTCACCAGAGGTTTCAACAGAGACAAGACTGCCTTTCAGCTATGCAAACAGAAGTGCCTCTTGGATGCTTTAGAGCTGACTGGAGCTTGGATATCATGGAGGAGTTTATGTTGGAAGAAAAGTTTAGACTGAAGGTCTACCGTCCACCCTCTCCCAGCTCAGAGCACACCCATTTCTAAGGTTAGGTATAGTACTTATGTGGATAACTGAGTTCAAGCAATCTGAATGCCACCCGAGAAGTACAGATGGCCAAGAATTTGTTGCTGATTGGCTCATTCAAGGAACACATATTTATCCATTGAGCATTGCCCCATTTCCCCCTGCTTGTGGGCACCCTGCACTGGCACAAAGTGGATTCCTGCTGCTCTCTCTGAGAAAGTTTGGATCATGTTGGATACTTTTTCAGCGGTTTCCACATGTCTCTTTTGGGGTGCCTATGTTATCCAGCAAGTGCCTGTTGCCTCACTAAGTGACCAGAGGTCATCAGATAGAATTCTGTGCATGCAGTATCAGATTGCCTGTGAATACACCAAGCTCCTTCTTAAAAGCTGTCTCTGAGCTCCCTTGCCAAGCTATTCACAGGCATCCAGGAAGATTAGGAACACAAACAAGTACTGGGCAAAGTGTTGTTTGGCAACATCATCCTAATAAGGGCTGATGCAAAGGGCAGCTTCTAGCCTGGAGGTGAATGAGGGTGGTGATTTGGGCTGAAGTGACACAATAACCACACTGGTTTCTCTAGGAGTTCTTCTGGTCTGATAGTGACAGTGCAGTGTGTCCTACAGAGTTACTGCCTAAGGGGTGGCCACATCCCACAAAGACATTTGCATCACAGAGGTTCCAGGTTACTGTGCCTTGATTGCTCCACACCACTAATGGCTTTACAGTGCCAGCCCAAGAACCTGGCACAGCACGGCAATTAGTGTCATCTCAAAATCAGAATGACACTCTCAAAATGACAGAGTGCATAGCTTGATAAAGAGGCATGCAAACCACTTCTGTCTTCAGGTGAGTAGTTCTAGGCTCAGGAAGCCAACTTTAGATCTCACCTATTAAGAGTGATGGCACTAGGAGGAGTAGGTTTGTGTCAGATGTGGTAAATGTTGATGACAGTTTTGCAAAGCCAAAGTACCACGCTGATATCATGTGCGCAAGGGACACCCAGTCCCATGAGATGGTTTTTTTATGTGGTATAATTAGCCCTGTCTTAAAAATAGTGATGTTTCAATGTTTGAAAGGATTTCTGAACCTGCTGAGTAAATTATTACTTTTCCAATGGGACTTCAGTTCCTCTTGTTTCCTCATGTCCTTAGTTTTGTGGAGGATGTAGTTCTGCTCTGATAAAATATAATTTCCCTTTTTCTTCTCCCTCATATTTTACTCATAAGACAAACTGCGGTGGGAGGGTAAGTATGACTCTTGGCAATGTCATTTGCAATCGCTGTCACACCTTCCACTGGATCACTTTTTTCTGTTCACCATTGTAGCATTCTCATTTACTTTGCACCACCATTGCTGCTGCTTCATAAATGCACTGAGAGCATCTGTCTGCTTTGGTGCAGAGCTTGACCCACTTGGTGAAGTTGTGACACCTTCCCAGAGTTGGAAATTTCCCAACCTGTGAATGTGGTTAAAGCTTTAAGTGCTTCTCAGTATTGACCTTAAGTTGAAGGGAAGAAACGTTTGCAGCAAAATATTAAAAACTTCAACAAGGGCTTCTTGCCCTTGGTTTGGCTTACATGCACCAAGAGAAACTATGCTGAATAACAAGAGAGTCTGGTGTGGAATTTGGACTCATGAATAAGGTTAAATCCCTTTATCTGGAGACGAAACCAGTGCCTGCTGCTGCTCTCTAAGGGCTGCCAAAATGCAGTAATGTTTGGTAGAGCTTTAACCCCATAACAATCCAGATGAAGTCAGCCATGGTGTTCTGGGCAGTGAGGGAAGCAGGCTCAGAAAGGATTTGTTTGGGGCTAATTAAAATGTAGGTCATGCAGGCAGTAATGAATTTGCTGTGAGACGCGGTTCCTGTGGTCAGCTACGGCAGAGTCCCTGCTCTCAATAAAGCTTTATTTTTCCAATAGAGAAGGGCTTTGACATCACCCGGCAATAGAAACCAGTGAGCTAATATTTCCTTGGAAGTGCCCTTTGGCCCCTCATTGACAAAGTGAACAAAGTTTTGCCTTCTGTCAGCTGTGAGAATTGGGCAAATTGTGATTATTTATCAACTAGGAATGACCTACAAAAACAAGCAATAGTACAAGAGTTCACGCTGACAAAGTGTTTTGTGCATCACAAGGGAAGGGTCAGCGAGAGCATCCAGAGAGCATTCCTGTCAGTAATGGTTAACACCTTTAAAAGTCTCTCTGTTTGCATTTGTGGCTGGGCAGACCAGTGGGACTGAAATGAAGGGATTTCAGAGACCTCTGCAAGGAGTTAGATTTTTAATTTAAAAAGAGATTTCTCATCTCATCAAGGAAGATGAGAAATGTCCCTAAAATTAACCTGGTAATAAATTGTAAAGAGGAAAAGAGTCTTCCAAGTATCTCAGTAAGGACTTGAAGCAGTCTTCATTAGGAATCTTGGCGTCATAATCCCATTCCGAAATTGAGCTCACACCTTCTCTGAGCACTGAGGTTACCCCTCATCTATCGCCTTTGAAAGCTTCTCTGGGATGTGTCTACTCCCTTATTTCAATGCCTTTGTTTTCTAAAATCCAGTCTACGTGATTTCACAGCCAATTTATACCCTTTGGAGTTGCAACAACATTGTTCTTGAGCTCAAAGAGCTTTTTTCTCTTACTGGCACGTAACCCTCTCTTACAAAGAAGAGTATCGTGTCCTTTCTCAGTTACCACTATAAAGTCAAACCTCACATGGGACTGAACTGAAAGTTGCTCTCTTGTGTAGGCCACGAGACTACAAGGTGAGGAACCCCAATGGCTTTCATCATCCCTACTATGGGACACAATTGCCACCTACTGGCTGCCTTCAGGAAGCCCGAACTGGTGGCAAGTTTTGCGCAGATGGTGGCAAACAAATTATTTCTTCTCTCTCACAAGCATTCTTCCCTGTGCCACTTTGCTGCTTTGTGCCGAAGTCTTGCTGGTTTTAGGACATGCAGATGAAAACCCATAAGGATTGTATTAATGTTGAAATTACTCATTTTGTGTCCTGCAAAAAATATATGCAGCAGTGGGGGCACTTTCTCAGCTGGTTCCACCAGGAAGAAAAAGTGAAATTAATCTTGTAACTTCAGTTGCTAAAAATTAGCATGGAGAAGGTGACTTGAATTCCTTGAAGTCACAGAGGAAAAGTAGCCTTCACCTCATGCCCCTTGGCTAACACAAGGTGGAGGCCCATTGACTCACCTGCTCTAGACGCTGACTTTTAGACAGATGAAACACAGGAAGGAGATCCTTATTCTCTGCCTTGAGCTTGGGATGTGGCCAGACCTCCTAACCTCAACACCGCGACTGAGCAAGATAACAAATTTCATTAGTCCTTTGGGGAGAGGCTGGAGAGAAACAGCTTCTGGAAGGGCAGAAATGAAAGAGCAAGATACTACAGAGGAGTTTGCCGCCCAAGGCCCGGGACACTTTTACTCATTCAAGTGCCACAGAGAGCATGGGATGGACCAAAGACCATTTCCAAAATTTCAGAAATAGGTGAGAAGGGATATGTCAGGACTTGGTGGAAAATATCCATGTGCACAGGATAAGGTTTAAACTGAAGCATGGAGAGGTTTGGTTAGGCAGAGATTGTAGAGAAGAATATATTGCAGAGGGAAGTTTTGCAGCTGCTGTGGATTGATAAAAGCAGGTTAAATGTCATCTGTCAGAATGGTTTGGATCCAACTGGTCCTGCCTTGAGATATGGGAATGGTTCTCAGGTTTCTTTCATCTCTCGTTTCTCATCGTATGTGCAAAGCTGTGGATGTGTATGGATATATGCTGGCTCTGGTGATATTTTTCAAATATGAGCTTCTCTTGAAACTCTGAATCTTAACAGAGAGCATCCAAAACATGAATTAAGGCTTGAGTCCATGCTGTGCATGAGCAAGGCTGAGTATGAGCTGATTTTTGGGACTTGTGTTCCCGTTTTGCTCCAGGCTCCCCCTGCAAGCATCTGTGACTTGAACATCATCTTTCATCCAGCTTTTAAAAAGCCTTGATTTTTCTGGCCTCCATCCACATCCCATCCACCAAAATCTTTCAGATACACTTCACTGTCCCCATAAACCTTCATGTGCTTCTCCTCCAGACATACACTGGTTCAATATTGGTGGCAGTAAACCCCTACCAGCTCCTACCCATCTACTCACCTGAGCAGATACGCCTCTACACCAACAAAAAGATTGGTGAGATGCCACCACACATCTTTGCAATTGCTGACAACTGCTACTTCAACATGCAGCGCAACAACAAGGACCAGTGCTGTATCATAAGGTGAGTTGCTGAGCTTCCAAATGGGCCATATCCTGAAATCAGGTGCTGAGCAGATGCAACAGGGTTGATTTGGAACAGCTTATCAGATAGAGTCAGACCTTGAATGACTGATTTGATCTTTCATCCACATATTCCCAGTGCAGAGGTGGTCTCTGTTTGCAGTCACTCTGTTCCTAGTAAAGGTGCTTTGTCAATACTTTGGTATTAACCCTTACAACCCAATAGATCTCGTAGTAATCTTTAACCTCCCCTAAATTTAAACTCAATACTCCTGCAGATATAAAAAATGTAAAGATATAGACTTTCTGCACAGAGAAGGGTCAGGGACCAGCTTGATCACTGGACCGATGGTGATTCACGCTCCTGAACAGTGTCTCCATGCATGGCTCTGCTCTGGACCAATCAACCTTTGGCACCAAGAAGTGCCTGGTCACAGTTATGGGTATATTTCCCTCCAGTATCTGTCCCAAATGGTGGTATGAGCCACAGATTTGATGTCCTCAGCCTTCCAACACTATCCTATAAATTCTGAACCCACAGACACTCTTTTTCATTTGAGGCACTCCTGTCCCCAAAGCATGCCTACCCTAAGTTTCATTGAATAAAAAACCATAACTCTGGAACATCCCCTATGCAGTATTTCAGTTACATGAGTCTGAAAAGGCCATTCAGTAAGGCTTGTTTTGATGGTCTAGAAAAGCATCATGTGGTGCCCAGAGGAGAATCAATGCAGTGTGCCAGTGGCTTGAAAAGTGAAATTTTTGCAATTTGCCCATGAGGCCAGGGCCGGGTACTCAACATCAGGAAGGTCTATTTTGGTCAATTATTTTAGCATATATCAGACAGGCCATAGACTCACCAAGAGGTTTCTGCCCAGTCCCTTCCTCTTGTAGCATCAAAAAATAACTGAGGTTATCTTTCAGTGAAAAGTTTGAGGAATAACTCTGGCTTCATGCCCCATAAGCTTCCCGCCCCATAAGCTTCCCATTCCAACCTGCCCCTTGTAAAAACAAGCCTAGGGAACCTGTGGAAGTCCCTGCTGTTAAAAGGCTGTATTTCACAGTCTGCCTTGTTTTGGCAGCTCAAGACTGGTAATGAAGATGTCCCATGGGAACAGCTAGACCCTGGAGTACGGGGTTTGGAAAGGCACTGTCTGAAAGTACTTCATGATCATCTTAGTGCTGATTGATTGATTGATTGATTGATGGCATTTGTTGGGGATACCCACACCCAAGCAACAGTTTGGGCCAAATGGAACACAGAGCAAATCTGGATCTTGGCTGGAAGCTGTCTGGTCCATGTCCTACCATTTGTCCCACAACCAGTCCTTTGGATGCTGGAAACCCATCCTTAGTGGTCTCATCCTTTCTATGCTAACAGAAGAGACAGAGAAACTGCAGTCCCTTTGGAGACAGAGAGAGGGACATTGGCAGGGCTGCAGTGTGGCTTTCACTGACCTCCATTCCTGTTGTCTTTGCAGTGGTGAGTCTGGAGCAGGGAAGACAGAAAGCACAAAACTGATTCTGCAGTTCCTGGCAGCAATCAGTGGTCAGCACTCCTGGATTGAGCAGCAGGTCCTGGAGGCAAATCCCATCTTGGAAGGTGAGGCCTCAGATAATGGAAGAATTCTTTTGCTGGCAAAAGTAAAAACATATTCAGGAAACAAAATATAACCAAATGTAAGTCACTTAGGTCACACTCTGAGCTTCCAAAAAAGGGACCTTTTTTTTTTTTAAAGTCAAAATCAAAGCTGTACATTTTTTATAAACAATAGTCAGATTCTTTCCCTCTGAATTCATTTTTCACAGGACTAATATTCTCTGATTTGAGCTCTAAATTTTTCCTTTGATACTTTTGACAACTATTGTTGAAAGCAAAGCATTTCAGCTGACCTGAACTGTTTTGTTCAACTGTTTTGTTACTTAAAATTTTTAAAAATGCAGTTCTCCACTTAAAGCAGTACTTTTTCCCCAAAAAAAATTCATACAAAACCCTGAATTTTACCTAGTTCTCTGTGTAGTGCTGATCAATACTTTTCTGAGTATCTGATGTTCAATCAAAGCTCTTTTGAAAAATCTCACCACCTCTTCCAGTGCTGGAGTGCATGCAGGGCACCAATATCCCATCAATGCTGCATTCAGCTAACTAATTATTTGCTTTTTTTGGCCATAGTTGCAAAAATCCTATTCCTATTCTTTGATGGTTCCATAAAATATCAGTTTAATAGGACCTGAGCTTCACAGCACCTTTTGCTGACCATACACAATAGCAAACCCCACCTTTTCCTTCCAAGATCAGTGAATGGCAGCAGAATTCAGAAAAAGAAATAGAGGAGGTCAAGGAAGAACCAGATAATGAGAATCAGCTTGTGGACTTAATAGGTTCATCAGCAAGCTGTTACTGTGATCAACCCCACTATTTTAATTGGATGTCTGTAAATTAAATAGGTGATCTGACCCTCTTGACCCAGCCTGATGCCAGATGGATCTTCTATGCTTATGCAGAAAAATCACATTTTCCTTGAAGAATAACATTGGGGTTGTCCTTTAAGGATGGAGGTTTGATCAGCCTCGTCTAGTGGGAGGTGTCCCTGCCCTTGGCAGAGGGGTTGGAACTAGATGATCTTGAAGATCACCTCCAACCCAAACGATTCAATGATTTTTGCCTCCACTGCTTGATAAATAACCCTCTAGGAGTGAACAGAAATGTGACATGCACACAGGGCACTCTTGAATATGCACTTAGTCACTGCTAAGATTCAGGGAAGAGATGCTCTGTAATGCAAGTGCACGTCCATCACCAGCCAGAAATCCTGGAGCATAAATTGCAGGGTGTGCTGTCTTAGGGCACTCATCCACACCCAACAGAGGATGGACACAGGTACCTTTCTCTGCAAAGTCTGTTTGCAGGGAGAAGTCTCCTGCTGGAGGTTGGCTTAGTTGTCTGTATTTCCCTTTGGGACATATTTTCCCTTTTCTTTCCCTCTTAGTCATCACATCACTCACCAGCATCTCTGTCATTTCCTGCCCAGTGTCACCTTGCTCACTGCAGCCACTCTTGCTCAACTCTCTTGTATTTCATCAGCTGCTGCCAAAATCCTGCTGTCCTAGCCCTTCTTCCTGGATAAGGTCACACCATTCCCAAGCTTCCGTCTCTGTGCTCCTCTCTGTATTTCCAAGGACAGTTATCTGATATACATCTTGTTTCCTCACACTGAGATTAAATTGATCCACCCAAACTTAAGGGAAGGCTTTGGGGCTGCTTTTTACCCTCTCAGCCGCACTCTTTTGATTATATTTCTTTTTTCCCCATGAGACCAGATCCATCATCCTCACTGTATCAGGTCACCTCTAACCCAGCGCAATTCTTTCCTGCAGCTTTCGGGAACGCAAAGACCATCCGCAATGACAATTCCAGCCGATTTGGGAAGTACATTGACATCCACTTCAACAAAAGGGGGGCCATTGAGGGGGCAAAGATTGAGCAGTACCTGCTGGAGAAGTCGCGGGTGTGCAGGCAGGTAAGGTGATGCACTTGCAAGGCGCGGGAGCTGCCGCTTGGGCAGCCAACCTTTGCCGTGCCGTGCTCCTCACAGAGCTGACACTTGCTCTTCTCCTGCAGGCCCAGGACGAGAGGAATTACCACGTGTTCTACTGCATGCTAAGAGGAATGACGATGGAGCAGAAGAAGAAGCTGGGTCTTGGGAAAGCCACAGACTACAACTACCTTGCGATGGTGAGAGAGCAGCAGAACAGAGGTCTGGTGGGGTGATGTGGTGAAAGGTTGTGAGCAAGGGAGAAGGAAGAGAGAAGTGCTTCTGCAGCCAAGAGCTGCTTTGCTGGTTATGACCTTCTTGAGTCTTAGCCACAGGGTTTGAGGGATCTCTTTGTCTCACCACCACAAGGCTCATAGTCTTAGTGGAAACCCTTAATCCCTGTGTCTAGACCAGGCTATTTCCACACTTTCTGTGAAGTAGGACACAAGCTTGGATGGGATGGTGTATGGGGCCCACACCACATGTTTGGAAGTAACCAGGGTGTTAGATAAGACCTGATGCTCTCGAGGCTGTAATGGGCATAGAGGAGGGCTTGCCTGGATGGCACATTCTCAGCAGAATATGGGGCAGAGCTGTCTGTGCTCCAAGTGTCCGACTGAGTCGGCAATCTCCAGCCCCACTCCCTACGCACCAGAGTTGATACCCAGAGGAGCGGTGGAAGCAGGTGTAATTAAGGCTGGTGCATCAGCAGCAAGGCTGGGACCCAGCTTTCTAACTGGATCAATGGGAGCCTCCAGCTCTTTATCCCCATCTCAGAGAGCTTTTTCTCCTCTGCTGATGGCAGTCAGACACAGTGTACCTGCAGACAGCAGGGTAAGTGTAGGTTACAGGGCTGAGCACTGAATCATAGATCATGCCAAAGGGCAGAGCCAGTCCACAAGTTCAGCATCATCCCTTAAACAAAATGTTGCTGGTTCAAGGGGAAGCCCTGGATAGCTTTGGGGTACACCGCAGTGCTCTCTTGCTTTGCCCCATGCAGTGTATGACCTGTTTGCCTCCCCAGGGGAACTGCACGACCTGTGATGGCAGAGATGATAGCAAGGAATATGCCAACATCCGCTCCGCTATGAAGGTCCTCATGTTCACTGACACAGAGAACTGGGAGATCTCCAAGCTGCTGGCTGCCATCCTGCACATGGGCAACCTGCAGTATGAAGGTAAAAGGACAACATACAGGAATGTGGTCCAGAGCACTGCTGCTCTTTATTGTGCATGCTGACAGGGAGGCAAGCTTAGGGATGGAGGGCTGCATCCAGGGCACCTGCCACTGCACCATGCCAGGGACACAGGTGCTTATTGTGGCAGTGTAGGGACAAGGAATGAGGAATAATTCCCCTTGCCCACAGCAGGACTGCCAGGCTGCAGTGTGCTCAATGACATCCACATTTTCTGAATGTTGTGAGGTTGAATATGGCCACAGGCCATTCAGTAAACTCAGGTTTTACAAGGAGAGCCTGGTGGAGTGTTTGACTGGTGCCTGTGTGATTGGATGTGCCTGTATAAAGGTACCAAACAGCTCTGCTGTCAGAAATGACTCAGTGATTAAAAAAGCCTCTTTGGAAGACAGAAGCCTAAAGCACTTAGATGCTAGAAACATTTCTACATTCTTCACTGTCTGGTCTGGCAGAGCAGAGTACAGATCCTGCAGGCAGCAGCAGGACTCCAGCAGATGCGTTAACTTTTTTCTCCCTTCTGATGGCCAGATTTTGCCAGGACATCACACAGAGGCAGTGAAGACCCTTTCCCTCACCCCAACCACCTTCTGCAGAGACACATCCCTTGCTGATGGCTTTCGCTCTGCCTTTCTTTCCCCAGCTCGGACCTATGACAACCTGGATGCCTGCGAGGTTGTTCAGTCAGCATCGCTCATCACTGCGGCAACTTTGCTGGAGGTCAGTGGCTCTGCAGTGCTGCTGTTCCCTTTCTGATTCAATCCCAGGTTTTCAGTATTGGGGTAAAGCTTTGTCTGAGCAAGCCTCTCCTTCAGCTCTAGGGGGCTGAAGAGGCCCGGATAAGCCATATTGTGTCCTGCATTGGCAGTGTGAAGGTGGATGTCTCCATGAGGGATGAGTAGCCAGAGGAGGCCTCAAAGATGCTCAGATGGCTGGAGCACCTCTTTTATGGAGACAGGCTGAGAGAATTGGAGTTGTTCAGCCTGGAGAAGAGAAGGCTCCAGAGACAGCTTAGAGCACCTTCCAGTACCTAGAGGGGCTACAAGAGAGCTGGAGGGGAGGGACTTTTGACAAGGAATGATAGAACAAGGGAAAATGGCTTCAGACTGAAAGAGGACAGGTTTAAATTAGAAATTAAGAAATTCTTCACTGTGAGGGTGGTGAGGCACTGGAACAGGTTGCCCAGGGAATTTATGGCTGCTCCACTTGCGGAAATGTTTGAGGTCAGGCTGAATGAGGCTTTAAGCAATCTGGTCTAGTGGAAGGTATTCCTGCCCATGGCAGGGTGGTTAGAGCTAGATGATCTTTAAAAGTCCCGTCCAACCCAAACTATCCTATGATCCCATGATTCTATGATCTGAGCTACTCTTCATACCAGAGAGAAACAGACCCTCTGGTAGCACATCATCCTAAAAAGGACATCCAAAATTCCTCAGTCCCTAAAGTAGGATGTTTCCCTCATTGATATAAAGAAAGTTCATAACCTTACTTGAGACAGGTCTCATATATGCTCTGTGTATCTGAAGTGAGGTGAGATGACCCTCACTGAAACCATCCATGCAGTGGCTGAAGCATTCTTCAGTGGCCTTCTCAAGAGCTAACAGGGATCCCTCAGGGACGTCATCTCCATAGGCACTGCTGGTCCCAGAGTGTGATCCACAGCTCTCTGTCCACTTAGGGTGTAGATATTTCCCTGAAGAAGTATGAAAAGGGGTCAAGGTGATGCAAAGCTTTAACCCATGCTGATAGCATTCAGCTTTGCAGGCTTTGCCTTGCTTTTTCATCCTGTCTTCCCCGACCTCATTAACATCTCATGCTAAGCCACAGCAACAATTTCCATATTAAAATATGGTATAAAAATGTTAATTTTCCTCTCTGAAAATGCCTGTGTGATCATTTGAGGTACCTGCCCTGCACAGCAGCTATGTTTGGTGTTGTGTCTGTCAGGTTGAGCCTCAGGATGTGATGAACTGCCTTACCAGCCGGACTATAATCACGAGGGGCGAGACTGTCTCCACCCCTCTCAGCATGGAACAAGCGCTGGATGTGAGGGACGCTTTTGTAAAGGTAATTTCTTAGGGTATCACCTTATGCTTTCTGTTGATAAGCTGAGGAAATCTGCCCCTTCTGAGACTGGAGCATCCACTGCACAGGAAAATGTCTCACTTGGTGCCCGTGTGAGGTCAGGTCAGCAGATGCCCTTGAAACCATGTTCTAATTGGGATGCACAAAGAGTTGAGATGGAAGGAGACTAGGTAACCTGCTCTGCAAGGGGTTTGCAATCTGGGCTTGAGATTGTCTGTACCCAAAGCGGACCTGCAGAAGGATCCAGCATTCTGAGATTACTTCACCTCAGCGTCAGGAAAGATCCCCAGCTGCTGTAAATCAGAGCAACTCCATCAGCACCTCTAGTGTCCCCACCTGAATTTTAGGATTTGGGAACGTAAGCAGCAGTAAATACATCTGAACGATACTGGGCCAGGGACAGAACAGTCCTGCAGCCATCAGAGCACTTAGAACAGTCCTTGAGGCTTTGAAGTGATGCAGGTTGATGGGGTGGATGTGCATCACTGCTGGGCTGTTTGCAGCCCCATGTGAAATTGTGAGACAAGCCTTACTGGCATGCTTTGACCAGCTTGGGTCCCTATTTTATCTGTGGGGAATTGGTAGATCAAGCTGGTTTGATAGCTAGCCTGCAATTCCTGGCCGTGTGTTTTCTAGTGGTGACAGACCTTTGAATTGGGCTCCCCTCTTGGTAGCTTATAAAATACAAATGAATAACATGAACATGAATGAATGAATAACATGAACATGAATACAAATTTAAAACATTAAGTTCTGGAATTATTGAAGCAGCAATATCTGTTTCATTAAATCATCAAACTGTTCAGCCAGTGCTGCAACGTTTCAGTGAGCACCTTGTCCAAGTGAGCAAGATGTTCTTGCAGTGTAACATGGCTCTGCTGTGCTCATCTCTAGAGAGAAATGTGTGGAAACCAAGTAAAGGACTGTCTGGCTTCACCGCGAGCCCATAGATCCAAAATTTAGGACTATCCAAATTCGGGGTTTTGCTCTCAGTTGTCTTTTCACTAGGCTTTCAGATCTGTTTTCTTTGATCTACATAATGGTTCTTGAAGCTTTAAACCATGCCAAGAGTCTGGCACATTGGTAAGCATGTCCTCAGACACTGTCTGGTTGTTGGCCATGCTTTAGGAGAACCTGTGCCATCAAGGGTGAAATGGTGACACAGACTAGCAGGACACACTGCTGAACTGTCTCAGCGAGCTCCATCTTTGGGGTGTTGCAGGGAATTTATGGGCGACTTTTTGTGTGGATCGTGGAGAAGATCAACGCTGCAATTTACAGACCTCCTTCCCAGGAACTCAAAAGTATCAGGAGATCCATTGGCCTTCTTGACATCTTTGGCTTTGAGAACTTCACCGTGAACAGGTATGGAGCCTAGAAAGGAGAACCAGGTCTTAACCCTCCTTCACAACCCCAAGCTCAAGGTCTTGCCATCCTTTCACCTTTCCTGAAGTGAACTGGAGTGGGCTGGACCAAGCATTTTTCTAGATGAGAGATTATCTGAGCTAATCACTTGCAGGAGACAATGTAGTCCCTAAACTGGTTTAGACCACACACATAACATTGTTTTGGGAGAAAAATTGATTGTCTGAATCAATAAGGAAATTCTAAGCCAACAGCAGCCTTGCTGAAACAGTGTCTGAGAGTATTGCTTCAAGTGTGGAGAGAGACATAGAAAAATTAACTGTGATGGATCTAAAGTGGCCTTTTCTTGACCTTCCCTCCACAGTTTTGAGCAGCTTTGCATTAACTTTGCAAACGAAAACCTGCAGCAGTTCTTTGTGCGCCACGTCTTCAAACTAGAGCAGGAGGAGTACAACCTGGAGAACATCAACTGGCAGCACATCGAGTTCACTGATAACCAGGATGCCTTGGACATGATTGCCATCAAGCCTATGAACATCATCTCCCTCATTGACGAGGAGAGCAAGTTCCCCAAGGTGTGTTCTGGGCTCAGCCTTGCTGCCAGTGACTCTTCTGATTTTATCCCCTTCGCACTGGCATGCTGGCACCTTGTGAGAGATCTGCTCAGCCACAAACACACATTCACCAGTGGGCTGCCTATTTATAGTTTCTATTGCTCATTTAAATTTTCTTCTGTCAGTATCACAACCATGCTGAAACAAGTATTTCTTATGGGAAAATATGCCTGCAAGAGGCTCAAGAGTATCTACTGGCAAAGTTTAAGAGAAAATAATGTTAAATATACTCCTTTTGGAGTACTGTTTTGAATATAGCACTACATACCAGTGATATTTAATCAATTTCTGTAATTTCTGCACTTGACATATCTTCTCCAACACATCACTTCTCAAAATAAATACACATTTCACCCAAGACAAAAAAGAAATGTGCTATTGACTGGAAAATTATTTTAATGGGAATAGCCTTGGCTAAATGTCAGATCTTTTCATGCTTGAACAGGGTACAGATGCCACCATGTTACACAAGCTGAACTCCCAGCACAAGCTTAACACCAACTATATTCCTCCGAAGAATAACTATGAAACCCAGTTTGGCATTAACCATTTTGCTGGAATTGTTTACTACGAAACAAAAGGTATGGGACAGCTCCTGGGGTGCTGCAGGGGGTAAGGGGATATTCATGGGCAGAGGAGCTGCTGCTGTGTTGGAGCAGGCCAGCGTGGTAGTCCATAGTAGTGTCAGTGTATTTCTTTTCTGTCTGCAATGACTTGACCCTCCAGCTGTGTCCATGAGCTGCAGAGTTCGGTCCTGTTTCATTCGTGTGCCTGTGACAGAATAGCAGTGCTTCGCACCACTGCATCTTCAATCCAGTCTGAAGATGTGCCTCTGTCTTCCTTCTCAAGGGCCCTCTCTCTGCCCACTCATTACTCCCATTACCTCACCAAGAGCATCCAGTAATCCAACAACCCAGAAGCTGCTTGCATCTCACATACTGCCCATGTTGCACTGTGTCATCTATGTGTTGTCCCATTATTTCTCTAGGTTTCTTGGAGAAAAACAGGGACACGCTGCATGGAGACATCATTCAGCTGGTGCATTCCTCAAAAAACAAATTCATCAAGCAGATCTTCCAAGCAGATGTGGCAATGGTAATGCAGACGGGAGAAGATCTTTATTCATGAGGAGGGGTGCTCCTGGAAGGGGTGGAAGATTTGCAGAGTCATATTGCTCTGGTGCTCTTTGGGGTGTTTCAAACCTGTTAGTGAGAGTCAACCATCAGAAAGTGTTAATGCAGTATCACTGATGCATCCACACTCATGCCCCCAGTTCACTGCATTTGGTTCATTAAATTAATTTTTTTTCTGCCTTGACTGTCCCTCTCTGAATTGTGTAGGGATTGGAACCATTAAGTTTGTGATTGTAGAAATCTGAGAGAAAAAGGACTGTGCCTTCCAGTTGCATCATCCAGATGTGTGTATAATAGAATGAGAAGTAAACTAACAGAGGCCAGGGTTAGATTAGTTATTAGGAAGAAATTCTTTCCTGTGAGGGTGGTGAGATACTGGTACAGGTTGCCCAGAGAAGCTCTGCATACCCCATCCCTGGAAGTGATGTTCAAGTGTTCAAGCAATCTGATCTAGTGGAAGGTGTCCCTGCCCATGGCATGGGGGTTGGAACTACGTGATCTTGAAGGTCTCTTCAAACCCAAACCTTTCTATGAGTCCAAGTAAAAACCAAATCCTTGTTGACCAGAGCAGAACAAAGGGACAATCTTGCTGGTCCTTAAGCACTGCAACAGGACTTGGAGTGATCAGTTGTGTTTTACAACAGCAGAGAGAGGGAACACCAGTTATGAAATCTGAACTTTAAAGTTTCCCTTTCCACATCCCAGTCCTCCAGGAGGTTATGTGCTTACTCCATGCTCAGTGTGAGAGAAGACTGTGTGCCCTGAAGCTTTAGAGAAAGGCAGAGTTATTGCTTTAACCCTTTCCACCCTATTTGAGCATTATTACTGGGATACCAGCTTAAATGCTGAGATTAGTTACCTTTTCACCATTAACAACACAAATGTATGATATTTTCTTGAGTAAGTTAAAATCTAAATCTCCCCACTCAGCCCTGCTCCCAAAATTCAAGTAGAAAATGTTTTAAAGATCAGTCTTACAGATCAGTCACTATGGCCAAATCCCCCAGGCAAAGTCATGGGACTACAGAAGGTGTGGGGATAACATTTTTCAAAGCAAACAAATTTTTCGGCAGTCGGAGTCCCATTTCCAAATGCGAGCCAATGCCACTGATGGACCAAGGGACTTAGGGGCTTTCAGGAGTGCCAAGTTTAAGTGCTGAATTCCTTTGGTTGCTAAGGGAAATAAATATTTACATTCCCAAGACATTTCTTCAAATAGGCTACATGCTCTTTTGCATGCCTTGTTCATAACCTTTAGCCATTCAGTTTTGCTCCTGCTGAAATTAATGATCATTATCCTTTTGACTTCATTAGGAATAAGAGAAAATTTATCAACCTCAATTAAGCTACCAATTGGCATGACACTCCTGGTGGGTTCAGAGCTATCCCCAGATGTGGATACTCCTGTTGAAGTAGACACTAATTCCCTTAGCATCAGTGCTGCTACTTACTTTGCTTTTTATTGCATATTCCTTGCTGCTTTTTAATTTTAGTGCAAGCTTTGCAGTTGACCTTGGAAGTGATGTCTTTCTCCTTTGGGCAGAGCAGAGATGCACTCTGGGGAATCCGTGAGGGTTTACACAGTCACACAAGCTTTTTCACAAGGACACCTACCAAAGTATCTTTAAAAGATGCTGGAAGTATATAACAGCAAAGTTGAGATGTCTGCCTGGATGTCATCTAGGACCTGAGAACTGAGACCTTTGACAGCATCAAAACATATTTGGGTTTTTTTTGTTTTTTAACGTAAACTGTTTGGGGTTTTTTTATAGTTCCACTAGACATCTTCAGAATCTGTCCCAAGTGTTGGTCTCTGTGCTTTGGTACTTAAATGATATCTGTTTTTCTTTTTTGAATGAGAGATTTTTAGCCTGACTGTTGTGGAACTGGAAGAGGAGCCAACAGTGTGTACCAGTTCCCCATGTCATGCATAGTGTCACTGTGAACCTGGAGAGCACTTATTCCCTGGACACCACCAAACAAAATTCTCAGAGAAGCAGAATCCAACATGGGGCTGAGATGCTTTTGCTGTTGCTTTCCACCACAGTTCAGTAATATTTGCAGCCCCTTTCTTAGGACATGTGCCCCAAAACAAGGAGCAAGTGAGCCTGGGTCGTGGAAATTGACTGCCTGTAGCAAAGATCTGTGGTGAAGTGTCCTTGGAATGTCTTGGAACTGTGCATACTTTCCCTGAGCATCAGTGAGGCAATCTGTGGAGGAACTTTCCAGAGACACTCAGGCCTGGTCAATCAAAACTAACATCTTCCCTTAAAAGGACACAAGTGGCTGCTCTGCTAAGGGCTACATCAAATCATGAGGCATTTTGCTCAATGCTTATAAACTGTGGTCATCAGGAGCTTATTGATGAGCTTTTAGGGTTTTGTGAGTCAGTGAAAAGCAAGACCACATCTGATTTACATTCAGTCTTTCAAATGATGTCTTTATATTCCAGAAACTTGAGAAAGCCACAGACCTCAGTAATCTGAAAACCAGCTGAGAGTGTGTATTTGAATATTGTAATAACTGTTTGGTCCCTGAAATACCTAATATTTGTGCACAATGAAACCTGTGCGGTGAACTGGGTATTTCTGGAGCACATGGGGCTGTGAAGTCTCATTTGTCCATGGCCATCACAGAGAAGGTTTATCTGTATGTGTTTGCTGAACGGGAATATTGCTTTGAGTGGTGCCAGGTGAAATTACAGATTGAGTGGGAGTTGTACACCGTTCCTCTGAGGAATCAGCTGGTATGGTCTCTCAGCACTGCTTGCTCAAGGAACAGGTAGAAGGAGCAGTGGAGGATGGAACCCCATAAAGGGAAAAACAAATAGGATATTGGGGGGACATTCCCCTTGGCAAAACTTTAAATTCTATAAAAATATCTGATTTGAGGGAGGGAGGGATTTCTTTAGAATTTTAGTGAAAAATTGTTTTGTCCCTGGCACCTTCCCAACCACTTTGTATTGAGAGCAGAGATGTGTAAGGAAGAAGAGTGGGAATGGCTGAAATTGGATGGATAACGAGTGAGGTTAAAAAATGTACAAAGTTTGTTTCTAAGAAGCAAGAGCTGAACACTGGCAGTTCCCTCAGCTTCTGAGAAGTGAACATCAAGACAAAGGGGAAAAACCAAGAGGGGGTTAGACAAAAATCGAAGAATTAATGCACTTTGTTCATGAGATATATTACAGCTGGACCTCCAAGACTAAAAATGTCAGGCTTCCATTTCAGTTATTCCTTCTTTTCACTATTTGCTCTTCTCTGTCTGTTTTGTGTTTTGTTTTGTTTTTTTACCTGTGCTTCGTGTAGTTTCTCTGTGGCTATGCATCCAGCACATTTGGCCAGGCGCCCTCGCCCACACCCACACCAAAGGTAAACTGAATATATGAGTTCCTCTGTTGTATACTCACCTCTCCTTGGCAAGGATTGTGCTTTACTCCTGTTGGTTTATTCCTCTTCCTGCACTATCTATAGAGGATCCATTTCAAGTGACCAATGTGATGGAGGGCATTTTTACAGCTTGTTGAATAGGTACAGGTGTCTCACTGTGTCACTTAATTCTAGGATTCAACTCAGAAGAACTTTGTAATGATGGGAATTTGGTTTGGATAAAATCAGAACCAGGCTGAGCCAAAGTTTTGAGGTCTTTTTTCCCTGATATTTGAATCATTTAAAATAATTTCAGATGAATCATCTAGGATTTGGCTGTTATTTACCATGGTGCCAACCATTGGCTTCAGTGGGACATTATTCCTCCAAACAATTGCAAATTTAGCCCACTTTTGCACTTTTTGAGACAAAACAGTTCGTGTGCAAAGAGAGTCTCCTGGATTGCATTTCTAGGTTGTTTGGAAATGCCATCATTTTTGAAGGTGGAGGGTTAGTTCTTCTTCAGGGGAGACCTCAGATCCAAGCATTCAAAGACAAAATAATATGAAATTTTGTCATGATCATCAAAACAGGCTTTTGGCACCTTTTTTAGGTCTTTTCTCTTGCATCTCATCTTCTGACTGGTTCTGATAGCTTCCCAAACCTTGCTTGCTAGATATTAGGCCATAAGGTAGCATATTGTGTGCTAAAGATTTTTTGATACAAGCTTTGTGACTCTACTCACATTTCCGCAACCCCTTGATAGCCAGAGGATTAGCTTGACTTTCAAAATTCAGATCCTTGCATGGAGCTGAATTTCATCCCTTCTTACTTCTGCAGTATCTTGGATGTTTGGATTTGGAATTCCAATGAGGAGGATCTGACCCAAAATGACTGAAAACCATTCATTGCAGAGGTGGACTCCTTCCCCTCTGTATCATGGTTAAAACGGTTTCAATTGGGACATATCATTGGGCCTTGCTCTAGAGTTGCAGTAAAACTAATAGTTCTTCCTGAGTTAGGATACAAAAGAGCTGGAGAGGGATTTTTGACAAGGGCGTTGAGTGATAGGACAAGGGGAATGACTTTAAACTGAAAGAGAAAAGATTTAGGTGAGGTATTTGGAAGAAATCTTTCTGTGAGCATGGTGAGACACTGGCACAGGTTTCCCAGAGAGGCTGTGGATGACCCATCCCTGGAAGTGTTCAAGGTTAGGTTGCATGGGGCTCTGAACAATCGGGATAGTGGAAGGTGACCCTGTCCATGGCAGTGGAGTTGGAACTACATGAACTTTAAGGTCCCTTCCAACCCAAACCATTAACGATTCTGTAATTCAATGGTGGGATTAAAACCAGGAGAGAAATGTGCAAAGTCTGTCAGAAATGTTTAGGCCAGTTTTTTTCCTCTGAAGACGTCAACAGGAGATACAGGGAAATGGGAGTTTTGTTGTTGTCATAGTTGATCTTACAACTAAGCCTCGTGTTTTGTAGGTTTTCTAATGAATAATAATTGTTCGTATTTGTTAGACACTGAGGTAAGGGTGGAACACCGAGGTAAAAAATATTTATATTTTTATATATATATATATACACATATACATATACACACATGTCAATAATCTTGTAGTTCAAAATAGCGATACTTGGCAGTGTTATGTAGCCCATGACAACTTTGCATCAGAAGGCACTTTCCAGAATGTGCAGCCTTTAGGAGAGAGATTGTCTCTTCACTATATGACACTGCAGAATGAAGTGGCCTGAGCTTTCCATTGTCACTGGAAGGCCACCCAGTGACATTTCATATAAAAACATAACAAACAAAAAGCATCATTTTTCTCAGAAACTGCATGTCACGTTGGCGTGGCCCAATTTAGTGACTTTATAATCCTAAAGAGATGGGAGGATAGTCCTTTGTCCAGAACCTTTCCCCAGACTATTGCTGGTGGCACAGACTTTGCTTTTCTTCCCTAACTCTCCTCAAATATTTAATCTTTCTGCATTTCCACTGAAGCAGGTTACCATCTCCTCATGGTGTTTCTGGTGTACCAGCAGCCTTCTCCTTCAAGGAGGGGAAAGTGCAGAGGGACAGAAGGAATAACTTCTACCATTTCTGGCTCAGTGACATTTCTCCTTGTAGTTGCCATTCTCCTTGCCTTTTATCTTAGCGCAAACAGCCATGTGTGTGTTTGCACCTCCAAAGTTCAGACTGGCTTGGGATGGCAGAAAGAAGTGGAATTGAAGCACTTCCAGATGTCGTGCTGGTCTGCACATCATTCTAAACTCTATTCTGCATGGTCCTTTTCTGTAAATCATATGATTCTCTTCTTTGTCTTGTTTTTCTCTTCTGGTTTTTGGGTTTTTTCTTCCTGTCATGTTGAGCACAGGCTGAATGCCCCAGTCTGGGGTACAGCGCCTGTGAATCCTGCTCATCCTTCCCCATGGCACACAGGTCTTATCCTCCCTTCTATTGCGCTTTGTATGGACACAAGTGAAGAGAGAGTCTGAGTTCCAAAAATGTTACAGTCTTAGAATTTGAAAGCTAAGATATGTATGGCCAGGGAAAAGCAGAATGTATCAGCCCTTTCTTCATCAGGATATGGGGACTGGGTCTGGGTTTAGCTAAAAAAATGCTTCTCCTCTGCAGTAAATTCTGTGTTTTCAGTGCCTTGCTACGCTGTGTTGACAGGCTTCTCCCCTTCTTTTTTGGGGTCATTTAGTTGAAATAAGAGAAGAGGTGTGATTCTCTCCAAGCTGGTGTTGAGATGAGGCAGAAGGAACCACAATTACTTGAGTGGTGTCACCCATTCCTGAAGGATGAAGCTGATGCAAAACGCTTGTCAGAGTATTCATTGTGTATCTGAGAGCCCAAATAGTGTCGATAGGGCCACCATTGAGAGGGGTCTGTGCACAAATGTCAGGCCCTGAAATGTCATCCCTGAATATGATGATGTGGTCTTGACAGGAGGAGTCCAGACAACTCTGACTATTTGGACAGGAAGACAAGCTGCTCTCTGGTCACTGTCCCTTCCCTCCAACCCCTCCCAGCAAAAGGCTCTCAAATGTAAGGATGGGGATGGCACCACTGCTTTTTGCCAGATCTGGATGCATGCAGGAAAGAAATGCAAGGCACCATCAAGCTGGAGAGGCATTTCTTGCTGTCTGGGAGCAAACCACTCATGCATTCCCTTGTAGACCCTTGTACACAGTTTTGCTCCCTTCCTAACACCATGGCATAAAAATTATCTCTCCCAGCCAAGCCCAAATTGACTAAAATTTGGCTAACATGCAATTGTTTCCAACTGCCAGCCCTGCTCCTGCATCTGTTGCTGCTTCTAACCTCTGTGGCTATTCTTCCACATCTCACAGAGGTGACCTCTTGTGCATAATTAGCAAAGTGATAAGAAAACATTCATCAAAGCCTTTCAAACCAGGATTCTTGCTGAAACAGCTTTTTTTCTGAGAAAATCTGTGACAAAACATGAGCATCAGACTCTACAGTGCTCTGCAGGTAGCAGCTGTATCCATTAATTACTCTAGAGTTGTTAGCAGTTTGTCCTTCAGGGGAGGATTTTGCTGGGAGAGATCGCTGGTAGCCCCCCATGCTCTTCTTGACAAGCAAGCCAGGTTTTTGTGGTGTTTGCATGAGCTGGGTTTTCTCTTGTTGGAATTCCATGATGACTTTGTGTTTGTCTTGACTGGGTTTGTCTCAACATCATATCCAACCTGAGTTGTGTAAACTTCCTGTTCATAGCAAAGGGGTTGGACTAGAGGGAATTTATAATCCCTTACAATCCAAATTATTCTGTGATTCTATGGAATTCCTCAGTTTTGGGGGATGGAAATGTTGAAGGTTATTAGTGCTATACAGTGAAGCACGTGTAAAGATTTCAGCAGAAGTATAAATAAACATGGCAACAAAAATATGCAAATAAACATTGCAAAACATGGCAGCAAGGCCAGTGAAGATGAGGATTTTGTGACAGCACATGTGACTTGACCACCTGCAAATAAGAGGATGTTTGGAGGAAAAATGCATTAAAATCCTGCTGGAATCCTCCCTTTCAGAGTTCCCGAGGCATCAGGTCATGTCACGGGTCATGTCACAGTTCACCCTGTTTTTAATTCAGAGGGAGTTGCATCCTGGTGCCCAACTCTTCCTCCAACCCTCCAGCATTGCCTGCTGCCCCACAGAGGCTCCCAAACACCAGACCCCACTAGACACACAGCACCACTGTGACTGATGTGTAATGAGCTCAGATGATAGTGGCTGGCACATGAAATGAGCTAGCGACTTCATTTGGAGGTGATTTAACAAGGTTTTCCTAGAGCAGGGAGAAGGGACTATTAAGGGGAAACATATATATTCTCATTTAGAAACACTTGCCCCAAAGCAGAGATTGAGTTATTAATTTAACCAAGGTAGCTAAACCAAGAAAAATACTCCAAATCACCCTAATTCTCCCTAAATACTTCATTTAGTCCAGTTAATATTCTTTTCCAAAAGCAACTTGAATCTGTGGTAGTACAGGCTGAGGAATCTCAGCAGAAGTTTCTGAAGTGTAGCAGAACCCTGCAGCAAGCATTCCCCTGGATTATTTTTTACCCTAAATGGGTCTCTGGTCCTTCTTCCAGGGCGGAGGAGGAGCTCAGCCTGACATGAGGAACCATGGCAGAGGGTTTGGCATGCCCATGCTGCAATGCATGGGGACAGGGAAGCCCATGCTGCTCCTGAGGAGCATCCCTGGACAGATGCATTGCCCCAAACTGTAATACAGAGAATTTTGATGGCCCAGAAGATGCTCTTTGCTCTTATGGGCAGATCTTTCTCATGGCTCTGCGTAGGGAAGATGGGTTTTCCAGTCACACAGGGAGGTTCAAGCAGGAGAAATTAAATCATGGCACTTTTCCTGCCTGCATAGAGCTGTAGGGAGTAGGCTGCCGGAGCCCGGCCATTGCAAGTTCCGAGGCTCTGCCCTTCCCCTCTCCTGCCACAACTTTCAGCCACCTCTGGCCCCACTCCCCGCGCCAGCCCCGGCTGTTGCAGGAGGTTCCTGGGGACGTGGCCAGAGGGGAAAGTCACTGTTATCCTTTCATTTCCTGAGCGCACTCCGCTGCGGTTTTGCAGGGAGCGGAGACGAGGAAGCGCTCGCCGACGCTCAGCAGCCAGTTCAAGCGCTCCCTGGAGCTGTTGATGAGGACTCTCAGCGTGTGCCAGCCCTTTTTTGTCCGCTGCATCAAGCCCAATGAATACAAGAAGCCCATGGTAAGTCCTGCTTTTCCCTCCTGGTTCTTTTTCGTACAGGACTGCCCGTGGGGTCAGTCTGCCCTGGAGCTACTGGCAAAACTCCTTTGGGCATCAGTGGAGTCAGGATTGACCCTGCACACTTAGGAAACCAAGCCACAGCCTGTTGTGCAAGTAACAGGGACATGAAAGGGTTGGCAAAATCAGGCACTTGCTTTGCACTCCAACAGCATCCCAAAACTTTTTGCAGAGGGGAATTCCTGACCCTGCCTTTCTTCCCAAGGACAATCTCAAGGAATTCACCCTGCAGCCCTTTATCCTATAGGAAATGCCTGTTTCCATAGGGGGTAGGCACCTTCCTGCCAGAGACTTCAGCTGAGCCATGGGTTTAGTTCTATGGCAGAGTTCAGTGCTTTCTAAAAATCATCTTCCTGTGGGTGTTTTCCTGAAAATCTTTGCTCCCAATTTTAAATGATCTCCTTCATTTTAAATCCTGTTTGATCCTTTCTGCTGCCTTTTTTTCCCCCCATCAATTGCAAAAGAATGCTTCTAGAAGCAGAGGGGGAGAAAAAAGGCAAAATAGTACAGAGGAAATGAGAGAGGAGCTATTTTACTCCAATTCACAGTGATTTGCTTCAAAAGCAATGAACACCACGGGGACAAACTTTTAGGAGCAAAAGAAAAGGAAGGGGAGGACTGAAAATCCTCCTGACCACAAACTGCTCCTGGAGGGGAGTCTGAGTTTTGCAGCAGAAGGCAGGTGATGAGGTGGGTGCTGCGTGCCCTGATCCCACTCTCAGCACCTTGCAGGATCAGACACTGATGCTGTGAGCAATCACTGTTACCTGCTCACCAGACTTCATAGTCATACTGCTTGGAGAGGAATAGCTTTATTTAGTAAATAATCTATTCAGAACCGGAACTTTAGATAAAGTCAGTGTCTGTTAGTAAAGCTCAGCTGAGTGCAAAAAAGCAGTGTTTGTTTGAAACTTATTTTTGCTGTTCAGTGAACCTAATATTATGCAGAGCAAAAGGTTTGGTGGCTTTCTCAGATCATTTTACTGTGCTCTTATCCTGTTTTTTCTGAGAGTAAAAAGGCACCTGCTGGCCTGTTAATGGAATATTTTGGATAAATTTTTAACATTCTGTCTGATCTGTGATTATCATCTGAGCAGAGATCAGAACAAGACCTTCTTTATGAACATAGGTGATGTTGAGAAATAGATGAACATCCTGAACTGATGTTAACAAATTATTCCAAATACCCTGACTCTGAGCTGTTTTTACACCTGGATGTCTGGAATTCAGTCTGGTATTTTGTGTCCTGCGTAGGAAGTCTGTATTTCATCAGCTCTTGCAAGTGCTACACCAGAAGTCTCTGTTCAGCCTATTTGTCCATAAAACTTTCAGTGGGACATTAAAACAGCTCCAAGTTTGAAAGAATCAGACAAAGAGAAATTAACCTCCCCATTAAAGAAATGAGTGGATGAGCTAACGCTGAATCAGAGACTGCAGTGTGATATGAAATATGATTCCTTGCTGAATTTAATTTTGGCCTTTGTTTAATAATCAAACGGAAAAGAAATCCCAGATAAAGGCATACAGAGCTGTGCAGGGTGAATGCAAAAGAGAACATTTTCTGGGAGATCATTTTCTGTCCCTGCCTTTGAAGGAAAACATACTGATAGTGATAGGAAATGGGATAGCAGAAGTGAAAGGTCAGTGGAAAGTCCTGACTGTTTGTTACTTTATGTTATTCTGAAACTTTTGCTTCCTTCTAAAATGTGCTTTAGGGAGGAAAAAAATTGTTTATGTTGGGATGCTGGCTGGAGTTCTCTAGGTCTGTACATCATCCCATGCTGCTGCTTCTGAGTATTGTTCTGGTTAGTCCAAGAGAAAGGCATGGGATTAATTAGATAACAAACCACGCAAAAAAGTCAAAACTGTCTCTAGCAGTCTGTGCCTCATCAGGCCCTTGTGTAGGGGCACATAGTTGCCCATAAGTACAATGAACTAGCCCTAAAAGATTTGCAGTCAAATTCCTGTGTCCTGTAACCCCCGCAGCTGTTTGATCGGGAGCTGTGCGTCCGTCAGCTGAGGTACTCGGGGATGATGGAGACCATCCGCATCCGCCGCGCTGGGTACCCCATCCGCTACACCTTCGTGGAGTTCGTGGACCGCTACCGGGTGCTCATGCCTGGGGTGAAGCCAGCATACAAGCAGGTGAGAATCCTCTTTCAGCAGTAACAATTAGTCTCTGCTGGGGAATTTCCAGAGATATTTATGGGGTGGGCATCCTCTCCAAAAACAGTTATGCAGCATTTGATCCCCAGGTGTCACAGTGGTGCTCTGTGCTTTCCAAGTGAAGGGAAAAAATGGTTACAGGGCTGGCAGGGACAGATAGCCATATTCAGCCTCTCCCTCTCACTCATTGTAAACAAGGTGACAGTAAAGCCCTAACAACATCATTAGCAGAAAACTGCAGGATTTGGGACCAGAAAAGGTCCACACTGGGCTTGGGAGGAGCGATGGGTGACTCTGGTCCTGGTGAATCCTAACCCCTTTTCTAATCAGGGTGACCTGCGTGGGACATGCCAGCGCATTGCTGAAGCAGTGCTGGGGAAGGATGATGACTGGCAGATTGGCAAGACAAAGATATTTCTAAAGGTGGGTGGTTCTCCACATTCCCCCTGCCATCTTGGATCCTTGCCTCTGGAGGCATGTCCTATCATTTCCTTTCCTTCACAAGACATGACCCTTTTCCATGGTCTCTGGGCTGGCATGTCAGTGTGTAGAACCTGGGTTAAGGCAGAACATTTGGGGCTAGTTTAGGAGCAGCAGGCACGAGGAAACCCTCACACTGTGCCAGGACTGATGCATTCACAAATCCATATGGGCAACAAAAGTGGTCACATCCAGCACACAGCCTTTTCTCTCCTGGGCTGAGTCATTCAACTTCCTCTCCTGCCTTCACCCAAAAGGCACAGCAGCAGGAGGGATGCCCATGCAGAGCCCTGCAGAGAGAGGAATGTGAGCACAATAGGCTCGTTTGCCTTCTGCCCATCCTTGTGCAACCCAAGATGTGCCTGCAGTCTCTTTTTCTGCATCAGTCCAGCTGACACAGAGCAGTCCAACATTACAGGTCCCCTGCAGCACCATACACACTTATCTTTCCTTACAAACCCATTCCTGTGCCGTTCTGGGAAGATGAAGCATCTGTGGAGCAAAAATCTCAGCAATAAACCCTGACTGCTTACACCTAAATTCACCCCCCAAATCCCATTGCCAGCACAAACACCCCCATCTCATCCCCAGAAGTTGTTCCCACTAGTTGCTCTTTCCAGAGCCTGTTATCAAGATCTCGCAGCTGTCAGGACAGGAAACAGAGAAATTGGGAGGCCCTGAGGGGCCGTGGGAGGTCGAGCAAAGCAGGAAATGTGTAGAACTGCCTCTGCTGCACCCAGTGCGGCATGGCTCAGCTTGCCATGACTGAAAAAGAAAGCCAAATCACACACAGCATGGGAGGAATCAGAATAAAGCTTGGATTGGTGCATCTGAAAGCCTCAGGGCAAAGGAAATACAGTGTTTCAAGGAGCTGCTTTTTTCTTTAAGGCAGGGAGGCATTGGAGTCTTGGCTAGAAGAAGTTATGAGACCCAGGTAGCCTGGAATTTGTTTACAAACCTCTCCAGTGCTCCTAGGAACTGCTCCTATGGCTGAGAGCAGTAGGAGGGAGCTCTGCAGCGACGGCAGTATAACTTGGTTGTTTTCAGACTGAAGTATTGCATTTTCAGCTTCTGGATGACCTGGTTCATTTGTGAATGAAGACTATAGACCACTATGGTTTCTGTTGGGATTTTTCCAGGGAGCAGGGTAATACTTGGGATGTAAAATGACCCAAGAATTTGTTTTGAACAACTGTCCTGGAGAAGGGTCTTGTACCACCCTCTCCTGCCACATGCCAAGCAGAGGGAGAGCTTGAGACATTGGCGCTCTGTTGCTTCCTCCCACAGGACCACCATGACATGCTGCTGGAGATTGAGAGAGACAAGGCCATCACGGACAAAGTTATCCTCATCCAGAAGGTAGTCCGTGGGTACAAAGACAGGTAGGTATGAACCCCACTGTCAAATGGGAGGGGTGGGCTATGTGGGATGCTTCGTCCAGTAAGTGGCTCCTGGAGGTTGCATCATTCCTTTGTTGCCCAGATGACCCGTGGGGACCCCTGATGTGTTGGCACTCAGGCACAGCAAGTACTAGAGGAAACAAGAGGATAACTGTGTTGTCTGCCTCAAATCTGGACAGAATAGGACCTTCTGTCCCTGATCAGTGCCATCTTCAGGAGATCTGGTGTTTGCTGTGACAGTGCAGCAGCAGTGGGACTCTGAGCCTGCTGAAGACAATGCTAAGACTCCAGTCTGTGGAGATCACCGCAAGACTGCAGAAGGACCACTGGGTCATCTTCTGTGACTAAAGTTGCTCTCCCCAAGTTCCAAGGGTTTCAGAACTCTTCCCTTTGCAACCTGGTTTCCAGGTATGGGAGAAGGACAGATAGTCCAGGAGAGCTCATGGCACCCTTGTGGATGCAGAAAGGGAGCCACAGCCAAGGACAAGCTTCACCTATGGAGGAGGGACAGTTCTTGGGGTTTTATGCTCTTGGATTGTCCAAGCCATGGCTGTTATCCAAGCTGTGCTTTGCAGACAGGGCACATGCTAAATCCGTTTTTCACACACTAATCCTAGTGAGTCTCCCAAAGTCTCCCAACACGATTGTCTCCATGTTGTCTACAGGTAGAAACAGGTCAGGCTAGGAAGGACTGGAGGAGCAGGTAAAGATAGCAGGGTGGTGTTGGTGAGGTTTTCTCCTAATCATTTGGGTGGGATTGAATCCATCTGCAGGTTCGAGAACGAAGTGGAAGGCTACATAGGGCAGAGATTTTAGATGGGAGGAGGGGGTGCAGGGCTGGGGGAAGGAGGGAACCATTCTCAGCATCTCCTGCTCTTCCCATTCCCTTTACCTGGCATAATCTGCCTGCAGAAACCTCCCAGAGAGAATCCCTACAGAAGTTTTTATGAAGGCAAAGAGAGCTGGGGAAGGAGACATTTTCAGGGCAAAAATGTAGTGTTTATTCCACCTGGGCACTCAGGTTCAAATCTCCAAGAAATGAGGCCCAGGCGATGATGATGACTTGTGGCCAAACCACAGAGGCAAATGATTGAAATGCCTTTGCAGGTCCAATTTCCTGAAAGTGAGAAATTCAGTCCTGATGATTCAGAGATATTGGCGTGGACATAACTGCAGGAAGAACTACGGTGCTGTAAGTACAGGGGTGCTTCCTCACACCTCTGCCTTCCTACTTCTTCCAGCTGGGACACCTGTAAGAGTTTCCTGGTTTAAAATGTCCCATTAAATGGAAGTGTTGGTGGTGGCTTTTATCAGTTGGAGAGATGAATGGAAGTTTGCGCTTTTGCTTTGTCTTCTCTTTGAAGAGAGCGCCTGACCGCCTCCTAGCTGTTCTTGTCCCTGTGACTTACATGTCCATTGCACCAACTGGTTATTTGGGGTTTTGTAAGTCTTCCCCTCATTTCCAGATGACCAAAAACTCAAGAGCAGCTTCCCCTGAAATACAGACTCCATCTCCATGTGGGACCATATTTGGGTTTCTTACCAACCCAGTCCATAGTCCTCTTCTCTCCCTGTTCCAGCTGGTTCTGACCCAACAGCAAGGTCTTTTGGGAAGTGCGTTGGGGTCGGAAGTATCTCAATATAATCTTTCAAGCCTGCAACATGATAGAAATAGCCACTTCTAGACTGGCGAGGATGCTGCCTCCTTCCATCAAACAGCAACTTGACTGTCAGGCAGGAGGTTTGCAGATGCTGGACCTCCATGAGAGCAACCCTCATGGTTTGTGGCTACCTTGGGATGACCAACCAGACATCCTGAGACCTCTCAAAGGCTCAGTGGGGAAGATGTTGTGTTTGTCCTTCCTGGGCTTTGATTCAGTGCAGCAGCCAGAGGGCTTAATTTCTCCACCCTCTTGGAGAGCCTCCTGCCCAAAGGTTTGCCGTTGTGGGGACTGATTTCAGTGGCTCTTACTTGGAGGTGTGCAAGCGGGAGATTAGCGGTGGAAATCTGCTTACAGTGGGTGAGCTGTTGTCTGGCGGTGTGGTTTCATCCTGCTCCCTCTTGCAGATGCGGATTGGCTTCCTGAGGCTGCAGGCTCTCTACCGATCCCGCAAGCTTCACAAGCAGTACCACATGGCTCGCCGGCGGATCATCGAGTTTCAGGCACGATGCCGGGGCTACCTGGTCCGTAGGGCTTTCCGCCACCGCCTCTGGGCTGTCCTCACTGTCCAGGCCTATGCTCGGGGCATGATCGCCCGAAGGCTCTATAAGCGCCTGCGAGGGGAAGTAAGTACCATGGAGGAGAAATGGAGGTGGGGAGAGGGAAGAAAAACATGCTTCTGCATCACGTGCTCTTGTGATCCATTTTTAAAGGAAAAAAAATCCAAAAATAATTAGATGCCTATACAAAAGGGCTCTTCTGTTTATTCTCATAGTATTACCGACGCCTGGAAGCAGAGAAACTTCGGCTGGCAGAAGAAGAACGACTTCGAAAGGAGATGAGCGCCAAGAAAGCTAAAGAGGAAGCAGAAAAGAAACACCAAGTACGTGGGGACTGATCTCTTTCTGGGGTTCTGTCTGTTCTCCAGGAGCTAGTTTTGCACCTTTGAGGGGCAATGACAAAGTATCTAAGGGATTTCTGCCCTTCTTGAGTGGTTTCTGTTTAATTCTCCAAAGTACTCTGTGCTCTATTAGTTTGAAGCTGCACCAGAATTTCTGATCTGCTGCACAGGAATGCCAGAGCTTACAGTTATTATTCACTTGCTTTTGCTATTGTATAAAGGGGACACTTTGGGACACACTGGGACACTCTGTGTGTGTGTGCACATGCAGGGCTGTTGTATGAAAGAAAAAATTAGGTCAGTGAGAGTTTCTGTGCATGGACCAACATCCCTAAACAGGCACTAAGGAATGGGGAGAATGCATTGCTTTCTCCTTCTGCAGCTAGGAAACAGAGCCATGGACAGGTCACTGATTTGCTCCAAGTTATGATGCGGGTATAGTGCCCTTAGCATCGGACAGCCTGTCTTCCTAAAGCCAGGCCCTATGGAATGTGGTGTCAGCTCTTTGGAAGAAGCAGTTCGGTCATTGCACTTGTCTTTTCACAGGTACGCCTGGCCCAGCTGGCACGGGAAGATGCAGAGAGAGAAGTAAAGGAGAAAGAGGAAGCACGTCGGAAGAAAGAGCTCTTAGAAAAAATGGAGAAAGCTCGCAACGAGCCTGTGAATGACTCAGAAATGGTGGACAAGATGTTCGGATTCCTGGGAACAACCTCCTCCCTGCCTGGCCAGGAAGGACAAGCACCCAATGGCTTCGAGGTATTGGACACGTACATGAGCCTGGCTGTCACATGAAAGGCTTTATCAAAATATCAATGCATCTGGGAAGAGTACAGCAATACAGAAATTGGTCTCTGAGGGATTTCTTCAAGGCCAGGCTCTCCTGTGTGGCCCCAGAGGGTTACCATGGTGTGACTGGAGATGGACAGGCAGCCTAGCAGCTTTCTCTGGGGCTAATGAATGGAAGAGAGCAGTATAACCACAAGGTCATCATTCACCTGTGGCCTTTGAGATCTTTTCCTTTGCAGTTCATCACAGCTCACAGCATTTAGCTCTTAGACACCCTTTTCCCATGCTATGAGTGGGGCCATGCTTATTGCTGCTTCTACTGCTCTGAGGACATTCCTGGGCGTAGGCCTGTCCTTCGGAGCTTGGGCTTTGCATAGGCTCTGGAACTATATTCCATTCTTCCAGCTGACTTTTCCTTTTGGGATGGAAATCAGACTGACAGAAAATTCAGGCCCTAAGGGAAATAGTAGTTCCATATCCAAAGCCATGCTGAGTGTCTGAATGTCCTTCCACAACAGGATCTTGAGCAAGCCCAGAAGGAGCTGGAGGAAGAGGACCTGGATGCAGCATTGCCTCTCCCTGAGGAGGAGGAGGAAGATCTCTCAGAGTACAAATTTGCCAAGTTTGCTGCCACATATTTCCAGGGCACAACAACACACACATACATCCGCCGGCCTCTCAAGCAACCTCTCTTGTACCATGAAGATGAAGGAGACCAGTTGGTGAGGCAGGGGATGGAAAACCTTGAGCAGGGCTGGGTGGGTTGGAGCAAGCCTGGGTAACCCTCCAGCTAGAGGGCACCAGCAGTTTCCATTTGGGGTACCCTCATCTGCTCGGCCACTGTCCCACCAGCATGCTTTGAGTGCTGGTAAGACAGTGGAGGGAGACATTAGGGAGATGGAGCGTTAGAGTGGTGGGTCCATCTCTGTACCTTGGTATTTGTGTTAAGACAGTTATGAGGTGCACTGGACTCAGGGCATGGGCAGTGAAAATTGTTGCTTCAGTACCACTTGTAAAGCTTCTAGGGAGCTGTAAAAATTGGTTCTTACCTTGTCATATGCACCAGTGCAGAGCTAAAAGAGAAGTGCTTGTCCTATAGCCAGCAGTACAACAGTAGAAATGGATTGAACCTGCACATTATAATACACATTACATTATCCATGAACTTGCCTTCACTGTGGTTCTCCTTCCCCTCTGCAGTGGGTTAAGAGCTGCCAGTCACTGCCCTTCCATAAGGTTGGCACCTCCTATCAAGAAGAAAACCCCTGGTAGGGTGCACAAACACACTCGTGGTGGCACAAACACAGATTCTGAATGCGTGGTCCCGGGCAGCAGCCTGCCCAGCATGCTCAGAGGGGTTGTGTGCTGCAGGCAAAACTGTTACATGTGACACAGGGAAGTGTTTTATCTCCTGCAGATGTACAGAGGGACCATGATGGGGATCCTGATGGATTCAGCATGGCTTGACCACCATCTCCACTGCACTGGTGTGAGCTAATGGAGTGTAAATTTCCTTTAAAATAGGCAGCGCTTGCTGTATGGATCACTATCCTGCGTTTCATGGGAGACCTCCCTGAGCCGAAATATCACACAGCCATGAGTGATGGTGGAGAGAAGATACCAGTAATGACAAAAATCTATGAGACTCTTGGGAAGAAGACCTATAAGAAAGAACTGCAGGCTCTACAGGGAGAAGGAGAGGTAACTGCTGCAGCTGTAAAAGAGGTGTTATCATTAGGTGTTGGACATTGAAATGTTTTGGAAAGAAACAATTTGTGGGGTTTGCTGCAGGTAACCAGTTAGTTGATTTTATTGGTGCTTATGCTATGAAGGAAGAATTGCCTGTGTGTCAGGCATTGATCCTGTTCCTTCCTCACAGGGATAACTGAGTGTCCCCCAGCTGAATGTTCCCTAGTGAAGGAAGTGCCCTGATATCTCTCTTGTGACTTTGATCTCTCTCCTCCACCCCGCAGGGCTAAAGTACAGGGGGGGAATGCAATGTCCTGTGTCTCTTATTTGGAGATTTCCTTTTGATCTGCCCTGAGTCAGAAGCAACTAAATTAAAAATGTGCCCTTAATCTTGGAGCAGGAAGTAATTAGTTACCAAGAGATTAGTCTGTAGAAATAAAAATTAAAAAGAAAAATCCCCATTTAATCCTGAGTGCTTTTTGGGATGTCACTGAAAGACTTCATCTTAGTACCCTTCCCAGCCAAATGGATTTATCCATTGTTCTGGATAAATCAATTTCCATAGTGCTAGTACATTTTCATCATTGACAATTGCTTTATTCAATAGGACAAGATATTATCTGCTATTGGCATCTTCTTAATGTTATTGTTTAATTTTCAGATAGTTTTCTTGACAAACCTTTGCAGCATTTGCAAAGGTAAATTAACAAATCTCCTTATTCTTAGAAATGTTGATACCGTTCAGTACTTCCAGTGAATTACCTGAGAAGAGTAGCCTCAAGATCATAATTCTGTAAAAATATATTCTAAGAATCACTTTCCATTCCTTCTACCCATAATTTCTTGCTTGTTTATTACAAAAAGGCATATTTTGGCCAATTGAGACATCAGGTAGTACAGAAGAAAAGGAAAATTTAATCTGTCCTTCTCCATGGTTATATCTTCCCTTCACAGTACAAAGAGATGCCTGAGCTGACCCTGAGTGAAATTATACGCAAATATAATTTGCGTATAATAATATAATAAAAATAATAAAATATAATATAATATAATATATATATAATATAATATAATATAATATATATATAATATAATATAATATAATAATATAATAAAAATAATATAATCCAGCTTTAAAGCACCAACTCATGTTTATAATGGATATGAACCATCACAGCCACAGGACTCAAAGTGTCAATTGGGTGTGAAATCATGGTCTTTTCAAAGCTGTTTAAATGGGGAGAGTTTAACTGGGTCCAAAAGTTCAGTATAGAAATAGAAAGCCAGCAAGTAACTTGATATATAGTCAGTGCCTGGAGCTGTCCCACATCAAAGGTATTCTTCTGTGAAACCTGATAGAGCACAGGGCTGGTTAAAAGTTATGAAACCACAGTAGGTAACTACCTGTCCATGAATCCCTTGCTCAATGGCTTCCAGCTAAAAACCTGATGTGCAAATGGCTTTTCTCAGAGAATGGTCTTGCTCATCTCATTTGCACTGTCATGCAGCAGAACTGGGTGGAGCTGGATTAAGCAGGAATCAGCCATGTATTCAACATAACCTTTCTCATATGTTCCCAATATATAATTTTGATCCGAGGGTCACTCATTGATTAGAGAGTATCTATAAAATTCAGATCCAGCCCTGGTTTATCAAGGGGCACAGAAATATGGGTCTGGACTTCTGGTTTCCACGAGCCTGTGAAACATCTCACTCTCTGCTCAAGATGAATGGTCTTTCGCAGGAGCCCAGGGGAGGCAGGGAAAGCACTGCTTCACCACTTGTGTCTCACCCCTTTGCCCCCACCCCTCTTGCTTTGCAGAGTACTCACATTGATGGGCACAAGAAGAACAGTGTGCGGCACAAACTGGTCTCCTTAACACTCAAGAAGAAATCCAAACTGACGGAGGAGGTGAGGGGAGATGCTTGGCCACCTGGCAGCACAAGTGCCGTTGGATTGTCTGCAGCCCTCTCTGACTCTCTTCTGCTTTTCCCTAGACAACATAGAACCAGCCCTCCTCTGGGTTTGGCGCTACCTGTCTCTCTGCCTGAAAGATTTAAGGAGTGTTTAAGGGGAAAGGTTGGCTTCCCGTGTCTCCTTGAGTCATTCTGCTCCTCGCGCCGGCCTCCCCTCGGCTCCTGTTCTCCATCCATCCAGCACCTTCCTTCCCCTCTTTCACAGCCCTCCATCCAGCTGCCGATACCTCTCACCAGCCTGTGATGGTCTGAATGTTATCCCTGCTTTTAGCTTCCTGCCCTCTACCAAGGCACAGATAGCAGAGCTGGGGTCTCCAACGGCACTCACTCATCCTCTGCTTCACTCCAGTGCCAGGGACTAAGCTCCCCATGGGAGCAGCTACCCCAAGCTGAGAGCTTTTGAAAAATCCCATCTCAAAAGAGTGAGGAATGATAAATCTTTCAGGTGGGGGCAATGGAAACAATTCACAGACTGCCCATTTCCAGAGCAGACACCATCTCACCTGGCTATAGCCGCTAGAGAGCATGAAGATTGCTCTGTGAGATATTCACCCTCCTTCTCTTTAGAGTCAGTGGGGAGAAACAGGACCCAATCCAGCTCACCCTAATTGGCTCTAAACACACTCTAGAAATGTTCCTCTCTCTAAATGGAGATGAGACTGGCTAGCTGAGACAGCGAGCTGGTAGGCAGAGAAATGCCATCCTTGTTTTCACAAACAGCACCATGCTTATGCATCTTCAGCTGCATAATTAGCATGGGAAATGGGTCCATTTTGCCAGTTAAAACACTGATGAGTATTTTAATATGACTAAGTTAAAGAGACAGGTCTTCCTTGGCAATAAGATGGGTTTATTCCAAAGACCCTTGGTGGCCCTCTCCCAGCAGCAGGACCAGCTCAGAGCTGGGATGCAAGGGTGCCATTGTAGAAATAGAAACCCTGGGAAAAGACCAAGCAGGTGGAAGTGTGACTAGGCAGGACCATTTTTAACATCACCTACACGTGATTAAAGCCAACACAGTCAAACCTTCCCATTGATGTTAAAATGCTAGATTGAAGAACATCTGAGACCTCTCCTGGCTGGTGGAGGAGTCCTCCTGGGGGAGCACCACACACTTGGGATGGGGGTGGGGGGGACACAGTAACTGGCTGTCCTGAAAGAGACCAATATGTCTGGTTGGCAGGTGACAAAGAGACTTCATGATGGTGAGTCTACGCTGCAGGGTAATAGCATGCTGGAAGACCGACCCACTTCCAACCTGGAGAAGCTCCATTTCATTATTGGTAATGGCATCCTCAGGCCAGCCTTAAGGTTAGAAATCAAGACAAACATGCCATTCTTTTCATTCCTGCTTCCTTGAGCTTTTCTTGAACTATTCAAACAAGTTTGATATTGTCTACAGCTTTACAAAGCTCTCATTTTATAATTTTTGTGGTTGTGTTGTATAATACAGGCTGGGCTGGATCATGTGCCTTACTCTCTATATCAGGCCCAGTGGAACGACCACTCAAAGGGATTGAAACTCGTCTGAAAGTCCTAATGACATTGGATTGGTTTTTTTAATGCTCACTCTTGTTCCTCAGTACTCTGTTTTCCATTTGACCATTATATCTCTTTTGTTTGTGTGAATATTTTTAACGGTCTGCTAATGAAAAACTCATTTCAGCTGCTAAACGAAGCATTCAAAAACTGGAAGGTGTCAAATGAAGGCCACTTGCACCTCTCTGGTTTAGCCAATTTATGTGTTTATATTTATTAACAGAAATTAATAAATGTTAAATAACTCCTCTAATTTTTTCATTGTTTAACTTCTTTTTTTTTTTTTATTCCTGTTTTAGGGATGAAATCTATTGTCAAATCTGCAAGCAGCTGACCCAGAACCCATCCAAAAGCAGCCATGCCAGGGGTTGGATCCTGATGTCCCTCTGCGTGGGATGTTTTGCTCCTTCTGAGAAGTTTGTGAAGGTGAATTATGGATGACATTTGTCTCATGAATTACTTGCCAATGCATCTTCTTTTTCACTCATGGGACCAGCTTTTCTCTTGGGTTTCACAGTAGAGGGAATCCCAGTCTTTGCCAGAAATGAAGATGACAAAGTTCCTAAGAAAAGTGTGCATGATCCCAAGTTCAATGTCTAATATGAATCAGAGGAGTCACTCCTAAGAAATTACTCTCTCTTTCCTGTGACTCTGAAGGTAATGTAGACAACCAGTTTAGATGATGCCTCCTGCACTGTGGATGTATGAAGACGTGATTAAGTGACTTCTTGCAGGAAATTTGTTTGTGGGAGGCTGCAAGTGGAATTTGCACAACCAGAATAGCTGACATTTCTCCCCTGTTTCTCTTATGCAGAGGTTTCTGCTTTTAGAAAGGAATCTACTGGCTTTGACAGTACAACCTCAGACATCTACTCTACCAAAATTGGCAAGGAATAGAACACAGCCAACTATAAATATAAATGGATACCAAAAAAAATGCATACATAGAAAGGGAAGGATTTTATTTACATGGAAGTACATTTGCAAAGGTGCTCTCTGAATGATACTACACTCCCCACCACATGTCATATTGAAAATATCCAATTCCAGACAGCCACATGAGATGATGTGTAATCTTCAGCAGCATTGTGGATAAGCAGGATGGAAGTCAGTGGGAGATGCTAAGTGGCTGACATTTTTGAAAATCAGGTGATTCTTAAGGATTTTCTTTTTCTCTTTTCTGGGCAAAATTCTGTTGCCTAGATTTGAACAGTCTGCTTTCCAAATGAGTTATAGAGTCATGGAATTGATTAGGTTGGAAAAGATGTCTAAGAGAAGTCCAACCACTACCAAGCCCATTGCTAAAGCATATCCACAGGTACCACTACAGCATGTCCACAGGTGCCACATCTACATGTTTTTTGAACCCTTCCAGGGATGGTGATTCCACCACTTCCCTGGGCAATTTGTTCCAATGCCTGACTGAAAATAAAGATGTTCCATTAATTTCCATAGATATCAGATTAGATACTGGTACTGGGTCCTCAGCACTGAAAGAGCTGAAGCCAAGAATAGAAATGCTTCCTGCACCCTCAGGCCTTGTCAGTGTGAAATCTAATAAAGAAGATAAATCACTGGCAAAGTGGCAGAAAATTAAATTACGTGTGGAAATGAGATCTGAGAAGTATGGCACAGGAAGTTGTGTTGGTTTAAATCTTTAATAGCAGAAGATTACTTTAGGATAGTGAAGCACTTATCAGAAATAATTAATGAGTAGTTCTGAAGACTCAGACATAGAATCATAGCTCACAGGATCATGGAATCACAGAGTCATGGAATGGTTTAGGTTGGAAGGGATCTTTATAGGTCATCAAGTTCAACCCTGCTGCCAGGGGGGTTTTCTTTCCCCGAGACCAGATTTCTCAGAGTCCCATTCAGCTTGGCCTTGAATGTTTCCAGGGATGAGGCAGATGCGACTTTTCTGGGCAACCTGTTCTAGTGCCTTACCACCCCCACAGGAAAGAATTTCTTCCTTATATGCAGTCTAAACCTGCCCTCTTTCAGTTTAAAGCATCTCCCCCTTGTCCTGTCACTCCATGCCTTTGTCAGAAGTCCTTCTCCAGCTCTCTTGTAGTCCCTTTAGGTACTGGAAGGTGCTCTAAAGTCTCCCTGGATCCTTTTCTCAAGGCTGAACAACCCCAACTCTCTCAGTCTGTCTCCACAGCAGACATGCTTCAGTCCTCTAAGTATCTTCGTGGCGTCCTCTGTACTTGCTGCAGCAGGTCTATGTCTGTCTTGTGTTGGGGGCCCCAGAGCTGGATGCAGCACTCCAGATGAGGTTTTCATGAGGGCAGAGCAGAGGGGCAGAATGCCCTCCCTCATCCTGGTGTCCACGCTGCTGGTGATACAGCCATGGTCGGCTTCTGGACTGTGAGCTCACGTTGATGGGTCATGTTGTGCTTCTTGTGCATGAACACCCTCAGGCCCTTCTCCCCAGGATTAGTCTCAATCCATTCTCTGCCCAGCCTGTGTCTGTGCTTGGGATTGCCCCAGCCCAGGTGCAGGACACTGCTCTTGTCCTTGTTGAACTTCATGTGGTTCACACAGGCCCAACACTTAAGCATGTCCAAGTCCCTGTGCATGGCATCCATCTCCTTCTATTATTTTGTCATTCAAAAGTGTCATTTAGAACTGAACATTTTGAGAAGAATTTAACTGATAATGAGGCAGGTCTTCAATATGTATTCCAGCTCCCAAATGTTCAAGTTATGCTTTGGATCCCATTAGACACCTCTATCACGTCACGTGTTAAACATGGGCTGAGACACATGAGCACTCCTGTTCTTTGCACCTTTCTTTCAACCAACAGTGGGTTTAGGTGGGAAGGTTCAGTCACAAGGAAGTAGGAATGTGAAAAATATGTAATTACGTAGTTCATTATTAGCAGCAGCATAATTAAAACTACACTTTTACATTGCATCAAACACTTATGATCATTTGCAACAGCTCTCCTCCCTGTAACCTAGTATCTCTACAAGTTGTAGAGATACTACAACTAGATATGTTGTCTTCATAGTATCTCTGTAAGTTGTGATTGACAGAGATACCTGTCTCTCTAGCCATGTTATTTATGGCTGACTGTTATGAAGCAGTCTGTGCTTCTGAAGGAACAACTATGTGTTATCATTCAGAGAACTCTTTATCTATCTATAAAGTCTCTCAGAAAAATCTGATTTATGGAATTATTAGTCTTACCTAAGATTTTGGCCAATATGTTTGTGTAATATTTTTAAGTGTGTTATCTTCCATATTGAGGAAATCACTGGATTTAATTTTCTCTATAATAATGTGGTTGTATTTTTAACATACACTGAAGTGCTTCAAATTCTGGTTTAGGCCAAAATGCAATTTAAAATCTGACTAAGGAAGTATCTGTTTAATGTTACTGTGAAAGATCTTTTGTGCTGTCAGCTAAGTGTTCTGAGTGGCATTCACATACAATTCCCCTGGATCATTACTTACACATCTTTTTCATTCCCATCTTTTTGGCCAACACTCAATAACATTTTATAATACATCTTTAAAAGACAAAGATAGAAATCAGTGGCAGCAATAGCAGGAACAGAAAAGCTGCTGCTCTGGCTTCAATCAAAAGTCTATCTGATCTGGTATCTTATCTCCTCTGAGGCTAGAAATGCACAGTAGAAGAGCAAGGCAGGGGCGCAGACTGTCCTACTCTCTCTCAGCTTCCAGTAATGTGACGTCGGAACATCCAAGCCTGAGTGGTATCACTGTCGTTAGTCCCGGAGGGCTTTTCTCCAATAAAACATTGCTTTTTCGCCTTTGCAAATGCTTGGTCTCTTAAGCCAAAGGTCTAAACAATGTGTTCCCTGCTGCCAACAGTATTTAAGGAACTTCATCAATGGAGGCCCCCCAGGTTATGCTCCCTATTGTGAAGAGAGGCTGAGGCGGACATTTGCCAACGGGACAAGGACACAGCCACCCAGCTGGCTGGAGCTGCAGGTACGAGCCCCTCCACATCCTCCCCAGGCAACTAGGGCTCAGAGTTTAAGCCTTTCACTGTCAAAAGAACCACGTCTCTGTCAGGACAGAATGTGGGGCAACAAAATGTTGATTTCTGTCAAGAATTTTCAGATAATTCCAACATATTGCATTTCCTGTACATCCTGGCATTGCTCCAGAGTGTGTTTAGGATCAATCCCTTTGGCTGCATCAATATCCGTAAATTAAATATGCTTGAGAGTGCAGTTGGGCATTGAGGCCAGCTGGCACAGAGCAAGCCTCTGTGTGCTTTAGGAGCTATCTTCCAGATGAAGGTGGCTGCAGGCAAACTGCCTCCTGTGAGTGGTCCCTGGGACTTTTTTTGGGATAATCATTGCTTGAACAGTCAGTTTGTGCTGAAATTGCTCTTTTTCTATACTGTTTGCAAGGATATACAACTGTGCTCCAATGTCCATGAGCATTCCCAGGCATGCTTGTGTTTACTGGATTAGGCACCTTGATGACTGAATGTATTAAATAAAATATCTGTGACTTCCAAGTGCTTCCAGTGGCTGACTGTACATTATCCCATTGATAAATATGGCATGGTAGCACTGAAAAGCAGCCAGCCAGTGGGATCAGGAATTAGTAAGTGGTTGCCAGAGTGGAGTGGAAGAGTATGCAGGTAAATAGTATTGAAATACACATAACATTATTAAGTTTGACTTTAATCCTTTAGGCAACCAAGTCCAAGAAACCAATCATGCTACCTGTCACATTTATGGATGGGACAACAAAGACACTGTTGACAGACTCTGCAACAACTGCTAAAGAGCTCTGTAATTCTTTGGCCGACAAAATCAGCCTGAAGGACCGATTTGGTTTTTCGCTCTACATTGCACTTTTTGACAAGGTATGTCTTAAGTTCTGTTCCTGAATAGCTCTGTGAAAGAAGGGGGTGGTTCTCCTTGCTGTCATATAACTTCCAGAAGGCAGAAAGATTATTTCTACAGTGCAAGTGTCAGCGTGGTTTTCACAATAAGAGCAGTCAAACTTTACAGCTGGCTTGTAGGAAAATCTCTCTCTTTGGAGATATTCAGAATTTAACAGGAAAATGCAGAGAAACCTGTTCAAAGATGCATCTGCTCCAACCAATGTGCTGGACAGGAAGCCTCCAGAAATTCCTTTCCACCTATATACTTATGCCATGCTATGCTCTTACTCTCAGTCAAGCTTATTAATTTCCAGTAAAACAACCTACCTGGATTTTCATGCAAGGGAGCCAATTAAATTTAATTGGAAAGAGAAGTGTTAAAATTAAGCTTCCAAAATGAACTAAAATCCAGACTGCCATACTTGCATTGGCATTTAACCTGATTTATTTAACCCAAAAATGTGTATTTTCCAGAAATTCTGTAAAAATAAAGGTGAGCATAAATGAGAAGGGTAAAACTTCATCAGGTGAGTCAACAGCTATAAGTCAATGAAACTGAAGTATTCCAACAGCTGCTGTGTAAGAGGGTGATTCTCACATATTGATGTGGCCACCTCTGCCTGCAGGTGGAGAAGAAAATGGTTTCTACGCTGTCTTCATGTTTTTTGAGGAGACATTCAGCCGGGGATGCTAAGTCTGAGGGGATATAGTGTTTATGGGCTTCATGGCAGACCCCAATGAGAAGATATAAATTTCTGTAACAGGACAGGCTTTTGTAATACGGGTTTTTCTGATGCTTAGCATGGTTGGATCCAAGCCCGTGACTTTGAAACTGTGTGTTTCAAAGCACAGTATCAGTCAACAATAGTTTAAAATGGGACCATTGGCTTTGCTGAATCATGTTGCTGCTCTCCTTTCACTCTGGATGGGAAACTGGAGCTCAAAATGGAATGGCTCACCCAGCCATCCTGCAGAATTATTCAGTCTTGGCTGGCTGGAAGACATAGATACATTGATTATTTTGATTATAAAAGAAGTCTAGCTAAGTGACTCAAAAATAGATCCCTCTACCTAGAAAGGTCTGCATGTGGTCAGATGAATGCCATGTTTCCCTCTGCCCTGCCTAGGTGTCCTCGCTGGGGAGTGGCAATGACCACGTGATGGACGCTGTGTCCCAGTGCGAGCAGTACGCCAAGGAGCAGGGAGCGCAGGAGCGCAACGCGCCATGGCGACTCTTCTTCAGGAAGGAGATCTTCACTCCCTGGCACAACCCGAGTGAGGACAATGTGGCCACCAATCTCATCTACCAACAGATCGTGCGAGGGGTGAAATTTGGGGAGTACCGGTGTGACAAGGTATGTGACCTCAACTGCTCCCAGTCTGGCCCAGCAAGCATCTTTGAGATGGTGAAATAAGTTACAACAAAGGGGATGATAAATATTCCTCCCTGGACACCCATTAGCTTGGGCAGTATGGGACTCACTTGGAAAACAGGAGCTACGGCAATCAGATCCTCGTGACTGGGCTTGGACGCTCCCATGTGCTGCATGAACACTCTCTCCTGGTGAATTTTGGATGGGAGAGTGAACAGGCACTTCGCTGATCAGCCTCAGTTTGGAGGGCCGCAGGTAGTCTGTAACCAGATCACCAGAGCAGGAGTACAGAGCAGAACCTTGCTTGGTGAATCCTGCCAAGCCTTAGGCATGAGAGATAATCTGCAGGATACCCAGACCTCTGCCATGCAATACAAAACCAGTAACATTGCCATATTCTGAACAGACACTGGCAGCATAAACTTATGGCATTAGAGTCTCTGGGAGTTTACAGAGTTATTCCAGTGTCACTGAAATTTGCATTTCAGGAAACATCAAAATCTCTGAAAATACCCATCATGATTTTTGGGTGGGAATTTTTGGCATGCAGCCAATATTTTTTGGTTGGTGGGTTTAATGCCCATCATGATTTTTGGGTGGGAATTTTTGGCACACAGCCAAATTTTTTTGGTTTGTGGGTATTGGTTTGGGTTTTTTTTTTGGGGGGGGGGGGCGGGGGTGTGGTTTTGTTTTTGTTTCTATTTAAAATCATCCAGGTGTCAAACTGAAGACATCTCTCTTCCCAACACCTGCCCATTCTCCTGTGATCTGTAGTCCAGTCACCTTGGACACAAAATCATCTTTTCACATCTACGTTGAATTAACTGCAGCTCTTTCATCCCATCAGAGGTCCTGCCCTTTCTCCCACACCTACTGTTGCTCCTGGTCTCCTTGTGTGATTACCATTTCAGTAGCTCTGTCGCTTCACACCAAGTGCTTGAAATGCAGCAGCGCTTAAGGATGTTTACAGTTCTGCATTATGCATAGGTGCAGTTGCTGGGCTTCCCAAATGCGGAAAATTATGGATACATGCAGTTTTCAATCATTAAGCTTTGTCTGCCATAGCAAAATCATCCACTACTGACTGCAGGCATCAGAAACAGACTGATCTCCAAGGAAAGACTGGGACAAACATTGCCTCACACTACAGTGTTGTGTGGTGCTGGCACTGAACATGTTAAGGCTTAATCATAGCTTTTAGTGGTCAATGTTCTGAACTTTAGATAAGCAAAAAGCTGCAAAAGGTGGAGTTCTGCCAAAAGGAAGCATCCCCACACAATTCTGTAGTACACCCATCCTTCACTACAGGCTCCTTGAGTGGTGGAGGATGGTGTTGTGATGACCTGGTAACAGCATTAACTTGGTTTATTTGGCTCATACAGGAGGAAGATCTGGCAGAACTGGCTTCCCAGCAGTACTATGTGGACTATGGGTCAGAGATGGTACTGGAAAGGCTGCTAAATCTAATTCCATCCTACATTCCAGACAGAGAGATCACAGCTTCAAAAACAGTGGAAAAATGGGCTCAGCTCATTATAGCTGCACATAAAAAGGTGGGGACAATAAATCACCTGGCAAGGACCACATTGTGCTTCAGTAGCTTCATGTGCCTTTTAAACATATGTCAGACATCCTAGCTCAGCTCTTAGCCTGGCCTGAAGCTAAATCAATGAGAAAGGGCAGGATTTGAACTAACCATATTCAGCTTTACCACTGGTTTTTATGCAAGATCTGATAGAAGACAACCTGCAAAGATCTACTGTGAGATTCAAAATGCCATCTCTGGGGTGACATTCCTGTTACATGAGATTGTGGTGTTACTGGTTGTATTACAGAGATGATTCATGTCTCCAGGCATTGTCAGGACCTTATTATGTCAAGCATTGTATAAAACCTCCCTGAGTTAAATTAGAACATTTGTGACATTCTCACATGGCAACACTGTCCATAACTCATTACCCAGTAATCATGGCCACTCATGAGAAGTGATGTTCCTGGCATGAGGATGGGCATTCATTTAACATCAGGAGCCAGCTTCAGATGAAGATCCCTACAATGTAAACATCTCCATGTGTGTTAGGAGTCTCATCTTAACTGTCAATGGAGACACAGGGATTCACTTGGGTCTAGCACACCCTCTGTCAGCCTTTGTACAGAAGTGTCAGGTGTCTAACGATGTCCTAAATAAGGGGCTTTAGGGCTGATGAGTGTCCACTTCCAGCTAAAGGAATGTCAAGCTGACAAACACTTACTTTAGGGAAAACCAAAGTCAGCTGGGATGAACCTCACTGAGACCGGTCACTCCAGATGCTTGCCCAGCATTCTGTAAGTCAAATTATTCCCTGAAGTGGGAACTGAAGGCCAGGGCTTTGCCCAAATTGTCACTTGTTCCTGTAGTAGTTTGTTTAGCCCTTAGCCACACTGACACCCCCATTAACATTTGTTCCAAAATCTTCAGGTTACATGGATTGATTTTCCTTGCTCCCTTCCTGAATATAACTGTGTTTGCTTTTTCTGTAGGGAATTTATACTCAGAAGAGGGCAGACCCAAAAAAGGTCAAAGAAGAAGTGGTGGATTTTGCACGTTTCAAGTGGCCTTTGCTGTTTTCTCGGTTTTATGAAGCCTTCAAATTCTCAGGTGAGTCAGTAGAGCACACCCCCAGAGCACAAGATACTCTAAAGCAAAAGGAAGGAGAGATGGGCATTCCACAGACAAGAAGGGGACCATCTACCTGGTCTTTTTTGGCTGCATTATTTTTTGTTGCATCCTGATTAGCAATGGCTCAGGCTATGGGTCTTCCACTATTTCTCTCCCTTAAAGAAAAACACAGAGCTTTTTCGTCATTGCATCCTCCTTTGAAACATTTTCTGTATCCTAAGACCCTTGATGAACTGATTGAATGTCTTGTCTTCAACCCAGGGCCAAGCCTGCCTAAAAACGATGTGATTGTAGCTGTCAACTGGACAGGGGTGTACTTTGTGGATGAACAGGAACAGGTTCTCTTAGAGCTCTCCTTCCCAGAGATCACAGCTGTGTCAAGCAGCAGGTAAGGAGGAATAGACCTAGTTGGCACTCTCACCATACATCAGTCTTTTTCCAGGTATCACCTCTGGATGTCATTTTGTTTCATGTTTATGTCTCCTCTAAAAATATATCCCAGAGGAGGAAAGCTGCAGGGGCAGAGTTTCACCCTGGCCACCATTAAGGGTGATGAATACACTTTCACCTCCAACAATGCAGAGGATATCCGGGACCTGGTGGTGACCTTCCTTGAAGGACTAAGGAAACGATCCAAGTATGCGGTCACTCTCCAAGACAACCCAAACCCAGGCAAGTAACTAGCCCAGCTCAGTGGTAAACATATAGGTAGATTTAATATTCCCAAGGAATTCAGAAAAAAAGACATTCAAACCAATGGTTGGGGTTTTTTTTTGCAGTGGGAGAAGAATCTGGGTTCCTCGGCTTCCTTAAAGGAGATCTGATAGTTCTGGACCAGGACACAGGAGAACAAGTGATGAACTCAGGGTGGGCTAATGGGTTCAATGAACGGACCAAGCAGAGAGGGGATTTCCCAACTGATTCCGTCTACGTCTTGCCCACAGTCACCATGCCTCCGCTGGAGATCGTGGTAAGCTGTCTTACGGAATTACACAACTTGGTACAATGACTAGGAAGGTCAAAGCCTTCCTGAAGTGCTTAGATCTGGCCAGAGTCTCCCTGTAGGTAAGGCAGAAACCAAAGTGGATGAGAGAGGTGACAAGTTGTCCAAGGCAAAAGTGATCTCGGCCTTTCTTCTGACCTTGGCACTCAGGACACCGCAAACCTGTCACTTGGAATACCCATGTATTGTGCTAAATCCCTCCAGCTGGCCTGTTTGCTTAAAGGTGTATTTGTGGTTGGAGGGAACTCCTCCATCCACATATGGAGCTGTAGGATCCAAAGTACATTATTTTCATGGGCAAATGATCCACATTATGGAAACATTTGTTATTCCTTGCATTAGTGACTGAGAATGGCACCGAGAAATGGCAACTGTGCAGTTCTTACTGACTGTTAATGAGAATTGATGGATTATTCTCATTCTCACTGTTCTTGTTATTTTGTATCTGCTTCCTATCTTTGAACACATCAGATATATTTTATTTCAAATATACTAGGTAACAGAAAGCTTTTCATCCCACAGGCCCTGGTCACAATGACTCCTGACCAACGACAAGATGTTATCAGAACGTCTCAGATGGCAATTTCAGACAGTGAAGAGAGAGTAAAGCCATACACCTTGGAGGAATTTTCCTATGACTATTTTAGGTGATTTTCTTTAACCATCCTCAAAAATTATAGGAATCCATCTGCAGGTAGCTTGGGAATCAGGAATATTTTGCTACTGGAAAAGACTCTGAATACGCCGTTATGTGACTTTGTAAAACTGCAACCTCCGGTTTAGGTCATGGCATTTGAACTGCAAGTTTTTCACAGACAAGGTTTTATAAACAATTTCTTCTTATCAGAGGTGTAACAATGTAAAATCTAATATTATATGGGAGGATGTGTTTAGACTATATAGGCATTTTCATCTCAGCTCCAAAAATTTAAATGTGCACCACTGCTGAATGCGGCTGACCAAAGCTCCCATTTCTGTTTGGATGAGCTGGCAATCCAAACAGGCAGACCAGATCCTCTGGGACGTCTTCCCCTTGGTAGGCTTGTACTGCTGGATGGTTCTTTCAGTGAGGCTGCCCTGGCCATTCATTGCCATCGTCCTTCCTGTGGTTAGAAGCTTTTTGGGATTGGATAGGTGGTTGTGGTGTCAGTACTTGGGTTGGGTCTGTAAGAGACTTTTCTGAGCTGTGGGAAAGTACAAGTGATTATCTTTGGGCAGAACTGGAGCTGGATACTTGATAAATTGTGACGTCCCACTTGGTGTAAGAGTTCATTAGCCAGATGCTGTGAGCAACCTTCCTAGGTGAAACATTGGCCACAAGTGTCCCTTTCATCCCTGTAATCTCTCCACCTCTTGCTTTGCATTTTCCACCAGACCACCTCCAAAGCATACCCTCAGCCGGGTCATGATCACCAAGAGCCGTGGAAAGGACAAGCTGTGGTGTTACACCCGTGAGCCCATCAAACAGCCATTGCTGAAGAAGATCCTGGGCAGCGAGGAGCTGTCCCAAGAAGCCTGTATGGCCTTTATTGATATCCTTCATCTGCTTGGGAGTGCCCTTGGGCAACAGATCTGACAGGCAGAGGACTGAACAGGCTCCTTAGGGCCCCAAGCAAAGCCCACAGAAAGGTTTGTTGTCCCTCTTAAGGGCTGCGGAGATGGGTGTGTGCTACAAATCTGTAGTTAAGCATCGTTGATATCTGAGGTATGGCTATTTCTTAATAAATGAGGATTAGGGGACCAGTTGCTGAGTCCTGCTGGTCCACACTCACTGGCACTGTTCTGTCTTGGTTCAGCTGACTCTCTGTAAAATGCACCTGCTGTGGAAGGCCATAGCCCTAATCGGTGTGGATGCGGACCAGTCCACATGGCCTCGGGGACAGGGTTTGATGCCTTGATCCCCTTGCAGCCACTTCTGTAGTCATGTGCAGGATGTCGTTAACAAGCATCACTAACAGAGGGGCTGCCCCAAATATCCCAGTTAGCTGATCCTTGACTCCTACCCCCCACCAGTGCTGAAATATATGGGTGACTACCCATCCAAAAGGACCCGCTCAGTCAATGAGCTGACAGACCAAATATTTGAAGGTGCCTTGAAAGCTGAACCCTTGAAGGATGAAATCTACTGCCAGACCCTCAAGCAGCTCACAGACAACCACATCAAGTAAGAGTTGTTCATTCCTCTTGGCCCAAATACCCTAGACTGTGTTGGGCAAAGCAGATCTGAAATGTCCATGCCATGAGTGACTTTTTTCGTCCTGGGTCTCTTCTTGTGCAGATACAGTGAAGAGAAAGGCTGGGAGCTGTTGTGGTTGTGTACAGGACTTTTCCCTCCGAGTAACATCCTCCTGCCCCATGTTCAGAGGTTCCTGCAGTCCCGGAAACATCATCCCTTGGCAGCAGACTGCATCCAGAGACTCCAGAAAGCCTTGAGGTATGGAACCAAAAGACCTCTTAGTCCTGACTGTACCACAACATGCAAATATGTGTGAGAAAATACTGGTAGGAGACATTTTGGTGACTAGGGGCACAGTGAAATCTCACAGCCTCTCTCTTTATTCCACCAAACTGATTGAAAGGGACATTGGGTTACTGATAAGCAGTGCAGAAAAATAGAAATGAATCTACTTTATCCAGGTCCACTTAAGTCACTTTCTTCTTTTTGGGAGGAAAAAAAATCTAATATTAAGAAACTAGCTGAAGTTACTCAAAAAGAATATGTATTAAAAGGGAAGATTTAAACAAAGGATTCTTGCTTTGATGATACTGTGACACTTTCCACCTTCCATTTTGCAGGAATGGATCCAGGAAATACCCCCCTCATCTGGTAGAAGTGGAAGCCATTCAACACAAAACAACCCAAATTTTTCACAAGGTTTACTTCCCTGATGACACCGATGAGGTAAATAGGAGAGCAGGAAATTCTCTTCTGTCAGGATGGCTGTCAATTTGTTTATTAAAATCTCAGAAGCGGCTAATGTTGGTTCTAATTCAGAAAAGCTCAGCCTTTCCAGATGACTCTGGGCCAAAGCATTACAAGGAAAACCCATCCTTGTCTACTCTGATTTGTTGCAATTTGTCTTTTTCAACATATGGGTGCTCTCCTGGTGTTCACTGGAGACTTTATAGCATGACTGCAGAAAGAGGGAAGCTGGATGGGTTCATCCATTCACTTACGGTAGCTCACAAGCCTTGGCTCTCAGTTATTTGGAGACCAACAGATATTGTCCACCCAGTGATACCCGGGGGGTATCAGCATGGGGCTCCCTGGGGCCTGGGCAGACTATTGCAGCACTGGCAAGTAAGTGACTGAAATTACACCTTCTGACCTGAGATGCCACAGAAATCATACCTGCACTCGGGAACCTCTCATTAAGCATCTTGCATGCTGATAAGGCAGCTAGTCATATTGATGCCAACAGGTAGGCATGTCCTTGCAGATACTCCTGTCTCACGCAACTGATTAGTCTTCCTATGAGGCTCACATCGCTCTCTTCCCTCATGCCCTTGGGTACACCTGAATTAATATATTTCCAAGTGGGTTTATTTGTAAAACTGTCCACACCCATGGAAGGAAAAGGATGTGCATGCCTTTGTTTGTCTGTAATGGACAGTTGAGAGAACTCTTGGGGTCTCTCACCACTTTGAGTATTTTTTCCTACATGACCAGCAATGACCATGACATTGCTTTATACACATGCATCTGTGTGAGAGTTAGAAGGAGGCAGTGAGGACTTCTGCACCGTGACAGGTTTGCTGCAATCAGTTTGGCCATGGAAGTCACCAGGTGGACTGGCACAGTAGCATCATTCTGGTACGGTGTGTATCTGCACTGAAGTGCTGCTGAGCATCAGTAGCACTGAGCTCCAGATCAGACTCTCGTGGGATGTGGAACACAGATCCTGGTGGTTTGGTGGTTCAGGCCAACACAGTCATGCATGTGGTGGTCAGAAGCTTAAATTCCTTAAACTGCTATGAAGTGAATCTCGTTAAGTGGGCAGAGCAAAACTGAGGCAATGTAAATGCTGAGCACAGCTCAAAAAGCAAAACCAGAACGGGGACATGCATACAAATGGGACAGACTTTTAAATATCCCATCCTTTAGATATCCATAAAGCAGGAGTCATTTTCCCCTGCATTCAGCTATATAGAAATCAGGCATCTGGCTTAGACCTGGTCTGAGCCAGACATCTGACCTCATCATCATCAGTGGAGAGACAGTTGGGAGAAATCAACCTGGAGGTCTCTCATTCTCTTTCCCACCCCTCTTCCTTCAAACAAATAGTTCTGAGACTTCACTGTTAGATCAGAAAAAATCTCTTGCATTGCCTAGAGAGCTCTGGATAAGGCAGCACAGGATAAAGTATCACAAAGCACAATGGTAGAGCAGTAGCATGGCAGAGCTCCTGTAGACATCCCTTCCAATGCCCAGAGCTGCAATCCACAATATCACTGATTTCACTGGTGGTGGGCATCTAAATCCCTCTGTGCATGGACACCTGGAGCTCCTCAAAGAGAGCAAAAAGTGGAAATTAAGCCTTAGACAGCAGTGGTGATCTTCCTCTCTTTGTAGGCATTTGAGGTGGAATCCAGCACAAAAGCCAAGGACTTCTGCCAGAACATCTCCAACAGGCTGCTCCTGAAGTCCTCTGAGGGCTTCAGCCTCTTTGTCAAAATCTCTGACAAGGTGAGTGGCCCACCCAGAGGCTGAGGTAGCCCTGAGGTAGTCAGGACAACCTGCTTGCCAGTGGGTACACATTGGTGGAGCCAGAGCGGTGTGGTGAGAAGCATGTCTCTACAAGCTGTGTGGCCTTTCTGAGTCAGACCTGACCTGATACAGGTGAGGTTTGCAGTCCCACAGCCCTGACTTCCAGCAGTCACCCCAAAGGACTTAAAACATAGACAGGCCAAGCTCTCCTAACCTGTTGCTGAGTTTGGGTTTATAAGAAAGGACTAAGTAGGAAAAATGTGCATCTTAGAGCTGCCTCTGGCAACTGGGAGAAATCTATGGAGATAGTAATCAGAAAAGCAAAGGAATTGTTCTGGTGAAACAAGCTGCAACAAGGAGTAATGGATGAAATTAGGGACAGAGCCTGAAGCAAGGTGTTGGCAGTGGCTTTCTCACATCAGCAGTTTATAACACATCAGTGTAAGCAGCACAAAACATTGAGCAACAACTACAGGACACGGGACAATGGCCAACCTTGCCTCTAGTGTCTAGCCACTTGTTTTGGGCAACACAATATAAGAAGGAAATAAAGCTATTAGAGACCATCAAAAGGACAGCTACGAATATGGTGAAGAGCCTTGAGGAGAAGCCATATGAGGAGCAGCTGAGGTCACTTGGCTTGTTCAGCCTAGAGAAGAACAGACTGAGAGGAGACCTCATTGCAGTCTGCCGCTTCCTTGTGAGGGGCAGACACTGATCTCTTCTCTATGATGACCTGTGACAGGACCCAAAGCAATGGCCTGAAGTTGTGTCAGGGGACGTTTAGTTTGGATATTAGGAAAAGGTTCTTCACCCTCTGGTTGGGCACTGGAACAGGCTCTCCAGGAAGGTGGTTATGGCACCAAGCCTGACAGAGTTCAAGAAATGTTTGGACAATGCTGTCAGGCACATGGTGTGATTCTTGAGGGTGTCCCGTGCAGAGCCAGAAGATGGACTTTGATGGTCCTTCTGGGTTCCTTCCAACTCAGGATATTCCGCAATTCAGTTCTATAATTCACTTGCTCATCCTTTGTGACCATGTGCTGTGTCCCCCAGGTCATCAGCGTGCCGGAGGGAGATTTCTTCTTTGACTTTGTGAGACACCTGACAGACTGGATAAAGAAAGCAAGACCAGCAAAAGATGGTAATCAGGACTATTTTCCATTATGGGTCACACACAGCCCTCCTACAGCTCATGCTCCACCCTTTAAGCCCCACGGCCTTGACGTGGCCACCCCTTAGGTGGGACTGTCAGTCCCTTGGCCGCTCAGGGCCCAGGGGAGCACCGCCACCCCCAGAGCCCAGCACTGACAGCTCAGCCAGGCCTTGGGGTGGCTCTGGGAGTGCAGCAGGCGCTAAAGGCCTCACCTTCAGCAAAGTCCGACCAGGCCCTCCCTGCAGACACAGGCACTGCCATTGCAAGATGTTTGGAGACGTGAAGCAGCAGGTCTCTGACAGCAGCCCGCCGTGACAGTGCCCTTGCAATGGCTTCTCCAGTGCCAGTGTCCCCGCAGCTGGAGGCTCCACAGCTCTCTGAAGCCTGAGGCACACCCACAGGGCAGCTTGTGGCTGGGGTCAAGGTGCCATACCCCTGTGGGGGTCCAGGTCAGAAAGATGTGGGAGCAGCAATGTTGGGGCCTTGCCACAATGGCCTCAGCAGGCCCTTTCCAGCGCCAGGGTTCCTGGAGCTCGATGCTCTTTAGATCATCCCTAACCCTAGCCCTAGTTAATTGCCCAAACCAATACCTGGGGTTCTCCAGCTCACAAAGATGGGGGAGCAGCAGTGTTGGGGCCCTGCCGCAATGGCCTCGACAGGCCCTTTCCAGCGCCACTGTGCCTGCAGCTCGAGGCTCTTTAGATCTCTCAAGTCTAACCCTAGCCCCTGATGGCAGCTTGGCACTGGGCCAGAGGGGCTCATCACCGTAGCTGGCACTGATTAAAAGGTGTGCAGTTGGCAATGGTGGCACCTGGTAAGCCGCCTGGATCCTCATATGTGGGGGTCTAACTCAAGGTTCTAATGCTCTCTCTTGGCACAAAGGAGAAATCCCTAGCAGATATAGTCAAGAGGTGAAAATCATACTAAAGCTTACTAAAGCAAAAATATCAAAATCAAAGGCTCAAAAATCAACTACCTTTGGCAAAGGATGAAATACAACGTAGAATTCAACATTCAACCACTTATCATAGCAATACTCAGGGTTAATTTAGCATTTACCTAGCATCAACATAGCCCAGCCAGGAAAAACCTTGAAACTTACAAAATGCTATGTTACCCAAAAGTTCCAGGCAAACAGAAGAAGGAAAAGAAAGAGGCAGAGAGGAAGACAGAAAGAGAGAAGAGATGTAGGAAAACACACATAGAACTACCACCTCCTAGTTCTGCAGGGGCAGGATGGGAATTCCATGCAGGGCTCTAGGCTGTGACCATGTGCTGATCTCATGCCCCGCTCTTTAAGCCCCACAGCCTTCATGTGCCCACTCCTTAGGTGGCACTGCCGGTCCCTTGGCCAGTCTGGGCCCAGGGGAGCACCACCACCCCTAGAGCTCAGCAGTGACAGCCTTTGGGACGACTCTGTGGATGCAGCAGGGTATTAAAGGTCCCACCTTCAGCAAAGCCTGGCCGGCCCCTCCCAGCAGATACAGGCACTGCTATTGCAAGATGTTTCGAGATGTGAAACATCTCGTCTCTGACAGCACCCTGCTGTGATGCCTTTGCAATGCCTTAGCAAATGCCAGTGGTGGAATCACTGTCCTCCAGTGTTCAAAAAAATGTAGATGTGGTGCTTAGGGATGTGGTTTAATGGTGGACCTGGCAGTGTTAGGTTAGTGGTTGGACTCAATCTTAGAGGTGTTTTCCAATCTCAATGGTTCTGTGATTCTGTGATCTGTTGGGCCACACTGATGGGGGTCTGCTCCCTGTACCATCCCTCGAGACATCACCTGGGAGGTGGTCCATCCAGGAGCAGCAAAACCTCTGCTCCAAGGCTAGTCCTGGTCCCTGTGAGGAGCCCCTGCTGGAGGGCAGCTCTCCAGGAAGTGCCTGCAGAAAGGTTTCAGTTATGGGATTCATCTCACCTCACTGACCACATCTGCAGTGGAACTGGCTGCAGTTCTACTAAATTTACCAGTGGCTGCATGACACAGGTGCCTCCAGGGTACAACTCCTCTGTCCTATGTTAGGCATGAGCACTGTCACTGAAGTACAGTTGTACAAGTGAACCCAGGCACTTTTCCCACTTTATTAAAACTTTGCATGGCAGTGATGTGGTTTGTTCTGCAAAGTCAGAGCCCAGCTGGCCTTGTGGATGCCCCCATCCCTGCAGGTTGTGATGGCACTTGGGTACTGCTGGATGCAGACACCAATTGCCAGCTGATATTCACACCATTGCTCTTACATATTTGCTTCACTTGCACAGGTATAGTGCCTTCCCTCACCTACCAAGTGTTCTTCATGAAAAAACTGTGGACCAACACAACGCCTGGAAAGGACTCGATGGCAGACTCAATCTTCCACTATTACCAGGTACACCAGGACTCTGCAATAACAGTGGAGACTCAGGAGGGATTGGGAGTAGGTTGCAAAGACTTCTCCATCTGCAGTCATTCCCAGGGCACAGCCTCTTAGCCAGGGGCTGGATGCCTCCACAAACTCCATTTAACGTCTGAGGGTGAAGGTCCATGGACATCCTCTCTACCTCTCAGTTGTTCTTTCCTCCATGCAGGAGTTACCAAAATACCTGCGTGGCTACCACAAGTGCTCACGGGAAGAGGTCCTGCAACTGGCAGCTCTCATCTACCGGGTCAAGTTTGAGGATGACAAGTCCTATTTCCCCAGCATCCCCAAGCTCCTGAAGGAGCTGGTGCCTCAGGACCTCATCCGGCAGCTCTCTCCAGATGACTGGAAAAGGGTAAACCTGCAGCTTGATTCAAACACCAGGCCTGGCTGGGGGAAGCCCAGTCTCTGGGGTAACTTGTCTGACATTCAGTGTTGAAGCTGGGCTGCCAGAATGAGTGATCCTTGGTTCTTCTTGAGCCTGATCAGAGTTTCAGCCTCCCTGGCACCACCAAGAGGAGGAATTGTATATGCATATTCATATACACATGCTCCCTGGGTTTTCTTTGTCCTGAGTCTGTGACTGTAATGGTGGCTGCAAAGCCTGATGGAAACATGCAGGGCAAGCTGGGGCACAGATGTAGAGAGGCCTAGCCTTGAAATATTAGCAGCGTCTTACTGTGAAGAAATAGTCTGATAAGTCCTTTCTGTTTTCTATCTGCTATCAGCATCTCTGGGTTGAAGGTCTCAGTCTCCTCTGATGCATAAATTGGATAATCAAAATTTATATTCTCTTTAATGGAGTCACCAGCTCAGCTCATCTAAGAAGGACCTGCCTTGGTCCTGGTCCCTGCTCCAGTGACCAGCCAGCACTTTTTTGAAATGTTCTTTGGAGCAGAGGCTAGAACCAAACATCAGGGTCAGGCTGGGCTGGACTCAGAGCAACCTGCTGTAGTGGAAGGTGGCCCTGCCCACTGCAGGAGGGTTGGAGTAGATGACCTTTAAAAGGTCCCTTCCAGCCCAAACTATTCTATGAGTCTATCATTGTGGAACTGATGCTCCTTCCCTGCAAACATCCTTGGTGCCACGTAGTGCAGACCCTCCATCTCTGTTGTGTTCTCTGTTGCAGTCCATCGTGGCATACTACAACAAACATGCAGGCAAAACAAGAGAAGAAGCCAAGCTTGCCTTTCTAAAGATTATCTTCAAGTGGCCTACATTTGGATCAGCATTCTTTGAAGTGAAGGTACCTTCCCTGGGGGTTCTCTGGCAGCTTTTAGCCAAGATCAGAAGCCCTGCACCACAGAGGGGTTCCAGATCTGAACCAGACTGGGACAATCCCAATGAAATAGGGAAAAGGTGTAATACTCTTCATCAGTAAAGGGCAAATACACTCATTCATTGCTGCCCTGCCTCTTTACACAGATAGAAGCATTGTAAAGCTTCAGCATATCTCAGTTATTTGGGCTGCTGAACACGTGAGAGCCCTTCTCTGTTTTGCCAAGGCAAAGGGGAACCTGTTGTTTTCCAAGGGATGTGTCTCTACCCACCACAAACCAAATCCAGACAATCAACCACTGCCCTAGAGTTCCATCAAGGACAGTAGATGCTAGGAGAAGACAGGGAGAGAGGAAATAGTAAGGGGTCTGATTTTGCTTGACCCATCCCCTAACCAATTCATCTCATTTCCAACAGCAAACTACAGAGCCAAATTATCCAGAAATCCTTCTAATTGCCATCAATAAACATGGAGTCAGCCTCATTGATCCCAAAACCAAGGTAAGAAAAACTTAGGTATTCACCAGATGCTCCTGAGCCCAGTCTCCAAGCCCTCACAGAAGACACCCCAAAGAGAGTGTTGTTCAGAACTTAGTGAGTTCTCTTTAAGCCTTGTTAGAATGGCTGGATAGACAGAAAACTTTCTGGAGGCAGAAATTCACTGTTGCACAGAGCCAGCCCAGCCTTTTTGTTGAAAAAGATGAATTGGGAGATTCAGCTGTCAGGGCCTGTACCTGGAGGATACACACACTCCTTCCTTAATCTTTTCACAGGCAATAGGACAGGAGCTGGAGTAAATGAGATCCTACTAGTTACTTCCACCCCGTTTGCTCATTCTAGTATGGCAGTCCTTCACAAGCTCTGGAGGATCCAGAGTCTTGCATCTCTGCCATTTTCATGAGTGTCATCACAGTAGACATCATTTGTCTGCTGTGATGGGAAGTGAACAGGGACATGGGAACTGCCCACAGCCCTTCATGGAAGTTGAGGCTCTTGGATGTTGAGTATCAGTCTTGTGTTCCCACCAGGATATTCTCATCACTCACCCCTTCACCAAGATCTCCAACTGGAGCAGTGGCAACACGTACTTCCACATAACCATTGGCAACTTGGTGAGAGGAAGCAAGCTGCTCTGCGAGACCTCTCTGGTAAGAAGTGTTAAAGATTAGACCAAATCCTGACTTTGGCAGCAAATTGTGTCTCAGGGATTCTCTGGGCTGAAAGTGGTCTCTCAGAAGAGCTGCTGATATGTCTTGTTTTTTCTTCTGAATTTCCCATGGCTCTGCTTAATGAATCAGGACTCTCACTTGGTCCATCATCCAACGTACAAACAAGCCTAAGGTGCTTGGGATGTTTCCATGTCAGGAGCCTGGGGGACTGCTCCCTATCATTGGACTGAAAAACACATTAAAGCTGGTGTGGACTCAAGGGGTACTCTTGAGCCCTTTAACCAATATAATTTACCCAGATTGTCCCTAGTAACAATCACAGCAACAAACCTCCCCTAGACTATTTTAAATTCAAAGCACGAAAGATAAAGATTCCTTCTAGATTAATTGTTACTAATCTGAGGCACTCAGTATTTTGTTGGTCATTTGAAAATCCATGTTGTATCCAAACTTCCCTATGGCCTTATCCTCAGCAGCATCCTGGGACAGGGAGTTCTTCCATCTAAGTGTTGCTAATTATGTTTGGACAGTGTTCCTTGTGGTGGTGACATTTCACCCAAGTAGAATTGTGGAACAGGTTAAAATATACCTGAAAATTTGAAAGTCAACAACTGGTAGCCAGTGTGTTCAGGAGGCACAAGCCAGAGACTGTAAACAGTGCTCCAGGGCCTGATAACATCATCCCTCTCCTCCTCAGGGGTACAAGATGGATGATCTTTTGACCTCGTACATCAGCCAGATGCTGACAGCCATGAGCAAACAGAGGAGTGCAAAGGGTAGCAAGTGAACTGCAAGAAGCCACTGGCACATAGTCATGGGGCTAATTCACCAGCTGAGGGCTGTGGGATACCCATGCAGCTGGGCAAGAACCTTTGCCTCCCAGATGTGGAAGATGAGCCGAACACCATCAGGGAGTTCACTGGACTCTGACCTTGAGGGCTCCAATCCCACCTCCCCTTCCAGCGAAGATGACTATCTCTGACTTCCTATTCACCTTCCTCACCCTGCATCCCAACTCCATCCTACACCTCAAAGATTTCCAGGGGACACCACTGCTCTCAGAGAGTGACCAAGGCAAAGACACCCCAGCAGGAGGTTTGCCTGAACCCAATGGTTGGCATCACAGAGGCTCTTGGAAGAGGATTTGTGTGTGTGTGTGTGTGTATGTGTGTGTGTGGCTTGCTTTGTTTTCATTTGTTGTTTTTGTTTCTTAATATGAGAGCTGTTAGGATGCTAACACATTTTTGGTGAAGTTCTGGGAATTTCAGGTTTGAAGAGGACTAACTGAGCCCTGGCCTGTGCTGGAAAGATGTCCAGTGAACACTGCAGGGCTTGTTTTTTGGTCATTACAAAAGAATACACTGTGTTCTTAAGAAGGACAGAAAGAAAAAGCAGGCTGGGAGGAGGACATTTTAACTAGGAATCAGAATAAACAAACTACTGATCGAACAGGCTAGAGTACTAAAGTGCTATCTGTGCAATGCTGGAAATATTTAAAAAACAAATTTTAAAGTTTTGTTTCTTCTTCTATTTATTTTTTAAAATATTAAAAAGGAAAAAAAAAATCCCACATTTTGTGCCAGTATCTGGGTGCTGACTCAGGCTGAGGGCGACCTGCAGAACAATCCCCTGCCCAGGGATTCCCCAAGAGCCATGACTGCCAGAGGTGGAGTAAGGCACATCTTTCCCAACTTAAGGGTTCAGCTGGAAGGAAAGCTTGGAAAACTAATTATCTCCTTTGGCTCCCTGTGTCCAGTAAAATTAACCTTGGGAGGACTTTTACTGCAAGCTTCAATATGGCTCTAGGGGTTTTGAACAATCCATGCTTGGAAGACTGAGGCCGAGCCTATGTTGAGCTGTAATTCAAATGTGAACTTGGCCATCGGGTTTGTACCAGCTGATGATTTTATTGTGCTTTGTGTGTGTACTTCTGTATAAAGCAGCTTCTCATGAGTCCGAGCTGAACCTGAACCACTCACAGCAAGGGGGGACCCTAGATTTCAGTGGGCTTTTTTCCATCTTTGGCTGTACTCATTTTTCTGGCTGTTTGTCTCATCTGCCAAACAATGCCACACAATGCGGACCAGACTACTTTGGAGCAGAGATGGGATCTGCTGGCAGAGAGGAGGCTGAAACCATGCTGTGTCTGGGAGAATGCAGGGGAAGAAGTCTGGGGGTGCCTTTCCAAAATCCAGGCTTCAAAGGAGCACATGGCTGGGTGTGGGGTATCAGGAGAAGTGACAGTTGTCCACCAAGATCTAACTAACTATGATTGTCACTAACACTGAGTGGCTCTCAGTAGATGTTGAGACCTCTCTTGGTCCTTTGCATTGTGCTGGGTTTGGCTGCTTTGTAGAAGTCCATGTTGTGGGGTGTCACATGCTGCTCTGTTAAGCTCAGCTGGGCTCAGGTCTCTGACACCATGGTGTGCTAGGCAGAATTGACAACGCTGTCTACCAGACCTCAAGGACTGTGACATCCAAGTGGGATGCAGCAGTGACTTGGGACTTTGGTTGCTCCATCAAAGCAAATGAGATGCTGCACGGAAACATCCACCAGCCAGACAGGGCTGCTAGAAGTTCCCTTTCCTCCGTCATTCCCTATGCAAAGCACTCTGGTGATGGGAGCATGGTTACACCAACCAATGGTTACACTGGGAGCCCAGCTGCCTTCTTGTCATCCATCTCTGGTATTTCTCTCCCTTTCCCAGCTGCCATTATCCAGCTGTCCCAGGGATCCCACCTGTCATTAGAGAGATGCCTATCATCACCAAACCATCACTGCTTTTTCTGAGTCTCCAGCCATCTCTGCCTCCCATAGCACACTCAGCAGACAATGAAGCACAGCAGTGTTTTCCAGAGCTGTCCTGGGTCATCTTTCTCCTGCCACCACCCTCATCCCTCCACTTACAGCTCTGTTGGCCTCCTGTGCACCCTATAATTTTGGGGGAGGCTGAGACTGTGTGTGCGTACCTGTGTGTCTTATGTATTAGCATCTGCTGGCCTCTTTGTATTCACACCAAGCGATGTAACATGGAAAAACCTATGTCCAAGTGAAATACTCCAATTAAAAAGCATCAAGTGGCTTGTGGGAGGCTCTTCTGCACTGTGCAGTTGTGGTGACATCTCCAGGGGGAGGGTGGGCTCAGGGCTCCTTGTTGCGGACAAGACTTCTCCTTGCACAGTGCAACTCCTGGTGAGAGCATCCAGCAACAGGGAGTAAACCATCAATGTACCGGGACTGGAAATTAATTTAAATCTTTTCTTTTGGAGTAAAAAACACTGAAGTCTGGGATTCTCCATTGCTTGTCCTCTATGACAAGGGCTGAATTTTCCAGTCAGTTTTGAGCTGAATCACTGGATGTAGGAAATGCTGGATGAAAAGTCTGTGTGTGGGAGTCAGATGACCATGTGCTTAGCAAGGTTGCCAGACCCTGCTAGCTGTGAAGCAACAAAAATAGTAGCCATGATGTGACAGTGTGTAAGACATTAAAGGAAACCACAGCTCTAACTGGCAAGGTTTCTGAGGATAAGGAGGGTGAGTGCAGGGAGTGCATATTGGCCAAGCAGCAGCTAGATACATGGATCAAAGGACATTAAGGTGGCTTTTCCCAGTGCATATTAAAGGCAGCACTTGGGGGACCACAGCCAAGTCCCTCACTTGAACACCAAGGGACAGGCTGAGGAGCCCATGGTGGACACCACGCTCAACCCACACACTCCCCATCTCCTACTTTTGCTGCTCACATACCTCCACAGGAGTAGTACCCATGAAAAGTTATGAACCAGCTATGTATGCAAGGCATGGGGAGGGGGATTTAACACCATCCCCATATTTCATAGATCGGGAGCTGCTCTACAACAATTCATCACCCCTTTATCCTTCTTTCAAAGGAGGATGCTTCATTTTTTGCATTTCTAGCCTCCAAAGGTTTGGGTGCTTCCCATCACAGATAACTCTGAAACCTAATGCTTCCCTCTCACTTGTGATCACTTCATTTAACAAAAGGCTTGTGTATGAGAAAATGTCTATCACCTGGATCAGGTAAAGAGTACTGTATTCTTTCCCTTTCCCAGTTTCTGAAATAAGAGGAAAACAAGATAGGAGACATAAAATGTATTTAAAACATCACTTACAATTTACAAAAAACATATTATCTGTTCAAGTAGAAAGATATGGCTTAAACCTGAGAGATGTTTACATCTCCCTTACAGAGCGTAGGCCCCCTCCCCACTGTGTGCCAGCAGCCATTGGGAAAAATTAAAATTGGAATAAATCCCAGGCTGTAGTACAGGTGTACAGACCTTTCCAAAGAAAAACCAAATAGGACACAATTGGCAGGACCAAATCACACACAGCTCCATCCTTCTGCAGAAAAGTGGTGTGTTACTGGTCATAGTCCCAGTAGCTATGTGGCCAAGACACTAAAAAGTCCTTCAGCCTCCATGAGAATGACATGCCCTCACCCACAGACAAAGGGAGGAGACTGTCCTGTTAGAGTCTATAGCAGGGCAAGGGTGGGGAAAAGGAAAACCGAAGTTGCCCCTGCCTCTTTTATACAAAGGTGCCAATTGTAATGACCCAGCCAGCAGCACCTGACCATTGTGGTGGGGATAGGGTGCTCTTAGGGATGGAGGACACCTGCAAGGAGGGAGGAAGGGAGGTAGTGTGTGGAGAAGAGGCTGGTCTGATGGGAGAAATCTGGGCACCTGAGAATGAGGAGGACTGGAGGATGCTCAGATGTTTGCAGCATGTGTGGAAATAGGGCTTAAGCACAGAAGGAATGATTGCCCTGTGGGATGCCATGGTCTCAGAGGTAAATGGTGGCTCCTATGTGGTTGCTGCATCTCACCATAGTGCACAGTTTCTTAATGGCTGCAACTCCATCTGTGCTCTCCTACACTCCAAGGATCCCTGCCAGGCATGGGAATGTGAGAAAAGCTGTAGAAGACGAAGGTTGGTGCTCATTTCCTGAAGGGCCACGAAGGCAAACGGCTCCTCCTCACCAGGTAGATCTGAGCCCCCCCAGCTGGTCTCCCTGGCAGGTCCACATCTCCTCTCTGCCCATGTCAAGCCAGGACAGCAGGCATGTCGCTGAGCTCTGGAAAAGGAGACACACAGTGAGCTACCAAAACATCTGCATCTGTTCTGACAGCCATTGTGAGCAAACAGAACCTGTTTGAAAATGCATGCAGCCCAGGCTGAGTCATTTTGTCTGGATACTAGATAGCTCCATGGATGAAGAAACGTGGTGCATGGGAGGGTCCTCAGCCAATCCCAACCTGCCTGGCAGAACCAAGAGTGCTCAGTGCCTCCAGAGTCTCTTTTCACAGCATCACAGAGTAATGAGCACTGGAGGGGACATCTGGTGGTGTCTGCCCCAACCTCTGTTTGAAGCAGAGCCAATTGGATTGAGCTGCTCAGGGGTTTGAGGCTGAGATAACCCAGACTGCATCCTTCCTCATAGTATGGACACCCACCACCAACCTATCCCACAGAGACCACCCCGAGTAGGATGCAGCTGCTCTCCTTGCCCTGCTCACCTGTCTTGAATTTGTTGTAGTTGCCATTCTCTATCATTGGGTTACTGTCCTGGGCACAGCAGGTGAAATTCTTCTCTCGCCACCTGCATGGGGCAAAGCACCTGCATCAAGCCACTGCTCGCTCTGGTTTTTCTTACTGCTCCCTGCTGCCTTGGACACCTTTTTCCTACTTTGTGAGGGCAGATATTTTCTGAACATCCAGCAGCCCAACATGACCAGCTGGGGTGAGCCTGTTCCATGAACCCCAGATTTCCCAATAATCTTTGACAGAGTGGAAGGAAACAAAATGTGGTGTCTCTGACACAGTCAGACATTTTTGTGTGGGAGGATGGATTTCCTGTGGGGCTCTGGCATGTGCAAACAGAGAGACATGGGATGTTCAAATATTAACATTCAGAGCTTTCCTAACAAATCAGTCTAATGAAACATTGTCAAATAGTAATAATAGAAAAATGAGTTCCTTTCTCAGCCCATAAGCTTTGATAATTGGTTTATGTTGCTGCTATAAATCCACCAGTTCTCCACTGAATCCTGAGGATAGACAATGCCTCAGCTGCCAAAATGGAAAGAGAAAATGAGAACAAGCAGGAGAAACAGAGAGGTTTTGGGGGACTTTCAGGGCTTTCTTCCATTTCCAGCAGGGAAAGCTGCTGTTCTCAAGTGTAGTTTTAAGCCTTCAGGTCACCTGAAAACATCCCTCCTTCCCTCCACCTGGAGCAAAAGATCAAGTTAGGGTGGCCATTAACAACTTGGTAGTTACCAGTGCAGAGAAAAGATGAGTGAGATGAGGAACGCAGAGGTCAGATCTGTCAGGATCCACATGATGTTGTACTGCTTCGGAGTCTGGAAGAGAACAAAAGAGGTTGTGTCCACCACCAAGGACCACAAGATTTGCAAAAAAAGTTACTTAAGCTCTTTCTTCCTGATTGAATATGGCTGTTCAGCTGCCTGGTTTGCATCTGCAGTAACATCCCTGGGGTGTTTAAAGCATTTGGTGGTATTTCAAAGTGGCCACTCACCACTGGGTGTTGGTGCCAAATCATTCTCCTTCATAAAAGCAGGTCTGTTGTGTAGCCAAGACGTGACCATATCACAGTGAATGCCACAGAGGCTTTGCACTTCTCTGCTTCACCCCAACAATAACATCAACTGGTGACATCTCATTTTCTCTGGCAAAACTGCCCTTTACTGAACATCACAGAAGACGTGGGGTGGCTCCTGCTTTGAGTCTAAGAGCATCCGAAGATTCATCCTTAGACTCCACCCAAACTTAGAATGGACTGAAACACTGTAGTTCTCTGGAGGGAAGCATTGTAAAATCTAATTCAAGAGTGTGAAGCCAACTGTTTAAAGTCCTTAAAGAGGCTCTGGTAGGACCAATGTCCCAGTTGCTTCTTGGTCCTACAAGTTGTCCAAGGCAGAATAACAATTAGAGAAATTATGTGAAAATTCCTCCCAGAAGGAAGGGTTATTTCTGTGGTTGTTTCCCTTGGACTTACAGAACAAGACAGAGTTTGGCAATGGCAGTGGGTTGCTCTGGGAAATTAGAAACTTCTGACATCAGTAAGGTGCTTCAAAAGCTTAGAAATTGAAATCCTCATGCATCAGCTTGTGCCCTCAAAGGCCCTTCCTTTCTTCCTGCACAAGTCTCAATATGATTTCTTTTCCCTCATTTCAAGGCCTAAGGTGCAAATCCTAATAAGCAGAGTGCTTCTTCCTGAGCCAGGAGAAAAGAGAATGGTATGGTAATACCTGTAGTGGCTTAGAGGTTCCAAGTAAGCCAGTTTTCAACTCAGGTTCTTCTTATGTAAAGGATCCTTAAAGGATGCTTTATCCATGTGTAAACTGGCTGTAGTCTCCAAAGGTAATCGTGAACATCTCAACCCTACTTCCCACCCCTGAGACAGAGCAGACTTTCACTTACCATGAGGAAGAGTGGCTGATTGAGCTCCTTCAGCAAGTGGACAGCATTGGTGGTCACAGAATGTGCCCCAGAGCACCATGCGAGGGAATAGAGCCATGGCTCATTGACCACATAGAAGTTGGTGGTGATGTTTGCCTCAGCATATTTCCTTTAAAAGACCAAAAGGCAACAACCTTCATTGAGCAAGGAGATTAGTACTTCCTTCGGGAAGATCATGGGAAATGGTTGTAATCTTCTGTAGGAAGTGCTTACTTTAGGACCTAGATAAGGAACATAAAGGAAAGCCAACCAGCCAATAATTAATCATTAACAATAGGTAAATACAGAATAGCTGAACAGCTGGAAACAAATGCAGATTAAAATGCTCAAAAGGTCAAAACTTTCCTAATCCTTTTGCCATATGAATCAATGTAACGATGTGTTTGTCAAGGAGGCTGTAGCCGGGTGGGGGGCACTCTCTTCTTTCAAGTAACAGGCACTAGAACAAGAAGAAATGGCCTTAAGCTTCACCAGGGAAGGTTTAGATTGGACATTAGGAAAAAATTCTTAATGGAAAGGGTTATCAATTTTTGGAATGGAGTGCCCAGGGAAGTGCTGAAATCATAATCTCTGGAGGTATTTAAAACATGTGGATGTGGCATTTGGGGACATGGTTTAGTGTTGGGTTTGGCAGTGCTGGGATAATGGTTGGCCTTGATGATCTTAAGAGATCTTCTAAATCTAAACCATTCATGTTATTCTATAATCTCCCCACAGCATGTTCAAAACCACCACAGAATCACAGAATAGCCTGAGTTGGAAGGGACCCAGAAGGTCACAGAGTCCAACTCTTCAGTGAATTTCTCATGTGGGGATTGAACCCACAACGTTGGTGTTGGTTAGAGCACCATGCTCTAACCAGCTGAGCTAATCTCAAAGCTGGCCACCCAAGTTTGTTATGGTTGCTCCATCAGCTCATCATTTCTCAAGTTATTAAAAGCTATTGAAACTTAATATGAATTAAGTTCATTCTTTGTGTAATAGTAAAATAATGTATCATCAGTATCAGCATTTATAAATCTCCCAAGGATCTATCCAAGCTTTACCCAAATAGACCTGCCTATGATTTTTTATAGCCTTTCAGCCTGGAGAAAAGAAGGCTCTGAGGAGACCTTAGAGCACCTTCCAGTACTGAGAGGGGCTACAAGAGAGTTGGAGTGGGACTATTTACAAGGGCATTGAGTGACAAGACTTGGGGGAATGGCCTTAAATTGGAGGAGGGAAGGTTTAGATGAGACATTAGGAAAAAATTCTTGACTGTGAGGTTGGTTGAGACATTGGTACAGGTTGCCCAGAAAGGTTGTGGACTCCCTGCTCCTTGAGGTGTTCAAGGCCAGGCTATGGGGCTCTGAGTAATCTGGTCTAGTGGAAGCTTCCCTGCCCATGGCAGGGGGGTTGGAACTAGATGGTGCTGAAAGTCCCTTACAACCCAAACCATTCTGTGATTCTACAATTGTATGATTTGACATCCGATGACAAGTATAATTGAAAAAACATGAACATTACTCTCATCCAAAGAATTACAGTTTTTCCTTTCTTCTTCATTTCAACTAGATTTCAATGGTTTTGTGCATTGGAACGAGCAAAAAATCCTATTTACAAAAGGACAGCTGGACAGGTAAAGCTGAGGGGTGTTTGGTGGTTTGTTGGGTGATTTTCCCATGTGAGAGTAGCATTTTGGAAACTCCTGCAATGAATGTGGAGCCTTCCATCATAGAGATTATATTTTCAGTGTGTCACATGCAACAGAGTACTGGCAGTAACAGAAAAAAGAAATTATGTCTCCAAAACACCGGCTACAAAAGGGTCACAGTCTCTCACCACAGCATTTTGCACTCACACTGATATTTGTGGAAAAGCCATGGGAGGTTGAATAGTTGTTCATTCACCATGATGCGGTGTTGGTAGGACTGAGGATGGCATGAACAGAAAGACAAGAAATCAGGATACAGCTGTGTTATTCTACCAGAAGATCCTCAGATGCTGGTCAATATGGAATTGAGGACAGCAGGGTTTAATTACATGTGCCACCTCTTGGTCAACAGTAGTGCAGTCTGTCACCCCTAAAATACAACAGGGAGAGCTACTTGATCTGAAAGACCTATTCTGAAAATATTACAGTCTCTGGAACTGGTCACTGGAGGGAGACATTGCCCCACACATGAGGCAAACATACTCCAGATGCACCCCAAAGATTGTACTTGGGGCTGAAACCTACCGGATATCTTCACTGGACATGTCAGTGTAGACCAGATTGAGTTTGCCAATATTGCGCTTTAATAGGTTTTGTATTGGTTCCTTTCTGCCCATAATGTGCTGAAACCCAGGAGCAACATCTTGAACGTAGGACCTCACGCTGTTATGCAGCCACAGGACCTGCAGGAAACAAGAGGAACCAGTGAATTCTCAGCAGAAGAATTCATGCCTGTAATATGCCCCACTGTTCGCACAAACCCAGTAAAGATAACATCCTGAGGGGCTTAACCCAGCCTGTCAAACAACGTTTCTCCCAATGATCAAAGGACATTCCAATGCAGGGTTAAAACTTGCAAGTCACTTTTATCAAGAAGTTAAGTATCCACTGTTCCTTGCTTATCAACTGGAAATCAGGGACTATGTTTCACACAGTCCAACAAAAGATACTGTGTTGAAAAAGAATGAAAAGACAGCTTTGGTTTATGGAAAAAACAACTGAAAATACTCTACCATTCTTCCAGCATGGAAGAAAAGATCTTCAGCAGATACAGATCAGCATAACTCCCCAGACATCAATGGGTACATATCCTGATTCCTATGAGTTTAGCATTCATCCATTGCCAGGGGGAGGAAGGCAATGAAGACTCACCATTTATTTTCATATAAGCCAGGAATTTTTATGCAGTATATAAAAAAAGCATGGGTAGCAGGGAATAGACTGACAATTATTACAATTATGAAAGGGTGCTGTTAAGGGGCTGAAGCATCAGCTGGTGTATACACTGCCTTATCTCCTGTGCTGCTGAGGGGTTACACCATTGTGTACCTTCTGAGGAACTGATAGTAGGAATACACTCCAAATGGCGCCTTTTAAATCAAGTGAAATGCCCGGGGCCAATTTTATGCAGGTGAAATTGTGCAGAGTATGACCCCAAAGTCCCAATTAGGAGAGCAAGAAAAAGGGTTATGTAGTGAGGCCACCCTACCAGATGGCGTTTAATCTTTGACTCGTTGAGGATGCAGTCCAGGATTACACGGATCCACGAGTTCCTGTAAGGATGTTTCTCTGGAGGGCGGTAGAGATCAAATATCACAAGTTTATTGTGACTGTCTGCGAGGCGCAAAAAACTACTTAGCTTGTAAATGGACTGATTCATTGCCTGCTTTTGATCTGCCTTTGACAGTGAGCCCATCCCTACAAATGGTTTGTTCTAGAAATAAACAGATATAAAAAAAAGGAAATCAATCAGGCAGTTTGCTCTGGGAGTCAGCTGTATCTCTAAGAAGGAAAAAGTCTGATGTCAGTCCTCAACAGATGGGGATATTTTACTTTGTTTATTTCTTCTACATGAGAAATGGGGGAAGTTAACCCAGGCTGTGAGGATGCTGCTTCTGGGATCTAAATTGTGTAGTTCACAGCTAGCTCTGCTGTGCTTCTCTGTCCCACCTTGTTAGCTCTCAATATTATAAACAGCACATTGCACAAGTGGCTCTTGTCTTCTTCCCCCAGCCCATGAGCTCTGCTGTTGCCACGATAAGGTGACACAAGAGCACTCATCAGCCAATTGTTACAGGTCTCCTTAGCCTGAAGGCAAACTGGATAAAGCAAAGAGCCCCAGATGGAAGGATTTACACTGACTTCTCTGAGTTTTGGCTTAACTAGCACGTCCTCTTCTAACACGGATGCTGTTAAATAATAGGCAACTGGTGTCTCTTCTACATCCAGTTGGTGATAGTCATGAAATCATAGGAAAGTTTGGATTGGAAAAGACCTTTAAAGCTCATTTAGTCCCACCCCCCTGCAATGAACAGGGACATGTCCAACTGGATCAGGTTGCCTAGAGTCCAATCCAACCTGACTTTGAATGCTTCTAGCCGTTTATGACACTTGCCTTAAGGAACCATGTTCCAGCATTCAATTTCTGCAGGGCATCCCAGGAGAAAAATGCAGCATCTTTATCAATGTCATTAGGGTAGACCTCTTGGATGTTAGTTGTCCTTCTCAAGGTGTCATCATGCATGAGGAAAGGAACCCCATCATAGCTGTCAGAGAGCAAGAGTTCAGGTCACCTGGGGTGCAGGTTCATTCACAACATGAGCAGACTCATTCCAGGTCAGAAGAACTTGTGGGCCACCATGAGTGCAGCAGTGCAGCCTCCATCAGTGCAGAGTGCAATATGGAAGAATGCTGAGGCTCAAGACACCAGGTTATTTCCAACTTAAATACTTCTAGATCTCAGACAAGTCATGCTTGTCTGTGCCTCAGTTTCCCTAGAGGTAACGTGAAGGAGGTAACCTTTTTGCCTGCCAACTCCCCCAAAAATGAATAGTGATTTATGGTTGAAATCTCTTTTTGCTGACATCAAAGTGTTTCTGTGGTTTTCAGGGGACTGAATTCTGAATAGACAGCGATGGAAATACAAAATTTTCTCTTATAGAAAGGTCTAGTTTAGTAGAACATCTAAGTGTTAGTGTTTTTCTCATTTGTGCTTGGAACTGCACATCCTGCACAGAATGTTAGCAGTTCATGGCAATGGGTTCACCAAACAAAGGCAATTAAAGATCTAATAATTAGGGCAATGCTGTCACAAATCTGAACACAATTTTGTGTGGGTTTGTAGACCTGATATAACCCTCACTGTGACATGGAATTCAGACTAGAGTAGGGACTTGTCTTTGTGCTCTGCCAAGCATTTAAAATACACAGTAGAAATAACGACTGTTAAATCAATAGCTGCAGCTTATTGACTTGCCTGAGAACAACCATGCCCTACAGCCCCTGTAATCACATGACAGCTGAGGGACCCTGTTCCAGCCCTAAGTAAAACCTAATTGCCTGGAGCTGCATGTCTCCAAAAGCAACTCTTAGAAGAAGCAGCATATATTGTGAGATGCAATGTTTTGCCCTCACCTAATGGTGACATCTGTTTCAAGACCATCCCCACCATGCTCAATTGTCTTCAGAAATGACATCTCAGTGTTTTCTGGTGCCACCTGAAAAAAAAGCACATGAGCAGATGATTTTCAAACATGCTCTGGAGGACTCTGTAAATACTTTCTGCCTCTTTGTAACATCTCTGGTTTTTATTAAGGGAGCATCATTATATTGTTAAAGTCTACTGTTTGTTTTCTTCCACTTTAGCCAAACCCTTCTCGCAGAAGGGTAACAGAATGATAGAATGGTTTGGGTTGGAAGGGACCTTGAAGATCACCCTATTCCAATCTCCCTGTCATAGGCAGAGACACCTTTCACTAGTTCAGGTTGCTCAGGGCACCCTCCAACCTGATCTTGTTCCTCAGGAACAGTGTTTTCCTTGTAAGCAAACCCATGCAGTGATGCCTTTGGCATGCTGTCCCAATGACCAGAAATGTCTCCCACCCTCCACAGATTTCATGGGGAAAAAAAAAAAAAAAAAAACAAACAGAAGATGATAATGAAAGTAGCAAGAAACAGGATGAGGAAATGACAAGAAATCTGACTTCTTCAGACCTACCATTGGTGCTCCACGGTGTCCAATGAGGGCTGGCTTTGGTCCAAGTGTTCCCTTCTCTCTGATGCAAGGAGAGTACATCCCCAAAGGTATCAAGAAAAGAAAGAGAAGGATAGCCAGGTATGGACCAACAATTATCACCTGAATAACTGAAAGAATTTGAAGGAGGAAGGCTAGAGTTAATCCATGTAATGTACGAGTTTGCCTTGCTGCTTAACTTTTAATACAGTCCTCCAGCTAAGTAGCTTTTGGGTTTTGTCCCATCCCTTTTTCTATCCCTTTTTCCCCTAATTTTTACTTTCTCTCCAAACAATGCAACCCAGGAAAACAAATTGGTCAAAGCAAGGATGCAGGTTTTATGCTATAATTACATCTCACCGTGCCTTACAGTGAGACACACCCTTTATTTCTTTTTCTTTAGACATGGTGCAGTGAAATCTCCTCCACCTGTAGGAAAACAGTCCTCAATAGAAGGTTGCTAATTTTTTCTTACTCAGATAAGAACAAGCACCATTTTGATGTTTCATTCACTATGAAGAGTAGGAACCTCTCTCCTTCAACTATGTTACCTCTCCTTACTGTTAATGCTTCTCTGGTTCACTCAGATTTTTGTTAATGACCTTCTGTGTGTGACCTAGAGAATCCTACAGACCCTGACAGCATGGATATTGCACCTCAGAAACTTGCCAACTCATTCCCTACGGTCTTCTTTGGAGTCTGTTGACACATTTCCCAAGAGCCCCAGGGGTTCTTCACTTCAGGGATGAAAACAGTTCTGAGAAATGAGCACCTATGCACCAACACCTCTTTCTTGAACAGGTACCACCATCCCTCCGCATGCTGTGCCAGTGGCTCTGAAGGAATTTGGGCTTACACTTAAGATGATGGTGGGCTAAGTACCTCAGGCATGTCTAGGGTCCCTGCATATTCTCCCTCAACCTCCCCAGCTGTAGTTCAATAAGAAAAGTCTTGGACAGGAAAAAAATGTTTTCTCAGTCCATTCTGTCCGTGATTTTTATTACAAACCAATATCTGAAGATAGGTGTCAGGTAGATAATTTTGGCTATGTGGAGAGACAATCAGAGAAAAACAGCCACTCCCAGTCAGGCTTTTCTGCAGTTGTTCCTGGCATCTGGCTTTGTCCTTACAACATTTGGTCATACTTCCTAGAGATGGGCAGGAACTTCCCATGAGATAACACTAGGAAGTGATCAAGAAGCTCTTTTCCCTGTCTCAGCTGGCTTCTCCTGAGATACACTAGTCTGAAGTGGTTTGTCTGACTGGACTGGAGATCCCTTCTGTATACAGCAAGCAGAAATCAGCCGAGGGAGCTGCCACTGGCTGCTTTCTCCTGCAGAGGGCTAAACAAATTTTCACTCATGACTGAGAACATGGGTGCTTGTGCTAGTCTCCTCCATCTCAAGGCAGATCACGGCTTCAGTATAGGGCAAAGCAGTGCAAGGGGGCATGCCAACCTCTAACACACCAGGACAAGACAGTGCACAGCCCAAGCCCCAGTCCCACTAATTTCCCTGGGATATGCAGAATTTAAAAGTCTCCTCCAGCTGGAGTGCAGGTGTGGGAGGAAAGGGCTCCTGCATGCCTCTTTTCCCATGCTCATATATATCTTTTGTCATATGAGGAGCAGGAACCAGAGCTGCCATACCTTTCTTATCTGCTCTGATGGCATGAAGAGCCACAGGCCAGGACAGAAGGACCATGATGGCAATTGCCCCTAAGTGGAGAAAAGGAGCTGTGACCTGGCAAGGAGAAAAAGGGATTTTAGTAAAATGATGAACTGTGGAGACAGATGGAAACAATTCCCATGAGAGCTACAGCCCATACACCTGGAGGGGCTCCTGCTGCAGATACCAGCAATTAACCACTCTCTCTCCTGTGTTGGATCCACCAAACACCTCAGGACTCAGAGGAGAGACGTGTCCCTGTCCAGGCCAGGGAGGAGTGTGCCCCAGCCTGAGGTGTGCTCCTCACTTCTTCACTTTCTCCTAAGTCAGCTGAAGGGGACACAACTACCCTCCTCCATGAGGACATGGTTGCCGCTCCTGATATGCCATAATCTGTCTTCCAGTTCAACCCAATATAAACCACTCCAATTCCATCCCATCCAGGCAACAGCTATCTCTGCTCCACACCACACTGCAGTTAAATCATTAAACTGATGTCAACAAACCTGAGTGATAAAATGAGGTATTTACTAGCTGTGGTGTGAAACTAACTATTGTGGTATAAGAGAAAAAGATGTATTAGATAATATCGCTGGACAGATATAGTCAGTAGATGTGATTTCTTTAATCCTAAAGATTAAACAAGTTCATAAGACAAGAATCGCTTCTATGCTTGTCATGAATGCATGAACAGAGCTGTAAACCACGCAGAAATACAGACTCTGAATGGTTGTTGGTCTGACACATTGTTTCTAAAACTAGGCAAATCTGAGCAAGAAACCAGTCCATCATCTTCTCACACTCATCAGAGCCCTGTGGCAAATATTCCAGCTAGAACTGAGAGTTATTAAGGTATGTGCTAGGAATAAACCCCAGCTATCCAGATGCAAGCCTTTCCTGTTGCTTAGTCCTGATGCTCGATTCTCTAAGCTGGAAGGGTTGAAGAAAGCAGCAGTCACTGGGAGCTGTTACTGAACATGATACTGCCTGCCCTGGACATTCCACACCAACATCTCCAGACCAGAAACAGGATTAGTTGCACAAGCAGAGGTGCCATCTGAGGTGTCCAGAATACCTGAGATAGATCTGCAGGGCTAATGGACATGACACAGTACCTACAAGATCCATGTCCTTTGGGAACAGCAGTGGGAGGCCATCTCAAAGGGCGTGGACACCTGAAATAAACAGCACCTGTGGGGAACCCCAAGGCTCTTGTGTCTCCTTCTCCTCATCCACATCCCCTGGTGTCTGTCAGAGGGAGGAGAAGCTGATGGTTTCTCATTACCTTTGCTAGTGCATAACCCCATGGTTAGCAAACTGTAGAACAGGAATGTGCAATTAACCACACCCTACAAACACCACATCTTCGATGCCTCTTCCAGTCCATTTGCATTGCTCCTCCCAGCCTTCACAAGCACTAAGCCACATGGGGCAGAGGTAATAGACCCAACAGACCAATAGACCCAAACCATAGAATTGTAGAGTGGTTTGGATCCTGAAAAGCAGCTGTGTAGTCAAAGGCTCCATACTTGTTGCTTCCCAATACAAGTGGGGACCTGGATGCTCAGACACTGAACAGCACTGGACAGCTCTTGCCTCCACCTTCAGATCTGGTGAGAGTTGAGGAGGCCAGCAACCATGAATGCTGACCTCCTCCATCCAGCATTTTGTCCCACCTGACATCAGCGTGCTCCACCTGTTCCCCAAAAACTCAGTGCTCTCCTGCCCTCAGGAGCTTAAGCTCTTCTGAGTCACAAAAGACTGAAATTGTGCTGTACCAGCAGATTGGGATGAGAGATGAGGGAGAAAGTTCTTGCTCCAGCAAACCTACCAGCCTAAGGGGTCTGATTTACCTGCCCTGGACAGCTGAAATTTCACAGTATACCTACATTTTTTTGGGAGGAAAAAAAAGGGCTGTAACTATCTATATCTTCCCAAACTAAGACATATTATATCACATAGCTTGAAACTCAACCTCGGGCCTTGGCTTCCTTTTCCCTAACAGGAAACATTAAGTCATAATAAAAGTTTACTCAGAACACAGCCTGTTAACAAAAACCATGTGAAAAACACCCACCATACAATATCTTCTGCCAGTTGTCACAAAATAATTCTATAAACAAGCTGCTCTTTCAAATAGACCTCCTAACCCCTCTTACCTGGAATGACAGGCGGACAGTTTTCTGGTGATCTCGCCAGAGTATAGACAATGCGAAGAGGGATGACAGAGAGAAGACCAGGGCGAGGATAGTACCAATCTGGAGACAAAAAGAAGACATAGATCACGTTAACATTTCTGCATAGAATATGCCATCCATCTGAGTAACACGCTAATTTAAGCAGCTTGATGAATTGTTTAGGATGCATGAGATTGACTATGCCAGTTCAGAGACAAAGAGATCCAGTGGGACTGAAACCAAATCACAGTACTATCAGTATGGCAGGACTGATTTCAAGAGTTGGATACTCAACTGAGTCAGCCCTCAGGACTCTCTCTGTAATCACTGGAGAAAGAGGAACTTTAGAGGTGATCAATTCTTGCTTAGATTATGATGGAATATGCCTCTCTCTCTCTCTATTGATACAGATGGAGCCTAGCTGATCAGCTTACTTTAAATCCCTAACCTGCAGATGGACTTCATCACTTCTAAACTCAGAAGTGACAAATTCCACCCAAAAGGGACAACAACACAACCTCCCTGTTTTATGAGCTGCTTTGTAACAGGCTTCAGTGATAACAAACCCTCCCATAATTAAGAGATGAGTGGTCACTTTTTAACCAGAAAGGTGAGGAGGTATCTCAGTCAATTCTTCAGCTTCTTGTTTGGTTTGGTACCAGCACTGTGGTGATGGCAGGCTCTTATTGCTGTATCACCTATCTGCTGACAACTAAAGGCAAGTAGCAATTGCATCAAGGTCCTAACCATTCTTCAGGGGATCTTTTACAGATCAGCACCTTAATAATCTATCCCTAATCCCTTGCATCCAAGAATGCATCTGTTTTATTATTATTCTTTTTTTTTCAAGTTTGTTTGTTTTGGGTTCTGTGGGGTATTTATTTTAGGTGGGTTTTTTTGGTTTTTTGTTAGGGTTTTTTTGGGTTTTTTTTGGTTGGTTGGCTGGTTGGTTGGTTGGTTGGTTGGTTGGTTGGTTTGGGGGGGTTTTTTGGTCTTTCACAAATTGTTCTACAAATTTCTGGTTCTTCTGGAACCCATTTTTCAATAGTAAAGATCACTCCATTTCCATTAATCAAATGAAGAAACACAGGGTCAAGCATCGGCACGTTCAACTATTCCTTTCCACTGCAGGCTTTGCAATTGCATTGCATCCTACCCTAAACTGCATGGCTAGGGGAGCATTTTTTAAATGCCCCACATAGCCTCAAAAATTACTTAAGAAAGGTGATTCTAACACATAATTTTGCATCAACAAGTCCCTGAGAATTTGTTTCTATGTCTTCAAAACTCCAAGTGGCATTTCCCAAACCACAGAATAGAATTAGGAACTATAGAAGGGTTTGGGTTGAAAGGGACTTTAAAGACCATCTAGTTCCAGCCCCCCTGCCATGGGCAGGGATGCCACTCACTAGATCAGGTTGCTTAGGGCCCCATCCAGCCTGACCTTGAACACTTACAAGGAACCGTCCAAAGACCAAAAGGCATAAAGCACCAGGATGCCTTGAAAAAGTCTTCTTTCTCTTCTGCAGAGAGAGAAGACACTTTTTTCACTGTTGTTGGGGTCTGCTCCAGAAAATCATGCAGTACTTCTCATGAAAACTTTGCTTTTGACTTCATGTTACCATATGTAGATGTGTCAAATATAGACATCTTCACCTGAATGAGTCACTGCAGGCACCTTTTAGAGTCAGTGGGGAAAAGGGGGTTTTTTTTGAGTGTGATTCATCTCATCTTAATTTAGATGCCTATGACCAGCTGGATGAATTGCATCCTCAGAGGACTCATTTCCCTCCACTGAGTGCAAAGGGAGTTTGAGTGATCAGCTCAGGTGGAGATATTACTTTTATGGGTATCTAAATCTCATAAATATCTTCCCTCTTTTCTTTCCCATAGTCTAAGAGGTTTTCTGTGCAAAGAAACACCATAGACTCAATTAATTTTAAGCATGGATTAGAGTTACCAGAAAGCCCTGACTCTCCCCACCTTGTGACTCCAGTGCAGGTACAGCTGCTGACCTTCTGCAAGCAAACACATCGCGAGGACCTGGGAAATCAAGAAGAGATTGTATGCATCCTGGTGGAAGGTGGTGATGTGTGTCCAGTGACGCATTTCTGGAATTATTTTTGCATTGGGAAGTTACTTTGCACTACGTCTTCCCGCACAATGTCACTGTTTGCTGGAGAGGTGTATGGAAAGAAAGGTTTATTGCTACAGTAAAAATGCTTCTGAAATGGCCAAGCACATGTCAAGACTGCCCTTCAGGATGAAAGATTTTTCCTAGGTAACAGATAATTGGGCACTTTGGGATATTGACTTTCAATTACTTTTCTCTGTGAGGAGAGATTCTGAAAGAGGAATGATGGCCGGTGTCAATTATTATTGTATAAACCAATACAGCACTAACACTGACTATTTTCTATGCATTTGTTGTGATTAGAGGCATATCAACCACGGGAGAAAAGTCAGGGAATAAAAAATGCCTCAGAGCAGCACAGAAGTACAGAGCAGACGGCAAAAAAAGGCAATTCTTCCACATTAACCACAGGGAATGCAAGAGACAGGCACATCTCAGACCAGAGAAAAGTGTCTTGGAGATTAAATGACTCCAGTTTTTGGTGGCTGGCATGTTCCTTCCACCTGATGGCAAGTTGAAGCCCTTGGGGAGGATTCTTAGGAGGCATGCTACAAACCCTAGACAGGACAGAGGACAACCCGAGATGCCTTGAATACCAAGAAGCCAAGGATGAGGCAAGTCAGTCCACAGTTCTCATGCAGAGTTTCTTCACATAGTTCCACACCTAAGCAACCAGTGAGTCTGGTGAGATTAATTTCACCTGATGAAGCACTTCGCTGCCGTGAAAATGCACAGGTCTATGATCAGGAGTCCAAACACCTGGGGAAACTTCCTAGCCACTGTAAAGGATAATTTCAGGACCAGTACCACCAGGTATCAGAGCTTAGAGAAAAGTATTTGTTAAGTAGACATCAGTGCTCCACTAAGAAGGATCATTTATGATGCAAGTCCCTCCAGACTGCAGCATAGTGGGATTGTATGAAAACAGGACATATAGATAGATTTGGGGGAAGAGGGTCTTCTCTCTTTGAAACACAACTACAAATGAATGTAAGCTGTTTCCTTATCCATCTACAAACACACGCTCTTTCCAGGATCATGCTGATTTGAAGCAAGATATAAGGCCAGGTTGGATGAAGCTTTGAGCAACATGGTCTAGTGGTAGGTGTTCCTGTCCATGACAGGGGCATTGGAACAAGATGATCTTGAAGGTCCCTTCCAACACAAACCATTTTATGATTCTTTGATAAGCTCAGCAGTGAATACAAATGCCTCTTGGCATGTTGGCTTCCTTTAATGGAATCCTGCACCCTGTACATGACAAGTAACTGTGGGAGCAGTTGAGAGAGAACTGAAATACTGCTAAAGATCTTAAGTTAGCCCCATTTAAATAAGCTATTTCAGGGTTAAAAATGAGAAAGAAAAGACAGTCTGCTCATTTTCTGCAAGTGATGTTACACAAAGATCTGGTCCTTGCATACAGTAAAGCCAAACCTTTAGAATATTCTGAGTCAGAAGAGACCCACAAGGATCACCAAAGTCCATCTTCTGGCCTTGCACAAAATTCCATGAAGAATCACACCATCTTCCTGAGAGCATAGTCCAAATACTTCTTGAACTCAGGGCACTCAGGCAGATGTGGTCCTGTAACTACTTCCCTGGGGAACCTGTTCCAGTGCCAAACAATCCTCTGGGTGAAAAACGTTTTCCTAATTTCTAACCTAAATCTCCACTGATACACTTCTATGTTATTCCCTTGTGTCTTCTCACTGGTCTGTCTACTTCAAATTTCTTCCACACACTTTCTGAAATTGTCTAATACAAGTACAGAGACACGAGAGCTTAGGTGACCACTATGTTTCTGACTAATACTGCCAGGGTTAGAGTCAAGGTCCCCCTTGCCAATCCCATCACCTTCCAGAATCTTACAGCCTCCAACACTTGCATTCTTCTCTTCTTTAAAATGAGGTGTGAAAGTGTCTGCCCTCCACCATCTACCTGCAAAGTGGTGATTAAGGGATGATTCCCAGTGGCAAGAGAGATGGATTTGCTGCAAGGAGGATTGCACTTCTGTCTCCCTCTTCCTGAGTGGCTGCATTGACTACAAGGTTATGCTGGACAGCAGATGCTTAACTCCACTCTCCTTCAGCATGGGAAGGACCTTGTAATCCTCTCAGTACTTCTGGTGAGGTGTGGGCAGGCTCTGAACCTAGAGTGGTACATGGGACAAGAACATGCAGGTGGGCACTTAGATACTCAGCTCACCTGCTCACTTAGATGTTCACAACAGCTCGATTCAGGTCCTTACTTTCACTTTCTGACAAAAATGCAGCAACTCTGAACTTGTCTGCTACCCAAGGGATGGGTAGAAGACAAGGGATGGAGTCTCTTAGGGATGGAGTTTTGAGGTCCCATTTTGGATTTCAGTGTCAATGTACTATTTTGAGTTCTCTCAGCCAATGAATGAAGAGGCCACAACACATACGAACCTCTTTACTTTGTACAGTCACAAGTCACCTCCTCACAGCCTTTAGAATAAACATAGCTGAACTTGCAGAGGCAAATGTTATCTGTTGGGGTTTGAAAGACTAAACAAGAAAAGATTTTTCTTCTCCACTATCTGTAATTAGACCCCTCAGCTTAAGCTTTTAGCCCTAATGGTGATGAGAAAATTGTCTTGGGGAGCAATTGAACAATTGAATTAATTGAAATTGATTGTCTGAAAAAATGACAATGGTGCATGTGGATGCAGAGCATCTTTGTCCAGACAGCTAGTGCTTTCTTGTGCAGCATTTTCTTCAGCCACCTGTGGCTGGTGGGCAGAAGACTGTATGCTTCAGTGGGTCACAATAAGGTCATGGAAGCAGGCTTGCAGGTTCCAGTTGGGTGCCATCATTAAGAAAGAGTGTATGGTGCTTGCAAGCAAAACCAGACCAGCCACTGGTTGATATAAAATCTTTCTGCTCCAACAAGGGCATCAGGGTGCTCAGTTTTCTGATGTGATGGGCTGCTCATGCAAAACGCCACCAGAAAACATCACCTAGGTGAAGGTCTCCAGTCCTTCCTGCAACACCTGTGGAGATGGTCTCCATCCAACACTGTTCAACCAGAACTTGGGGTGTAATTCATCATGACAGAAACCTGTTTGGCCACCAGTTGTCTGAAATGTATTAGAGCAACCCATCCATCATACAGTACCCACACTGATAGATTTATTTAGAAGTGGAAGGGCTGAGTTACACTTACTAGCCCGTAGCTCACAGTGTTTTGCTGGGTGGTCCATCAAAGCCTTCAGTGAAAGGGAAGCTCTGCAAAAAGTGGTGGAGGGGTGTATTCCTGGTAGAGTTCTCTGGAAGAGCCCTGCTAGGATGAGCATTGCCCAGCCACAGTTGTTGCAATACCCTTCATGTTCAGCAAGAGCATAAGGGATGGCAATGATAACTTTCCTCGCTCTCCCTCAAGACCTCATCCCATTGAAGTAGCAGCCTCATGCCTGCAGCACCCACTGCTCAGCATGGGTGCATGCAGTGGTCTTGTCACACAGGACATGGTGGCATGGTGATGCAACCAAGCAGGACAAGTGTCCTCAGAAATACCCAACAGCTTTGGTTGGGTGACTTAACAGCTTCATAAAAGCAAGGAGCAAATGGACCTTCACTGCAGGGGCTGTTCCCAAGCAGAGGAACATCTGAAGTGTTTCTTCTGCTGTCTGATACCGTCCAGACTACTTGCATCCTTCCAGGTTTATCCATGCTCACCCTTCTGAGGAAGGCAAATGTTGGTAGCCTCATTAGACAGAAATGAGAGGCTTGAGAGGAAGAGGAGGATGTAGCTACACAATAAAGAGGGAGACTAGGACTGAACCAAACCATGTAGGAGACCAATTTCACCTCATATCTTCCATTTTCCTTTCTGGCTTTACTTTGCACATCACCTGCCCTGATAGCTTTCAGTCATCACATTCACACTGACAAAATCCTGAAAATCCTCTAAGAAAGTCCACTGTTTGGACACTGGCTAATGTGTTGATCCAGAGAGAGTATGACCAAGCTGACACATCAGCCCAGGGGTCTTCAGGCTCCTTAAGCCCATGAAATCCTGTAAAGCCGGTTTCTAGCATGGGCTGTGGTGAGTTAGTGCAATCCTGAAGTTGACTCCAGATCCACATCCTGCTCAGGCGCCATCTCAGATGTATCCATGTCATATGGGCATCTCTGGCAAAGCTCTGAGTTGCCCCAAGTAGCACTGTAACCACCAAACTCCACTCTACTCCATGGTCCCAGGCAAATCCAGGTAGGCTTTGCTGAATAATGAGCCCTAGAGCCATCATGGTGTTACAAAATCCTTGTAATTAACTATTATTGTTTGTGCCATTCAGAGCTCAGTCAGTCCACGTCTCTTATGATGCTCTTGATCACTGTGGGCATGACTGAGCACCTGTCCTATTTATCACTTTGGGGTTTTTATTGCTAGCACTATAATGAAAGAATTATTTATTTTTACTTCGTCAGGGGAAAAAGGACCCCAGAAACCAACTGTGTTAGGTACTACATGGACAAAGCCAAAAGAGATCCCCTGTCATGAGCAATTTACCGACTGACTGTATGATGACACATCAGGGAATGGGTAAAAACAGCAGGGATGGGTGATAAAAGCTGGTTGTCTTGGTCACAGAGGTGAGACAAAGCCGTAACTTCACCTTCAGCAGCTGGCATTTCAAAATGAAAATCGGAGCAGGCATGAGACTGATGTGCACTCCAGTGCCTGGAGTTAAAGTGAATTCTGGACCTATAGCTCTGGATGCAGAAGGTAGAAACATAGGTGCAAATCTGTCTTTATTTGAGAGCTTTCTTATGAGGGAAAGAACAGAGGAAAAGGATGAGTAAGTAGAAATTTCAGGAAAAGTTTGGGTTTGGTATGTTTTCCATAACTAAAGCAGACATCAGATTAGAACTCTAGAGAAAATTTCGCAGGATTTGGAAAAGTGAAGATTTCAGGAACCTCTTTCAGCATAAACTTCAGCAGCATTTTGTGACCACATCTATGACCTCTACCTGGAGAAAATCATCCAGCAAAGCAGAGTGAGTCAAGTGATAAAGGCCTGTTCTCCTTCCTCTAATAAACCTTTTTAGCCAGGATTAGAAGAATAACTCAGCTATGATGACGTATCACCACTGCTACATGACTCAGAGCCCCGTATTTCCCTGCTGCCAAAGCAACAATTTTTAACTCCCCCTAAATCTAAATCCAGCCACTGCCGGCTCAGCTTTCTTTGGGTTCAAGGAGGAATTGTTATCAAAGGGAAATCATCAAAAGAAATCACAGAAACTGCATCTGGCTCAGACACCCCTGAGCTGAAACTGATCATTTGCGGGTGGATATGGGGAGAAAGTGCTGTAAAAACCCATTGTGTTCCAGATCTTCTCTAGGCATTCCCTGTCTAAGGATGGGAAGTCCTCTTATGGAGGACTAGACTGAGCTTTGGTCTGACACATTAAAGCCATCCCTATGTTTACCTTTCAGGACTACAAATCAAGGTCAGCTTACAAGGAGCATTGCTTACCAATAACAGTGAGATGTATGTGAACAAGACTGCAGCCACAATCAGGATAAGAAGAGACCAGAGAAACCAGAAGCCCAGGTTCCCAAAGTTATACCTAAAAATAAATCAATAAAATACTGTAAGAATGTTTTTGGTTAGCACGTGGGCTAGAGGTGACCAAGAGCCCTGTTCCTAGAAATTCTGAAAAATTCTAGGCAATAAAACAAAGGCAGGCAGACAACAGCCTATGCTGTAACATGCAAAAGTGATTAAAAGCCTCCTTCCCAAAATCCCTGATTACATTAACCATCAGACTAATTCACATTTTTATACCTTTCCTTCACATAAAATTTGAGCAGCTTTAATTTAATTTTAGGGACCAGATTTGCATAACTGTTGCCTACATACTACAGAGCAAAAAGATGTACGTAAATCTCTGATGATTATTTCTTAATTTTGAATCTGGGTACATGGAATTCTCTTTCAGTGAGATAGCTGATGCAATGCTTCTGATTCCAGCCACTACATTTCTTCAGGTGGAATGGGGGAGAGAGGGAAGGGGGGAAGGAAAAACTCAGAGAAGGAAAGAGTTATTTAGTCCCTTTCTTTCACAGTTTTTGTGACGATGATTCTCCCTGTTCTCCTAAATTAACACTTACACCTAAAAATGGTAGCCAAGCAAAGGACAGAGCCTCAGCACTTCTGAAGTCACTGGACATTCAATTTGTATGCTGCAACCAAGAGTTTAAGGTGCCAGATCTTTGGATCGTGACTAAAGTGCCCTGTTGCGGCACAGCTGCTCCAGAGGGTGCTCATCCCTTGCCAGTCATACCAGCGATCTGCCCAAGTGGTGGGAGAGGAGGAAAAGATGGTACTTACCAGTCAAAGCCATTGTAGTCATTTTTACCTTCACCCCACGTGTACAGAAAGACCAGAGAAACGAAGAAAGCTGCAACAAGCAATGGGAAAAACATGCATTCCCGCTGGAGAGGGAGAGGAAGGACAAGCAGTCAGAGCTACGGCCAGCCCAGAGCAATCAAAGCAAATGGCAGGCACTTTCAGGCTGTCCCTAAAAATAAGTGGCTTGATGTTGGAATTCTAGCTGAAGTACATATGGAGAGGAGTTCCCTTCCTGTCCCTTGTAACCGGGAGAATGTCCTCAAAAGCATAACCTGCACTACTTGTTCTCAGGGAAAAGAAAATTCATGACTTCCCAAATGAACAGGATTTTAACTGTCTCACATGAGAGGAAATTGCACTGTACAGCAACCTTCTTTTCAATTCTTACTGCACACCCAACCCTAATGTTACTTCTTTAATTTCATTCTATGGCTTTGAGACGTTTCACTGGCCAGGAGAGGTTGGTGCAAAGTCCACATTTATTAGCTGTGTGGCGGCACAGACAAACTGAGCTTGCCAAAAAAACACAGCAATTCACCAAGCACTTAGAGAAAAATCTAACAGCCCAACAGATCCCAGCGTGATCCAAATGACATTGGGCTGGGATTCCATGACAGCAATCCCTTGTCTGCTTAGACTGCCCTGTCCCAGAGCAGAAATCCATGTCTGTGCTGATTTTGAGCTCATTTACCATGCTGCAGCAGCATTTCCCAGGCTCGGTCTTTTCTCCCTGGTACCGCTTCCACCGGCAGCTGTAGAACCCAGCCAGGCAGGAGATGAAGGGCTGGTGCTCGTACCTCTGCAGCAAGTGCTGGCGGACCACCTTCAGCTTCCCAAGATTGAGCCTCGGGAGGCTGGTGGCACTGGCCTCCATCTGAGTGGTTTTATCTCATCTTCCTCCTGGAACAAGACCACAAGTTTTATGGGGAGACTGTAGCCCCCCTTTCCTGTTGGATAAGCCTTCCACATCTGAAAAAGGAGAAAAAGTTTCCCCAAGGGTATGCTGAGACCAGCAGGAAGCAATGCTGAGGACATCCCACCTAATTTTATATACCAAAGTGAGATGGCCAGATGAGAAGGATGGTCACTGCAAATCCCCTTAGCAGCCAGTGGTGCTCCTGGTTGTATCTTACATGCTCTGAATCACCTTTGAGGATACCTCTGCCTCCTTTTGGCTATACAGGGAGTTCTAGGAAATAAATTAATTTACTCAAGCACATTTCAAATTATGTCATATGAGCCTGTGCTTAGGCTTAGCTATGAGATTTATTCAACATCACTGTGACCTGTTTGAAACCTGCTATCAGTTTAACTCAATCATATAGAAAAGGCACTAAACCTCCCAGGTACACACCTCTCTTATACTGGCAAAACTGCAGCACTGCAGAGACTGATCCCTTAAGAAATAATTATTTCTTAGCTGAAACAACTTTACTTGGCACAGGCTTTCAAGGGTAAAAAGTCCAGCTGCAAAGATGTACATGTGGGAGATCCATTCATAATTGTAATTTAAAACAAAGAACTTGGTGGTAAATCGTAACTGGTGTAGTTACAGTGAAGCAAAAAACACAGGAACTAGTGCTAGTTCCTGTGTCATTCACCCAGGAGGGCACTGTCAAGATTTCAAGGAAAGATTTAGGAAAACAGTTTTGTGTGGGCATGCAAAGAAGCCCCATTATACAGTTGTTCTTTAGAGTCAAGTTAGTCAGAGATGTTTCTCTGTTGCGTTAAAAAGTGCCAGCACATCCCTGAGTCCATACCAACCAAGTTCAAATCCTGGAACATCTGCTGCAAAGTCCCAGCTTAGGACTCAAGATTTCCCTGATTTTTCAGATGTAATATCAATAATTTAAGAGGAAGAATAAACAGTTTTCTGCACTATACACATGGGCAAAACACACATATAAAGGGTTGTGTTTGGAAATAACTCAGGTCCCAGTGTGTCTTTGGAGAAATCAGTGCATAAAACCTTGCAGACTGACACATCCAAATTTGCAGAAAGCACAAATAAATCAGAGACATCAGACAAAAGTTAAAACAGAAGAGATGCTCCCCTCGTACCCTTTCCAAATGCCCCAGCCTATCGGCAGCTGGAGTACAAGGAAAGAAAATGGAAAAGAAACAAAAAGGGGGCTCAGTTTGGACCACTACTAACTACGCAGCGGTAAGAATGCCATGCCCTGTGTGGCGGCCCGCCCCCTGTCCTCCTTCCCCTTCCTGTCCCCTCCCCCTGGGCGGGCCCAGGATGGGTGGGCAGGCCCTGAGGCTCCACCCCTTTCCAGCCCTGCCCCCCCCGGTGGGAGGAGCTTTCGGTTCCCACGATCCTCCTTCCGGGTTTCAGGATCGCCCCGGGAGGGGGATCGGGGGGAAACCGTGAATTTTAGTTGCATCCCTACCCCTTGTCCCTATGCTGAGTCTCCGGCGGTCGTAAGTCCTGGGGCCTGTAACCTTCCGGCGGCCGTAACTACTGGGGTACGCACACCCCAGGCCGCAGTAAGCCCGGAAGGCTAGTGCACCCTGGGCAGCAGTAAGGCCGGAGGCCAGCAATCCCACTGCTTTTAACCTGAGTATGTTTTGTTTTAAGAAGGGTGTTCCCCGTTAGACCGATGCTTAGGGCGATGACTTTACGGCGGCAGTCAGTCTCGGGGCCTGAGACGTCCCGGCAGTGGAGTTGGGAGGCCAGAGAACCCCGAGCCGTTGTAAGCCCGGAAAGCATCGACCCTAGGTATCAAATCCTACCCCAGCCCTCCTGTGCAGCACGTGCCCCGTAAACATCCAAGACGCAGCCGAACACAGCCAAGCAAGAGGACACCAATGCTCTGCCCAGGGGACTAGGCGTATCGATGAGACTGAGAACCTAAGACCCTATCGCCAGCGTCGCAGTCACTGCGGGGTGCAGGGCCGGGCGCTTAGTGCGTGTCGCGATCTCCGACGGGACTGAGGGTCGGGCACATAGGAGGTGTGCGGCGGACAGGGGAGGCCCGCGCCGGCACTGTTCATAGTGCATGGAGTCCCCGGAGCAGGGCAGTGGGGGACGCTGCCGGACCCAGGGTGGGTGGGGGGCCCGTGGGCACTTAGAGTTAGGGTGGGCAAATGCGTCGAGAAGTCCCTGCATCGGGCTGTGCGTCGGGTGTCCCCTCTGCGTCGCGAGATGTTGCGTCCGGTCCCCTTTCCCTTTTCGGTCGGGTTTTTAGGATCATGTTGGGATGCCTTCTTTCCATTTTTTACTAGTAAAAAAGGGGGAGATGGGGCAGCCCGTCCCTCTGCCTCCCAGGCTGATGCCTTTGGTGGAGCGGGCCTCGCCTAGGGGGAGGAGGTTCTGGGTGTGTCTCTGCCTCCCAGGCGGGCTCAGCCCCAGCTTACTCGTGGCTCCGGGCCTGCCCATTGCCCCAGGCTTTTCTATTGTGTTCGGTTTGCTTGTACCCGCCCTCTCCCTCGTCCCCGATGAGTCATCCCTTCCTGTACTTAACGAACTGCACTACCCGCCCCCGGCAACTTCTCCTGGCACCCCTCGTGGGTGCTGGGGGGCTGGGGGAAGCAATAAACCTCCTGCCACCCTTTGCCTCGTCTGCCTCCTTTTAATTTGAAATACAACACCCTGAATGCCTTCCTGAGACAGATGTGTCTGTCCATCCAGTACAGTCGTAGGGAATCACACATACACGGATATGGTGGGGTCAAGCCATCCCTAGAAGCCCAGCAGTACTAGATCCTGGCACCAGCAAGTCACCCTTAGTAAAAAATTGATGCCAATCTCATGTGGCAAGATGGTGATCCTGATCTAGAATTCCCAGAGCACAGCTGGGGGGATGTGGTGCAGATGACAGCTGATCCGGCCGGTTTCATCAGCTGGCCTAAAGTACACCTGGCAAAAACCCAGCAATTGCCAAGTTACAACAGCCACAGCTTCTGAATATATTTGGACCTTCAGAGCTCTTACCAGAAGGTTGTCACATGCCATGGGATTGCAGCATTTTTTACCTCCTATAAGGATCCCCAAAATATGAGTTCCTGTATCACCAATGCACAGCATCCATTCTTGCTCAGCACTTCTCCTTCAGCAATAGGAATTCAGGACACTGGACCAAACCCATTAGTTTTGCTGTCAGAGGGCCATGAGGTTTGTTACTCACATTCCCAGGTGTGGGTATAATGCTCACACATCAATATTTGTCTATGAGCACACAGGATTTGAGAAGAAGACACATTATGGAGATCCTGAAACACTGCCCACATCATGTCTGGCTACAGCAGCATGTCAGGTGTTAAATTTAGGTGTTAGTTTACCCCTCATGAAATTGTCAGTGATGGAGATCCCACCATCTCTCAAGGCAGACTGAATTAGTCCTAACTCACTTTATAATCAGAAGTTCAGGGTTTTTTTCCCAGTGTCTTGTCTCCTGTATTACAGTTAAGGACATTACTTCATGCTTTGTTTATTGTGAATATAGCGAACAGCTTAAACTCTTCCTCTGTTACATATTTCATGTATTCACATGCAGATGTCTCCCTTAAACCTTCTCTAGCCTCAACAATCCCAGCTTTTCTAGACTTCCCTTGCAGCTCATGTTTCCCCCTCCTCAGAGTATTCTTATATGGTGTGCAGAGTCACCTGCTATTTGGGGTTTCTGTGGCATTTCCCATGAGTTTTGGCACACAGTAGCCACAGTCTCTCCAGGATACATCTGTTTACTCATAGCACAGGCTACTCGATACATGCAGCATCCAGTTTCTCTCATGTATCAAACATCATCTGGACTTCAGCTTCTGAATGCCTAAATAATTCACCCTGGACTCACCCCCAGCAGCAAGGGAAAAGTGTTTTCAGCTTTATCATACAATGACAGAATTGTTTGGATTGGAAGGGACCTTAAAGATCATTCCACTAGATCAGGTTGCTCAGAGTGCCATCCAACCTGGCCTGGAACACTTCCAGGGATGTGGCATCCAAAACTTCTCTGGGCAACATCAGAGCTTCATCTATGCATCAGATTTCTTATGACACCACTATAATTAAGAATTTCATTACCTCCTGCCTTAGTCTTTCCAAACAAGTCACCTCTCCAAGCCCAGAGGTAATTGGGAAAAGGACACTTCATTGCAGAGGAAGCTGGGGAAGGAGGGAGAGACAAATACAACCTCCTGTCCACAACCTCCTCCACCAGCCTCTGGCTCTCCCAAAAACATTAGGCTGGCCAAAGAAGAGAAAAATGCCTTTGTGACTGGAATCCCTTGAATCTCCATTGACCCTGTTGTCCAAGCAGTATCACTATGGCAATAAGACCTTTTAGTATCAAGAGATTCAAAGAGCATAATTTGTCCCCTGCTTTGGGCTCTGGCTTCTGCTGGCATGCATCTGTCCCTCTTTTCCTGCCCTGTCCCTTTTTTCTGCCCAGAGACATTTTTCCTCCTCTGCCAGCTCCCAAGAGACAGAGCTACTTCACTCAGCTGCTCCTCTGAAGTCTGCAAAGGGACAAAGAATCCCACAAAGGCAATAAACCTGGACTGAAATTTTGTTTTGTTGAGAACAGCATACATGTCTCTATCGCATCTCCACTCAAGTAAATGGAGATATAAATGGAGACCCTATTGCACCTTCCCAAACCTAAAGGGGTTACTATTAAGCTGGAGAGGGACTTTGGACAAGGGCATGGAGTAACAGGACAAGACGGAATGGCTTCAGACTGAAAGAAGTCAGGATGAGATTAGATCTTAGGAAGAAATATCAGTGAGCTCCTGTCCAAAGCAGAAACCATCCTGCCAATCCCCAGATCATGATTTGATCCAAGGCTTCTGCTCCCTCTGGGCATACAGGGCTCACCTAGCAAATGGGAGCCTTTGAGCAGCTCTGCCCCACAGCTTCAGGGACTGCTGGGTCTCTGCTGAGGAATGAACCACAAGCTATGCTCGAGGCATTAGACAAAAGGTGATGCTTGTCTGGAGATGCAAAGGAAAGAATTGAGAGGGAGTGGGAAGACCAAGCTCAACTCACCAAATTTTAGGCTGCTTCACTCTTAAGGCAGTGACTCCTAAGAAGAGCCCATCTCCCTCTGCAGCTCTGCAAGATTTATGTATTACGATCCATTTACACTGTGCTGTTGCTGCTATCAGCAAACAGTCCAGTGGCAACTTCTAGGACGAGTCCAGAAATCCCTCTGAGCGGTGTCAAGTCCCGTGTGAGAATGAGGAAGACAAAGAGACACAAGGACAGTCAGAAGGGTGTTTCCCAGCTAAAAATGTACTCATATCTCCAGGAACTCCATTCTTCTCTTTATAAGTGCCTTTCCAAACAGGCATCACTCCTCCTCCTTTTTACCTCCACATATTCTCCCTACCTTCTGCCCTGCAGTTGATCTCCATGTTCTCAAGTAATTGTGTTCTGTTTAACACAAGCTCTCTCCTTACACACCTCAACCACCCTTGAGGCTCTCCATGACCCTCCATCCCATGGTTTCATCCTTCATGGATTCATCATTGGTAACCAATTACCAGTCTGCTGCCACAGTTGGGACAAGGCAATTATAAGCCATAACAACATTGTAACTCCTAAGGTCTGGCTGAATCTGCAGTGCCTCAGACCACACCAAACACTGACACATTCGAATTCACAAGCATCTGATCCTAAGAAAGATAATATCCCAGTAACTGGTCCCAACAGCCACCTAAGGGGCAAACAACACCGAAACAAATGGCAGATGCAGAAGCCAAAAAACCAGTTCAGTCCTTGGCAGGACTTAGTAAGAGACTTCACAGTCCTTGCATCGAGATTTGAAGCACGGTTCTCTTAAAATTCCGAGATTGTCTGCAATTCTTTCCCATCTTTACCAGGCAAAACTAAATGGATAGAGAAGGGAAACAGCAAACTTGCATCCATTCACTGGGAAAGCCATGGGAGCAAAGAGCAAGCAGGTAAACATGCATCAGTAGGATGCCAAAGTTTAGGACTCCTTAACAAGTGAGGCATGAAAGCAGTAACATATGTTTTTCTGCTCCATAAACCCCAGGGATCTCAGGTTTTTCCATGGCAAACAGAGACTTCTTTTGCTCGCAGATAAGAGTCCCCATAATCGCAGGCAGTCAGAAAGGGCTGCTGCTTTCCCACTGCTTGGCAGAGAGTGAGGAAAAGCATGGGAAATCGCCTGGGGGATGAGAGAGGAAGGAGAAGGAGAGAAAAATCAGGAAACATATTCAGCCACACAGCCTGAACGCCGAAAGCACTGCAAAGAGGAACCTGCTTGGGAGGCCAGTGCATAAGCAAGGATTAAAAACCTATGTCTTTTTGGGTGCTGGGGCTGAAGCACTCATCTTCCAAGGGGCAAAGGTACAGCAGCCAAATTTGGCACTGCCCTATAGCTTTTTCCCTTGGGCCTCTTAAGCATTTCTTTCCTTTCCCCTGCATCTATCCAGGTGTCTCCCACACAATACCTCACAGCACTGGGGGTTTTAAGTCACGGTCGGCGGAGCGGCGGCAGCGCCGGCCGAGGTACGGCCGGGAGTGAGGGCCGGGTCAGGCTGTCCAAGGGGAGAGCAGCAACAGCAACCAACACCCGAGCAGCAGCAGCAGCAGCCCAGAGCCCCCTCTGTACCGGGCAGCTCACGGCGGCGGAGCGAGCGAGCAGCGGGCGGAGCCGGGAGAACGCGGCGGTTTCAAACCGGCCCGGGCAGCGCGAGGGGCCGGGGCCGGCGAACGGGAGCGGCTCGGTGGTGCCGCGGGGATGGCGCGGGGATGCTCTCGCAGGCAGCGGCTGGCACGGGCAGCTGTTCGCACGCGCGGCTCTTGTCCCAGCGCTGTGTCAGCGGTGGGCGCAGAGAGGGCGCCGAGGCGCCCCAGCACACGCAGCAGAGTCAGTTGCCTCAGATGCCTCGAGACGAGAGGACCAGGAAGAGACCTCACCTCTAGGTGTCTGCGGGGAGAGTGCCAAGAGGATGGAGCCAGGCTCTTCTCGGTGGTGCCAACCACAAGGACAACAGACCGATGCGCAGGAAGATCCACTTGGACATGGGGAAGAACTTCTTTACTGTGCAGGTGACCAAGCCCTGGAGCAGGCTGCCCAGAGAGGTTGCGGAGTCTCCTATTGTAGATATTCCAGAACCACCCAATCCTGCACAATGTGCTCCAAGGTGATCCTGCTTGAGCAGGGAGGTTGGACCAGATGACCCACTGTGGTCCCTTCCAGCCTGACCCATTTTGGTTCCGTGATTCTGTGGGTGCAGGCTCTTTCCAGATACTACAAATACGTTTCCCAGTCCACTGCAAGAAGAGAGTTAGGGGGGAAAAGCTACATGGGTAACAGGAGTAATGTGAGGAATACAGAGATGGTAATTTCTCAGCACCTGAGCACAGCCAGCTTCTCCTAAGAATCTTGACAGTGTAGAAAGACGGCAGAAAGGAGTGATGCCCACTAGCTCATTCCACTGTTTCCAAGGGGTTTGGAGAGAAAGTGAGCCCAATGCCAGTGGTAAGAGATTCCTTGAGCCTGAGCTGAGCCTCTCGAGCATCTCCATCTCCTTAGCCTGAGGGTTTCTAGTGCCATCCCACCACTCTTTGGGGCATCATCTCCTGGCCTTTCCCGTGGGATTCTTCTACAGCATCACACCAACAGAAGCAAAGCAATAAAACCTCCTGGCAAGCTGCCAGTTGATCACCATCACCACGAGCTGCACACAGATCTTACCACTAGCCACAAAAGGTCAGCAAAGAACATCCCTTAAACCTGCATTTCTACCCTACAGTCTGCCCAAAGCTCTTGATCACAGTCTAGGATCCCTTTTATTTGGCTATCATCTGCCTTCAGTTTCTTTTCAGGAAATTAATGAGGTGCAACCCAGGAAACTAAAAAAAGATCAAATAAAATAGAGATAGTCATAATCTCCCTATGATAAAGAATACACTCAATACCCTCTCTTGGGCAGATGTTGATTATAATTTATCACTATGACCTTCAGCAGTTTCTTGATTAGCCCTAATTATACCTTACATCTGGGATCCCAAGGAGTGGTACAGCCTGGGACAAACACACGCAAGGCATGTCTCATGTGTTGATTATCTTTTGTCTCTGAGGTGGAAGAACACAGCCATTAGCAGAAAGAAACAACAGGGCTTAACATGGGAAACAGCAAACAGATGTGGATATAGAAGGGGTTAACAAGGAATAACAGCTCCTGCGACTGCAGGGACAATACTTCTCCATTCCATTTGTTGTAGTACACCTTTAACAGACAGTGGCTGTGCTTCCAAAGACACAGAGATTTCCACCAAGGTTCATGCCCTACGTTTTGGAACAACCCACCACATTTTGAACAGACAAAAATAATCAAGCCCATTACAAACAAACACTGCCAAAATCCTGTATCTATTGCACAGGGACTTATCCCCATCACAGAGGACATCCAGCAGGAGCTGTGCTGGGAATGGATGGTGTGCCCTGCTCAGCAATAGGTGCCTCAGCTGTGGGTACATGCTTTAAGGCAAGATCTTCTCAGGCAACCAATTGATTTTTTTGGGTCAATTTGAAAAGCCCTTGAGAGTCCCCCATGGCTAAGAATGAGTGATATGGGTTTGGAAACGCTGTTTCAGCCCCAAATTTCTGAACATACCCCTGCATGGTGAAGCAAGCCTCACTCCAAGGTGAGATCTATTCACCTTGAAACAAAACCCAACCTCAGCCATGAGAATTTAGCATAGAAAAGGCATCTTAATCCCTGGTTTTATTCCAGAGTGATCATCACAGGAAATAAAGCTGCAAAGTTGAAACACATTTTTGCACAAATCACATTTTTCCTCTCCCAAAACCTTCCCCCAGAACTGTTTAGTGTCTCTATTTCTTCAAGGTACCTCTCTCGAGCCTCTCACGATCAGAGGGCTGGAGCACGTCTCCTGTGAAGACAAGCTAAGAGAGGTGGGGCAGCTACTGACTTTAAACTGAAAGAGGGTAGGTTTAGATTAGATATTAGGAAGAAATTCTTCACTGTGAGGGTGGGTGAGGCACTCATACAGGTTTCCCAGAGAAGTTGTGGCTCCTCCATCCCTGGAAGTGCTCAAGGTCAGGTTGGATGGGGCTTGGAGCAACCTGGTCTGGTGGAAGGTGTCCCTGCCCATGGCAGAGGGTTTGGAATGAGATGATCATAAGTTTCCTTCCAACCGAAACCATTCTATGATTCTATGTTTGGAGCATGTTTGTCTCCAGTGTCCAGTCCCCAGGGATGACTCATTATTCACAACCACTTGCATAAAGCTTGTTTAATCATACTTATCGTCATTAGAAATTACAGCTGTTTTTCTTCATTTTCTAAGCACTTTGCAGGCTACATTAACAAATGTGTGCCCAGGAAATTATTGGCCAAGTCTCAGAGCATTTACAATGGGTTTTATACAAATGCTTTCAGCTTCATGTGGAAACAGGCAAGGGGAAATCATCATGTCTGTAAAAGAGTCTCACAGTGCTACAATAGATTTTCCTTCTTGCCTGCTAGGAGCAAAATGAGTGTTTTGAATAAAGCTGAATAGCTGCTAGAAAAGAAAAGAAAAGAAAAGAAAAGAAAAGAAAAGAAAAGAAAAGAAAAGAAAAGAAAAGAAAAGAAAAGAAAAGAAAAGAAAAGAAAAGAAAAGAAAAGAAAAGAAAGAAAGAGAGAAAGAGAGAAAGAGAGAAAGAGAGAAAGAAAGAAAGAAAGAGAAAGAAAGAAAGAGAAAGAAAGAAAGAGAAGAGGTGGAGAAAGACTTTTTTACAAATGCCATGCCTTTGGCTGGAATCAGGCATATTCTGATCCAAGTGTTCTTGGGTACATGCGTACTTGCCCAGCATTGCAGAAATGAGCATGACTGGCAGGTATCTTTGGCCCTGTTGGTGCCAAAGCCCTCAGCAGAGTCTTTCCTCTGTTTTTGACCATAATCTCCTTCACATACCTCATATATAACCCATTATCTTGGGTTATACAGCACCTCTTACCTCAGTCTTGGATTCCCACCCCATAAGGACAGAGCCCTTTAGGGAAGCTGGCATTCTTCCCCTGGGCAGCACAGGTAAGAAGAGGCAGAAATTAGCCCCAAAAGGGCTTTGGAACAGCTACCTTCCATCTGTGACCACACAGAGACCTTCCATCCCCCAGCCAGGTGCTGGTCCCAGATGGCAGCAGTGAGATGTCCACATCTGGGTGTCACTTTGCTCACCCAAAGAGGGAATCAGGAGCGTTGCTGAGCTTATGCCCCCCCAGCTCAAGCCTGAAAATGGAGACTTGGCATGACAGTTTGGGGCAAGATGCTGCTCCCCACACGTCAGCTTGGTCAATAGGAGAAGGGAAGAGTTTTGTTCTCGCTGTGCTTGTGGTGGTGCAGTGTCACCAGCAGCAATGTGTGCAGTTGTGCTCAGCTCAGCCCTGTGCAGCATGTGGGCACAGCCCCGGGCTCTGCCCTTGGGTGGCCCACAGCTTTCTAAGAAGTCACTCTCCCACCATTGAAAAGCCACTGTGGAGAGGCAAAAAGTGCTTCCACACCTCAAAGCCTGCCTGGGTGGGAGGAGGAGGAGGAGGAATAAATCCCCTGGGAAAAAAATTAAAAAGAGCTTAGAAAGGAGGGAAATATTTCTTTGAAGATATAAATCCTACTTTGTGCATTTCAGCATGCCCTGGCTTGGGTCTCTCTCCACTCCTGGGAATGCCTAAGCAGCTCTTTGTGCCCTGCTGCTAAGGGGAGATGAGGAGATTGGGGTGCAGCATGGGGGACCCTGTCTGGCCCCACAGCCTCACCGAGGCTGTGCATCACCACAAGCATCATCTCCGGGGCACAGCTCTGTCCCTGAGCCAAGAGGGAGAAGAAAAGAGGTTTCCAGATTGCATACCTCGGCTCAGCAGCTCTGCAGAGCTCTATTCAACCTGGACAAAGGACAGGGGCCCTGGACAGCCACTGTGCTGGAGACCCCAGTGCTAGCCCTCCCCCAGGCTCTGGGTGTTAAAGTTCAAGCCTTGGAGCAAAACACTCTGCAAGGAGGGGAGGAAAAGGGAGGAAAGGATGCTTTCCATGTCACCAGATAGAAGTTTATCCATTTAGTTACTGGTAGTGTCCAAATACATGAGGGCTAGCCAGCTTTTCCACCATAAGAATGTGGTGCTGCTGTTCTCAGAGAAAAATCCTTTTCAGCTAATTAAACACTACCGCAATTCTGCATAAGCCATCTCAGAAAATTCTGAACTAATTTCAGAGCGAAAGGGTATTCTGACACACAAATTCCCTGACCTAACCTCAAACCATGGATGCAGCAGAACCATCACCCTGAGCCACAGTTTCCCAGTTCAAGGTTGTGCCAACAGTGCAACAAGATCAGCAGGTGAGGACTGTGTGGCTCATTTGATTTTCATCCATCTGCTGGTGGAGACATGGAGTTTGCTTAGCAAGGCAAGAAGATGAGCATAGATAACTCATGGGCAGAGCCTTGATGGACCTTCTCAGGGCCAAGGACACACAGCACAGTCAGATCTGCTGGATCAGCACCCAGCAGTGCTCCCATCCCAGCATGCGGGAGGAAAGAAGTGATTTATGTAGCTGCAGAGCTTGGGGTGGGTGTTTTCATTCCTCCCTTGGTCTTCCTGGAAGACTGGTTGGAATTGTGGAATCATTAGGGTTGAAAAGCCCTCTCACATCAAATCCAGCCATTAACCCAACACTGTCAAGCCTACCACTAACCCATGTCCCCAGGTGCCACATATACACGTTTTTTCCAGGTGACTTCACCTCTTCCCTGAGCAGTCTGTTCCAATGCTTGACCACCCTTCCAGTGAAGAAATTTTTCCTTATATCAAATCTAAACCTTGCATGGTGCACCTTGAGGCCATTTTCTCTCGTTTTGTTGCCTAGGAGAAGAGACAGACCCCCACCTGGCTACAGCCTCCTTTCAGGTAGTTGTAGAGAGTATTAAGGTTCCCCTTCAGTCTCCTTTTCTTGAGGCTAAACATTCCCAGCTCCCTCAGCCTCTTCTCATCAGGCTTGTGCTCTATCTCCTCTGTGTTTTTGTGGTCACCACGATCGCCCAGAACAACCAGAAAATTGAAATGGCCACAATTCATCCAAGGGCAGGTGTCTAAATAGACCAGATGAATGGCCTCACACACATCCCGAGTGCCAGGGCATGAGCCCAGCCCAAAATGAAAGGGCATTCATCCCTTAAACCCAGAAAGCCCTGCCAGTTCACCTTCAAGGAACTTCTGCATCCTGGCATGGAGAGGACAAGGCCACAGCTGCCAGGGGATTGTCATCCTGTTGCCAGCAAAGGGACAGCCACAGAAATTCTGCACGTGGGGTGACATGAAGCAATCAGACACGACAGGTGGTTCCATGGGTAGGACCACGTATAAGACACCAACAGGCTTATTGAGGGCAGTAGTTCTCAACCCTTCTGTTCCTCATTCTCACAGAAGGACAAAAATTCACACCATCCCCCCAAACAGCATTCACCATGAATTGCAGAGGAATATAGAACAGGCCCAGCCTGGCAGCACGTTGTCAACTGGCAGCAGGGAGGGAAGGAAGAGGTCACAGCAGCAAAGCACTAAGATGAAGGCTGGAAAATCTGAGGGATGGAGAAGATAAAGGGGTTGGCGTCATTCACCTGCATTGCTTGCAAGAATTGGGTTTTGCTCAACGAAAAACTTCTTAAAAGCTTTGCAGGGAAGGAGAGCACTCAGGACAGAGGCACCATGACCCCACAGAACCTTTCTGACAGCTTTGAGGCATGAATCAATTAAAGCAATCACAGAGCAAAGGTTAATCAGTAGCAAGTACATCTTAAGAAATAAGTAGTCTTTTAAAAAGCAAGTGCTTTTGCCAATTCCCCCCTCCCCATTTTCTAAAGTGTCTTTTATTTCTCCAGCTCTGGAGACCTTCCAAGGTAAGGTCAGTGATTAAGAGCAGCTGCCGAAAGGGCCAGACTGAGTCGGTGGCGGCAGCCGGAGCTGCCGGAGCAGAGAGGACCGGACCCGTAATTGTCACTGACGCTCAGTGCTGTAAAAATGTCTCAGGGATTGAAAACCTTCCAGGGCCTTCCAGGCTAATTGGAGCAGATGGAAACTGGAGAAACAAGGAATTGCTCACAGTTGCAATGGAGAACAGAGGAAATGAAGCAGGAGAGTAAGGCAGGGGTTGACTCTAAAGCATTTTGCACAAGCAGTGAGACTCCAGCCTGAGTGTGCTGGCCGACAACGATGCTCTGAGCTGCTCCCAGCCCATGCCCTACTTGCAGATATGTGCTTCTTTCTTCTCACAGCCAGCACTGGAGCTGACGTCAGAACAGCCCCTCTGGGCAGGAGCCACAGCCTCATTCACACATGAACTCATTCCCCCACCCAGCCCTGCCCTCTTTCCCTGCCTGCTGCTATTCTCGTGCTCCCTGTTGCTATTACAGCACACCACCATCTCAGCTAACCTCTCCCCTGGCACCTTTCTGTGCAAGTGTTGATGAAAGAAAAGAGCTGGCGCACTGTGGTGGCCCCAAGAGCTTTCCTTGGCACCAGACCTGCAGAGGATGAGTCCCAGGACGCAGTTTCTCAGTTCTCTCTTGCTACAGAATTGTGTGCACTCACACAGACTACAACTGCTCAGCCACTGGGAAGGACCCAGGCCAGGAGTATGGAGAGTCCACCCTAATCCTGAGAGCAGGTTCTCGTCATGCTTAACACAACATCTTCCCTGGAGACACTACAAAGACTGGCAAGGCAAACAGTGACAGGAGAATAGGATCACTGTAAGGCCAGGACATGGGCATGTTCATAAAATCAATGTATTGCAGAATGGTTTGGGTTGAAAGGGACCTTCAAGATGAGCTGGTTCCAACCCACTGACATGGGCAGGGACATCTTCCTGTTCAAGCTTCTAAAATATCACTGTTTCTACTCCCCTCCTCTCTTCCTGGAGAGGGCAAGAAATGCAGCAAATGCCAACATCCTACTGGTGGGGAGAATAACAGGGAACATGACCAAAGACACCCTCCGTTTACTGGGATTTTATAAAATGCCAAGCCCTCAGCCTCCAAAACGCAGGCAGCTGTGAGTTCTGCTTGCATGCTGCTCAGAGAGCAGTGACCAGCACATGCAGAGCAGGATGAGGACAAGGTGTTGAAGAGAGGAGCAGCTGCAGGCAGGTTCCCAGCTACCTCACACCCCGTGTCTGTAGCTGGAGCAGAGGGTGCGAGGTGGACCCAAGCCTGTGCACCCTCAGGACTCATTCTGCCATGAAGGCACAGCCCAGGGCACATCACAGGTCACGTCTCCAAGCTGCTCTACCCACACCAGCTCTTTCCTTCCACTAACATCTGTAACACAAAGCATCTTCCAACCTTTTATCCCACCTGCTCGCCTAAAACACAGCCCAAGACCCTTGTTTGCTGCACACTGCAGAGGTCTGTGGGGCAGTTCTAAGAGCCAACACATAGGATATAGATCCACGATGAGGTGCAGTCCTTTTCCTGCAAAATATCCTGAGATGTGGAGTCAGGTTTGGACCAAAGCCAGGCTGTTGCTGCACATGTACATGGTGTTGCAGTCTACAGGGAACGAGCACTGCAGAGCTCCCTGCAGCCTGTCCCCCATGCAAAGCCACTGAGCTGGGGCTTTGCCAATGGGCAGGATCTGCTCCACACTGGAACACGTGTGTCTCAGCTGCTGGGTGGTAGCTTCTGATAGTGTCTACACACAACCAGAATGGTTTGCCCGAAGGAGGGCCTCTGGAAGGAAAGAAGGGCACATTGTCAAAGGACCACAAAATCCTTTAAAAAAAACCTCACAACTTTTTCTTTTATTTTGGCTGATACTTTATCACACTAAGTGAAACTGTATGGTAACAACTTGTACAGAGGTACCTTGTGAGCTGCAGGCAGTCTCACAACAAGCTGACACCACTAAATTTAAATAACTGTGTTTCCATCACCAGAAATGATACATAAAGCTCAAAAGACACCATTTGCTCACCTCCTTGGTCCAATGTTATGACATAAAGAAGTCACAGGACTGGTCATGAGAACAAGCTTTGTGTTTGCATTCTCTGCAAGTATTTCAAATTGCCCTGAAAATCTTGCACACCTTTTAAACATTTCAATAGTAAAGTTATTAAGGAAGAGACAGCTTTGGCTCCCTTCACATTCAGAACAATTTTTAATTAAAATCCAGCTGGTCTTATGGTACATTATGCCTTTTTTTGTTGTTAAGTGCAGCTTAAAATCTTTGAGCACCTGTAGGAAATGATTTCTGTTCTCTTTTGTCCTTCCACGTGGTATCATCTCTCAGAACTTATCAGGGGAGATGCTACATTGTGAGGTCAGGATTCCCAGAGAAAGCAAAGAAGTGAAGGTGATGTCCACCGCAGGCTGGACCTCCAGATAATCAAAGTTTGCACTTAGCAACTTAAAGTTGTCCCGGTACCAGTCCGCAGGTTCACATCAGCCGAGTGCCTGATACCGAATTAAAATTCACTCCTTCTTAGAAGCAAAAATTCCGCTGTTTCGTTGCTAATTGTGGTTATGCCTACAAATAACGTGGAAGCATTCGGACAACAACAGCAGACTAAAGCCAGAGTCAAATCCCGTTTCAGCTGCAAACCGAGCTGCTCTCCAAAGAGTTGCCTATCACAGCTGCCAGGGTGACATGCAGCATCAGGGCAGATGGTGGACCCTGGTGCTGCTTCCAGCCTTTCTACCCAAGTTGTGATTATTTACAGCTGTTCTCAGATGTTACCTCTTCACGGGTTATTTGTTCCTGAGACAACCTCTCCCGCTCACACGCTAGGCAAGCTCAGAGGAAGAAAGAGAGAGGCTCCTTTCTCCCTTTTACTATGGAAACAGCCCTTTATCCCAAGAATTGCAAATGCTCCGCCGCCGTTTCCCTCCCACCACTGCCCCGGCTACAGCGACCCCATGAGCCACCCACCGCTCCCGTCTCATCCCGGCTCCCGTTTATCCGCTCAACAGGTCACAGCCAACTCATCCAGCTCGGACCCCGCGTGGAGCAGGACTCCTGAGCACCTTCTCCTCCCCAGCAAACTACTAGAAAACCCCCCGCTCACAAATCACCCCCTCCCCTCCCCTTTTGTTATCGTTTCTCCCCATTCTCCGGCTCTCGGGGCTTTGTCTGTCGCCGCAGCCCAGGCGGGAGCCGGGTCAGTCGCCCGCTGTCGCATCCCAACCAACACGCTCAAAAATGCACAGATGACAGAGGGAAAGTCAACTAAATCTCTCCTCCTCGGGGATAACTTTCAAGGCAAGCAGGGAAGGGCAGGCAGGGGTGAAGTTCAGCAGGCAGGAGCATCTTTGAGAGTTGGGAGGGAGCAGGTCACTCACCGCGCCGTGACGCACATGGAGGGGATATTTTTGCTTTCCGCTGCACTTGGGTTGCTGTGTCCTCTGTTTGTCACACTCCGGGACGCGAATGGTGGCACCGCTGTGTGACACCCGGTATTAGACAGGCTGCTGGAGCCGGGCCTCCCACGGTAGGAGGGGCCATGAGAGGCTTAATAAATTCAGTCCCCAAGGCTAGAAAAATTAAAATCTCACCATGGGACACAGGCAGCTGCTCATCGCATGGCTCTGGGAGACACGGGGGACTTGGGGATGAACCTGGGATTGATTCATTTATCCCTTGCCCACCCTGAACAGGAGAGGCAGGTGTTCACATCCCACCTTGGCAGAATTGAGTGCCCAGAAGATGGGGGTTGAGGAAATATCCCAAAGGAGATTTGGGAAAGATGTGTCACCATTGACCTTCAGAATTAAAACTCCTGAACCTCCTCCATGAAAATATTTTCCATGGCTGTAAGCCCCAGGCAGGAATCCACTGCACCAGATTTCTGAGCAACCCCGAATGCAAAACTGCTTATTTTACTTGGGGTTTTGCATGGTTTTGGGCTTTAATATCAAAATCCTATTAGAGTTATAACTTCCTTTGAAGGGGGAGAGGGGACAGGTCAGTACAACAAAAGCAGGTTGTATTTTGTAACCTCCAATGCACCCTGGACTTTCAGAGAGCCAAAATACTATAATAAAGTTTCTCAGGATAGGCACAACCTCATGCAGCTCCTCCTGCCCCATAAAAACTCTTCACTGCTTTAGAAGCTGAATGAACATTTCCTCCAGCCCCAGAGGGCTCTCTGAAACACCACTCATGCAATCTCTTCATCCCTGTAATTTCTCATATTGGGATTTTTCTTGTTAGATGAAAAGACAGATCAGGGGGTCCCTCAAAAGCAAAATCAGCAAACTGCCCTTGGAAACAGAGAGGGCAAGAACAGGCCAGAAAGGATGGTCCAGCAGTTTTTGTGCAGCTCACATTGCAAAGAGAAACTTTTAATTAGAAGATGAGTTACAGAGGTGACAGCCTGGTTCACTCCGAGACTTAACGATGAGCAGAAGGCATGTAAGAGTTTCACTTTAAAACAGTCTTGCTAATCCTTACTTAGCACTTGGTCCTAAAATAACATCACTCTTCCTGTGGAATTTGGAAAATTGGAATCAAATAAATGCAGGAACCACAAGACATGAAGGTAGAAGCAACTGGCTTTACTGCTGGTGGTTTTCCAGCTAACACTTAGCTGGCTGGAGTAAAAATGCGTGGGACTGTATGTGATCCTCTAGAAAAATTAGTTTCTTTATGGTCTAATTCCCAGAAATCTGATAAATAGGGCAGGAAAGGGTGAGATTAAGAAGACTGGAGGCACTAATGAGATTTAGGAAGCAGCAGCTTTTCCAGGTACCCTGCAGTTTTAATCTCCTGAGTTGATCCACTGGATTTTTCTCCTTATGTATTTGGGCCATGTTGAGCCCAGCTTCGTCACGGGGCAACACTGAGGTCCTGAAGGTCTATGGCCAAGGATAGCACAGCATGGGGGTGGCCTGAAAGGTTTAAGGAATAGGGGAGAGCACAGAGAGCCTGAGAACTTTGCTCTGCCTTTGAAAATGGTAGTGGGGTCAGCAACTCCCCAAAGTAACTTCTGTAGGGCCCTCACCATCATCCCTGTTCAGGCTGCCATTCTTCCATCTGCTGCATCCTCATGGTGTGGGTGAACCCCAAGGGTTACAGGAGGATAAAGGGACAGGGTTGAGCAAAATTATCAGCCAAGAAAGCTCTCTACAGTGGAAGGAAGAGCCTTGGGACATTTGTCCTCTCCTAACACAATGCCTTGGCAGCATGAGAGGCTAGCCTGTGTCCCCATCATGTCCCCCCATCCCACACAGCACATTTGCACAAGGAACAGCTGCTGGACTTCCAGAGCAGTTAACGATGTCCCCATGAGATTTATGACAGAAATGGCACCATTTATGGCAATTCCAGGAATGATAAAGGAAGCGGGGGGAGAAGGAAGTGACCTGAGCTGATCCAAGCTTCAGAAACAAAGCCATGGGCAAGCAGCATTTACTTTTTGCGACAAGTAATATCCCACCAAAAAGCAGAAATGTCAGTCCCTGGAGGCACACAGGATGGGCTGAGGCGGGGGGAAGGGACCCTGGCCAGCTCCAAGCCCCATCACAGGAGAGCAGAGGCTCCTCCAGACCCTCAATGCACAGCATGTCCAAGCATAAAGATGCTCACAGTCAGCTTCACATCGAGCCCCAGAGGATGAGGCTGCAGGGGAAGGGGGGGGGGGGGGGGAGGCCCTCTTGCCATCTCCCAGCCTGAACCCTTTGACACACAGCTGTAACACACAAAAAACAGGGAGAGCATCAGCACCCCCAAAGTCTTGGTGTGGAGAGACTCAGGGTAAAGCAGAGGCAGAGTGAAAATGGGGAGCAGCAGCTTTTGCAGGATGCTGGGGAGCCTCCGTGGAAACCTGGGCCTGGCCCTGCTCCTGCATCCTGGGACATCTTCATCAACACTTCTCAGGCTGCTTGGGTTGAGCAGAGCTGTTTTTAAATGTTCTTACTCCCAAGAAATGCTGTTGTCCCTTGCCAAGGATGGCAGTGGCTGTGGATTATGGTGCAAAGTCCAACCAGTTGTGCCCAAGATGTGTCAGTTTCTTCTGGAGTGTGCAACCGACCAGATACAAAACTTACCCCAAGAGTCAAAATATAAACTCCCAAAAATCACCACACACAGGCAGAATTGCCAGGCAAGATCTCCCGAGTCCTGGGGCTCCTCAGCAAGGGGCTCTGGAGCTGACACAGCCTTGTATGAAGGGGGAAAGGGACAGTCCTCACTCTTCTCCCTTATTTCGTGGCTGTCCTTTAAGAAATGTCATCCTTTTGGTCTTTCCTGGCAGAAATCAGGGGATTGCAACACACCCAGGAGGATACAACTTGAGGTACCCTGAGAGGGCAAGGGACTCCCAGAGGGGGAAATCATGCAAGCACCAGTGAGGAAGAAGAGGGTGTGATAAAACATGCCTTGGCCAAATTTTTCTCTGTCCAAAAAAAGGAATGTGGCGAATGGTGAGGGAGGAACATGATAGATCTCAGGAGTGAAGCATGTCAGGGTTTTGTTTCTTGAGCACACAGGCAGCTGCTCTGAGCTGCCTCCTCCTCCTCCTCCTCTTTGGTGGGTGAACCTGGAGGTCTGCATTTCCCCTGCCCTGATGTTTCCTCCCTCCAGAGTAGTGGGGACACCCTGCTGCTCCTCAGGAGGGACATCCCAGCAAGATCCCCCATTACCCCAGGGTTATAAACCACCCTTCAGGGAACTGAGCAGCCAGAGTTTTGTGGGGACTCAGAGCTGATGTCCCATTTTGGACTAGCAAAGATGGTTCCTACCACTCAGGTTCTAAAAACTGTGCTGTTCCCCGCGTCTGGGACCTACATGGTGGATTCTTCAGGTGGAAAAGAAATGGGACAACTTACAGTGTCCTTGAACTGGGCTGTTCCCAAAGCCTGTGGGGCTTCAGAGTGACTACAGAACACAAAGGCCTTGAGTGAGAGGTGGGGTTAGAGGCTGATGAGGTCAGAAAATGTGAGGAACAGAAGAAAGCAGTGGATGCTTCCCATTTAGGGACTCACCATTCATGCAGCCACGAGGCTGGGGAATGAAAAAGGGTGGGACTGAGGGAGCAGTTTTCCCCCCAGTTCACTGCCCTCCTGTGCCAGTCCAGACTCACCTCCCAGTCCACCTTTCAGCATTCCAGCTCTCCACTTCAGGTGAGAAAAGAGAGGACTCTTACCTGCCCACTGCCCTCCAGGGCACGATCCAGGCACACCTAAGCCCTGGACACCATTACAGCTGCACACGTGGCCAGCAGGACTATTCTGACTGCCAGAAGAGCTTTTAGCCCCAAATTTATGCAGGTTAGTGGTTTTAGGGAGCAAGGTGTGGGATGAGGGACGAGTCGTGGTTCACTTCACCCCTGACTGCATTCACAGGGGAGGAGCCTCTGCCCAACAGCCTCTCTCAACCCTGCCAGCCATCGTGGCACAGTGCCCCTTCTCCTTTACCAGCCTTAACCAGCATGTCACAGCAGACCTCGCCCACCAGAAAGTCCCACCAGACCTGGGGGAAGGATGAGGGTGTGGGTGAAGCCAGAATAGGGACCCATGCTGGGATGGGAGCAGAGGGCTCACACATAACCCTGTGGGGAACACATTTGCCTTACAAGGCTGCTGTGACTTAAAAATGTGAGAGGAGCAAGGCTGGAGGTGGGGTGATCACAAGGGAACAGACAGAGCGGGACACCAGATTCCGTATCAGCATGATCTCCTTATCCATGCCGATGCAGCCCGGCTGCCTTCACTGTGCATCCTCCAAAAGAAACATTAAAAGATTCTTTTTACGTTGCTCATAGAAAATGAACATAAAAGGAAAGGCCTCTTTGGTGCAGCTGCCGGGAGAGGGCATCACAGCCCCAGGAATGGAGAAGGATGGGGCAAGCCCAGCCAGTTCCCTGTTCACCGTGTTCAAGCCGCACATCCTCCTCGAAGATGAGCTTCAGAACCAAAACCTGGAAGCCTTCTGGGTGCTGCTAGAAAATGAGAGACCCAGTCAAAGCACCCTGTGCATGAGGAGCTGCAGTGTTCCTGCAGCATGTGATGAAGAACACCTCTTCTCTGTTGTACCTGCCAGGGTATTGCTTCTCCAACCACTTATTCCCCCATTTCATTCCTAAATAAACTAATATCCTGCAGTTACACACAGAATAACTGCTCCCACTGGGATTTAGCTGCCTGTTTGCTGTGTCTGGCTCAGACCTGAAGCTGTTTTTTCCCCAAAGCTTTTTCCTGTCTTTCCTCCCCTGCTCCCCCTCCACAGATCAGCTGGTCTAACGCAAGGCATCGTTACCTTGTATCCATCTCCAGAATTATTTATCTGACTCCAAAACTATTAAGCTATGAAATAAGCCTTCACAATTATTTGGTTTTAAATTTGGTTAGGAATTTACCTTCAAGGAAAGCTGCTTCAGGGTCTGAAGAGCCTTCAGACAAGTTATACTTCATTGAAATCAACATCAACCATTTCTTAAAGCCTTGACATCATTCAATGGTCAATAGCCCCATCCCCCATCAACTTCTGGGCATCTCAACCAAGGGAAGAAGCCTCAAAGACAGAAAGTTCTCCCCAGAAATCATGGATAATGGTAGCTAGCTAGAATTCACTATGGTCCCTCCATGGGGCAGGGGGTAGAGCCATCAGACACCAAGCCAGCTGTAATTTCAGGGGCACTTTGTGGGGTACATTACCATGAGCAAAGTTTGCCTGGTACTCTGCTTTGTGAAGCTTCAGAGGAAGAGGTGTTGTTCAGTCTGCAGAAGAGAAGACTCCACGGAGACCTTGGAGCACCTTCCAGTACCTAAAGGGGCTACAAGAGAGCTGGAGAGGAACTTTGGTCAAGGGCATGAAATGACAGGACAATGGGAAATGGCTTCAAACTGAAAGAGGGAAGGTTTAGATTGGATATTAGGAAGAAATTCTTCACTAGGAGGGTGGTGAGATACTGGCACAGGCCGTCCAGAGAAGCTGTGGATACCCCATCCCTGGAATTTTTCTAGGCCAGGTTGGATGGGGCTTTGAGTAACCTGGTCTAGTGGAAGGTGTCCAGTGTTGGAACTAGAGAATCTTTAAGCTCCTTCCAACCCAAGCCATTCTATGATTCCATGAAGGGGAGGTGGTGCTGGCCCAGTCAGATTTCCTTTCTCTCATGGGATGAGGACATCCAACATTGGATGCTACCACATCATGGCAAAGAGAACCACCCCAAATCCCAGCCAGTTTGGCTGCAACATTCCCCTTGCTCAAATGATGGGGCCCCCATCTTTGTAAAACATAGCTTGATGGGTATCTCCTCTGGCTTTCCTGAAAAAGAGCTGATGGAAAGCAGTCTTCAGCTCCAGCATCTCTTCTGGGAAAAGGAGATTTTATAGAGTTACATGGATTTCTTTACTATAGTTGGTCAAGTCCCCCATTCAAGGTGTTCCCTTTTCTCTCAGTGACTTCTCTAAAACCTGGCTCAGCTGACTCACAAGAGCTTGGCAGAGCTTCTCACTGATCCTTACCCCCATGTTCCACAGATGCTGACCTCAGAAAGTGCTCTCAGCACTGGGTTGGGCTTCTCAGACTTCAGAGTAAAACAGCCAGGTCAGATAATACCCAGGCAGTACAACAAGCTCCGGTTCTTGTCATCTGCCTTATCCTACCAAGCCTGAAAGGAAAAGTGATGCTGGGAAGGTGGTACACACACCCATCTCAAACCCATCCCAATTTCCTCCTCCATACCAGAAGCTTCAGACACCAAACTTTACCTGCAGAGAAAACAAGCATCCAAGGTTCCTTCTCTTCTTCAAGCTGCAGTCTAGATCCTGCTTCCAGCCTGCTTTCCAGAACATTAACTATGTCCAAACAAGTTAAAACAAGTGGTGAAATTCACACTTGCTGCAACAGCTTTTAGTGTAGTCACTTTGCTCAATCAAGATCTGATTAATCTAAAATAGGTCAGAGAAACACAACCCCTCCTTCAAGCACCCCCATTCATTTCTGCCATCACTGCAAGGGTCATTGAAACAGCAAGTCAAGCAGAACCAAGTAATTAATCAAGGTTTTATTTAAGGTTTCAATTTTATTTTTAAAATGGCTGAGCTGACCTGGCACATTAAACAAACCCAGCAGTACAGTACAGGAGAGTTATGCCAAGACAGCATGAAGAGAAATACATTATCCAGCGGATTTTAAAACTGCAACAGCCCCTGTTTATCCAGGTGGGACAAGACACAAAGACATCTACCGACAGCATAAAGCTGCAGTCAGAAATCAGTAGGTGCAGAGCAAAAAGCCTCCTTTACAAACACGAGACCGAAGTTGGGCGGCTGCTGACATGATCCCAAAGCAGAGCCGATCGCAAACAGACACAGCGCCGATGCTGCAAGGCAGGAGGGAACGAGCTGCTTGTCATCCACAGAAGCCTGAGTTAAATTTGTTTCAGCTGTTTCACACATTCAGGAAATCTGGCCTCTCTCTTCAGTTCCTTGGCACATCAAGGCCATCTCCTCCATTCTAACTCCACTTTTCCCTTTCAGCTGAATTTTGTCATTTTTTGTGAACCTCCTGGATTAGCTCCAGCTCTTAGCACAGGCTGTGACTCAGAGCCATATTGCTGCTCCAGTCTCCACTTTCAGCACCTTTTCCTTTCCCAGGCTCCTTTCTGCTCTCCTCCTTCAGAGACGCTGCTGCCTTGGGATGCAGCAGGCTGCTGTGGCACTCCCTGAATTTCCTTGGCAATTGTGTAATTGAAGTTTTAACCTTTGCTTCATCCTACCCCTCGGACCAACTCTGTCTCTTTCCTACCACTCCCTCTAGGCTCCATTTTGGCAGCAAGTTTCTGTCCAGCTCCCATCTGTATTGCAGTTTTGTTTCTGTTGGCCATTCCCTGTCAAAGCTGCCTCTCTAAGATCCCACCTTTGCCACCATGAGTTGCCATTAGCCACAAACTATGAGATCCTACAGCATTCATTATACATATGCTCCATCCAGTTAGGCTTACCATCCCAAAATACATCTACAGGCTCTCTATTACAGCTGAAAGAAGCCATTACATAGTCTTACTATTTTATGGGGGAAAGATGAACAGATAATCAGTTCACCTTTAACAATTTTAACATTTGAAGATGTTGTCATTCCCCAAATGGACCATGTAAGCTCTTAATTAGGAATGGGTTTCAAACAAATATTACTCTTGGAAGCTGGTCAGAACCAATTTTGCTGTCAGTCAAGACGGGTGGGTTCTAAGGAAGCAAGCACCTACTACAGACCATTGCAATCATTTCTCGCACAGAACTCTGCTGCAAATGTGCCCTACTTACACCGACCTGCGGCAATTCGAGTGACAGATGGGTTAGGATGCTAACAGAGATCTCAGCTAAGGTAAGAACAGCCAGACTTTTACACACCTCACATTCCTGACCAGGCAACATTCTCAGCACTGACTCAAAACCAACCCCCTGAAAACAGGCATCAAGCTGGCAACAAAACACTGCAGCAAGCCCAGCTGCTTCGCAAAACAGTGGCTTTTGTGCCGATGTGGTGTCTACCCACCAAACTTCTTCTCAAGCCTTAGCCAGATCGTTTAAGTTAACTAAGTGTCTCCATGGAAACCTCCGTTCTCAAGGAGCCTTCTTTGCTGGAGAAATCCCTGCACTCCTTTTGTTTAAAAGGGGAAGACTGTTTGGTAGGAGCATAATGCCTGCCTAGAGAAGAGCCTGTAGCAACTAATCAGTCAGACTTATGTTCTTTAAAAACACATCCATTCAATGAAGACATTGCAGGGATGGCTAAAGGTGTGCTATTGCTGCTGCAACCAGCCAGTTCTGCTGTGCCCTCCAACCCTGTCCTGGCTCTTCACTCTCAGCCTCACAGAATATCCTGAGTTGGAAGGGATCCACAAGGATCATCGTGTCCAGTTCCTGGCCCTGCACAGGACAACTCCAAGAATCACACCATGTGCCTGAGAGTGTTGTCCAAATAACCTGCCTTCTTCCTACATGGTCTCCATATCCCTCTCACACACAAACTCTTGGACCCAAGTCAAATTGTTTTGAAAACCTCTAAACCCTACAAAACCCTAATAATTAAAGTAATACAAATCAATGGTCATTATTGAAACATAGGAAAAGTCTTATTGAAGCTACCAATTGATACTCAAATAAGATAATCTCTGTTTAAGAAAAGAAGATGAGTTTTAGCCTCTCCCTCCACCAAGCCCTTTGTAAACTGTAGGATATGAAATTAATTCTGGTATATGATTGCTTGAGATCCCTCAAAAAGGGAACCAATTTTCTGAAAGTACAGTTAAAACAATTGAATATTTAATGTTCTAATATAGAAGAAGGAACTTTAATATTAGCAGGCAAATAAATAATTAAGGGCTGTGATTAAAAGTGGTTTCAACTCAGGCAAATCAGTTAATAAGAGAAAGTTAAAGAAAAAAAGGCACCAAAGAAGTTGTCCAGTTGGAGTTGCTTTCAAGTAACAGCAGGGATAAGATATTCTCAGAAAAATAAGCCCTGGAGGTCAAATTTTAAGTCAGAAAGTCACTATTTAAGAACCCTCTGTAGACAGGAAGGCGCTGTATGGGGCTCTTCAAAAGCTAACAGAGGTGTTGGTGCCAGGCAACTCACACATGAGAGGGGAGGAAAGGATGCATTTTGGAACAACTAGGACAAAATAAACCCTTTCTCCTAAGATTAATCTAATTACAAAATTATTTAAGCTTTTCTGAGAACAAAAACATGATGTGTATGGTAACTAGAAACTAGGTCCAGGCAAACTATAGCAATCACCTCCTTTTCCCTGCCACCCACCCACCACAAGTGGGGACAAAACAACCTGGGCCAAGATGACACACAAGCCTGGTCACAGTCTTGCAGCTTTTCCCAGCAGAAGCAAAGGCTTTTGGCAACACCCCTCTCCTGCAGCCAACAGAAACCAGGCAGGACCAAGTTGATGTGGAAGTCGGCAAGACAAGAAGCACATTGTAAGAGGAGGGATAAACAGTCGCTGTTGAACCCTTTCCATTATGCAATGGAGGATCCAGAAGAGCAGCTTAAAACACATACAAATAACCTTTTCTATCTTCTTTGGGGAGGTTTGGCAGAAATCTTGCTGGAGGAAAATAAACTGTGCATGCTTGCAGATGGGGCACGTCTGCATTAAGGTTCTCATCTCAATGAGATGCAGAGAATGGAGTGGGGAATTAAAGAGAAGTCAGAGACATTAAACACATTGTGGATCAAACCAAACCCTGTGCTGTCAGAAAAATAGTCATTTGCCAAATCTGCCAGTCAAATGAAATTTTAGATCAAGAGAAATCTAGCCATTAATTCTTCTCCTCCCACATATGCCATCCTGAGTCTTCCAGAGGGAATACAAAGTCCTTTGCAAAGGGAATTATTCAAGCATAGTGGCCTACCATGTCACAATCTCCACTTAAGCTCCAAGCAGATGAGCTCATCAACTGATCATATCCCTTTCCAGGTTGGCAGCTCTACTGTTTTGCCCAAGGAATTCACCCTTGGATACAAGATTTGTGAGAGGAAAGTTAATAATACTGGGAGATGAAAAAAGAAGGGAGCTGCGAATTCGAGCAACAGACTTCACCCCTCAGCCTTGTGTCAAACAGTGACCACCCTGGAGCACAAAGGATGGGAGAAGGCCCCTAAGAAGCAAAAGAACTCACAAACTACCTACACCCAGTAAAGTGGTGTAAGAACCGTCATGGACTGTGGAGCCAATTGGAAAAATAAATTTAATTAAAGCCCAGGTGCAGGGAGGAAAGGACTGAACCAGCAGCAGGTCTCAGCAAGAAGGAATGAATTTCTGTCCAACAGAAAGATGAGAGGTTACTCCAGAATAGATTTAAACTCACCCCATACATGACAAAGCAGTACAGAGAAAGCAGCTCCCACATTTATAGTACACTTTTTAAATCAATTTTCTCTATGTGTAAAGTTACTCCCTTGGGAGCCACTCGCTATCCCCAAGGACTGCAGAAGAAGGGGTAAGAAACAAGGTTATATTACTCCATCCAACACGTTCGAGTACCCGGTGACCATCTGAGCAATGACAGACTTGTCTGGTGACAGTGAATTCTCCAGTTCTCCTCTAGCCCCAAGTTAAGAAATGCAGCAGTCACTTTATTAAAAATCAGTATACAGTTGAACACAAGCCCAGTGTTTACAACCAGTCCCTCTTCTAGTAGTTCCAGGTTTCCTGTTGTTTTACAGACTATTGGCAACCCAAGGAATCAGTAGCATAAAGAAACCATCATTTAAAAAAATTCGCATCCCCATGTCTCTAAGGAGAAAGCAGCATCCATGATCAGTTTGTTTTCCATTGGACTTGCTCTAAGAAACATGAGTTTTCAACATATTTTGCAGGCAAATCTTGTCTTTAGAATAGTAATTGCTCTGTTTGCTTTATCACACAGGGCAGGGTCTCTAAAAAGCCTCACAGCACTGATAAAATAACCCTAGAAGAGCTCTCTGCCATTTTTTTCCTGTGATTTATTTCCTAGAACAACAAAAAAATATTCAATATTTGTTTAGCTAGTAGAGTTGCCACTGAAGGGGGATGGGGAGGGGAGGCGTAGGGGGCAGTTCACACAATTTGGCCAAGAGATTATCCATGAATTAAGTTCTCCAATGGCTGCAGAAAGCACAGAGTCTTTGTCCACGTTTCCTCGAAGCATCCAGCAGTGCTGCAGGAAGGACAGACCTTCACACTCTCACTCCCCTCTCAGCCGACAGCTGTTCACATGGCTGCTGCCCGCTTCCTTCCCTCCTCGAGTCATCCAAAGCACAGAGCAGCCTCCGTGGTGTAACAGCAGCTTGGCAGAAGCAGGCAAAGTGCAGCCAGCAAAAGATTTAATTTATTAAGATAAACATGGTCTAAGGCTCCACATTATTTTTAAAAATAAACACCATAAGAAATATGAAAACAAACTGGCTTCGCTACGTGTAGGTCAGGATCAGACGCTCTCAGATCTTCTCAACCACACAAAATGTTCTTCCCCTCTCGTTCCCATCACAAGGATGGAAGGACAGTTCACCATGTGAGATCAGCCATGTCCCTGTTGTGTGCCCTTCCACATTCACTGAACGATGCTTCTGTCACCCTTCAGGGCAAGTCAAAGTTTTAAGAACACCCCTGTGAAGAGGGAGCAGAAGGGGAGAGGGGCAAGTAATTCAGTCTCTGAAATGAACATCTGAAAGGCTTGACATGATGACTGTGTTGACTTCACCACTTCAATGGTTGCTCTTGGCTGCCTCTTTAGCTGCAATAATCAGAGGAGTGAGACTGGATAGAGGCTTTGCAATTTTCAGGAACTGGTGCTAGGATTAAACAAAAGGAAAAATGGTTAAATTTTTCAGAGCATGCACCAGAAGTGGCTGTTCTAAACATTTTCAGTGAAACCCATATGAAATCTAAGAACCTACTCTAGTCTCTGAACACATGAAACCAGAAGATCTGTTACTACCACAAAATTCTGGGGATTGCCTGAAGTGATGAAGAGATTTGCACCCAACACATGCTAAATTATCCAACGTTTGTGCATGTTCAAGGTAAAGCAAAACTTGGCAAATTTCCCTGGGGAATTATAAAGTTGCAAAACCTATAGTGAAATCCAGTGTGAAAGAAGGGGTACTAAAACCAACCTGTGTGACTCAGACACAAGGTACAAGGCTCTGTGCAGGAATCACCTCTCATTTCCCTGTTACTGTTGTCACAGGTCTGGAGAAAGCATTGCCTTGGCCTTCTACCAGATAGGAGAAATTTGCAAAGCAGCTGAAATTTAGGAGAGCAGCACAGAGCTTGCAACACAGCACCATTCAGTCTCCTATACAGGTGCTCTTCTTTAAATAAAACAATATTGATTATCAAAACAGCTCTCAGGTGAAAGTGAAGGGCAAGTCCACAAACTGCTCTGAAAACAAAAAGCAACTATAGCCCACAGGACTTTTGAGCATCAGAAGGGATCAATCATCCAAAGCAACATGCTTCAGAGATGGAAAAAATAAAAAAGTAAAAATGTGGAGGCCACAAGGCAGTTAAGAACAGGCTGAAGTGTTACAGTCAGAATGTTCTCCTGCTCCAAGGAATAGGACATAACTTCTTTCTGATATTTTAGGACTGGAAAATCCAGAAGAAAAAGTGATCTTTCAACTACAGTCATGATGTCAGACATTTATGCTTCATTATAGTCTCAGAAGGCATCAACACATCCAAGTCTGAGCCCACTAGACAAAATTAGTGGAGAGAAAAGAAAACAAAAAATGGAAACTGTCTGGTGCTTAAGCTCTGAGTGTTCCTGATCACAGATTTATTTTACAAAGACTTACATATTCAACCCTCATGGCAAATTTGACAGAAAGAACACACAAACCACTACTCTCATCCATGCTGGTAAAAAGCCTGGCAGCCTGGTCCTCAACTTTCACCAGGAGCTCAGACTAAGACACCGGATTTTCAGTGAAATATCTGATTATAGGCTAGTGAGGCACTGGCACAAGTTTCCAAGAGAGGCTGTGGCTGCCCTATCCCTGGAATTGTTCAAGACTAGGCTGGATGGGTCTTTGACCAGCCTGGTCTAGTGGAAGGTGTCCCTGTCCCTTGTCCCTGTCCTGTACAGACCTGCCACAGCAGGCAGAGTGGAACCAGAGGATCTTTAAGGTCCCTTCCAACCCAAGCCATTTCATAATTAAGATATATCAAGTTTGCTCCATCATCTCTGTAAGGAGTAGTATTGGGCAAAATGTGTAACACTGAACTGCTCCATTTAATGGAAACAATGCACATTTCAAAGAGCTTTGTGATCCCTCCTCCAGAAAGGAGACAGCCAGAATATCTGATAGCTAGAAGCCTTCCTGCAGTCCAAATAGGAACAAGCATGACAAGGCTGTGACAACACATACAGATGTCACGGCCAGCTGCATGAAGAAACCACAGGAATAGGGGGCTCAGCATTTAGCAGGCCTGAGGCATAGCTGCTCTTTGAGGCTGGACACAGAATATGCTGCACAGCTGCTGCCAGTAGGCAGTACAGCATGGAAAGGGAGCAGTCTGTTAACACTTTATTACAGATTTATGTTTGGGGGCTGTGGTTTTTGGTTGCTTTTTTCCCCTGAGAGGTTACCTTAGCTGTGCTTGTGCCTTCAGCTGATGCACTATTTAAGGCCTCAAGCAAGATCTCACCCTAAGCCTGGCCTCACTCAGGTTGGTATGATAACCTTGGTCCAGTCTTGTCCCCCAGCACCTACCTGTAGCAGCTCTTTTGCAGAACCTCTCTTTTCCACGTCCATTTCAAGACAGCGATTTAAGAAATCTCGGAATATGGGTGAAAGCTTTTCTGGATTCTGCAGTTCTGGAGTCCCGTTAGTTGCAATGAGATACAGGGCCTACGACAAAAACAAGCACCCAGGAAACAGGAGGTTATGAAGATTAGATTCCATCTCTGGATTAGAGACACCCATTTCTCCTCTCCCTCCCCACAGTTCAATAGGGAGGAAAAAAACCCACTTTATCAGGGTGAATAATCAATGCCTACATTTCAGCAAAGAGAATAGCTGCCAGACCTATTTTTTGGTGGATGAGATCCAATCCTTTATTGTTTTACCCTCATAATCTGCGTTTGGATCCTGCAGCCCTCTCAAGGGATTACAAGGACAAAAACAACATTCCAGACCCTGTTTACATAGGGAAGTTAACTGGCATGACTCTACCATTACTCCTGTAATGACTATATCCTCATGGGAAGGTAGCCCTGACTAAATAGATTTTTTTTTCTGTTGGTACTTTGCCTGAGTGCACAAGGCCTAAAACATCAACACAATAAAGATGCAGTTGGCTCCTTCCAAAAGATGTCCAGCAGAACCTTAGGCATCTTTTAACATCCTGCAGAAAAAAAAGGATTTTTGCTACTGCTTGGGGATGAAGCATTCACACACACCCTCCTCTGAGAATCAAGAGACTCAAAATTCATTCATTTCAGGATTGCATGTGAGAAACTTCCTAGCTGAATTTTCAAAAGAAACAGAAATCTGTCGGAGACTTGTTAATATACAGGCCTTTTGAGCACATCACTCAACATGTCCCATGGGAGCAGTCTGAGAGCCTGGGAATTGCATAAATTGAGTTAAATGAGGCCAAAGTATTGTTACCATAACTCAACACCATTTTATTCCTTATAGTCTTCTTGGCTACTGCACTTCTCTCCCAAAAATCACTCCCGTTGCAAGAGATGGAAAGAAAAAGTTAAACAGATTTTTTTTAGATCACTCCAACCCGTGTAACTGGGGAAAAAGCCGAAAACCTAGCTTATATTAAAAGCAGTGATGTCCCTTCATGCTGACAGCATATCTCCTTTTGTTAATAATTAAACGAAGGATAGAAATCAGGCAGCTTAAGCCCTGTCTAAAGGCTTATTACACTTCTAATTTTACTTGGAATATGCAAGGAAGAACAATTTGCCAGTAGGAAAGAGCTCCTACTAGAATAGAATTGGATAGAATCACAGAAAGATAAAACGCTTTGGGTTGAAAAGGACCTTAAAGATCACCTAGCTCCAACAGCCCTGCCATGGGCAGGGAATCTTCCACTACACCAGGTTGCTCAGAGCAGAATTCTCTCATTCACAGCGTAGAAAGTTTCAAGACATCACTGCTTTGGTGCCATCAGGTAGAACTTCTGCCTCTGTTAGCATCTCAGGAAGTGGAAAATTATGAGTGTTCATGACCTAACTCATAGGAAGAACCCACACCTCTGTTACCCAGAGCAAACTATGGCTTTTAACCAAACTGTCTCAATCTTCTCTTTATGACATCTAAGGAGATCACAGAATCATTTGAATTAGACAGGGCTGGAGGTGATGAAACCACACCACAGGATTCATGAGCTCAGTTCCACCAGCAGCTTAGTGAAGACCTGAGGAGAAAAGCACTTGCTTACTCTCAGAGGGTTCTCATTGAGGTAGGGGGGCTCTCCTTCGATCATCTCAATGGCCATGATCCCCAGTGACCAGATATCCACTTTGGGCCCATAAGCTTTCCGTGTCACCACTTCAGGCGCCATCCAGTACGGGGTGCCCACCATGGTGCTGCGTTTGCTCTGCTCAGGAGTGATCTGGGCACAGAAGCCAAAGTCAGCTGGAAAATGAAAACAGGGCGGAGGGGAAAGAGAAAGACACAGGAATCAGCAAGCTTCTCCAAAAACACCAGAGCTCCAGTACACTTTACCCTGCTGCACTGCCTGGTGTGCTGCTGCTGAAACTGTGACACAAAGAGTGGTTTTGCAGCTAATAAAGAGGACGATGTTTAGAGCTAAGTTTTTAAACCTGACTCTCTGAGTCCATGAGGATTCTAGAGCTGCTGACTTGTCTGTGTGAAAGATGGGGATCAGTAAATAACCACACACAGAGGTTGAGGCACTCAACTGTGCTGCAGCATTACGCAGCTGTAACACACTAAGTAATATATGGTTTAAAGACCATTCCTGGGTATGTGAAAATAGGGATTAATGCACACTCTGATCTAGATACACCCCAGACTACACACTGTCCTGTCCGATGATATTTTCAATCCAAGGGGTATTACTTCCCCAGTAGACATATCATCCCTCAAACAGCATTTATTTTATAGATTAAAGAGTGTTCAGAAAAAAATTAAAGTGCCTAAATTTATATTGATTATCTTCTTAGAAGAAAGAGGAAGATGGAGGGCCTTCATACATAGATTGCTGGGCTCTATGTCTTATTTGTTTTTGGGTTACCAAAAGAAAATGAAATCTGTTCTTGTGAGCCTGGCAGAATCAACATAGCAAGATGCACCACCCATCATGACCCCCTATGGCATCACAGGTCTAATTTTAGGCAGAATGATGAAAATTAAACTGATTCCTAGCTGAGTGTTCATCAAGGGTAAATACCAGGAAAGGACATATGGTTCATAAACAGGGCAAATTTCCAGCAGAGCCAATAAGCAGCTCAGACCCAGAAGGTTACTGCATCATATCCACAGGGATTTCTCTAACTTTAAACTACAGCCCAGTACCAGCACACCGTGCTCTAAGAAGTTATTCCATAAGAAAAGAGCACTTTGGCCCCCATCAGCTATTCATTCACTCCTGAGATCTGACCCTACCAAAGCGCAGCTTTAGTTTAAAAGGCAATTATGTGAAAAAAACCCCCACCTTCTTACTCAGCATATCTGCACTCTGTGAATTTTGAGTCATATCTGCTGCCACTGCTGACAAAAATAGATTTATTTATGCTTGTTGGGTGCTAGCCAACAGAACTGAGAGGAAGAAAAAGAGAGCACCATTCTGTTAAAGCTATAGGTGGACAATAATAATTCCCTGGTTTCCAGGCTTATCTCTGCATGGACAATGACAAGCACAACAGCTACCTTAGCACCCAAGAGGCAGAACAGTCTCAAGATTTTCATTACTGGTGATACCACAAGGGGGAAACAACATTTAGACTCCAGTATTTAATTGTAAGATTAAATTATTTCTATTTACACGGTTTTCAATTCTCCCTCCACTTCCCCTGCCCCTCAAAGTACCTGCAGTATTTTCCAGACTGAAGAGATTGATCATAAGTAAAGACTTCTAGCCTTACACCTTCCAACCCAGCTTTCTAGACTGGAGTAGCATTAAAATACTGTTATTTTAGTTCACATAAACAGATGGCCCAAAGCTAAATGAAGCCCAAGCCTCACTTCAAGTCTGATATCAGTTCACAAGGATTTGTGTTTGCCAATCTCCATTAAAACAAATGCCACAGAAATATCTACAGTAGCATTTCTACAGCCTGTTCATCATGACAGCATCAAGCACCTCAAACACCTATCTCCCTAAAATGCCTGGCCCAGAGCAGACAACTGGCATGGGTTGGTAAGTCATCAAATGTCATGTTCCCTGCATACTTAGTTTGACAGAGCCATCCATTCCCAGCAGGATGTTGTCACTCTTGATGTCTCTGTGAATAACTTGGTTTGAATGGAGGAATTCCAGGGCTTGGAGACACTGAAAAATAATTGAGATATTCTTACTGTGCATGAAATGATTCACCAGTCACAATTAGCCAGCTAAAGGACTCAGACAGACTGTGCATTTTCAGTAGTAAGGGTGCAGTGTCTGAGGGCCTTTCATATATTCAGTATATGCAGGGCTACAAAGAGCTGTCACACTGGGATCAGCAGGTCCTAGGAGGACAAGATAGTCCCAAAAGACTTGAAGAACAGATGAAACCAAGAGGATCCCACCCCCATTTCCCACTCTAGTTCCTCCCTCTGGGGTGAAACACGAGGCTTGCATTAGAACTGTATGCTTCAACTTCGCAGGTGAAACCCATCCTCTAAAGGATTACAGAAGCTGAAGACATTCCCATGGAGTCAGTGACAGATCATGGAAAGTCTGTGTCCCATTCCCAACCAGAGTTCCCTCCCAGTGCGAGTGCTGCTTTACCTCCCGGCACACGGCGGCGATTTGTCCTTCGTCCATGCAGGTCTCCGTCACAACGTCTGTTAGGGAGCCTCCTGCCAAGTACTCCATCACCACCCAGAGCTCTTCTCCTACAAGGTAACTGAAGAGCCAAAACCAGATTTTAAAATCCAAACGCGCAGGGTTTTAAAGCTGTCTTAGAAGCACAATAAAAACATGAGCCGCATTTAACAGTATTGGGGAGCCACATACTCGTGGTACTTTCTGTACATGGGAGGATCCGACCACAACCTGAACAACCAAAGAGAAGGGTGAGTGCAGAAAGCTGAGGAGAAAAGTAGTGGGAGAGCTGGCTACAAGATTCCTGTCCATAAAAGCAAGGCTGAATTTTTCTGCTGTGGAAAGGATGCAGACTAAGATGGAGACCTGACCTTCCAACTGCTCCTGCTGCTGGAAGAGAAGGGAAAGAGTCAAGGATGGGGTCCAAGCATGTAACTCAGACATTTGGCACACAGCAATGGCTTCTGAGGGCTCTTGCACTGGAAGAGGTGGCTGGGGGCTGTTTCACTACTCCTGCCATCCTGCTATCCTAAGCAACTGCCTGCTTTGCCTCGGCCCAGGGACACTTCTGGGTGACACAAAAGATGGCTACCCAAAAACAATCACAAAAGACCACTTCTTTTTTAATCGTCATGCATTTGAAAATCACCTCAGTCTTTTCCACATTATCAAACTAGTCTGTGATTTTGTCTGAAAATTTCAGAACCATTCATAAGGCCAAAGGAATACACCTTACTGGATGACACAGCAATTCTAAAGACTTAAAATAAAAAAGAAACCCCAAAAAGGCAGGTCTTTTCTTAAAAAGGCCCATAGGAAGATGGGGAGGAGAGAGCTAAGATGAGAGTTTTCTCAGTCATTTGGGATATTCCACTCTGCTGGGTATGTGTGTGTACCCATGTCTAAAAGTAGAAGATAGGAGATGAAGACTTCAGCATTAACACATTAAAAACAAACAAACAAAAAAGAACTAAAAAAAAAAAAGTCCAAACCACCAACCATCTCTGCCGTTTTGGGCCCATTTAGGACAATATCAACACAAACTTCCATGACAGATACATCAGGATGATAGATTCCTGAAGGAAGGAATCATCAGTTTGAAAACCCACCTTTTCAGCCTATTCCCTCATTTTTCAAGTGAGTGGGCAGATGAGTCAAAAGTGAGAGGGCAGAGAATCCAATTAAAGGCTTCAGCTGGCATTAGAGTTCATCAAGGGTACATTTGCTTTGCTCTAAAACACTGATTCTACTGAAGAGTGAATTTGCCAGGGGCCAAATGCAAAAGCCAGGGCAGGTACTAGGGAACGATGAAGTAGAAAGCAACAGTAAAAGCGAAAGAAGCAATTAAGCTTGGCAGGGAAAGTAGAGATGAGTGAGACATCACAGGAGTGAGCAAGGTGTGGTCTTTACTGCCAAAGGACACACTGACAACATTAAGCTGATGAAAAAAATCCCCCAAGAAAGGAAGGGGTCTGAGCTACACCGGGATGACAGCAGTGCTATAGTTACGGACAGCATTTAATTCCAGAGACAAAGCAGGTATCTTGGTCTGCTGACGCTGAAGACTCTGTAGGGAGGTGCAATCTGGAGATTCTTTCAGGACACACAGCCCAAGGGCACAGGGCTGTGCTCCTGCAGCAGAAAAGTCTCAAATTCCACTATGAAACAGAAACAGAAGCTCTGGCATTTTTTTCCCAGCATTACGGACCCCACCAAAAGCAGTGCCACCTTCAGAGAAGCCCCTCAGTGGGAGAGGAGCAGCAGGACTGCTTTCAGAGGCACTCCTGCTAACTCTGTGGGTCATTTACCTTCTGTTGGGCTCTGAAAGCCCAACTCCATCCACACCCTTCCTGCCCTTATGCTATAGCTGCTTCTTCACTTGTGTCATATCAGGCTCTCTGCACATTTTATCAGCACCCTTTCAACAAATCAACCACCCTGGACATCACAAGGTTTCCCTTCACTGCCAGCAGCACTCTCTGCAGCTCAAATCCACTTGACTGTAAGAACGGGGGCAGAATGGGCTCTTTGCATGACAATCTCAGGATTGAATCTTACACGCTGGGAGCAAGCTGGTGTCTCTCTGCAGCCAAAAGGGATTGAGCGAGCCAAGACCCACACTGTGAACCAAAGCTGAACCATGAGCAGCCACAGGCATGTGCCAAGCCCCTGGCAACTCAATAATTGATAGATTTGACATAACACACAGGGAGGTGGAATTAACAGTGGCTCCCTGCCAGCTGCCACCAAAGGAATGTCGTTTTAGGGTGGTACCATCTGGAGGATCTTTCCACTCTCTTGCCAGTTTTAGTCACTGAGCTGCCCACTGTAGGCATGACTCAAACCCACTCTCTCAGCAGTTCTGGAGACGCCGCCAGGAAATCCACACACCTACATGCTGCTCTAATCTGACATCAGGCACAGCCTGGTGTCACACCTTTTCACCCACAGTCACCTTCCAAAACAAGCTGGCAGTAAGAAAAACCTGATGGAAATCTTTGAGGAAGGAGGAGATGGCCTACAGCTTTCTCTTCATCCATCTGCAAGAGCAGGTAATGTCTGATCCTGTAAGATGTTCCTCAGCTTCCACTTAGATACCTTAGGAAGTTGTCCACCAAGCCCTCTCTATCCCAAATACACATCCTTTATTGATAAAATTCGAAGTTGCCCAGAAGAGCAAGCTCATTCATTACAGCTTTTTGCACCAGTAACATACCTCCAACATGCAAAGGTGAAGGTAGCCTGGAAAGAAACCAGTGTGTTCTTGTAGCATGTCTGTCTTACATCAGCTTTATTCATTGCGTATCATTCCCTACTATGGTTTGGGGTTGGAGTAACAGAGGCTACTACTTATTTGTGGGGTTTATCAAATTAAGGAGCTCCTCAGATTGAAACTAAAGGGCAGGAGTTTGCTTTGCCTAGCACTGGGCATCTGACGCCTGTGTTTAAATGGCTGAGTTTAGAGGCAGGGCTCTGAGGGCCTCTTTCATGCAGCAGAAAGGAACTGACACCTCCAGCAGGTAGCTCAGCACAAGTGGCTGTCTGCCTGTACAGAAGACTGATGTCACTGTCTTCAGAGCCAGATGCTTCTAAATCCAGCTCCCAAGTACAGTTGAATTAGGCCATGTCGCTATCTTAAATATCACAGCAGACCTTTGTGCAACACTGGCCACTGAGAGTGCAGCAGAAAAGCTGCTTAACCACAAGCAAGTAGGCCATGCAGTTAAGAGAGGACAAAGCACAGGAAACCCTTGCATAAGGGCAGGAGCTGAGGCAAAGAGAATTGAGAGAGCTGGTTTATGGCAATGATTATCTTGCAGCTCCTATTAGGGATTCAGAAAGGCAGACACGGTAACGGAACCACAAAGCAGAAACCAGGCCCCTCAGTGGTCAGCACATCCTTCCTCCACCTCCTTCAGTGACTACAGGAGGCAGAAGCCAGCAAGTGGCATCTAAACATCAGCTTAATTCAACATTTGGGAAGCACAGGCACATCAGGTTGGGCAGGGGGGACACAGCTCCCCAGCAACAGGATCCTGCAGCTGCAGAGATGAAGTGGCATAATAGGCACAAGAACCCCTATGTTCATCCCGGTTGCTGTTCTGTCCATGTGCAACACTGAAACAAAAGCTAATCCCTCTGAAAAAGATTAGTGAAAGTGGAGGACAAAAGCAGCAGCTTTTGTTGCTGAAAGTTCCAACAAGACAGCAGGACACAGAGCTGCCCTGCACCAGGAGGCACTGGCTAGACATGGCAAGTGCATGTACACAGTGATGCTCTCTAACGGGAAGAGCTTGTCTCTCAAACAGTTTTGTCAAAACAAAGCCTCTAATCAGCCTGGGGAAAATAACAGTTCCAGCCCAGATGCAAGTCTTAACCACTTGTTTCATTTTACACTGGTAGCATTCTTCTGTTCTCTCTCAGAGGAGGGTGTGTGCCCAACATCCGTTCCCTACACACACACCTCTTTCACAAAAATTTCAGGAGCAGACTTTCTGTCCCCTCAACAAAGTCACTCTTTACAGCTATGCATAGGACACAGCACCACAAAAATTCAGCAACACAACTGTTGCATTTTATAACTACCACCTTTTTTGGCTAAGACATTAAAAGCCTGCTGAAGAAACTTATTAAAGAAAGATCTGATTAGATTTTGACGTACATGCAGAGCAAAAAAAGTGTGCAAATCCTCTCTCAAATTTCCAAAGGAGATTCTAGGTCATATCCCTTCATTGTATCTTCCAAAAAATCCAAGCTGTCAAGATTAAAGCCTGCAGCTCACCCTACCCAGGCAGTCTTTACCCTACAATAAGGCAAACCTGTGGTTCATCAGAACTGCTACATTCAGATGTTGAGTAGAGAAGATTGAAAATCTTGCTGCCGCTCAAATGGAAGTAGCTATATTTTTAACAGGTGAGTGACACAGGCTTGACACAATGCAGCAGTGTGATGTTGATGGTGAATTCAAGTCACCATGCAATGCTTTTGCCTGTTGGGCTTTCAGCATCACAGAATCACAAAATGCTTTGTGTTCAAAGGGACCTTAAAGACCACCAAGTTCCAAACCCCTGCCATGAGCAGGGACACCTTCCATTACACCAGGCTGCTCAGAGTCCCACCCAGCCTGGCCTTGAACACTGCCAGGGCAGCCACATCTTCTCTGGGCAACCTGTGCCAGTGCCTCACCACCCTCCCAATGAAGAATTTCTTCATTATAGCTAACCTAAATCTGCCCTCTTTTAGCTGAAAACTGTTCCCTTTTGTTCTATCACTATCTGCCTAAAAAGTCACTTTCCCTCTTTTTTAAAAGCCCCCTTTAAGTACTGGAAGGCTGTGTTGAGGTTTCCCCAGACCTCATGTTATGGGTCACATGTCATTCACCCTCATTGCTGTTATGCTACGAAGCAAAAACCTCAGTGGACAGTCACAGGGACAAGACTCCATCTAGCCCTGGAAGGAGTCTACTCCTCTGCCAGCAAAATGTCACCATTGCTCAGCAGAAAAGAAAAGAAGAGGGAGAGGAAAAGAAACAGAAATAACATCATTCAAACTGTTTCTATTTGTCTTCTAGTAACAGCAAGGAAACAAGCAGGAAGTTTGTTGTGTCAAAGTTGGGAAAGGAGACATCCCAGACATGCCATTAACACTGATTCAGATACCTGTTTCTCCTCATTCACAGGCAACCCTTACTTCCAAAATGCCACACGCACTAAACAATGTAAGGTTGTTCTATGTCTGCGTTAAGCTAAGCCAGGAACACTTAAGGCACCAACAAGGAACTGTTTTCCAGAGTTCCTTTGTGAGCCCTTCAAATACTGACATACCTGTCCAAGTAGTTGACAATGTTGGAGTTTTTGTTTTCCCTCATCACAAGGATTTCATTAATAATCAATTCTTTCTTGGGCTGCTGCTGCAAATTCATCTGTTTGATTGCAACCTGCAATGAAAAGAGATCAAGTAGAGCATTATTGCAGGAGTCCCCCAGAAACCTGTCAGTAAACACTCAATTTAGTACCACATTCACATGAAGGAGGAAAAAACTTTTCCATCATGAGGCCACTTTTTCATCCTTAGCTACTGAATTACCATTTCATAACTCTGCAAGTTCCTGCAGCCAGTCCATTCCCACACATGTGGATGATACTTAATGACAAAAAGAACAAGGGAAATTGCCATTTTCATACTGGACCTCCATGCCACAGTTGGAGAGTCATCTCCATCTACAGCTTCTTGGTAACAAGGAAGAGATCCCCTCACTCTGGTATGGACTGGTATGTCAAAAGCTTTTTATTTCTGAAAGGATTCTTATTAATTCTATCTTGAATTGGATGTTTCTGAAAATTTTTTGGTATTCTTTTCCCCTGTTCCCATACAAATTTCTGCTTCTAGAACTCTAAAGTAGGGTGGGTAAATAACACAACCATGCTTAGTACTTCAAGGTAGTAACTCTATTTCTTTTGTTACAGCAAGAGCTGGGGGAGAGAAGCACCAGTGTTTAGATAAAAGACTGAAAATAAATGAACTGGATTCAGCTTTATGTCCAGTCATGACTGAAGTGCAACAGGAATGGATTTGTCAGCTGCAGCCCTTTGGTTTAGTAGCTATCTGCCTGTTTTGGGATACCTGCTCTGCATGTTTTTATGCAAAGAACAGGAAAGTTACAACTGTTTTAACTCTTGTATTCAAGTTTCCACACTGCCAGTACTTCTTGAGAGCACCTGGCCCTTAGAGGAGCCTTCACACCACTAAACCTACTCAGCACAGCTGGAGGCAGAAATAACTCACAGATGTTACAACTCAGCTGTCTTTGGTACAATATGTAGGCAATGGGAATGAAGTGAAACTATGCCTTTACAAAACTGTTACTTACAAAGAAAGGGGCCTGGGTGAATGGACTGGAGCCAGTAACTCACAAAAACACGGATTAAAATAAACAAGTCACAGAGTGCCAATATAGATGGGTACAATTAGCATTTTGATAGTACAGCAGGGAAGACTATAGAAAAATCTCCACACATGAGAAGGCAAAGGCAGACAGACAGGCTGGTGTTCTACAGTACTCACAAGGGCTGCCAAACAGTACTTAAAGAAGACAAAAACAAAACCCCCATGCTGCTCTTTGTACAAGACCAGAGAGAAGAATGAAAGATGAAGAGAGGGAAGGCATTTTATGCAGATAAAGAAATCCCAGTCCAATACTGAGGGAGTTTCAGAAAGGCTCCTGTACTTCCTCTCTCCTGCTCAGAGGTTGACACACAGTCCAAGTGCATAAGGGGGCATTTTCCTTATCTGTCAGGTGCATTAGGATGCAAAATAAATGTTAAGTTATGCTACATAGGCTTCATCAGTGAAAATCTCCAGCATTCTTTACCCTGGAAACAGCCCAAGGCTCCTCTGTAGTGCAAAACAAAGGAATTTCCTTCCAGTGTTTCCCTGCACTGAGCTCCTGAGTTCAGGGCACTTCACAAAAAGGCACAAGCAACAGCATGACAACGTTACAGCATTTCCAAATGCATATTTAAAAATCCAGGGCCTGATCAGATTAGTGTAATAGGAATGATTTAAAAGTCTGTTGTAATACAAGAGTCAAAATTTTCACATGGGAGTCACCCAATGGGTCCAGAAAAAAAGGAGAAAACCAACAAAGTACTTCTTTCTCCTGTAAATTTTCTCATTGCTTCAAAATAAATATAAGAACCCTTCCTTAAAGGCTGCAATTAAACTGTATTAATTCTTCAGGAACTGAAAAGAGCAGTGAAGGAATTTCAGCAAAAAGCACAATTATGAAATTTACTGGTGAATAACTCTGACGTTGTACAAATGCAAAGTAGACATACATTGTTCCATAAACATATTTGGAATAACACATACATCTTGTAAAAAATCATCCATCTAGAAAAAAAGGTTTCCACAGATGCTGCAAATCCATTGCTACTAGTTTATTATGCAGGCAATAAGCAAGGCACTTTTCAATACTTGCGAGGGGGGAAAAAAGAAAAGACAGGCATTCCTTGTCTCACAATTCAAGGGCAGAAAGTAAGTGGGCAAAGGGTGGGAGAGGAACTATTTCTATGCAAGTTAAGTAGTGTAAGTGTAGGAAGCAAAGGAGCACAGGGCAAATGAAAGAGCTTGTATGGAGACAGGCAGCAATCTTGGGGAAGAAGAGAGAAACTTTTACTGAGGAACTGCCCAGTCCAAACATTTGCTTCTAGCCTTTGCAATCACAGAAAGAACCTTTATAAATACGAAATGATTCAGGAACCAAAACTTGGGAAGTAATTTTTTCCATTTCTCTGCTCAGACCACTCAACCATGTCTCATTAGTATGTAAATAAAGACCTCATTAAAAATAAGATGCCATGAATCCCTGAAAGAGTCTTTATTTTGTAGCATCAACTTGAACTTTTAGGACACAATCCAAAATCCACTGCTGTGGTACTCCGGCAGCACTTACCTCCTGTCCTGTAGCTACATCTATTGCCGTGTAAACTGTACCTGAGGCTCTAAACAAAACAGAGAAAAGGAAAAAAAATCACTTATTAATATCTCAAAGTAAAAGTGAGAGCTTAACATGTGCCCCTTCCCACTTGTCTCTCTGAAGTGCTCTCAGTCCCATTCCTTCACATGCAAGAAATCCAGTGGTAAACATCATCTGAAATAGTTCTGAGACAAGGCTGTTGTTGGAGCAGAAGAATGTATGGGCAAAACAGCTCCTAATAAGGGACACTATGGTCATCCAAACCATTGCTGCTAAACCATCAAACTGTAGGACTGTGAGTTTATCCCATTTCAAGTGGCATGACTGCACTACCCTGGCTTGTAGAATACCCAAAACGATAACAGAGCAACAGGATCAGATAAATCAAACAAATGTGGCATTTGTAGTGAGGAAGACAGGAATTTGAGCCTCAGCCCACGGAGCTGACTGAAGAGCTGTGTTTTGCCTCAGTACAGTCTCTCCTACAATCTCTGCTTTCCCCCTACTCTGCTTGGAGAGGCACAGCGCACGCCTTGAGGAGAGCAGATTCAGAAGCAAATCTGTAATTTGAAGATGGTCTTGCAGTTCTTTCCCTGCTTGTAGATGTATTTATCAACCTGATCATCTAATGGCATAATTTCTTATATTACAACACAATTGCACAGAAACCCAGTCACTGCGACTTTGCTAGGAACAGGAGAAGAGTTGTGGGGGGAATGTAGAACCCAGCAAAACAACCAAAAACAAAAAGAAGAAAACAAACAATCAAACAAAATAAACTTTCCAAAGTATCCACAGCAGCTTTTCCAGCAACCTAACTTAGCCTGGTTTCAGTGCATTCTTCTCAGCATAAGGTTTAGGAGAGAAAAGAAGCATATACCAACCCCTGTCCAATCTTCTCAAAATTTGTGTACTTCTTTTTTGGATCACCCACACTCACGATACTTCCTACAAAAAACAAAAAGCAAAATTATTTTCTTCAAGTCCTTTTTTCATGCAGGTGTAACTGTATGAACTAGCTGTAAGAGCAGCTCCATGCCCACAGCAGGCTCTGTCTCATGAACCACTCATCAGAAATCCAGAGGCACATGGACACCAAGGAAGTCCTCAGCTGCTTACACACATACCAGCTGCAGCATTCCCCTCTATCAGGAACTTCCCTTCAGAAATTATGGGACACAGCCATTAAGAACACTTAGCCTTCACAAGCAGTCACTACTAGGTGCAGGATGGGGATACACAGGCCTAATACATGGAAAAACCATTATTTGTTGGAAACCTGCTACTTAAAGTCACTCCCAGCTTCAGTACCCTGGATGATCTGAGATGCCCCTCCACTGCAATGTCTCTGAATTTGGAGGCCAGGGCTTCAATCATCTTGGGCCCAACAGCCTTTTACAAAACTGGCCAAAGATTTCCCTGCACCACGACAATTTGTAACAGAAAAAAGTATTTGTGATGTTTTCGTACCAGCGCAGCCACAGCCATTTACTGACTCAGTGACTGGGCTGCAAGACTCAGGGGAGAAGGTGCAGAGACCCTTCAGAGCCAAACCTCCCCTGGCCTGTCCCGGGCAATGCTCAGCTGCTCTTCCAGGAACAGTCAGCACAGGTTTTAGCAGCAGTTACCAGCATCCCTCTGGTTTTGGAGAGCAACCTGAGACAATCTCAGCTCATTCTCCCAAAACTTGACTGTTCAGCTAAAAGGAAGTGTATCACCACATCCCCCAAAGGGAAAAGCACTTTGCCGGGTGTTCCACAGCACAGAGCTGCAGGTGGCTACAAACTTTAACTGATATTCATAACTCCCCTATGGTAGGCAGGAATTACACCCTTTTTAGGGTAAAGAAAGCAGAGCCAGCAATTTCTAGAGCTCAGCTGGGAGCCAGTCTCCTCTCTAACAGCACCAGGGTGGCTAATAGGATCAAGGGATGCAGAGCTGCATCTGATTTGGTGTTTGCAAGTCACTCAAGCTGCCGGCATATGGTGCTGCTTTCACAGGGTCTGGGGCTGAGCCTTAACAGATGCATATTGGCAAAGAAACTGCTCGTGGTCATTAAACCAAGAAATCCAGTAGCAAGCAGAACAAGAGCAGGCTATTTTCAGACACCATTGGAGAGCAGCCAAACCCAGAGGGTTTAGGAGAGACAGAGGTAGAAGTAGGGAATATGGCCCATGTTTGGAGAGGAGGGCAGAAAGAAAAATCTGGCTTTATAAAACCCACTCTACAATTACAGAAGCAATGCTGTCTACCCTGAGGACTGGTATTTCTGGACAAATACTCATAATTTTTCCCTCAAAGCCTAACACAGGCTACAAGTTCAGACTGCAAGTGTTTCCGCAAGGCAAGGACTGGACTGAGTGCTGTGGTGGCTAGAGGCAGTTGCCAGTTTTGCCCTGTTTAATGCTCTTAACTCTAAAATGGGGGGATGTTTCCTACCTTCCAAACTGTCAGGTGAGGATTCATTCATGTTTGCACCAATGCTGTGTTTATGCTGAGAGGTAGAGATCAAGAAGCCTTCTTTTAACCTTTGCATGCATTTAGTGCATCTCTAGTATGTGTAAATATATTTTTGCTTTACAGTTTTAATCATTTTATTTACATGTCAAACTAAAATGTTAAAAGGCTGCTTGTCTGCAAAAGTACAGCTCCATTGCCCTCAGTGGAAAGACATTTTTACTGAGATTAAGACTAAAGATTAAAACTTCGTAACAATTTTCTGACTAGCCCACATATAGAAGCTGACACCTGGAGCAAGCAAGGTGTCAGAAGGTACATCTGCTTCCCAACACTCCTAAAAGTAGCACTTTTATTTCTCTTCGTGACTGAAGTGGGTGTATTTGTGTTAGAATAGCACTTTATTTCTTGCCACAGTTGCTGTTTACCCTACCTGGTCACAAAAATGGCTTGAATCCTTAATAGTACAAAGGTCCTCCTAACTGAGTGAGTGAAGTTGCTGTTTTGAAACGATGGGTGTGAGTTTTCCAGCAGCAAGCAGTTCCAGTTAACATGCCATCAATTCAATTTAGGCTTTATTTAGAGAAATTACTCAGATACCATTTTAATATTTTAGGGGGTTTTTTAAGTTATATCTTCAGATTAAGTCTTTATCTAGCTACTAGATTTTTATTCCTAAAATACTGACAAACATACCCTCAACCTGAGGAGGCCAGCCTGACCACAGAGGTACTAACACCATTTAAATCAACCGATGAGCAAGGCATGGATGTAATTAATACAGGATTAGTAATTCAACAAATTAGAAATGCTCTACTCTAACAAAACGTGGCCCAGGCTGAGGATAGCAATCAATTGCATGAAAGACCTGGTTCAGTTGTTGGATATGCCACAGCATAACCCAAAACCACCAGACAGCAGAGGAGCACTTGCAATGAAGGTAGGAACTGTTAAAGACATGAGGACAAAACTGAGAGACTTGATGAATTTTTCTCAGGAAAAACCCACCAATTTGGCTACCCACAAAATGCTAAAGCACTTAAAAATAACCAAGTCACTTTACACCGTGATACTGTGGAAGGCAAACTTACGGATGCATTAATTTTCTCTCCATCTTTTAGACACCTTATGTCTAACATTGCAATATAATCATTCGTGCTTCAGAGTTACAGAATAAGATGTGGAACAATCTCAGTCTTCACAGTTAAATAGATGTTATTTATTCAGGGCTTGTTTTGCAGAGCCTGAGGATCTGTAACTCCCTGGGGGCTTCAGCCAGTATCACAGGTGCTCACCTCACATTCAAGTTCACCTCTTACATCTGCCCCCAATTTTATGCTGTGGCTGTGCCCATGTCTTCAGTAAGGGATCTCAAAATGGGAGAACATTTCAGCTTACTGAGATTCTGAGAAACCAACACAGAAGGACCTGGAATTTAACTGTTTTAGAGAATAAGGACATACTTAATTTTTCCAGTATCTCTTCATCTGACATTTTTGGCTTTTTCTTTTGCTTCTCTGTGTTCCTGACCAGCATGTCGGGCGCTGTTGTGCTGTTTTCCGAGGGAGAAGAAATCGGAGAGGTGGCCACATCTCTGGTAGGAGGAGGGATAGGGTCTATCACAGAGCGGGTGTATATCTAATTTTGTTGAGAAAAACACACAGGTCAGGTGAAGATTTAAACAGTTCATCTCCTTATTGTTCTTGTTGCTGTCAGGGATGCATTTCCATAGCTACTTTGTTAGCAATTAACATCACTAATCAAGGACTCATGCCCCCCACAACTAGGCAGGAGACAATGCTAAGGTACTCTGCCAGAAGGAATGGCTCCCACTGCCTCCCTCCTGCTCCCAAAAGGGCTTAGCACTATGCCATAAGGAGGGACAAAGAGTCACAGTCAAGGTCAGACTCAGATTGCAGCAGTGCGGGCTGAAGGAAGAATTTCTGCTCACAGATTTGGTGTGTTCAGGTCGCGGAGCTATCACAGGGGGTGGGGCTGCATCATCTTCATCATCTTCATCTTCAGACACTGAGGGCACTGCAGGGGTCTCGGAGACAGCCTTCACATTCTGCATGGAATTGCACAAAGAGCAAAAATAGAAACCAAATCACTTGTCATAAACAAAATCACAAACACTGGATTAAGCTCCTAACAGAGACTGCATTGAAGCAAGTGCAGAAAAACAATAATCTAATCACACCGGGCTGGCAAGTTACAGTGTCTGAAAAATTCAAAGCCCAAGGTTCCTGGATCTTCATGGGCAATGGATGTGCAGTCCAACACTGCCTGGCACAAGTGCTCAGACAGAGCTCCTCATCTGCCTGTGTGTGACAGCAATCCTCTTCCCAAGGACCTGAGACCCCCCCTGGGCTCTCACTGCTTTCCCAAGACCTACACAGCTGACCAGCAATTTTTGGGGCACCTGAGTTTGGAAATATCTGTCCCTATTTATATTGTCTCTGTGGGTTTTTTGCTTGCTTCGAACCCTAACCACTCAGCATGAAGATATCAGACTTCAAATGCTATAATTTGCATCGAACTACTAATGTTTTCTCTAAAAGTTAGGAGGTCAGGTTAACATCACCTCTGGTATTGTGATTCAGAACTAATTAATTAATGTGAGCTTTTGGAAGCAAAATCTGGCAAAATCACTTCAAATCTCTTAAAACTACTTCCTAACGTATTTTTTAATGGAAAAATAGGAAAAAGTATTTTTAAAAAAGTTTTATAAGTGGTTAAAAATCATCTGGGATTTTCTGCAATACTGTGATTAGGAATGAAGGTCACTTTTAAACTTATACATGTGAAACTGGATTTGAAGTTCATTACATCCTTTACACTATAAACATTTCAGAATAAACTTGATGAGGTCCTCAACCTACTAGACCAGCTCTGTTTGTGCATCATCACATCTATAAGAGTGGCGGGGGAAAAGTATTAAAGTCCTCAGAAAGAGTGGGAAAGCAACACAGTATTTCACTGAGCCTAAAATACTTGAAGACACCACCATCCTGGCAAATAATTGGCAAAATGCACTTGACATAACACAAAAACCTAGCTTGTAAAAAGCAACAAGGAAAACCTATGTACTGGGAATTTCTTGAATATCCCTGACTTTAAAGGTTACCCAATGCTCTCCACCAGGCTATCTCAGTAGACTGGTAACTACTGCTTTTTTTAGGATTTACTTTAAAATCCAACTTCAGATATTGAAACTGCTGAGGACTGACATAAAATGGTATGTAATAATGAACAATGACAGAAACATTTTCCTTTTCTTTTTACAGAGAGTCCTAAATAATCAGATCCGAATAAGCTGCCTTTGGAAGGGAGCAGAACAAGCCAATTCTAGGCAATGATATTGCCATGAGAAAACAAGAGATAAGGGAATTGTGGGGTTTTATGAACCATATTAAACTGAGAGTTTAATTTCTTCCATCTCACAGGCACATATAGAAATTTATCATATCTCCTAACAAAGCAAACAGAAGTGGTGCCTGCATTGGTAAGGACTGAGCAAAAGTCAAGCAGAGAGGAGAACCTTTTATTTCCTGTTCTGCTAGAGATTAGTCTGGTTAATCAACATTAGCTTTGGTAAATCAGACCTTGCAGGTAAGTAAATAAACTTTGTTATATCACAGATGTTTACAGAGACATAAAATCTGACAGCAGAGTGGCTATCAAATTCTAGGTATAGGAACAGACCAACTTCTATGAAAACAGATCTATTTGTATTAATTAATTCACTGATTTCCATTCACTAATTCACTAAAAATCCTACTTCTTTCTGCTTTATTCCCCACCAGCTGAAAACAAAAGCGAAAGGAGCATGCATGTTTTTATAACGTATTCATTATACAAATATATACAGTTCAGATTTTAAAACAGTAGGCAAACTACAAGTTTACATGTAATTAACTAGTTTTTGCAAGTTTTTAATCCCCAAACATTAGACAGAATGTGAATATAAGGCTTACCAATGTATTAGATGAGTTGTAATCCTCTGCTGATTTATCTGAAAGACAGATAATAATGCCATTATAAATGAGTTATAAATGCAGCAGCAGTGGGGAGAGAAGCAAGGGACAAGTTCCCTTTGAAAAAGGCAGGAAAAAAGGCTGCTCCTAAATTTCCTAACTCCGGCTTCCCAGAACAAGCTGGGAGATATAGGAGATATAGGTAAATAAATGCAGACAAATGCAGGGGTCACAAAGCCCTGCTGCAGGAGGGAGGAAATGCCCAGAGCAACACCTGAATGAACACTGTCCTCCATCCACATACAAAAAATATTATCAATGGGCTTAGTCACCAGCAGAGGCACTGCAGCTGTCTCACTACTGCAAAATGTTCAGCCTCAACCATCTAAACTCCCTGGAATAGCATAGAGGACCCCACAGGTCAACTGGTGCGCTTCTCATTTCACTATCCAGGCACACATGGGGAAGATTTGTGCTTTTATCCCTGCTTGGAGCCTTCCTAATTAGCACCAGATCTGGTGACATGGTTTATCCCCTTAAAAGAACCAAAGTAGGGGTTAATATTTAGAAAGGGAAGGAGTCGCAGTTGAAAGGAGTGGTGGTCGCAGATGTCCTTCAGAGGGCAGATAATCCATACAAAGAGGCATAAAACTTTAGCAGTTTCAACTTTTAGAGGAACACAGCCAGCAATTTTATCAAGCACCCAGGCAGCTGAGGCATATTCCTCAACCATGGCACATGGGAGCAGCAAGACTCTCACCCCAAGTACACAAAAAGCAACATCCACACCCACCCTGCAAACTGAAACTGGTGCAAAATTTAGCTGCCTCTTTTCTCCAGGGATTTTCATCAGTGGGAAACCAGCCCCAGCAGTCTGGGATCTGCCTTCCAGATGCTGGCTGTGAGCATCAGAAAAAGTACATGTCTGGGAGGCTTAGCTAGTTGACTGACCTCCTCTTTTGCAGCTATGCTGGGCATCAGGATTAACAGAATGGGGAGACTAATGGAGAGCTGGACAAAGCAGCTGCATGAGACCATCACGATGTACCTGTGAAACTCATGTACTTCTGGCTGTTGGAGATCTTCTTGGAGTTGTAAAACTCCAACACGTCCAGCACTGCCTGGGGATTCTTCTTCTGCTCAGACTTGGTGATGTTGGAAGTCTGCAGCAGACGTGCCCATTGCTCTGGCATTCCCTGTGGGAATAGGGACATTATTAACACACAGCTGGCCTAATGTGGTTCACAAAACATAAGCCTACTGCCACAGCTCTGCCCCAGCTTTTGGGATTACACAAGGGAAATAGGGAGAAAAGAGGGTAGGAGAGGAAAGAAAAAGATGTGGTGGATGTGTGCCTTCCTAGCTACTGCCTGTGTTACAAATTACACTTGGGCATGTAAATGTCACTCTGCTCTTGGGTCTCTGGGTGAATACCAGGTCCTTTGCAGACCAAAATTCAAAAACTAGAAAGGAAAAGACCCAATTGCTGCAGTTCAGGAATAGCCTCAAGAAAAGAAACTAAACAAACCACAAAATCCTTTATGCACAGGTATACATGTACTTATATATACCCGAGAAAGATTGCAGAAGAAACACACGCTGCATAGCCTCCAGCACAAGGTGTTAACTTCACATCTGAAGCTCAGAATTTCATTACAGGGACATCATTTCAGCCAGAAAATAAACACACCTGGAGTACAGCCAGAGTTGTGCCCTTCCTCACCAGCACGAATAACAGTTTGTAGGGACAGAGTGGCAGAGATTGGGATCCATTAGCAATGCAGTTATCCTCCCTGTTCAAAAGGATGGCTGGATACACCCCTCAGGTAATGCCCCACTGGTACATGCAGGGTAACCTGGGCAGGTCTAGAGGCTGCCCTGCAAAACACAGCTGTACAAGTGATTCAGGGCAGGGGAATAAAGTCCTAGAAAAAGCAGCATATTACAGAAAGGTAAAAACACCTTGCTCACAAACAACTTCTGCTGCTATGAAATACCGTCTCATAACCAAAATAAGAATAAAAATATGATGATGAAATACAACTCTGTCTTTACAGTATTTTTCATGTCAATAAAAGAAAAGACCCACAACACATAAAAGCATCTGACATTTAGCCTTAGGGCAGCACATACATATTCTGTCCTAAGTAGTTGTACACAGCTGTGTGCCTCCCAAAGGAAAACTCTCAGAGTCCCACTTGGGGGACACAGACTATGCTGTAGGCCTATTTCAGCTCTAGAAGAGGAAGGGAGGGGAAGAGAAGGGAAGGGAGGAGAGATATACCATGTTTTGCTGACCACAACAGCCAAAAAAACAGGAAAGGAAAAGTTTGCTGGCAGCCTGGGCTCCTGGGATGTGCCAACTTTGACAGTCTCTCAGCATGGATTAGTGGGTAACCTTGCAGATGTGTTTCAAAGGAGATCAAACTAGATGATAGTAACAGCCTTTCCAGCATTAATATATAAAAGATTAATGGGCCCTGGCTCCTCCCAGCAATAAGCTAAACCACATAGTCCTCTTTTCCTCCAGATTCACTCACTGTGAATTCTCCCGTGACCGCATCAAACCCCACATGAATTGTGTGCTCAAAGTCTGAAGGGAGGGAGATCTCTGGCCGCTCTTTCTCTTTCTTCTTATTGGCTGCAAGAGACAAAAACAACAATAATTTAAAAATCCATAAATGCATCAAGAAATAAAATCTCCCCAATAGCTTCTTACTCACCTACACAATCACCCCCTCCTCTTGCTAGTCATAGGATTTCAATCTGAAGCAGACAACAAGTTTAAAAACTTTGTTTCCTCACTTAAGAGCAGCCACAGTGAGTGGACAACAGAAATAAAAGTCCTGTAACACAGGACAATCAAAAGAGAAAGAAACTGATATTTTCAGTATGTAAAGTATTAACTAGTATGTCTAGACTCAACAGTATGAGAGCTATTTACCTAAAATATTCACTCAACCTTATCCAGGTCAGAGCCAAAAGCTCTACAGTGGCAGTAAGTGGAAGTCAGTCAGATTGTTTTAAGCAATCTTTTTAAAAATAGAAATTATGCACTTTTAAATATATGCTTCCCTCTCATACAAAGCCAGGGACAAAATTAACTACAAATACTGCTTAGAAATTGCTTCCTTCCTTCTATTTCCTCAAATGTGTATGAAGAAACCCAAATATAATGTGTGCTTCTGCTATAAAACCTTACGAGCAAAAGCACTTCTATTTTTTTGCTCACAAAATGAACTAAAGGTGGTTTTAATAACCAACTTTGAAGACATGAGCAAGACTGCAGAATCTGGCAGGTGAGGAGAAGTCACAAAGAAACAAGGAAATATATCAAAGCAGATGCACCCTGCAAATTTTAAACTTAGGTCCTCAAAGAAGATTATCATTCTGCATTGGATTAAGTCCATCCATATTCATTATATATTAAGGACTCCACCTTCCTTTTAGTATTTATTGTATTCAAGAAATTCAGATTAGTTTAAGGAAGAACCACATTCTAGTCGGCTTTGCTTGCAGTTATAAAATCAGCAGAGCCAGGAGAAGGTGAGCAAACCACTTATGTTTCCCAGCTGCTCCCTTTTTTATCCAAAGCCAAACAGAATTTGTTTTGTGGCTGACATTCCCCAGTGCATTTTTGGCAACATGAATGCCAAACCCCAGGTATTTCAGAAGCCTGTGAGGCTAACACTCAGTGTAGCAATTCTGTAAGACAGTGCTGCCGTTGTTTGTGTAGAGAGGCTCAAGGCTTGCCCCAAAGGACTGAATCCCATTTCCTTCAGTGCCAGCTCTGGCACTGCTCTCTGTATCATTACAGAGCTACAGTTGTACAGAGCAATTCTGGAGAAAGAAAAGGATCAGATGCTCCATTTGGGACACGAAGATGGAACAGATTGTTTTTGAACCCTCTTTCAAACAAAGGGGATGGAGGAAGCTGAATTGACAGAGTTGCCAAGGGGAAAAGAGCCATGCTGGAGGAGCCATCCCTGAGAAGGGAGTGAGGAGGAGACAGAAGCAGCTGCTGGTTAGCAGATGGTGAGCATCTGCAGCACAGAGGTCTGCTGCATGCACTAGCACAGGATGGAAAGAGGCAAAGAGGTGCAGGGAGTGCCATCAGGGGCACCATATTCCGTAGGTCTGCCTACAGGATCAGTCCGCTCTCCCAAGCCAAAGACTGAGCTGCCATCTCAGCCTAGAAGCCCATTGCTCAGGTGAGGAAGTAGAGGACACCTATGCCATCACCACTACACAGGAGTTCAGCACGGGGGATGAACACCCACACATGGTCTGGGGCAACTGCCACAGCAGAGCTGAACATATTCCTAAAAAAGCTTAAGGGCATTAAGCTGCTGTCCAGAAGTCTTAGGTGTTTTTTTTATTTCTACATTCAGGCAGATCTGACAGATTTAGAAGCCTAAATGTTATTAAACCATTAATAACACAATTGCCTTTTAAAGTAGTATTTGTGTCAGAGCAGGTGGCATAGGGGAAAGAGAACTAAAGAGGTAGGCACTCCCAATCTTGCTAGACACTTAGTCACCCCTTAAAATGATTGCATTATCCTTGCAATGAGCTAAAAAGACTTGAAGTCTACCTACCACCACCAAAGGCTTTATTCTCACAAAAACCTCACCAATTTCTCCTTCATAAACTCCCATGTTCAATGCTGTTACAAGAGCCTCCCACAAATCTTCCTTAGGATGCTCTGGCAACTTGAGCTGCAACTACAAAGCACAATGTGTGACCATGCAGTGAGCCCATCCTGAAGCATGCGGAGATGAGAAAGCTCTTCACCACTGCTAACATGGAATAAAGTGCTCCCAGTCTCCATGCAAAGGGCTCCTGGTTGCTGCACACTGTCAACCTTGTGGGTAAAACCTTGCCTCTGTGTGAAGGACACATGGGACAAAAATCCAGGGCCTTGTGCATGTTTGCACACTTCCACTGAGCTATACCCTTGCCAAGGGGCTCTGGAGGTGTTGTGCTCTGCCTGTAAAATCTAGGATGCAATTTGTAGTCCTGATTTGCTCAAAATTACCTTCCTCTAACTGAATGGAAACCAACTACCCTTTTAGTTCAGCCAAACTAACAAATAACACACAAATTATTTCAGACACAAACCAAAGAGAAGTGTCTGAACACTGAAGAATTTCCCTATGTTTAAGCAGCATGAAGCATTGGGAATTTAGCTGTCATCATGAGACGAGAAGAAGTTTTCCTAAGATGAAAATCAACCAATTTGAAGTGAAGGTGACAGTGTTAAAGGAATTTTTTGCTCAACAGGAATTAGAGGACAGAAGCAACCATTCTCGTTTGGGCAGGTGTATTGCAACAGAAGGCTCTGCTGGGCTTGGCTAAACAAAAATCTCTCATGTCTCGAAGCATCTGCCATGTTGGCCAATCTTCAGTAAACATAGCCATCTTCAGATCAGTCGCAGTCTGTCCACTGATTTTACCCAAAGCATCCATTTTTCTCCTTGTTTGTAGCTCTCCTTCATAACCATTTCAAACTAGTATCTCAGGTTCTACTTCTTTTAGTCTTTTACAAGTTTCAGCTGATTTCTTTGATCTCTGAAACAGTTGATCCTAGAGATTTAGAAACTCCTCTCCCTTAAGTAAGCCAACACAAAAATTCTGCAGCTTTTTTAGGATTCATACTCATAATGGCAATTTCTGATAGAGATCCAGCAGACTTTTAACATTGAGTTCATGGGCTTCTGATTGCAGATTCAAAACCTGGCATTTGTAAAACAATCCAAAGTTTCCAAAAGTATCAGATAAAAATAATAATAATGAATGCCACAGTATTTTGTAGAAAATTATCCACCACCTTGCTTATTTAAATTAATGAAGCTACCATTTCAATTAGTCTTTTCACTAGTAAAAATTAGGGGGCAGTCTCCCTCCTGAAGCCCAGAGAGTTGAAGATATCTAGCCTTGACTTCAGTTACCCAGTGCTCAGATACCATTGCAATACAGAAAAAAGCTGATGTATTAAGAAAAGGAACTCAAAAAAAATAGGTCAGATATAAAAAGAAACCAGCACATATTAGGGGATGGAGATATTTTTTTCTTGCATCACTTCAAAAGATTCATGAGAGAGAGATTTTTTAAAATATCCTCCTCCTAAAAATTAGAATTTCATGTACAGTTCACAGTTCCTATCTCTTTTTCCATCTGTTACAGTCCCTTGAACATGAAAAATTCCTTCAGCTCACAAGATATATGCAAGAATTTTCAGTGACAGATTGTTCTTAAAGGCAAGTAGACAGTGCCTGACCCAGACATTAGAACAGAGTAAATGGCCATGAGGTAAAATATAACAGGTCTAGTAGGAGATTGCGTGTTAGTCTTGTATAACTCAAATTATTTGCTGTTTAAAACAACAAAACAAGCAAAAGACTTCCCTCTGCTCTCCACCAAAGGAATTTCCAATGCCAGCTTTATTGGCCAGCTTGTAATTGGCAGAAAAATTTATGATTTTCAAGACCATTATGGACAAGTCAGGCTGAAAAGTAACAGAGCTAATTCCAGAGTTAGTCCCAGCTTCAGAAACACTGTTCTCATAATTTATGGGAAAGGCAACATAAAAAAAAACCCTACAAGAAAGGGGGCCTACAAGTGACCTGCAGAGGGATTTTGACAAGGGCATGGAGTGATAAGACAAGAGGGAATGGATTAAAAAACAGAAGGTAGGTTTAGATTAGGTATTAGGAAGAAATTCCTCACTGTGAGGGTGGTGAGGCACTGGCACAGGTTGCCTAGAGAAGTTGTGGATGTCCCACCCCTGGAAGTGCTCAAGGCAAGGCTGGATGGAGCTCTGAGCAATCTAGTCTGGTGGAAGGTATCCCTGCCTATGACAGAAGAGCTTGAAGGAGATGATCCTTAAGGTCTCTCACAGTCCAAACAATTCTAGATTCTATGACCTTATGAAAAAAAAAGTGAGATGGATGAAATGTGACAGGATTAATCATTAGAAAAAACAAATCTACAGACTGTAAATTACGTACCCCGAAACATCCAAGACAGACATGCAGGAAAAAACCACACATTTTCTAAAACCCAAACCATCACTAAGCATCAAGTGCTTGACTATGTTCAAGTAGAACAACATTTAGACAGAAGGTTTATTAGAAGAGATGAAATACTGCACTTTTATCTCCTGGTAAAATGGATCGGTAAAATCGGTCCTTCCTCTTCTTTTCCTCTGGATTGGGAGGCAGAGGTTTTGAGCCATGGTTTAAAGTCCCAGGATCTTTGCTTCCCGATCCAATCATAGTGCTGGTATTTCTCATTGGAGGAGCAGGTGGTTTGTCTTCTGTTTCAACTCCATTGTTAGACATCTTCAGTTGGGGAGGCCGTTACTGGGAATTGGAAAAGAAAATAAATTAGAAGCCATAATTATTTATGTATTTATTGTAAACTAGAATCACACACAAGTAAACTAGAATCATCACATCAAGTAAATCACAAGCAGGTATTTGCAGATGTACATGCAATCTCTATCCAACCATTAACCCAGTACTGCTCGTACACTGTATGGTGTATTCACCATAAACCATATGCCCAAGTGCCATATCCACAGGCTTTTGGAACACTTCCAGGGATAATGACAAGCAACACAAACCCAGCACAACAATTTGTGTCAGCACAACAAATTCTACTCAAGCTCAAATTTTTTTTCCTGCGAACGAGACTACATTCAAGCATTTGAGTTATTGATCACGGAGAAAAGCTTGTTTCTAGGTTACAACCAATTCTTAGGGAAACCATGGAGCAGAAGTGCAGGCTGGGAAGGTAAAAATGAGGTAGCAAAGAGTAAGGATACCTCACAGGAGCCAACAAGTTGCTGAGCTCGTAATACCTCTCAGATCCATGCTAGTTCTCCTAAAAGCTATGTCAAAAGGTTTGCATCAGTCTCCAGCACAGCACGATACAGACTGAAGTTTGTACTCAAAGAGGTTTGATGCAGCCACTTAGGCTCCTTTGCTAAAAAGCTCCTGAGAGGGTTAGAGGCAAAGGTGGCTGGGAAGCCCTGAGCTGTACCCATGTCACCTCAGATGCAGTGCCACAGCCCTTGATTGTGCCAAGCCAGCCCTGGCCTTTCTGCAGATATAGAACACTTCAGGAGCAACTCCAACTGCCAGGAAGTTGATTGCATTTAGTTCTGCTGGGAAGGTCAAACAAAAGTAGATCCCCAACACACACTTAAATCCATAAGTAAATAATCCCCGCTATGCAGATTTAAAGACGGAAGCTTGGGAACAGGGTAATAGATTATTCTGCAACAACTAACTTGTCCCGCCCAAATGAGATCAGCATTACTTTGGACACAGCCCCGCTGCGGCAAGATGCTTCTGGAAACCGGAATTCATCTGCACTATGTTTTCAAAAGTAAGTTGGGAGTTAACTGCTGAATAAGGACCAAAGTGGGAACAGTTTCTGTTTGGGTGGAAAATGCAATTCAACAGCTTTACCAATTCCACAGGCAGTAAGGAAAGATGTTTCACTCAGGGAGAATTACAGGGTGGCAGAAAGTCAGAAGCTGTTTGCTCTCTGCAAGTGAGAAAGTCTAGATACAAAGCTGAGATCACTGCTGACTGCCAGGGAGCACTTTCTATAGGCTGGACTCAGTGTGACACTGAGTCACACTCCAGACAGATTCCACCACCACACCACAGTCCTATGGCCACACAGCACCCAGCCAGCCTTCAAAGCCTTCTTCAGCCAAGCTACCAATCCTCAGCGCAACTGGCAAAGTCCAGACACAGAGCACACTGCTCTCGCTGATGTGGGGAGCTAAGGCAGGCAAACACTGCCCACAGGAGTCACTCAGCAGAAATGTGCCAGACTTTGCCAAGAGCACTTTCCCTAGCTGCTGCCTGCCAAGCCATGGCCGGCCTGCAGCTCCACCTTCTCATCCACTTGATTGATTCCCAGTTTCTTCACACTGGCTCTTAAATGGGAGTCTTGGCAGTGTTGCACAGCCTGTAAGGCTTTGGGCAAGTCTTCACACACAGAGAATTTTGTAAAAGATCTGACCCCAGCCCCATTTTCCTTCCAATACAGCTGTGCAATGGAATATTAAATGACAGATCAGCATTTGGGGATTGATTTTAATGGTGGGACAGCTTTGGCATTTGGGAGGGGTGGGGACAAATCAGCTGTGCATTTGTCTGGGTGTGTCCTTGCATGTGCCCTGTGCATGTCCCACCACTCATGCTTCAGACTCATGCCTTTCTCGGGTATTAAACGGAACAGAACCAAGTGACAGCTGGAGTGCCAGCCATGAAGTGATTGGTCCAAATAAATACTTTCCCTGCCTAAGCAGTGGAAAAAAGTCTAAGCTAAAACCCAACTGATAATTTTGGCAGCCACTGCTGCGCACATGTCTTGTGAAACGTGAAGATACTGGGGCCTCACCGAGGCTTTGCACATCACAGAGTCAGTGGCTGGAACTGAACCGGCACAACTAAACCATTTGAAACAACATAAGCAGCAGTGTCCCATAAGAGATGCATTCTCTGCATTGATCTTATTTAACTACAAGAAAGCAAATTGCCAGGAAGGTGCTAGGACTATACTGCAAACAGGGAAGAAGAAGGAAGAGGAATGTTAGCAGCTCTGTGCCTGCAAAACAGACCTCCACAGGATTGGCACCGCATTTGCTGCAGTAACACCCTGGTTTACCCCCACGGGGGTTTGAATAAAGGTGCATCCAAAGATTCCCCCACCAGCCAAGACTTCCTGGAGCTGCAGGCATGGCTGGGATGAAGACTGACTCACTTCTGGGTCCCTCTCCCACTGAGCAGAGAGGTAAGTAGGTGAGAATCGGTGCTTTTTACCTGCAGTTAAAGGCACAAAACCAGGCAGGGTTCAGAGTTTTGCTAAGCTGGGGAATGGATGCAACATCAGACCAAAATAGAGCAGTATGTGGCTCCAGGCTGGAGAAAAAGAAGTGAGAAGAGGAATAAAAAAAACACCCCAGATTACAGTCAGAGACTGGCCTAGTGCTGGGGGAAAGGAAAAGAACATAAGCAAAAAATCCCCAAAAAAAACTGTAAGAAAAATCTCTGGATGTCAAGCATCCTCCCTCTCGGTTCCGCCAGCGCAAAACCCCAGGGACATCTGCTCTCAGTTTCTTCAATATAAGAAAGTTTTTCAAAATCCCTCAGTCAGAAAGGATAGTGCACAAGTGAATTACTGTTTTACCGCAGGGATAGAAACTGGCAGTACAAGCTCTTGTTTATCTTAGGTTATTCCCTGAATGAGCAAGTAACTGCTGAGAAGTTACATAGTTTTACAAACAATATTTTTTCACACCTCTTCGATAACTGCAACTTTGCTGTAGGCAAAGCCTATAGCACAACCCTCTCATTTTCCCTCCATCACTCAAGCTCCCAGACCTTTCTCTTCATCATAGTCTTATGTTTGGAGCTTTTTGGAGATCGGGGGGGTGAGAAAAATCCATTGATCCACAAAACTTAGAGACTGATTCCACAGAAGTTACGCCCTGTAATAGCAGCACTACAGGGCTCCCAAAAGCCTTGCGCCACTATGTATTTAAAGGGAAAACCAAAACCCTGTTTATGCGAGTCCTCTCACTGCAATACAGAGGACAAATGAAACATCATTATACTTCCAACTTCTGCCGGCTTCAATGTGGATGAAACACCGTTCTGACAGAATTATACCCCCACCTCAGAGCTGAGAGCCCAGAGCCACTCCAAGTGGTTACAGAGGTAGCCATCTCCCTCACTATGGCCCAGCTGGCTATGCAAATTCTCCTCCTCCTAAAATAATCTCCTGCCAATTCACATGTAAGCAGGCTTGAAACAAACCGCCTCATGTAGGCGCTGCTCCGAATCAGAGCACCAGGCAATTGCTTCCCCAGCCGGCATAGCATCAGCGCTAGGACACCGAAATGAGTCACTGTGCTCAGCACAATCCATTCCAACAGGAATGCAAAGCATCACTGCACTGAGTTATATCCTTCGTCACACCAGCACGACTCTGCCTTGAGAAATCTACCTTAGGTTTCCACGGTGTGATTAAGTGAACGGTGGAAGCAATGAAACAGCACCTGAACTTTTCAACCAGAGTCAGATGAGGGAATACATTTTAGCTGCAGACACAATTATTCTCAACTACTATATATACATTAAAATACCAGCACTCAAACCAAACCCTGTAGGCACCACTAGGAAGGCACAGCCATGATGTAGGACTATTGTTTCTGCAGACATTTGGGAGTACTGAAAGTTCAAGTTGTTTCAGCACACAGTAATCATTAAAAGTTTTATTACATAATGCAATCTGTGACTGCTGTAGTCGAGTTATGGTTGCCTTCAATGCTCCCTATCCCTCCCTGTCAACTTTTGCAGCCCATTAGCTAAAAATCATTGCCCCAGCCTCAAGAGAGTCCAACAGCTAACCTGACAAACTCTCCTTTTACACCTACAAAACATTTCTGCAGACAGGAAAGAGACAGAAGACAGAACAAGCAGAAGTACTGAACAGAAAACAGCACCCAGAGGTGCCAAGAGTGGCATCCAAGAGCTCAGAGTACACAAATGCAAAGATCCATGCAGGTGTGCTGAACTGTGTTAAGAAGATAGAACATAAAAGACAGTCACAGAATCATTAAGGTTGGAAAAGATCTCTAAAATCATCATGTCCAAGCATTACCCCAGCACCACTGTGTTAACCACTAAACCACATTTTCAAGTGCAACATCTACATGCCTTGTGAATCATGAAGTTTATGCTTGAAGTACATAAACTGTACAGTTTATAGTACAGGCATAGCCTCCTGAGGCATTCACCTAGCAGAGTGGGACCCGAAGGTATTTTGGACATTCTGACCTACTGTAGCATACACACAAGAAAAAAAAAAGAGAGAACAAAGATCCTCTATGTATGTCATTTTTCCTTCTAGTTAATTTAAGTACATCATTTCAAACCTGCTGCTCCACACTGAACTCTAAGTTTCTATCAAGCTGCTTGTGTTCTCTTTGCATTCCTTAGCAAGACAGACAGATGACTGATTGCTAAAAAAGAAAGCAATTAAACAGTCAGAAAGGCTGAAACCTACGCTACAGTAGATGCCATACAGATAACGACATCCAATGCATACTAATTGCAGGAGTCAACATGAAAACTCATAAAAGAGCCATCTATAATTCATGCAGTCTGGCAAGAGAGTAGCTGTAAGTTACTCACTACAACTTACAGATGAATAAACTATATTAAACAAGACAGGGAGGAGGAAGATGCTCAGCAACTGCTCTTCCCTCTCTGCCTACTACCAGAAGGAAATCTCACAATTTTCCAAGATGCTAGTATTCTGTTGTTGGCAGGGTGAGGAAAGGGTGTCCTGCCCACAAAAAAAAGGAGAGAGGAAGTCTTAACCTTTAATTGACTTGATCCTGATCAGAACAGGTGTTTTACCTCTGCACCAGTATCCCTGCATCCTTCTACCTCATGGCTAGAAATTGCTCATGTACACACATAGTTAAAACCTCCTCCTTCCCCCCCACACTGCCCTGGTGCGAAAGAGCACAGGCTGTGCCCTGCTCTGCTCAAACACATTGCAAGCAGCAGATTTCCTCCCTGTGTGTCACGCTTCCATGCAAATCCCAGCAGAAAAAGTAACATCAGAGTTTACCAGCTGGGTTTCGACATAGGATGAAAAGACAGTCATTCGTTTTTTCTTACTTTATGTGGGACTAAGTCTCAAACACCAGTCTCACACTGAAGGGAAGGCACCCCACACGTTCCACCTGAAAAAGAGGCAAGAGGTGTCCTCTTCCTCCACCCAACAGCAGATGGGACCTGGAACACATGCTGTCACAAAAAAGGCAGCTGCAACACACACACCCGGAGGGAGGACAGACCGATCACCACATTTAGAGGCGATTAAAAAACCCTCAGAAACTGTAGCATGGAGCTGTCTCCCCAGCCACTTACTGCACATCTGAGCTCTGCGCAAGTGTGTCAATTAAACCAAAAAAGCCAAGGACCAGAAAAGCACCAGCCCAGACCTGGCCTTTATATGTGAACTATGACAAAAACAAACCCAAAAGAAAAACAAACAAACAAACAACAAAAAATGCAACAAACAAAACAACAGGTTTGCATAGAGTTCAAATAAATAATTACAAAGCAGCAGTGTTTGCTGAAGTCTTTTTAGAACTTACCTGTTAGACCCCTGAAGGTGCTGCCAACACCTAAAGATGTAGATGAAATCACTAAACTAAATGAAAGAATAATCACTAAACATCAGTATACATGTAGAAGAGAATGCCTCCACTGCTACAGCACGGGCGGGTGGGTGGGTATGAGGAGGGGGAAGGGACACACACTCTCATGGCAGATGGCCAACTACCAGTTGCAGTCTTGCTCCACTGCCAGCATTATTTCCATAGCGCCAGACATAAAGGATGACTGACCACTTACAACTCATCAGGAAAAGCTGGACAATTCCATGGCTTGGAATATTAAAAGCCAAAAGTCTGGACGGTCCTTTTTAAAAAAAAAGCCTTTAATTCAATTCCAACAGTTTGAGCTAAATGCAAGAACTGTCAGGTGCCTAGCCCAGATTTTGCAGGAGGACATGGACATCACTGCACTGGGCAGGAGAGCTGCAAAATCTCTCCCTGAGCAGATATCCATGCAAACCCATCCTACCGCACAGATACGCTTCTAAAGAAGAACAGACTAATTATAACCACTCGATTCCTAGCAACAGAGTTCTCCTTTCATTCAAGTTAAGGAAGCTTCTTTCTGTTTTGTTTGAAAGAATCAAGGCCCAATGTTCTCCAGCTTCCACAGTGTGGGCCCATGCATGACCACTGTGACAGTAACCCAGGCACATTGAGGGTTTCAGAACCACTGAGGCAGGTCAAGCCCTTTCCACCACATTAGGCTTGAATCCAAAACCACAGAGAGGCAACGCCAGCTTAAATTGCCGTGTTTAGACTTGGCTTCAGCTGTTGCACAAATAACTGGCAGTGTGCAACAACAACCATTTCACAATCAATGGCAGCTATGCCCAAGTACCTGGAAGATGTGATGAACTCCCCTTACTTGTGCCCTGGTACGCAAGCTTGGAGAGCTGCAGAGGTCAGCTCTGGCTGATCCCATCCATGGGCAGCAGCCTCTTCATTTTGACCAAGCATTTACCCACTTCTAACAGCACTTTTAAACAGCCCAAGATAAGTAAATTGCATCCATACTCACGGAGAAAAAAAAAAAAAACAAACCCAAGCTGAGACAGAAAGTACCAAGAGTACAATTTTTAAAAGCTTTCAGCCCACAAATCATCTTCCTTGTTTCCTCATCTCCCGAAGTGCTGCCTCCCCTCCCCCAGATACATGCCTGAACAAGCAAGTTCGCTGTTGCAGATGTCAGGACAGGCTCCCTTTTCCAGCACAGCACAGAGCAGCCTTGGCTCCGGTTCCGCTTTTGCTCACAGGAGGGCAGGGCTTCAACCACACAAGTCAAAGTAATCGCTGGAGCCGGAGCTTGCTAAGCAGGGTGGGAAAAATAAAGGCCTCTTATGTTAAAGCATACCCAAAGCCCATATAAGCAGGTTTCCTGGAGGAAATCTGTGTTCCAGAGGAAATGACTGGATGCAGCATAAAGGGAATATATTAATGAACACAGTTAAACCCACCCCCACTTCTCTGTGCCGAAGTTACTTGGCTCAGAGTCCTAACTACACATTAGCAGCAACAGCAACTGAGAGCAACCGAATCATTAATCATACTTCCATTCAAAAGTTTCCAACCCAGAAGATGGACATAGAGCACAGGGCTCAGACTTAAGCCCTGCTGTCCCCTAATGTGGAATAATTCCCAATACAACATATTCGCATTTTAAATACACATTAGCATTTGCAAAAACTGCACCTATTAAAATGCAGAGATCTGCCATTTAGCAATGGGGGTGGGGGTAAGAAATATATATATGAAAACGAGAACATTGTTAGATCAAGTCAACAACATCCCATAGGCACAGAGGACACTGCAATGCAGTGGTTAGCAAAAAGCCACAGTACGTAAATAGATGAAAGTTTACATTAACCTGTAAAAGCTGAGATTTTTCTGAGGTGAAGAAATAGCAAGACAGAGACCTGCAAGGAGGAAACCAAAGCTCTTAAGGGCAAAACTCATTCAACTCCTTTGTTGCTGGGAAAGTAAAGAGCAAGAAGACAACCCAATTATCCTAGTGAATGAAACCATCCAAGAGCTTCAATTAGACTGAGGGGAAAATGCCACAACAGTTCAGTGTTAATTGGAAATGCACATATTTATCATCAGAGTAGTGCTTGCTCCTGTGTATAGCTCCATTGTGTTCACTGTAGCTAATGACAGTAGGAAGCCCAGTCCTCCATAGTATTTATGTAATGACTGGCAAAGCTGTCACATTCTCTTAATTGCTAGCCAGGATTTTCATACTGCCAGCAGTTTTCAGTTAAATAAAATCACAAAGATTGGTTCAATTTCATGTGGCTTCGTTAAAAGTTTTGGTTCTTCAAAGTAGGGAAAAGAGGGAGAATGAATAGTTCTCCAAAGGCAGGATAAGCTCTGCATTAAATATAAGGTTTTTATAGGCAAACTGATTTTAGACAATGAAAGCACCATCCAATACCCAGAGCTGCAAGAGCTAATTTAATATCAGTAAAGACAAGCAATTTGAGAGCTGCACATAAATCTGCTTCAGGTTTGCAATGATTACTCCTTCAATTCGATACGTGTAATGTTCTAGGAGGAGTTCACTTACAAGGCAAAATGAAAAAGCCTAAGGTGGCTTTGAGTTTCCCCCCTAATTAAACTCTCACAGTAGTCTTCTTTGCTGCTAGAACATCAGCTCTGCATTTATATGTTATCTAGAAAAACTCCCTATTCTACCTGCTTTATAATTCTAGAACATACAGGAGGAGCCATAGTGGCAAGATCTCACATCCCTAGACTTCCGTACTTCTACCAAAAGCACTGCAGAGCATTGACTAGTCCATTAAGAATCATCATCGTTTAGTTTAATGAGCAGCAGTTTGTTTTTAGGAAGCACCATCAAGCCTTTCATCACATCATTTACTCAGATTCCAATCATACTTACTGTATGTCAGTAGAGAAAAGAAAGCTCTATAGAACTGGCACAAAGGAACTGCTGTTTCTGCAACGTATTACAACCAAGTCTGCATTAGCGCTCAGTTAAATAAAGCCCATGAGCCAAGTGAACTATTTTTACTCCACTGAACAAAAGGAAATATAACAACATCACTTATTACAGTGGCGAGCCCATTTTAAGGCACTGTGTAATTAGGAGTAGGCGTTAATTACAAGACTAGATATAGCAGGCAAGGTTTTCCTCAACATCTTTGAGCAAGGTTCTTCTGGGGCATGGATCTCTTATCCTGCGTTCTTGCTACAATGACCTAAGAAACTTTAAGTAGGACACATGGATCTTCACTGCTACCTATTTGAGACTCATTCTTTCTCAAGAAGCAGCAACACTGCAGCCATAAAACCCAACCCAGAGGAGACTGACTGAGCTCCCATTCACAGCCCTGTCAGCACCTGAAGCCAGTGTCTTACTTATTTCCATCCAATTCCCAGTGGACAAGCATCTACATCATACAATTAGTGATAATATGAACTGCAAATTCAGCAGAATTGGGATTTCACTGATGGATGGATGGCCAGTATGCATGTTTTATTCATCTCAAGACTGCTTTGTCAGGTTGTTGTATGTCCTCTGAGTACTTAAAATGCTAAAAATCATTTTATGATCACTACTGGGCAGACAAGAAGCTCTATAGACAATGTTGTACCTTTGCTAAGTGCTAGCCAAAACTCAACAGATTTCCAAAACGAAGCCAACAACCAAAGACAGATGTTATAGGAAGTTGTACAAGTCAAGGCATTTTGTTCAGTACCGTATTCCCTCCCATTGCTTTAAGTCACTTTGCTCAAGTCCTATAGCAACTTCCTCCTAAGGTCACCAGCATACAAATCAGCTTCCCTAGGAGAGCACAGCATGCAGCAAATCCAGGTGCAGTTTTCTGAGCATCCTTCTCTAATTCCAGCAATTAAAATTCAAGGATGTTCACAGCACACTGTCATAGAGATATGGTACCTACCCACAACCCCAAAGCTTATTCAGTGTTCCAGCACACCAACCAATTTCCATTTCAGCAGCCACCTCAGGTTACCTGACCACACTCCCTCTCTCTACTATCCAAGGCAAGCGAATATAAAATGATACTTTAAATGCTGTAACTAGCACACCGTAATTTCACCTCTCACCTTTACAGTAACAGCTCTGTTTGCTAAAAATCTCAAGATACAAACAGGGCAGTCACTTTTGGAAACAGCTATTGGACAGCTCTCAAGAAATCCCAGGTTTGGTCCCGGAGCACACCCAGGAGCAATGGGGGTGCACTTCCCAAACCAATTTTCCCCTTCACTCTGTGCCATTTACACTTGTCTCATGTAAGTGCTGCCTTACTCTTTACTAATAATAACATTCATACATACATTTGTGCTAATTCCACCTTTGTTGTCCTCACACTCCTTGCAGAGGGATCCAGTGAAGTAAAATGTTCTTGCTGTGGGAAAGGAGATCCTTCAAATCAATCCACGACAGAGTATGACCTGATGGCTTAAGTGAACTGTCTCCTTTGCAAGTATGAGGCTGCTTCTTCCACTCTTTCTTTCCAGTTTTTTCTTTTGACCCAAGTTTTCATAGAATCATAGAAAGTCTTGGGTTGGAAGGGACCTTAAAAATAACTAATTCCAGCCCCCCTGCCACATGCAGCAATTCCTCCCAGTAGATCAGGTTGCTCAGAGCCCCATCCAGCTTTTTGTTATTCCTGGTTATTCTTGTACTGCTGGTATTTGCAGGTGCTGTTTCACAGCCTCCCAACATACGCACGTTTGGCTGCTTTTATTTTTAAGAAAAGTCTATTCAGTTTGGAAATAACTCTTGTTTTCCTGTGAACACTCTTCAATGTACATGCAGTTTTATCTGAGGAGCTTAAATATTCTACTTTGACAAAAGCCTCAAAGTTTTGTTAGTCTCTGTTGCTCTATCAAAATGTTATAAAACAGACATCTAAACTTGTGGCCTGCTATTTGTAAGGTCCCTTTTAGCTTTAAAAATAGAAGTTGGATTTGACCCTAACATATATTCTTTAAACTTCCAACATGGTTTGAATTTACATCCCCTCTAGGTGAAACTTCCCCAAAGGGTTTCCATTCTTAAAGATAATTAAAAATCTGCAAAAAAAAACCCCAACCAAAAAGCAAAAAAGTGCTTTATTTCTGACAAAATTTAACCAAGATATCTTAAATAGAAGTAGTCAAATCCCAAATAATGACTTTTTAAAATGGGGTCTCAAAAATCATCTCAAAAGTCCTAAGCAAATAAAACCATAATTCAGTCATTTTATTATCTTCTGCTGTCAGCAGACAGCTTCCATCTTAAAGCTGAGATGATGCATTGTCTCCAGCCCCTGATCCACTGGCTCCTAACCTTTTCTTCCCCATGGAGCATCTGTACTCTGGGTATTTCCCTGGAGATTCATTAACTGCTTCTTCCTCAAAGGCTGAGATTATTGGCATTTTTCTCAGACTACATTTCTAACCATTTGAAAGACCTGTCAGGACAGAAAAATAAATACATACAGAAAAATAACAATTCATCATTCTGTCTGTCAGGACATTGCAGGTAAAGGGAAGACCTAAGTTTTGGCTAATGCCTTTAAAGATAATTTTCTATCTTGCATGCCTGTAAATCATTTACATAGCATGCCACACCCTGTTTTAATGCCAGTATCCCAAGGGAGAGGGTGGATTAGAATATTGGTATCTTTAATTTAGGAGGCAGTTAGACCAACAACAACAAACGAGAGCTGTATATATGCACAAAACAATCCAGTTAGAATTCTATTTTAATTAAAAATCAGTCAAATAATCCCATTATGCAGAGAATTGCTTTAGGTGTAGTTCCAATCCAGCACATATTTTTATTTAGTATTTTAGTTCCACACAGAGAAAGTGATTGAAATAACACTGTAAATGTTATTTACATTTACATCATGGTCCTTTCTGTACAGTAAGTTCCTCTTCCAGCTAGAGAGCTTGGGAAGATACAGAAATAAATGTTCCAATGTCAGTCAGCCACTTGGTAAGCCACTTAATAAAAGAAACAAAATTAAACCTGCTAAAATAAAAGCAGCCCACATCTCTGGTAGAGTAAGGGGATTCTCCATCTCTGCTCCACTCTGGTGAGACCCCACCTGGAGTGCTGCATCCAGCTGTGGTACCTCAGTGTAAGAATGAGGTGGACCTGCTGGAGCAAAACTAGAAGAGACCAAAAAGATGCTGAAAGAGCTGGGGCACCTCTGCTGTGGGGACAGGCTGAGAGAGCTGGGATTGTTCAGACTGGAGAAGGGAAGGCTCCAGGGAGACTTGAGAGTACCCTCCAGTACCTAACGGGGCTTCAACAGAGCTGGAGAGAGACTTTGGACAAGGACATGGAGAGACAGGACAAGGGGGAATGTCCTTAAGATGGAGAGCAGGTTTAGATTAGATATTAGGAAGAAATTCTTTCCTGTGACAGTGGTGAGGCGCTGAAACAGGCTGCCCTAGAAGCTGTGGATACCACATCCTTGGAAGTCTTCAGGGTCAGGTTGGATGGGGCTTTGAGCAACCTACCAGATGATATTTAGGGTCCCTTCCAACACAAAACATTCTATGATTCTACAAAATCCCATTTTCCCACTCCTCATCCCACTACCTGGAAACATCACCTCAAAGGGCACTTATTTCCTCATATTTCCTCCTTTTACCTCCTTTGTCAAGAAGGAACATGCACCTCTGTTACAGCTGCCCAATTTACATTGTTTTGTTTTTAAAAACAGAGAAAATAAATACTTCCAATATCATCTTTCATTTCTGCTCTTACATGGTCTGTGGGGCTCTGCTGCATAACAAACATTTTATCCATAGGAAAGACCAACAGCACAGCTGCCAGAACCAGTTACCTGCCTGCATCACTGAACTGGGGAAGGGGGCAGAAGGAGCACAGCAGAGGTCTGTCCTACAGAGGAGTATGGATGTATAAACATGCATATCCACACACATACACACATTTATGTGTGCATGTGTGTATATAACTCGCACCACCCAAGTTACTCACTTATTTAGTTTACTCCCAGACAGTGAGTATGCATCATGTGATACGGCCATTTATAAAACATCCACAAGTGACAAAGTACCAAAAAGAAAAATAGTTGTAGAGAGTTATAAAGTACAACAGACAGCTCTAAATTAATATAATTTGGTATTGCACATTGCCCAATTACTTCTGTAAGTATTCATATACCAGATCTTGTTTCTATTAACTGGAATCTATACTAAATTATAAAATAAATAAACCTACTCCCCAAAGGCATATAAACAAGGTTGTTGCCCAAATCCATGTTGCCCTCGTGCACATCAACCACTATGACTGACAATACTGAAATGTACTTGGGAATTAAATGAGAAAACGAGGACACTTCTTGAGGCCATTTCCTCTTCCAAGACACTTGTGGGAGGGAGGGCCCAGCAGCTTAGCAAAGGTTAACCTCACCATTTCCCTGCAGGCTTGTGCTGAAGAAAGAAGAGATTCAACGTCTTGCAATCCCAGAAATCGAAATCCTCCTCTGCAGACATTTTATTCTATCAGGTCAACACACAGAAGAGGGTGGTGGGTCCCCAGACATTATCTTTACCACTCCTTATCCTGCTGAGCATTGCAGTCTGCCAAACTCAACCTTCCCATGCCTCTGACTTCTTGGGAAGTAGAGAAGATGTCAACAGACAAAATTAATAAAGGTCCTGAACCACTTGGACTATTGTCACATTATTTATTTTTAGCATTTGAGTGTAGAAGTCCAAGGACCTGGTGGGTAGTACCAGGTTTTGCTCATCTTGGTGTTTTGTACTAAGACTAAATTTTATCTGTGAAGCCCTCTTGCCTCTCCAAATATCATTGGGAAATAAGGTAGGATGGTTTCAGGGTGGTGAATGTGTACATGTTTATGAAGAAGTGGGAAGATTTTCCCTATTACAGGCTTTCCACAGCCTTAACCCTTGATCAAGTCTGCCTGAAGAGACGAAAGTTCACGTCTTGCCGCCAGAACACGGGGGAAGACCCAGAGCAGTCTCCAGGAATGTGTAACAGTGGTGGGCAAATGACCTTTAAACTCCAAAACAAAATCATTCCAAAGCAGCAAGGTCTTAGTCAGACCTGACAAATTCTTACAGGACACAGTCAGGAAGCCAAAGCAATTTGACTTTGCATGCCTGCAGGATTAAGCACAGCCATCCAACACCATGCCATGGTCCCCGCAGGATCAGGATCACCATGGGGCTGCAGCCTGCTGGTCACTAGAGCCAAAGCCCATCCCACCCACACACACACCCAGCACAGAATATTGCAGCATAAGGCCACGGGACCATATGGCAAGAGCACCTCTGAAGAAGGAATCAGGCAGCCATGTGAGTAGCAAGCTGACAGAAGAGGTAATATTTGGTTTCAACCTTTTCTGTATCATTAGTGCTTGTACTAATTACGATAACCAGCAGCAGCAGTCACTCTGATGGGAGGGCTGAACAGAAGTGACACAGCTGTCAACTGCATTCAGAGAACTAAATCCTTAAAAGTTCGTCCTTTTGGGGAGAAGAACAGAATCCATACAGCAAGATGCACAGGATTGTAGCTTTTTTAGGGAAGAAAGCTTTAGAGAGCAAGTACAGCTGACATAAACGTTAAAAAAACTAAGCATGTTTGCCTGTTTCTCAGGGGGATTTAAACAGCAGGTGAGTGGGGCTGGTCTGTGGGACACGACCCTTTTTTATTTCAGCTATTTAGATGCAAATTGTTCCCCCTCCCTCCCCCTCTCAACACCATCTGTTAGCCCAGAGGTTTAGACTGTGCCTAGGATGTAAGTTTTGGGGGAGGGGGATATAGATAAAGTATTGAGAAAATTTCAGCTGATGCCCCTATTTCCTTTGGGGCACAGTTTTGGAGAGAAAAAGAAAAATCACTTAGCAACACTATAAAATAATAGGATTTTTCTCTCACTCTACTGCATTTTTCTCACTGACCCCATGGATTTCCTACCCTAGAAAGCATTCCTTGTCTATCTTTAGGCCAACAAGCCACATTATATAGTGACATTTATAGCAGGTTGCTATAGTGTCAGCAAAGGGAATGAGCTGGAATTGCATGAAGTATCAGAGATTCAAGGAATTAAAGTCCTAAATAATAATAAAGTCCTTTACTACAAGGCACAGTATTTAATGTTCTTCTAGTGTTAGTGAAGCTGCCTCATATCTGTCTGACTTTCCCAAGTGAACAGCAATGCACTTTCAAGAACTGTTGAGAGATTTGGTCCATTAAAAACTTCACCCAGGGCTCTCAATTCTTCCTAAAGGAAAAATTATGGCTGACAGCACAGAGTCCACTTTCAGGAAGCTCGAAGATGAGATGGTATTGGGAGTGGTGGCTGACAGGCCAGGTGGGTGTGCTGCCACTCAGAGGGATGTGGACAGACTGGGAAAATTGGCCAACCCCAACCTCGTGCAGTTCAACAAAGGAAAATGCAAAGCCCTGCTGCCCAGGAGCATGGACTGGGAGCCGAGGGGCAGAAAGGAAGCAGAAAAAGCAGACAGAGACCTGAGATTCCTGGTGGACATCAAGTTGACCATGAGCCTCCAAGCACCTTTGTAGCAAACAACATCAGGAGCATCTGGGCTGCATTAGAAAAAATAACTGCCAGCAGGTCCAGGGAAAGGATCCTTCCCCTCTGCTCAGGGCTGGTGAGAAATCTGAAGTGTAGGGACAAGTGCTTCCCCTCTCCAGTACAACAGAGACATGGACATACTGGTGAGAGTCTAGCAAAGGCCCACAAAGGTGATTGAGGGACTGGAGTATCCGGCATATGAGGAAAGGCTGAAGGAGCTGGGACTCTTCAGCCTGTAGAAGAAAAAGTTCAAAGAGGTCTTATCAATGTGCATAAATACCTGGTGGAGGTGTAAAGAAGATGGAACCAGGCTCCTCTTGGTGGTATCCAGCAACAGGGCAAGAGTCAATGGGCACAAACTGAAATACAGGAAATTCCATTTAAATGTAAGAACAAACCCCACAACAAAACCACATTTTTTTCTCTGGGTGGGGGTGAGGGGAGACACACACAAAACCACTGAACCCAGAAAACCACTGATTGCTCAGAAAAATAAAGGAAATTTCCATCCTTGGGGATGCTCAAAACCCCATTGGATATGCATCTGAGCAAACTATTTCAGCTCCTGCCACTTTAGGTGGGGAATTGGACCGGACTATCCACAGAGGTTCCTGCCAACCTCAGCAACTGTGCAATTACAAGCCACACAAAGTGACAGGGAGGCTTTAAATGAGAGAGATACATAATATCATTCAAACTACTTGTCTGAAGCACATGTTTTTTAATCCTCAGCATCCAAGGTCCCAGTTTAGTGATGAAGACAAATTAAGAGTTTGTGACAACCTCGAGCAGAAAATCAGCAGAGGAGCTGGGATCAGTACTACAACACCCTTATTATGAATTTTAGTGTGTGGAGTACAGTCCCGGTACTTGGGAGATGCCAGCTCTTGTCCCAGTTCTCACAGACCTCATTTGTGATCTTGAAGGCACAAGAGGGGGAGAAAGCCCAAGTACTCCTTGCCTGCTCTGCTTCCTCCAATCAGTCACCTCTTTAAAGGAAAGGCAATTCAGGTAGTTACAGAGCACACAGCATGAGAAGAATCCCTTCCAGGTGCTTCTGCAACCTCAGCACAGGAAACCAGGAAAAGGGGGGGAAACGAGAAGGAAGGGGGAAACAAGAAGACAAAGAAAAGAAGAGAAAAGAGAGCTGTGTATGCAATCCTGATGGGAAACTCAGAGGTGGAGGCATGGAAGGATGTGAAAACCCTTCTTCCCCCTCGGATTCCCAGTGATGGAGCAGAAGAGCCCTCCTGAGCTTGAAATACGAATAGGCGGAGACCACCTATGGAGAAACAGGGAAGGAAAACAATACAGTGTGGACTTCAGAGCCTCAGCTGCAGCTGAGCAAGTTCTTGGGGTGCCCTTGCATAACATTTAAGGCAGACACCAAGTTGGGTTCAATCAGACTTTAATGGTGATGCTCCACTGAAGTGAAGGAAAGAAGCTCTTACTTCGGCTGGGAAGACCTTCTGCCAGACAAGGTTTGCACAGCAACATTTTCTGAAGGGATTTGGGCCTTTTCTTACTGTTGGGATATTGTTTGATTTTCTCAAGTTTTGCCAACACAAACACATATTCTCTCTTTCTTGCACAGAAAGAAGAAGTCAGAACAACATATCTCAATTATTTGGTGACAGTCAGGAACTTCAGGTACCTACTTTCAGACTATTAACTTCTAAAATATATTTAATTCAATTTTACTGGAAAGTAATATATTGACAAAAGTTGCAAGCACTTCATAGAAACAGTCTCCTAAAAAAAAAAAATCAGTTATCCGAGCAAACAGTGTTTCAATAAATTTGTGCCAATATTTTTAACAAATTCAGGTTTTCATTTTAAAACACATGGGGTTATATTTTCTCCATTTATGGAAAGCAGAGTATTCAGAACATCAGTGTGTCTCCTACAGAATGAGTGTCATCTTCACGCACTGCTCTAAAGCACCAGCTAATTTCTGTTTCCAGACCTCTGGCATTTCACCAGCACTACTGAGAATCTAAAGAACAGTTACCGGAAATGTTTTTGGTTAACCAACTTCTTGTTCACGAATCTAAGCACACATACGAACTTTAAGGGCTGCAATCCTGCAGTTTGATCTCTAATACAAGATATAGGCATCATGTCTCAGTCTCCTTGACTTTTAAAAGACAGAAAGGTCATCTGTGATAGCTGAGGGGTACTTGGCCTTAATGCCAGCAAGCCACCCACTGAAAACAGTGGGAGTTTGGCCCAAATTAGGATTTCAGGATTTATCCCTGTAACACTTCCCACACAGTACTACCTGACAGCCTCTGAAAACTAGCAAAATGTGAGGGACATGCCAACACCATCCCAGATGAGGTTTCCAAGGGTGTATTTTGTAACAATTGAATTCAGCCAACACTAGTCTGCATATGCACATATTCTCACAATTCCAAGGGGGTTTAGCATGCTGATTTCAAAAGTACTGTGGCTAGAAACACCTCTCTGATAGCTACTCAGTGCCAAACAAACCACACTTTTAAAGGAGGAAAAAAAAAACCAAACCAAAAACACAAAGCAGTTGCATCCAGGACATCACTAAACTTGTGCAGTAATACCCCACCTTCAGATGCTTTTCTAGAACTTCTTTCCTGCACCACCACCAAATCCTCATCTTTTCCCACCCAAAACCTCCAGCACTGCCCTAACATAGCTACTGCCCTCTCCAACACAGCCTGGGACAAGGCTGATGGATTTACAGCCAGGAAGCACCAAGGTCTGAGAGGCCAATTTCTGCCCACAGAGTGCCTTTAAACCCAAATCTAATGGCATTGATGCTCAGGAAACCAGCTTACCACTGGCTGATGATCTTTCCCATTCCTCTCCCACTCTTAACTAAGCAAGTATTGACCAGGCAAGTATGTGCAAGAGCTGAGCATTTCCCCTGAGGAAAACCTGTCTATGAGCCCTGTTCAATCCAATCTGGCCTTGATCCTGTAGGGAGCTGAGCAACAAACCCATTCATGTATTCCAGGGGCCAAAGACTTTGTACAGTAACCCTGGTCTGAATGGGGGGGCCTGGATCCTGCCCAAAATGAAGCCACTGGTTTTACAGACAACAGTACAGAGTCTGTAGCATCTAATTCTTAAAAAGATCCTTTATTTGGATCCCTGGGGGCAGCTGGGGTTTGCACATGACAGGATCAACACCTGTGGTGCAAGTCAGATCGTATCCCTGTAAATAATCAATGCAGTCACTGGGATACAATAAGTAAGAGGAGCAGCCTCTTTAGCTATCACAGCAGCTCCCTGACAACAAGCAACAGAAAATAACCCAAACAAATTATAAAAAAAAAGTTTAAAAGACAGTCAAGGACAGTGGGTCTCTCAGAGACTGAAACATGACTCATTTTGGAGCAAGAGCATAGCTAAGCAGACACACTGCTGAAGAGGCAAGAGAGGTTCCACTCTAAAAGCAGCAATTAGTTATCAGATGACAGAAGACTTCCACAGGTTATTCGGTATGCTTGCATTTTTCCCTGAAACTAGTCATTTTTAAGAGGATCCAAATGCAGGAGAAGGAAAGAAGCCTGTCTCAAAGAAAAGGAAAAGAAAAAAACAAAACAAATCGCACCAAAAAAAGCCAAACAAAAAAAAAAAATCAAAACAAAAAAACCCCCCACCATAGTTGTCATGTTTATGACATACATTCTCTAGACAGGAAATCTTTGGAGCAGCAAAAGCCTCTCTACCCTTCACTTCACAAACCCTTGATATCATAATCGTATTTTTAAAATATTACCTTCTGGAATGATGCAGATTAAAAGGTGTAAGTAATTCTCTGGCATACTATTGAAAACCAACCCGAAAGCAGCATTTTATTGCGTGCAAGGCCGTTAAACTATTACTTACACTGAAATAAATAGCATCCACACAGATACCACTGTCACGGCCGAGCAGAAAACCGAGGAAATTCCTCATCCCTGACCCCTGGGGTTTGAGTGAGAGAAGTTGAACTGCTCCTGCTTGGAGCAGGGTTTTGTCCTGCAGAAACACTGCAGTATTTCAGCTAACACAGCAATTGTCCTGTAATTATCATGCACAGTTTATAGTCTGTGAAACAAAGGGGACCTTTCACTTCAAAAGCAATTTTTAAGGCAAAAACAGAGGAAAGCTTTTCAAATTATAACTGTGAAAGGACAAGGAGAGGAGATGGTGCATTTATATGGGTCAGTAAAGCACTGATGAAACAACTGTGGCAGAGGATAGTCATGGGAGACCAGGGTTCATTGGCCACACCAAAAGTGGGTTTATTTTCACAGAGTTAACGCACTTGTCAGCCACTCAGACAGAGCCCCAAACAAGAAGGCAACCTGACAAGACAGAACAAGACACCCAGTTGGCTCCACAGTCTAGACAAAAACTTGCATCTCTGAAGTTTTTATATTTTCCCTTCCTCTTCCAGAGTTAAAATTGGAATGGTATCAGCTCCTTTCCCAAATGGAAGGCCCTCTGAGAGCAAACCAGATTTTGAAGCTTTCTAGCAAATACACAGATCAGGCCACCAGAGCTTGCTGCTTACATGTCTGTAAAGGCATCTGCAGGGTAGTCTTGGGATCAGAGCAGAGCTACAGTTGGACACTCTCCAGAGGTATTTTAGGAGAACAGAATCAAATTGCCACACAAACGTAATTGCCAAGTTTCCGTCTACTGTTTCAGCAATTTGCTTGACACGTTTAATTTCAGAGGAGAGAGTAGTAGAGTAATATTTTGTTTTTATTAACATGTCCAAGTTCCCTAACACACCGTTCATATATCTTTGGTATGGAACGAGATTCCTTCAAATTCTGCTTTTGCTAACAGAAAGCATTACAAATTCTTCATGTAGATAGACTGAGTTTAGGGCAGTCAGTGAGAAAGGTGCAAAGCAATATTCTTAAATTACCTGTTCCCCTCAAAATCTACAAATCCAGAGCAGAGAATTTTGGTCCTCTGCTTTCTCTTCAGAAGTTTATTCAGAAAGCAAACCTTCAAGACACCTGTTGAGTATCTGATCACTTCATTACCTGACGCTTTTAATTCTTATGGCCCACACACAGCTATATCACCTGGAAAACAAGATTTCCCTGCCTTCTATCCCACAGGATTTAAGAGAGTTCAAATTCTGACCCCTTTTGAAAAGGCTATCCAAGATCAGCATGTTTGTATGCTCCCATCATCAACTCACTGTCCATCCAGCTCCTGCCCATTGCATCTCTCCATTCCCAAGCTTACAGACATCTCACAGCATCCCAGAGAATACACTGGGACCACCTGAGTGCATCAATATGCATTTGGATCATCTGTTAAACCCACAAGGCATCCACTGTCAGAAGATCCACAGAGTGGAGAGTCTGTGTATGACTTCCTCTTCACCATTTCTTTTAAAAAAATATTTCAGTCCCAATTCCCACAGAACCAGAATGTCACCTAAAGAGGACTGATTGCTTTCAGAACTGCATGAGAATTCAGGTTTTCAAGTAAAGCTGAGCTATCAAAAAACCAAATTGCTTCTACATCTTGTTTCCATTATAGAGCAGATAGTAGAATATTGTTTGTTAGACTCTGCACATGTGAACTATGCCTCTTCAAGATTTCAGAGCAAAGAAATGAGTAAAGTTTTAATCTAGAAAGTGAGAAGAGAATTAAAGAGATTACAGACCTCTAAACCAATTACAAGAGCCATGTCATTCTGTAACACTGCTCACAAGAATTGATCTCTACCTTCAGAAGCCTGTCATTTGGATTATTAACTTTTTTAAACATGAGAGGGCTGTATCCCAACACTGACTTTCAAGCCTAAGAGTATTTTGGTCTGAAGATGATTGACCATAGCAAAAAATCAAGCCAAAGAGTGCAGGAAGTGGCTTCAGACCTTTTTAGCTGGTGTATGATTTCAAGTACCAGCTTGAAAATTAGGTTGAGCAGATGCCTAAAGCAAGCTACCTGAAACAGAGGACTAGAAAAAAATTAGGAGTAATAAAAAGTAATAAAAAGAGGATGAATTTATTCAAGGCCTTCAAGGTACATTCGGGCAAGCCAAGTCCCCCTCATGGGACTACACCCAAAATGGATGCTGGGTCACGAGCCCTTCACCTTTTATAAGTTCTGCCCTATTAGCATACTGGCCCCTAATTCTCCAATCACACCCTTAGGTCATGATGTTAACCACCCCAGGCCCGCTCCCCCCCAACTCTCCCTTGTTTACGTATTTTTGGGTCCTAGGGAAACAAATGTGCCCTTGGATTTTCTATTCAGAGGCAATTGTTTCAGCTAAAGGTGCTGGGAAGAGAGGTTTTTAGCACTTTATAAGAAGCACAGAACTATACCAACTTACAGATACATGGAGAGTAAAAAACTAGAAATTATTAAGGCATCACAGCACCCACAAGCACAAGAAGTACCAACTCTAAGTCAGAGGAGGGATAAGTCCCAGTTTAGAGTCACATAGAGAGACCAAAAATCCATTTTATCTCTCCAGCAATCTGAAGTTCTCTCCTTTCTTGAACCCTTGGAGAAGGACATTTTTTCTGCTCTATTCCACTTTACATGGGATTCCATGTAAGTAGGAATTCCACCTTTCCCATTACTTTTACGCACAATCTTCACTCAGGAAGATTGATTTTAAAGAGAGCTTGAGCTTGTAAAAACTGCACCTTCCTACTCCACAAGTGAGACAACATGCTCCAAAATCATACTCTGTGTAGTAACAGGAATTAAGATTTTACCAATTTCCTCAGAGCTCTACAGAGGCTATGAAAAGTCATTTAGGTTTTCAAGTCACAAACACCACTGACCCCATCAGCCTCACAGACTTGGGTTTTATGAAGAGCGGGTCACACTTCTGCTGGTAATCTCCAAGCCCTGAGCAAGAACATTGCTGGCCAGAGCTGTGACAATACAAAACCAACAGACAGCACTTGAGCACAATCTGCTCAACTGTTACTGCTTACAGATCCCATGAGAACTCCACTAGAGATATTGGAAGAAATATTTTTTGAGAAATTCACTCACACACGTAAAGGTGGAAAAAGAAATGGCACAAAGCTCTCAAGCACTACTTTGCTTGCTCTTGTACTAATGAGAGAAACCCACAGCTGCACAGACTTCAGCATAATAAGCATGAGCCACTCATGAACACTGCAGTCTTTCAGTACCCAAATACTGCCTACAAGAAATCTGGAGGGGAACTGTTTACAAGGGCATGTAGTGATGAGAAAAGAGGAAAAGGCTTCAAACTGAAGGAGGGCAGGTTTAGATTTCATATTAGGAAGAAATTCTCTATTGTGAGGGTGGTGAGACACTGGCACAGGCTGCCCAGAGAAGGTGTTGATGCCCCGTTCCTGGGAGCGTTCAAGACCAGGTTGGATGGGGCTTTGAGCAACCTGGTCTAGAGGAAGGATTCCCTGCCCGTGGCAGGGGGGTTGGAATAAGATAATCTTTAAGGTCTCTTCCAACCCAAACCATTCTATACCCTGGCTCCAGGCAGCTTGACATGGTTAAGCCATAACACTGCCCATGCTTCAAATACACCTCCAATGGCAACGAAGACTGAGCTACAAAGACAAGCACAAAGCCAGGTGACAAAGATTTCAACATGATAACACAGTTTCTACAGATATTCAAGCACAGTCCCAGTTTCCTCTAAAAATGAAAGGCTTCAGTGAGATAACTCAAGAGATTAAACCTACACAAAGCCTTGAGTCACTTGCTGGGTCACGATCCAGCTGATTCCAAGAATCTGTATGCAGGCTGCTTACCCAGAAATTAACCTACTGCCTCAGAAAGTGTTGCTTAATTTAGAAGACTGATTACTTACAGCACCTGCTGCTAGCCTTGCAGCCCCATACGCCAGCTTCTCCAAAATTAAGGCTAAGTCTTCTAAAATTATTTACATAAGTAATTAAGGAAAGAACTAAAAAAACAGTGCTGAATGTAAAACATAACAATCAGCTGGGTTATCAGCAGCAATTGAAACTGTAATTTCCAAAGTAAATAGTATGAGTTAAGGCAGTTTGAGCTGAAGATGCACAGTCAGTCCTTGTGGCAGATTCCCTTCCTCAGCCAGGAATAAGCAGCAAACACTGCACAGGAGACACACACCAAACTGTGTATGTGCATGACACCACCACCTCAGAAGAAGCCCCACACAGCACAAGAACCTTTGCAAAAGAGGTGTCCTGGCTTTAAAGCCACATTACCTATAGGCTTTAAATCTAAAGCCAAACGCACAAGAGCCTTGTCGTGCAAGCAAAGAGCCTCTAGCAGTACTAAAGAACTGAGGTCAGCAGGCTGTGGAGAGAGGAAAAGAAGAGGAGGACCAAAGAGCAGGTTGATTCCCAAGCCTTAGCCCTTCTCTAGAAGTTTCTGTTCACATCTACAGTGAGCGACTCAAAATAAATACAAAGGCCCTGGCATGATGCACCCAGGAATGCCAAGGGAGCTGGTAGATGACATTGTGAGGCCAGGCTCAGTAATTTTTGATCAATCCTGGCAACAGGCAGAAGGGCCCATAGGCTGGAGGAAAGCAAATATCAATCCCAATCTTACAGAAGACCACAAATGAGCCTACAGGAACCTCATGAAATTCAACAAGAAACACAAAGTCCTGCACTCAGGGAGGAGCAACCACAGGCACCTACATATCCTGGGGGGTCACCCAGCTGGAAAACACTTTGGCAGAAAGGGATCTGGGGTCCTGATGGTCACCAAGTTGAGCATGAGCCACAGTGGGTCCTTGCAGCCAAGAAGGCAAATGGTGTCCTGGGCTGCATTAGGCCAAGTATTGCCAACAGGTTTGAGGCAGATGATTCTTCACTTTTCCTCAGCACTGGTGAGGCCACACCTGGAATGCTGTCTCCAGTTCTGGGCTTACCTGTAGGACAGAAACACACAGACCAGAGAGAGTCCAGGAAAGGGCTGCAAAGCTGCTGAGGGGAGCATCTCTTCTATGATGAAAGGCTGACAGAGCTGGGAATGTTCAGCCGAGAGAAGAGCAGGCTCAGGGAGATCTCATCAATTTATATAAATCCCTGTGGAGAGGTTGCAAAGCAAACGGAGCCAGGCTCTTGTCAGTGATGCCCAGTGCCAGGACCAGAGGCCATGGGCACAAACTGAAACACAGAGGGCCCCTCTGAACATCAGGAAACACTTTTCACTGCGAGGGTGACCAAGCACTGACACAGGCTGGCCAGAAAGGTGGTGGAGTCTCCATCCTTAGAGATATTCAAATGCTGTCTGAGCACTGTCCTGAGCAACTGGCTGTGAGTGGCCTTGCTTGAGTGCAGCAAGTGAGACCAGATGACCTCTGGAGTTCCCTTCCCACCTCAAACAGTCTGTGGTTCTGTAAAGACACATGCCTAAAGGTGTACAGGCATCAAGAAGAGCCCTTCCAAGAAGCAATGCAAACCTTTAATTTTAACGATTAAATGCGTATTTTTATTCTGCTTGAAAAACAATTACATTTCAGTAATAGTGGCTGAGATGTTGCATGCTTCCTTCCAGAAGAAGGAGTTTGTAATTAAACGTGTAACCCTTTACCACACAGGTCTGTCTCAGAGAAGAGTCAACCCACTCGCTTGTGTGCACACAAGTTGGAAGCAATTCACATATGGGGGCTTATTTCTGTTCCTAATCAAGACAGAGGTCATTTGCAGAAATTCAGCTGGGATCTTAAAACCCACTTCATGCACTCAGAAGAACTTTTTCAGCAGCTTGAAAACATCCAACAGTCTATGCCTGCTTCCTCCCCTGACCCATATATATCAAACTCTAAAAGCCACAAGCGGCCTATACAGAAAGGTTTGCCTTTTAGGAGGCGGAACAAAGAACATAACATTCCTGTCTGAGTGCAATAAAAACAGTTTGAACAAGATTTCGAAAGGTCACAGTCATTACACCCTCCCAGAACTAGAGGCACCCAGTTGCAATTCAAGCTACGCAGCCCATCTCTTTCAAGCCCAAAAGCTTGGCTAAGTTTGCAGGTCTTTTGGGGACACTAAGCAAAGTATTGGAGTGCCTCAGCTCCAGATACTGGCTGTCTCAGAAGCCAAAGCAAGCAAAGTAAAACTCAAAGTACTGAGGATTAGGAGAGCTGTGTGGGCAAAATCTGACTTCACCCATTGCTTTGCAGCTGTGTAGCAGTCCCAGACAGCATCACACTTCATATTATTCCTTAGGATGTTCTTATTTCTTTGTTCATAGCTTATGTACTGAAGCATCTTCTAATTTGCACAGCTTTCCAAAAGAACCCTCTATCTGCTGTTTCACTGTATGATGAATTAACAAAGGTCTGGTATAAATAAATAGGCTGAAATTATTTTGGAAGGGAAAATGCACAAGAGTCTCTGCAGAAAAGGATACTCCTCCTCCTCCTTCCCCAACCCCTTGGCCAATGCTGCCTATACAAGAAGGTCATAAAATTTCAGGATCTTTTTCTAAATTTTAAGCACTGCACAGAAAACCATTCATGCATAAAACACTACTCAGTGATAAAATTTTACTAATGTGAGTGAAGGAACATCATCTGGTAGGTAACACAGAATACCTGAAAGTGAACAATAGCTCTACTACCCCTCTGTAAACTGAGTACACAGCTGAAGTTAGTTGAGAAAGGTCACACAAGTTTACAACAGAGAAGAAACACATCTTCCTGGGCAGGCTTCTGTCCTGTTCTGATTCTGCACCTGCAACCCCCTGCTAATTTTGCAAGTAACTCCGGAGCAAGGCATGGAACAGGGATCTGCTGCTGGGGCAGGCTGCCAGGCAGAAGCTGCTGGGACTGGTACCACACTCAGAATGGAAAGAGCTCAGAGAGCAGGAAGAAAACTGGCAGCGCTCTGCCATCCTTATCCATCTCCTCTGCAACTCTCCCAATCGGAGACATTGGCACTGTTCACTCCCTTTTTCCTTTCTGCCTGAATGAGCCTCACAAATTTGTTCCTGGTTGAAACTATCAAGTGATTACAGCACTTTACCCTACTCCCTATAGGGCACAAGTCACATGAAGCAGAGATTTGGATCACTGCTCCTGGCGCAGCTTAAAGTGTTCTTGTTCCAACCACCTATGCCAGGAATAGGATTTTCATGTCACAGAATCATAGCATCATTACGGTTGGAAAAGACCTTTAAGATCATCAAGTCCAACTGTCAACCCAGCACCAACACCACATTCACCATTAAAACATGTCCTCAAGTACCATATTCGCATACTTTCTGAACACTTCCAGGGATGGTGACTCCATCACTTCCTTAGGCAGTCTGTTCCAATGCTTTACAACCCTTCATTTGACAAAAAATTCCTAGTATCTAATCTAAACCTCCCCTGCCATATTTTGAGGCCATTTCCTCTTGCCCTGTTTAAGATGAAAGAAATGTCCAGGCCTCTTCTCTGGGAAAACATTTCACCATCAGACATTACTCTACAGTTCCTGCACTCTGAGGTGCTTAAAGCCCTCAGCACATCCTCTTAGACTGACATGACCAATGCTGACCTTGTTCCCCACTTCCCTCATCTGACACCAGGCTGACTCTGTTGACCTCCACTCGAAGCACATGCTTCAACCTATGAACTCACCCCAAAGCAAAGCACATCCACGCTGTGACATGACCATCACATTCCTTTCTCTCTAGAGTGCACTCATTCACGTTGCTCTGCTGCACAACTGAAGGACACCTATTCCAACAGGCTTATCTTTGCCCCGCCTCCTTCCACAGGAGACTGGTGGCAGATGCCCACCTGGGGCTGCAAAGCCCCAGCATCACCAGTTACTTCCCATCAATTTTAACTCCTAAACACTTTTCAGATCAATGGCATGAACTGCCACTTCAATACAACATTAAGAGCTGAGCATCAAAACCCTCCTTTGATTCATGTGAGATTCTGATAAGAGAAGCCAAATTTTTAGACACTCTCTAGAGACAGCTCTTGGGGCAGAAGCAGAAATAGAACAAAACCAACATTGTCCTCATGCGGTGGCATCATGCCAAACCACTCTAGGCTTTTGGCATAAGAAAAACCTGCCAGCCACCACCAGATTCAGCAGGAAGCAAGCTGAAGGTCTCAGCTGTGTATCTATCAGCAGTTCAGCTTCTTCAACACCACGCCGAGGTTCTGACAGTGGGGTAGTAAAACTATCTCCCATATGTGAGACTTTCTGAAAGAGATGCCTGCTTCAGTCACCATGAACATGCAGCAGGTGCTAACAGCATGCAGGTTTGACTCATAAACTTGTTCACCATGTCTGTGGTTTGTTTTTCATATTTCTCTTTGTGCACAGTGAAAGAGATCCTCTTTTATTTGTATGCCCCGTTTCCAGTACTGCAACAGTTGAGTTTTAATACCTTTATCACATCTTTTTTCTTAACGGGAAAACAAACAAACAAAAGGCCATACACACAACCTGGATTTTCCCTCCTTAACGGTACAGAAACATTTTATTCATCTGCTCCCTGTCCCTTTCAGGTTTTACAACTCAAAACAATTTTTAGACAACAGCATTTGTTTGTGACTTCCAGTGCCAGCTGCTCTCTTTTTCAAAGATTCAGAGAACCGCCTTGACCCAATCCCATTAGTACTGCTGTTAAGTTGGCAATTGAGCTGGCTGGTGGGGACCACATTTTGATCACAACAGGCACCCCTGTTCAAGTAGATGGGTGAACCAAGTGTTGCAATATAATACTCTGGCAACAGGCACAGAGGCAGAAGTTGTCTGAGCCAGCATCAGGACATGGCTGAAAGGGCTTGGAAGCAGATTCACATCCCATTTGGTCACTCCCACCACAGGGAAAACAACCTCAGGCAGAGCTGCAACAGCCACCCCAGTATCTGCCCAGAACCACAAATTAGTGGCCCAAAATAAAGCTATGAGAAGGCAGTGCCTCTGCATTGGTTCAATTTCTCTGGCTGTCAACCAGCTTGGAGCAAGTCCCACAGGTAGAGAAAACCTAAGAGAGATTTGAATCAGGCCTCCCATCAGTGAGACAACCAATTTCACTGGCCTTTTCATCAATCCCTCGGGGCTGTTTTCACTCTCTCATGAGAATCTGGGATATAGTTATGTAAAACAGATTCCTCACCCTTAATTAAAATAAAGTTCACATGCACGCCCTGCTGAAGGCGGCATTAAAAAAAATACTTCTATGAGAAATAAGTCACTTATAATTAAAAAAAACCTCATTGTGCACACAAGGGAGTGTCGAACACTTGCCAGCCACCTGGATAATTGCTTCCTATGAAAAACTGCAGAGGAAAGGAAGGAAAGCCCTGGGGAAAGGAAGGGTCATGCAGAGACTCCTGCAAAGGAAAGAGTCTTGCAAAGTGCAAGTGGGATTTGCCCTATATGGGTGAGTGCTTAAAAGCCTGTCACCAAATTCTACCTATTCTGAGGCCACAGTCATCAATTCTTCACTGCACTAGCATGGTCTTTCACCTATTTTAAAATCAAAGCCCATCATGTTTAATCAAAAGTTCCCTGGCTGTAAAAGCATGAGAGCTGAGGATTCATATTCAGCTTTACCTGTTGACTTCATGATTTAAACTTGTATCCCTTCCCTCTTTCCCATAAGGAACATTCTCAACTATTTTAGCTTCTTCTTGAAAGGCTTCTTTGCCCTTTTATTTCTTTGCCCTTTCATTTCTTTGCCCTTTTAGCTGCCTTTCTGCAATGCCACTGTGCTCTGCAAGAGATGTGGAGACCAGAACTGCACATCACCCACAAGGTATGGGTGCATCAAGCATTTATACCAAAGCCAAATGGTATCATTCATCACTTTCCTGATGAGGATGGTGGCTTTTTTAGTTGTTGATGCAGTGATGTTTCCCTCTCCATCATAAAATGTGCAACTGTCCCTAATTTTTTATTTCCTATTATCCATGTGGCTTTCAAACCATACAAAAGCCTTTCCTCCAAACTTATAAGGGCTTAAGATGTTGACAGAAGTTTTCTGAAAATCCAAATATATTATATCCACTTTAACCCTTTCTTATTGACACCCCACAGAACTTCATGGGGCTGGGCAGCAGGATTTTCATTTTCAGAAGCCACACTGACTGTCTCAACAGTTAACATTTCTCTATATATTCAGAGATCCTTTCCATTCCTGGTAGCATGACTCTCTGTTGTGCTGTTCCCAGGATCCCCTCTAGAGCCCTTTTTATAGTAGGGAATCATACTGGAAGCTCCCCAGTCCTCTGGCACAGCTGCCTGTAGTGATAAATTATACAGTTGGCCAGCAGTTCTGCAGTTTCACATTCACGCTCCTTTGGACTCTTGAATGCCATCCAGCTCTGGTGACTTATTAACATTTATCTATTTGGTCTTATTTTCCCTTTTGTAATTATCTCAAATTAGTTTATTGATCTCTTGGCTACAAAAAGGACACTTGACACGGGAACATCCCCAACACCTCCAGCACTTAAGACTCAATATTCTCTTCTAATGCTTTATCATCTTAAAGTAACTTTTTTTACACCTTGACATCAAGCGCTCCCCAAGATACCCAAATCTTATTGGACTATATCCTCACGTATATAATACTTAAATCCTAGTGGATAAAAAAAGTGATGTCATCTCAGAAGAGCCGTCCCAAGACAGACTGGTTTACCTACCTGCTGTTCCCCTCCTGCCAACCTGTGCCCTGGAGCAGCTGTCACCCCTCTTTTTCCTCCTGCTGCAAGTTTCAGATACCACAAGAGATCAGTGAGCTTAAACTGTGTCACCATGGCAGCCAGCTGTAAGGCAGGGTGGAGATCCAAGCACTAACAATTCAAGTTTGGGACAGCAGCTATCAAAGCCTAAAGCGAAGTTTCTGTTTGGGCTCCTCCTGACCAGGAAAGCAGGAACAAACGGAAAGTAACTTCCATGCCATGTGATGACACTGATAGATGCCAGGCAAACAACTGCAGATTTTAGTAGTTTACCCTGACTAAAGTAGTAAAGCAGGTACTTTCCTTGCTGCCACATGAAGTGCTTCTGTTCCTCACCAGCACGCCCCTGTAACACTCCCAAGGTTCAATGAAAATGCTCCTTTTGGATGAGGCTGTGTGTGAAGCTACCTGCCTGCACAGGCACTTCCAGAGTAGAGACTCAAACAGTTTCCTTCTTCCACACCCTCCATTCCTTGGCATTTATACCCTTTCAGAAGCCCATAGCAGTCCTGCCCTCCTACTCATTTTATAAAAACTACACAAGTACGTAGCTTTTATCTTCCTCTTGCGTCAATCCCTCTAACCCCAAAGTCACTTCTGTTGCTTTTCTTCAACTTCCTCCTGTTTATCTACTAGAAAGTAACAAAGATCAAAGGCACCATTACATCACAATAAAAAAATCCCCCCACCCTTCACACTGATTAGCAACATCAGACCCAATTTTCAGAAAGATATTTAAGAGTTTTTAAAAATACTTTACCAGCTTAGGTGCCAAATCCCAACAGTTTCTGAGGGAATCAGGCGCCCACGCGCTTTCTGGATTCTCATTAGATGCCTACCCACATCTTTTAGTACGCAACCACATGAAACACTACTTTTGTTCTCAAGGTTGGGCTCTCAAGTGCTGCTAAGACTGTCCCTGAATGTTCCCACTGAAACACATAAGCTGCTGAGATAGTTATGTCTCCTGGTTAGGGAGAAGAAAAAGAAAAAAATGAAAATATAAAGAAAAAGGAGGAGAAGAGAAAAAGAAAATATCCCTCCACAACTTTTGGTATTTGTTCTTTCATGCCAGGCAGATCTTACTAAATACCTGCTGCACAGTTCCTGCCAGATGATAGTTTTGTTTTCATCTTGGCTACAAATTCTGAGGCACAGATGTTGCTGAAGTCTTTCTGTACATATTGCAGGGTATTCAGAGATAAAATGACATCATGCTATAATCAGAAATGTGTTTTCCTATTCCTCCTGTGCCTGCTGCTTCTCTGTTTGCCCTTTATACCTATATGACAGAACTAAGCTTATTACTTCTCCAGCATAGCTGTGTTTCATGCTCACTGTGAGCCTTTACTGGCAGTGTTTAGGTGGAAGGTGACAAGAAATCACAGCACCTCCACGAAAAAGCCATCACACATTGTACAACTCATACACTGTAGCACTTGGGCTATGAAGTGGAGGACTACAAGGTAAAAAGGGAACAGCTAAACAGTAGGATTATTTAGTTTTTTGTGACTGGCAGCAGCATTAGCCACTTAATTCTGTCTTGGAGTAAAAATATAGCTCCAGCTGAACACAAGCAAGAAGTTTGGGCCCAGCTTCCTCAATCACTCTTTCAATTCTGAAAAATTTCTCATTAATCCATAAAACACTTACATGACACAAGATATTATGCAGGTAGGAGATGGAGAAATCCCAAAAGTGCTCTGCTACACTAACAAATGAACCCACTAGGCAAAACAAGGAAGTCCCTACAGCATGGCAGGGATTACAAACATTATGCCTCCATACAGAATCAAAGGAGGATTCAGAGCAATAGAACAATGGGATGGGAAGAAATATACAATCCAGCTGCAATTTTTTGTCGGGGTCTTTCTCACAAATACATTTATTAAAGACAGAGAACTAGCAAGAGAAGAGTCAAAATCAAAATGCTGAGAGAGTTGGGGCTGTTCACCCTGGAGAAGAGAAGGCTCTAGGGACACCTTAGAGCCCCTTCCAGTGCCTAAAGTAGGCTACAAAAAGGTTGGAGAGGGACTTTTGACAGGGCATGGAATGACAGGGCAAGTGGGAGTGGTCTGAAGCTGAAGGAGGGTAGGTTTAAATTTGATATTAGGAAGTAAGTCTTTACTATAAAAGTGCTGAGGCACTGGCACAGGCTGCCCAGAGAAGCTGTGGATGCCCCATCCATAGAAGTGCTCAAGACCAGGCCAGATGGGGTTTTGAGTAACCTGGTCTAGTAGAAGGTTCCCTGCCCATGGCAGGGGGGTGAAACTAATTGATCTTTAAGGTCATTCCAACCCAAACCATTCTGTGATTCTATAAAATCCAGGACTTGCAGATCTGCAGCATAATCAGGTCCTGCAGGAGCTAACTGGGCAGGTGCTACAAGTTCAGAGAGCTTTGGGTCAGAGGCATATAAGAACAAAATAAGCAAAATAAAAAGCTGAACACAGCAGGTACCAGAATGACAGAGTAAAAAGGCACTTACTTGGAAGTCAGTTCTGAGGAGGCACTAAATCTCACCGTATGTCTTACAGACCTTACTCCCAGCTTTCAGACCTGCAGGCAGCTCCGTGATCTTTAATACTACACCACAGCTACAGTCACTCATACTGCTTTGCAAAGTTTCCTGCCAGGTCAGCTCACAGCCAAGTGCTGAAAGGGAAAGGCACCCTTACTTTTGGATGGCTCTGTGCCATGATGAGCTCAGCTGTGTCAAGCTTCATCCTCTGATTGCAGCTCCTAAGAAGCTTGAGCAAAGAGAACACTCCCAGCAGGTGGAGAGAGATCCCTCCTGTCCTTTCAGCATGCACTCAGTCTCCAAGAAAATACGAGTTCAGAATTATACTTTTAATGTTAATTTTGAGTTGACCACATCAAAAGGAAAACAGCTGCCAATGGCCACATCCTTGCTTTATAGTTTGGGGGAGGAGGGGAGTGTGAGCTAGTTTTGAGAAAAAAAGCAAAACACAAGCTTCTCATATGTTAGTCAAGAAGAACGTCAAGTCAACCACAGACTCTCCTCCAAAATTTGTAGTTAGTTCATTAGGAATTTAGAGCCCTCACAGAGAGAGTTTTTATGCTGCAACTAGCACAGGCTATGCATTATAGAGAATTCTTCCCCGGCTCACCCCATTCGGACCCCAGTGAAAACACAAACGACACTCACAAGAGCCCCACCACAGAAGGGAAGCACATGAACTAATGAGAAAGGAGACAGAGCACAGAGATCAGGCATGCTCATCATCTTGGATTTCAGATGATTTACCTATAGCTACAGGAACTGCAGATGGAACAGGATCTCAAGCCTTGAAAAACAAATACAGCTACACCACACACTGGATGAGATCACCTTGTTGAAGTCACTGCTCCTTGATACTGAGCCAAAATAACAGGGTGGGATTCAAAGAGTAACATCATCAGAAACACAAAGCATCCACTGTAACACTTAATTTAAAGCAGATAGGATGCAAAAAGCAGAAAGCCACTTGCTGCTCAGGTGAGATTCTTTTCATCTCCATGACCATTACGTCCTAAACTGCACATTTACACCTTTAATGCTGCCACATATCAGCATGTGATGAAATGTTTTTGAACCAAAAAAAGCCCACACAAACACTGTTGGTGGCATTTGGACTAGGTTCCAGGATGAATAAGTATCGGATCAGAAGGCAGGAAGGGCTCTTGCAGGATGTACTTAGTGTTAAAAAGAATTGGCTTTTAAAAACATAGGGTCATCTACAACAAAATTGATGACATGAATTAAACAAAGAAAAAAAGATATCCCAGTGATCATCTAATGAACTGCATGAGATAAAGGAAATCAAGCTGAGACCATTTCAACATTAGCATTTTTCTAAAGCAGCAAATAACTTTAGAAGAAGCCATTGCCCTCAAGAAAAGACATTTTTGGTCCGGCAAAGTTAATGACTAAACTCTTACCATTTTTTACAGCTCATCACTTCTGAAGGTTTTTCTTTTGCAACTCAAGGACTTGTTTCAGAGACACACAAAACAAATAAAAAGCTGGCACTTTGAAGTCTACAAGGCAGTGAGATTTCTGATCTGCCCCCTGCAGCCTTCTCCTGCCCTGACATCCCCAAACCCCTCTTCGCCGTGAGTAAATTGGAAACAAGTTTGGGAGGGGAGACTCTCTAATATGAGCTGGCAGGACACTGTTTCAGCAAGTATAACTTTGATGTGAAAGCCAAAAGCCCTACTATGACAGTGCAGTGAGTCACTTGATGACAAGTCACTGAGGCATTTAGAGATGGATTTTGAATTCTAGCAAGTGACATTGTTTTGCCTCCTCTAAGTGAAGTATGTGCCTTTATTGAACCTAGAATCCAAACACTGCCTGTGACCGTCTGCCTCCATTTAAAGATAGATTACACAAGAGAAATATACTGTTGCGTATTTTCTGTCTTGCAGGAGAGCCCTGGAGGAATCTTGAGTTGTTTTCTTTCTCTTCTTGAATCAAGTCCTGTTTTTGTCATTCCCAGCCCTACCCTTACCTCCTCAGCCTTTCTAATGAAATCTACAGATTTAAACGTTTCCAGGTATCACCAAAACTACTTTCTTGATAGAGGAAGATAATGGGTTTCTTCCCCCTATCCAGTCTTCATCCTCCCTCCAAGCCACAAAGAAGCTGCTTCTTACTGGGGTGGAGGACAAAATACTTTACCTCCCTGCTACTCATCTGTGCTTGCCCAGTATCTTCAGGATCACAGAAGTATGAGGAATCTGTTTCTCATCAGTCTCAGGAGCGGCCAGGGAAAGTAAAGAAAGGTGAGAGATGAGCAAGGTTTCTGTACAAAGGCAAAAGGAAAACAAACAAACAAACGATACTTTAAGAGATATGATCAAGGAACGGAAGCAGAGAAAAGAAACCAAACAGGAAGAATACAAAAGTTAGTTCCCTCATACACACTGAGAGGTAAGTTCAGTCTTCTTGTCAGGGCTCCCAGAAATGGCAAGAGAGACAATAGTCTGACACTGGAAGTTAGAGCTCCAGATAAAATGTCAGTTTAATTTCGTTCATACTCCTTAAAATCTGGTTTAGGAACATATGCAAAGGGATTAAAGCAGGCCTGGAAAAGCACTTCCAGTCTCACTTCTTCAGAGTCTTTTGGCAGTGGCCTGGTAGTGGATGAGACTCCTGCTGATTTCTGTGAATATGGTACAGCCTTTTTACTCATTCTCTCTGCTACCAAGGGAGTCAAAATTGCATAGAAGAATTTATAGCACACACAAATGTAAGAGACTGCAATTTTTCCCAGACACCTTATTACCAAGACATATAGGCTGATGCAACAATAAGAAATTTGATGAGCCAGAAATTAAAATGCAGATTTTTATATTAGATCAAGATAACTGTGAGACAATACCTGTTGCTGCAGTTCCCTCCCCTTCCTTCCCTCACAACTTCTCTGGCTTTCTGTAAGGCTACTCACTGAAGTTTTCAGTGATTTTGGAGAATTAAGTTATAATGTTAGTAACTCACTGTTAAGAGGTAGTAGATACCATCATTTCCTCACCCAAAATTAGGAACGGGAGGCTCAAACCAAAGCTTCTATGCGCTTAAATCTCTTTATTTAAGTCTTCAAGGCACATTTGGATCAAATTCTGTCATTTCTCTCTACAGATAGGAGTGGGAGAAGTCTCTTTTATATGACACATATTTTTGCATTGCTTTCCCATCTCCAGAATCTTGGAGCTTAACAGAAAGCACCAAACACCTTAACACACACCCACAACATGCATACATTTTACCAAAGAAACTTACCAATTACTTTGATTATCAGAAAGGGAATGGTCTTGATGAAGGGCTATGTGGTGTTACCATAATTTCATTTCTAGACCTCTCCTTTGCCTTCAGCTCCCAAAGCTTTTTTGTTATCACCTATGATCTGCTGTGATCATGAGGCCAGAGGAGCAACACTGAAATCGAACACACATCTTATTTCGAAGTGGGACTGATGATGACCACAATGGCAGGGCAAAACAGGAATGTGAACTACAAGCTTGTGGTTAACATTTTGTGGTTAAACAGGAGAGTTGGCTCTCCTGGGCAATGAGGCAAAAAAACACAAACTTCCGTGGAAAAAAAGAAATAGCAGTGATTACAACCATGAGAAGTGCCATCCACTTAATCATTCCTGGATCTTAGTTTCATGACTTTATCTTCCTTCAGCCTCTCTCTTGCATGGAAACTGAGTATTCCTAGAGCAATTTCTCATTTCAGCAAGAATTGCCATGAGTCAGGTGGCTCAAACCCTCTTAAGCAAAGCCTTTATTAAAGATACTATTTTTTAAAAAATAATAGAAAAAAGTTTTTAAAAAAACCACCAAAACCACCCCACAACACTTCGTAAAAGCATAGAAATTCACATCGGAAATCCAGCTCTAAGTCATTAAAGGTTCCATAAGGCAATTATATCTGTAGCCTGAAAAATTGCATTTATGTACTGTGGAGGCCACATACAGATTTCTGAAGAATTAGGAAAAATTTTACTCTTCTCCCTTTTTGGAACAACATGCCATTTCACACACTTGTTCCTTGAGCTCCTGAGCTTGAATCAAAGGGTTTCCCCTCTATGTGCTGTATTTTGAAACAGATTTGTCTGATTTGCTAAAATTGGCCACTATGTGAATATCTGCCATTTAATTTTTGGTCCTACCTAAAACAACATTAGTCCAATTATACACTAATTTGGATCACTCTCAATGAAAGAAACTTTTTAGGACATAATACTATGACTATATCTTCCAGTCTACTAAAAACAGTGGCCTACCAAAAACAGTATTTTAGTGAAATAAAACACTGACAAACTTGGGCTCTATTAAAAGTTAACACATTCTGTGGTTTGCAGAGGAAAATGACATTAAAATTTGTCTTGTGTGAGGTATTTCAGAAAGGATAAGGACATATAAATTGTTCTATTTCCAGAAGAACTGCAAAATATAATGGGACTTTTATAATTGAGTGTCTTATTAATTTTAATGAGCTAATCAATATTGCATTTTGAATCCTGATGTGTCCCTTTGCTGCTAATCCCTCTTTGTGCTATGCACTCCCTGGTCTTTGCAGCTGTTACCTGACAAATCTACCTTCTCTTGTGAAGGGACACAGGAGTTCAGGCTCAGGAGACCAGTTTAATGAGCAAGAAAAGCAGAGGATACATTATAAGCCTGGCCTTGGCTTTTTTTCTCCTCTACCTCAACACACGCTGGCATTAGAGAGTTCCGTAACAGCCTCAAAACCTTAAACAAAGGTGAGCACAGGGCCTTCAGCTGAATGAATGCAACAGCTTCAGTAGTATAGAGAATTGGGAAAGAGGGGTTGGAATATCCCTCCCTTCTGCTGCTGAAGGAGACCAGATTTTGCTTCACCCCAAACAAGTCTGAGCTCTAGAAGTGCATGAATTCCACATTCAGCTGTGACTTCTAGCCTCTCAGAGCATGATTGAAATAAGACATTCTTGAAATACCTACTAAAGGCAAATCATAGAATCATCCTGGCACAAAGCCTTCAAGTTGAACTTGTTGGCAAAACTGCATAATATTTACTTACAGATAGCTAGGGAAATTAAACACAAGTCTTACAAAAGGAATCGCTTCTTTGCACTTTCCACAGAAGAGTCTGGGTTAAGAGGCCAAGACTCTCTTATTTTAAAAGCAGCAGAGAATGAGCATTTGGGAATATGTAGGTACAAAAAATAATCTATCTTCTGAGTACTTTATGCCAAATAAGTGACAAGGTATTTTGCATTACACTATATGCAAATGAGGAAAAAAACCACATGATGCAAGCCACTGGTTCAAATAGAAATATTTCTCACTCCAGCTTTTACTTCATGAATAGCCCTGAGAAATGGGCTTTGCCTTGTAAGAGAAGCATCATCTAAAATACTTGTGTGCCACTACAGCCATTAAGGAAGTTGATAGTTCAAAACCCTTCTGCTGCTCAGAAAAAGTAACTCAAGCGATGCTGTGACCTTAGCAAGCCAGTCTGTCAAACTGTGTCGTAACCTTTTGTATTTGATTTTCCTTCTCTCTGCTGCCACCTGGAAAGTCATCAAATGCCATCAGCTGTAAACCATGGACAGACACTCTAACTACATGAATCAAGCTCACAAGGGCAGGAGACAATGCCTTAAGGTAAACTCGGAAGACTCCTCCATTCCCAAAACACACACAATATGAATAGCAATTCTTTTCCTCCACTGTTTTCCTTTTAGATTACAGGTAGACAGACTCTATGGAAAAAGAAGGGGAAAATAAGGCATGGCACAAGTCTTTATGCCCCACATGCATGCAGCACATACTCGCCACTTGATTTCCTCACATACTAAAGGCCCACCTAGAACAAGGAATTGTTTGCAGCTAGACGTCATATGCTTCAAGGCAGTCACAATATACTCTGTGCACTGTCTTTCACATTCTAATTGGGATCACAAATGGCTACTTTGGCAAAAATTATTTCTTTCCAGAAAGTACATTTGGTTACTACTTCTGCAGTCTTATGTTTTGGCCCAATTTTCACAAATTAGGACCTTTTTTCTATACCAGTAACCTTTTTCTCTTCCTTTTTTTAAACATAAGATGATATAAGGTTGCCTGATTCAGCACCACTTCTGACTTTTGACAGGAAGTAAGAAATAAAAGGGCTTGAAGGCAGTTACACCAGCTGAAGAGTAAAACAAACTAGCTATATGGCAGGTCCAAAGAGTACAGATTGCAAGAAGGGAAGAAACTATGGCAGGGAAGTTATTGTTTAACCTGCATCTCAGACTATATACAAGAGATTGATAGTGTACAAGTGAAAGCTGGATTGCCAGTCTGAAAGAGTATGTTAGTATACAAACCACAACTGAATACTTTGTCTTCAAATTCCCCTGGAAATCCACTTCTCAGATGGCTTTCTTTTTTGTTTCCTCTTCCCCATCCCAACAAACAAGCGATAAAATGAAGAGAAAGGGTGAAAGCCACACTACCACAGTGCTTTTGCTGATGGATTTGCTAGCAATGCTGCCTGCCTGCATCCACACAGCGAGAGGAGCGGGTGAAACTCCTCTCAGCTGCTCCCACATACAATACAACACATGGGAAACAGAGGAGACCAGGGACACTACAAGAGGAATCAGCATTTTTAGAGTGCAACTCTCTGACCTATTTTAAAAACATGTACAGGAGGATGATACAAGGCACATCCTAAAAGGGCCTTTTTCTCTCTGCACATCACACGGGGAGCCTGGGGAGACAAGTTCAGCTCAGAGCAACCATGTTTTCAGCTTGCAGCACCCATGTTTTCATCAAGTGAATCCCATGGGGGGCCCTGAAACTGTGGCACACACCCCACTGTCACATGCCAAAAAGAAGACAGACCATGGAAGGACCTAAAGACTCATCCATAGCCCTGAGGATGTGTCTGAGGTGGGATGGGACAAAAGTCAGCTTCCTTTCCTGCACAAAGCCAGGACCAGTCATCACCACTGGAGCATTGAGTGTCACCCTACCCATAACATCCACATCTGCTCATGCTGCACACAGCTGCATCCAGGTGCAGGAATTCCAAACTTGAACTTCAGTTTGAGTAAAAACATGATTAGAACAAGCAGCATCAGGTACTTTTAACCCATTCATTCCCGAAGAGCATCATGTGCCTTAACCTCAGATGGGAAGAACAGGTTACTGTGACTTCTGTGCCACATCAGTGAGCATTGGATGACAGTCCCAGTTCTGCTGCCACCAAAGGGAATGGACCCAACCATTCCCATCTCTGGGAACAAGGATGCAAAGCAGCTTCTCCCAGGTGAGAGCTGGGCAAGTGCATAAGAAGAGTCACACACTGGACTATTTTCTCCATAAGAGCAAGCCCTCAGCATCCAGCAGAACATGCTTACATTCTCCCCAATTCCTATACAAGCCAAGGCATCAGGCTGAGAAAATTAGTTCAGCTCCTTGGCAGGTATAGAAAAACACTCTGACACAGTACAATTCTGGCACACAGTATTATTTTGCCTTCCCATAGAGGTAAAAAGCCAACAGCAGGCATTCTTGTACCTGTCAGAGGGCTAATGGCTGACTAGGCTTTTAAGAAATATGGCTTCTTTTTAGTTGTCTGGTTTCAATCTGTGTCTTGCACCTCCTCACCAAGACTGGTCAGTTCCCTTACAAAGTCCATTTGCTTCTATTATCTGCTGTTGACAGGATAAACTGTAAAACCAGAATACAGAGGGTGGAGCTCTGGATCATTTCTATATTTTTCTACTGAGAAAAGTTTATTTCAGTTCAAGGTTGTTCTGTACACTCATAAGCATATAAGGAAATTGGAACATAACAACAAGCTTTTGAAATTAGAAAACTTCCCACACGGAGGAAGTGAGACAGGTGCACAAAAGGGAAAAAGAAGGGAAGAAGCCATACTGCAGCTCATCTACATTTATAAACAGACAAAACACTAGTTAGCAAACTAGGTGAAATTCATGCATTGGAATCAAAGCTGAGAGAAAGATCTCCCTTCATAGACCTGGAAAAGGATAATAAAACAGTTCTTTGACCTCTCAAGCAAAGAGAGCTAGCATCAGTTTCAATCCAATGCAAGCAAGGCAGTCAGAAACACAATAAAGAAGCAATATTTTTTTCAGTTGTGGCAGTTATATTGGACTTGTCACATATTTCTTCCAATATCCCCATGACGCACAGAAAATCATGAACTAAAAGCCCCACTTTTCCCTATTCTTTTTTTTCTGAACATCCAGAGCACATACTATTCCCCAAAAAACACTAAAAGCATTCTTGCTGTTGTGCTACAGAAGCATTTTCTTCTTCAAGTTTATTTTTGGCTTTCATTTCCAAATCAAAGAATGGTAGTTATATCATCCCATTTTAACATGCTGGTCCTTCACCACAGAACTCAAAAAGGACTAAAAAAATCACCTGGCTTATTATTGTCCAGTCTTAGACTCCAGCTTTGTTATACAGTACAGCTAAGAACAAATTCTGTTCTGTGGCACAAGATGGACAATCCAGAGTTAATGAGAATCAGTATTTAGACATATTTAAATTTCCACTGCACCTTCTGTTCTCTGTGCAGAGATAAGCTTCACTTCTCTGACTTACCCACAAAAAATACACAGGGGAAAGCAATTTCCAAGCATCCAGTGCACACAAACTGTTCCACAAGGAGGAGTTTTTCCAGCCTTAACCTATAAAGCTGAGAGTAAGATCAACACACCCACTCTAAGAGATATTGGAGCAGCAGACAGGAAGCTCCCTGCTTGGCCAGGTAATGTGTGCAGCACCAGGAAACTCCAGGTATGGAGAAGGAGGAGGTGGTTCAGTGAAAGGCATCCGTGAACCACGGTGTAAAGAGTAATTGCAAGCAAAGAAAACAAACATTCTTCCGTCTGCGCCCGACACAGCCATTTCACCCAGCTACAATACCTGCTTTCACTTTGAAAATGAAAAGCTTGACTAACTGACCAGCTTTTATGGTTGCTCTTACACACACACGCACACACACATACATATCTCATACTTAATTACCACATAAAGTACACGCCTTACAGCCAGTCCCAAGCAAAGAGCCAGGTTTTGACACCTATTTATAAATCTTGCTCTTGAAGAAAAAACTCCTGGAGGCAATGTCGGAATAAGGATCAAGTAATGCTCAGCAGGAGCAGATGCACCGTGACACACATACGGACGGAGCCAGCTCTTCCCAACAATCATGAATTTTAAGCCCTCTAGATAACAAAAGCAGCAAGACCCGGGATTGCAGGCAGGGGAAAACTGTGGACTGGGCTATTTCCATGCACAGCAGAAGACAGAAGTGCTACCGCCTCTGAAGACACGTCCTGCTGGCTCTGCCTCTTCCTTCGGGCTCCCAGAAGCATTCAAGAGCACCCAGAGGTGCCACCCATACCGAGGTCCCTTCACTGCTACCCACTCCCCCGGCAGAAGCCCCTGCTTTGAAGGAGGCTGGATTAAGAGACCGCATGACGTCTCCTCCAATCTGAATTACGCCACTATTCCGAAGTTCGGCTTTGCTTCTTAAGTACTTTACTAGCAAAAAGCCACGGTTTCGTACACACACGCGGGTGGAGGGGTTAACAGATAAGCTCCCACCTCTCCATCCCTTCTTCATCAGCCACACAAAGCCCGAGGCTTCATCATCCCATCGCCCAGCATGGGTCCAGCTCCTCAATTCTTTGTGTTAGCCCAAACCGCCCGCCCCTCCAGCCGAAACCAGGACGGGGTGCTTGGCAGAAACTCTGGGCTGAGCCCCGATTCTACCCCAGCCTCGGTCGCGGGACCCCGAGCATGCGGCCTCGAAGGGCTCCCCGCTCGCAAAGCCTGGGGGCTGAGAACAAGTCCCTTTGTTAAATGAATGAGCCGGGAAAGCAGGAACGGAGAGACGGGAGGGAGAAGTCAGGAGGGGGAAAGCAGGCTCAGTACCCCAGTTCTAAACGAAAAGAAAAACAGAAGGGGGGAAGGAGGGAGAAGAAGAACGAACCCGTCCGCTCAACCCCTGCGCAAACTTCCCGATTACAAAACAAGCGAGGAAATCCCCTTCCCCGGCGCGGCGGGACTCACCTTCCGCCCGCCGCAAGGTGCTACGCGGCTCTCCCCCGGCTCCCCTCCCAGCCCCGCTGCCCACACCGCCCCTATTGTCGGCCCGGCACCGCCCCCCGCACCCTGACCGCCTTGCCGCGGCCACTGGTTCCGGGGGGCCCGCCCCGCAGCCCCCCTGCTGCCAAGGTGGGCAGCCGGGCCCGCCGGGGCGGGGAACGCAGCGGGCAGCGGGGAGGCAGCAGGGGCAGGTTCTTCCCGCTCCGCTCGGCGGCGGCCGGGGCGCGGCATCGCAGCCGAGTGGCCCGCGGTGGAAAGTTTTTTTGGGAGGCGTGTGGTACCTTCCCGGCGCCGCAGATCGGGACCCCGGAGCGTGGTGCGCCTCGGCGCTGCCTCGGGGAGCCGCGGGCTGCGCTCCAGCCGTGCTGCGGCTGCAGGCAGCTCCCGGAGCCCCGCAGCTCCGCCGGGCAGAGGGCGGGAGCAGCGCTAGCCTGCCTGGGACGTAGAAGTCTTTGGTGATCACGCCATCGGCGGAGCTGCCACGCGGGGAGTGGATCGCCGGCAATTACACCCTTGGCGAGCAGCCCCGCAATGACTTTATTTCTGCTGCTCGTATCGCGCTGCGCTATCGCGGAGCCGGCTCCATTGTGCTGAGGACTGTGTGCGTGCAGATCCAAAAAAGGCAAGAATAAAACGGGCTCTGCCCTGCTGCTGCGTTGCACAAGCCGAGGCATCTATACCTTATATTGCCGGGATCCGGGTGTTCCCTCTCCCCGTGATCCAAAGCTCGCTGGAAACTTGTCACCCTAGTTAACAGGAGTTTTCGGCTCCTCAGCGCTTGTGCTCTGCGTGGAGGGAAAAAGAGGAGGGGTTTGATTGCACGTACAGCGCACGGCTGTCGAGAAGAGAGCGCGAGTATGCTGAGGTGTTCTTGGGACGTGCTCTCTAGGGGTACGAAGGTGAAATGTTTAAGTGAAGCAGATAGATACAGGCAAAAGGGAGACAAGCTTTATACCGAGACAGCATGCCCCCGTATACGACAGATTAAGACAGCGCTGCCACAGTCTCACCCTTCCCCCTTGTACCAACATTTATCAAGTTCCCGTGATAAGGTTGTTCGGGAGCTAAACCAGCAGAAAATTAACATCGCAAAAGCAAACAAATGGAGGAAGTGAGAATGCAAGTCTGGGACTGATAGGGAGAGGGGGACTGCCACAAAGCTGATTTCAGTCAGCTGAACCTGCTGTGGAATTGCACACTTCGAAGCACTTCCCTCTGTCGGATACATTTAAAATTGGATTCAAATCCACTCACACAGGCAGATTGCATGAGATTCCCTCAAGCTCTGTCTGGCCGTAGTCTGTCCTTTGGTTGCAACATAAAGGTTTTTATGTAGTTCAGGGTAATATGTATCAGTCACTTCAAAGACAGCCATAGGATCAGCCCGTACCAAGAATCCAGATACCTGAGAGCTTACAGGATTGCTTCTGGGCAGGAACTAAGGCCAAAACCACGCAGCTCAGCTTAAATGCCAGATCCCTAAATGGGGCTCCATCAAAGCTGGAGTTAAAATCCAACAGTTACCCTTCAGCCCTGAACTGAGAGCTGAAGAATGACTTCCTTTGTACCATGCTTGAAATCCTATAGCCTTCTCAGAAACATGGATGCACCCTGATAATTTTTAAAAACAAATTTTGAAGGCAGGCAAGAGATCAGCCCAAAAAACTCCATAAATATGCCTTGTCTGCCAAGACATTTTGCCAAATACATTCATTCAACCACATGGAGAACAGACAAGTCAGGTAATTGGAGTGGTGGACCTAAGGCCTGGTCCATATACACCTGGTGTACTGCACTCTACTCAGCCCTGGTGAGGTGCATCTGGAATGCTGTGTCCAGTCTGGGCTCCTCAGCACAGAAGAGACATGGAGCTCCTGGAGTGGGTCCACAAAGAGTTACTAATATGATGAGAGGACGGAGCATCTCTCTTATGAGGAAAGGCTGAGGGAGCTGGGCCTGTTCAGCCTTGAAAAGAGCTGACTGAGAGGGGACCTCATCAATGTCTGTAAGTTTCTGAAGGGACAGCGCCAAGAGGATGGAACCAGGCTCAGCTCAGTGGTGCCAGACAATAGGACAAGAGGTAGAAACCAATGCATAAGAAGTCCCACCTGAATATGAGGAAGAACTTTGCCATGCGGGTGACTAAGCACTGGAACAGGTTTCCAAGAGAGGCTGTGGAGTCTCCTTCACTGGAGATTTTCAAGAATCATCCAGATGCAATCTTGTGCCATGTGCTCTAGGATGACCCTGCTTGAACCAGGGAGGTTGGACCAGATGACCCACTGCGGTCCCTTTCCAGCCTGACCCATTCTGGATTTTGTGACTCTGGTTGTATCTGTATTAAGGTACTTAAAGTAGAATGAAATAACCAGGACTTCAATTATAGGTGCTTTTAAATCCACTTGAAATCAAGAAAAGGCAATCAATACACAGGACAGCTCAGTTCAGAAGTTCTTTCAATTAAACCTTTGTATATTTGCTGCTGAGGGATCTCACCAAAACCTTCAGAATTCTTACATTTTGCTCTTTTCCTACTCTGTAGTAATGTGGAACCCTAATGAGATATCCTGAAGGGACATCCAGGAACTACGATACTTATGAATGAATTCACCCAAATTTCATGATTCCTTTGTCTGAAACTATTGCAAGATATTTCAGAGGGAGTTCCTAAACAAAAGGAGGAAGATGTCCATGAGCAGCATAAGAATAGGACAGAAAGCCACCACTGCAACCAGAATTTGGTACTTGAGAAAGGAATGAGTGAAATGTAAATCATTTTATTTGCATTTCTAAGCACTCAGAGCAAAGTGTTCAGGGGGTTTTCAGGGAAAGGATCCATCTTGTCTTGTACTCAGGTTAAAGTCTGATGGGCCTTTTCCAGTGTGGAGGAAAAAGGGGATTTCTTACACCCCAAAAGGGTCTCCTGTGTTCTGTGGGAAGAAGCCTGGCACCAGACCCCAGCCTCAAAGACCAGCTCAGTGGAACAATCAATTTTACAGGGATCTCATAAGTACTGTGTTTTCCTCCCCTTCAGACACACAGCAGAACAAGCAGTACAGCTGCCGTAGGGCACAGCCTGATGATTTCTTCTTTGTCAGCAGCACCAGTATCAATAGTTCTTACTTTGCTGTGCATCTCTGTTCCTGAGCTCCTCCCTGCACTGTGCCGGCACAGATATTTGTGCAGCTATGTAATGGAAGAGATCAAAGAACTGATCCACCTAGCAACTTTCCTAGGTGTTTTCAGCCAGATCAAATCCCCAAATGTCTTGGCTGACACGACACAGGAGGAACACAAGAGCATGTGAAATCACAGAAGCTGAAGCTTAGCTGAGGGACAGTAACTTGTTAGGATGTGCCCACTTAGTCACCTGCATTAACCTGTCCACTCATTTAATCTGCTCAAGCAAACAGAGACAAATTGGACTCTGCTTACATGGAAGAAACCAGAGTTCATGAATGCCTTGAAAACTAATTACAAGTCTCAAGGTCTTAGTAGCAGGGAAAAGAAAAAGACAAAGAAAAAAGGAGTCCGATAGTTACACAACACACAATTACAATGTTCCTCAGCCAAAGATCTCACTGTGAAGATGCAGAAACAGCAAGCACCGGCAAGCAAAACTGAAGGTGATGGTGGGTCAGCACACTACTGCCTGGAGGTTTCTCACCCAGTAAATCAGAAGTCAATCCAGTAAAGTAATGTTGTTACAGTGGTGTGAAGAAGAAGACTGACTATGATTCATCACTGCCCTATATATCATAAAGGTTTGTACAGCTCTGCAAAATGTAAAACACTTTCAAATCACAACTATTTCCTTTTCATTTTTTCTAGATAATACAGTACACCAAAGCAGTGAGGAATGCATTTCTGGACACAAATCTATGATGCACAAATGTTTTTGCTAAACAAACACACAAAAGCACGACAGCAACAATCTTTCATTTCCTCAGTAAGTTTTAGGGTGTTCTAGTGCCAGAAAAGCAAACTAAAAAATAACAAAGAGGCCAGAACACCTGACTAGCAGAGAGCAGCATCTGGTTCCTATCTTATATATCCTGATGGTAGATGGTGTGTAATACCCATCTCAACAGAAGTTAAAATAATTTCCAAAATGTATACAAATAGCACATTATATCCGATGCATATTTAACAGGGACATGCACCTCCTATCATCCTGGAGAAAGATTTGCTAAGATTTCTCTGCCTAGAATGAGTTCAAATACAGAAACAAGAATCAGGGTCACCATTTTAGCAAAGCTGGCTCTGGGTTACACTTTTTTCATCTTAGCATGGAAGTCAAAAATCTATCTTATGCACTAACATTTCTCAGTATTTGACTATATGAAGTTGTTTCATTCTGGATAAATGGTTAGAGAGTCATACTGTACCTGTTCCCACTTGCCACTTAGTCCTCCATTTCTGTACTGAGAAGCTCACAGTAAAGGGTCAGAATCTGTCTGGTACAGTTATAGCAGATAATTACAACTTGGTACATTTATTTTGACATTAAATCCCAAATAATTCTGGTTCTCCTTATGGTTTGCTTACTTGTTGGTTAAGTTACCCTGTAGTTGGTTGAAAACTCAAAGGAACCTTCATGCCATTCCAATTTTAAATAATCTCTTACCGCTTCATTGAAGTCCTGGAATCTTGCAAAACCTCTGGTGATGAATACACTTTTACATTCCAGATCTCCTTTAGCCAGGAAATTGCACAGAGACAGCTAAGAGTGTTCAGTGCTTTGGTAAGCAGTCAGCAAGTCGGGGAATACTAGGGAAGCCACAAATGACTGTTTGATTCTGGAAGCCTTGTGTATCTCTGGAAGTCATAAAATACAGATGGGCAATGGCTTAACAGTGAGGTCAGTCTTTGATTCATTAGCTAACAGCTGAATTTAAGCACATATATCTGACCTTTGAGGCATGCTGCTAATTCAAGCTTAGAAGCAAGGAGGGAGTTTTACCCTGCACTGTGAGTTTCTTCAGAGCTGTACAGAATCCTGGCTTTGGCTTAGATTTTGTATGTTTTCTCAATGATCTAAATAGTTTGCTTTTCGGAAAAATATTACTAGGCACTGGTAATCTCAGGTAAAAAACATATTTAAATGCTGTAAGCTCTTTTTTGTGGTTGGAGCTATAAACTTCAAACATATTGGGTCAGTCACTGAAGCTATAAGAATTCACACCACAGGCTGACCATTTGTATGTAAGTCCTACATTGTGCAAGAAACTTGGAGATGAGTGCCATAACAGAAGAGCCTGTTTTCAGATATTAAAAACAGTACTGACATACTCCAAAAGCAGGAATTAGGTTCAGAATTTCCTCTTTCAATCTCCCAAATGCAGTTGTAGCTATAGAACTTCCCTCTGCCTGCAGTCCGAAAAAACCCTATCCATCCCTGCTCCTATTCTTCTCCAGCTGTTTCAAGAAACAACTATTGATTTCTACATCCTCTCCTTTCCCCTCTCTTCCTTATTTTCATTCACCTCACTTTGAAAGTCCCTTTCCTCCCTGATCCCACCAGCCAACCTAAGCCAAGAATGTGAATACACTCTAGACATTCTTTTAGTGATCCATGTTCCATCTTGACTGGAAATTATCACAGAATGGTTAGGGAGGGAAGGCACCTCAAAACCATCTCATTCCAACTCCCCTGCCATGCGCAGGGACACCTTCCACTAGGCTAGGATGCTCAAAGCCTCATCCAACCTGGCCTCAAGCACTTCCAAGGAATAGGGCATCCACAACTTCTCTGGGCATCCCATTCCAGTGCTTCACCACTTTTGTAGTGAAAAATTATGGCAGCAGCTCTGCTTTACAAAACACAGCAGCAGCAGACAAACAACGAGGCACCCAGTGAGAGCAAGAGGGGCACTGCTGCAACGGAGGGGAGGGAGGAGGGAGGTTGTAAATACTGCCTTTTCACTTGGGCCTTTGGAGCATGAAAGAATTGCTGCCAGTGAAGGAAGTGTGGAAAGTAGCATAGTAACGGCAAGTAGGCAAACATCTCAAGCACATGAGAGCCTGTCTCCCAAGTGACAAAATACATGCAGAATAATACAGAACAATCTATGATTGCTGGCTCTTCTTCAGCCACCAGTACAAGGTCCTGGCCTGTGATACAGTGTGACACAGCCTTCTTAGAGCTGTTTGGGTGATTGTCCTGGCCTCAGGTGTGAATTGGTTCTCTGCACTGTCCCAGAACTATGACTCTAATTTTCTCTCCTCAGTAGAAAGAAATTAGAAAAAAATAACTCAATACTGCCGAAAATGTAAATTTGCTACCTAGAACAGGTTTCCCAACAGACACATCTATGACAGGTTTTCCTTCCAGGATCCAGCTTACAGAGTTACAGTGGTTTTATAACAGACACTCAGAATCACTTTTCCATTGTGGGCTATCATATAAAGAAAATAATAATAATTTTTTAATCAATTAGCTTTTCCTATCTTTATTGATTTTTTTAAGAATTCCTCTGGAGAGCTTTCACTTCCAGTATCAGGGCTTAAAAACATAGCTAGGAAATGCAAGACAGTCTGAATGAGACATCAGACAGAGACTACTAATCCAGGGATATTTATTACTCAAAACCTAACAAAAGCAGCTCATTTTTCTACACAGAAAGTCTTAGTTGCATGGGAGGACACTGTAAACAGATGAGGCTGAGGCTGAGAGAGATTGTAACAGCTTAATGGCGCCACAAAAGTAGATTATTTTGCTGGTTTTGCTGAGGTTATTCAAACTGAATGACTATGAAGACCTGATCCTGTTCTAACTGAAGCCAGTGAAAGATTTGCCACACATTTCAGAGAGGACAAAACCAGCCCTTCAGTCATAGCACCTCTGCCAGATTTTGTTTCACGCCCTGCCAAAATGTCATAGCTTGAATCACTTCAGTAGCTTGAGCCATTTAAAACTGGACTGAATAAAAGGCTGGAGAATAAACTGCAGAGAAATCTTCCCCTGTTCTTTCCCTTATCTCTGCTCTTCTGCCTCACTGGATTACATGAATAGCAACCAAAAACTGCAGAGCACTGACAGACATGGTGTCTCTGGGCATTTTGGATGTTTCACAAGCAAGCTGTGAAAATATGAAACTTTTGTCCTTCATTTCTGCCTACTTTCATCATGTCCAAGAGGGCCTAAGTGGATCATAACAAAAAGATTATAGAGTAGCTGACTTCAAATATTTTGGAAAAACTGCATTGCATTTGAGAGATTTCGTGGCAGCTTCATTCAGTACAGCAAAATTTTATTAAAGTGCAAAGTAAAGGTCTTCAACAACATAAACTGAACTGGAGCAGACAAAATGTCATAGAAACAGCAAGACAATTCAAGTTATTAACTCATCAGAAAGCTGGAGAGATGGAACACCCATTTTGCAGGGTAGAGAGCAGCTTTGATAGTTAACCCAACAGAGGGAGCTATACAAGTTCAGGGGCAATTTGGCTGAGGACAGTGACACTGATAATTTAATTATACTGGTTGGTCACACTATAACCAAAGTTATACTAGAGATATAGATCACAGCACGCCTGCCAAGAGAGCTGGCCCTGCAGAATTCCTTTGATATGATGTACATCTCAGTGCTGTCCAAATCGCTGATGAGTCACAGCTTGTTCTGCAGGACACAGGAAATCTTAATAAATTAGTTTTATTGCATAATCATTTCCTATTGATTCCTTGTGTATACCTGCAGGAACTGCTAAATAACAACATACAACCCCCTGAGCTTTTTCACTGATAAGCATTAGCGTAGTACATAGATCTTGCAAAATTGCTAGTATAAAACTGAGGCTTCAGGAACATGCCAACCTCTAACTTTACATTCCTGTCAAGCTGCCTCTGAAATCAGAGGAATGTCAAGTTGCACTGGCTGTAATTGGCCGTAATATCTCTGATGAGGTTTCTACCCTGAGTCTCACCATCTTGTTTCAGTTTGTTAATCAACAGTTTTAGGGATGGCTATTTTGCCTTTCTTTTTGCTGCATTTTCTGGGGTATGTAGAGATTCTTATCAAATTATTACATTCTTACCAAGTAATTAACATCATCAGCATAAATTAATCACCAAACCATCCTATGAGCTGTATCACAGATGGGGGAAATGAGGTAAGAGCTCAATCTGTAGCCTCAGGCTGTGCAGCAAAACTACTGCAATAAGGGTGTTTGAATTCAGGAGTTCCTACTTCCCACTTCTGCTCTCAGACTAAATCAATCCTTTAAGCTGCCTCTGAAAGCTTCCAGTTGCAGCAAATATAAACCTTGTGGAAGACACCTGGGCCTGCAGTCATACAGAGAACTAATCTTCAGGAGGCAAGTGAACTATAGGGAAGAAACATTTAATATTGCCATTTGCAATTGGCAGCCTCTGTCCACAGGCTTTGTGTTAGCAGAGAGCAGCCCTGCAGAAAACTGTGACACTGAAACTGATTCTCTGTTGACAGTGGCTTTTATTACACACAGACCTGAAGGCACAAATGGCTGTCTAGAGAAAAAAGGGCCTAGAGGCCCAAGGTAAATGATTTTCAAAAAACAGTCCAGAAAGTGAGTCAACTGCTGATGTATGCAGACTGTGTTTGAAACAGGAGGGGAAAGCTACTTGCTGAAGGGAAACTGGGTTTGGGAACATTTCAATTTCAGGATGGACAATGCTCTGTTGTGAAATCTGTGTATTGAGGATTTCTTATTTTGCCTGTATGCCTAGATTTCTGGGAAGAGCATTTTCTCTAAAATCATATTCAAGAAGCCCATGCTGAAGCAATTGTTTTCCCCCATTAGTTTTTAAGTGGTTACAAAACAATGAAGCTCTCAGTTCTTTACACTTGACAGGGGAGAATGTACAAAGCACTGCTTAATCTCTTTCCGTTCAGCTCTTTAATTCTCACGGATATCCAGTTGCAAGGTATCTGTATCAGCCTCAGTTCTCAGCCACGCATCAAACTGTTGGCTCTTGTTTTAACACGCTGCTTCAGAGCCGACCAGGTTTCAGCACAAGCATGTGAGGGTTGCTGTGCCTATATCCATTTGACGTTGGCAGAGGAGCAGCATCACAAATCCAGCAGCGCTCGCTCTGGTGATGAAATGCCAAGTAAGCGCTTTCACAATGCCAGGCTAATCTTAACGCTGATGTTTGCCTTCCAGAAGGAAGCAAGCTGTACGACTCAAGGAGGCATGTCACCAAGGAAGATTTGAATGCTTCCTGATTGGTTTCCCAAATAATTATTTAATTTGCTTCTAACTGAGGCTAGCTTGCAATTCGAGTATTATATGGTTTTCTTAATTGCAAACTGCAATTAAGGAATCACAAGGCAAGATACAAGCCATACCACAGGATCAGCTAGGAAAAAATGGTGAAACCAGACAAATTAATTTCAAATTTATTTCCTCCCATTATTGCCAGACAGTCTTGAATGCAAAATGGAAAAGAACCCCATAAATGTATTTATAGATAATATAATAAATTAACACCTATATGCTATATTAATGTGTGAAATTTACTAAATTAAAATGCTATATTTGGCGCAGTCACTTAGCAACAGCTGCATCAGTTTAAGACATTTCCATTCTGCAGCTGTTAGCTGTTACCTCAAGCTGGAGCTCCTATAGAACCATAGAATGGTTTGGGTTGGAAGTGACCTTAAAGCCCATCCTGCCATGGGCAGGGACACCTTCCACTAGACCACGCTGCTCAAAGCCCCATCCAACCTGACTTTGAACACTTCCAGGAATGAGGCAACCACAGCCTCTCTGAGCATCCCATTCCAGTCCCCCACCACCCTTACAGGGAAGAATTTCTTCTTGGTATCTAATTTAAATGTGCCCTCTTTCAGTTTAAAGCCATTTTCTCTTGTCTTGTGACTCCATGTCCTTGTCAAAAATCACTCACCAGCTCTCTTGCAACCCCTTTAGGTACTGGAATATGCCCCTGTAGGAAGCTGAAAGGTCACCCTGGAGCCTTCTCCAGGATGAACAACCCCAACTCTCTCAGCCCATGTCTACAGCCAAGGTGCTCCAGCCTCCTGGTGATTTTTGCAGCACTAGTCAGATCCATGTCTTCTCTATGCTGAGGGCCCCAGAGCTAGATTCAATACTCCAGGTGGGGTTTCACAAGAGCAGAGGGACAGAATCCCCTCCCTTGCCCTGCTGCCCATGCTGCTTTGGATACAGCCCAGGACACATTCGGCTTTCTGGGCTGTGAGAGCACATTGCCGGTTCATGCCCAGCCTCTCACCCATCAGCACCCCCGAGTCTTTTTCTCAGGGCTGCAATCAATCCATTCATTCTCCAGTCTGTATTGACACCAGGAGTTGCCCCAATTCACATGAAGCATCTTGCACTTGGCCTTGTTGAACTTCATGAAGTTCCCACAGGCCCACTTCTCGAGCTTGTCCAGGTCCCCCTGGATGGCATCCCATCCTTCAGGTGCATCAGCTGCACCACGCATCTTTGCGTCATCCGCAGACTTGCTGAGGGTGCACTCATACCTCCAGCAAAGTCAGCAGAAGGAAATGCATGCCTGCATTTTGCCTGCTCCTCTCCAAAACCAAATGTCTTAACTCAGATACATCGTTATCAACCATCTACTAGTTTGGTTTTGCCATCAGGTAGAAGCCTCAGCATCTACTCATAATGACAGCTCTGATGTGAAGCAGTAACTCACACCGAAAGAGGCAGAACAAGCAGGCACATCTTAAACTGCCACAGCAGTACTCACCAGAGTGTACCCAGCTGTGCCTGAAGTGAAGATGAAAGTAGAACTGTGAAAAAGCATGGAAGTGCCCAAGGAAATGAGCACAAGAAAAATTGCTATGGGAATTTTGTCACAGCACAACAGACTATTTAAAAACTACTATGCCGAAAAGAAGGAGCCTAAGGGTTAGAACACAGCCCAGGGAAATGGGACATCTAGTCTTGGTCCAAGCTCTCCTGACTACTTAACTGAAATGCTGTGGTTATTTATTTACTTGTTTCCTGATGTGACTGTGAGTGCTGTGATGTGTGTTCAGGTCAGTGCTGTCCCCTGTGAGGCAGGTGTGCCTGAAGCACAGCTTACAGACCACAACCCTCAGTGGATGCAGACAAAGGAATGCATTCTCTGAGGATCATGGGTAGAATTAAGAGCAAAACAGGAGCTGAACTGCTTGCCAAGAAAAATTCAGAGAGCAAGAAACTTTGCCAGCCAGAAAGAAATCACTCAGGCTGGTGATTTTGAAGGACAATACCTGTGAACCTACACCCCTAAACTCCAACAGAATAATGCTCAAAAATTAATATTTTGATTGTTAGATATTCCTGCCAGAGAACACCACTGGAATAAACAAACTCAGTAAGTTACAGTTGCAGAAAGATAATATCTCACATTTTCTTGCTCAAGTGGATCAAAGAAATTTCTCTCTAGGAGATGCAGCACCTCCAGCTTCATGGGATGCCCTCAGGCAGGGCATAATGGTGTATTTGGAGCAATGGGGGCACACAGTCTGCCAGGTATCATCTGCTATTCATCAGGCTGGAACTCCCTCAAGAACGGTGATGTTTTCTCCCATGCTTTCCTTTGGCAAGAAGAACTACACAAAATCCATAAGAATAGCACTCCAGCCTCCATAATAAAATTTAAGCTAAGGATGGTGCCATCATGCTCAGCCACAGAGAAGCAATTGGTATGCTGGAAATGCTGCTTGTTTTATTAATCTTCCAAATTTTTCATTGTGTTGTCTTTCTTCATGAACAGAAAAAGACAGGAAACAGCTCTCTGCTCTTAGCCTGGATGCCACAATCTCTGGCTGGTGCATTTCAGTTTCAAAACTAAGCAGACAAAACATGCATGCAGCCTAGGCCATACAGTCATTAAAATCCCATTAAATGCCCATACATGAAAATCATACCTGGACCACATGTCTTACACAGACCAAGATCTGCTGTTTTTATCAGTACTCACAATGGCAAGGCCATGGCTTGTAGGCACCGCCACAACACTAATTATGAGCAATAATTTCCAACCTAAATGATCTGGTAATAATTTGCAAAGCTTGAACTCACAGCTCCAGCATGACAAACACACACATCCGAACCACCCACTGGTAACTGCAAAAAGCAGGAGTTACTGTGCTTATTTATTTATTTCCACTGGGAGCAGCACATGCTATCGCAGAAATGGAGGAAAACCATCCAACATTGCAGATGCATGACTAATCTCTGTAACAAGCATGCACCGAAAATATACCCAGGAAAATGACCTAATAAGCTGAGTGGGCCAAATCCTCCTCTGCTCAGTATCCTTGATAGTCATTTATGTTATGCCAGGGAGTAGGATAACAAGAGCTCATCACCTCTATTTTGTTCTGCACCATGTACATGTTCTGCACATATACAAATCAGAGCTATTAAAAAAAATATCTTCAGCTTATATGCTACTATTCAAACCACTAGTAAGTCCATTTAAGCTTTTGTTTGCTTAGGTAGGAAGTGCATGTGGTTCCTTCCTACTACAGGAGCTAAATTTCCTTCAGCAGGTGGTCCTCAGGCTTAATAAGTAAATGTAGAACAGAAGATTTGTGTTGAAATATGAAAAAGAAGTAAGCAGGCTGCTATTATTAAACAAATTCCAATCAGAGATTGCCAGTGCCTATCTCTTTTCCTAGTTTTCTCCCCCAAACCCTGGAAGATAATGTGGTGACAAAGAAGATCACAAAAACAGCAGTTTACAAGGCTCAGTTAGTAAGGGAAAATAAAGTGAAATGTATTACCTTAAGTGCTTTTAAAAAATGAATCAGCACAGCAAGCAACCCAAATCCTCAAAACCTATATAGAAAGTTCTCTACTTCCAAAGTATTCCCCCTCTTCAACCTTCTAGGTCTGTTTTTGGGTTTTTTTTAACAGTACAATTATTTGAAGATATTCAGGGTGAGCAGAAATGCAGCTGAAATTACTGCTTTGCATGGTGTGAGGAATGAGAGGTTTCCCTTTTAAGTCCACTCTGCAAACTACTTCCGAAACCAGTTAATTAAGTCTTGGTCCATTTCATAAAATACTATAAAAAAATCTTTAGTAGGTTTACAGACAGTATACAGAGCAGAATTGGCACTTGCCCAGGACTTTCCAACAGAACATGTCAAGCACACAGCTTCTTCACAGACAATTTTGTATATCCAAATAACCAAAAAAACCCATGCACAGCCTGCACCCACATGCAGTGACAACACCCTGACAGCTGCTAGTTGTCAATCCAGACAGTTTGGCAAAACCAAATTAGGGTTCACCCCTTTTGCTGTTTACCTGCATGTTTTCCATAAGTTTTTCCTTCATGACCTCTTAGTCTGACATAGAGATCATGGCACAAAACAACCAGTTTAATGGGCTCACAGGATGCAATCACGCAAATAAGCAGGGAAGTTTGACCTCACCTGTTTATGTCACCCTTCTTGCCCTAATCCTCACTTTCGCCTGTGTAGCCCTGTTTTCTTTGTGGCAGCACACCAACTAGTCCACTGAAGTCCCAAGAAATCCCACTTTCCAGGTCAAAAATCACTTCTTTTACAAAATAAACTTATACCCTTGTTGTGATACTATCTATTTTGGTTAACTCCTTTTACTTCTCACCTGATCTCCATTTGTTTCTAAATTCTCCAGATTTGTTGTAAAGCCTCTGCTTCCATCAAGGCCAGATTAGCTGTTCTGAGAGGCTTATGGAACTAAGCTGCAGTTTGCTGGTTGTTCTGCAGGATGGCCAATGAAGAAATAGCGCTCCTGAGACCTCTACTCCACAGAGATTTGGGTTTTCTTTAAAGTAATTTGTTGTAATCAAATAAAAAAGAAGACGAGCGACGAGACGAAGGGCTTGCAGGAGGGGGTTATCCTCCCTTGCTCTCCTTTATTAAGGGTAGGGGGTTCGGGGTGTTCGGGAAGGAGAGACGGGAAGGACAAGGGATCCTATCCCGTGAGGAACAGGATCCGGAGTATTCCTCTCCCTGCCCCCGCAGGGACAGGGGTAAAGGAATCTCAGCCCTGCCCTCGGAGGAACAGAAGTGAAGACTCCCCCCCCTGCATCCACTAAGGCATACAGGACTTACGACGACCGCCGCCGGCAACACGATACAATCCCCCACCCCTCCCCCCGTGAAAGCCACTTAAGACGGGACAGGGGTGACCAATCAGGGGAAAGACAGTAGGTGGGGATAACATACATAAACCAATGATAACATAAGAGGGAAGGATACAATTCAAACCAACCAATAACATAACTAACAGTAGAGAAGGTTCAGGAAAGGTGGGCGGATCCTGAGCGCCGGGCACGGCTTTCCCCAGGACAGGGGCGGACCCAGAAGCTCCAACCCCCAAGGTCCCCCCAGGGCAGGCGGGGCCGGCCCAGGAGGCTGAGGCAGCATCGGGGCGGACCCGCTTCAGTAATTTGCCTTTTTGCTTGCAATGCAATTCCAAAGAAAGCATTATATAGCAATGAAGTCATAATGTGAAAGTGTTATTTACACTTTGATTGCAAGGGAACTGTTTTGTTAGCTATGCCCACTATTTTTGTTTGCTGTGGTGTCACCTTCTGTGGCAGAGGGGGACGTCATTAGGAACATCAACACCAACACTTCTCCCTTGTACAACAAAGTAATCATTTAAAGTGTGATCACTGGTACTTACTGCAGATCAAAAGAAGGCAGCTGATGAAACTGAAGTTTGAGCGCGTGAGATGACTTTTCTTGTTAGTCCAATTGGAATGGAAAGTTTTGATCCTGTAGTTCATCCACATGCCTGAAATCAGAGCCAAACTCTCCTGTCAGTTTGCCACACACATTAGACCAGAGTCCCTCCAGGTGTAAGTCTACAGACTTCCATGCAATCAAATCAGGACATATTTAGCCTACTGTTATCTATTACTTTTTCTTTTCACTAAATTTTTTATCCAGGCTTCTAGGATGCTGCAGAAACCAAAGTGTATCACACAAGCTCCCTGTATTAAACATACCAAGTAAGTTTAAAGAAGAAGGGCGAGACACAGCTGCCAAAGAATGTACTGGCTTCCAAGATCTGCACCAGGAGACGTGAAGAAAGCTGGAGCAGAACGATGGCTGGCATCCACGGGGAGTGAGCTCCTCAGACAAGTTCCCTGACCTGAGAAAGCCTTATTCCCACAGCTCAGTCAGAGGGGACTGATGGTCGAAAAACAAGACACACAGACTGTCCCTGGCTGCCTGAGGCAATGAGGGACGCTCACTGAAACATTTTCAGGGAAGGCAATTCTACCTGCTTCATGTGTTACAAAACCAAGTAGCTTATCTAATGCTGTAAGAAATGCATAGAAGCCAGGAGCTTTCACAGTCGCAACTGCATGCCCAAGTCACTTTGAGCTCTGCGGGAAGGAGAAGAATGGATGTCTTCAAAACCACAAGCGCTTACAACAAAACAAGATTACAATCTCTATTGTTTGTTAACAGCACTCAGCCTGCAACATCCATCTGGGGAATTCTGACATGCAGCAGCGAAGCTTAAGGATTTTTAAAGGTTTTATACTACAAATTATTACTAACCATCTTTATCAGCACAGAATTTAGAGTTCTAATGTGGTAACAAAGGACAGCAGAAATTGTGCAAAGAGAACATGTCTCCAGTTCAGAAAAGCACACGGTCTTAAGTAGACAAATCAGGGACTTCACACTGCTATTCGTGTTCCCAGACAAAGATTATACATCTCAGTTTTTCAAATGTAGTCCAAGTCAGTAGTAACTGAAAAATCTGGGCTTCTGACAGCTATTCCGTGTTGTGACTGCAAAGCCTTAGAATCCTTGCCTAGGGCTTCCAGGCTCTACCTCTATACAAACAACACACAATGTTAATTAAATGCACAAAAAGGAGGCTGAAAGAACACTAATGAAATTTGCAAATCTAAGCATTTGAAGGCTGCAAAATGCCAAAGTGAATGTCAGCTGCACCACCTTAATTATTGCTCTTTGCATATATTTCTTATGGTGGATTTTAATTACCTGATTTGGTGCTGTTTTTCCACAGGTCCCTGATTCCTCATTTGGTTCACAAAAAGAAAACACTCACTCAAGAGGAGATTGATGTCATTTGTCTTTATGCACCAAGTTTATGCAATCTGAGTCTTAAGTAAATTGAGTCTCCTTTTGAAATACAGAGCCTACCATGATGAACGTACAAAATCGTAATTTAGGTATCTCATGGATATGTCAGTAATCCACCTTTTAAAGCAACAGCACCTCAATTCCTTTTTTTTCCTCCTAATTTCTTGCCTGTTCCAAAGTCATATTCACTGTAAGCTGGCCAAATCTGAAGACAGAAAATATTACTTTATTCTATAGTTTTCTATGATTTTCAGCATGATAGAATCTCAGCAGTTCTTTCTTATTTTTATAATATCCTAGAAGGTGGAGGAGTTAATCTCTCCAGTCCTATAGGGAAGATCTCTTGCTTAGTCCCAGTTTTATACTTCCCATACATCCTGTCATTTCTGTTTTGTTTGTCCAATATATTTGTCCCCACGCACACCAAACTGTTTAGGTAAATCTTTCCCTACTCCCCCACAGCCAATCCAGCACCTTCATAAGGCCAGTCCTAGTTTCCTGTTTATGTCCCCTCTCTCCCATCATCTTCTCATCCAGCCTCTGTCATTCTCCCACCCACTGTTTTATTTTACTGTTGAAGTTCATCACATCTCCCCAGAACATGAGAAGTGAGATTCTTTTTTAAAGCCTCCTGACTTGGCCAAATGTAGGTCAGTTTTCACAGGCACAAGAGGCACAGACCTGACACATTCCTCTTGCCAAACAAAGAAAAAAGCCAAACCCAAAAACCAAACAAATAAAAATACCCACACCACAGAAGCATCTAAGCTTCTAAGCTGTTTTAACACTGAAAAACAACTTATTCTTCTCTTTTCATGCTGGGAAACAACTAAACATCTCTGGCTGAAATTTCAGGGGGAAGTAGGAATGAGTCAGCCCAAAACAAACCCCTGGCTGAAAAGCATCAGAGTCAATTAAAACTAAACAAGTAGTCTCAAACAGAGGCCCCATTACAAGTCATTAAAGGAAATTGATTATTTTTATTGCAAGTTACGCTTTTTTGTGGTCTCCGTATGAGCTATGATTACCCTGGTAAAATATCAGTCACATTTCTGAAGAAATTTGCAAAGTTATGGTCTACTGACTCTTAATATCAGTTCATTAGATTCATCTCAGATTGTAAACACTAAGTGAGGGAATTAGGTTTTCACACATTCTTATTAAATACTTCACCCAAAGGGATCCATGCAGCTAATTATGTTTTGAATATGTTTAGTATGTTGTAAATGCATTACAGCCTTTAGTGTACAAGAGGCAACCTCTTTATTTTTTTTCACCATACTCCCTTTTCATTAGAACCAGTAGGATTCAATTTCCATGTAGTGTTACCAAGTCTAGTTCCCTGGTTCATTTTAAGTCTGTGCCTCCAAATCTTAAGCATTTATTTTCCTTGTTATTGATGGTTTATCAGTTGGAGATTATGGAATTGGTTTGGAGTGAGCAGATTTGCAAATGCTGATGCTGAATCCTACATAACCAAGATTTCTTTTAAGCCCTAGCTCGTACAAAAAGGCTCAGGTTCTGTCTTTTTAAGGTATATTTGCTTCCGAAAGAAAACATGTCTTTCTCACTTTCCTGACCTTCAATTTCAATTTTGCTCTTACATGCAAGTCAGTTTTCCCCTGTCCTATTTGGGCCCAATTTCACGTTTCAGAGATTTGGCTGAAGATTCTGCTGAGAGCAGACTGGGAGAGACATTGCATTACTGAGATCCTCTGTTTGATCCTCAGCTTAATTAAAACCTCTTTCCTGTTTATATTTATTGCTTAGACAAACTGTGCAGGGTCAGCGGTGCTCTGGAACAACTTAATGAACCCTGACATAATTGGTAACTTGACTTTGGTTTTTCTTTACGATTACTTCCCAGGTGTTTTGGAGGTTGTTGTATTTTAGCAAGGAAAAGTATTACTAACAGTAAATGAGCCTCCACATTTTTCAACTGTGATTCTAGGAACATAACTGATAACATGACTGGAAAGGAATCCTTGAATCAGGAATTTGTGTTCTCTGTTACTAGAAGCATGGCAATCAAAGTTGAAAATAAATGTGTTTGGTCTCTGGCTTAGAAATGTTCGCCTACTTCACATTCCACACTCACCTCTTTCCATTTTCTCTTGCGTCAATATTGTCTTTTACATTGAACCGGTCGTCTCTCTGCAGAGCTTTAGCTTCTTCCATGTATTCTGAAATAGCAACAAGAGATATTTCAAGGTTTCATTTGCTTTCATCTGGGCACATCTTACAGCTGATCCACAATTCACTGGCAGCTGGCAACTGAATCCAGATGTTTTACCTCTACTCTTTCTGTAAATCTCCTCTCTCCTATCAGATTCTTTTCCTTAGTCCCCAGTACACGACTATGTGACTTCTATTACTCCAGTCCTCAAGGTTATGCAGTGCTTCCTATATTATGTTCCAGTTCTTCTTTGTTTTGATATTGTCTTCCAATTTTATGTCATCACTAAATTTATTTAGCAAATTCTCTCTTGTCTGAAAACTAGCCCTGAAAATATTCTTCATTTATTGCTTTCATAAGTTTTTGTTTGTATTCTATTGTTTTTTCCTTGACATGCCTATAAACACATTTCTTTTTATTAGATGTAAGTGGTTATTTAAGCAGTTAGCAGAGTTCTTACTTTTTCTATCAACTTTTAAATTGTCATTTTTCATGGTTACTTGGCCCCTAGGTGGACTGGGAAATTGTGATGGCATTTTAGTCCAGTTCCTCAATAATATGGTGATTAAAAGGAAAAAATTTCATTTGTTAAGTTCAGAAATATTACCCACTGAGAAGAAAGGCATCCGTTCATGTTTCTCAGGACTATTTTTCCCAAAGAATTCTGAAAACTCTTTTCAGTCACATACTGAATTGCTTTTCGAAATCCTGCGGGCTAGAAATCAAAGAAGGTGGGAGAAAATGGGTGTTTATAACAAAAGCTTCAGTTCTGGGAAACCAGTGGCATTACAGAAAATTAGCAGTTTTCTGTGGTTATGCACTGGCTGAATCTGACCCTAAACAACCTTTCTTTAAAGGTGACATGGAAGTTCAGCTTGAGAGACTTTAATGTGGCACCCCTCAACAGGCTAAAATTCATACAAAGGTAGAAACAGAATAACTGAAAAGTGGCAGGCTTGACACAGAACTTGTTTCTAAGATCTGGTGTCTCAATGTTATTCTTCAGGTTGCCTCTTACTATCTGTCTTGAAGGATGATGTCTAACGCCTTACTGAGGAAAAATAGTCTCTTGATACTCAGTGCCCTCATCTCACCCTCGTGAAAACTTTCAAAGCTCCAGTTGATTCAGCTTGGGCCCAGGATGTCCACAGCAAATAGCAAACCCATTGCTCAGTTTTTAGGCCCAGAACACACAAGTACAAGCAGCTGAAGAAAAAGAAAACCCAACAAAATCATACCCAGTCCCCTAAGCACAAACCGTGTGCTCTACACTCAGGAACTCTGTTATGCTTTCTGGTGTCAGAGTTCTTAGGTTTACCGATAACTTGAAGTGGCTGAAGGGAGTATCTGTTGAGGGTGCCGATATTTTGATTTTGTGATCAAGGTTAAAACCTGGGAGTCAAGAGGCTCCACATAATCTACAGCCTTCCTGTCATCTCAGACATGGCATTTAACTATCTGTTGATTTGCTGCCCAGTAAAACGAGTAATGTTTTACTGCATCTTGTAATAGTGCTGTGAAACATTCTTTTTAATGCTCATGTAATATTCCAATATCATTGTTATTCCTAATTAATTGTATTACATGAGGGTTAGAGATTCCATCTGAGATGTGATTGCATGCCACTCGGCAATGATGATCCACACACCCAAGTGTTGACACTGCCAGCTGACAAGTAGAGGGCTGCAGACAGGCTGAGCTGGAATCAAAACAAGTCCACAACACATGATTATGCAACAAGGATTAGACTGCACCTCTCTTGACTAGCATGCATGCTTTGCTACCAGATTACCTCACCTCTCACAAACGAATTATGATTTCTTTATGGAAGGAATCAACCACTCAACACTTCTTCTTACGCTGCAAAAACTACATGCATTAAAATATGAAATAGAAGCAAACAAAATAACCCCCCATAGAAAAAGCACTGTATCTGCTTGAGTGAAATGAAAGAAAACCAGTTGTGTTAACAAATCTTTAATCTTACTGCACTTTCAAAGCGATTATATGAATGTAATGATAAACAGGCATGAGATGTTTCCTGGTGCTAACAGCAAAAACTTCACCAACATAAACTTCTGCCACAGGGAGTCACTCACTCCAAGTGATCTTCCTGTCTGACACTGAAGATCTCCTTTGCTGCAGCTTCACAGAATGAGGAACAGACAATGAACAAACGCACCTTATCAACAGGGATTCCAGCAAAGACAAGGTTACAAAATGCTTAAGCATTTTGGAGAGCTAAACGAAACCACAACAGACACAGGCATGGCACAGCTCAAGGTGAAGGTGCAACAACAGGAAAAAATCAGAGTCATGCTCCTTTTCCCCAGTTCTACAATCTTTCCTTTGGCACCAGAGGCAGACAACATCAGAGCCAACTAAATGTTGTGATCATTCCCTTTATATCTGGTTCTCCACTCACCTTTGGTCAAGCTTGCTGCTGCAGCTGTCTAATTCAAATCCTTCTAAAATGGGCTGCCTCCTTTCTTCCCTCAAAATCTTTCACCGCCTGTTCATGAAGAAAAGCAGAGCTCCCTTTTGCTTTCTGAACTACTGCTATTGTACTTTTGTGGCTGTAAGCAATACGAGTCATTATCAGTAACAACTGAGAGAGGGAGAACAAAAGAACTCACTTCTTTCCCACAAAGAAGTTTCTGGCGTACTTGCTAAAGCAATTTTTTTTATAAATGCTTTCATGCATGTCAAGGGAATGTGATGTCTGATTACTGGTTCAGAAGGACACTTGGCAGGTGTGTGCCAACATCATACAGCCAGATGATTTATACTTGAATATACAGTTTACCTGCAACCAAACTCGTATTCAAGAACCGCTTTGCCTGGGCCAAAACACTGCTTTGGTAACAAGTGCAAAAGGGAGCACTACTAGCACAAACCCTGCTGCTCACACAGTACAATGAATGCTACTCACAACGCAGACACGTAAAGGAGAAAAACAAAACTGAGTGTGAATCAGGTTGAAAAGTTTCCAAGGAGTGTAAAGACAGCATGCTAAAAAGACTGCTGGATTCCAAGTCTCTAACCCAGCCTGGCAAAACACAAAGACATACTACAGATATTTTAGTGCTACATGAGACAATACAGTACCTAAAAACTGTATTTGTACAGAAATATTTATTGGAGCTACTCTAAATCACAGTGGTAATTTCTTTGTTGGGTTTGTTCCATGTTACTTCATAGAGAGAAAGCTAATTATCAGTGAGAGCTCCCAGAATTCAGTAATGTATCTTTCTTTACAAGTTCAGCAGAATATTGTGTTTTGCACTTACACATTTCTTTTTCCTGGAAAAAATCACAGGTAAAAAGAATACAAAGAAAATATAATTTTTGTTTATATATGGCACTATGCATAATAAACAGAAGTAGAGATTTCAGTTGGTTGTTTTGGAGATTGTAGTCCTGAATATAACTGAAAATGAGTCATTTCAGATCAGGGCCTTCTACTATTTTTTCAGCATTTACAATTCTTAGAATATGGTTCTATGTTACCTCATATAATCAAGTACAGTATGTTCATAAGCAACTTAAAAATTCTCTTGAAAGTTGGGTGCAACAGATATATTGAGACAATAAGCATTCACTTCATGGACTTCCTGTTCAATACAGGAGGCAAGCAGTTTTAAGGCAAGAAGTTTGATTCTGGAACAAACTTCAAACAGAGGAAAAGCAACCCGATGGGAACAAAAGATGAAGGACTGCACACTGTGCAATTTTTGTTAGCAAGTGTCACTTTACTATCATGAATGGGGCTGTGGTAGCTAACAGCAACTAAGGCAAAGCTAGGGATGATTTTATATTACATAATCCAGAAGAGGAGGCAAAAACAAACAAACAAAAGAGAAATGGCCTTGAAAAACAAGAGCCTCTAAAAAATGTGAAGCTTCTTCTCTGCCTTTAGCTTTTTAAACTTTTATCCTTTTTGATTAGGGGGGATTTAGTGGACCCTTGCAAAGCACACAAAGTTCAACAAAGCCAAGTTCAAGGTCCTGCATGTGAGTCAGGGCATTCCCAAATACAAATAAAGCCTGGGGGATGAAGGGATTGAGAGCTGCCTTGAGGGGAAGGAGCTGGAGGTATTGGTTGACAAGAAGCTCAGCATGACCCATCAATGTGCACTCACAGCCCAGAAAGCCAATTTGTATTGGAATACACTGTTTACTTACAACCAAACTCGAATTCAAGAACTGCTGCATCAAAAGCAGCATGGGCAGCTGGGCGAGGGAGGGGATTTTCCCCCTCTACTCTGCTCTGGTGAGCCCTCCCCTGCAGTGTTGCATCCAACTCTGGGACCCCAACATAAGAAGGATATGGACCTACATGAGCGAGTCCAGAGGAGGCCATGAAGATGATCAAAAGGCTGGAGCACCTCTGCTATGGAGACAGGCAGATCCATCTGGTTTTAAATCAAAACTGACAGACTCACTTTAATTCTGGATCTTGGTCTACAGGGAAAAAGAGAAATACTGTAGTGCTCATAAACAAATCAAGCATCAGTTAATTCAAAGGTCTTTTGCCAACAGGACCTGCCTTCAAATCATCATTAACTTAAAATGAATCTAGTTTCATTGCAGCAGTATTAAAACTTTTATTTAGAATCCTAATTCTACACTTACTACTGCAATAATAACAGGTAGGTTTCTACAACAAAATATCTGGTTGAAACAACATTGAAAGCTGTGTCTGTTATTAGGCAATAGTGATTTTATCTATATTAATTTGTATATGTCTTTTTACTTCAGAGATTATGAACATCGGGCAGTTTAGAGATTTCCTTTGTCCATGACTCACCTCATAAAATAACATCGCTTGTTACATTTCTAGGGAAAAAAAAAAAAGTCCTTCCCATCAAAGCCAACAGCATGATCAGAAAACAAAAATCAGTGATCTAACTCAATGATAGAGGTGCAAGGTGGCCAGTAACGACTGAAGAGAAAATAAACCGTCTGGCCCTTTAGGTAGGAGGCAGTAACTTTTGGAGGCAGAGTAGGGGAACAGATAAGGGTAACCCCCCTTCAGTTGCTGGTGTTTAAATGAAACAGGGTCTGCAAAAACAGATTTTCAGTCCCGTGGCTGGGCCTACTCACAGTGATTACTCTCACATTAGTAAATTAAACAAGTCTGGGACCAGTCTCTGCCCCTAAGGCCAGCTGGCACAGGGCATCCAATGTCCAGTCTGTGAAAGCCTCAAAAAGTCCATGAAAGCACAGACTGCCTATTTACAACAGCAGGCTGTATCCCCTAACCCACATCCTGGAATATTTCGGGATACTGCTCATTGGCCCAGCCTAAAACCATGTAAGGATTATGAGAATCAGTAGAAACAACAGAGTTCCAGTGCTCCAGAACATCCCTAGCACTGCTTCATTTGCTGGTATGGGCAGGGCTTTAAAGAGCCTGAACATTTTACTGATCTGTGCCAATGTCCTCACCAGGCCCTTGTGGCCAGAGCCCTCCCAGGCAGTGGCATTTCTTGCTCTGAAATAAATCACTCCCAGGTGAATTGTCTAAGAGCTCAGACTCCTGTGTACTGAGCAATTCCCGTGATCCCCAGCTCTTCCCTACTGCCCATGCACCGGGATTTCTGTCTGCACAGCAGTACAGGTACAGCCAGAGCTTCCAGCTGCCCTCTGGTGCAAATGCTGGCACCGGCATCCAAGTGCTGTGAAATGCAGTCGGAAAGGGGAAATGTCCCAAACCTCCGCAGCTGCTTGCTAAGAAAAGCTGTGCTGAAGCTGTGTCTGAGCTTGCCAGGGCCTGCTCAACAAGGATTTTCTGTTTGGAGGCACTATGACTACTTTTATTTTCTGTATTTCCAATGCAGCTTTAAATGTCAGTGGAGATCTACTAATTTTGGGGAAAACCAACTGAACCACAGCAGAGAAAACAGAGCACACAGATTTCCCTGGTATATCGTTACTTGAACTACAGATTCGGTTCCTCTGCAATTATTCATTAACATTAATATGGATGGAAGTATTCACCAGCATTTTCCAGCATGATAATGCCCAATTTCACCCTTGCAAAACCCATCCAAGAATTCTTGGCATGTTGATACCCTCCAAATGACTCAGCCTACCATAGAAAAAGGAAGTAGATGAGGGAATTTTAAAAAGGAAAGGGGTTGAAATTATACACACAGCTAAGAACAGATAACTGCATACAGAAAAAGCAGGAAATACAAGGGCTTGGGCAAGGAAGGAAAGTAGGAATACACACAAATAGGAAGGAAAATATAAAGTGATTTGCATGGAAGGGAAAATGGGAGGAAAGGAGTTGGAGGGACTCTGAAATGAGGAGAAAATAAAATGGGACAAATCAGACAAAAGGGAAATAATATATGTCCTGGTATAGAGCAGGCAGGAGCATGAGGAAATCTTGTTCAGGGAGGAGAGAGCATACACGCAAGGACATCCCGAAATGAGATAGAGCCAGCAAAGCCACCAAGAAGAAGAAACTGAAGAGCCTAACTAATTCAGTACCCAGAAACTATATGTTGTAGAGTGAATTTAAAGAGACATTTCAGGCTTAAACACTCGTTTTTACAAATTACAAAATTAAGGGCTTGAACTTGTGCATGGAAGTAAATCCAGTGGCAAAACACAAAATAGAGCTCCTATAGGATCACACCAAAAGCCATTGTTTGGAATGACACTACCCTCTGGTGGTCAAAAAATACAATTATATGTACACCAGGAAGTAAAATATTCGCAGCTGATCGTACAAATAATTACAGCTTGTTTGAGTCCTTATTCATGCAAGTGGCACTAACTATAGTAAAAAAACCCTCAAAAATAAAAGATGCAATCAATTCCAGTCCACACTTTAGTAATCCACCTTGAGATCGAGTTGTTAAATCAAACATCTACCTTATTAGTCTGTATTAAAATGACAAATTCATGACTGGTCATATGCACAACTAACTGTCCAAGGCTCTGAAAGAGACTGGGTTTTTTTCCTTCCACATTACAGCTACTGAACATCATTGCTGAGAAAAGCAGTTGCTTCAATGCATAGTTTTCACAAAGGTGCTCATACATAATGACTTAACACAGTTGCATCGCCTGCCTTGCCTCACTCACATTTTTTGACATCTAATCTTGTACAAATAGTAAAAGCCAAATATTAACTGCTCTGTCATTTTCTCCTTTCCTCTCTCTATATTATCACTGTTCGACTGCTGTTTTTTCCCCTCTTCTGTTAAAAACAACCCTATTTCTCAAAGCCAAATGAGCCTTCCAAATACTCTTTTATCCCCAGACTTCTTAAGCCCAGGTGTCTCAATGGTCCTACATTTCTGGAAATGAGGAACACCTTGTCATGTCACTCCCTTCTAGAGAAACAATTCTGTATGTTTCAACTTTGATCTTTATGGTAGGCTGACTTTCAACTAAAAGTTTGCTGGTGTTGCTTGGAAGCAGTCTATCTGTGTATTGCCTCCTTGCAAGAAATACACTGTGCGGACCTTGATCGGGCAAAAGCCATTCCTGCGAGGTCTGATAAAGTGTCATTGATGCCACCTTGTGGCAAAACTACTGAATATTGGAATTCTGGAAAAACCTTCAGCATTTGCCCCTCCTTGCAGGTGCTTTGAACTGCAGCACAGTGGTTACTGCTGCTTGCAGTGCTTCAGTTTTAGAGTTCATAAAATCAATATTTGGACACTCCTAGAAACACATTGCCAGTCAGTGACAGAGAGGATGAAAAATAGGAAAAAGCATCACAAAACACATTTATTCTTGTTTTATTAGAGTGAAAACTATATCAGTACACCCAATGACACATGGAACAACCATTCATGTGCTCAGATCTTGGGAATTTCTTTCTTTTTTCCCACCAGGAAAACACTCTGGCAAGAGGTACAATCTGTTCCAAACACTGCAAAATAGCACGGTAGGGAGAAACTGAAGGAATACTCAGCCCCAGCCTAACAGGACAGGAAGCATTTCCCAATTACCTCACACTAGGCTCACCCTTCTCAGTTTACCAGGCCCAAAGAAATATCCTAAAAGAGCACATGCCTATTGTTCCAGTACAGTCCCGATACCATTCGGGCCCTGCTATGAATGCCAACGTTACCACATTCAGCAGAATGAGGACGATGCCTATTTTTAGCATTGCTTCCACTGGAGAAGCCCAAGAATCACCACCTGCTTCCTCCAGGCACTCTGTCAAACACCCTTCTCCCAGCGAGCGAGTGGGAGGAAGAGGCTGAATCAATCCACGCACCTGTGTTTTGCACCACCAGGTTCCCAAAAACACAGGAAAGAAAGTCCTCTTATTACAAAATGTGGAAAATGTAAAAAGTTTCTTAAGAAAGGATGTTATCTAATCTTTGTATATTTCAAGCCTAATCAACAAGAAGGGAGGTTTAATCCATGAAACAGAGCAGCCAACAAGCTCTAAGTATGTCCGGGTGTTAGACAAATTGTCAGTAGAATTGCCTTGTTAAGGTTTAGGGCCCAACATATTTAAATTACCTCAGACCTAGGGGGAGCTTGGGAAGAGGGATGTACCACTGATAGTGATCACAAGACAGAATTTATGGGCCACAAGGACATTTGGCAGAACTCACAAGATAAGGAAGAAACTAATAAAGGCAACTTAGCAACTGTGCTGAATCAGTTCCAAGTGGGTAAAAGGTTATTCCGGCAGGGGGAGATCCTGACCACCAACTCACACACCACTGACCCAAGAAACCCACCGAATCAAAAAAAAGATAAACACTGAGCATGCGGACTAATTAACATGAGAAGTGAGAGAATCATTAACCAATAGAGGAGAGAGTACTAATTAATAAGAGAGCTTGTAACTTGTAGTCAATGAACAAATCTTACGAGGAGTGGCTGAAGGACCAGGAGGTGCTTAGCCTGGGGAAGAGGAGGTTCAGGGCAGACCTTATCTCTACAATTCCCTGAAAGGAGGCTGCAGCCAGGTAGTGGTCGGTCTTCTCTTCCAGGTAACAAGCGAGAGTGTGTATGAGAGGGCGTAGGCTTCAGCTGTGTCAGGGGAGGTTTAGGTTAGACATTAGGAAGAATTTCTTCACAGAAAGGGTGATTAGACATTGGAATGGGCTGCCCAGGGAGGTGGTGGAGTCCCGTCCCTGGAGGTGTTTAAGGAAGGACTGGATGTAGCAGTCAGTGCGACGGTCCATTGACACGATGGTGTTCGGGCACAGGTTAGACTTTATGTCATATTGGAGGTCTTCTCTAGCCTAATTGATTCTGTGATTCTGTAATGCCTGTGTGTGCTACAATATATAAATAGTAAAAAAAGTTCTGATAGTTGGCGTGCTCCTTTTCGCTGAACACCACCGAGCACCCAGGCTTGCGCAACCCTAAATAAATAACCAGTGTCTCTCTCTGGAGCTTGCCGCAGACCGCGGGGTGAGCTCTGTGATTTCCGCGGCCACCCGGGGCCGTGCCCGGCGGCGGTGCGGATGCCGGCCCGGTGCTGTCCGGCGGTGCGGATGCCGGTCCGGCCGAGGCCCGCGGCGCTCGCCCTGCCCGCCCCCCCCGCTCCCTCAGCGCCCCGCCCGCATGCGCGCTGCCGCAGCGCCCGCCGGAGGGGGTGGCGCGGCCGAGCCCGCGCGCGGCTCCGCGCTGGGGCTGGAACCGCTCCCGCAGCCACGGACACACCGCAACGTCGATCCCCCCGGGAAATCGGCTCCCTCCCGTTCCCCCGCGGCCGGGAGCCGAGGCCCGCCCTCCCTCCCCTCCGGCAGGCTGAAGGGACAGGGGAGCTCCGTCCGTCCCGCGGTGGAGGGGCTGAGGGAGCAGCAGAGCCCCCTTCTCCCCGCTCCCCTCGCCCTGCTTTTCCACCGCAGGGAGAGAGCTTCCTTGTCCTAACCCGTGCGCTGGCAGGAAGCGGGATCCCCCTGCCCTCAGCCCTGCCCTTTGCTCCGCCAAGCGGAGGGTGAGTCAGGCGCCTCGCAGGTGGCAACAATAGCTGGCTCCTACCTCCAGGGAAAGCGGGGGCATTTTCCCTCCCTCTCCTGCTTTCTTTCTCCCCGCAGGTGGTGGGGCTGGACCTTCCGTGAGCCCTCAGGCCTGTGAAGCTGCGGGCATGGCTGTCCGTGGGGTCGGGAGCTCCCTGCTGCTGATGTCCGGCGTCGTGGTGACCGTGGGGCTGTGCCGGAGGCTGGCCCGACGCCGGCTGCGCTCCCGCCCGCTCCTCTTCGCTTTCCTTGTGGAGATGTTCAGCACCTTCCAGATTTGCGCCTGCACGAACGAGCTCAGCCTGCTCGGCAACGTGGAGCCGAAGCCGCACACCGCCCTGACCCTCACCTACGGCTTCACCGTCCTGCACGGCCTGACCCTGACCGGCAGCACATGCAATCCCTGCGGGACCCTGCAGCCCATGTGCGGCGGCGGAACATCGCTCAGGATGGGGGGACTCAAGATCGCCGCTCAGTTCGTGGCTGCAGTGCTCGCCAGAGTGTTCATGCACTTTATCTGGAGTCTGGAGATGGCAGAGCCACATTTCGGAGCGCTCTCACAGGGCTGCAGCAGCCCCATGCAGACTACAGAGATGCAGGCGTTCTGCATAGAACTGCTCTTTTCTGTCGTTTTCCAGCTGGCCGTCCTGCGAGCCGAAAGTGTTAATCCCAAATACAGAGTCCATTTGATTGCTCTTCTCATCACCATGCTCGTGTATGCAGGTTAGTCTTTTTTCTTTTTTTCTTCTGTTCCTGCAATAAAGTTGTGATGGAAGGGATTCTTACTGTTTTCTTAGAAGTGTTAAGATGCAAAGTGCTTTTTCTTAGATTACACTTTCGTTGACGATTTCTTTTTGTATCATCCCACATATGCAAAGTTCATTTGGCGTTTATATAAAGTTTGCCTGGTTGCATTTCAGGCAGGTATGGGGTTAAGAATGAAATGAGTTATGTATTTAAAATTATGTCAGGTCTGCAAGTACATATGGTTAAGTGTTAAAATATCTCACTGAAGGATTGTTTCATAATCCAACTATTTATACAGCATGAGAGATTTCATACTATGTGCTCTGATTACTAAGTGACATTGGGAGAGCACCGCTGGTTGCATCAGGAAAAAGTGCTGATTGTGCAACAGCAGGGTACAGACTGGTAATATGGAAGCTCTGCATTTAAATAATGCATAATTCATATCAGTACAATTTATTTATCTACTTCTTTAAATCAGAAGCAAGAACGGTTATTAGTGGAATGCATATAGAAATAATACCTCATGAGACCAAATGTAAAAATAAGGGTGGCTGTTTTATTAGAGCCTCCCATGTCTGTAATGCCATGTGTGTCCATATCCCCACCTCTACCTGATTGTCACCTCCTGCTTCCCAGAGCTGGGATGCTGTCACCTGTGCATCCTCTCTGGACCAATGGGAAGGGAGAGGTGAGGGGAGTCAGTCTGAACTTCTTTCTTCTGACTGTTGATGGTCCCTCTTGTCCCCACCAAAGTGACAAGAGCTGTTAGGTCACTTGAGGACTGCCCTGCAGGGAGTGCTTCTCTTGCTGGCAAGGAGGTTGTGAACCTTGGAGAGGTAAAAGAGATGATTTCAGAACTCCTTGCTTGTACTACTGCCCCCACCACAGAAAAAATCATCTAGGGAATTACCAAATCCCTTTCAGAGAGGGAGATCTCTTATCTGCAAACATCCGGGATGTCATTGATGCTTTGTCAAGGTTTTGCTGTATTAATGCTATTTAATATAATAGCATCTAGAACAATGTACAGTCACATTTTCAGATGTAGTAATGTAAAAATCTTTACTCATTATTTTTAGCTGAAATTAGCTAATACCCAAAAGATGGAAGTCGATGGGGAATTTTGAGAACTAACTTAGCAATTTGAACTACTTTCTAAAATTAACTTTTAAAAGCAGAAGCAAGGTGTCAGTGCATTTGAGGACATTAAATATATTTCTGAGTTGCTCAGTGAAAGTGTAGCCAAATAGCCTCCTCCCTCTTCTACAAGCATAGAAATCTGGATCCCTGATTCTTAACATTTTCCTGCTTAGCACACAGTCATACAAAATACAATGTGTCACACTGCCTCTGTTTTAGCTAATTCATACAAAGAATTCACTCCTAGTGTCATTGGCCAGGTTCCTATCTTTTTCTAGCAAAAGGCTGAGTGTACCAGGTCCTCTTCCGTGCCATAAACTTGGGCTTGTTACAACTATCCAGTGCAATCCATCTGCACGTCCTCAGACGTGCTGTGCCCAGCAGGTTGTGTTGTGTTTTCTTTTGTGTTGTGTCCAGAACACCCTCTGCTATCTGGATGTTTTTCTTTGTATTTCTTTTAAACCACAATCTACCAGGCTACTATAAAAATATATAGGTATTCAGATCCTGCCATGGCTGAGGCAATAACAAGGGGCCTGGTAAGTGGCCATGGACAATGTGTGCTGCACATGTCCCATGTATCCTGTGGATCTCGTGGCATAGCCCTAACCATGTCTGTCCCACCTCTGCTGCTTACATGCAGTAGAGTCACTTACAAATCAGGTGTAACAAGTGGTGCCTTCCAGCAGGATGAGTTCTCATCTGCAGGCTGTGAAGACAGACAGATGCATAATTTAGCTGGGCTGGATCATTCTCAGGAAATCTTCTGCACCTCTTTGTTTACTGTTTACAAGAAATTTGAGTGCTTCTGTAAGAGGAAAAGATCTTTCTTGCACACCCAGCACCGAAGGGTCAAGCAACCAGCACAAATTAAGGCAAATGTACTCTTGCACACTATTACTTTTTTGTACAAAAGTATTGAATAGTTTAGAGTATTGTCTGAATTTTTTTTAAAACTTTAATTTGGTAAATACAGTGTGTTCTAGCTAGAAATTCATGTGCATTAAACTTACAAAATAAAATTAATGATACTGATTTCTTTTTATACTCTGATTTCAAAAAACTAAATCAATTGTGCCTTCAGGACTTGTGTTTATTAACAGTTATGAGTGAATTAGAAATTACAGCAAAAACATCTCAAACATAGCATATTGCATTTCATTCCATGAATTATGCTCTACTAAGAGTTTGAAAGCTGTATCTTGTAAGGTGAATGATTGCTGTCTAAACAGGGACTGTAAGAAGGAATACCTCTCATTCCAGTTTGGTGTGGGTAAAATTCTGAACAACAGCCACATCTCTGTGGCTTACACTTTTCTAAATGTATTGATGCACAGACAAGACTCAAAAATATTAAATTGTATTTTTAAGGTTGACTAAATGAAGCTGTTGGAAAAAACACATCTCGGTAGGTCAGTGTTGTATGTACTGATAAAAGGCACTTAGGTCTGCCATGCACCTTACTCCAACAGATAACATCAGGTTATACAGTATTATCAAAATTACAAGCTGTTTCTTTAGTTTTTCTTATACTTCTTCATAATTAATTTTTGTTTGCATTTAGTCTTACACAGACCAAATTTTTATAGTAGTACATACTGTACACAAAAGCTCCAATACTGCTTCATTCTCTTTTTCCTGCTAACTAGAAGAAAAAAAAAGATCATTATGTCTTCACAGTTAAGGGAATGATTCATTAGGTAAGGATGCAGACCACATACAAGATGGTAAAGAATGTTTTTGTATAATTCCTTTGGGCAAGTACTTATTTAGGGGTTTTAAAAAATTTTGAGGGCTTTTTCATTTACAGGCAGCATTACACTTAAGTCAGAATCATATGAAATTGGTTAAATTTTTCTGAGCCTAACATATCAAGGTACAAATGACACACATATTGTTAATTCTGAGTTTCTTCCTAATTTTGGCTTTACCTTTAATAAAGGCAAAAAGGTAAAATTACTTTCTCAAGTATTGTGTGGCATTACTTTACCTTCTGGTACACAGACTGAGGTGTTTAATAAATAATTTCAAATAAAATTATACTAGTGCCCCTGACCTATGGTTGATATTCCAGTAGTGATTAGTAATTAATATTGCAGAAATACAGCAGTTAAAACTCTGTCTAATGTTTAGTGTTCATCAGCTGCATCCTGAGACTGAAATTCTGCTTTCAACTATATGTTTGTGGATATAAAAGCAGAAGCAGTGGAGTCATAAATAGATTAAAGCAAAGTAAATTATTGTAGCTGGGCTTCCTGGCAACCATGGATGTTGCTAATATGTCAGTGTGCAGAAAAACAGACTGCACAGTCAATCTGAGTTGTTCTTGAGAACAAGTGTAAAACCACAGTAAACTGAGTAGGCAAACAAAGATTAAAATTTTCCTGAACTGTAATAACAGTAAAATAAATAAGACGGAGAATATAGAAAGAGAAATACAGAAGAAGAGAATGACAAATACCTTACTAAAACTTTGGGTAAATGACTGCATAATCATAGCAAATGAGGATTACAGCAGCAGGGTATTTGTACAAAGGGTGAGTTCAAAGCTCATACAAGCTCATTTGGGGAGAAGTCAAGAATAAGTTATAAGAAATTATATAGATGCAATTATAGAGTATTTTATTGTAATAGGTTAATAGATAAAACAGGTATGGGGTGGTTAGTAACTAACAGTACAGGAATACAGATAACTTAGCTATGAGTAATGTTTTTCCTGCAGGATTGCAACAAGAGGAAGAGCATATGTCAGAATTAAACATACTTAGCTCCAGGTTCATCTGCAGTGTAATTACAGTTTAGTGCCCAGTGTAATGTGTTTGGATCTCGTTATTTAGAAAATGTTTAGGTAACTTCATTTACATCTGAAGTCAGAGGCAAGGAAAGATGCTTGGCTTCTTTCTACAAGACAGTGGAGTGGCACTTGCTTTTATTTTCTTTGAACAACATATAGACTTTTCCCACTTTCCCAGAAAGTTCTTACACCATACTCTTAATGTACTGTACATTGGTATGATAATATTAGTCTTCTTGTAAGAAAGTATAGAGGTCAGCTTAGCAAGAACAGCACTTGACTGTTTTTTTCTTTTATCTTGCATATGCGTTTCATGTGACATGAGGCTGTAATGTAATGACTTATGTAATTTCTGTCTCCTCTAAAATCATGACACAGAAATAGCTTCTAGTTTTATCAATAGAAACATTCAGCATTAGCCAGACTTATCTCTTTAAAGAACATTTGCTAGAAAGAGATAAAGGAAGTTATAGCTTACCCTTCACATGTTTTAAAGCCTTTGAGAAAACAGTTAAACTGTTTACTGTGTCATCAGGTGAATAACTTCAGAAGAGTTTATCTGTTCAAACTGTTCCTGTGAATTCATTTTATTGCAGGGTGTATATTTCTTGTACTATGGTATATGTGCATTTGAATTTAAAGTAAATGTTAAGAAAGATGGTTTGATATCATGCTGTTTACATCTTTTTGCAGGTGGAAATCTCACAGGAGCAATATTTAACCCAGCACTGGCTTTTTCATTACATGCAGATTGTTTCTATGACAAATTTTTGAGTTACTCACTAGTATATTGGATAGCACCATCCTTAGGTAAGTTCTTAATACTTTATGTATTTGAGAAACTGTTATTTAGTACGTGGTTCAAAAAAATCAGCAAACAGGTGTTCTGTATTTGAGAGTGCTTGATTTTTGCATTAAAATCCAGAAAATAGTAAATTATAATGTATTTATTGAAGTCATTCAGAGCAGACAATGCTCTATGTAGAGTACTGCTGCACTGTTTTGTGAGTTATAGAATGATTTGGATTGGGAAGGACCTTTACAGATCATGTGGTCCTTACCTGAAAGTAAATATCAGCCTGATTAACGTCAAAAAGAGAAACATTACCACACAGTGTCTGTCTTGTTTTATGACAGTTTACAAAAACATGGGGATAATACATTTTAAAAAACTCTACCGACAGGTATTGGGACAAATGCCTTGAATATGTTTTCTCAGTTACCACTTTTATGATATCAAATCTTTTTTATCCTCATAGTGTCTAAACTTTGCAGCTCCCCTTCTGTGTTTTGTCCCTAGTCACTGTTGGACGCAGTCTGTTCTTAGTTTAAGAATAAGAAATGCTAGCAACTAGGTTTTTTCTAACTTAAATTATGGTTTTAGTTTGAAAGTTACTGATTTTGACTTGTAGCTGTGTGCAGATGAAAATGCTCCATGTGATACTTCATGCTGTTGTTTGTTTACAGTTGGTCCCTACTTGAAATCTTGAGCTTTCTGCTTAGAGGGTATATAAAGAAGCAGTCCGCTAATCCCGACTTCTTTCATGACTGTTAATCCTATTAGAAGGTACCACAATGATGAAGGCAAAACAGGATGTAAAATACACACAGGAAACACCAGAAAGGGCTCCTGTTATGACCAAAAACTTCCTTTTCTTGAGTTCACGTCTGTGCGTGTTCTACTTGCCTTGACCCTCAGTTGGCCAAAAAGGAAGATAGACGTTTAAATGCAACTAAAATTCACTTTAATATAATCCTGTTAAATTAGATTTCCAAACAGGATGACTGAACAATGGAGTAAGCTTGATAACTGTTCAGTGGGTAGTTAATGAAATGTCATGGGCAAAGCTTATCAGCATCGCTCGGGTCCTGACAGACCACATAATATTTCTCACAATTCAGCTGTAGCTTTCTGATATATATAAACATTCAAAGATTTTCCAGGTTGTAAGTACTTGGGATCAAATCTTTTGGCAAGTGATTTAAAGAAATGGGAGGCATTCTGAAACCCTGTGTTCTACTTATTTGCCAAGATATGTCCTGCAGAACAGCTTTGCAGAAAGCCTCCAGGTGATTTTTAGACATAAGAAAATCAACGGATGTTAACTGAAATGGGCCTGTGACTTGAGGAACTTAGTTCTGCACTGTGAACATACACTCAATAAGTACCAGTGGAACAAAGATGGTTTCTGGTTTACTGCCAAAAGAATTCATGTTAGTTGTCCAGGCATAATTATACCATCAGTAATGATGGGGACTGAGCTAATGCTGCTCTAATGCTAATGCTTCAGTACCAGGGAGATGGCAGCTACGAATGGAAGAGTTGGTGACAAGATAGTCATGAGGTCAATAAAATGAAATGCTCTTTCCTGGACAGGTGCCAGCTTAGCATATCACAGAATTAAATTGTAGAGTGAGAGACATTAAAGACCATCCAGTTCCACCTCCCTGCCAGGGCAGGGACACCTTCCACTAGACCAAAATGCTCAAAGCCCCATCCAACCTGGCCAAACCTCCTGCTAGGTTTCTAACACTACAAAACCAGAATCAAGGCCCACTTCTTTAGATCAGTTTTACTAGAAAGACTGATACAATTCCTCAGAAAATAAGTGCCACAAAAGTAATTTAGCAGTAGATGTAAATGGAGGACGTAAGCAAGGGAGAAGGCAACAGGTGAGACTTTGACCTTTCTGTTCAGAGGAGAGGATATTCAGAGGCTTCCAGCAAGTTCAGAACACTTAAGCAAAGAAACAAGAGTTCCATGTGCAGCGAAGTGATCAGTATCTAAGGGACTTGGTAGGAAAAGATGTTTTCAACAAACAACTGGAAGTCTCCTGTTCCCAGTCCCTGGTCCTCATAGGGGTTTTCAGCTCCACAGACATTATCTGACAGAGCCAAATGCTTATGTAGTGAGTGAATGCAACCCATGAAATTCCTAGAAACTGTCACTAATTAAGTCTAATTCAAATACTAAAGGGCCAGTGAGTGTTAATCCTGAACTTGACCTGCTTACAGACAAGAATGGGTGGTGAATGTGGCCACATGGGTTGTAGTCCTTACAAGAGTTCAGGGTCCAGAGGAAGACTGGGAAGGTAAATAGCAGAGCTATTGAAGACTTTGGACTTCAAAACAAAATTCTGCTTATTTAGGGGAATTGTTAAATCAGTGGTAATTCCCTTGGAAGCTGCTATAAATGAGAAAATTTTACCATGGAAAGGTGATTTTTTAAAAAAAGGTCATGAGAGCTCAGTAATAGATTTAGATGTGCAGGAGAAATCTGTCACATAGTTAGACAGGGAATTTGGACAGAACGCCTTTCCCTGCTGGCTAGACAAAGAGCTTCCCTATGAACAAAGGAGAGCATGTAAGAAGTTGAAACTGGGACAGGCAGCAAAGGAGGAATATAAGTGCTCTGTACAGGCACTTGGAAACAAAATCAGGAAGGTTAGAGCTCAGCTGGAACTAAGAGCAGGGACATGCAGAGTTACAAATATACTAATCCAAAAAAAAAAAGTCCAGAGAAAATGCAGGTCTGTTGGAGGATGGGGGAGACAACCTAGTGATGGATGGCATGGAAAAGGCTGAGGTACCACGCAGTCTTCTCAAGCAAAATTTGTTCCCAAACCTCTGTGTAAATCAGTAAGGCTTGGGAAAGGAAACAACACATAGGGAGCAACAAGGCAGGAACAACATAGATAAGCTGAATGATTGTGAATCCATTGACTACTAGGATTCGCCTAGAAATGAAGGTAGAGTTGGCCAACATTGGAATTGTCCCTCTTTTATGAGAAGTTACAGCAGTTGGAGGAGGTTCCTGCCAATGGGAAATGTGTCAATGCTATGCCTGCTTTTGAGGAGAGAGAAGCCAGGGAACCATAAGCCAGTTGGGCTCACCTCGGTCAGTGGGAAGATGGTGGAGTATCTAGTCTTGGAATCCATTTCCAACCATGTAAACAACACAAAGGTGATCACAGGAACAGTCAGCACAGATTTAGGGAGGGTAATCCATGCGTGACCAGCTTGGTTGCCTTCTGTGATGAATGCATGTGGGAATGAGAGGGGAGCATGGATGTAGTATACCTTGAGTTTAGTAAGGCTTTTGAAACCACCTCCCACAGCATTCTTGGTTCGAAGTGGGGTCACACAAAAAGACTGTTAGATGCAATAAAGATTGGCTAAACCACTGACCTCAAACTGTCACAATCAATGGGTTGACACCTGGCTGGTGGCCAATACCATGCAGAGTATGCTGGTGTGAGTACTGGGAGTTCATATTCCCCAGTATGTTTAACAGTAACCTCTATCACAGGTTGTTCACAAGTTTGGTCTCTCTGCAAGACAAAGCACATGGTTCAGTGATTTGGGATCAGCACCTCTGCAGAGGGATCTCCACAGGCTGGATAGGTGGTTTGAGACCAACATGAGATTCAACAAGACCAATGCTGGCTCCTCACTTCAGCCACAACAGCCCTAGGCAGCTCTACAGGCTGGGGGCAGAGTGGTTGGAAAGTGGCCCAGCAGAAAATGACCCAAGGTTGCTGGTTGACAGCAGCTGAATGTGAGCCAGCTGTGCCCAGGTGGCCAAGGCCAATGGCATCCTGGCCTGTATCAGCAATGGTGCGGCCAGCAGGAGCAGGGCAGTGACTGTCCCCCTGTACTGGGCACTGGTGAGGCCACACCTCAAGTGCTGTGTCCAGTTCTGGGCCCCTCACTTCAGGAAGAACATTGAGGTGCTGCAGTGGGTCCAGAGAAGGGTAACAGAGCTGGTGAATGGTACAAGGCCTATGAGGAGTGGCTGAGGGAGCTGGAGAAAAAGAGGCTCAGGGAGGACTTTATCGCTCTCCACAAATACCTGAAAGGAGGGTGTAGTGGGGAGGTGGGGGGAGTTAGTCTCTTCTCCCAGGCAGCCAGTTGATGGGATGAGAAGACAGTAATAATAGAAGAAAGATAGTAATAAACTAGTAATAATAGTAATAAGTAAGATAGTAATAAGCTAGATAGTAATAAGGGAAGATAGTAATAAGCTGTGCTAGGGAGGTTCAAGTTGGACATTAGGAAGAATTTCTTCACTTAGAGGATGATTAGATATTGGAATGGCCTGCCCAGGGAGGTGGTGGCATCACCATTCCTAGAGGTGTTTAAGGAAAGACTGGATGTGGCACTCAGTGCCATGCTCTATTGACATTGTGGTGTTCGGTTCCAGGTTGGACTCGGTGATCTCACAGGGCTTTTCTAAATGAATTGATTCTCTGATTATTGCCTCCTTCTACTCAATGCTTGTGAGGTGGCATCTGGAACATGGGTGGTTTGGAGTGCCCTAGTTCAAGAGCAATGTGGGAAAAACCAGGATCCAAGCAGTGGAGGACTACAAAGATGATGAAGGGCGTAGACTACCTGATCTGAGAGGGAAGGCTAAGGGAACCAGACTTGTTTAGGCTGCAAGGAAAGATGAAAGCATGTTTTAAGCACAGTCAAGCATTATTTCAACAGTAGTTACAAGGATAAGAGAGATTAACCATTCTTTTTGGCAACAAGTAACAGCAAGGGCATGAATTGGGGCATGGGAAGTTCAGCTTAGACTCCAGGAAAACATTCAGGAGGAAGGGTGCAGCATCACAGAAATTAGTTTCCTGGAGAAATGCTACAGTCTCCAGCATGGAGGTTTTTGGGACTCAGCCAGGGAAAGTCTCACTGACCCATGTAGCATAGGCAAAGTCCTGCACTGAGTGAGAGACTGAACAGAATCCCTTCCAATAAGCTTTTTTTGTGATCTAAGAAGTTACATAAATACAAGCTTATGTGTGGGCAACACCATCAAGCAGAATCCTTTTCATCTCTGAAAGAATAAACTGATTTTCTCCTCCTGCAGGGAAAAAAAAGAGCTCATCATAAACTGTACTTGGATGCCCTTTGGCATCAGGGGTCCTTATGGGGCCCTTCCAGCTTCAGACAGACGTTTCTTCATGAGAACTGTACACTAACTTCACCATTTTTTCAGCTTCAGAATAAACCCTAAATCAGAATGATCTTCAAAAAAAAGCTCTGTCGTATACCCACTTGGCAGCACCTAAAAATGATGAGGTTATCAAAACTGACACTGCTAACAAACTCAGGTGAGGGATGGAGGTTAAGCTGCTGGTTCAGTCATTTATACATCCAGCTACAAAGAAAGGAGCCCTGATCAGGAATAGGAAGGTACCCATGTTGGATTCACCTTGTCAAACTCTCTGCCTTTGGCTTGTCTTACACAGATCAAAGCATTAACCATACTAAGGAAAGTAAGATTATTAACTCATGGGGACCACTTGCATGGCCTGTTGAAGCTTCCTTTGCAAAAAGTACAGGTGTAGTCCCTGCTGTATTGTGTTAAGACACTCAAATGTCTAACACATAAACTTGTTCAAATAAACTTGAACATGTTTATTTTCCATACCAGTACTGTATCCTTCTGAAATGCATTTAAATAAAGGTTCTTTCTGTAACTTCTCATTTCAGGTACAATACTTGTGGCTTTTATATGGGATGAAATCTTTCCTCGGAAATCTTGAGACATCAAATCCTGAAATTTGGCAGTACTACATTAGAAAGTATTTTCAACATCTGCAGACATAAAGCTTTCAGAGAACTGTTGACAGTCTCCTGTGCCATCTCTCAGTTGCATTTTCAGATTTCATGTTTGAAATATTTGACATACCACTTTGTATTCAAATAATAATTTTGTAAATGCGTTTTGGGATTTTGGGAATATCTGCCACCATTTTCAGTTAAGCCATATGAATGTGAAGGACTGTTAAAACACAAACTGTCACTTTAGCCATAAGTGCCATTTGCTGACCTTTATTAGCATGCAAAACTAATTTTAGAGAAATACCCCGTACTCTCAAGGTTTGATTTTATTGGATTTCTTCCCATTGAAGGCACCTGCAAAAAGGGAGCTGAAGATTTCTTATACTGACATCATTATATTCCTACTTGCCATATTACCTGCCTCTGAGAGGAAGAAAGGCTACACTGATCCCTAGAAGAATCTCCACAGTTCTATTCTAGAGGCACCCTACACCAAAATTAAAAGTCTGTATGACCAACATTGTTTAATTGTTTAATACCTAAATGCAGGTAAGTAGTCCCTTCTGGGAAGGCTCTGCCCCATCCTGTCCCATTGGAGACTGTTGAATGTTTATCTTGGTTGGAAAAAGCAGTAATGAGGTATCATAAAATTTTGTAAAAGAGCATTTTAGGCAAAACCCTCTACTTTTTATCAGCAATTACTGCTGCCTCTTCACAGAGATACAGTATATAGGGATGAATCATGCAATATTCAATTTGTCCTTGATTTTTTGTAGCTCTTATCAACTTCTTTAAAAAAACAAATTAATCTGCAATGCAGGACAATAAGTAACAGAGATAAAAACTACAAGAAAGCTACATACACAAACTGGCACAAGCCTTTTATCTCAGCTGAGGCAGACACCGCTGATGGTTACCACCCTCTGAAGCTCTGTTTCTAGCATGAGGTTTCTTATTCTGGCTGCAGCTTAATTTTTAAATATGCCAAAATATATTTTTCAAATTTAAGAATAAATTCAGTTTTTCATTTTATGGTTACTTGGTTTGAGAGATGGTTAACTAACTCTACAAAGATCTCAGTATCATGTCCCTCGACTCATCATCCAAGTCACCTTACAAACTATATTCTAAGAGAAACAGAATCAAATGGGGATTTTTCACAGTAAATTGATGAACGTCTTTAATACCTGCTGTTGTCAGCTATCTTTTTTGCAAGAGTACAGGAAGCAAGTATTTCCATGTAATTTCTTCCTTGTTGCAATAAAATCCTTTCTTGTTTTTATTTTCCAAGGTACCTGTAAGATTATGTTGCAAAATTAAATCAACTGTATGAACATGTTTTACATCCAAGAGTCCTACCCATCATCCTATATTCAGTTATTAATAACAAAAAAAATTAGCCCGCTAATACACTGAAGAGAACTAGAACTGCTGAGTTATCATTCAGCAGAGCAGCTCTTTGACACTAGTGTGAGTAGTTCTGCTAAAGGAAACTTGTCCTTGTTAAAACTCTCCATGGCAAGGACCACACACCAGCACACCGAACCTGAAAAGATGTGATCCTCTGAAAAAACACATAGTTTTATACCTTGTTCTGCTTCTAAAACAGATCCTTTTGGGGGTTTCTACCTTCCCTTTCTTGCTTTACTGCTTTTTATCTCTTACCTACTTTTAAAGTGATCCAATTCACAATTTCCCCCCCACACTTTTTCACCTCATTTCTTATGGAAACAAGTCTTTCACAACCCACATGATTTGATGTCTCCTCTGAGCCCATGGAGTCCACAGGATAAAAGTCTCAAAAATAAACCTCAAAGAGCATAAAAATAGACAAGGAAAAGAGAAAGCAGAGATACAAACCTAGAGGGCAGCCATGATTTGTTAAATTAGAGGCCCTACTTCCACATCATTTTTGATGGCCTGCAAAAGCAAAGTCCATAAAGTGGTCAGATCAGATCTGACTTCTCCATGTCTACCTTGTTTGTTTTGGCACATGTAGTTTTAAATAAATTGGTACAAATCTGGGTGATTAACAAGTAGTTGCTGTATTTATAGGCATGAGAATAAAAAATTAAAATCACTAAAATTTAGACAAGCCTTAAATTGACTAAATTAATGCAAAACAAAAGACAAACCGAACAAAAATAGCAGAAATAATGAAAAATAAACCTAAGCTATGAACTGAATAATTTAACTGGTTTTGGTAGTGCAGGCAAAAAGGAGTATTTTACATCTGAAGTAACAAATGCTTATGAAGTCCAGAACACTTACACATAGCCTAAATACAAAGTTTTATTGAAAATAAAACTTGTCAATCCACACAAGATACCTCTCCAATGCTCCCTCCAGGGCTCATCCAGGTTTGTTTCCACCTCACCTCAATCTTGCTCCACTGATTTGACTGGAAGCATCACAAGATGTCTGCTCCTGGAGCTCCACATTAGTACAACACAAATTCTCTCTCTGCAGCTTGGTAGTGGATGGGATGTAGTGAGAGTGCCGAGAGGAGCTGTGAACAGTACAACTGCCCCATAGTTAACTCTGCCCGTCTGCCAGGGTATGTTAACAGGTTGCAGTTTAACATGGGAAACAGCAGAAACACCACATTCCAACTCAGATTTACACTCACAGAAAACCCCACCAGTCTGTTCTAAAAGTGAGTGATGACTTGGAATTCAATGAACTCTGGTGCCAGTAAGAGTTTTACCTGTCCCTAAATCTCACCATGCCAAGATTCTCCAAATGCCAGTGCAAAAATCAACACATCCCTCCCTCCTTTTGTTACTCTGTATCCCTAACAAAAATAGGCACACACTCACATGAATATATTTTTGTATGTATATGAAGGGGCTGGTAACGGCATTCTTGTAGAATTGCGTAACATGCTGAATACCTCCTTTATTCAGCTACGTCAATGGTTCACAACACTATTAGGACATCCTAATTTGACTGGCATTCCTAAAGAATATTCAACAAAGGGTGGTTATAATTACCACATACCTTGGAACCAAATCACACCCTAATGTGCAGCAGAGTGTAGGGCCAGTAAAGAAAACTGTTCATATACCAACACAGCAGTATCTCACCCCCCACCAAAAAAAAAAAAATCACAGGCCAACTTCAAAGCGAAAGAAAATGGAGGAAGTTTGGTCCAGACTTTCATTTCAATATTGTGGGGTAAGAGGAACAACCTGAATTTGCTGACATTTCCAAATGCCAAAATCACCACCCCAAAGAGAGATGAAACAGGAAAAGCTCCAGCAGGACGAAGATCTTGGCAATCTAAAGCTGGGTTCCTAAGTTTGGGATGTGTCCACTAACTCTATCACAGGCACACTCTCCAAATGCTCTGCCTTTTTATCCTCACATGAAAATGGCTTCACTGAAGATTTTTTTGGTACAGAAGAGAGTTCTGAAACTCAAGGGCTCAAGCTGCTTGCTGAAGTAAAGGAGGGAGAACTGCAATACAGAACTGGTTGTGAGATACAAAAATCTTAGTTTATTTAACAATGTTAACATTTAATACAAAGACACAAAACAGTTCTCTTTGCCCGGACCTTATAGACTTTATTCCATCTCCTCTACCACCCAAGCTCAGCTCTCAGAGAAATGAAAGGGATAGCACTGAAATGATAAAGCCAGTTACTTGAGGGGCTTTTAATTTAGGTTTCTTTTAATCCTTGGCCAACCCTATTTCCTTTTAGTACCAACATTTCTATTTCCATTCTACACCACAGAGTCAATGACAGGTAAAAAAATATGGAAAATTCTAGGACAATCTAAAATTCTGTTCTACTTACAGTTTTATTTCTGAAGTCCTAGAATTCCTACAAAGGCTTCTTTAAAAGGCCAGAGAGGTTGCTCAGAGAGATTGTGGCCGCCCCATTCCTGGAAGTGTTCACAGCCAGGTTGGGATGGGGTCTTGAGCAACATGATCTACTGAATGGCATCCCTGCCCATGGCAGGTGGGGTTGGAACCAGATAATCTTTAAGGTCTCTTCCAACACAAATCATTCCATGATTCTATGAAATGACCCCTGATTGAGCGCCCTTCAAGTGTTAGATGCAAGAAGTTTTATTGGTTTTATTTTTTTTTTTTTAAATAACCCCATAGTGGTCACAAATGTCAAACCCTGTTTTAAACATCTCTACAAGCATTTATAGACCTAGATGTCTAAACTTAGGTCATTAAAAAAAAGGTTAACTCCCGATAGTCACTGCAATGCCTTCAGTTTTACAGCTTATTCTGGAAGTGCCACAAGAGGAATCTGAAAGACACAAGACACCCAAATTTACATAATTGGCATTAAAATAAAAGGTTATTAACCCTCACAGAGTAGTAGCTATCTGTTGTTTGCAGTCAGAGGAAAGCACTTTACTACAAGCCCACGAACTTTCAGAAGGGTTGAGTATCTTTGGTTTTGGCAGCAGCTCTAACTCAGGTCTGCTGAGGACAGCATGTGCTTACAGCAGGCACCAGGGTGCCTGGGCAGACCCCGCTGCACCCACACAGACACACCAGTTGCTTCAAAACAATTGCTGCAGCCTCGTGATGCCACAGACAAAACACCACTTATTGCAGGAAGAGTGGAAATGTCCCACACCAACTACCAGCAAGTCTTCCAGTAGCTTCAGCAGGAGATTGTCACATCTCATTTGGGTGACATGTAACACGAGCGTCACACAAGGACATTGTTTTGGAGGCAGGGCAGTGCACTGCTCTCTAAGGGATTGCCAACAAGATGTTCCTGTAGATAATTTTGCAGTTCAGGAGGTTAAAAGGGCCAGGCTGCTCCACAGAGTACCCACAAGATCACAGCACGCTCCCTCTCCACCCCTACTTACAGAGTGTAAGAGCCAAGCCACCCTCTTAGCAAGGTGATTAGCACAAACCTCCAAGAGCTGTGTTCTTCACTTTCTACCTTCAGTCCCTTATTGCTGCCATAGATCCTAGATTCCTGAACTTCCTTAAATTACATCCACACACTCAGGCTGGTGGTTACTTTAAAGACTGTCATCCCCAACTGCTCCCTAGAGTGATGTCACTGCAGCACCTGACACTGCACATGCAGGTCACTTGGTCTGCTCTGACAGGGATCAGCTCCTCAGCTCTGATCAGCACAAGCAGAAGCACAGGAGGAAATCCTCTCCGGCCACCTCTCACAGCATTCATCTCCCACAGCCACATGCCACACCATGGAAGTCAAAGAGTAAGTGGCAGGAAGAATTCCACTGACCAAAACTACTTTTTACCGGGCGTTTTGTGCTTTGCTAGAAGAACAGTCTACAACACTTCCACCAGCATTTTCAGGCTTCTTAGAGACCTGCTATCTGCTATCTACTAACTCTCCTTAATCCAGCTCAAGTTTAACCAGGATAATAAACAAAGCAGTCAAATCTGAATTTTTCAACAGCATGATTTTTTTTTAATAAACCACTGACCAAAGTAATCTTGGAGATGGAGTTATCAGAGTCTAAATTTCCATTCACTCACTACAAGGCACTTGATCTACAGCTAAAGGCTTTTCTTTAATTTGTGTGTCCTTTATCAATCTGGAGGATCATCCAATGGCAGGACAATCACATTTAGATTTTTTTTTTTTTTAAGAACTCCTCTGTGTCCTGCAAAGTCCTTCCCAGGGTAGAAATGTGACTGCAAAAAAGTTTGAGCTCTTACACCAGACAATAAATACCAATTCAGGAGCAGTGGCAGTAGTGGACGTCAGTAAGAGAGCACCTACTCTGAGACTTTCAGAACTGCAAAGAAAAATAAGCAACAGAGGAGGAGCGCAGCTGTGCATCAGCCCTCCACAACAGCCCTCCTCAGGGATTGCAGCCTCTTTTCTACAGACACTGTAATCCCTATTGAACTATTTCCCACTTTTTTCTTTCCAGTATCACACTCCTTTTTGTGTCCCTTTCCTCCTTCCACCCCTGAGCTTTAGGCTGTCTGCTCCACAGCTGCCCTCTCCAGCATTTCAAGTGGGACAGCTGGACATTCACTTGAAGGCAAGAGCTGTCAGTCTCCCTTCTGAGACAGGCAGAAGAACTGGGACAACACAGCACCACTTGAGTGGCACATACGGACTGTGCACTAGCAAGCACTGCTGAAGCAAGGGTGCGATCATAACCCCACTGTGCCTGTAAATCTCCACAGACAGTCCCAGAAAAAACTGCTCTTCTTCTCCCACCAAGCACCAGCAAGGAAACACTGGCACACCTTGTAATGCTACTGAGAGGAGAAAAGCAGCACAGGTGATGGAAGGCAAGGGAACACACTGGCACAACTACCTGAGCAGGGTGTTCTCTGTAAGTTGTGCACTCCTGCCAGCAATCCCATCTGGATTGCTTAGTAACTTTAACAGGAACTGTTCCTGCTCTGCTTATAGTGAAGGAAGAGATGGACTTGCAGTGTGTGAAGTGTCCTGCCCCCTTCAACAGCCTGGAAAATCCTGCACAGTAAGGGTAAAATAACAGACTCTAAGGACAGTAACTCCCCAGGGATGGCTCCAGTGTTCACATACCACAATCTAAAGCCTTTGAGATCAGACTATTCTTAAATCAACTAAAAAGCTGACCTGTCTTCCAGACAGGCACATCCATGCAGGTTGCCTCTGCAGGGTAATGGTTTATGCCAATAGGCATTTTGGCATAGATCAATAAACATCTTTCTACGTTTTTGATAATTACAGCTCCCTTTTCCTTCCTCTATATCACCATCATCCTGATATTGTAAGACACTTCCTGCAGAATCTCATACATTACACAAATGACAGAGAGAGAAGGCTCTGCAGGACTGAAAAGCATTGATGTGAGAAATCAGAAGAACTTACAGCAGCACCTGTCCTCCTCAGTGATCGACTTCGGCGTCTTCAAACTGCCCGGCAACTACTGGCGCTATGTCCACCTCCATCCCATCTGAAAAAAACAGGCAGAGCCCCGTAAACAAGCGGATGACGGATGAGTTTTTCGCGGGAAAGAGAGAGAACGCCCTCTGCTGACAAGAGGTGGCCAGGACAGAAAACCCTTTGAACTTCTGAAAGCAGCCCAAGGAAACACTGCTGTGCTCCCAAGCTTCTGGCTTTGCTCCGGCTCTATCGGCTGGTCACTGAAAGTTGTCACCACTTCCTACAACCTCATCTCACCCTTGTAAAAGACTTAAACAGTAGATTTTAACTATTTCATGTTTTAAATGAAGTTCTGGTGTAACAAATGGCATGATTCCTTTGAGTAACTTCAATCACACTCTAGCAGAAAGAGGCTGGATCCTGTTCTGAAACAATCATCAAACTGAAAAAGAAGAACTATTGCTCCATGCTACAATGTCACAAAATAATGTAACTCTGAAATTGAGCAGCCCTAGGGACATTTACAATTGCAGCAAACCAAGCAGCAGTACTATAGCAAATAAGATTAGGTAAGTAAACAGAACTGATGAAGATGACTCTGAGACATGTGACATACTTGCTGGTCAATTTATATTCGTTTCTGGAATTTTGGGATTCAGAAACATGACTAAATTTTCAAACAAAGGGCACTGCTAAAACAGGAGCATAACCTATGGTCATCTTTACATTACATAAATTTACTCAAAATTGCAGAACGAAGAGAACCTTAAAATAACTGACAAAACAAGTAAGATTAAAAACTCCTCCCTGTGGATGAGAACTAATTACGTATTATTTTGTAAAAATCCACAACTGCTGCATCATTTTCCATCTTTCAAAAACATCAGGGCATTTAAAAAGCACAGCAATTTATATATTAAAAAAGAAGTAATGCTACTAAACTGTTCTTCTCCCAGATAATATATTGCTCTAGTGAAAACAGGATACAGAAAAGACAGAGTCTGAGAAATCATGTGTTTTTCCCCCAACAAAAAAGAAATTTTACTACTTAAATACACATTTGAACAATCAATAAAATTAAGAGACAGCATCCTTCAGGAAAAATAGATCTTCTTTAATAAATCTGTTACAGTGTGTTTGAATGATTCAGAATTCACCCTGAACTCTGTTAAGAGAATTGTTAACTTACAATTTAGGGTATTAGGGGGGAAAAAAAAAAAAAGCGAAACCCAAACAAAAACTACAACTCGTTTAGAGTAGAAATTGCTTCCTAATCCCAGCGTAGACTGAGAAGTTTCATTTTTTTAATCCTAAATCAACTTCACTTTACCACTCTTCCAGGAAATCATACCAGGAAGAATCAAGAGTTCTTAACACTGAAGTGCTCACTCTTTAACAGAGTAGCCCTTGATCCACAGCAGGCAATATGCAGCACATAGGACCACATGCATGTGGGTGATCCCTCACCTTTTGCACTAAGGTATCACCCACAGCATCACACTTGCTCAATCCTGGTTTATGGATTAGCCAAATTGGAGAAACACCACTTTCATATCATAGGACCATAGAATGGTTTGGCTTGGAAGGGACCTTGCAGCCATGGACAGGGACACGTCCCATTAGACCAGGCTGATCAAAGTCCCATCCAGCCTGGCCTTGAACACTTCCAGGGACGGGGCAGGCACAGCTTCTCTGGGCAACCTGTGCCAGTGCCTCACCATCCCCATGGTAAAAAAAATTCTACTTTTATCATCTGAATCTCCCCTCCTTTGGTTTGAAGCTATTCCCCCTTGTCCTATAGCAACCAGCCTTACAAACAAGCCTGTCCCCATCTCTAAGTACTGAAAGGCCTCAGTAAGGTCTCCCAAGAGCCTTCTCTTTTCCAGGTTGAACCACCCCGACTCTCTCAGCCCGTTTCCATAGCAGAGGTGCTCCAGACCTCTGATCACCCTCATGACCTCTTCTGGACTTGCTCCAGCAGGTCCATATCCTTCTTATGCTGAGGACCCCAGAGCTGGATGCAATACTCCAGGTGGGGTCTCACCAGAGCAGAGCAGAGCAGAGCAGAGGGACAGAATACCTCCCCTCGCCCTGCTGGCCATGCTGCTTTGGGTGCAGCCCAGGACAAGGTTGGTTTTCTGGGCTGTGAGCACATGTTGCCGGGTCACGTCCAGCTTTTCATCCACCATCATCTCCAAGTCCTTTTTGGCAGGGCAATCAATCCATGCATCCCCCAGCCCCAACCTGTACCAATACCAGGGATTGCCCCAACCCAGCTGCAGCACTTGGCACTTGGCCATGTTGAACCTCATGAGGCTCCCATGGACCCACTCCTCAAGTTTGTCCATGTCCCTCTGGATAGCATCCCATTCTTCAGGAGTGTAAACCGCACCCCTCAGTTTGGTGTTGTCTGCAAACTTGCTGAGGGTGCACTCAATCCCACTGGCTGTGTCGCTGATGAAGATATATACTCTTTAGTAAAACAAAAGCATGTCTTACCTTCAAACTCCCTTATCGTGTCCTCTGTTCTCACTCCAGCCATGTTGTACTGGGTGCTGACAGACTGGGCTAGCATGCCTTCTAACCTTTCCAGCGTGGCCTGACCCTCTGCAGTTAAATGTGACAATCCCTCTTCATATGTGTAAAAGCTTGGGATGTCACCTTGTTCCAGCTCTGCAAAAACAAGTTTACGTTTATCAGACTTAAGTTTAGGAGCCAGCAGCATGCAGGGGTAGAAAAATAGGAGAGCAGGTGGGCAAATTATGCTCAGATTAACTGACTGAGATTAAAAAGATGCTTACATCAGGTACAGAATACACACAGTGATGTGATCTGACCACACAGCAACACAGGCATTGAACCTGGGCTAACACAGCCACTGGGAACAGGAAAGGCTGCTGCTCATGTCTGTGGGCTTTGGAGAGCCAGAACAATGTTTTTGCTGAATTCCTGTGATTTGAGACAGCTAAACTACAGGTTTTCTGCAGAGTTATGAATTTCTATACTGTGCCTGTGACAAAAAGGATGTTTAGGCAAGATGAATAATAAACAATTATGACAAATACCAGGTATCCAAATGCTGGCAGGTATTTCAAAAGAAGCAACTGTTACCAACCGCGGGCCTCAACATCGTACTCGTCCCCTTCGTAATCGTTGTCTGAGTCCTCATCATCCAGGTCTGGGTGCAGGGCCTGGCATTCACACATGGCTGAAAACATGGCTTCCACTGCAGAAACACAAGAGAACACAACACTCCAACAACACCCCAAAACAACAGGCAAGGAACCCCACACCGAGTGATCAAAGGGATTCAGAATATTCCTTTAGCAGAAATACACATCATCCAACAAGCCAGCAGCCAAGCAAGAAAACAAATCAGGTTTCAGAGATCCAGCCTGGTGCTCTAGCCTCTTAACAGCGCTTTTCCATTACTTCATTAATGATAAAGGTCTACCTCCGGACAATTCTGTCTGGGGTTACCCACTGCAAAAATTCTTGACGCATCTCATCCGTCAGATTCCTAAAACTTGAATCCAACTGTAAGCTCCACACTGGACAGGATATGACTGCTTTCCAGTGGTAGTGTCAGGGCATTAGCATGTTCCTAATGAAACTGTCACTGACTCAAATATCACTGAATTTGTAATTAAAAAGACATTTCCCATATATATTCTCTGAAATGTAAATAAGTGATATTATCCATATTGTGTATTTATACACAAGAGTTTCTATTTTAAAGCATTGGAATTTTACTTGAGAAGCAGCTGCTTGAAATAGTCCATCTTCAAGCCAAATAAAACAATGTGCTTTATTCTTTTTAACACACAGGAATCAGGTCATTAGAGAAGGACACTGAAGGAACACAGTATTTACATCTCTATATCCAAGTGTCTTCCACATATAACCAGGATTTTAAAGTAAAACATAATTCCCATCCTCACTTACAGGCTGATTTGTCGCTAGGCACAAATCTGAATTCTGCAATCGGCTCAACATCATCATCGCTGTCGTCCTCCTCCCCTTCAGTCATGGGAGCCTCTTTCATCTCCTCTTTAGGAAATTGAAGGATTTAGAAGAAACATGTTTATTTGGGGAAAAAAAAAAGAAGTCCCATTTGTTTATTCTTTCAGGAACACAAACATAATCAAATCATAAACAACCTGAGAGAGGCACAAAATGTCCACTCTGTTCTCCCAAAAAAACCCATGAGACTCCAAGACTCACATGGATATATGAGGCCCTCTCACAAGCACCTCAACTTGCAACACAGGAAAACTTCTCTGTTTATAACTTAAGGACTGAAGATTTCTGTACTGGTCACACAATGTATTCATGTATTTCAGAAAAATTGATTCTTGTTAAAAACAACTGTGCTCAAAACTCCCCAATTCTATTTTTACCATTTACTTGCACAACACTATATAGGTATTTTTCTAAATCACATTAGTTTTATGGATCCTTAATATTACTGTCACAAAATCAGTTAGCTTCCAATGCGGCCCCTCAGAGGGGACTCTTGACATTTACAGAGGATCTCTGCTCCATTTCCAGCATTCCTAGTCAGCCAGCAAGTTGTCTGAAGTCAAAAGTGCATGCAGAGCCAGTGACAACTGTGGTGCTTCCTGACTTCACACCATGTACATGAATAAATAAGCATCAGTGTGGTGTTTTACTTCCTGTGAATAAAAGCCCCACAAAAATGGCTGCAGTTACTCACTTGGGGGCTGGGGACACTGCACTGACAGCCTCAAAAGTACATAATTATTTTCTACAGAAGAGGCTATTCCACTGAGAGTGGTTTTTATCACATACAAAACTGGCAGCACCAAGAATACGAAGATGCCAAGAAGCTGCCAGGCAGCTGCCCCAAAAATGAAGTGTGCAAGGAAGCTACCCAGTCCTTTTCCAACTGACACCCACAGGCACAGCTTGCTACTGTTGAGTCCAGCTCTTTGTTTTCAATGCAGTCAACCCCTGAGTGCCTTTTTCTAAAAAAGGGGTGAGGACAAGGCACAAACACACAGAGAGCACATGCAAAACTTTCAGAGGAAGAACAAAATGTACCCTGTGTAGAATGAAGACTCCTGCAGCCAACTAAGTGGAAAGGTTTAACACTATTCAGCAGTTAAAACTGCAGGCCAGGGATAGACTTTGAAAAGTAAAACCTACTCCCTGTGGAAGATTTACCATAGGCAGAGTTAATATACTAAAAAATATACACACAAAGAAATACACACAGAAACTCAGTCTATTAAGGACTTCTAGGTTAGGGCTTTCACAGGATATCTGTATTTTCAAATGCTATAATCAGAATTAATTAAAAGCTAGAAGAGTGTCTTTCTTCAGACAAGGCTCAGATTACTTCAAAATAACCACAGTTAGAGGAAAATGAGGAAGAACCAAGAGATGTATGCAAATGTCCCCTTATTATTTGTAATGAGAGACTGTCAGAAAACATTAGTAACATGAAAGACAGAAATAATGAAGAGCATTAGTACATTTAAAGTGTCTACACCTCCTCAGAATCTTGTCATTACTTTCTGGATACATTAAAAAAAAATTAAACGCCAGATTTTAACCTTTAGCTATGATGACCAGTAGGCATTAAGGGGGAAAGGAGACCTGCTCAAGACCTATCACTCGTTACTCTTCAATTGAGACAGCAGTTTATGACACACTTAAAATATTAACTGTTCTGCCAGAAAAAAAAAATATATATAAAAATACAATCTTCATACTATCAATGAAACAGAAAGCTTGCTTTCTCTATATCAAAGCAAGAATGGTCAAAAAGGTGGGTTTTGTGAGCAATCTACAAAGATCCACTAAAGCCTGGTAACATGACCTATTGCCTTTTTTTGTTTGTTTTTAACCAAGCTGTGGGAGAAAATGAATGAAAAGCTTCCAGGCGGTGAAACAGCAGGAATTCATCAAGCCTGGAGAGGGCAGCAACATTAACATAAATTCAATAAAGAAAGAAACGTACTCAAGATGGAATCACAGGGAGTCTGGCAGAGGAGCTAAATTGTTTAAAACAGTGTAAGAGGGCAGAGAACTGATTCTCAGCAGCTTCAGTGTACACAGCCACAAGCTGAGAGCAAAACTGTAACAAAGTGACTCTAAACAAACGCAAAGCTATGCTTCTAAAATAATTATCTTTCAGGAAAATAAAAAAGAAAATACAAGCAATTACTTAAATTACTTTAAATCAACATTTACTCCTTCTGGAGAGGAAATCCTGTCACGCAGGACTGCGTGGGAGCAGCAAGCAGCACTCCAGGCATACCTTCAAATTTGGCGTTCACCATGACATACAAGTGCTCCCTTGGGTAGGCGCTCAGGTCCCTGGAGACGGCATGTAAACTAATGGTGGGATAATCCAAAGAAAAGCCAACTCCAGAGTTTTCCAGCCAAGACAGACGACTAACGAGGGCAGAAAAAAAGAAGAGACAAGTTAGAAACTAACAGAGGAATTCACAGCACCTGACCCGAGCCTGCAGAAAAGCAAACCAACCCCAAAAAAGTGAGTAATTATGGACACGGCACTTAGCCCACTCTCTAGGCATACATAGTTCTGGACCTGCCCAAACAGGACTTTGCAACAGCATTAACTGACGGCCAAGGTAAAAGATACCTTTGCTTAAAGAATGTGATGCTAAGAACCCTAAGCACATCATAGTTTTATCACATTTGCACTACATGCTGAATTTCCCTCCCTACCTCTTAATTTTCTCCTTCCTGTAGATATCTATTATTCCAAAGATAACTACAGAGGTTCCACAGTGTGATTTATAACTGAAACTATTAAATGTGGTTTTCCATGACAAAGAGAATACTGAAAGGCAAGTCAGTATCATAATTTCTAAAGGATTATAGATCTGATGTGGGTATAGCCTGTATGTGGAAAAACAGCCAGTTCTGTGATCAGCAGAGCCAGGTTATGGGTTTTCCTCCACTCACAACTTATGTGCTATAACCTCTACTTCCCCCCATCTTCACTCTCATCCCTAACCATAGCAAGAGACAGCACAGGTTGTCACCACCAGGCTGCTGCTTCCTTCGTACCAGAACATTCAACATCTTTCTGGCCACTGCGAAATCCATCTCAAACTAGATTTGGGTGCCTGTGATCAACGATGTCACACAGTGAACAGAAATACTAAGGGCCAGAAAGCAAGACCTCCACCATGTGCAAAACTCAGCATTCACAGGCTTTTGTTGTGAGACAAAACCAATGGAAAGGTCACAAAAGATTCCCTGCCTCAGAAAATCTGGCTGAGAGCAAGAGCTAGTGCAGTGGGAGTAAGGAATTTTTTTCTTAGCCTTGACTGGCCAGTCCTCAATGTTTACAGCTGCTGGTGGAAAGTCAGTACATGGATCAAGAGCCACACTGCTCTCCTGGGTGTCCCGTTCTCCCATGGCACTCCTACAAACACTGGTGTTTACTGTTCATTCCCAGCAAGTGACTCGGGTGAAAACTCTGTGATGCACTTGAAACACGTGGAGAGGAAGCTGCCAGCCCTGTAGGTGCCTCACACAAAAGCCTATTAAAAGCAATGTACAAGAAAACTCAACATCACATATCCACTACGCCAGGATGCTCAGCCCCATCCAATATGGCCTTGAACACTTTCATAGATGGGGCATCCACAGCTTCTCTGGGCAACCTGTGCCAGTCTCTCACCCACCTCACAGTAAAGAATTCCTTTTAAATATCCAATCTAATGCTCTTATTTCATTTTGAAGCCATTCCCCCTTGTCCGATCACTGCAGTTCCTGTCAAAGAACCCCTCTCCATCTTCCCTGCATGCTCCTTCTGACACTGAGACGTTGCCATGAGGTCTCCACACAACCTTCTCTTCTCCAGGCTGGAGAGCCCCAACTCTCACACCCTGTCTTTCATAGCAGAGGTCCTCCAGTTTCCGTATCAACTTTGTGGTGTCTGCTGGACTTGCTCCAAGACTTCCAGATCCTTATGTTGGGGACGCCAGAGCTGGATGCAGCACTCAAGGTGGGGGCTCAAAACGCAAAGGGGCAGAATCCCCTCCCTCGCCCAGCTGGCTATGCTGCTTTTGCTGTGGCCCAGGGTACAACTGGCTTTCTGGGCTGCAAGCGCACATTTCTCCATCACGCTGAGTTTTATAGAATGGTTTGAAAGGCCCATATAGGATGGGGAAGGAACTTTACAGCTATCTCGCGTTCCAAGCCTCTGCCGTGGGCAGGGACACCTCCCACTAGACCAGGTTGCTCCGAGTCCCATCCAGCCTGGCTCTGAATGCCCCAGCCAGCCGGGTCCCTGGCCGTGCTGTTCCTTCCTGCCTGGTTTAAAACGAGCAGGAGCAGCAGGACGCCCCGCAGAGCCTCACAGCCCCTGAGAGCCTCCCCCACATCACGGCCCCTCATCCCAACCCCCCATCCCGGGCCCCTCAGGGCCGTCCCGGGCAGCCCCCAAGGGGTCCCAGCGCCGCGTGTCCCTCGCACCTCTCGGCGATGTAGAGGGTGCCGGCACCCAGGCTGCGCCCCGCCAGCAGCGCCTCCGTGTCCGGCTGCTGGTGGCGAACGCCGTCAGCAGGCGGCGGGAAGCGCTTGAGGAAGCTCATGGCGCCACCGCCACCTCCCTGCTCCACCATCGCGGCCGCCGGAAGCGGAACGCGCCGCCCTGTGACGCAATTCCGCCCCGAGACGCGGCGTCATCGCGTCGCTGCCGGGACGCGAGGCCGCAGCGGGCGGGCTGCGTTCCACCGGTGCCGCGGGCGGGCTTCGAGTAAAGTCTTCTTTGTCTGGGAAGAAGGAGCAAAGGGGAGCGCTGAGGTGATCACTGAGGGCTGGAGCACCTCTGCTCTGGGGAAGGCTGAGAGCTGTTCTCAGAAGAGACTGCTCCGGGAGGACCTTACAGCCCCTTCCAGTACCTAAAGGTACAAGAGAGCTGGAGAGGGACTTTGGTAAAGGACATGACGGGATAGGAAAAAGGGAAAAGGCTTCAAAATGACAGAGGGCAGGGTGCGATTAGATATTGGGAAGGAATTCTTCCCTGTGAGGGTGGTGAGGCACTGGCAGAGGCTGCCAAGAGAAGTATGAATGCCCCATCCCTGGAAGTGTTAAAGGCCAGGTTGGATGAGGCTTTGGATGTTTGGAGTTTGGATGTTTGGATGTTTAGAGTTTGGATGAGGCTTAGACGTGGTCTAGAGGAAGGTGTCCCTGCCCATGGCAGGGGGGTGGAACCAGATGGTTGGAACAGGTCTTCAATGTCTCTTCCAACCCAAACCATTCTATGGTTCTATAACTGACAGTAACAAGATCAATCAGAGAACCATTGAATATCCTGAGATGGAAAGGACCCACTGTGATCATCAAATCCATTTCCCAGCCCAGCACAGGGCACCCCGAGAATCACACTATGTGCCTAAGAGTGTTGTCCAAATGCTTCTTGAACTCTATCTATTTTAGCCTGTCACGTTGGAGAGGTGACAGAAGGAAAGACAAATGCAGCAGCTTTTCAATTACCATTACTGGATGCTGGAAAGGGAATTTTAGGTGGGTGACCAGCACCCAATGTCTCATAAATACACGCAGAAAAGAAAAAGAAAACCACAAGTACCTGAATTGCTTAACGGGTATCCAGTTGATTTCCCTCAGCAGTGAAGAAGTTGAGGTCAGGAGCCCAGCACTGTTGCAGTACCTGGTGAGCTGGGGATGTCTCGGGACAGCACACTGCAGTGATGGGAAGGCTGCCACCCCCTCATGCACGCTGGCCCTGCTCTTTCCCCAGATTTACACCATTTCTCTTGCTACTGCAGTGAGAAACAGGGATTACTGACACTTCAATGAAGTACATCTCTGTCAGGGTATGCTCCTGATAACGCCATCAGTGAGACAGCATCACTGCAAACATTCCTTCTCCGACTTTTCAGGATGACAAATGCTCCTGTCATAGCAACATACCAAGAGCCCATGCAAGTTGTTAGTTTGTCATGGACATTAATCTTCCCTTTTATCAATTTAAACTTACTTTTTAGGAATCATTTACCTACCTGTGTGCAAACGCAAGTTCTCACACATATGAACCAATTATTAACAGGATTAGGTCTCCATCTTTCCCTTCCCTGGACCTTCTCACCTACAGTCTTGGATAGCAAAGAGCAGAACATAACACAGTTCTCTTAGGCTGAGCTACTGACAATGTTTTGGAAAGCTGCTCAACCATGCCTACCCATTTTGGATTCTAATTATGCAAATTATTGTTACTCATAGAAATAATCACCTAGACCAAAATGAAAGCAAATTCCACAATGAAGTGATATTTAAACACTACTGGAATAGCTTGAAAAAAACAACAGAGGCAACAGGAGATGAGGAAAAGGGAATTTCTCAACCGTCTTCAAGTTTGCCACACCAAGACAAGTGGTCAGCCAGAAACAAAAATTTACAGTTCCTCCACGAACACAGATCAGACTGTGGCAGCTGGTGTGAAGAGATCCCAAGTACATGGAAACACCATTCACTACACTTAGTGGTTTTAAAGCAATGCTTCTGTTCGTGCCCATCCCCTCTTACCTAACGTGGCTGTCATATCAGCCAGAGTTCTCACCACCTTTGTAGCTAACTCCACATCACACAACTTTAGGTCATTATAAATTAAGATTTCTGAGTGGTTGGGGTTGAATTACTGCAGGTAGAAGCCACTGTAGTAGAGCAGTACAGAGTTCCCTTTCTCCTCCTGCATGTAAATGCAAGTCTTTCTTCTGTGGCATACCACTCTTACAAAAGAAAACGGGAAAAGGATGGTTTAAGCCGAGGCAGGAAGTCGGTTTTGAGGATGAGGCATTAAAGGAGGAGGAGAAATCCACATCTTCCTTGCTTGCATGATCCAGACACTTCACACCAGAGTAATGAGTGCTGCACCTAACAGAAGCTTAGAGTGGGAAGGCAGACATTTTCTCTAAGTTTATGAATGGAACAGAATGGCACTGTTCGAAAACCCTTTTTTTCAGCTGTAAGAGCTTTTAAGAAGTGAGTTAGGGTCCAGCCCCACACCAACATCTGAACACCGGATGTCCAACAATGATTTAATCAGCCAGAGCCATGTTCAGAAGCAATGGAGAGCAGCAGGTACCTTCACAGGGTTAAGAGTCACCTTAGGACAGAAGGCAGGACTCACTTTGCAGGGGAGCTTGTTTCTCTCCACTGCCTGCCATAAGGTGGCCAGTTCAGACTTAGATACCCAGAATCTGTTAAAAAATGGAAGTGTAAAATTTTGGCAGTGGATTTGGAACAAGAGGATGGATTTCACAGCAATTTCTCATTGCTACAGGAACATGCAGCAGCTTGACTGCAACCAGACACATTAATAAAGACTGACAGGCTTCAGCAATTCACACAGAGAAGCTACTCTCTTCTTTGATTTGTTTCTCTCTCCCTGACTTTCTCCTTTTGAAGTCCCAAAATATCTTCCTTGTCCATTGCCATGTGCCAGAACATCTGCTTCTTCAGTGCGTCTCTGCAGGCTTCCATTTTTCCCCCATTTTATTCCGTGTTTTACACATCTCAGCCCAAATAAATGAAGCTGGCTCCTCTGACAAGGAGGACCATGTGGGAACCTCATGGATGTCTGCTGGAACAGCCAAGCTGGGTACGGTGCTGGCTGCAGGCACACTGGTTTTTGTCAAGTGACCACAACATCACTATGAGATATAAAAATTACACAGAAGATGGAACACACAGAGAAAACCATCGTGATCGCAAAAACAAATCCATCAGGTCGTCCCCACCATCAGCCAGAGCTGCTCAAAGAAAGACTCTGTCAGCTAAGCTGCCATAACAAAACCAGCATAAACCAGGAGTTGCCCATTCCCATGGCAGGCAGTTCACCATCACAGGCTGGAACAATGCACAGCAGCCATTATTCTGTGCTTGTTTTAAAACAAAAAGATATGTGCACATGTGATGCCTATTAAAAAGCACTTGTATCTGCAATACACATTATACTTTGTACATCAAGTTATTTCAATTTTTTTATTATGACAATTTACATGTCATATTTATATGAAAGAAATGACAGTAGATATTATAACAAAACCATTATGAAAGAAAAGTTACACAATTAGGCCTACAAGCTATAAAATGGCTTCAGGCCCAGCTTATACACAAAGAGTTCTGACCAGACTGTAGTGAGAGACAACGCTGAACAATTCATTAACAAAAATATTGGCACCAGCCTCAACATTTTTTCTTACTTCATTTACAAGGAATACAGTATTTAAACAGTTGTGTACTGCAAATCTAAAAACATTAGCTGTTAATAAACTGCAGTTAACCCTTTGAGCACTATGCCACCATGACTTCCATTTAAAAAAGTTTTAACGCAGCATGTTTTACATGCACGTGATATTACCAGTGGGAGGGAAAAGACAGTGAAAGCACCACCCAATTTATGTGCAACAAGAATAACATTTCCAGTTTTTTTCAAGGTATTTCCTCCACTTCCCACACACACAGTGTGTGTCCCCTCAGTCCTTTCCCTTTGATATTGTAGCAAGTCATGATTGAAGAGAGACTGAAAAAAACAAGGTTCAGGACACAAAAAATGCAAGGATTAAATGCTACATAAAGAGTTCAGCTTGTGGAACTTTACCATGTTAATTCTTTAGTGAAAGAAAACAAAAAATGAGGCAAGCTGTGGAGACCATTTTTAAGGAACTCAAGCTGTCTTTGCCAACATACAAACAGCACACAGGAGTAAGACGAAACTGTATTTCATGTAAGCATATCTTAAATTTTAAGAGACCTATCTGGCAGGTTTGATCCAGTTCTCAAAAGAATACTGGAGGGTAAGCATCCACCTGGGACACTGAGAATCCCCGATGTTTGTCTCATGTACAGGATCTGCGCCTGTGTGAGAACTGCTGTGCACCCAGGAACGGTGACATTATGTGTTTGGATCAGCCACGTCCATCTCCTGGCTGCAGCAGGAGAGTTGTGAAACAGGGGCAGGAACCAGCAACTGCATTGGCAACATGGTTTAATGCCAGTTAGGGGGAGGAGCATCCTTTGAATGAATATAGGATAGGAATAAGATACTGTACAAGATTTTAGAGTCCATATAACAAGTATAAAATGGAAAACTAAACAAGGCTTACAGCTTTATGATTCAACTTCCTTTTCTACCACTACCTTGAGTAGCAGATTAGTATCTATTAAGGACATTTAACTGTTCTAACTAACAAATGGTGCACTGTAACTAGGCCTGTCATATGTTTTCGCAGGACTTTATCCCTGTAGAATCACTTAAGTTCTGACAGACTGATCCAAGTTCAGTTGTGTGGGACACAGTAAGAGGAACAAACAAGAAAGCAAACTGTGCAGATTCTGTCATCCCTAGAGGCAAACATTGTCATCATATTCTATGGACTGATTCTAATTTTTTCCACATCCACATTGCACTGATGGAGAAACATTATCTATTCCCTCAAGGAAAGCAACATCAAGTACATTTTCCAGTTACTTTGAAGATCAGGATGAGAAAAGGAGGGTATTGGGATGATTCTCCTAAATGGAGATCTTCCTTTGGAAATCCAGCCTTTAAAGGGCAAGTCAGAAGTAGTTTCTAGGCCTGTCCAAGACCTGTCTTGTAAATGGCAGGGGTTTGCATACACACTGTTCCATTCCACTTCCCTCCATCCATCCATTCCCCATCAGCCCCTGTTATTGGAACGAGCATCCAAACAAGCAGGAGCAAGTGACTCGGTCTGCACCTGGGGAACCAGTGAGACTGACTATACACAAAGTGCTACAAAGTGCACGAAGTAAACTAGCCAAGCAAACGGAGCCGCGCCGTCACTCAGCTCTCCTCAGCAACCTTTGGGGTTGTATGGAGCAACAGCAGATGTATTGGCAGGCACACGTGCCCTAACTGCAATGCTGTCCCCTCTCCTGCTCCTCAGCTCAGGTGTAGGGTACCAGCATTTACAAGATGATAGTCAAAAACCCAAGTTGTAAGACTTGCTTTTAATTGCAGTTGAATCAGGAGGCTTTAAACCATAGATTCAACTATAAAAACTTACCTGCTTTGGAGTGTTTCATTCTTTTCTCCCAGAAGCTCTACACAATCTTTTTTTTACGTGTCATACTAAGCAATATACATCTTTTCGCAATATACAATGTAAGTTAAATTACTCCAAAGTGTTAGGACAATCATTACCACATTTTTGTTGTTTGGAACTATCTCAGTTAGTTACACTTAATCTAAAAGAAGAGCTTGGTAAGTGATGTGCCTTTCCAAAGTGACTACTAATCATCAATACCCCAACTGATGGGTGTCCAGAAATAATTTCCAACTGGTAAATATTTCTGGAGCCAGAGCTCTCTGAGGTCTCAGATTGGGTAAAGCATCAAAAATTAGTCATAACATTTTTCTTACATTGGGATATATCAGAAAAAAAATAAAAAGGATAATTTTGGTTGTTTTTTTTTAACTTTCTGCCTTCCAACATTTTAAGTGATACATAGTCCCTACATCAACTATTAGGGAAGAGGAGGAAGAGACTACCAGGAAATGTGGTCTTGATCCTGCAAATCCTTACTTCAGACAATATCCTAAATGCTTCTGTGGAAGTTTCAAACACTTAAGGAACTGCAAAATTCTGCTCCCTCATTTCTAGAGTTTCCTCCACCATATTGAACACAAAATTGTTCCCAAAGTTACTGTTTTGTTTGAAGATACTTGATCTTCTACATATATGTATTTAAGGATTCTATATACCCACCAAAATCAGAAGCATGCATCAATGCAAATACGTATCTAGGGTGCACACTGCACAAGAGAACCATATTACAAGTCTGTGAATAGTAGTCACTGCACACGTATCAAACCCAATTTTCAAGGCCCATATAAAGCCTTTATGAATCAGGTGATACAAATCTCTTTGTCAGACCAGTTCTGGGGGTGAGCATTACTGCCACGATTTATTTAAATCACTGTGTACAAAGTGAATTAAAAAAAGCAGGCACCGTAAAAATTCCTTGTTTACTTTTTGTAAAAGAAGTTCGTAAAAATATGTGATTTGACATCATTATTGGAAGGTTTACACTAGTGCTTCCTACTGAAGAAAACTGAAAACCATGTTATAAGCACCTGAAAACAGAGGTATAAAATGGACCCCCTGAAAATGAAGGATTAAAATTATTAAACAGTTGCAGCATCTGGATACCAGTGTAGTTCAAATGATAGATGTGAAATCAGAACAAGTGTACCACTACCATAAAATTTTTCTTTTGTGAACATACATTTTTTGCCCCTTGAGCTTCTTAATGTGAGGTGTCTCACCAGGAGTTCAGACAAAGCAATTAGAAAACAGAAGTGAACAGAAAACAAGTCCAACTAAGTCATTAGCTGGAGTAAACAAGACACTTAATATAAAGAAATCTTGAAGGTGACACTTCAAAAATTAACTTCTCAGAAAAAAGCATCTCTTGTTTCTCTCAAGTGCTGCTAGACCAGAGCAATCTTTTCATTCAAAAAATAATCAGGAAGATGCAGTGATTTTATAATGTAATTCAACATGTACGAAATGGAAGTATCAAAGAGTTGATTGTTCAGCATTGACCTTCCAAACTAAGGGTTGTTAAATGTGATGTCATCTTCCATTTTATATTAAGAATAAGCTCAGGTTTATCAGACTCAACCACTAGAAGACAGCAACTGTGGTGAAATCAACCCAGTTGTTAATTCTATCCCCCTTCTGCTTAGATTAACACACACTATTCATTATTGCAGGGTGGCCCTGCTTGTGTACTTTGTGTTGTTTGCCGAGTCACAGAAGCCCCATGCAGGGAAGCAAACAGCCAGCATTTATCTTGGTGACACAAAAAAATCCACTCCTCCACTTGATTTATGTGTTCTTCCCAGCAGTGCTACTTAGACAACACATAGAAATCAACTCTCCTCCCAATCAGTTGTACACAGAAGAGCTTGCAGATAAAAAAAGACAAAGCTTTTAGTGACAACCTGTGTGGAATAAACAAGAGTTTGCTGAATAAATGCTTCGCATGTTCAGCCAGTAGCTGCTTGTTCTCATTAAAAACAATCCCTGGCCTGTTTCCCATACAGTTTGAGCTTTGAGCCCAAAGCTACACTTGAAGATCACTATTCAAAGACAACCAACTTCTGATCTCACACTGAGCAGAGAAGGGCACAAGGCTGTAAGGGCACCAGGAAGACATTTTCACTCTGGAACCACACAGACATACTGTAACAGCATGAACCCTGTATGATCACTGGCCTCATCAGAAAATGTCATCTTCCCAAATAGGAGACTGCACATTTTCCACCAAGCAGGAAGCCTTAAAAATGAGAAAAATACCGAGTTTTAAAATGGTAATACTTTACAGAGCACTTTTTGCAGTTTTTCCTTGCACATCATTCCCACTGATCTAAGGAGGAAGTCTAGATCTTGTGGGATGAAGCCATCTTGGGTACCAAGGGTGACTTCTTAGAAGACAGAAAAGTTGCTTTTGAGAAGTAACCAAGAGAAAGTAAAATTTGGTAACAACTGGCCATTTTTAAAACACGACACTCCTGATGTCAGTGCTCCTATTTTGCTTCCTGCTTTTACATCACTCTCAGTACTCAAATTCTTTTCCCAGTAAATGTATCCAGTATTTTAACTCTTTCGTATTTTCTTACATTTCTTACAATTACCTGCCCACTAAATATTTAGCATTTGGAGTTGACTCTACAAGCAAGAATGTTTGATCAGATACTAAAAGGTTCCATCAGGCAGCAAAGAAAAATACAGTACTGCCAAAACAAATGAGGAACCATTGATTGCACGTTGTTGCTGCATGTGAAGTATTAAAAATGCTCAGCAGCTACTGCCATGGACAAGTGGAAGCTTTATGTTCTTACTTGTTCTAAAACACAAGTATATTAGAATTTAGAAACACTACATTTCTGCATCACCTAGGCAAAGAAAAGCACTAGAGTAGCTTAAAACGCTACATATGCTTCTAAGAACTCATTCTAAGCTTCTGTGGCTCTTCACTACCCCATTTTAATAATTTAATGTTAATTGTTAACATCAATAAGGTAGGAAAACATTTAACCTTTGCTGAAATTATGTTGTCATTTAGAGAGGGATTTCTCTTGGTTTTAAATCACAAGCTTGCTTAGCACAGCAGATAATGAGCAAGCTCCATCTTTTTGCATCTTTCTGATCCTAGTTTCATAGCATGATACATGCACTGCTAGAACCCAAACGAGTAAGAGTCATGGAGTGGTTCTGACAGACCTTGTAGAAAAAGAGGTGGGGAAACAAAACCAAGACTTTAAAGGTCAGAAGGTAGGTAAATTTTGGATCTAGGTTTTCTAGAGAGGTATTTAGTAAAGGCCTAATGCTGGTTTTATTACAAGAAAACAAGTGCTTAATGACTGACTAGCAAATACAATATAATGGAAGGGAATCAGGTGGGGCAGGAAAGGAGAACTCACTCCTCAGTGGCAGCAGCAGTTTCGGTGCATCCATTGCCGGCAATGGACATAAACACCAGTCAAAAATCCAAATCTCAGAGCAAAAGGATTAACAGACGTGACCTCTTTGGATTTCAGTGTTTGGCAGATCTGTCTGAGCTGTGTCCTACAACATGTCCTACAACATGCTACAGCCTGCATCTTAATCAGTGTAAAGAGAAAACTGAGTGCTCTTGAAATGCCCCATGTTGATTTGGTGGGGTTTTTATTCTTCCATTGCCTTTTTTCCCCGCTTGAATAAAAGCACATATCACTTCATTCCTGCTCAAAAGTTGATTTGACATGTCTTGGAGTCGAAGCGTTTTCTCTCAAATACTCTGCCTTCTTGAAATCAGTTGGTCACATGACAGTTATTACAATGTATTTTAAGAAAATTCTAAGGGCCAAAGGCCAACAACTACATTCAAAACCTGCTAATACATCCAGGCAGATAAGTAAAACCAAAACAAAAACACACACAAACCCCAAACAGGAAACCTCCAAAAGGAAAACTGTTCCATTTGTTTACTTCAATTTGAAGTAGATATTAAGGGCATGAATGGACCAGTCATGGTTTATCTGAAAATCCCTCCATCCTCTGATGCACTGTCATTCTGTGGTCAATGCTGTTTGTACAAACATATTTTGTTCAGAATACTCCGACAGGTGGTGAAACTCGCGTGGCCGGGCAGCAACCGCAGGGTTCTTTTGTCTGTAAAAGTTTGCAGTGCTTACAGACTTACTTGAAATCCAACTTACAGACTAACTTGACATCGATACGTCCTCCCACTAGACACTGCACATTGAAGGCCATCTGATGAACTGTGCATGAGATCTCTTTAGAAATTCATGGCTAGAGTGTTTCGACTGTCAAAAACTTCATTACAGTACACTTCACTGTACAAACACTTTAAAGGATATTTATTAGGAAAGTCTGCAAGTCATAATGGATAGCAGAGTTCTTGTTTATGGTACCTTCTTGGCCTCTAATAATTGTTTGCCTCCAGAATTAAAATCAAACTGCTTCCATGAAGGTGATTACTAAAATGAGCTATGGTATGTTAACCTACAACTCACAAAATGTGACAGTACAGACATTAATTTTGCTTTTAACTGTCTGTTAAGTTGTAATCTAAGTTGTGAACATTTAAATATAATATATATCTCATATGAAAAAGCTAAAGCACAAGTGCTTCTGCACCACCCCCCTCCCATCCCCCCACCCCTTGAGCCAAACCCACCCCAGTTCCGGTTTGGGCCCTGACTGATTTGGAATGCTTTCTTAGGCCACCCATTTCCACAAATTTGTATGCACTCAGGAAATATAAAGTCAAAAATATACAAATCTCTTGTTGTTATAAGGTTTTTGTGAGTGAAATTACCCAGGACCATGGACTTGGAAGGAGAATGGGGGGGAAGAGAGGGAATTTACAGCAATTCATCTTCAAAGTTCAAAACTGGTCACTTCACAGAAAGACTGTAGGACTGGTGAAATTCTTGCTTCTAGAAAGTGATACTGTAGTGGAGAATTTTCTAGGAAAAATAAAACAGCTTTTAATAACTGGCCCGCTGGTATGAGCTACCGTGGAATAAATTAGCACAAAAATGGAAGTCTTATAACTGTTCACTGTTGCAGACGTAATCAACAAGGTCAGTCACTCTCAAAAGTTCATCTTCATCTTCCTCTGGTCCTACTGCTTCCTGCCCACTCCCTGTCCCATTGGGCGCCAGGCTGGCGCTGGCTGTGCTGTCCTTGGGGGCCTGGGTCTTCTCGCTTGGCTTGCCAATCAAGTTCTCAATGGTTTTCCCTGGGCTCTGTCCGTTGGTGGAAGGCAAGTCTACCAGGCTGTAGTCCAAAGGGCTCTCCACTTTCCCTACATTATCAAAATCATCTTCGTCGTCACTCTCTATCCGGTAGCAGTGCTTCTTGGGGTTGTCTTGGGGGGCTTGTGCTGCTGGCAGCTTATCTGCAGGAGCGGGGGTTTCTGTGTCGTCATTCGCGTTTTCGCAGGTATCTTCCTCGTCAGTCTCAATTCGATTCAGGCGTTTGCGGACAGGCTTCCCTTCTTCCTCCTCATCCTCTCCTTCTTCCTCAGAATAATCGTCTGTACTTCGCCGACGTTTTCGAATCAATCGCTTTGACTCTTTTGTGGATTCATCATCTTCAGAGTTCTTAGATGTGTAGCTCTCTGGAAGAAGCAGCAGACTTAGAGCCATTAGCAAATCTCAGTGCAACATTTACACTTTATCTTTCATCTTTCACACTCATTAACAAGCCAGCTCTCTCTCGGCACACACATTTCTGTCTCCTTCCCCAGGTTCCCCAACCAAGCCAAAATGCATTCTTTTTACTTTGCAAATAAACTCCTAATGTAGCAAGTATCAACCATTTATGGATATTCTGTTTCCAGTCTGAGGAGTACCAGAGGAAGTAGCTGTGTTCTTCCCTAGAACTGGTAACTCCACGCTAGGAGTAATGCAGAACTGCACCCCTCATCTCACAGTAGACACTTTATTTGCACCCTGACAGAAACTGAGAACCCAAATAATGGCTGCCCTATCACAAAATACATATATATATACACACACAGAGCGCTGTACTATATCCCTGCCACCCCCAAATTATACACCACTTCTTCTGAAGTAAAGGAATGCTGCCTGTCACCTGAAGTTTGCTGCTCTTTAATGGGAGGCTTGGTTTTTTGGCAAACTGGAATATTGCCTACACGCTGACAGCCTTTACACTGATCTCTGGATGGTTTTGGTGAGAATGGATAGCAACTGAAAAATCAAATGGCAAACATAATTTGTTGTCTCTGTGATTTCCATTAGAAATCATGTGAATTTTTGTTTTAAAGGGTATTATTTAATGTAGGTTCAAGTTGATAGAGACTGTCAGTGCTCCTCTATTATCGAAGTAATTACAATTCCAGTAAAACTGTTACATATTTATGATACACTGTAGGAACTGTGCGAGAATGCTGGAAAGGTGCTAAATGGTGCTGATTTTAATACATGGAAAGCCAGTACCAAAAATACTTGAGGAAATGGGATTTCATGACGAAAAGACAACATCAACCAGGGAATGTTTAAAGTCACTAGTGACGGCAGGAAAAGGCCACCATATAGCAGATTCCTGGGAACAGGCTGTATTGAAGACCATGTCTTTGAGATACTACACACTTGCATCACATAATTGTTTCTGTTCCCTAAGAGGATATACTAACACTCTGTAATCTCAGGACAGCCCTTCCAACACTGAGGCACTCACGCTGTCACCCACGGCTCATTTTCTGAGGAAGCCTAGAATGCACTGCAACCTGCACCACTCAGCATTCGGAAAGCTGGACCTAAGGTCTCATAAGCCAGGCACCCACAATCCAAAGCACTCAAAGTTGGTGGCTAGTTTTGTAAAAGCTAATTTATTATAAAAGCACACCAAAGCACACCAATCACTCACAGTGTGACTGACATTACTGAGAGGGGCTTCCTCTGCACTTTGCACAGCTCCTTAAACAGGAGATGGAATGAGTCTGAACCACCAGGACAGAGTCAGGGCACCAGAGGCAATACCCTTTCTCTTATATAAGAGAATCTTTAAAAGCTTGTGGGATGCACCTTTGTGATCTCTTAACAGAAAAGTGGTAAAAGAGTTGCATTAGTGCCAATTTCGGAATCCCAACACTCTGCCCTAAGCGCAGTAAATTCATACCTGGAAGTCAGGATTAGGGACAATCATGACTTTGAGAAGTGACTCAATGCATCCTAAGGTACCAGTGGGCCGTTTCAGAAGGAAACAGTTTCTGAGAAACATCAAGGAACTCTAGAAAGACAATTCTCTGAAATCTCCAAAGTATATAGCTTTCCCCTCATGCTAATGCTGACATACACCAGCTCCTGGAAATGCTGGACTGTTTATTTTACCTTCACTATCTGAAGTGGAGAGCCTGCGTTTATGAACTCTTCTCAACTCCTTCCCATATCGGACACTTTTCTGTGAGCCATCACTTTCTGAATCTTCCTTATAATTAACTTGTCTCTTCTGATTCCGTCTTGATCTTCTCCTCCTAGTTTCCAGGTAACCATCATCACTGTAATCTGTGTATTCACCACTCTCTGTATGGAACAAAACAGTGACATGCATTATTCCACCAAAGCAAAACTGCCTCACATAAAAAATTTAGATAAGTTTCCTAATTTAGATAGTTTTCCTTATGGTGTTTTTGTTGTCTCATCTCTACTGGTGTCAAAGATGTCTCTGCAATTCCTGACAGTGGAAACAACCTTACTGTATTGTAGTTGATGGCGCACATTACCAGTGCCTCCACTACCAGGGGAGTCTGTTCTGCTTTTAAAATTTAAATAAATTGTACTCTACTAGAAGACTTTCAAGAACAGATAGATGAAAAACGACTGACAAGATGAAACTCCAAGATCTGAGTTACATAAGTTAACAACAAGTTAACAACAAAAATCAGTTTTACCCAGTGGTAGGTTTGCTTAAAACAGAAACCATACAGAAGAAACTTACCATCAATCACAGTTCTTCCTGCATCAGTCTACTGCAGCTAGTGTCTTCAAAAATTAAATTTATTTACATCAGTTAAAAATAGCCTCATATCAACTTCAGCTACTTTTCACTGAGCTATGCCAGAACAATCATCCCAAGATATATTTCTATAAAAGTCACATACTGTTCCTAAGTTAATGATTGACATGAATCACAGATCAAAGTGGCACCCTCTTTACTTCTTAAAATATCAGACAAAGAATCTAAGCAAGTCAGCAAGAACAACCGGCTTAAAAAAGAAGTTCCATCCTGGAGACTCAAAACAAAGCCACTTGCAGGCACCTGATTGCCTTAGCTCAAAACAAGCTTAAAGCAGGATCCTGATGGACAATGATGAGAGTAAGAGAGAAACAAAAGTTAAGATTATACTTTTAGATAAATACGGAATGATACTGGAATCAGTTGATTTTATCATAAACAGTTGTTCCTGTGCACTACACAACAGATGAGCAATCTCTTTAGACTTCTGCCACTATCTTCATTGATAAGAGCTTATAATCAGTGCATTGAGGACAGGGAGACAGCAACCACTCTAACCACTCATATAGCTGTCTTCATCTGTCCATGCATGAACCCTCCTTCTGGAAATTAGTACTCCAAAGCAACTTACTCCAAAATGTTCATCATCTCTATTCTGGACAGACAGATAAAAACTGGAAAAATAAAACATACTGCAGTAAGTTAGCACTCCAGTATAGTTAGAACCTTAAATTCACAATAAGAAAAAATGAGAGCTCATGTGTATGGTATTTTCTAGTCTGTGCCTCCAATGAAGCAGAAACAAGGATGATAGGCTTCAGAGAAAGATGCTGATCATGAAAAGGTTAAAGTATTGCACAGGTACTATTCTCACACTTCAAACAGTGCCATCACAAAATGAAGTGGTTGAAGGACAAGTAGAATAAAGTGAATTATTAGGTTCTCCTGTGATGCAAAAGTTTCCAGTTACTTAAGATTTTAAGGATAATTTTAGGAGAGAGAGATTCACGGTGTTATTCTTTGCTTCCAAGCCTTCCAGAAAACACAGAATGCAATACAACTGAAGTTTTCTTCTGTAGAAGTGAGGGAAAATGTTTCTTTCAGAATCTTTTTCATAGGTGTGTTCAGAAGGTCTTCTGGTAGCTATGAAGAAGCACTTTTTGTCTCCATCCTCTTTCCTGTAACCATGTGCCAGACAGGAGAGGTACACAGGTAGCTGCAACTATCCACAAAGGTGATCTCTAGAATCACAGCACAAGCATTTATTTAAATACATAATTACCTAGAAATGCCAAGAACCTAGTGCCCAATACCAGTTTCCTGAAAAATACTGACAGTAGAACAAGCAGCAAAGTTCTTTGCAACAAAGATGATATCTGACTTGACCAAAGCAAGCAAACAAGTTAGTGTCAGTCACCACGGGAACTCAGACTTCAGCTCTTCCTCTCTTCAGCAGAGTATTTAATATATCTAAGACTGCTTATACTCACCAGACTCTCTGCTAGAATTGTCTTCAGAATCCTCGTCTTCATCATCTTCAGAGTATTTTTTCTTGACTGTTTTCCTTCGTAACCGCCTGCTTTGCCTCATGGGCCTGGAGAGGTGTCGCCTGGATATGCGGGCGCAGAACTCAGAGTCACTGTCCTCGTTTGATGGTGGGTCATCTTCACTTTCATCCAGATTTTCCTCTGATATAACAAACTCATCCTGAGATCTGTTCAAAGGAAAACCCCAAACAGAGATAGGTATCAAAACCAAAGGATTGAAATAGTACTTGTATTTTACAAGTATCATATCACACAAAACAAAAAAAAGCACGAATCTTATAACGAGGAGCAAAGACCCAGAGAGAGCAAGCTGCCATCACTGATATGAGGTTTCAGCTGTGTATTTGGGATATAGCTCTACAGTGCATAACATTACACAGCAGACTAGAAGAGAAGGGGGATATAAACACTCTGTCAAACCAACACTGCATGTGGCATTAACATAGGACAGATTCTAGAGTGTTCATATGGTTCACTGCAGGGTAATGTCTGCATAGCAGTAACTGTGGAGGGGAAAAAACACCAACCATGTTCTAGCAAAAGTGACCTTTCCTTCAAAAACCCAGCAGAGTCCCACACAATTTCTGAGAATTAGAATAAAATGTCTTAACACAAAAGTATGGCTCTAATGCAAAACATGCACCTCACCACCTTATAAACTTGTAACAGTCTAATTTCAAGTGAGCCAAGGCTTTTTTAAAAACCACTGAGGACTGAAGGTACACAGTCCCTTGCATTTGGCTGCCAGCTGAATCTAAATTCCAGTGTAAGATCCAGGAGGCCCTAAGCAGAGGATGGAGTTGAAAATGCATGAGCACACTTTAACAGATCAATTCACTATTAATTCTGTGACATTTCCATAAGTGACACTCATTGACTGGAAATTTCCAGCACATGTAGCTCAGTTATTCAGGGTGCCACTGAAATGTCCTCAGAATGGTCACAGGTGAAAAACAAAGCTCAAATTTTACATCTATCTTGTACAGATTTTCCATACACTTAGTAAATTGACTCAGTGGTTGGTGTAAATCTTTAAATGTTGCTGGTAAAGAGCTTACAGCCTCATGCTTTGTTATGTTGCTTCACCAAGGCATAAAGTTAATCTAAAATTATCAATTTTTTTAACATCAGTAATTATTGATGAGAAATTCTCTGCAAAGTGAATTTCAGTTAGCCAGAGCAATAATTTAGAGTTTAAAGCTTCACGTGACACATATTTGTTTTCTACAGTATAAGCCACCTCTTTGACTGTTTTCAAACTCTACCTCCTACAGAGCAGCAATCAAGAAATTATTTCAGAATCTACCTGTCAAGTTCTATATGCTCTAAATAATTAAAATTTTTCTCTTCCAATTTCTAAATTACAATCAGGCAAAAAAAATCCCACAAATAGGAATTTTCAACTCTTACTTTTAAAAGGAAACTACCAGCCTCCTTTTAGCTACATTTTAAAAAATTTCTGCTTGACAGTCACATCAGCCAGAGAACTGAGCCCACCTGACTCCTTCTCTAACAGAAGCCTGTAGTGAGGCCTCACACATCCCAGTAACATTTCCAGAATGTGTTATGCTTAAAACACAGATTGGATGATGTCAGCACATGGATCCAGAGTGCAGTTTTCCCAGTACAATGACATTCCCCTAGGCCAGGAGGACCCCACAGTAGGGGGTTTGGAACTGGGTGATCTTTAAAGTCCCTTTCAACCCAAACCATTCAATCATTCTGTGACTTTTACTGGCACTGTGCAGTGCCATTCCAGCACTGGGAACGCACTCCTGATGATCATTTCAGAGGCACTGCACAGTCACAGAAGCCTGTAGAGGTCAGTGACTCACAGTGGAAGTTAAATTGCAGACCTACCCATCACTGATCTTGAATTCATCCTCACTCTCTTCTTCATCCATGTTACTGTCACTATCCAAGTCATTTAGTCGCCGTCGTTTCTTGCGTCGTGCTGCGGCAGCCCTTTGCGGTCGCTTGTTTTCCTTCCTTTCTTCCTCCAGGATTGTGGAAATATCTTTTCCACGGTGACCTGTGATATTTGACATGTCTTTGCCTCTGCCAATTCCTGAATTCAGTGACAGAAAGGGGAAACAATACCAAGTTTATTTTCTTGTTTAACTTTCTACAGATCTTTCTTGCATGTGCCTAACTTCAGTTTATTTTCTGTAAAGCAGAATATTTTTTTGTCAAGCAAGACTCTGTCCAGAGCCTTGTTCCTGAAACACACAGCTCAGCTGTGGTCGCTCGGAAATATTGAAGTCCATGCAGAAGGTCATGGTTAAGTGTCAGCATTCTGGTGCTCAGCCTCAACCCACATTATTACCATGCCAGTGCCTTTTGAGAGGGCAATTATCAGAAAATACACTCTTTTAGTAATGCTGAATATCCTTCTTGGGAGATGAAGTGTTTGAGTTGCTGTTTGGCCAGGAAGTAGAGTTTTAAAAAAGCTGCTTTAGTGTTGAGACTTGGCTATGTTTATTGTAATGGACTTTGTGTTACCCACCCATGGACACACGATTTTCAGATTGTCTGTGTACATCCATGAACTTCTGAAAACTGGTGAGTGTATGGAGATGCCACAGGCCAAACAACTGAGGGACAATGTTTCATTGCCATTTTCTCCAGGCAAGATAAGGGGATGCGGAAGCACAAACTCACCTCCATCCCTCAGATAGTGCTGAAGATCTCTGTTTTGGTCCCATGTTGCCTTAACAGGCAACAAAGAACAGAATTTTTTACTTCCGTTCAGCTGAGAAGCGCTTATAGAGCTTGATGAATATTGTTAAGACAACTTGGTACACCCAGTCTTTAGGGGGTTCAATTCCAGACCAATTTGTGAGCCCTCTTTTTACAGAAGACAAATGTCAATAGCACTGCTGCCATTCCAACCTCAAATCCAAAACTTACTCATTACATATATAAAAATGTGTACAAGCTGAAATTAACTATCAACTTTTACTAATTTTCTGACATCTTTCAGCAGCATGGGATGGCCATTCCTAAGGGAAATTTTTTAGTTCACATCCAAAAATACAGCAGTAAAAAAAGCCCTGGCAAACTACAAAGTTTAAGGGGAGAGAATTATATTTGTTGCTTCTCATATCAAAATAAATTTGGTCTCCATCTTCTTATCACCATTGCAATGCAAAACAAGTAACATCAAAAACATACCTCCTCCATCAGCCTCCTTGATATCATCTTCAATTGCTTCGTCAATTGCCTCATCAAATTCATCAAACCTAAAAATAACAGCTTTCGTTTACCACTTTGAAGTGAACCTTAATTAAATGGTTATGAAAACATACCTGAAAATCTGAAGAAATTAAACTGCAGACAGGGGGTTGGATACATAATAAATCAACTAAAATAATGGGCCAGATTTTTAAAAAATGGTTGTTTTATTATCAAAGTTGTGTTTCTTATTTTTATTTGCTAGCAGATTAATTGCCCTTGCCTGTCTTACTATTGAGTTATATTAACAGATATTCCCTTCCATTTTACACAACATGCCTCTGAATTTAACTATATAATCTGAAAGTTCTTTAAAATAGTTTCACAGTGGCATTTTCACACAAAGTATTACTATTTTTTTCCACAACTTTTATCAGATGAGATTAGTTCTACAAAACAGCCTTTCTGAGAATGATATATTAAACTCAATGTAAAATTCTTTATTCTGTCTATGTTTTCCTTCAGAACTGATTCCCCACAGCTGCTTTCTACTCTTAAAGCCCATGATACTTTATGGATCTGCAACATTCTAAGCTGAACAGATAAAACAGAACACAAAGTACAAAGTTCCTTGTAAATCTACATAAGTAAGTTGTAATACAATGTTACACAACTAAATAGGACAATCAAAAGCAAAGTATTTGGTGTGCTTCTCCTTCAACAGCTTCCATGAAACTGCATAAATCTCTGCACCCTGAGTAACTAATTTAAAAGGAACAGCAAACTGAAGAAAAGAGATCCAATCCTTTCAACACAGATAACCTCAGTTTGTTCCTTCAGTTATGAATTCAAATTCCATAAAAAAGGATTGTTACCTGTTGAAACAAATAGATGCCTTGAGCCCCAACATGCAAAAGTAAAAATTCTATTAACTACATAGAAAAGACATTTTATTTAGATGCAAATTTTTCTTCTCATTTTTAAAAAAGTTTCTTTTTGGCATTTTTTTCAGATACAGACAACTAACAATTGGACAGTACATTCATTAAGGATTCCATTTCTCAGTCATGAAAGGAAGATTACAGTTATATTTACCTTGGTCCTCCACAGGAACCTCCAGCAGTACAAGAAAATAATAAATCTAATACTTTATTCTATATTCCAATAGTAAGAATAAAACACTTTGTCCTTTAAAAATAAGGTGACAGACTTCTGGTATCTTTATATTCTTTAAGAACACCTGCATGCCACGCTCAAGGCAGCTTTACCCAACAAGGAAATAACTATGAAATTATTCCATCAGTAAGATTAGTTCCACACTACTCAAACACTGTCTTCCCTCCACACAGCTGAAAAAAAAAATCCTCTTTAAAATGTGAGAAATCACTTAATGCTTTCAAACCACTGCTAACAAGTAACCTGAGCTCAGCCATGAGCTGAGAGCTGCTTGTCCATTAGGTGTAATGGAACATCATTTCCTCTGCTGCTGCTTTATTCATCATGCAGGTTTTTGCTAACTTGCTCACGAGAGTACTCAACAGATGACTCAAGTGATACAAAAGGATTACAGATATTTTAGAGAATCAGGATGCTCCACAATACAGATCTGTTTGTAAGTGGAATAAGACTTTTAGCATTTATTTTCCCTTGCTGTCACAACTCTCAGTGACACCAGTGGAACTTAAATGCAGACATATAAATGGGACACACTGATACGTGCAATATTTTCACCATCTCAAACATGTGTGTGATGCAGTCTGTAAGAAAGACTATCACTTTTTATCAGAAGACTGATTTTTCTGGAACAGTACTTTCTATAAAAATTTACTGTCTTTGCACAACATGGGTCCTGATGAAGTCATGCCGCACACCCTACAGGCAAGGGGTTTTTTATTCCTGGTCAGATGCTGCCTGACCTGTCATTAATGTAATAGCAAATCTATGTAATCTTGCCTGTAGCATAACATTCCTTACAGGAATACTTAATTTCCCAAAGCAGCAATGGCATTTTCATTAGTGTGACTTCTCCTGTTCATTCAAAAAGTTACCAAAAATCAACAGCTAAGCAAGGTCAGACTGAGTGCTCTAACCTGGCTGCAAAACGCAGAGTATACAAATACTACGTCTCTCCTCAGCAGCAAAACCAGATTGACTGTAAATTCAATGATGTTTATTGTTGGAAAGTTTGCTATTCTAGTATTGGAAAGTTCTAATTTTTGATGATAAAGGTCTACATAAAGCAACTACTGGGAAGGTAGAGGGTTTTTCTAACATTCGTTACGCATCTGGGACAAACCCCCACAATCACTCAGGCAACCACACTCTTTTCTAATCCCAAGGGCATTCTACTTGCCTGGTGGACTGAAGAAGATACAGAGTGTCTCAAGGTATTATTTAGAAAGCAGTTTATAAAAACAACTCGGTAATACACTGAGAACAAAAGTTATTATTAAGATCACACTGAATATTGGAAACCTTAGTGACCTATTCTACTTTTAGAATGCATAGAGTCTAAATATCTTTGCACTTTAATTTACTAATTGCATTTTTGTCACAATTTCTCTAAAGAGTTACAGATTTATCTAAAGAGCTACATTTTTAGATGTACTGTCTGATAATTACATTGTAAGTTTCATGCCTCTTTCATGTAATGAAGGTCTAAGGTGGGGAGGAGGAAGAGAGCAAGGAATTGAAGGCCTTTAGACCCAAGCAGAAGTCTCCCTTGCAAGAGGAAGGAGAGGTTTGATTCACCTGCTTGAACTTATTCCAGAAATTCCAACTAATGCCAAAACCTTCTCCAGTATTCCTGAACAAAACACCATATACATTCTTGCTTTTTTTAGGCATCATCCCTTCACTATAACACCTCATGCACTCACAACCACCAAGCACAACCAGTATTCAGAGGAAAGAACAAAGACACTTTAGTTGGGCTTCTCTTTCAAATGCAGAAGTTTACATGAGAAGTGGTGGGATGATTCAGAAAGAAAACAACAGTATGACCTTTGTTGTTTAAAGCTATTTAAACAAGCTGCTGACCTGTAGCTTATGCACTTTCGGGTTCTGGTAGATCTCCTTTCCAGTTTTGATTTGGGCTTTTTGGAATCTTTCTTCTTTTCTTCCTGACCTTCAGGCATTTCTGGCTCCTGTCCAGATAAGACAAAAGTGTCAAAAAGCTTTATCTCCTCCCTCCCTCTGCATCCATTATGACTAAACTCATGTGATACAGATTATTCATTCCATCTAGGAAGCTCATATGCCCAACACAGCACATTTTATTTTCTAATATAGTGACTTATTACAGCAGTTCAGGTGAATTTGCACATTTTGGCTATCCAGCCACATAACTTTACAAACACAGAGTTTAAGGGTTCAGGCTATTGGATCATTGTGCTCATGCTGCAATGCTGAGACTACACCTCAGGTGATACTCCCAGGACCAGTAAATGTGGCAGCTGAACAAACTGTGGCCACCACCTCTGTTGCGAGGGCACGGGGGTCATCACACGCAGACCAATTCGATCAGGTGAAGCCGTTTATTACAGATCAGAAGGCTACTTATATACATTTTCTACTTCTCTAGATGCAAGCAATACATTGGTTACTAGCTACTTGTTTACACATCTAAACGAATCACTTAGAGCGATGGTGAGCTGTCATACAAACGCTGTTGCTGTTGCTCTGTTCCGTTAAGGTTCTACAACCTGCTGTTCACACACTCCGTTGTTTACATTCTTGGAATTGTCCACACTTGGCAGCTAACTCCCTCACAGCTACACTTCAAGGACACATTTACCTTCTCGCTTATTTTGCTCAGCTAAGTTAAGGCAGGGTTGTGCACATCTCAGTGCCTTGACTATTAAGAATCCCTCAACACACCTCTACATGCAGAGCACAGTGATACCTTTACAGAGTGCAGTTTTAATAAAGTTTTATGCAGGCTAGTTTTATTATATTTGCAAGTTATTAATTTAAAAGAAAAATAATCCACCCCTAGGCTGCATTTTTCAAATATTTGCTCTTAGCCATAGACACATTTGCAAGTTTGTAAAATCTGTTATCATTTTCTGTTACCCATACACAGGGAGAAAAATCTGGCCTTGTTACAGCCAGGCAGAGTGGAAAGTCTGTGTTTAAAATGAACAAAAGTTCCATTTTAAACTGCACAGAACAGATTATATAATTCTGGATTAAGGCATTTGGCTAAAATACTCAGTTTAAAATGTATTTAAGTGAGAAGAGGCTGTTCTCCATGTGAATCAAAGCATTTTTCCTTTTTTCCCAACGGAAACCATATAAAAGCTTCTGTTAATGAAACACTAAATATTTACAGTCTTTAATCATGTGACCTTAACATCCACTCCTTGAAGGTAAATGCTATGCTGCTGTAAGATACCACATATTCCCTCTGAATCATAAGCCAGAAACCTTTGTTTCCATCAGTTCCAAAGGAAACATGACAATTAGCTCAGACCTAGCTAACTGCACAGCAAACACCACAGGTAAATAACTGAATCCCACCGTTATAAACTACTGAATGTTGGAGCACTCAACTCAACTCTGCAACAGGCAGAGAGGTGGTTCTGGGATCACTCACTGGCAGAGAACTCTCTGTGGCACCACGTGGCTCCAATAAACACCATAAAGTTCCCTTGCTATATTCAGTCTAAAATGAAGGATTCTAGAATTATTTCTAATCTGCATGTAGATTGATTTTTCTTTCCAAGATGCTACTAGCACCTCTGACACAGCACTGAGAAACTTCTTCCCTGAGAAGTCTGGAAAATAAAACTATAATACCACACAGACACAGAAACTTACCTGAGGTGGAATGATGTTCTCAATACTGATACCCACGTACACCAATCGCTCTTTTCTTGAGGAAAGAAAGAAAATTAAAATAAGCTTACAGAAAGTCTGCATATATCTAAAATAATGCTGTAATTAGCACCAGTTGAAGCTCTTAATATTGCCAGGAAGAAACATCCCAAGAGGATGTTCCAAGTGAAAATAGTTATTGAAGTTGGGATTATGTGTTAATTCTCATGTGATTACATTTTCCTGCATGTATAATGTAAGAGGCTTCCAAAGACTTCTGACAATCAACAGTACTTGAAGATTGTGGGCATCACAAAAATTATTGAATTTGGGGTGTAAAAAACAAGTAAAAATCAACTGAAAAATATTAATGCTGTGATGAAGATTATGTTGTCAGATCTGTAACTACCATCAATCTTGGCAATGAGGAAAAATAAAATGGGAATTCAAAATCACACTGAACTGGAAAAAATATGTAAAGATAGGATGCCATCCAAAATGGCTAAGTGCCAAATCTTAGACCCAAGCAGGAGCAACCAACTTGAGAAACACAAATAACTGCCTATGGAGCAATTCTTTGCCAGAGAAGAACAAAAATCAGCAGAGTCAAGCTGCTGAACAAAGAACTATGAAAACAGATGGATGAGCAAACAGGAAAACAGCCGATAGGACACCTGAAGGACACCTGCCATGGCAGTCAGCCCTGTTCACACCTGGCTAGAGTATTTTGAGCCATCTGGGCACCACACACAGTCCAAGAAACATGGTCGTCCAGCTGAAGAGTTCAGAGCTAGCCAGTGGGAGTTACTGGAGGAGATGCCCTGTAGATAAGGGCTTAAAAAATAGAATGGATCAATGTAGAGAACACTGAACCAAACCAAAGATGGGGGAGAAAGAAGTACTCAAATACAGGAAAGACTCTGGTAAGGAGAAGCAGGCTGTCCTCCTTGACCACAGCATGTTACAGGATTAAGTCTACAGAAGCAAAATTCAGTTTTGACTTAGCTTGCCTCAACACAAGCATCCTGTGTCATCTGAATTGCCTCAGGAACAACTCTGGCTCCTGAAGGACTCAAGTCTCCTGTAAGTCCAGTTGTACCTGTCAGTCTCAACTAGAGATGGATTTCCTAACACTTCACAAACAGCACTGGGTACTGATCTTCATGGTGTTGAACTGAGCTTTCAAAAAAGCAATCTGTCAGGAAGAATAGCCAAAGTACTAACACAAACCAGTGTGGATAACCAAACTGCCATCACCATAGGTCCCTACTAGCCTTTTCCTAGGAAAACAAGGGATACTTTAAACAAATTAAGAACACAATGAAAGTTGACGGTATTTACTGGTGTCTGGAAGGACTCTGGGTTTTTGAACTGAAGTGTTTCAATCAACCAGAATCAGACTACTAACGTTACAGGGAGCGTTCGTATGTACACATCACACTATACCTGAGTTGCAACAGGATGTGTCATGCACGTAACTGCAAAAATGCCCAAGAAATGTATTAATTTTAGATATGTTTATTTCATTGCACTATGTCTTGTAAATAAAAGCATCTATGTGTAAAAACTTTGTTTCCAATACTTTCATGAAGTTCTAAAGAATCTAAGTAAATTTTGAAAATCTTCTAACTAGCCTTCTGCACTATTACATTCTAGCATAATATTCTTTTCTGAAACAAAACAAACAAGTACAATTCCTAAAGTAATACTTACAAAGAGTAAAAGTGGATTTTAGGTAGTTTTACAGCTAAAAAGACATGGAGTTTGACAATTCGGTATCATTATGCCTACTGAAATGCCAGCTGTCTATAAAAGGAATTGGTTTTGAATCCTAATGTAAACGCTCCTAAGTGACAGATGAAAAGAAATCCTCATCCACCTGGGCACTATGAGATTGGTTGGATGAGGAAGGATGCTGTGCAAAATCATTATGCTCTTGAAAATTCATTAAAATAACATTTTAAGGCAAGGAATACAACTCCTGAAATGAGAAAGGAACTAGAACTGTAAACATTTTAGTATTCAGCAAGTGTCTTCCATAGTTTACTCAACTTCTCATTTCTTGTAATGCAAAACATCAAGAGACAAGAGATGAGAAAAATTCAGCTGTTTTTAAACATGATCAGCAAGGTTTTCCAGTTGAGTTTGAGTATATGCTGCTTAAGAAATCAGCCAATGGAACAAGGCAATCCTACTGAGGTCAAGGTCTTAAAATGAAATGCAAAATTATATCAAATTAATTCCTTATTCCTTGTGTGGCAGACAGGAGCTCAAGATTTTAGCCAAGAGTTTGAACATTTGAACAAAGCCATCTCCAAGGGCAGCAGCAGCTAAGCACTAACTGGTTATAAAGTCTTCCTAGGCAAATTCAAGAAAACATTTTATCTCAATTAAGCAGCTGCAAAAGCTGGTACAAGGAAGTCATGAAAGTGTGTGTGAAAGCAAGTACTCCACCTGGTATGGCCTGGGAGAATTAGACAAGTAGTTCCTAGAGGCATTTTCCATCAAGAAGTCTGAGAGTAGCTAACATGAATTAAAAGGGCAATCCTAAAAAGCTTTAATGTCCACTCCCTCCAGCTGGTGGTATGACATGATTATACAAGTTAGTCTGTACATGGGAAATCTGAAATTCAGCCAAGTTGTTGAGGTAGTACCTTGAATTCATGAATAGAAAAAGAGGGGGGAAAAAGGTATGATTTCATCCATGTATTTGTAAGTCAACATGAAATCTGAAGGTTTCATTTAAAAAATCAGTGACATAACAGTTTGGGGACGCACAAGCACATGGCTGAGCAGCTGAATCAGCCTCAGTCAGATTCCTGAGAGCTGGAAAGAACATAGCAATACCACTAGTTCAAAAAGCATGATAGTAACACTGGTTCAAAAAACCTATTAAGTACACAGCTCCATAACGACAGATTGGATTTCATTTCTTTGCCAAAAAGACAGACACCAACCACATACTGAGTTTTCAGGAATACTGCATTCAAGTATGTCTGTGCCCCAAACAACCAACCTGCTTTAACTTATACACCAAGCTGTAGTAAGGACTATCATTTCCTCTGGCATTATGATTCTTCAGCCTTTTTACCTTATTATTTGCTACAATACACCATTAATTCTGAAAATTTCAATATTCCACTATTGTATTGTGAAGTCTATTATAACTCAAGCTTATTTTTAAGAAAAAACATTGAAAACTAACAAAATAAAAAACTCAATTTTATTACACACAAAATAAAGAATTAGGTTCATTTGGTATGAGGACCAAATGGCAAAACAGTTATTAAACATCTGTTTCAGACACTGAAAACTGCTATGATATCAACTGTCTGCTCTCCTGTTGCTCTCAGAAGATTGTGTTTTTACGCAACACTGGTGATTTCAAGAAAGCAAGAGAGACTGGCAAAAGCTTACATCACATTCCATGTAATGTTTGTCAGCAGAATATTTACCAAAGTAGGTCCAAAAATACTGTTCACTAGTAATGAGCACTCCCACCATAAACCAAAGCAGCAGAGTTCCTGTGTGTCCCATACTCCTGCACAGATAGAGGCTATGTATATGCTGAGCTCACTCATAAAAATAGCTAATAGTTTCACTCCCAAAGCTACAAATTCAGCAGAATTGGCAATGGATAATTTCACCACAGTATGATCTAGATACACTCTGAGCAGAAGTAGTGACATTAGGAACAGTTGGTACCTGATCTGTCGCTATCATTGTTGCTGTTACACAGCAGTAACAAACAGATTTGAAGAAAGCTGAAAGCAGACACAGATTGTGCTCCGATCTTCCCTGTACTAACTTGCTACATCTCATGTAATATTACAGTCCCTGCCACAAATATAAGCATGCTCAATTACTTTGTTTGAAAGGGTCTCACCTTCTGGTGAAGTTTCCCTTTTAAGATCAAATTCATGCAAAGTTTTGTTTAATAATGCATACAGATGTTATTAAATTCTGCAAAGTACTTAATATATGTCCTTAAAAGGTATAAATTATGCAGACTATGTTTCACGTCCCACATTTTCAGGTTTGAAAACTGCCAAAAGGATGTTCCAACTATTAAGGCTGTTACTCCTAAATGCAGTAAATCCGTTTGCATTTAGCCTTTGGTAAGGGCAGGGGTGGGCAGTTGGTTAGAGCAGGGTGATAATAATGCCAAGGCTGTGGGTTCGAGCCCTACATGAGCCATTCACTGAAGAGCTGAACTCGATGATCCTTGTGGGTCCCGTCCAACTCAGAATAGTCTGTGATTCTGTGAAACTTCACTGACTCACTGCTCTACAGCAATTGCTGCATAATCTCATAGCTTTAGCAGAGTTTAACAGAATCTAAAGCAACAACACTCAAATCCCACAATAATCAGGATGACTTTTGGAGCAAAGTCAAGACTTAACCTTGCTTACAGCAGGAACTCTACACGACTGACAGTATTACTAACACATGCAGCTGAACCAGTGCTGGAAACCCTTTAATTACTGGTATAAGAAAGTCAAATGTATTCAGGGACTTTAACCAAAGTTTAGTACAAATATATTCGTTTATCTTTTCAAATTATTGGACTTTTCCTCACTTCTTGCAAGCTGTCCCAGCACTGAGCCACCAATAATCAGTGAAAAGTCAAAACAGGTCTGACCAATTCCCAGTCTCATCACTGCTTTTCTCCTCAGTCCCCAGTTATTTTAATGCTTGCTTAGCTATAACGACCCCCTGCACAGCAGCTTGTCAGTGCAACCAAACAACAGTACCTGCGTTCTGCACGCTCCTTCTTCTTTAAGACAACATCCAGATCTTGTAATTGTTCCTCTAATTTCTCACAGAGTAATTTCTAAAGGAAGGAAACACAGTATTAGTTTCTTTCATAACCAGCTATTTTCCCACTGAACTAACATTCAGACTCTTCATTCACTATGTCTGCATTTTTCTGGAAGAAGGCTGAACGCCTTGCTACACTGGATGCTCCTCTTCAATGAACAAGGCTTTACAATAAAGCCTGTCTTTTTAAAACGTGTGTTCCACCATCAAGGCCAGGTTGAATGGGGCTTTGAGCAATCCGGTCTAGTGGAAGGTGTCCCAGCACATAGCAAAGGAGGTTGGAACTAGATGAGCTCAGTGAACACTGCAGCAAAAAGCAGAAATACACTTCAGGATCATATTCTTACCAAATACTCAAGGAGTTGTATGTAAAAATTACTTCTAATGGACAAATTGTGTCTTATTCCATATTAATGCCCTCATTATACTCTTTCCAAGGATAATCTTCACCCTTTTACACATCTGTCATTTTTCATATTAAAGAGTACTTAATAGCAACAGAACGAGGCTATGCTCTCACTATAAGTGTAAAAAAAACATTCTTACATATCCAAAATCATCACTGCTTAAAAACATTCCTTAGAAGACAACTAAAAATCAGCATCAAATACAGTCATCTCATATCATGCCAAATGCCACTAGCTTATTGTAGGGCAACAGCCCTTTTGACACAGAATTTCTCTAAAAGTCAGGAAGGCGTTTGGGATCAGGCAGATTATTCTGAAAATGTACATAAATGGTATCCCATTAATTTAATCAGAGCAGCATCACACACTTTCTGCTTATCCTCTCAAGTACCAACCCCTGCAAATGTTGCTATTTTAGATGTACAATAAATCAAACTAGACACATGCCCAGGTTTTCAGGTTTTTTTGGCAGAAGCTGCTTTTAACCTTGGAAAAAAGTTTTCATCCTTGTCTATTACTTGACTAGAACAACCCTGGCTTTCCCAGCAGAGACAAACTATATCCTGACACTCATCAGTAACAGCAGCTTTCTCTAACCAGCTTCTGAGCAAATGTCTCTGAAGAAAGAATAGCACTTCAGAAACAGATGCTTGCTCTGGCCACTGATCCATCCATTGCTGCCTACTGCTTCTGCCTCCAGGATGATAACAATGTTTCTTCTGGGAAAAATTAAGGCATTGTATCTTTAATATTACATTAGTCTTGAGGTGATTTAACCATATATGGGAGATGATCGGTATGGTTGGAAATTCCCAACAAGTCAGCAATACACAGTCATTCATCACTAGCAGAAAATAGAAAGAGAAAACCACGTCACAAACTTATTTTTACTAATGGACAGGAGGGAAGATCGGCAGTCCTACCATTCATCCCAGTCTACTTGTTAACAGACAAAAAAGATCATAGAAAGAACTTGTCAAAGTCCCAGCCAATCTCCACAACCACAAGCAAAGCTGCAAAGGAGAAGAGTGAAGTTACACAGGAAGCATACATGCTGGCAAGGCGGGCAGAACCACTCTCCATCAGGGATGATCATCAGCGGAGGGCGAAGGCAGGCTGTGTGGTACCCGCTGTCACAAGAGTCACACAACAAAATCTGTGCAAACAAAACATGTCGTGAGTATCTTCTGGCATTCACAACATGTAACAAGCCCCAGAACTATTTCCCCAGCCAACACAGAAGTGCTTTATACTTTGGACTGTGCCAAAACAACAACAAAAAGTACTGTACCACTTACCCTGTACCAGACTTCCAGGGCCAAGGATGGTTTTTATGGGCAAGTTTATTTATCATGGTTTTCCATGCTAACACCAGATTTCCTCTTAGTATATCTTCTCAGCACTTAGTACTGTTGATCTATATAGACTATGTGTCCTTAGTGTAAAATCTGGTAATGCTTTCCAGATCCTAGACTAAGTGGAAAACTCCATCTGAACAATATTTTCAGAAAACTTGTGTTTTCCCTGTGCTCTCTTATGCAGGAAACCTGGCATTTTTCCTCAGTCAGGATAATTTTATGACCTGGGCAGTAGGAACAAAGTCTTGCAGGCTCCTAGGGGCATCCAAAACTAGGCAACTATTAAGAGTTCATACTTGGGTAAAATTTGAGATATCCCTTTCCATAAAACTGAAGAACAAAGCTGGCATTAGCTGTGTGTATATCTACTGAAACATTTATCTCTAACATCCTGAAAGTCAAACCTTCTCTCAGCTATGCCAGGATATCTGTCAAACACCCGAGAGTCGGCTTATTTTGTGGATTCTTATCAGGACTGCACATGATGATTTCCAAGACAAACAGAGAACTTCATGATGGTATCTACCACAAATAAATGAGAACCATGAGAAACAGCAAAATCTTGTTGTGCTCTGGGATTTCGCTGTACTCAGTCTTCAGCGTGAGATGCAGCTACATCCAAGGAAGACGACTGTGCAGCTGTCATTATGTCATAAGACACTGGAAAGTCAACATCACACTGCTGGGGTTCATTTTAATGTTGTTTCTTCTATATTCATTGCAACTGCAGGCACAACCTCAAAGCCTCACACAGATTGATTCTCAATGGGCTAAGGTGTGTTATACCTCATAAAAGATGATATTTTTGTGTTGGCAAACAGGAAAAATAACTTACTTTCATCCTTATTAAACGTAACTCATCTACTCTCGTGAGTTCACCTAAACATAGAAAGTACTTTCCTACATACACCCACCCTGAAGGATGATGTGCCTTCAGACACCACCAAATCCAGCACAACAACCCACAGAAGTTTTCCCCAAAAACCTACCAGCTCAGGATGATTGGGAAGGCCACACTTCTTGCATGGCTCATCGTCATCAGCAGGTGGAGCTTCTTCTTCCTCTTCTTCCTCCTCTTCTTCCTCCTCATCAGAGTTTTTTTCACTCTCAGAGTCCTCAGTCTCTTCATTACTTGAATATTTCCACCTGCCACGTGTCCGCGTACCTGTCCACCGAACTTTGCTTCTCTACGAGACACCATTTCAAAGAAAAAACATAAAAGAAGCTCAGAGAATTTCTTCCTAGATCTTAAAAAAATTTGTCTCCAGAGTGAAGTGATTCATTTCAGTCAGAACAGCTGCAGTAAATTTACAGCAGAGCACTTCAATGAACATATTGTCTTTGCAAGATCCTTAAAATGCAACCAGATAAAGGGAGAAAAAATTGCATTTATGTGCAGAAAGAAAATTTCAAATGAGATTTTAAAGTAGGACGACAAATTTTTCCACTCAGCCCCTTTTTTTCTATTTTGACAAAAGCAAACTTTGCAGTGAACATGGTACATTCCACATTTAAACTTTTTGACTTTTTCATGATAACTTGCCTCAACCCAAAGAGAATATTTTTTCTCCTACCAACCCCTGGAAGAGTTTATGCATCTTATATCACTTTAGAAAATGTGTTTGTTTCTCAAATAAGATCACTGCACATTTTAAGTGCGTAACTTCTATCTAGGTCTTCTTTCACTTTTATACTTTTTCATTGTTTTTAAGTGAAACATGATTCAGTTGGTGCTTCTTTTTTGCTAATCGGAGGGACATCTACCCCTTTCTATCATATATACAATATTTTGAATGAAATATCATATTTTGAATATATATCTTACCATATCTTGAATGAAAAACAGGTTTTAATTAAAATTCAGAAGACTATTCTGAATTATTTAAACTACTTCATGCAACTAAGATATTTTAGATTTAAAGTCACCTCTTAAACAGAAGAAACTTTTATTCCCATTGACTGACTTGTTTCTCACACCCATAATTCTCTCACAACTCATTACCCCTACTCCCTACAGACACTGAAAAAGAAAAATAACTTTTCCAGCTTTTTCAACTCAAAACATTTTTTCAGTTTTGACTAAACTACTCACAGACCTGAATAAACTGAATAAACTAAAATGCACAAAATATTCTATTTCTCCTGCAGGATGGACTCGTGCCAAAGCAGTATTTGTCATACTGGTAAAATTTTGTTTCAGGTTCTTAACGTCACTTTCTACCTGTTTAGAGATTTTACTGTTCCCTAAGCTTCAGTAGCAAAGGTACTTCAAATCCATGATAGTGTAAGTTTAGGTTTAGGATTCATCATATGTCATCAAAATTTCAAATCAGTTTTTTAAAGACCCATCTTTAAAAAGAAAAGGAACTCCAAGATATAAATAAGGCTATTAAAGATTCTGGTATTCTTCATTCTGTTTAAGTGAAAGAAGCTTAACAGCTTTAAACTTCTTCCTCTATCACAATTATTTTAAAATCTCTCTAGAAAAGTAAACATCTTTAGCTCTCTTGACCCTTCATAAACAGAGATCAAGTTAAAACAGTTAAAACACCTGTAGCAACACTATTTCCAAATTCTAGTGACTTTCAGGACTTACTTTCACATGTTTTCCTTTTTAATTAGAATTTATTTTTCATTTCTTCATGTATATGACAGAGTATTTCAGTATAGATGTTACCATTCACTGAAAAATGAGCTGTTTGTTCATTTTATTAAGGTTGTCCAATGTAGCAGTATGTGAAAGAAACTTGCTAAATGAGTGAATACTTTGGAAAAAATACAGAATTGGTCAAAAGTATGTTGCCATGTAGGATTTTACAAGTTGATATAAAAAGAGTGTACTTTAAAATACAAACTTGTTATTCCTCCTTTTTTTTGTACTCCATATTGAGAAAAAACAGAAGATAAATTAATAAAAGGTTATTTATAAGTACAAAGTCTCAGAAGCACACCATACAACGTAAGTTTAACTTTCTGTGATATTATTTTACCTCATGTGCTTTTAAAGATCTATCCTGCATAAACGGAAGTTAATAATGAAAAAAAATACCTCCACCAACATTAAAATGTGTATCCCATATGTGAGAAAGGCTAAATTATATAATCAATTCAACACAACAATACCTTTAGCTTCACCTAGAAACAGAAATTATATTATTTTTATTCTTCACCATTTGTTGCTGCCTTTTTGGCTTATGATCATCCTGATCAACCAGACACCAACAAGTATCCATCTATAAATCCACAGGAGTTACAAGTCTCCATTCAGCCACGCAGCCAGGCAGACTCACATCTGACCATGTCAGCTCTTAGAAGAATTCACTCAGGTGGATTTGATCTACTTGGGCTGGTTTAAGTGACAAATTTGATAAACTGTCAAAGTTTATAAAAAGTCAACAGATATTAGTACCCTCCTTCTAGGGGGTGATTTTAAATTGGTTGAGTCCATTAACTGGATTGCAAACCTCGTTTCTGGCAAAAGCTGACCAAAGGAACATAATCCTCACTATTCCTATGTAAGAATGTATTGTCCTTATAGATAAGACTGCGGGTTCTCTTTACTCCCAAACTGTATTACCTTGTTAACCTTAGAATTTGTCTCCTTCTCTTGTTTTTTTGCATCTTCTTTTCGTTCTGGTTTTTGTGCTGCTGCAGGTTTCTCCTCTTCCTCTTCTGGTCGCTTCTTCTCCGGCTTCTGATCCCGAGTCTCCACAACTTTCGGCGTAGGCTTGGATATTCTGGGCGACCGCCTCAATGTGCGACCAATGCTGACCTCTTCTGGCGGTGTTTCTGTCTTTCTCTTCCGACTAGAGATCCTGATTGTTAATTTAATTCCTTCTTTTTGTCTTTCAGAAGTTATTTCTTTATTCTCTGTTGCACAGGTTTCTTCTTCAGAAACTAGCTTATATTTAAATTTGCTTTTAGGTACTGGAGATTCCTTTTTACTCTCTGAGGTGTCCTCTAGATTAGATGCATGGGCATCATCTGATCTATCTGGCTCTGTTTTGGCAGCTTTCAGCTCTTCCTCTTGTTTTTCAGGGCTGGATTTTTCTTCTACTTTGCTCTCCTCAGGTACAGCCATTTTACTATCAGAGTCCTCCTTTTCTGGAACAGGTTTCTCTACTGTAACAGGAGAAGTGGATGCAGGAGGTATCTCAGCAGCTTCTGGAGAGTCATTTTTCTCCTCAGGCTCATCTTTACCTTTCAAAGTCTCTTCATCAGGCAGTGCAAGCTTAGGCAGTTCTGCAAGAGCAGATGCATTTGGGGACATCTCTAGCTTCTCTGAACATTCTTTGGGTGGTGGCAGGCTGTCATTTTTGAGATCGGTGTCCTGTTTCTCTTCAGTTGTTTTGGCACAGTCTTCAGAGTTCGAAGACTCTTCTGCTACAGTCTCAGTAGTTGTGTTGTCAAGGGACTCTTTTTCCACAGGACTAGATTCCTCCTTTGAAGGCACTTTCTGATTCGAAACCTCAGAGACCACAGCCCCAATCTCTTTCAGCACAGTTACTGCATTTTTCTCAATCTCACATGTTTTTATAATTTTAGTAACAGTATTTAGGGAATCTGATACTTTTTCCCCACTCTTTCCATTTTTCTCTTTTAATGAGGTGCTGTCTTCCATTGCACTAGCAGAGTGTTCTGACTTACTATTTTGTATGACGCTCGGGGTAATTTTTTCACAGCTAACCTCTCCATTTACTAACACTTTCCCATCAGGACATAAAGCAGTAATTGTAGGGACTCTCTTAAAAGCTTCTTCTTCTGGTTTCCCTTCTTCCTTCAAGACATCCTTTGTTGGAGTAACACATTTACACAGGGGCCCTTTTATTGGACTGTCATAGTCATCTGTCAGTTTGATCTCTCGCTTTTTAAGTGGTATTTTTGCCTGTTGGTCATTTTTAAGTTTTTCACTGTCTTCCACAGATTTCTCCACAATTTCTTGTGGAGTTTTGACATTAACACAGAATTCTAACCTCTCTGGCTCGTGAACTGCTATTTTGTCCATACAACTTTTTACTTCTTTTAGGTCTTTGGGTTCTGTTTTGTTTTCCTTCACCTCTACTTTAACAGGTTTGACATTTTCCTTAAAGGAGTCACTTTCTTCCTTGACAGTTTGCTTTTCTTCATTGTGTTCTGAAGGTTTCTCCAATTTCACTATTACTGGCAATTTTATAATTTCTTTTTCTTCCACTTTTTCAATTTTAAGCATATTTTCATCTTCTTTGACCACAGGAGGAGGAAGGCTTTCTGATTCCACTGACTGTTCCTCTACCTCCTCTTTTTCTTCTTTGATTTTCAATTGATTTTCTGTTGACAGAGAAACACAGCTATGAAATAACGAAGGGGCCTACAGGATTACAAAGAACTTCACCAAAACAGAGGCATACCTAAAAATCCCCAACAGCCCAAGTCTTGCACAAAGGACTCTTCTGTCACTGAATTAATAGAAATCTGCCTTGTCTAACACTGTCATTAAATAAGTGGGCTGACAATTTTTAGCTATAGAATCACTGTTCAGTTTAATTATATACCAAGATAAACCTAAATTTCAGAAGCCAGGAGCAGAACTCTAGATTTATGCTTCTTTCAACAGACATCTCAGCCCCTTCTTCAATATTAACCACAATACTTCCAGATGATACATAAAATGTAGGCAGAGGCCTGAAGTCTCACTTGAGTCTCTGGACTATTTAAAAAAACAGAACATGGTGTAAGACTCCATGGCCTTCAAGGGAAATTCCTCAGAGAAATGAGTCCCCTGTTTGTACATGTTTTTATTTCAAGATATACTTAACTATTGTATTTCAACAGTTCAGACAAAAGAAATTCAGCATTATGGCTTACAGTAAAATTCATCCAGGTTCTCCAGGCAATGACTACATCTCCTACATACACACAATATTCTACACTCACTTCATCTGCTGTTTTTAAAAAAAGCAATGAATAGTAGTGTATCCCACAAAAACCTGCAGAGCTTAAAGAATCAGATTATTCCACTTTGCTAACTCAGTTTTAGATCATTAGGGCTTGAAGTACAGTTCCAGCACTCAGAATAAACTATATAGATATTTTGTCACTGTGCACCTAAGCTTGTTATTTATTATTATCACAACCTCCTGATATCTCAGGTTTTATATTTTACCAACCATTTTGTGTCAGCCAGAAATAGAACTAATTAGAAAAAGCAAATACAATAGAGCTATATATACCAGAACAGCAGATCCTGTCACCTGGAAGATGTTTTTGAAAGCCTGCCACATCTGCAAACAAAAAGATTATTTTTTTTTCATTCTACCTCACCCCTCTCCATCTGAGCTAGTGTAGTTTTCTTCCCTGATGAGAGCTTTGCAAAGTGATTAGAAATATACAGGGAAAAGCATATGACAGCTAACAACTACATCAAAGAAATTATGCATTTTAGAAAAGAACAGTGAGAAGGAATTCACAGATCTTGTATTTTCAAATACAAAGCATGTATCCATATAAACCTTAGTATCAGTAAAGATGCATCTTTAAGGCACCAGAAGCAGTAACACTTTGAAGGCTCAAAGCTGGCTCTTCCTTCTTCATAGAAGTGATCCCCACTCAGAGCCCTTGTAATAGCCTCTGCAAAGATATCTGTCTGTAAAAGTGAGAATGAGGTATTTTCTGTGTCCAAATTCGTCCACTTTCCCTTCATTTCTGTCCGTCTAAATTTTGTTAAACCATTTCTTCCCTTCACCTACTGCTTTCTCCCTAACTTTATTAAGGATCACCAGAATCCCAAAACCTCTCCATACAAAAAATCAGCAGATGTTCTACAGTTTAACTCCCTAAACTAATCACAAAACATTTCAGATATACACAAAATAACTCAGTTGATGCCCAAGCTCTCCTAATGCTCCTCAAGCCAAACAATCAGGCCAATAGAAAACATGTAAGCATTGGGTCAGTTTACCATGTATTTGCATGAACTAATTTAATGCTACATGGAAGCATTAAAACGGCCAAAGCAAACAGGTATCAGGTCTTCCAGTATGTTCTCCTTGCATCTTAGCGGGGCTTTCAGTGCAATCCCTGGACTACAAGGAAGAAATACTACAGCTTCTCAGCTGAAAGGCTCTAAGGAATGCACTGTGAACACAATGACAGCACTCAAATCGCTGCAAATGTAAATTATTTCATTATTCATTACATACACAGGACATGGACCTGTAGGAGGGAGACCATGAAGATGCTTAGAGTGCTGGAGCATCTCTGCTATGGAGACAGGCTGAGAGACAGGTTGTTCAGCTGGAGAAGAATCTGGAAAGACCACATAGCATCTCCCAGTACTTAATGGGGTTCTACAAGACTTTTGACAAGGGCGTGGAGTGAAAGGGGAAGGGGGAAAGGCTTTAAACTAAGAGAAGGGAGATTTAGATTAGATATTAGGAAGAAATTCTTTACTGTGAGGGTGGTAAGGCACAGGTTGGCCACCCAAACTGTGGCTGCCCCATCCCTGGAAGTGTTCAAGCTCAGGCTGGATGGGGCTCTGAGCAACCTGATCCAGTTGCAGATGTCTCTGCTCATTGCAGGGAGATTGGACTAGATAGCCTTTAAAGATCCCTTCAACCCAAACTATTCTGTGATTATGCAACTAGTGCCTAGAGGTGATTTTACACCTCCTATACACAGCCTAATGCAAGTACTGAGGCAGGTGAGTCTGCCACAGCATTTGGGGAATTATCTACAGTGGCAACATACATTAAAATGTTTTCAAAGGGCTGCTCCTGAATTCAATGTAAAACAAAATCATATCTGAAGAAGAGGTCTCAATCAGATGGTTTAAGCTGGCTTGACTGAGACAAAAGCACAATCAGTACATGGAATTAATTCTGCAGTGTTGATAACCACACAGGTTGTATTGGCACTTACATGCAGAGTTAGATACATAGACTGAAAGATAATTTTGCTGATGTTTGTCACTACCTACTGCCATTTCTACAATCATCTCCCAGTACCTCCACAACAACTCCAATTTTATCTAAATGTTTATTTATTTCTTCTGTTCTATATTGCTTGTTGCAAAGATGAATAGAATAGTAAGTCCTCTCTGATACTCAAAACCAAGACAAGCCTTGGCTAATTCCATATATCCAATTAAATTATACACATTTGCAGAAATACCTACTAACACACTGAAAAACTTAGATCTTGTTTTGGATTGTAAAAATAGTTTCCTGTATTTTAACAAAATAATAAGACCAGGTAGTAAAGTGGGGTAAAATTATTTGGGATAACAAGCTTCTAGCTCTTCATGACCTGAAAGAAGACCAGATTATTAAAAAGTCAAATACTTGAGGCTGACTGATACTTAGTAAAACCAATGCACAAACCAACAAGTCAGGCAAGTCATTAAGTATGTGCAACGACATGATAATAAGGAAGGAAAAAGGCTCTTGGCTTTGATCTTGCAAATCTTTTCCAACCTAAATAATTGTGTGATTTTAGTAACAACAATATAGTGGAGGCAGATAAGGACAGCCTCACTTCTACAATGTTTTAGCATTTTAAATTAGTTTAACTTAAGCTCATGTCTTCTTGAAACACCATGTCAATTGCGAAACATTTGAGGAAATAACCTATATTTTTCTGATTCTAATTCAAAACCAAGAATAAACACCACACTCAATACTGTATTGATTTCAATCATGGCATTGCACAAGCAGATTTTTTTCTTTTTCAAATTTTAATGTTACTAAAACAGGACAAGTTTGGCAACAGTTCAATGCCCCACAAAAACATACAATAATAAGCATTTACTATATTATACAAAATATACAGCAAAAATTAAAAAAAAAATTACTGAGAAAACGATTTTTACACAGCTCTCTTCCTCTAAATAAATGCTTGAGCCTAAATATGCACTAAAAACCCCTCCAAATATATTCGTAATTTCAAAGTATTCAATATTTACTTTTTAAAGCCCTAATCTAACACAGTAACTTTTCATGAAGCTGAAAATTTTAACATTACCACAGCAAAACATTTAAAGTTTGAGAAAAGAAGGCAGAAAACCTTGTGTAGCTGCTTCTTCACCCTTTTTGGCGTCTTCATCTTCTATGCTTGGACTTTCACGTGCTGAATTCTCCTGCTGAGAATTGTTTTTCAACAGGGCAGGATCAATTTGTGCTTTCAAGAGCTCAAGAGTCTCGGCAAGCTCATTACGGTTCCTACAAGAGAAAAACACACTGTCTGCTAAACCACTTACTTAACCCAAAGAGATTCATGAAAAATAAGCAAACATTATCCGCTTAAATGAATTACCCTGAAAACCTTATAGAGTTATATGGTGAAAACACAAGCACAATGAAATGCTTGTCCCACCAGTGGCCACAACTTTGAATTTCCAATTTACCCATACCAAAATAAAATTATGCTTTTGGAAGGACTTTACCTACTTACCTATCTCAACTCAATTCCTGTTGGGTCCAGATCCAAGCTGCTACTATTATTCCTTTATTTATTACCCTCTCGCTAAGCATCACTGATTATTCTTTGCTATTTCTTTTTTTCCTCTCAGCAGAGAACAACCTACAGCTCTCTGCTCATGTGCTAAAAAGTAACTATATCATTTGAGAGAAATTTGCAAAAGCAATCAGCAAAATAACTTAGATACTTTTTGTAAGTGCCCATCCTAAGCACATGCAACAAACAACACCAAGTTGTCTAGAAAACTCCATCAACTCAAGTTACGACAGCAAAAAAATGTTGGTGCACAGCTGTATGAACATGAATCTCAGTGCACTGTAATTCATTATTTAAACGGCACATCCAACTATAAAAAAACCCTTTAATTTATAAAGAATTTGAGCCATGATTGAACAGAGTCATTGTTTTCTTAATGGACTAGAATGATAAGACTCTCACATTTGTTTTTCAAAGTCAATGTTCAGCAATTTGTTTTCCTCAGGTTTACAGAGAGAAAGGAAGCCTGCAACAATCCCAATATATGGAATCTCACAGGTTTTAAAACCATTTCAGATTTCTCAATGCCTAACTGTGGTTTTCTGTTGTCAGTGTGGAGTGTTGGAACTCTCCCAGTAGAGCCCTGATTTCTTCTTTTGGCAATGAATTTTGGAGTCTATAGTGCATGGAAGAGATGGATGATACATGGATCTGTTTGTTTGGATACATTTACTTTATTCCCCCACAACAGCTGTCTAGATGTAACTCATAGTAACGCTTATTTTATGGCCTATTGACAGTGGTTTAAACACTTCTGTATGACTCCCTCAGTTTTTTTACTTATGGCACTGTAAATAATCTGCAGATGATTTGGGTTGGAAGGGACCTTCAAAGATAGTCTAGTTCCAACTTCCCTGCCATGGGCAAGGACATCTTCTACAAGACCAAGTTGCTCAAAGCCCTATCAAATCTGGACTTGAACACTTCCTGGAATGGGGCAGCCACAGCTTCTCTGAGCAACTTGTGCTACTGCCTCACCACTCTCACAGAGAAGAATTTCTCCCTAATATCAAATCTAAACCTGGCGTCCATCATTCCCCCTTGTCCTGTCACTACATGCCTCTGTAACAAATCTGTCTCCCTTTTCCTGAGCCCCTTTAGGTACTAGAAGGGGCTCTGAGCTCTCCCTGGATCCTTTTTTTCTCCAGGCTGGACAATCCCAAGTCTCTCAGCCTGACTTCACAGGAGAGGTGCCCCAGCCCTCTGACCATCTCCTTGGTCTCCTCTGGATTCCTTCCAACAGGAGTAATTGCAATATAATTTTCCCAAGAACAAATCTGTCCACTTGCAACTTTTCTAACAAAGTTGAAGAAGCAAGAGTGCTCTATTTTCTAAGGCTGGCCAGTAAGCAAATATGGAGTCATCATCCTCAAGACAGTCTCCTCTTGGTACCCCTTCTATATATTCACTGTAGCTTGAATAAGCAAGAAACAAATTATGTGATGGCTGTTACCAACAAATCTGTGAGTTATTTCTGTACATGATTTTTCACTAGAACATAGATGTTCAATGCGGAAAATCCCACTGTCATGAATCCTACTGTGCGAGAAATGAAGATTTATTGAATTACATTTCTGAGCCCCAGTTACAAATAGCAAAAAATCCTACATAAAAAGAAGGAATACCTAACAATGCACTTCCATGTGGATCCATCCTGGTCATCCTGTTCTTCTATGTACATCCTAACGTTATGCTCTTGATCCAGCTGATACCAGTACATGAGGCCATCCTTGTCCCGACCAATGGGCTGCAGACGCATGGCATCAGCATCCTCTTCGTTAATGATATTCTTAAACTTTAGATTGTCATCAAACTGACATTCACAGAGATACTGAAAAAGTGAGAAAGTAGAAAGACGGTTAACAAAAATATAAACAGAAAGAAGAAAATCAGCTCATTTAATTTCAATGTAATTTGGAACTTCTTTTTAGGCCTCTCTCTGTTGGACCTGCATGTCAGCTGTAGCTACCAGTTTTTTCCAGACCATGTTTTTAAATGAGATACAAGGTTTTGGGCTTTTTTTTTTTTTTTTTTTTTTTTTTTACCTGGCCAGCTTAGAAAGCTTATTCTAATTTTTTGTTACATAGTACAAATTATCTCATTTCTACAATAGAACCCATACATAACTTGGAACGAACCCTGACAATTTCATCAAGGCCAGAAAGGATGACATCCCATTTTGCCTTTGGAATTCAGCAAGGTAACAAATACATTTAGAAGTGTGTATTGCACAAAGAACTCTTGACAAAACAGTAAGCAAAAGATTATTTTCATACATAGTGTGAAAAAAATGCAAACGAAGTGTTATATGCAGTTTGAGTCCATTCCACTACAATAACATCATGTCTCTGTTCCGAGATCAGCTCTATATTTAATATATGCACTTACGGTTCAGTCAAGCTAAATTTGCAAGACCTTAAAGTGAGTGAGGAAGCAGTAATTTAGAACCTTGGCTGATGAATGTGTACCTTCAGAATCCCCAGTTTGCATTCAACACTCATTTCTAGGTATCCTTTTTTTTCCATCTCCCAAGCCCAAGTGCTGTTGAATTCTTGACATATCTGTTACAAACAAAATAAGCAGATTTCTAATGTTAGGAGAAAAAAGCAACTTTAAACTCTTTTATTAGTAGTACCTTACTACAATAATTAATTATACATGATCTCTTTGGGACAGCAGTCAGCAAGTCTTACATAAAAATAAAAACTAAGGCTTGTTAGCAAGCACTGGTGAATTTTCATGGAAGAGCAGTTCATCGAGGTCCTCATCACCACCACATTCTCTAAACATCCTAAATTAGGTAGCAGGACTCTGGAATGGGAAGGTATTATTGTCTTTGCTGTGTACATCTCTCACATTTTTCTATTTCTGTCTATTTAGAATATAAATTCTCTCAAGCAGACATGACCTCCTATTATATCTTCTTACAGCACTTAGCACATAAGTTGCCAGGGTCTCTTGGGGCCCCCTAAGTCTTTCAACTGTACCGCAGATAGCAAATGTAACTGCTACTCACTCCACACCATGGAATTATTATTCTTTACAAAATATCTTGCGCTTCAAGCTGCTTGATAAATATTTTGAAATATTGTAAGTATAGCCAATTTCAATTTATTTAAAGCAAATAAATTCAGCCCCACCAAAATGGGGGAATAAAAACCTAACACCAGAAAAAGCAGCAGTAAAGGAGAAACAGATTGAATCAGCATGAGCTCCAATAATAATGGTTACTCTACTCCTCTACTCCCTCTACTCCTAAACAACTCAGACGTGCTTAAGACAACTCACATGAACAGGGACAAGCTGCTCATCAATTGAGGACACATAGTGGGATCTCCAGTAAGTGAGGCTATTTCAGTGGAAATATCCATGAGGAGGCAAAAGCTGATCACAGCGACACCTCCAGCTGGGATTATTTTGAAGTGCCACTGCTGAATCACAACTGTCAAATCAGTGCATGAAGTGCTGCTGCCCTTCAGTCTGCAAGGCTGGACTCAATCAAAACAGTGTAGTCTCCCAAACAACAAATTATTATTAAACATAAGATACAGCAACCAAGTTACTTAGACACCTGTCAACCACATCTGAAAGCAGCTTTCTCTGGAAACAGCAGCAAAAAATAATCCTAAATTTCACCCACCAGAAGTACAGATCAAGTGATTCATAATGTAAAACTCCACCTGGGCTCCAGCCAAGCAAAGAGGCCACTACTGCTCCACTGTCTCCACAGCCACACTACCAATGCTCCACTATCCCTAGTACTGACACCATTTCCCAAGTGGCACAAGGGTAAGCCTGCAGTCAGGTCAGCTCAGCCACATCATAAATCACACTCTGACTTTAAGCTGTGACCTACAGAGAATAGTGAAGAACACTCTGGTCACAAGGGATACTGCTGAAGAGCCGTTTTTCCTGCTCTGAGGTTAAGGAATATTACACGGGGACTTCTCTGATGCCAAGCCAAAGCTCATAGCAGGAAATTGCAGCTTGCTCACAGAATGAGGCTACTCCACCTTCTCTCTCCTTTTCAACCATGTAATGTGAAGAACACTGGGAAACTGTTTATCAAAACCCTTGCTCAGGGCATATGCCAGTTGCTGCTCATTACTTACTCATTAAGTATGAGAGCAATAATGAGAAGCTTCATATGTTACGGAAGTCTGTGACTGTCAAAGCAAAAGCTTCAAGACATCAGAGTTGAAGCATCTGTTCGAACTGAGATTACTACATTTTGACAATTAAAAACCAGATAATTGTGCTTTCTGCTGACAAGTACTGTCACAACCCTGAACTACAGATCTCACTGATCCAGGCTCTGCTGAAATCTTAGTCTCTGCCTTCCCAGAGTATGCTTCACATGGATCAAAAAGCTGCTGCTTGCAGGAACTGCTGGCTTCTGCATGCTAAGAGTGGTCAGCACCTTTCCATCCTGCAAGAAATGCTGAAACAACTCTCTCTCAAATAATTCCAAAGCAGCTATGATGGCATCCAACACTATTACCATGTTCCAAATGGTCACTTTGAACAAGGAAAACAGGAAGGTGAAAGACAGAGCAGAGGAGTCTCCTTGGGTGGGACTATAGGCAACTGAATTGTAACAATCAGAAAAGACAAATATGTTCAGAATGTTTTGATTTTGGGGTGAAGGTTTCAGATGAAGTGAAGAGAAATATCCTCTGTATAAAAACGTAAGTTAGGTTTGACGATAGTCATGTAAAACACTTTGTCAGGAGGCAGTGCAATGTGACTTAACTACATGTTTCTCAAAATCAGCTAAGCTGGACAGTTCCTCTTAGTTGTTGGAATATTTAGGACCAGGCATTTACGGCTGATTATGTCAGCCATACACGACCACAAGACATTCCTTGTGCAGAGGAGGAAAATCAGACTCACAGAGACCTACAGCCATTTTCTTCCACAAAAGACTAGTGCATATGCTGGTGATCCAGCTTGGGTGGTTCACCACCAGAAAGAGGGAAAGGAAAGAACTCTCAACTACCATGTTCAGTCTTCCTATCCCAAAACATATTCATCTGTCAAAATACCAGCTACAGCTTGGAGACAATTCTTATGATACTCTTTATAAGCACAACGGTCAAGTGAAGTACATTTTATAATCAATTGGTATATAAACAAAATATAATAATACACACACGCATAAATACTAAGAGCATGTAAGTCTGAATGTCCTCCACTAGACTTTTTGCCTAAATAAGAACATCTAGAATATATCAAACCTTGTTTTATCAAATCAACACATCAGTAGTTTCTAACAAAGGAAAACCAGGTCAACTTTGCCTCTTAGAGTGTCACTAATAATATGTGGAACAATACTGCAGGCATCAAGGAAGAATGCTCTTAGTGGTTCCACACCTTTTCAGTTTTTCCTGGCCTTTGTGGCATTTCCCAATACTCTTCCTAGCTTTTCTAAATTAATCATACTCCTTTGAAATAGGGACAATATTAGCATACCTTTCTAATTAGTTATATTCAAATTCCTTTGTTCTTCAAGGTTCCTTTGAACCACTGGCCAGAATAAGCTTCAAGTTAGCTCTGGAGACTGTTAAATTAAGTAGAATTTATTAACACTTACTTGGTCTTAACAGGGGTGTGAGGGAGGGTTTCCTTACTGCTTCCCTGAAGAATTTCCAAACTGCTTTGAAGATTTTCCAAACTACTCCCTCAAACTTGTTTTATCGCCCTGCTTTCTGCTTACCACACAACTGGTAAGTGGCTCCAGTGGGGTACATAAGTTCATGAGTCAGAGTTGGGTTTTCTCAGTATGCTGCAACGGGTTTTGGGTTTATTAAGGAATTTAACACAATTCAGTAACCACAGTATTGGTAATACACAAAGTACACAAAAGTTACATAAATTTTTACATTACTATTTAAAAGAATTATCAATACTTTACAATCAGTTAAGGGGTTAGAATTAACAAGGGCCCTCCAGCAGGTTATTCCCCAACACATTCCTAGCAATAAAAACATCATCATCTTAAAGGCTACACAAACCTCCAGACAAATTCACATCTCTGTAAAGCTTATAGACAGCACTTAAGGGGGAAAACTGCAGCTGGATTTCCCAAGTGCCATTATTTGTATGGTTGCTATTACCATCATGCTGTATTTCTAAGCAAGATGTGACTACAGCTGTACAGACAATAACAAGATTACCATTCTGTGGATTAAAAGACACATGGAACATATCCAGAGGGGAAATGGCAACCTATTAATTTTGACTATCCATATATTTTTATTTTTTGAAGCACTGTAAATTATTTAAACTGGAAACTATTTGCATGTAAAGTGTCAACAAAGACACAGCTGCAATTAAAATACCAAGACAGAATTATGTAAAACAACAGGATGCTCTATTTTTACTGATGCATAACTACATTTTCATCTTAGCTGTGCCATTCTGAGCATGGAGATATATATCACTGCAATACTTTCTTTTATTATTAACACATGCTACAAGACCTCTGTATAGTTCCTGTATGAGTATCAGCCAAGTCACAGTAATTAAATCATATCCGAACAAGTGATATACAAATGAATTGTTACTGTATAAATCTCTGCTCAATTTAACCCATTTGTGGGCTACTAAATCTTCTTTATTTAGGTTCTTAATACTCAAGAAAGTATTTTCCTACCAATTATACAGGTGGACACTCCTTCACATGCCAAAGATGGTGCCTATTTTCAGAGATTTTTTTCCACAATCCTAGGCAGACTGCAAGTTAAGTTGGGATGTGATGCATGCATGTCGATGCTGGCACAGCCCAAGTCTCACTAAAAGTCGTATCAGGGATTGCTCACACAACTGCTCATCACAACCATATTCCAGCATTGCAGAAAAATACAACATGTATATTGTACCTTGATCAAGTATTTTTCCCATCTGTCTGCTGTGACAGACTTCCCAATCTTTCTCATCAGTTTCAAGTGAAGTTCCACCAATTCTTTTGGGACTGCAGTATTGAGAGAGAGAAAAAGAAAAATAAAAAAGAAGTCATTAAGTCTGGTGCAAATATTCTTCAATGTTAAACACTGGTAACACTGAAAAACTGTGACAAATTAAGACATTTTAATAAAACAGAAACTTGAAGCCTGCTGAAGAGCGGCCCTGCAACTGAGAGATGGAGGAAGGTTAATTTAATCATGAGTCTTTTTCTTTAGATTTACATTTAGGGTAATCATCGCCCTTCAATTCAAGGAGACAGACCTCAGTGATAAACATGTGAAAATTCTGACAGTGTTAAAACCACAACTGGACAGGAACTACTCCAGTCAAACACCTACAAAACTACTATTGCAAGCAGCACACCTGCAGCTGCCTCCAGAAACCCCAAAGCCATACTCTGCACCATGCCTGGAATATCACTGGATCCAAACCACTTTTCACTGGGCGCATGGCATGGGAGAAATGTTTCTGAAACTCTGTTCTCAAAGATGTATCTTTGCTATACACTTACTGTCTCTTGTACTGGAGGGACAGAGAGGTACTCAAGATGTGGGGCTTGAGGAATGGAGGCCAGGAGGAAGGCTGAGCACAGCTGCACCAGTGCTGTCACAAAATCAGTTTTCCAACCAAATTTATGTATCTCTTAGTATACACTTCTCAGAAACAACTTCAATTCAACAGCTCGTCTCAGCGCACATATGTGATCTATAAATCAATTTGGCACCACCAAGTGGCAAATTTGCAGGACATTGATTTTATAAGTTAATGAGTAGCATAACTTCTAAAAAATATGTAATTGCTAGTTAGTAATGGAATTCTACATGCCCAGTGACATCAGCTTTTTCATTTGTAATTTGTTGAGAAAAACTTAAAAAATTAACTTTCAGATATTTCATCTACTCTTTGCATACAATTTTACATTCTAAAAGCATTTTCATTGTTGAAACCATGTTGAAAGCTTTAAGCCCAAGAATTTTTATTCTCATCCTTTATGATTATGATTTTTCTGCTGGTCCAGTAGCATTATTTGACATACAACAGACACTGGGACATCAAATGTGTTCTAAACTAGATGTCACTGAGATGTTCTTTCTTTTACTCATTTATACAATATTGCCCGTGTGAATCTTTTCAATATTTAACTTGAATTCACAGAACCTTTGTTTGTCTTTTAATCAAATGCCTCTATTTTCAGGTGAACATACTGTGTTGCTAAAAAATCAGTCGGATGAAAATGCTTGTGTTGTTTCAGAAATAAAGAAATTTCATACACAAATTCCTTCAATAAATAAATACAGAAAGCACCAGCCTGGTACCCTCAACAAGACCTCTTTTCAGTGTAAATAATTCATAAGCAACAAATCCTGACTTGTTGCCTTTCATTCCATTTGTATATAATATTTCCATTACTATTACATATTGAAGACACCTTCCTTGTCCTGAAAACTGCTTTTCATGATTTTGAACTAAGACCTATTTTAAAAGGAACAAGATCAATAAGTGCCAAGCACCTGGCACTAACAAAATTAAACACAAAGCACTTTATACACATGAGCAATTCTATCTACGTTAAGTCATACAATTAAACCTCTTCTTGTGTTTGTGTGACATGGAACTGAACCACAGCATTCAAAATCTTGCTGAATCAAAGCTTTTGTGCAGCATCTTTTTTCGTTTGGTTGGTTGGTTTTAATCAGAACTCTTTTCATGGGTACATACTGATAGGAATTCTAGTTTAAAGAAGCACAGGTGATTTGTTTCAAAAAATCAAATTCCCAGTCACCACAAAAATCTCTGCTAGATCTTTAGTGTAAGAAAAAATGGAGAAAACAAAAATTTTAAAAATTGGGTTAATATGCACACCCTTGGGTCTGCACTTCCTGTGAGTTGTGTTAGTACCTACAGAAACCTCACTTTTCTCAGTTTCAGTATTCCAGCTCTTGTATTTCTAGGATCTTCATGATGTAGAAATGTGATAACTTTTACAAACTTCACAAAACACTTCATATCCATTCTGTTTACCACCCTTTGAAGATGCTTTTCATGTACCACACATTATTAATGACTGAATTTCTAGGCTGCCTTTTCTCATCTTCCCTTCGCTGAGAGGAATCACACAGTATCCTCCTGGAGGAGGCAGGAGATTTGGAGAAGAAAACTGATGTCTAGTTTGCCCTCTAGAGAGTGTGTCAAGTGCAGCCTGACCAGCCAAGTGCTACCACAGGAGCAGAGGCCTACAGGACTGAGAAACGAACTCTTTATTAAATCCAAAGTAACTGTAAATAATACAAGGATCAGGATGTACACCTGACTTGTCCAAAAACACCAGCTACGGGAGATGGCCTAGGAATGCTAAAGAGTGGTGGCAAATCTCTCCCTTCCCAGAGCACTTACCTGGCAAGGAGTAAAAGCGCACTAATAAACACAACATTTCAAACCTCTCAGAAATGCATTGAAACGGCATAACTTTAAATTAACTTGCTTTTGTTCAGACTATAGAGAGAATTCTTGACAAGAGTTCACTGAATTGTCACATCAATAAGGATCATTTTTACAACACTGTTCTATCCTACATGTAACATGCCGAAGAGAGTGAACATGACAATTATTTTGGGTTGTGTTGCTGGTTGGTTTCAGCAAAGAACAACAGTAGACTACCACCTCCCTTGCAAAATTTCGTCTCCATTCATGTGGGACCTGCATCACTCATTTCAGGAACTCGTATAAGAATGTTCTGCATTTGTTAAAATTTCACATAAGGGAAGGAACAATATGTAGCATCCTTCTTGCATAATTGCCATCATGTGTAAAGTTCTGGCCTAAGAAGTATGATGGAACATATTAAAAAAAACCTTCTAAACCTGAATTATATTCTCAAACTTTTATGAAACTTTGATCTCCCTGGAAAGTAATATAGGAGCTCTCTAAAACCTTCACAGAATATACTTAAGCAGTGGAGAAAACATCAGGACTGTGCACAGGGCTAATAGAATTTGTACAGCACTGCTGTAAAAGAAGAACTATTTCAGAATTGACTATAATTAAAGCACAGTGCATTCTGCTAGATACTAAAAAATATATACTTTTCATAGAAAGAAATCATAAGCCAGGAAGAATGAGTCACTGTATATACAACTATAAGGCTTCTGGTGAAGTTCAGCCCATTTGTTAAGTCCTACACTTCCCTGGAGGGCAGCTGTCATCTGGGCCTCACACAACAACCTTTGAACACTATTCTGTCTACTCCCGCATTTCAGGGAGCATCCTATAAATCAGTCACATGTCTAATAAATTTGGGAACAAAAGAATAATTGAAATGGGAGAGAAAACATACAAACGTGAAAACTCCATCATCTGGCTAGAAAAGCTGTAACTTTCAAACACCTACACAACCACAGATTAAAGACACCTTCTCATGTAACCATAACCCCATTTCACCCTTATTTATTTTCCCTGCCAAAATGAAAATGCTCACAACTCACCTAAACAAACCCTGAAACAGAGGATGGAAACAGAAAACACACATGACAAAGTCCTGAGTCTGGAGGGATGATGGGGAAATCTCCTATTTTGAAAATTATTACAAATAAAAAATCTTGGTATCAGAGCAGATCTGGAGTGCTGGAAACAGAGAAGAGGATCAGAACCATGATGTACACAGAGCACCTGACACTGATGTGGATTGCAAACCCTGTGCCTCCTGTCCTTCTTCAGGGACCCAGGAAGAAAACACATGCTGCAGGGACCTGGGGTGAAGGGAACAAAAAGTAGAACTGTGGGATGCAAAGGCTGCTGGAAGTTTTCAAGCTTCACGAATACAAACAGGTCTTCTCAGTTACACTAGTAAACCATTTTCCATGTTAACTTGTTTTGGCAATTGGAGGAAATAAAATGACTCATAAGACATACACAGCAAATATTTCCATTAACCATATGTTCTTTTTCATCTTTCTGCCTTCACCAAAATTACCTCTGCATGCTATGACTGCACTGTCAAATAACACCACACTGAGCAAAAGGATAGCAGAGATTGATGAGATCATTAATGATCTCCCACCTCCCATTCTTTCTGCTAAGAGAAGGTGGCTCTCAGCAACCTGTACACAACTGATGTGGATTAACTACTGGCACCCTGCACAGAGTTTAATGGCAAATACAAGACAGTTTCCACCCTGTTCAAACTGCTCTACTGTGAGTGCTGGAGGGAGCCATCCTGGAGGCACAGACAAAGGGAAAAGCATCTCCTCAGACATCAGTAAAGAGTCAGTACATGGTCAATGAGGAACAGGCTGCACAGATAAGCCGTGGATGCCCCACCGCTGCAAGTGTTGAAGGCCAGGTTGGATGGGGCTTGGAGAAGTCTAGTCTACTGGAAGGTGTCCTTGCCCATAGCAGGGGCTTTAGCATCCCTTTAGCCCATCTTTAGCATCCCTTCCAACTCAAACCATTCTATGATACTTTACCACTTAGCCCATCACACACTAGCCATACTGGTGCTTGGAACTGGGACCAAGTTAATTCCCTTTACAGAGAGGTCCTTAGGCGTAAATTTGCTTGAAAACCAGTCAGCTGCATCCCTTATGAAAGGCACAAGAGTACCCAACAGACATGTGACCACATTTCCAGCATCTTTAATATTTTCCTTCATTTCTGTGTGAAGGCTGAAGTCCCATGAGCAGTCTGAGGCAGCAAACATCTTGTCCCCCAGATTAGTTTCAACCAAAGAGATGTTCCTCATCTGTTTCGTTAAACAACTAGAAAACACTGAGGAAAAGGGAATAATATCTCCCCTTTGGCACCAGCACTGGTTTATGATAATATAAATATTCTTCTTGAAGAACTATCTAACTTATTTCTATCTCAACTCAGTATAAGGAAAAAGTGAGATCCTTTTAGTTGGTATGTGTTATGAAGTTCACAGATCACAGAGAAAAATGGCAGCCTTAGTATGAACTTGGCATGACAAATAAATGGAAAGACAAAGCCCCCTAGTTCGAACCAGGCAAGAAATCTCAGTGAAGCTCTGATAAAAAATTGTGGCAATATGGAGCCCCATCTTCATGCAGCAAGCTTGGCACAAAAAAATAAATTGGAATCACGTGACCTCACGAAAAAGAGAGCAGTCGGTCCTGTTCCAGAGGACAATCTAAATATCTTACTTTCTGAGTCACTTGATGAGTATTATCCTAGCAAATTGTGTGCCTACCAAACAACAACAAAAAAGAAGACACACAGGAAAAGGGAAAAAATGTAACTGCTCTGCCCCCTGAATGAATGAAAAGAGCAATTAAACATGCTGTAATTAAACCACAGATCAAAACAGAACGAACGAGTCACCAAGTAGCAGTTTTATATCCTGTTCCTAGAAAGACTGTTGGCAGGCATTACAAACAAACAAACCACGCTCACATTTAAATGACATTGTTATCCTAGGAAAGTACTTTGAAATCTGGATGCTCAACAGCTAGATCATTTTCACACAAATATCCGAGTACATTTCTCTCCCTTATCTGTACAAATACCTATTAGAAGACTCTCCTCTTACCTGGACTGTTCAGAGCACAGCTCGCTCTAACATCACCCAGCATAGGTAAGATTTTTATCCTGCTGGTAAACCCCCTCCTACACATTCCCATGTGAGGAACACAGCACACCACCTCTTTCACTACCACTTGCAAATGAATCGTGACCAACATGGAAAGTGCTTTGAACTGCAACCAAAATGCCTTTTCCACCCCCAGTTCTTTTAGTAAGTTGCATCACCAGCATAACAGACCTGGCTAGCAGAGTTGCATCCTGACTTCATTGCATTAGTCCAACCACTAACACAGCACTGCCAAGCCCACCACTAAACCATGTCCCTAAGTGCCACATCTACAGGTCTTTTAAATAACTCCATGAATGGTGACTCCCTAGACAGCCGGTTCCAGTGCTTTAAAATCCTTTCCATGAAGAATTTTTCCTAATATCCAAACTAAACCTCCACAGCACAACTTGAGGTCATTTATTCTTTCCCTGCTGTTTGTTACTTAGGAAAAGAGACCAACCCCACCGGCTACAGCCTCCTTTCAGGCAGTAATAGAGAGAGATACGGTCTTCCCTGAGCCTCTTTTACCCCAGACTAACCAACCCCTGCTCCCTCATCAGACTTGTGCTCCAGACCCTTCCCCACTTCAGTTGCCCTTCTCCAGACACGCTCCAGCACCTCAATGTCTTTCTTGTAGTGAGGGGCCCAAAACTGAACATAGGATTCAAACTGTGGCCTCACCAGTGCCGAGTTCACGGGGACAATTACTACCCTGGTCCCACTGGCGACACTATTGCTGATAAAGGCCAGGATGCCACTGGCCTTCTCAGCCACCAGGAAACACAGCTGGCTCATGTTCAGTGGCTGTCAACCAACAACCCCAGGTCTCTTCCCAGCAAGCAGCTTCCCAGATACTCTATCCTAAACCCACAACATTGCCTTGAGCAACCCTTTCCTCCCATTTCTTTTATTCTACCGTCTTCCCTTGTCCAAAATTCAATCTTATTATGCTTTGCTCTCTAATGTTCACACTATCATCAGTCACCTACTTGCTGCATATGAAATGCCCAAATCTCTTATATCTGAGATTAAAAACATAATTTTCATTGTCATCGGCATAATTCTTGAAGCTGGAGTTAAAGACCACAGCAAAGTAAACGAAATCCCTAGAGAGCTATTCTTTAGCAGGCCTTTAGCAGACAGAAGATGGCTTAATCTTTCACAAGCCCCCTATTTCATTCTCTGGCTACTAAGTCCCTAGCAATGTTGAGGAATTTTTAAGCTAATATATTATAAACAACAGCAGAAAGGTTAACAAAAGCAACGCTGATGTTAGAATAAATCATAAAATTTAGCAAGAAAAGCATGATGTACTGTGCAATGAAAAAGAATAGGAGGCAGAAAAGAAAAAGAAAACTACTCTGAAAACAATGCAGGAAAAAATAGCACAGAATCTATTTTAGAAACTGGAAATATCCCAGGAAAGACAGCAAATGAAAGTCCAATTTACTGCCTCAAAAATGTATTGAATAAAAAATGGGCTTCAGTCCACACACTTAGGCCACGTGAAGAGCAAGTAAGAAAAATCAAGCTGTGGCAGGAATAGGCAAACAAGCAGATTGCACTTAAAAACAGGTGCTGAAAACATCTGAAATGGTCACTAACTGCCAGTGTTGGCAGTTAGCTCATGTGCAGTGACCCTCCTGTGCAGTGACAACACCGTACATTTCTACTGTCTTACATAAAATCAAGTGCACTTGACTTGCTGATCTTTCATCTGGGCATATAAAAACCCCTGACTGAAACTGCTGGGACCACACCCACGCCTTTGTAAAAGCAAAGACATGGCAGCACAGGTATTCTTTTCTTTCTAGCTGGTACAAACAGGAAACTAAAATTACTCCAGGGTTCTCTTGCCTGCTGATGCATCTCAGTCTCCAATACAAGACTCTTAGACCATGAACAGAAAATTCTCCTCCTTTCCTTCCTTAGCCCTGAACTATGTAATTATAATTCTCAAATAAAGTGTAGGTATGACAAAGGTGAAAAGTAATCGCAAAGATTACACTTTAATAGTGGACTCTGGAGAGCTTCACAGTTCCTCAGTGCAAGTATGCATCTCCATGGCTTCTGGAGACACTGGGATAAGTTCACTTCAGAGAAATTTCAGTACCTTGGGTTTTTTCCACTGGAAGAAGCAGAAGGAGATGAGCTGCAGTGGGTGGCATTAACTTGCCTAGTTCAGGCACAGGAAGCTAGCCTTTGGAGCATGTTGCAGAATACACTTGCCCATTCTGCTTGTGTTAGGCACAAAGGTGTCCTACAGACAGCACAAGCGGAATTAGGAGCCATAATAAAAGAACAAGTAGGTTGATCAGAGGCGTTGATCCAACTCTGCAATAAGAAATGCTAAAGAGGCACATATTTGGAAGCACAACCCCTTTCCAGAAATATTGGTAGCAAAAGGAGGATTTACATCCAGATGTCAGTCTGGACTGAGGAAGTTGCTGGTCACTACAATCACTGAGGCTCACACTTGCAGAAAGGATGTAAGCGAAAGAAGCTGAGATGGCAATGTTCACCTTGCTCACCTTTTGATCTAACACTAAGTAATTGCACAGCCATTCAAGTGGTAAAATTTAATTTAGTGTCTTTGTTCACTCTCGGGTCAAAATTACAACTCCCTCTCCCCTAAGAAGGTGGCCCAGGCAGAAGGCAAGTAGCTAGAAAAGAAATGCAAAATTCAAGAGACCAAAGAAAAAAGAAAAGAAAGTATGAGTCTAATTCCTGTGAAAAGGAGCTTGAGCTTTCATTACTATACCAAAGTCCTGGAATTTTCTTGATATTTTTCCATTAAAAGCTAGGAAAGGGCAGCAGCATAGCAGTAGGATTCATCTAAGCAAATGTAGATATCGACACCTGAGCTAATTCCATATAATCCATTTACAGCCCACAGAGAGAAACACACTTTCAGGAACAGTCAGCTCATTCTGAAGTAAAACATCTGAGCTCTGCTAAATACATTTGGAGAGATTAGTTCTGTTATAGAGTGTCTGGCAACTTGTTCAGTGAAAACCACCTTTTTCAGTGGGGGAAGGTCTTAAACATACAGGAGTGTTATCAGTTACAGGGGGTGGGTACATCTCATTCTTAAACCCTCCCCTAAGCTCTTACACTCCCCATTAGACACAGAATTACCACCGCAGATCTGACTTTAGCTCATAAGTTTATCCGTGCACAAACACTTCTGGCAGACAAAATCAAATGTCTAAGCATGGCAGCATTTACCTTCAGACGAAAGCTTGTATGTTAAACTAAAGCATGCTCTCTGCAGTGAAATAAGTGCTTAGTACACACGAGTATAGAGTTGTATACATCAGTAGTTAAGAAGCCATCAGCTTTATTTAGCTTTATTCACATAATGAATATAACAAGCTTCTTTTAACACTTTCTGTTAGAGGATAAGTTGAATGAAAGTCCTTTCTCACTCCATTATATGAAAACAAGTAAATGCATTTAAATCCCTTACTTTGTTTTCTTACTAGAAACACCCCTCTGGTGTCAATTTTGCCATATTTCTCGGGTACTGTCCAAGTGTTAATATTAACAGCATTAACAGACGGAGGATGTTGACTATACTACAAAATCACTTTCTCCCACATTTCTTACATGAATAAAAAGGCACTACTAAAAAATTCAGGTTAAATAAAAATCACTTTTCTAAAGCAAGTTTCATACCAAGGTTATCATTCCTCAGTCTTCAGATGTAAAAAAACAACTAAAAAAACAAAACAAAAACCAAAACAAACAAACAAACCCTACAAAAACAAAAAAAACCCCACACCAAAGAGCCCCAAATATTTATCCTGTTCCATGCATCACATGAAATCTACTACAAAGACATTTCTGTCCTTTTTCTGATTTAATTTTTAAAATACTACGGTTTTTCTCTAGTCACTGGTGATCCAACCTGCATTTCAAATAAGACTTATTTATACTCTGGGATTCACTATTTTATCTTACATTTACCAACAATTTTAATGAACCATAGCAACAGGCAAATTTTTCTTTGTAGTTTCTCTGGAACTGTCAAATATTGTAGACACCTTTTCTTGAAAACCTCGTCTTGCAAGCTATAATATTTTAATAATATTTTTCATTTACTGGACCCTAAAGAAGAACAAAACTACAGCACAAAGACACATTTTATACTTTGCAAAACATCCGGCAGTGACTAACTTGTGCAGGAACATTTGCATACTACTCAGTAAGCATTTGGTATTTGACAAACAGCAGCACTACATGAACATGAGGTTTTTTTAAGGATCAGGATAAGCAAACTTTGAAGGTGAAGCCAATGAAGTCATTGTGCAATGCAGAACATGCTTCCCTGTCAGCTGGAAATAAGTAACTGCATGTTTGTTCTGCTCTAAGGTAACAGCAGTTCATTAATCTATCAGCAGTGCAAGTGAAATTTTAAAATAGTTTATAAATACATCAGATATTCAGAATGAGACGCACCACATCTCAGAGACTTGGGCAAAACTATCATAACAGAGAAACATTCGACCAGCTGACAAAGATTTCTGTGAAAGGTAGCAGTCACATTGCTGGTTGAAAGTCATTCTATAGATAAATTCATGATCCCAAACAAAGAATTCTACAACTTTAACCCAATTAGCACAGAATTTGAGAGTTCTTTTAAATTGTTTCAGAGCTAGTAGCAACTTTTTGTCCATTATGTCTTAAGAAACCCAGGAAGCATGTGAGAATAGAAATTTAAGAAGCAGAATTGTTCAAGGCAGTTATCTGACAAAGTGCTAGGAGTACATAAAAACACACAGTGTGGGTTTTCCCCAACTTCCTTAAGTCTAGACCTAAAATGAAGACGACTTTAGACTTAAAGCAAGCCACTTATGACCTCTTGAGAGCTGGTAACCAAATCATGTACAAAGTGAAGATTCACATAAGTTTCATTCCTTGAAATGCCCAACTCTTAAGTATGAATTTCTATGAGCAAACTCATGTTTTGACCTGTTAACACTATTAAAATATTCATCCCCATTAACATAATTCTTTAATTGCAAGAAACGGTTGTAACTGTGGGGCTGTTGCAGGTTCCCAAGGGAGCCAAGACTGTTACCTTTGGGGTCGACATTATCTCCTGTCTCTCCAGGCAGCCTCAAAGGCCCAGAGCCCTCTGCCAGACTGGCAGCACCGCTGCCTCTCCTGTTGCCTCTCGGTAACTCAGTCTCAGCTGCTGGCAGCCACCTCACACTACTTTTGATCTGAGCTAGAAAGTAAGACAAGGGTAACAGCTTGAAGGGACACTGGATTTCTAGCTACTGTTTCCGTACTGCCTGCCATCACTCAATCCTCATGTCTGAGGTCTACAACCTACACAACCACAGGTAGATACTATCAGGATCTGGGAAGAACTTGGTGGCTTGGGCAGCAGACAGAAGGAAAATATGTCACAAAGTAATCCAAACATGCAACAGTATCTGAAGACATAACACTTCGGCAATCAACTCCCCATGTAAGACAAAACAGACAGAAAGGAAGGTGAACAAACCTGGGCAGTAGAAAATATGCTTATGCATGGCCAATGGTATCACTCGAAGTGACAGTGATCACCAGCTGCTGTTTCAGAATGAGGATAAAGAAAACCCATGGGACATGTAACAAAATTATCTGCCCCCAGGTTAGCTTTAAATCGCCTTTTTACGTAGAGCCTGGCTTAACATAAAAGCAAGAAAGTTCTTGTTCTTAGTTTTATTTCTAAATATTTTCACTACAACTCAGCATTCATCAGTTTCTAACTATTTTTGAGCTCTGGCCTCAGCAATAATTTACAGTAACCAGTTGCAGTCATGGAACATGTGAAAGGCATCTAAAGCTCAATTACTTTTGAGTTCCATTCAATGCACCATTTTTCTGGTTTTACAATATAAAAGGAATGCAAAATTCTAGGAGCCTTGCTTTGAATACTTTTTAAAATCTCCTCTGAAGTTAATACTATAAGCTGTCATACAGTCTTCCTTCCTCTATTTTCTGTATTATCTTTCAAGATGGAGCTGCCACTGCTGAGCACTAAAATCAAGATAGAAGCAAACAAGCAAACAACAAAACAAGAGGTAGACACACATACTCAAAATAATATATGCCCCAAGTTTTAGTATGATTCTTAGCCCATTCCTCAAGCTATCTGGTGTTTTGTTAATTTTAAAACTCCATGCCCACGTTAATAGATGTGCTTTCCTGACTTATCACAATACTACCTAGAGTATTATGTTGAGCTAACAGCTAATTTTAAATACTCTGGGATGTATTTGTTATAAACATTTTCTTTTACATTTTCCTGCATACTTACAGCTCTCATCATTTGCAGTTTTGTTGCCCATTGGCAACACTATTTTATCCACAGCAGTATTTCCCCTTAGGCTGAATTAGCCATCTTATACCTAGTTCTTTTTAAAAATAATTCATGTTCTTCTGGTTTCTTGGCAAATGAGATTAACTGCCCATGTTATTTAAAAAAAAAAAAAGAAGAAATTAGGAATTCTACTTTTTTTTATACTACAGTGACCAATAAAAAACAATCTCTTTTTCTAACCAGCTTCTTGTTATTTAATCAGTTTAAGGTTTATGATGGTGCTGTCCCTCTGAACAGACAACCACTATGGATGCTGACTCACATTCAGAGTTGACTTGGCTTGAGTGATGCACCCCATCACACTCCTCCCGCCCTCTGCCAGGGAGGGGTGTCAGGGCTGAACAGAAAGCAAAGCCACTCTTCAGCAAGTCCTAACTTAAAATCAACAGCAAGAACACAGACCACTGGCAACATCAGTTTGCATTAACATGCTGGGCTGTAGGCTGCAAAGGCTAAAAACATACTCTGTGCCTCACCTCATTCCTCCTGCCACAAAGAATAACATCAAAGAAAGGGCTGGGCATGAGAGTTACTATCTGGGTCATGCCACATAAGGTTGCTCTGGAACGCCAAGTCAACCACTTTAATCAGTGACCTCCTTAAAGAGACTGCATCTGTATGTAAGCATATGTCAAACATAAGCCATCCATCTTTGCTTCAGAAGAACTATCCATGCTTTCAAAAGAAAACAGAGCATTTCTCTCTGGAGTGTAACTACTACAACTATTAGAACTACGACATCACAATTTCATGAAGTTTATCAAAACTAGATGTAAAAGCTCCTTGCTTTTGATTTCCTAAATATTTGCTAAAGTGTTTAAAACATGCTAGTCACTCTGGTTACCATTTCTTTACTCAAATACATACTTGTATTTTTTTACCAGCTGTACTTCTAAGCTTTTCCAGAAAGCCACACTAATATCTAATCCAGGCAACCCAGCATGCTTCCACATTACTAACCATGTTCCACATCATTTCCTAATATGTCAGTTTTACCATATTTCACCTTTATTGCCAGAAAGGCAATAGAATCAAGATATCACAAATTAGCCTAATAATGACACCTTATGCCAAGAGGTTATTTAAGTTCCCAGCAACATACTGATTTTAATCATTACATTGTGGCTGATGATTTTAGCCATCCATGTTTCCTCAATTTTTCTTCTTTTTACATGACATTTCTCAGTCCGCATGCTCTGCAAATCCACCTTGGACTTTTCAGCTTCCTTCTTTCTACTGCTAGCTGTGAATACATTCTCCTCCTGGCCTTCAGCAGGGTTAGATTTCCACCTTTCTACCTTCCACAACTAGATTTCCACAATTTCTACTCGACATACAAATCGACACTTAGCCCTTAGGCTTATTGTCACCATCCTAGTCCCATTTGTCTAACCTGCATTCAGAGACATCTACTAGCTTTGTGAACATGCTTCATCATCTAGGACATAGTGCTTTCATTCCTTGACTTACAATTACTCTTTCTGGTCTCCCCTTTAAAGGTTAGGTTTTCCAAAAGCTCCCTTGTTGCCATATCAATTTTTCTTACCTGCTGCTAAACTTTCTTAACCTTCATACACACTGTTAACATGTTAGGTAAGAGGTCAGCTAATACTATCTGCTACAGATTTTGTCTAAGCTTGAATACAAACTTCAAGGTATAATTCTGCCACTTAATGGAAGTGTCTTTTGCAAAGTAAGGCATTCACATGGCCACTTTATGCCAGCGTAAACTGGTTCCCTTTCGAGTACCACCTCCAGGCCATACTGGGAGGGGGGTTAAATGTTCCTTTTTATTGTTGTGGCACCCCACCACACAGCTCTCCACCTTGGATGCTTTATTGCAATATATTGTTGATAACTGCAAGAACACCACATTGCATGTTCTGGAATCAAACTAAAATTTCCACACTTTATCATTCACTAATTAATACAGCTTTTGTGAACGATCGCAGTTCATTCTCAGGAGGAAACCTTTATAATCCTGGTAGTCATTAATACTAAAAGGCAATAAATGTGCCCTGGCACTGGTGCTCCTAGATAGCTGTAGATGAGTTGGAAAACAGCCAGGGTAGTACCAGAGGGACACTGAGTTGAGTAGGAAATGAAGTGTTTATTCACACACAAACTTAAACAACCAGCTTTATTCAGCATACTACTGGTTCAGGACAACTGTTAGGATATAAAAATGGTATAGCCCTAGACAACCAGAAAAACTGGCAGAGCTTCATGCTGATAACCACCATTTTCCTGGAAAAGAGGATTTTCAAGGTTAGGATAGGTAAGGTACAACTCACTTGCTACCCATTCTCCAAGTATCAACCAAGCCTGTGAGTTCAAGGGTATAAGCAGCATTTTTCTCCAAAGTACTAAGGCCCAAAATGATCATAATGGAAAGAAACTTAATAAAAACCAGAGCTGTTGAAACACAGGAACCTTGAAAAATAGGCCTCCTCACACTTAGAGAAATTGTTTGTTTTCTCCAGACCACTAGACATCAACGTGGCCAGAATTTCTACCCTAGTTCAGAGAAATTCTCTGCTGCTTGGGCTTTAAGAGCTTTGTTTAGCTCTTGGGGAATATATGAGAGACTGACAAATGCTAAGAAATACTAAGAAATACCTGTTAATGCTAAAATGTTGGTCGAGGTTTATATATGAGTTGAAGCAAAGGAAAGTTCATTGAGAGAAAAAAGGGGAGAGGAGAAAGGGTAATGAAATAGGGTGGAAATATCAACTCAGTGTTATGAACAGCCAAAGACCTCGCCATCCCACAACCGGAACACTATGTTCTTACTGCAAGGCTGGAGGCAATTAAAAAAATACACACACCTTTTACAAGTTTTATTATTTCTGAATGGTTTAAACATTTGGAACCAAGCAGATGATTTTACTGAACTCAAGAAACATCAATAGCCAACCATCAAATACTGCTGCACTCCCCTGCCCCATCATCAGTGCTCAAGTAGGGAGCAATGAAGAGCCTGGAGCACACTGGCAGGGTGCAGCACACAGGATGGATGATCCCCACAGTGCACACTGCAGTCCCAGTGCAGACTGCCTGCATCAGGACATACTCCTGGAATGCAAGTTCAGCTCCCTCTCCAGCCATACACTTGCATTTCCTCCCAGACAAGCACAACAGAGATTGTCCTGTGAGGATACCAGAGGACACTTGTCCCAAATACAGCAGATAACATGAAGTCCTGAACACCTCCATCAACCCCCAGCTGTCATAAACATGGAGGAACAAGAAGCATTGGACGGCCCAGAGAGGGACCTTGATGTTAAAATGGGCATTTCCAAAGAACTGCAAGACACGTAGCTTTGAGGCAGCAGTGAGCACACAGCCACAACACTCTTCATCAGGTTATCTATTCATCATCTTCCCATCATCTGCCCCTTCTTGACAGTTCAGTAGCTCCTGTCCTCTGCTTTACCCCACACAAAGGAATTCTTTCTGTCATTGTGATCTGGAGTAGACAGCACAGACTCACAAAATCATGCTTGACTAACCCAACTGGCTTCTACAATGAAACAACTATATGGATGGATGAGGGGAGACCAGTGGGTATTGTGAGCCTTGACTTTAGCAAGGATTTTGACATTGTCTCTCACAACATTTTCATAGACAAATTCAGGAAACGTGGACTGGATGAGCAGACAGTGAGGTGGAACAGCAGATCCCAAAGGGTCATAATCAGCAGCACAGGGTCTAGTTGGAGGACTGTCACTAGCAGTGTCCCTCAAGGTTCTATACTGAGCACAGTATTGTGTAACTTATCCATCAATGACTTGGATGAAGGGGCAGATGCCTCTGCAGCAAGTTCATTGCCAACACAAACCTGTGAGGAATGGCTGATGCCCCAGAGGCTGTGCAGCCCTTCAGAAGGACCTCCACAGGTTGGAGAGATGGGCAGAGAGGAACCTTCTGAAATACAACAAAGGCAAATGCAGGATGCTGCACCTGGAGAAGAATAACTCCACAGTGCAGCACAGGCTGGGGGTGACCTGCTGGAAAGAAGCTCTGCAGAGAAAGGACCCGGGGGTCCTGGTGCACAACAAGCTGTCCACGAGCCAGCAGTGGCCCTGTGGCCAAGAACGCCAATGGGTGCATTTTCAGCAGGCCAAGGGAGGTGATCCTGCCCCTCCACTCAGTCCCAGTAAGGCCACATTTGGAGCGTTGTGTCCAGTTCTGCGCTCCTCACTACACGACAGACATGGAGCTCCTGGAGCGGATCCAGTAGAGGGCAGCAAAGATGATTAACGGACTGGAGCATCTCTCTTAGGAGGAAAGGCTGAGGCCTGCTCAGTCTCAAGAAGAGAGGACTGAGAGGGGATCTCATCCATATATATAAGTACCTGAAGGGAGCGTGCCAAGAGGATGAATCCAGGCTCTGCTCAATGGTGCCAGGCACTAGGACATGAGGCAATGGGCAGAAACTGATGCACAGGAAGTTCCACCTGAACATGAGGAAGAACTTCTTTACTGTACAAATGACTGTGCATTGGAACAGGCTGCCCAGAGAGGCTGTGGAGTCTCTCACTGGAGATATTCAAGAACTGTCTGGATGCAATCCTATGCAATGTGCTCTAGGATGACCCTGCTTGAGCAGAGAAGTTGGACCAGATGACCCCCTATTTTTCCTTCCAATCTGACCTATTCTGTGATTCTGTAACCTAAATGTCAGCTTTGGGATGCGTTCAGAAGAGAACATATCAAGCAGTGGGCACTAATAATTGTACATGTCTATCAGGTAACTGTTCTTACACTAGACAATAACAGCTTGAAATAATCCCAAACAAGAGAAAAGAAATTCATGGTGTCAAAAACTCAGGAAGACCCTGAGCTACAAAGATGGGTGCAGGGAGAGTATTCTGAGAAACTCTTACAGCTTCTGCAGATCTCTGAAGTTGGCCAAGGTAAAGTGCTGATGGATCGTTGAATAAAATATAACTTCCATCTTAAATGCAATGATGGCGTCACACACAACTCACTCTGACATTTATAACATTCAGCAAAACAAATGCACCACACAACAACACTGCCATGGAGCTTCTGTCACTGAACATCATCTCACACCAGTCACAAGAATTTCCACCAACATTCCTGGTTCTTGTACACTTGTACTTGCACACTTGTCCTGAAATAAGCCTTTAACACTCTGACTTGGAAGTAATACCAGAAGCTTTTCCTCCAGTTCTGCACCATCCAAACTGTGTTGGAATTCAATAAAGTCTCCTACTGAAAGCATACTGCTCTTCCTTGATGGAGGCACATGGTCCAACAGAACCTCCATAATTCCTCGGAAGGCTGAGCTTTGCATGGGGGTCTCAGGTGTTCTGTAGCTCATCTGTGCCTGGAGAGCAGTGTCCCAAGTTCCGTTTTTCCATTCCATATGGCATTCTGTCACCTCTTTCAGATGAGCAGTGTCACTAGAAAGAGACAGAAGTACAGTGTTTTCCTGTCTTGGATCACGTTGGATCATGAGATGTGGAGTCTACCTAAAACTGGCATTAACAGTACAAATATAAAAGCACACTGAGATGAATTGACATGCCAGCTCAACACACATAAAAGTGTAAAGTCACCCCATAGAAAAACTAACAAAATAGGAATAGTTATGAGATAATTACTTCCAAGGTAAACTTCACTTCTTAAACAAATAACTGAAAAGCACATGTGGATATGGCACATTGACCTTAACATCAGATTAATCTACAGTGACAGAAGTGTAGACCAGATGAGTTTATTCTGCATTAGAGACTTATTTGCCATGAAGTCAGCACAAGAATGATCCCCTGCTACTTAGTTTCTCCAGATTTAACCCTGTTATGCTGTATGACAATATCAGCTCCAAGCCACTGGAGTCTACTTTAAATAAATGAGTTAATTTGGTGTCTAGAAACATGAGTGTAGAACTTCCATCATAGTCAAAAATGAAACAAGCACAGAAGAAATACACCAAGTTCTAAAGTTTACTAGCTATGCTTTTATTCTCCAATAGTCAGTTGCTAAGTTAAAAATGCAGCATTTTACTAACAGGTGGTGGATTTATGGCTTTGACATAAACGTTTTGGTTCCGTCCCTAGATGCATGAGGAAGGCATTATTATATACTTACATTCCACACATACACAGTCAGGTCAGCCTGCATTAAGGTGTTAACTTCTTGACTGATTCAGAACAGCAGTTAAAATTTCTTATTCACAAAGGAAAGGGTGTGAAAAGGCACTCAGGCTTGCAGAGCAGATGAAAAGTGTTACCTCTGATGAGCTGATACTGCTTTAGGGCAGAAGAAAGCTTCCAGTATCAATATAGCCACACACTAATATGTTAATGAAGAAGATGCAGCAATATATAATATGAGAATAAACTCCACCCACCCAGCATTACAGACACTACCAGCATTATACCAGAACTTGGCCATTTACGTAAGAGGACATCCCATGAATTAATCTTTTTTCACTGAAAACAGATAATATATCTCATGTACAGTATCAGTTATTATATTTAAAGTGAAGCAATGTTTGACAGTACTTCCATATCACATTTATCATCTACTTTTAATACTAACCAATCTACTGTGGATATTACAAGTTACTGCAATGTATCACAACTTTACCTAAGAATCACACGAAACCCTGCAACTTCTGACCAACAGTATACAAACATGCTTGATACCAAACATTAAATACAAGAAAAGTCAATCACATTAACAGAATGCCGTTTCACTAGCTTTTCATTGGGAACATAGCTAATCTTGAGCTTGAAAGTCTGTCAAATTCCATGTCATTAGATGCACAGTTGCCTTTGCTTGTCACGTATCTTTCTCCCATACTGATATTCCACAACAGTGTAAGTCAATTTTAATTGTTAACTTCTTCAGAGAATGGGAAGAACCCTAGAGCTTAATGTATTGCTTTCCAGAGGTATTGGAATGACAATAAAAAAACACAAACATAACCTAGTGAAAACAAATTATTTCATTATCCAAATTAATTTGAAAAAATGTGTTAGGTGTCTAGAAGATTCAGGAAAAATACAGCATCTTATAAAATATACCTTCCTGCTTTGAGGCATGGTCGCTCTAAAGACTTTTTTTTCAAGTCTACAATGTAGGAACAGGTATTCTCTACTGAAAATAAAACAAACTATAAATGGTGTGCACAGATTTTCCTTAAGCTGCCTGCCATTAACCTAAGCACTCATTAAAAAGACAGAAAAGGGGAGAAAAGATTCAGAAAAATGAACCTCCTACCAAGCATCTGCATCACACTGTGTCTTTCTTTAAATCATTTAAACCCCAGCCAACATGTGAAGAATGTTTTTGTTGCCACACTCCCAACAAACACAACACATTCATGGTGTAATTAAGCAACAATCTTCCAGGCTAGGTCAGTCTGTCAAGGTAACTGTCAAGAATCAAAGATGATAAAGAAGTTTGAGCTGGAGTGAGAGCATGGACTGGAAATCCACACAAAACACACCTGCTGTTTTCAAGACCACCTTTAAGCATGATCTTCACCAGCAAGATTTTGATGTAATTTTGCTGAAAAGACACACAAAGCATGTGTACTTGGATTACTTCAATTAAGAACAAATCAAACACCACACTGCTAAGAAAAGCCTGCAAAAATCGATGAGCTAATGCAGCCTAGCACACTTTGGAAGATGCCATTCACCTCCGGGAGAGGTTCTCCCATTCACACACCAGGGAACCTGGCAAACCAGTGAGTGTTTTGCGTAGTCATGTGTAAAATTAGATCTCTGTTGTGCAAGCTAACATTCTACTAATATTTTCATTCAAAAGAGACCAAGTGCTTAATTAACATTTATACCGATTCTTAATCTATTTACTGACACAAAAGAGGGGGTGACTCGATAGCACAGTTCCTTAAACACACCCTTAAATACAGATATAGTTCTTGCTCCCCTCTGCCATTTTTTTACTATTTAAATTTGCAACTTCTACCAAAAATAAAAACTCTCTCAAAAAACCCCAATAAAACAAAAAACCAAATAAAAACAAACAAAAAATATCCCAAGCAAACAAAAAAGCCACCACAACATATGTTTGTTAGAACCAGGAGAACAAGTGATAATTGTTCCTTCCTGTGATAATTTGTTCCAGTTTGCAGTTTTGCCTTTGGAAGCAAGCAGAGGCAAACAAGATGCAGTACCACAGCACACTGCAGGATGATCTGTATCATTATCTTAATTTTGCATCTAAAAGTACAGTAATATGGTTGTAATGACAGCTCTCAGCCATCAGAAGTTCCAGTTAAAATCATATATTGGGTTGCTGCGGTGGACTTGGAGGGCATTGAGTTAATATATTTCATAGTAGCTGGTATGTGGCTTTGTTCCGGATTTGTGCTCAAAACAGTGTTGATCATCCTAGAATGGTCTGGGTTGGAAGGGACCTTAAGGATCATCTAGTTCTAACCCCCTGCCATGGGTAGGGACACCTCCCACTAGATCAGCTTGCTCAGAGCCACATCCAACCTGATCTTGAACACCTCCAGGTAATGGAGCAGCCACAGCTTCTCTGGGCAACCTGTGCCTGTGAATACCAGGTTGCTTTTGTTATTGCTGAGCAGTGCTCACACAGAGACAAGGCCTTTGCTGCTCCTCACCAACCCCACCAGCAAGAGGGCTGGAGACGCACAAGGAGTTGGGAGAGGACACAGCAAGGACAGCTGACCCCAAATGACCTAAGGCATATCCAGACCCAATGGTGTTGTGCTCAGCATGTAAAGCTGGGTCCATAAGAAGGAAGACTAGAATATTGGGAACGTTGGCCTTTGTCTTCCCAAGTCACCCTTACATGTGATGGAGCCCTGCTGTCCTGATGATGGCTGAACACCTGCCTGTCCATGGGAAGTGGTGAATGAATTCCTCATTTTGCTTTCCCCAATAAACTATCTCTATCTCAGTCCACTGGTTTCCCCACTTTTATCCTTCCGATTCTCTCCCCCATCCCACCAGCATGGAGTGAACGGCTGCACAGGGCTGAGCTGCCAGCTGGGGTTAAGCCACAGCAGTTGCTCTTTAACAAACCCTACAAGAAACTATTTACTTTCTGAGCAAATTTTGTGAGTTAACACTGTCACCGTCTTGACAGGCACTCAACTTTACTCCTTCCTAAGACATTCAAGATTGTCAAAATTGCAACCCAAGTCACAACATTGTACTTAAAGCAATAATAAGCACCCATAAAGGCAAGATAATTATTCTTCGCAAAGTAAGATCTTCACCAGATAACTATAGGTCTCATTACCTTCTTTCAATGGTTGTAACTTTCAAATGAGCCACCAGCCAGAAAAATTAAGCTATCTTATCACGGAGTTTTTGTAAGAAGCAGACTATTTCCAGGTCTATCAGTTTATCCCACTATTCAGTAGCAATGGGTGAAATCAACACCACACATTCTTATTTTCCCAATCAAGTATGTTTTCTATTACCCACTAAATCCCAACCTGTGTACAACTGGTTAAAGCGTCTAATATAACACAGGTTAATTTGATATCTCAATTAGTCAGACTACTATTGAAAAATATTCATACCTGAGCACTGCTGTCCTTACTATTTGTCTTGAAATTCTTAGTTAAGGAGAGTTAATACAGCAAAGTTCAAGTGCCCTCTATGCGATAACAAAAATCTAAAAACTCTCTAAGAAATAACTGACAGCATCCTAGCTGACAGCATCTGCTCAGCATCCCTTGCTGTGCAGGAAGGTTATACCTTGCTTCCTTAATAATGGGCAAGTACTTTGTTCTAATTATTAACAGGAAAGAAAACACAACTGTTATACAACTACTGAACAACACTCAAACTTAAGCTCCTCATTTTCCTTGGGGCTCCTAATGTAAAGGAAGTAACTTCTGGCATCTCCCAAGAGTAACTCTTCAGACAAGACAATATAGGCCATGTTTAAAAAAAAAACACAGACAAAAAACCCATAAACCCTCTTTTTAAACTGCAGAGCATCAAAACAGTTTTAAAGATAATTAAGAAAACCCTCAAACTATTGATTCCCATCCTTGATTGCAAAATTAATATGAAAAGGAGTTACAAATAGGGGGAATGTGGTAGCTGAGATTTAAAACTTGTTCCACTTTCTAAAAGATTCAGGAATAAAACCCAAACACTTTGAGGTTCTGTAGCTATTTCCTTAGATTTTGTATGTCACTGCAAATCTACTGTTGGGAAATGCTGGTATCAAAAGTGAAACTAACTGTATATTACAAACTGAAATCAAAATCCCTTTTGCATTCCAAGGAAAATTACACAAAGTTGTAAATCACAGATGTTCAGAAAGAAAAGAATCCCTTCAGTTTTCAACCAGTGTTCAGTAATTTTTTTACTTGTACCCTTAAAAACACCACCTTGAGGACTACTTGAAGCAAAAATCACATAGACAAATCTGCAGCCATTTTTCCAAAAGTATAAAATAAAACAGGTAACAGGTACCAGCACCACAGACCAAGTCCAATGAGTCGATTTTATCAAGGGAAAAGATATCCAAGACATCCACCAGTTATCACATAAAGCATCAAGAATTATCCAAGTTTGTTTTTCACACCTCCACACTTTCTTTCTTTGAGATGAGAATTATCTCTACAATTACATCACCTACACCAGGCACAAGCAAAGAACCCAGTACTTCAGACATTACATTTTCAGAAGCTCCCATTTGGGGGGGCTGTTCTACAGCTAGGAGAACAATCTCTCCCCTGCCAAACAGGTAGGGTAATCCAAAGAAAAATTTTAAATTTTGACAAGTATCAAATCAACCCATAAAGCAAACTCCGTAAAACAAGTAATTTCAAAGCTTTTTAGAAAAGAGTCATGCAGTAAACACCACCCTGTTGATGACCCCATCAGGCAATTAAAAGTCACCAGGAATTATGGTATTTAGGTTTTTTAAATAAAATGTATATTCTTAAAACACAGACCCCTATCTCACTCTTTCAGTTTAATTTATTCTGCAGTTTACACAACTAAATCACTCTTACACATCCACTCACTTCATGCAACACAGTAAAAGCATCAGCTTTCTTTGCAGATAACACTTTAAAATTACGATTTTCACTAAAAATTCAAACTTTTTAATGTGTTGGGGGGTTTAATAAGTTTTGCAACAGTTTAACAAAACAACGTTTTTTCTAATAAGTCCTTTATATAACAAGAGGTACGGGAGTGGTGGGGAATTGAATCTAAATATATATTTTCCACGAAGTTAACCCTGTTTCAAGAAGTTTGTAGATTTCAGCCGTCTATTTCATATTGACAGACAACATGAGGAGAAAACATAATCATCTTAGACTATTTCAGCAGAGGCTGTTGTGAATTCACAGACAGGACACCTGCGCTCAGCAAAATGCAACTTCCTTTATATGAGGAAACACCCAGACGCCGATTTTATCACATCCCCCCTTTCCCCGCCCCAGACGGGGTGGGCTTGGTGGGGAACGAGGCGAGAGCGAGCGCGTTTTGGGGGAAAAGCAGGGGCTGCCGGACCAAAAGCAGCCCTGAGCCGGGCTTCTCCAGCAGCAGGAAGTTTCCAAGGGGCCTTGCCGAGCACGCGCCGTGAGCTCCACGGGCTCCCTATGTGGCAAGAGTGCAGAGGCAACAACCAAACGAATAAGAGACAAGAGATCAAGAGCAACAAGCTCCCTCCCCTCTGTATTCCTGCGGCCGCCTCCACATAGCCCTCCTTCCCCAGGCTGCTCTCTTGGCCCGGGCCCTCACGCATCCATCGCGGGCAGCTGGGATTAGAGAGTCTGGCGACTAAACCTGCTACTGGAGAGGGAGGAGAGTGCAGGAACAGCTCGAAAGCAAACAGCGGAGTGCGTAACCCATCCCTCCATCTCGCACGTCTCAGGTGGCGGCGGGGGACCAGCAGCGAGCAGCCACAGCTTGTCCCCCCCGCAACTGGAAGAAGGGATGGGGGAGGAGGCGGGGGGGAGAAGAGAGGGATGGAGGTGGCACACAATGGCTGTCTGTGTTTGTGGGGATGAGACGGCCCACAACAGCAGCCGGGAGGGTGGGCCGAGGGCTTCTCCGTGCCCCCCATTCCTCATCCCTCATACACCGAGAGGAAAGGGGGGAGGGGTGGGCACCGGGGATCAGGACATTCCCCTGTGTTTGTATGTGTTGTGTGCGTGTGTCCCCTTCTTGTTGCGGGGAAGAGGTAAAAATGGACAGAGATATTGGGGGGGGGGGGAAGGCTATGAAGCGGCCCCCAAGCTATGGGGAAGGGAGGAGGTGAAAGATAGACTAGCTGCCAGCGCCAAGCCGAGCGAAAATAGTTATTTCGGCTTATCCCTCGTTTCTGCAAGGAGTCCCACCCGCACAGAGCTCGGGAACGAACCCAGGGAAACGGGGGGGGAGGGGGGAGGGAGGGACAGAGGGGGGTCACAGGCGGCACTGAGAGGGAGAAGAGAGGAGGGGGAAGTCCCCCACCTTCTTCCCGTACCCGCCGCGGGGGGAGGCAGCTCTCCCCCCACCATACACACACAAATAGCTGCTCCCCCCCGGAAAAAAGCAGGGAGAGAGGGCTCCCCTCCCCCCGGGAATCCCAGGCCCCTCCTCTCCCTCGGCGCGCTCCACCCCCGGGGCCGGGAGGAGGCGGGGGGGGGACAGCCCCGGCCCCCCCTCCGCCCCCCGGGTCCCCCTCAGCCGGCCGCCCTGGAGCGGGCGGGCGGGGGAGGTATCGGAGTCGCTCACCCTGGTCTCCGGGCTCCTGCGGCGGCTGCAGGACGCGCTCCAGCTCGGGGAAGGGCAGCTCGGGCAGGTCCAGCAGGGCCCCGTAGCGCTCGAGGAAGGAGCAGACAACGGCGAAGTTGGGCCAGGAGCCCGGGCAGCGCGGGCCTGCCGGGGCAGGGGGCGGCGGGGATGGGGCCGGAGGAGCCGCCGCCGCCGCCATCTTGGACCTGGGGATGGAGAAGGAGCTGGGGAGGGGGAGGGAGGAGGGGGCGCTGCCGGGCCGAGCCGCCACTATCCCACAATGCACCGGGGGACAGGGGAGGGCAGGGGGCGGCGGCCAGAGCGGCGCGAGCCGGCTCCCCTCCGCCGCGCGCGGTGAGGGGGAATGAAAACAAGGCGGGGAAAGGGCGGAGACAGACCCACAGACTGGCCAATCGAAACGGGTGGAGGGCGGGGCCGGTAGGGAACGCTGGCCAATGAGAGGCGGGAGCGCGGCGGCCCCGCCCCCTCCCCGCGGGGCCGGGCGGAGGCGGAGCCCGGCGGGGCAGTGGGGTCGCGCGTGCGGGGCGGTGAGTGCGGGTGCGTGAGGGGCCTTCGGCGTGAGGGGAGCGGGCGGAGGGCGCGGCCGGGGCCGGTGGCAGCTCCGGTGCTTGTGCCCCGTCACGCCAGGCTATGTTTCGGGGGGTCCTGAACTGCACCTTCCCTACTCCCTCCCTCCACCCCCCGCGGTGCTTCTCTGCGCTCTCTGTCCTGTCTCCTTGCTTCTCTCCGCTGTATTCACAAAGTGCTGTTCCCCCTCTCGTCTTACTACCAGACCCCCGTGATCTCCTCGGTTAACTGCCCTTACGAGGCTTCCCAACGAAATGGGATTGCCGCATTCCCAAAGTGTGTTTTCCTCCTTCGTGAATTTGACACCTTCCCCCTCCCTACACAGTTGATCTGAACTTCTCCCGTCCTTTCTATTTGCCTTGCTGCTGTCAGTTTTTAATCCTAACCTGCCTCTGGCTTCTGTATCCCCTAGAATGGGAAGTCGCCCACCTCCTAACCCAGCGCTGGAGAACAACGTTGTCTTCTGACACCTTACAGTTTACCCAAAACTTCATGTACACCGACTTACTCTTTCACTTTTATCCTCTTCGGTCTCAGGTTGCCCCTTGGATTTTACGAAACGTCCTTTTCTTCTGCAGTGTCGCAATAAAATATTATTTGGTGCACTGTGCTCATTCACTTTTATTCCGTTTGTTGCTGCTTACCTCCACAGAAGAAAGGTGTGCTGGCAATCCACCAGCTTGCCCGACTGCAATTCAATCTCTACTTTCTTCCTCTTCCTTTTCACCTGCTTTTGTCTTCTGCTGTCCTTAGCCACTGCTTCATTTCTCTCTTTCAGTATGGTCTCCTGGCATAAACTTTCATTTTGCCTCCTTTTAAGTTCTGCTTCCTTTATTTCTGATATTTTTAAACTCTCATGACTTTGCTTATAGAGTCATGCGCAATTTCTGCTCCTCATCTCTTTGTGTTTGTACTACTGCAGTTTACAAAAATTGCTATTTTAGGTTGTACTTACAAGTCATTTAATTCAAGGTCTCTTTTGATCATAAATGTTACTGTATATTTTGATACTTTACATTTCTTACAGGGAAAAATTAAAAAAAGAATTTGTTTGAGACTATTTTCCTACTCCTCAGTGATTGGATCACACCCTACATCAAAGCATGCCCAAAGTTTCTGTCAATGAGTTCATTCTTACTCTAAGATATTCTTATTTATTCAAGTGGCCTGACCTTACTGATAATCTCTGGCAGTATTTTACAAAATAGTTTCAGATGACAAATTTTTATTTATGCCTTGTAAGTTTTGTTGCTTCATTTCGCTATTTAATTATTTTTGTACTGTTTGGAAAAGATAGCATGGAATCCTTGCTCCCCCATTTGCAGTTCATGCCTGCTTGATTGCACAGTTCCGGTCTTGTGATGCTGTTTGGATTGGGGAAGGTGAGATTCCTGATCATTTTATTGTTCATTCACCTCTGTCTAACCTCCAGGTCTAATTCTGCCAGTTCATCTGAAAAGTAGAACAGGCAAAAATTACTTGCATTCTTCAGAGCCAGGTTCTGGTTGCTTTATTCAGCCTTTACTCTTTGATTTCATTCTATTGGGACTACTGCTGGTTATTTCTCTAGCTACAATCTCCCTTCAGGCAGACTTTTGGACAAATAGTCTTACAAATCTTTATTTGAATCCATTGATTCATGGACGTGCAATGAGAGAATCTAAAATATATGAATCCAAGCAAATTTCAGTCCCCTCTAGCTGTTTGCCTGGCTTCCTGTGTGGCAGGACACATGTGCCACTAACTTCACACAGGAGCAAGAAGGAAAATAATTGCCCCACTATCCTGTGTGAGAAGCACCTCTGGCAAACTCAGTCTTGTGCTGAATCCAAAGTCATGTGTTTTTAACTTCATGTAATGTTTTTAGGCGGGATACCGAGATCCACTTCTGGCAGTCCAAGAAGAGCATGTCCTGTCTGGCAGTGCTGCATCTTTTGTAGCATGTGCAAGACAGGAAGGGAGGCTTCCAGGAGGACTGGAAGCCTGGCCATCCAAAGATTTTTCTTTTATAAGGGCAGTGCCTTTAATCTGTGCCACCAGTGTTCATATGATGAATTTAAACAATTTGATTCCTGGTGAATGTAAACAATTAAAAAGTAAAGGATGGGAATTGCTGTGTCTGGAAGGATCTGCCCCAGAGATTTTCCGGATTAGGCAGAGATGGACCTCTTTTTACTGGAGAAACAAGTTTTCTTCAAAATGTAGTTTTCAGACCATGTGAATTGGAAGGGCAGAAAGGTGACTCTGCCCCGGAGACATGTCAGTGGACTGCCATGCTAGTCCAAAGCATTTCCAGGGTATGATCACCCTGTGATTCCTCTCTTTTTGTCTACTGCCAGCATCACCCCAGCAATCAGACTGCAGTACCATGAGGGACTGTGAGGAGGGGAAAGCTTCCATGGTGAGCTGACAGAGTGCCTTGTGAGGCAGATTCCCTGCCCTGCTGGTGCCCAGAAGTGATTGTGGAAGCAGATCCCAACATCACTGCGGCACACACAAAAAGCAGTTGGTCTACAGAAGTACTGATAAGGCTCTGTTAAGTTCTAGGCAGCAGATATCAAAGGAAGACATGTACGAGTGGTTGGCTGCCAAAGGAAAAATGGAGAAAATGAGAGACTTAGAAAACATGACTGAAAAAAAGTTTATTTAATCTAAATGAAAGAAAAAAAACAAATGAGTGAAATCTGCAAGAAAACAAAAAATTGGTGAAAAAGACAAAGATTAAGCTGTTCTACTTGTCCCCAACAGAAAGGATTAGAAATAATGGATTTAAGTTGAAACAATGAAGATGGAGGTCAATTAGATGAGTTCTTATTTGGATGCATAACTATTCTGGGAGACTTGGCCTCTGGCAGCAGTGTCTGGGGAAAGGCTCAACCCCTTTCTTCCCTGAAAGTCTTGTTTTCTATAACAGTATGACAGTGACACTGTTTGGTCCATGACTTTACTGTTGGGTTCGTTTGCCATTTCTTTTTAACCACATTTACTGCTTTAATCGAGTGGCCAAAGAAATAGTGCAGATTTCTGATGTTTTAGGAAATTATTATCTTCATTGTTCATTTTAGGGAGAAGATTAAATCCTGGATGTGAGAGGATATTCTGGGACCTGATCCCTGTTGATAGTTTTAAAAGTTGAGCATCCAATATTTGAACAGATTTAGTACGTAAAATGATTTGGCCAAAATCCTGTACAAAATCCCCAAGAGGACTGGTAATTCAACAAATCTGCTGATCCTCAGTCAAGTCTGTTGTCACAAAATCACGTGGATAAAGTCTGTAATAGCATTTCCTTCCTAGCTCCTTAGGGCCAGGACAGAATTTTCCATTTTTATTAACATGCTGCATATGTTGGCCTGATGTTAAGTATTAAATATCCTTTTTCCAGACTTCAGTTCAACTTTGTGATGTCTTCCCCTGAAATTGCTTCCCTTTCTTGGGGTCAGATGAAGGTGAAAGGCTGTTCCACAACATATAAGGACTGCAAAGTATGGCCGGGAGGATGCCGGACGTGGGATTGGCGGGAAACTGGGACTAATGTAAGTTTGCCGTTTACTACCCTGCGTTTAAAACAGGACTCTGAGAACAACCTGGAGAACATTGTTAAAGTTCCAGCCAGAAATTCAGTGAGCTGCCTTTTTCTTTCATCTAGCCATTAGATTTTCCTGGGAAGAGCTGAGTCTATGTTTTGGAGGTGACTGTGTGAAGAGGTCAGAAGTCTGCAGTTGTACAACATCCTACACACAATAGGATGTAACAACCGTTGCCCTGAGTTCTGACAGCCACCCTGACCAGACAACTCTCACACACTTTAGAGCTCTCAGACAACATTCTTCATCTGGTTAAGAGTGCAATTGTCATAAGATGCCAGTAATAACCTCCTTTCACACTGTCTAAAAAGAAGTTATCTTGAGTGAGATAGGAAAAGAAATTATGAGAAGTTTAAAAAAAAATAGACAGTAACTGAGCTTGCATGTTTGGAAGACAACAATGCATGTGATTTAGTTTATATCCTTTTCCTTGGGGTCCCTTGTACTTATTTCAGAGGAAAAATATGCAGATACAGTGTCTCATGCACAAGTTCCTCCCTGAAAAGCTCACAGGCTGGCTAATCACACAGTGACATCCCTTGGTAGCCATATACTCAGTGCTTGCCCTTGTAATTTTTAAAGTTTATCTGTAAATGCAATCAGAATTGTATGAAAGTACATGGAGCAGTAGTGATGTTTCAGATTTAGAAGCAGTATAGCATATATTAGGAACTTGATGTTGATAATTCTCCCCATATTAGGCCTTGCATTGGGATAGATAATTGTCTAGGAAAAAAGGTCCCACACATTCAAAGTAAAAGTTAAAGCAAAAAATAACTATGTACTGACCAGGCCCAGCACCTGCAGCTGTATCCACATAGAGGATGCAGCTCTGTTGAATTCATTTTGACACAACTGAGGTGCAGAACCTTTGGGTTTGCAACTTTATCTGTAATCTTTGGGGAAACAGAACTTTCTTAACCTGTCAGAGTTCAGTTTATGCAGAACATATAACACCGAGAGAAAGGTACTACTGTCATGCAAAGATACCTGCACCTTGCAGAGGGAAAAGTAGCTGTGCATGTAAGATTTTAAAATGTGTTTAATTTATGATCTAATTATAAAAAGCTTTTTCTAGACTGCATCTTCAGTCTTGAGAAGAACTGTTAAAAGGTTAAACTGGTCAGCACTGGAAACAGTAGAATTCAACAAGTGCTTTTTCTGCCCCTTTTTTTACAATGGACTACAGTTTGCCTACTTTCTTTGAACATGATTTTCCTGGAGGTAGCTGGAACTCAAGTGTGGAAAACAAGCAGTGTGGTCATGTCCTACACTCTATTTGGAAATAAACTGCTTCCTTCTCTGCTGTCACACTGCTGTCAGTGGAGCATTCTTTCATCAGGAAAATTGTATAACTGGCCCTGCAAGGTTCTGTAACTAAGCACTAATAGTTATTGTGGCCTTAACCCTGGGGGATGAATGGCAGCCTCTCTCTCTGGCTGGCTGCATTTCAGTGCCATCTGCTAATGGCAGAAGAAAAGAAGTAGGTATGCTGAAATGAAGGCCAGAGAACAGAAGAGGCAAGAAAATCTGCCGTCAAATCAGCAATGATACAGTTATTTCATCACGTTACATGTTTCCTTTAGTAACACTAGTTTCTTACTAGCATCAAAGTGTCTTGTGTAACCAAAGAAAATCTTTTGTTCCATGGCTTTAATGTCTCAGGAGTGCTTCTCACGTGACAGCAAACCCTCCCCAGCATTCTAATTACTGTAATTGCAGTAAAACATACCACTTCTTGTTGTCTAAGTTTTGAGTCTACTTGAAAAACCCCAGAGGAAAAGCATTGCCTATGATGTTGTAAACATGTTCTTAGAGTGATGTGATCTGAGAAAACTCTGCCTGTTGAAGTGACCTCTGCATTCCAGGTGTGGATATGGAATGTAAATGGACTAAGGGGAACACAGCCTTTGGCCCTGGCAGCCCAAAGGGCCAGACATGTCCTGGAGTGCATTGAGCACAGCATAGCTGAGGGAGCTGCTTGTCCCACTGTGCTCTGCACTGGAGCAGCCCCACCTCGAGTTCTGTGTGCATCTCGAGTTTTGGGCACCTCAATATAAGGAAGACATGAAACTGTTAGACTGTGTTCCAGGGAGGATGACAAAGATAGTGAAAGGCCTTGAGGTCAAGGCTTATGAGGAGCAGCTGAGGTCCCTTGGCTTGTTCATCTTGGAGAAGAGGAGGCTGAGGGGTGACCTCATAACAGGCTATGCTTTCCAGAGGCGGGGCAGTGCAGGGAAGGTGCTGATCTCTCTGGTGACCAGCAGTAGGACCCACAGAAATGCAGTCAAGCTGCATCAGGGGACATTCAGATGGGGTGTTAGGAAAAGGCTTTTCATTGAGAGGGTGGCTGGGCTCTGGAACAGGCTCCCCAGGGAAGTGGTCACAGAGCAAGCTTGTCAAAGTTCAAGGAGCATCTGGATAATGCTCTTAAATCATGTAGTTTAGTTTAAGGCAGTCCTGTGAATGATTCTTATGGATCCCTTCCAACTTGAGGTATTCTGTGATTCTGTGAACTTGGAGAACTATAAAGGTGAATCATCTCTGTTACTGAAATTTCAGACACCAGCCGTGCTAAAGACTTCCTTGTGGAGTAAGTTTAATTCACTCATTGGAAGTGGCACTCTACCATGGAAGGCTTTTCTCACCTGCAACTTCAGGAGCTCAAGTGTTTGTTTCAGCTTGAAAAGTCTTACTTGCTCTATTCTCCACAAGTGCACCATGTCATTACCTGCTTCAAGTGAGAAACTCATCTCAGACCTCTAGAAAACTTCAGAACTTCAGAATTCTACTAAAAAAAGGGGGAGAAATAGTATTTATGGTTTAAAAATAAAAATGTGCACCAAAGAGGGGCCAAATTTTAGCCACAGGTTGTACAATATCTTACTCTTGACCATGTGGAGATACACAGAACCTGAGTCCAGGAGAATTGGTGTAACATAATAATGTTTTACATTAATATTACAAGTGTATTTCTGCATTCATATGTTTAAAGCATAATAGCAGTAAATTGGCGTACTTCTTTAAAACTTCTGTTAATGTACTGTGAAAGTTCCTTCTTTCTTTGAGGAGTTTAGTTTCAAATATTCCTTTCTCAAAGAAAGAATAGTGGAGAAATGGAAACTGTTAAAACTGAAATGAAGCTACCCAATGCAGTTCAGTCCTCTCTGGTGAGATTTGCAAAGTAAACAAGGAAATTATTTAATCATTTTAATTATTTGAGGAGCTCTTTTTATTTAAAGTGAGTAAACTTTGGCTTCCAACAGTCTTTCTTACAAGGAGATTTTGTTAATTTGAAATCAAACAGCAGTATGATGCAATTTATTGATTTCACTTTAACTGTTAATATTTTTAAAATGCCAGTAGTTAGACAAAAATGTTTTAGAAATGTGCAATGCATATTTTTAGTTTTGACTGCATAATAAGAAATTATAATCTTGCCATCAATCAATTAACTATCATCCTTCATCTGCATATTAAATACATTTTCCAGTTTTTAATGTTATCTACTGTGTGTATGTACAGAAGACGGTTGTGTTACATTTTGGTACTGCTAATTTATCCTGCTGCTCTGTGTTCAGAATGTACAGACACAGCTCTCCTGGTTGATGTTGTCGGTACACAGACCATTATTTTCCTTCCCTGATACTTAGCATTCTCCTGGAGTGCAGCCAGCTGACCTTGAAGAAGTTGTCAAGAAGGGTGTTAAAACTATGGTGATTGGTCGTGGCATGAGTGAGGCTTTGCAGGTAGGTTTTTGTTCTGTGACAAGCATAAAGAGAACTGTTTGTTTTCCCTCTCCCTCTGATTAGGGGGAAAAAAATAAATCAATGATTCTTCACTGAGAGGGAAAAAATGGAGGATCAGTGTGAATGAGCTCCTATCAGGAGCTCTTGTCCCTCAGCTCTTCAAAGAAACATCATTTGAGCTCCTCTGTATTAGTGTCAATATCAAGCAGTAAACAGGTTTATGTTCTGCTACAGGAGCAACTGAAACAAGGAGAATTTTTCAGAATATCATTAGTCCCCTTCTCTTTCAATAGGTTATAACTGGCTCTCTAGTTTGCTGTGAATACTTTGATAATTAGGCATTTTTGTCACTAATGTTGCCAGGGTGTCACGTCAGTAGATAAACTAGCTACAGAAAGCTCAGAAGTGCTGAGCTTTACTTGGTGAGAAGCAAGTCTTTAGCTTTCTGGTGGGATGAATAACACCTTATTTAGATTAAATTCCTTTAGCTCCAGTTCTATTTATTTTTGTAAGAGAGGACTGCATTTTAAAGTGTGCTAAGGAGATACGGGAGCTGTGTGTATAAAAGTAGCATTATTGAAGAGAAAAAAATTAATCAATCTTAGAACTATCTGAGCATTATCATTTTGGCTACTGGTGGTTACTTAAGTCGTGCTTTAACAAATGGCATCCATACCTGCTTTTCTACAAGTCTTAAAGTTTAAGGGGAAAACAATCTGATACTTGCTTTTCTGATTTCCTTTTCTCTTCCGAGGTTCCGCCATCCACTGTGGACTATCTGAAGAAGAACGGGATTGACGTGCTGGTGCTGCAAACGGAGAAGGCTGTGGCAGAGTACAATGCCCTGGCTGCTCAAGGGGTCAAAGTGGGCGGGGTTTTCCATTCCACCTGCTGAAGCGCAGTTCATTCTGCTTCCCGGCCCGCAGCCAAATCACGGACACACCTCTGCTGAACCAAATTACATTCAGCAGAGTGTGAACTTATGTGCCAAGGCATTTGTGTGCTGACAACCTAACGTGTAAGGATGGTTTATTAGTTCAGGATTTAAACAAATCGAGGGCTCGCAAAAGGGGAGACTATTGATGTAATTAAATTGTTTAATTACAGAATCATTTCCATGTATTGTCGAGATTGACCTAATTTTCCTCTGAAGGCTCTCCATAGTCTGGTTACTTAACTTTTCACCTGTTGACTAAATCAGGAGATTATGTTTTGAATAATTTTATTAGAAAATGGCCCAAAATTACATTATTGGCTATTGGAATGCAGCCATAAAATAGCTGATGAGCACAACCAAATAGTAGATATGAAGTGGTGGTAAAGACGTACTTTACCACCACTGCAAAAATAAGATAAAAATAAAATAAATTAAAAAGCAAACCCAGAACATGCAACTTTACCTCCTGCAGGTGGCCTCAGTCAGGGTATTTGCCAATTTATGAACATTACATAATGTACCACTTTTAAATTTTTCATTGAACCTGGAAAAGGGGAAAAAATGTCTACAGGATATAAACATACAATCTGTGCCTTAAAGAATTAGTCTTATTAATTGCCAATTGCAAGGATTGAGTTGACCAGTACATATCTATTCAGAAGTTCCTATGTGCCTAAAATCATCAGAAAGATGTGATACAAAATTAGAGTTTGCAGCATAAAACATTGATCTTTAAGAAACCAGTCTAAATTGCTGCTAGCAAGGCGCTGCTGGCAAGCTGAGGATGCATGTGAGAATTGTTACCAGTCATCATTATCTGCTGATTTAAATGTTGTGCCAACAAACATATTATTACACTGAAGATTTAAAAAGTTATCTTGCTTGCTGTTCTTGGTGGGCTTCTATCAATATTGCCAGTTAGAAGTTACCTACTGTAGATTTTTTTTTTCACACCAGGCTCACTATATCTTGTTCTGTGCATAATAATTCTGTGTGTATTAATGAAAGTACCAAGATGAGGCTGTAAAAGCCCTGAGGCAGTTGGAGCTATCCAAGCAGTAGTGGAGAGGCTTAGACTGATAGGAGGGCACAATGACTTTCCCAAGATGCACAAAATACTATGTTCTTTTTCTGTTTATTTGCTCTAGTACTCATTTAGAACCTTTTATCTGATAAAATACAATGTGGTGTAGAAGCAAAGGGTAAGTGAGTACTTGAAAGTTTTATCTTGCAATCTCCTAATTACAGCAATGTTTTCTGTTACTGTAGCTACATTTGAGGCAAAATCTTATATAACCTGGCAGGAACTGCCTTTCCAGCTGCATCTGTGTTCTCTGATGCAGCAGCTGGTATAATGCTCATTGTAGCTGCTGCGACAATTTTCTGAATAACTTGCCTGGTGTGAAGGAGAAAGTGAACTACTGACTCAGAAGACTGTGGTCACCCCAAGGGAATTCCAGCAGAACAAGTTCCTACCAGCCCACAGTGTGTGGGGACTTTTTGCACTAAATGTTATCAGATAGTGAAGATGGTTTGACTCTCTTGATGGTGGTCATGAATTTGTTTTATTTTATGAGCTTTCAGGCCTTAAGGCAGCCTGCAATAGGAAGAGGCTTTGTAATGCTTTGGCTGAGAGGACACTGCAGTACTTAAAAAAATGGAAACATGCATATTACACGGTTAGGAGAAGCTGAGCAAACCCCTTATCTTTTTCCTCCAGGTCTGTTTTTTACTTGGAGTTTTTTACATATTTTCATATTAATGTGGCACATTAATGGTGATGCCACGTTCACCAAAACTGCCCAGCCCAGGTCCTGCATTTGGGACAAATACTGTGGGTTCCTCACACTGCTGCTGCTGCCACACAATTTGTCCTCCCAAAAGGCATGCGGGGAGCAGAGCCTGTTTTGCATTGCCAGGTGACTTTTAGAGGTGTAGCCTACCCAGCTTTGTGCTGCAGCTTCTTAATCCTTCCCTTCATTTGGCAACTGGTAGGATGCAGAAGATTCCACTTCCAAAACAGGGAGCTGCAGCATGCAAAGAAATGGATTTCTTTTTTTAAAGGCAAACTGCTAAGTTTCACCACCACCAGTACAAAATTTGGTGTCAACAAGGAGATTATCTGCTGCAAGTCTTTTCCATCCATGTCTTCTCTTGCTGCTCTCGTCACAGCTTCCTGAGTCAGCGCTGTCAGTTCTCACAACAGCATCTGTTCCACTTGGGCTGCTCCAGTCACTGAAAGCCTGATTTCCTTCTTGGTGCCTGAAATTGCTTTGCTAGATGGTGGAAGCAGCTGGGATTGATTCATCAAAAAATTCCAGCAGAGCTCAAACTGGTATCTTTGTTAAATTGCTGCTTTCAGCTAGAGCCATAAATAATTTGTTAAAATTACGGGCTCATTGCCCAAATCATGGGAATGCACTTTTATAGGGGAGGATTTCTCACATACACCTCTGCTCTGCCTCCCACCAGGAAAAGGATCTCCCAGTAGGCAGTGAACTCCCACCCTGACACTGAAATTAAAGCCGAGCTGTGGCTGGGCTGGGAGCCAGGAAGATTCCACCCCAGCTTCTCTGCCGCTGAGTGGGTCAGTCCCCAGCCCTTATCTTTGTGAAGCAGCATGTGTGAGCTGGCAGCCAGGAGAAACAGGCCATAAAAGGCTCACAGACACCAAATGCAACAGACCAGCATTTCTAAGGGACATTGGGCAGCATTTGTGCAAAGCCTGGCATCTACAAGGCTTCGAACTTTATCTTTTGAAGTCCCACTGATACCCCATTAGCAAACTGTAAAGTAAAAAGACAGCCTTTTCTGCATTCCTGGTGGCTGTTACTAAGAATAACATGGAAGATGCCAGTGAAATAAGATGGAAAAAGTGATTATTCAGAGAAGCAAGACAGGATTCCAAAGGAAATCCAACTCTCTGACCTTGAACCAAAGATGATGACCTGTATGGTAGGGTGGAGAGTGCAAGTCTGATGAGGAGCGGCCTGAGGGAGCTGGGGTGTTTAGCCAGAAGAAAAGGAGGCTCAGGAGGGTCCTTATCACCCCCTATAACTCCCTGAAAGGAGAATGTAGCCGGGGGGGGGGGGGGGGTGGGGGGGGGCGGGGTCAGTAACAAGTGACAGGACAAAAGGAAACAGCCTCAAGTTGCACCAGAGGATGTTTAGATTGGATATTAGGAAAAAAAATCTCTTCCCCAGTAGTGTTGTCAGGCATTGGAACAGGCTGCCCAGTGGAGTCACCATCCCTGGAAGTGTTCAAAAGGTGTGTGGACGTGACTCTGGGGGCCATGGCTTAGTGGGGGTGTGGTAGTGCTAGGTGTAGGGTTATACTCACAAACTTCGACGTCTTTTCTAACCTAAATGATTCAGTGGTGTCATACAGTCCTAATTTAAATGCATGCCCTGTTCTTTTCATCTTCCCAAGAACTTGCTTTCTACTTTTTGCCATGAGTGTCCCTGCCCATTTACTTTTTTTGTACTTTTAAAAATAAGATAGGTGAAAGCCACATCAGGTCTGAGTTAATGTCTCATAAGCTTCAACATTGTTCCAAATACACTTACGCATTACAAGCTCCTGACACATAATTGTATTATTTACTTCCAATTTTGCCTAATGAATTTCAGTGGACTTCAGCAATCGGGATATGAATTTCCCATTAAAAGCATTCAAAGATGGGTTTCCCACACACACAGATGCCATATGTAAATTAAATCCAGAAAGTTAATGGTTAATAGGACAACACATTTTCAAACTGCTAAGCTACCCCTCTTTCATGTGAGGTAAGCATTTTCCTTGCTCTGCCAGATTCTTTTCCCTCTTCCTTCCATCTAACTAGGAGGTACAATGCAGAGGTGAGAGGTGTTTGAACATTGTTGGTTTTTAGCAAATTATTTGCCCTTCCTTTGTAGATTGCTCAATCTCCCTGTGACTGCAGCTGTACTGGCACCCTGCTCCTACACTTGGAACCATCTGAGAGAACAGAAACTCCCCGTCCTTGGGTGTCTGTCATCCAAAGTCCTCTGTTCCCTCTTCAACAGAGATGAAAGATGCAAATTATCTCTGTGCATGACTAGAGGCCTTTGTTTTTCTTTTCATTCTGAGATCAATCATCTTATAGGCTATTGCAGTGCAGAAGCTCAACAATTATCCAGAATTAAAGGACAACTGGTGAATGGCATGAATGCCTCTGAGATGACACAAACAGTATGAACTCTGGTATTTTTGAGGATACAAAAACCTAAATGTCTCAAACCTGGGGATGGGAAGAAAAAGTCAACATCTGGATTTCAACAACTACCATAACCCTTGCTTTTTATACAAATTTCCTTTCCGATTCTCCGTATGTTGGAACATGGTGTGAAATGGGCAGTCCCAAGCACAAATACAGGCTGGGTGAAGAATGGATTGAGAGCAGCCCTGAGGGGGCAACACTGTGGGGGTGTTAGTGGGTGAGCAGCTCAATATGACCTGACAATGTGCACTGCCAGCCCAGAAAAGACACAGCTGCAGTGGAAACAGGCTGAGAGACTTGGGATTGTTCAGCCTGGAGAAGGCTCTGGGGAAACCTGAGATCTCCTTCCAGAACCTGAAGGAGCTACAAGGGAGCCGGAGGGGGACTTTTGACAAGGGCATGGGGTAATAGGACAAGAGGGAATGGCTTTAACCTGAAAGAGTTTAAACCTGAAAGGTTTAGACTACATGATGAATTAGTCATCTACTTGCACAGGTGAAACTGAAGAAGGAAAGGAGAAGTTGTGATTTCTTCCATGATCCAAATCAGGAATCAGAGAAAAATCTATGGAAGAGAAGCCAACTGTGGAATGCTCTCATTAGGAGATTGGAAATGTTCACAGCATCCTTACACTTTCAGCTTGTTTTAGGCATCTTGAAATTACAGATGGAAGAACTTTTCCACAGCCCTGCAGTATTTGATTCTCCGTGGCAATACAGAAGGCACTCACTCTTTGCCTGGTATGTTATATGGAGTTTGTTCAAGGACAACATGAGGGGAACAAAACAGTAGAAATTTGATCCAGTACTTAGTAAAACAGAGAAAGATGCCAACATTTTGATATTGAAAATATCTGCTGTGCCTACCACAGCATCCATTGTGGTCTGGAGCCTATGGACACCATTGAAATTAGAAACTTTACTGAGATGACAAACTAAGAAATACTGGTGAAGTACAAAAATGAGAGGAAGAAAAAAGAAAAAGTCTGTAATGAGCTCACTCAACTTGTCAAGTATCTGCCCAGATGCAGCTTCCTAATGAGAGATACATCAACCCTGTCTGCTGGGAACTGAGCTGAGGATGCCAGAGACAAGTCAGACAATAACAACTCAGCTGTCAGATGGGCAAGAGATTTTTCAAAGCAGTGCCCTAAAGGTGAAACACCCAAACCCAGTTTGTAAGAGCAGAAGCACTACAAAAGTATATTTAATTCAAGAATACCAAAAGCAGCAGCAAAGTTCTATGGTTATGAGCCTTTGGGCCACAACTTACCAGTGATAAAAAATTAAAATCAGAAAAAACATGCAGTAATCTTATTAGCCAAGAACCATGCAGGCATCCATGCTCACTCATACAATAAAAATGAAACAGAATAGATTGAGTTTTCCAATTTTATTGTAGGAAAGCAGGTAAGGGGTTATTTACAGTAAATACAACTGGAAAGTACTTCTTCACTGTTTTGTTTACTTGCTAAAAATACATCTTTTTTAAAAAAGAAAAAAACTCCAACTGATTATGAACACAGGTAACATTTGGCTGCTGCACTAGAATGTTTCACATATTAGGTCCTCCTAAAAAAATCCTACCAAAGGATTACTACAACTCATAGGAAATTCCTCAGTCCACTAAGCCTGGCACACGGAAGCATTGCACAGACACATTCTGACAGGGATGCCAGATGGATCATGTTTTAACTAAATTCTTGTCCATCCATACTCCCAGCTTACCTCCAGAGGGGAACATGACAAGCTGCCCAACTGCTGCTGAAAAGAGTGTGTTCGGCTACTTCGACTGACAAGACAGACTTTGAGTGCCAAAAGTGCTGCTGAATTGAAAAACGTAGATTTTCACATCCCACTAAGACTGGTTCAGGCCAGGATCATCACACAGAAACAGATCCTGGAAAACGTAGGGCGATGTGGTTAGGAATTTTCCTACTGCTACTTAATCACATTGCCCCTCAAGCTGTACAAAGGTGCACCGGGAGACAAACTGCTTTGTTGCTGGAGCTCAGTTAAACTCCATGTGCTGCTGACTGAACTTCTGCCCCCTGCACAAACAGGCTCCTGCTGCCCCTCACCATGATCAACCTGTGCCCTCCCCAGAGCTGGACCAGCTTCAGTAAAGCTGTAGAGGATGTAAAACAGCAATTGGCAATTTCCCTTTGAGGTGCTCTTCCCACGCAAGAACAATAGTACCTTTTAGATTTTTTTTTTGTTAAGAAATTAGATACCAGTGCCCAAATTCAAGTTTTAGACATTAAAAAAAGAAAAAACAAACCCAAAAACCCAAAACCAGAAACAAACCAATGACCCCCACAGAACACTGAACTCCTCAGCTTCACTTCAGAGTACTGTAAAAATAACACTGACTTATGTACCCATGCGTTTACATAGTAAACACATAGCAGAAAACCTAGAGGCCTTGGAGAGAGACTTTTGATTGGTAAAAACTGAAGGTACAGCCCAGTGAAATTACTACTGAAATGCTGATTGAGAACTGTCCTGTTTCTGTTGAGTAAATATAGAAAAACCTGTGTTTTCTTGAAACCACTCCTAACTAGCTGAGTAACTCCTGTATTTGCCTGCTGCTCAGGAGACCAGCTGTTCTTCAGCAGCTTTATTTTGACACCTGACTCCCTTTATGCACATAAAGGCTGTTTTGGCTTGGTTTGCTATCTTGGACACAGCATCTTGTTTTCATGTAACCCAACACACCCCATAAATAGCTTTCTTTCAGCACCAGCCTTCACCGCCTGGCAGGTTTGGGCATTATATACACCTTGACAGGTTTGCTGAAGGGGATGGTCCCCTCTATGCCATTTTCAGAGGGTGGGAGAGCCTCCAAGCTCTCACTCCAGGTAGATTTAGGAGTTCTGGTAGATGCTTTGCTCCTGTTGGAATTGTAAGCCAGCAGCAATCGCACTTCAATCTGACACGGCTCTGCAGAGAAAAAGCACAGAACAATCCAAATGTGATTGTCATTGCACAGTGAACAATCAACACCAAGTGAATTTTAATCTCATGTATGCTGGCTTAAGTACTGAGCTGTTCTGGGCTGACCAGAATCCAGTCTAGTGTTTGAAAACAAGCCTCTGGCATTACATCCAGCACAGCAGAACAAAGGACTGTTCTAGGTTCATCCCCTTCTTTCTTTGTCATCACTTAAAAAATCTTACCACTAACTTACAACTTTCAAAAATAACTGTTCAAAAGCAACTCCAATGAATTAGTAACAACCACTAAAGCCCCCAGAGAACTAGCAGGCCCTGTTCACTATATTTATGTCAGGATCGATCCAGATGACATCTGGTAAGACTTGTAGCATAGGAGATTACTTGAAGACTTGCTTTCATTGGAAGTTTTCGCACACCAGACAGCCTCTTCCTCTCTTTCACCAACTCTCCAGCTGGGCAGAGCAAGGTTCCTACTACTGCCTATAGGATGACTTCACTTTTCTCACAGTGGTCAAAACTGTGGGTTTCAGTATACATACTACTACTCTGGACTTACTGCTGGACTTACATCCCCAACAAAATTCTCCTTTCTAGACTGAAAACCAGATTTGTTTAGATTTTCTTTATGGACTGTACTGGTTTTGGCTGGGATGAAGTTAATTTTCCTTCATAGTACCTTGCATGATGCCTTGTTTTAGATTTGTGACCAAAACAGTGCCGGTAACACAGGGATGTTGTAGCTATTGCTGCACAGTGTAGTACCCATGAGTTTTCTCAAATTGCCCTTCTGACTCTCTTCCCTGTCCCACTGGGGAGTGAGCACCAGGTGGTGTGCGGGGCTTAACTGTATACCCAGGATAACCTGCAACAGGACCACATTAACAAAAGCTAAACGAAACCTGATGAAACCCCCAGGATTTTAAAATGCCATGTCCAGATTGCAGTGGGTCTCTAGCTGAGACATCATCAGCACCAGACAGTAGAGAAGACTCTTTTGTGCAGTTACTCCAAGTTCAGCCCTGAGTTCACCTTTTCGTCACTCCACCAACTCTTATTTGCAGCCTGCAGCCACCTCTTTCATTTGTGCTCTACACCTGGCAGTTAATCCATGTTTTGCACTTGGACATTCTCCCTCCCAAGCACACTCTTTCTACTGGCCTTTAATGAGTTTCATTGTCTTGAATTAAAGCAATTTCTCCACTCTGAATTCTGACCCTGTTTCCTGAGCCCCTCCCAGCTCAGTGTCTTCCCCCTGTTTTATATGTCTCAGTGCCAATGTTGAAGTTAATAATTAAAATAATGCCTAGAGGAGACAATAGTACAGAATCCCTTAGGGCCATGCTTAAAATGCCCTTCCAGTGAATGCTGCAAAAGTAGAAATAAGGACTTCATTCAGCTCCCTCTGGTGAAGAACAGCATCAACACTTAAATCCAGATACTTCCAGTCCTAGAAACAGTACCATGTTTTCTTCTCCAAAACAAAACAAAGACAGCAGGATGAGTGAGTACACCATGGAAGTACTATATAAAAAAAGGAGTATGTGAAGGAACATAGTAATAAAAAAAATTCTGGCGGTTAAAAAAAAAAACAAAGCCACCAAATCCAATGAAAAATTGCTCAGAAAGAAACCCTCTCAGAGGAACCTCCCCTCATCTGAATAAAAATGTAGTGATTAAAATAAAACAGGACAAAGGGAGCTGTGAATGAAATACACTCTGCTTTTGTTGTTTGAAGTCCACAAGCCAGTTACTGAAGTGTTTCCGTGGAGAACTGTGAACATCAACTGAGACTGAAGGTGAATGTTGGAGTCATATCATCATCAGAGCTAAAGGGTTGATTTTTAGGGCATTAAAAGGGTGAAAGTTGAATCAGTAGTGAAACTGTACTGCTGTATTGTACAGTTTCAAAGGTTCTCTGCCATGCTCAAACACCTGTCAGACCCAAAACAATGCCTTAAAAGGAGTCAGTTTACTGTGCCCCCTTGCTTTTACCTGAGGATGCGGACCTGGCTCCTACAGCTGACCTTGCCCTGCACACGAATGAAGGCTCCCATGTGAAGGCTCCCAGAACTCTCCCAAAACAGTAGCCCTTCTAATCCCCTATGGAGCAGCAGTGCTCTGGTAAACAGGGAGCTCTAACTGCTCAAAGGCCTGATCGACACCAAGGGCAGCACCAATCACAGGTGGAGACTCCAGGACCCTGAGAGTCCCCCAGACTGTGGGCATGTAACTTGTGTCTAATAAAAGTGCAGCTACACAACCTCGTTAACTCGTATCGTTAATGTTACCTGTCCAGGCTGTGTGTGAGAGGTAAACCTGAGTTATCAGCCTGTGCCTTCCAGGGCCGGGATTTCGGAAGTCAGCTGGCTTAGGATGGATTAGCTGTGCTTGTCCATCTGGATACAACACCTAGAGGGGAACCAAGAAAAAAAAAAAAAAAGGAAATAACTGAGTGACAACTGGACTGGAGATCTGCACAGTGCATTACTTGGGTGTTTTTTGAGTTGGGAAGGCAAGAAGACGGGCTCTAGCTTGGAGCCAGGAGTTCAGCTGCCCCAGATATAACAGCCACAGCACAGGTGGAAAAAAGCCCACACTGACATCAGCTTCTTCCTCTGCATTGTAAGTGAGGTTCTTTGTTTTGCAGTGATGTTGTGTATTTTACTTGGCTCATACCACTCCTCAGGGCATGTAAAACTAGTGATTCAGCAGCAGGAAGCTGGGAATACAGATAGCCAAGAGCCTGAATACTTTTGTGCCATTCAGAACAGCTTCTTTTGCTCCTCCTCCCACTAGACCAGCCGAAAGTTCACCAGCATTTATTGGTGCTCAGGTCCATAATGTGCACAGTGCACATGGAATCACAGAATGACATCCAAGTGCTCAAAGCAAACTCTCAGAACTGCACCCAAGTCAACTCAGCACACTACAGACAAACCAGTTTCTGAATGTGTGCAAAACACAGAAATCCAGCATTGTTACTAATGAAGTGTGTAATTATTTGCAATCTAGAAGTATTGACATCAGTAAAGAAACTCCCCCCAAGACACAATCCTGTTTGCATTTATGTCAAGTGACTTCTTACCTGAACTTTAACAGTTCCTTGGGGATCCTGCACGTGTTCCAGAGTTGCATCGACATCCAGTGCCACAACCAATCCTGACGTAAACCTCAGGGGATTATCAGATTCACCAGTAGGCTCAATAATATTTGCATTGGCTCTATGGAGCTGTTAGGGGCAAAGTGATTGGCAAAAATAAGGAGATGGGGGAAAAAGGAAATCTAAAAAACCCTGTAATTACTACTATTCTTAACAGAGATGTGCATGAACTTTGAATTTATTTTTTTTTTACACTGCCAGGAATTACTAAATTTTCCATGTTTTTAGCAGCAGTCCTGAGGATGCTAGATAAAAACACAAAGAAGTAACACTTGTGTCTGACCAAGTCTCTGAATTCTAAAAGCTTCATGGTATATTAGGAACTAGTCAGATGCCAAGACAGTCCACAAGAATACTGCATTTTAATTTTCTGTTAAACCAACCTGCTCTGGAAGAGGGAGGTGGAGGAAGGTACTTTGCCGCAGTGTTGTCTGAAGAATCTTGACCACTTCTGAAGGCTTGGATGTCACAAGTCTGGGCATTAAGTCCAGCAATTTATCTACAAAACTGCCTTGCATATGTGGGAGCTCAGAGATGAAACATCTGTGTCAAGAATAAATTAAAAATCAAATACTTTTTTCGACTTTTTCCACAGTATTGTTATTTTCAGTCAAGCTACTTAATCCTTACATTTAGGTATAATGACAGAATTAGATACACATTCCTCTTCTGATGTGTCTCATATATAAGAGATGACTTTAGCTACTTGTGTTGGGACCATGCCTTGTGCTCAAACTGACACCACCAAGGACTGTGTGGTGTGGGCAGCAGGTCAAGGGAGAGGATTCTCCCCCTCTTCATTGCCCTCATGAGACCCTACCTGGAGTACTGTGTCCAGTTCTGGAGCTCCCAGTGTGGAAAGGATAGAGGAGGCCATGAAGATGCTCAGAGGGCTGGAGCACCTCTGTAATGAAGACAGGCTGAGAGAAGTGGGGTTGTTCAGCCTGGAGAAGAGAAGGCTCCAGGGAGACCTCATTGCAAATTTTCAGTACTTAGAGGGGGCTTATAAAGAAGAGGGAAAGGAACTTTTCACACAGGCAGATCATGATAGGACAAGGGTGAATGGTTTTTAACAACAAGAGAAAAGATATAGATTAGATGTTAGGAGGAGCTTCTTCACTGTGAGGATGGTGAGGCACTGGCACAGGTTGCCCTGAAAAGCTGTGGATGCTCCATCCCTGGAGTGTTCAAGGCCAGGTTGGATGGAGCCCTGGTCTAGTAGAAGGTGTCCCTGCCCATCGCAGAGGGTTGGAACAAGATGATCCTTAATGTCCCTTCCAACCTAAACTGGTCTAAGATTCCGTGATTCTATGATTTTATGACTCAGCAGGGAATTGGATAGCTAGGCCAGGGATACAGGTATTCCAGTTCTGATTGAATTCTCATTTATCTGTATTCCATATCCTTGGCAGTTGTGGCTGGTTAACTGATAAGAAAAGGGGACCAAATCTGCCCTACCATAATGCCCAGCTGGAGCTGGAGAATAGAACGGTTTGTTTCTTGTATATCTCTTCCTCGCACTGAGTGTCCAGATCAGCAGAGCTCATCACTATTTCATAGAAGCGGAACCATAGAATGGTTTGGGTTGGAAGGGACCTTAAAGGGACCCAGTTCCAAACCCCTGCCATGGGCAGGGACACCTTTCACTAGAATCAATCTATTCATGCAAATTGATACTTATACATCTACTGTCCCTGAAAGTAAAGGTGACTACTAAGAGGTGGCAAAAGCAGTAGACATGGCCAGGAAAGATACTGCAGAATTCTTTTCTTACATATTGCTACATGTTGAGTACATCAAGGGTAATCTGTGTTTTTATCAATCTTTGAAAGGTCAAATTGCTATCAGGACTCCAGGAAACAGAAAAACAAAAAAAAAATTAAGTATTTATCAAAACAGCATCCACTCAAAGTAGATAAACACTTATAAATACAAGAAAAAAAATCAGCTATTCTATAAAAAATTAATTCACAGCACATGTTTCTGAAGTACCAGCATAACATCCCGATGTTAAGGACTTCAACTACAAAGGTTCTTCTTGCTATGTTATCATCCCATGACAGTTCCCAACGTAGGACAGCAGGGAAGGGAGATGTGAAGAGATGAAAAACAAAGTGAATATTCCCTAATGGCAATGGTGGTGGGACTTTCTAATACAAAGCAAAGAAGCAATGGAATTTGTCACCTCTGAAAGGAATCCACTTCTTGGAGGAATTTTTCACACATCCCGAAAAGGGGTTCCACTCTGTAATGAAAATAATATTCCTTGGTTTACTTTTAAAGAAAGAAAAATGGCTTTATGGCTATAAGCATTTAGGTGGTTTGGAATTCCATTAAACCTCCTAAAAATGAAAAGATTTTACAGTTTTTGAAAAAAAAGTATTCCTCCCTTATCTATATCCCCCTCCTACCAAAAAACTCCATTTGCATAAAGCACTAATTAAGTTCCCAAAGCCACCGTTAGAAAATATTAATTTTCCACCTATAAAACAAGAGGTTAAAAGGCAAATATATTATGGACCTCCATGGTAACACAGTAAATTGATGCCGACAAACCAGAAACAGAAGTAAACTAGAATAGTAACTAATTTGCTCTAATTCCACCAGCTGGAGTTCTAATTCTACAACCACCAAAACCCATGTGTCACTTCTTTAACTTTAGCAGCCAAAATGAACCGCTCAGAGCCTCTTGCGTACCTAAGCCTGCACAGGAGCAGTTTCTGTCTCAGTCACACACAGCAGTTGCAGATCAGTCAACAGCACAACACCTTCCTGATGCTAAAAATTCAGTGAGCAATACTTAATGAAGAAAGCATGATTAGTGCATTCTTCTGATACATGACTTTTCCTCATTTAAACAGGTCCCAAATACAACTCTTCAGTGTTTTTAACCTATTTACACCTTCATAAATGAGTGAACTCAATCCCCAAAACTCATCTTCCTTATAGTTTTGTCATCTAATGCAGGATTGTGTCCCTATACACCTGTATCAAAGGCAAAAGAAAGTTCTTCATTCTGAATGACTTTAGCAAATGGTTATTGGCATGCTGTCCTGTTATGTGTCTAATTTATCCTTGCTGTTTTTTTTTAAACAAAGTTTAAAGACAGTAATCTTTGAGCTAACCCTGAGAAGATCCTTAGACCAGGTCATCCTTACCCTCTGGTGGTACGGACAGTCACTATCAGCTGCAAGGCCTTTGCTTGCAGTCTCATGTGGTGAATAATGACCACTTGTCTACTTTCCACTCCGCTGTACATGAACTCCATTTTGTAAGTTTCTTCCAGGATCTGCCAGACAGACACCACAGGGATAAAAAACCATCAGACTGTTAAACCCCAGGACAACCATGATCACCAGATTCTGGTATTTTTATCTCATACTGAGGAACACGTCAAGGAGACAAGAGGATGTGCTCAAATTAATACAGTTGTGTTCAGTATGACTGTGTAGAGGCCAAGAACTTGCAAGTTATTTAATAGGAAATACTCCCTCATCTTGTATTGACAGCAAGTGACCTACATTCACCATCACAACAGATAACACTTCCCAGGGGGTTCACATGCTACTGAAGAGGCCACCCAAGAAACAGTTCAGAGATTTCAAAAGCTGGATCGCTTTTATTTCTATTCATCAACAACAGAGAAGGCTTTGATGCACAGCAGTACCTGTCTATTATATCTTAATTACCTGAAGACTCAAAATGTCAGCAGAGTTTCCCAACAGATCCATGAACTTGCTTTTACCCTAGATTTGTTACCAAATTATTTAATAGCTTGCTTGCTTCTTTCCCTTTTCTTAGGGCTTAGCTTCAGTTTTTCCAAGATCTGATCATTCATACATCACAGAATCAGAATAACTCACATTGGGTGGGAACTCCAGAGGTCATCTAGCCTGGGCCCCTGCCCAGAGCAGGTCTCATTAGATCCAGTTACTCGGGGCCAAACCGAACACTTCCAAGGACAGACTCCCCCTACTTCTCCGGGTGACAGCATTTAACCATCCTTACAGTACATTTTCCCTTTATAGCTGATCGAAATGTCTCATCATTTGCCAATTGCCTCTTGTCCAGAGAAGTCTAGCTCTGTCTCATTTATATCCTATAATGATACAGTGGCAGAGAGAAGCAAATCCATCCTGAAGGCTGCTCTTCTCCAGGCTGGACAATTCCATCTCCCTCAGCCTTTCCTTGCAGGTAATGCACTCCAGCCCCTGACCACACGGGTGGCCCTCTGCTGAACTTGCCCCAGTTTGTCAGCATCTTCCTTCTACTGGGGAGGCCAACACAGCCCTCCAGATGTCATCTCCCCAGAGCTGGTTCATTTCCCAAACCAAGACATCTCAGTTGCTGCTGGCCTCCTGTAGTGCCTGTCCACCAGGATCCTCATGCTCAACATGATGAGGTTCCTGTCATCCCAATTCCCCAGTGTGTCCAGACCAGCAGCCATGCCCTCCAGCATATTGGCTGGTTCTTCAATTTGCAGGACCCTTATCACCTATTTATTAAGCCACAATCCTGCAAGTTTGGTGAAAAAGAAATGATGGGAGACTGTATCCAAGCTTTGGTAAAGTCAGGGGATGTGATTTTCCACTGCCCTCCCCTTGTTCACAGCACCAGTCCCCTCATCATAGAGAGCATTGATGTTGGTCAGCCATAATTTGTTCTTGGGAAATGCATTTTGGCTTTTCCAAGTAACTTTGTTCATCTTGTTTAGAAACAGCTTCTAAAAGTATTTGGTCCATAACCTTCCCCAAGAAAGAGGCAAGGACAGGAAGCCCACCGTTTTCTGGATCTTCTTTCTTACTCTTCTGGAAAACAAGTGTGATATCTGCCTTTTTAAGCTGTCATGAACTCTTTTCCCTCACTATTCATTTTTTGAAGGTAAGAGAAATTACTCCACTTTGGGAGACTAAGATTTACTTGGACAGACTATGCCAGTGGAAGATCAGAAGTGTATTATTGTTCCATGGGTAAGGAAGGACTCCTGCCCAAGGACTGGCCTCCATGCAGGCTCAGCTGCTTCCACCTCACCTGCTTTGCTGCAGCAGATGCCAATGCATTCTGTTTCAGGTACAGGGGAGCTGCCACATTCCACAACTTCTCCTGCAAGGCCTACAAGAAAAAAAACCATGAAATGATGATAAATATCCAATTCGGTCTAAACAGTTCGTTGAAAAAGCATGCCAAAGCTTTCTTTTGAGCTTTTAAATACAACACAGGGAACCAAGGCCTCCAAAATACACATTGTTCTATAAAGACACAGAAATATCTATACAACTAAAAAACACAAAAGGATTTGAGAATAATATTAACAAAGCTGTGAATGAGAGATTAGCTGAGTCAAACTCCTTGTATTTCATAAAGAAAAACAACAGCCCACTGCATTATTGCCCCCTGAGACCAAGACTGGGGCAATCTCAGAGTGCAGGCAAAAAGTGGAAACAATAAAACTGCCCCCAGAAACACACTTACTTCCATGGTCACATTTCTGAACTTTCCCTCCTGGCAGTCTCTGCCCCAGCAAAGATCCTGGAGTTACTATGAATATTGTGTCTAATTCAGTTGCTGATATTGGTATTAAAAAAACAACCAAACAAACAAGCAAGCAAAAAAAACCAACAAAAAACCCCAAACAAAACCCTAACCACACCCTATTTACTTTCTGATTTATGTTTAAAGAAAATGTAGAAAGCTTGACTGCATGATTTGGATCACTGCCTCCTTTTTGAACTTGCCTGTCCTTAGATATAGCTACACAAGGCTGGCTGTAGCCAAAGCTCAAGAACATACAGACTGTACCCTTCACTCAGGCTGGCCCCATAACCCCAGTTAACTACTCCTAAAGTCATAGGGTATGTAAAGCCTTTAAAGGTCTGGAACCTTTTGAGCATTTAGAGGCTGGGAGATGAAGACACTCGGTTCCCCAACAGTTTTTCTTCTGTAGGGGAAAAAAGCAATTGGGAAAAAGTCTACTGAAAAGGGCTACTCAGACATTCAGGTTCTCTCTGCAGTATCAGAATTTCTAATTGTATTATATGAGTGGAAGGTGTCCCTGTCTGTGGCAGGGGGTCTGGAATGTGATGACCCTCAAAATCCCTTCCAACCCAAGCCATTTTGTGATTCCATGATATTATCAGTTACTTTCCATTCCATGCACATTACTGACTCCTCTGAATTACTGATCTATTGAGCTGTTCTACAGCTCAAGCCAAGAATGGCTGATGCAGCTTTTACCCACTTCTTCCAAACAGAGCACTCCTCTGCCAGATGCAAAAACCATCTGGTTCACTCCAGTCTAATCCTGGAGAAGGGCAACAAAGCTACCTCCAAATGCTAGTCTTCTGCCTGCACAGCACATTTCACTTCGGATTTTGCTGGATTGTACTGAACTGTAACACTGCTCATCTGAAATACCTTCTCTGGGTGATAAACATATTCCAAGGATTTGAGGTCTGCCATGAGATATGCCAATTGGCAGCTATGCATTTAGCATACCAACTGAAATCCCTCCTTGGTTTTACATAACAAAGCTTTTACTGAGTCCCTTCTGGAAACCTGTTTGCCACTTGCTTTAGCTCTTGCTTTACATGTGTGTAAGTTATACTAAAACGCTAAACAATGCAAGGAGACTAACTTAAAATAGTACTGCCAGCTTGCAGCCCTGAGCAACCTGATCCAGTGGAATCCCTGACCATGGCAGGGGCAGTGGTACTAGAGGGTCCCTTCCACCCAAGATTTTCTATGACTCTATGAAGCAAAAAATTAGCTCCTGTTTAGAGCAAGAAGCTGACTTTCAAAGGGAGCTTTTGCAAAGGGCTGCTGCCATGGTGTCAAAGTAACCACTTCACCTGCTAATACCAAATAGATCATTTCGGTACTATAAAAGAAAGCATGTCCGATATTTAGCTCAATCAAGTCTTAAGAACTCCTTTGGCATTGGTGCCAATAAATCTGTCTGCAAATCACTGTCTATAAAAATTCTACTCACGGCAGCAGCCTAACAAAAACCATTCCAGCAGCCACCAGCAGGGAAAAGTTACTCTCGTAACACAGTTGCCCTCAGTGTGACTTCTGTCAGATAATAGACTCTGCACTGACAAAATGCACATCAACCAACATAAGCCCTAGGTACAGCAGCAGAGGTTTGCACTGGCAAAGTTACTGCATAAATTATTTGCCACAGGAGGGAAGCAGGATTATCAGAAATCCACAGAACCTGCTCTTTCATCATACATCACTTTTCAGCATGAATATCAAAACATGAAAGCACGCCACTGTGATGGACTGGGGGCAGTTTTGAAGAACAGCTCAAAAAACCCAGATGAAGTCAAACCTTGATGAGGAGCAGCTGACACTGAAGGTAAGTTGCAGTGAAATCTGCCATCCCTGCCAATTCTGACTGCAATTCTCCAAGCCTCTGAAGATCACTGAAGCATGTGAAAAAAAAAAAGAAAAAAAAGAAAAAATAATGTTGAGACAGAGGGCAGTTTAATCTAAATGCACTCAGAAGGCAGTGGCAATAAAGCCAGCTATTCCTGCTGCCGGCTTTTATTAGAACAAGCACCAGAAACAGCAGCAAAACACACACACGACAAACCAGTCTGTACCTTGGGACACGGCATGTCCCTTCTTCTGGGAAGCTGACACCAGCACAGAAGTGGAAGCAGTAAGTCTGTCAACCCACATTACTCTGCAGCCCCATGGGAACCATTCAGAGTGGCAGTTCCAGATTTAACTTAAAACATTCCAGCCTTCTACAGCAGCTAACGACCCATTTGTGTTAGCTGCTGGGAAATCAAACTATTCATGTTGGCTGGGAAAGGCTGTTTGGGACGTGTCAGGCTCATGCAACGAAGTGTATCTGAAATAGAGCTGCCGTTTTAAGCCAAGCTGCAATCTGCTGTACTGATATTTGCCCAACTAGATGTACTGTGTTGTCTGGTATTTCTTGTAAATCAGACATCAATATAAGAAGCTTTTAATATGATAGAAAAAAAAAGTCAGGTAATGAAACCCAAGAACACTTTTGTTCTCTACTGCTAGCCATGTTTTAGATCCAAAGTGTCCATTATGAGAACAAAACTACTTTTTGTAACAGAACTGAAAATAGGTTGGATGATGTGGTTTCAACACGTGTCCATTCTTCTCTACATTTTGCTTTGATCCAAAGTCTATTAAAATTGTCACTATAGTTCCACGTTTCCTACAGTGTTATTAAAATACTTTTTTTCAGATGATAATTTCCTTTTGTTTATTTTAGATTTATCTTTCCATTTAGGACGCAATTCTGAAACTTTGGCTCTGCCAAACCAGAGGGCTGCTGAGCCCTGAGACATTAACAAAAATCCATGAGATTATCTGTATAATATGCAGCCAAAGAAAATCTTTCCTAAGCAGAGAATCACAGAATCGTTTATGTTGGAAAAGACCTCTAAGATCATCCAGTCCCACCATTAACCCAGCACTGCCAAGCCCACCACAAGTGCCCCATCTACATGTCTTTTAAATTCCTCCTGGAATGGTGAATCCACCTCTTTCTTGGGCAGCCCTTTCCAGTGCTTGACAACCCTTTCCATGAAGACATTTTCCTAATAACCAACCTAAACCTCCCCTGGCACAACCTGAGGACATTTCCTCTTATCCTCTTGCTTGTTACTCAGGAGAAGAGACCAACCCCCACCTGGCTACAGCCTCTTTTCAGGCAGTTGTAGAGAGACAAGGCCCCCCCCCCCCCCCCAAGCCTGCTTTTCTCCAGGATAAACACATCCAGCTCCCTCAGCCACTTTTTATCAGACTTGGACTCCAGCCCTTCCCAGCTCTGTTCCCCTTCCCTGGGCACACTCCAGCACCTCAATGTCTTCCTCATAGTGAGGGGTTATGCTTTCCTTCAACAACAATGCAACAACAGCTGAGCCAGACTCAACCTTACACAGATATTCCATTTCATCTTTTTCCAGAGAGCAGAGCGAAGAGGAGGCTCCTGGGTGCTTAATTCCCATGTCACAATCCATCACAACACACTAATGGGAAATAAGATGTCATCTCTCAGCTAGGCAGATACTCCATTTCCCAATTCCCAATTCCACTAATTCTATTTCCTTAATCTTAAACAGATTTCGACATCCCTGTAATAAAAGCTATTCCTCTTGTATGGATGGAGAAACAAAACCACAGACAGATTTGCTAAACAGCCTGTCTTAAATTTCTAACCACACTGTAGACTGATGATTCCCCCCCAGGCTGTGTAGCCAAAACTCTGAGTCCCAAGTAGACACAAGCCCCACAAGGTCTGTTACTTCCTTGGATGACAATAACGGTAAAGGAGGAGGGAGTTATGTCCCATGGCAGAGTCCATTGCTGTGAGCTGCTTTTATCCCTTGGCTCTCAGCAACCAAATTGTTGGTGCAAGGAAATCTTGCCCACTGCAAAATAACCTTTAACACTTTTTTTGGCTTTGTCCAAATCATCCCTCTCTTAAGGATGGAAAACAGCAGCTGGTTTAGTATGGTTTCCTGGGGGGCAATGCCATCATGAAAAAAGCCAAGCCAATAATTTCCATCAATTCAAAAACTGAAAACAGTCTTGGCCTGCGAGGTTCCCAGACCCTCATGCCTGCAAAGGATCTGGATGTTTGGCCTAGAGATTACCTGTTTCAAGTGTTTAGTGCATTAAATGCTTTGAGACTGTATTTTAGGCTGGCACAAGGCAGCTGCAAAACAGCTGAGGACAAACCTCACAGTTTTCACAGCTGGGTTTTCAGCGAGGAGCCCAGTGTTTATTCTCTGCTGCAGATGGGTGTGACAGTGATTCATAGCAACATACACACAAGAGAAGGCAGCTATTTTGAAGGAATAAAAAAAGAATTAAGCTTTTTTTTTGGAATTCCATATTCCAAACAAAGCATTTTGGATTGTTTTCCTAACTCTCAAAATAAGGCTCTTTTGCTCTTTCCAAGCAGAGGAATCATATTGAAAGGATCCTTTTCAAGTGTTTTATTTGTGTAAATCTGTCTAGAGATGAAATGAAAGAGGCAGCATAAAACCCACACTGAGAAGCAACACCACACACCCTTATCTATACAGCAGCAGACAGCAGCATGCAAGAATGTTGTCTATTCCTAGAAAAGCTCTCTGATTTGAAAACTGATGAGGAATGCCCAAGTCCTTTGTAAGTGGGACTGGCAATAGAACCCAAAGCACCAGAAACAGGTCCTCTCCTGCTGAATGAAAGGCCACAGAACCCGGAAAATGCAAGAGCAGAGGGGACAACACCTTTCCCCCCGCAAAAACAAAACAAGAAAACCTTGTACATGTACATTACAAATAATATGATCAAAATTACAAGGACACAAAACTGAGAATGACACACAGGCTATCACCCATAAGCCATAAAAACGGAGAGAGTATTTTAGCATAAGTGAACAGTCCAAAAAGAACACCCTTACCTAACTCTTACCACATTCTGAAAAGATGCCACCTCCTGCTAAATGCACACTGGTTATTCTGTGGGGCAGTGCCAGACCTGAGACCATCAATTTGATTTTAAACAGGTCATGAACACTCTTCTATCACAACAGTCTCTAGAGGAAGGCTCAAGTTAAGTGCTGGACAACAAATTACAACACTCATATTCAGAAGCAAAGCAATTGCATCAGAGAAATTTGGAATCCTAACACATCTTTCCATAAACAGGTCAGCTTGCAGCCTTACCGGATGGTAAATTCCAGCAGCTCCTGTACGCCCTGTGGGTCGAGGTGCTGAAAGTTGTAAACCTTCTCCAGGCTCTGATGCAGGAACTGCTGGGAAGGATCTTCATGTGGGGTAATACTGGGAGGAACAGCGGAGGACACCAGCTTTCTACCTGGCAACTAAGCAAGAAGGAACACACACAAACAAAAAGAAGCAAGAGAAAAGTCTAATGCAAGGAATAGCAGAACACTGACATATCATTTAACAATGACCAACTGAGAGCTCCAATTCATTTCTCAAATTCCATATTTATACCAAGGCTTTCAAGTCTGCATCTTTGTTAATCCTCCCAACTTTACAATCCACTCGCACTAGACATCCTCAAGTCAAACTTCAACATCCCTTTAAGGGAAACATCTTCCTCATCTATTAACTTGGACACTGTGAAGTCAAGGGAAGTCCAAGACCACACAAACCACCAATCATTTTATGAGCTGTGGTAAGACTTAGAGCCAACTTCAATCCCACCCATGCTTCCATGCAGGAAAAACATATTGCAAAGCAGAATGGAACACATTTCACCCATGAATAAACTGTTCAGGTAAGAATACAAGTGAAATGTTGGAACATCTACAAAGGCCTTTCCCACACACACAGTCAGAGCTACAGAAAACTCCCAGGAATACTGCTCTCCCATTCTTACCTAACCAGTAAACCACGTACTATTCTTACTTGTGAGCAAAAAAGTTATTATCCTCCCCACAATATTACAGAGTCTATATTGTAACAATTTAACATTTGTCTCTCCTGCCTTAACACACATTTCAATATTTATTCCCATGGTGCATAAGAGAAAAGACTTTCAGAATCTAAGTATTACACACAGACAGACATGAAGAGACTAGCAATATCCCTAACAGAGTGTCAAAGTGCAAACCAAAGTGGTTCAACTTACTCTTAATGGAGGGACCAGATGAGAGAGACTGTCCCGAAGATACGCATAATGTCTGAATGTATGGTCAGAGAACAGGGCAGGCATTGTTGGGCAACTTTTAGCAGCATTAAAAATCAGAACCAGAACAGCAATGTCTATTGAAAATGGACTGTTAAAGAAAAATAACAGCAAGAAGTACTCCTTAGGGATGGGAAGTTAAAACAACAACAACCCAACAACCGTTTCTTGGTCAGGATTTGTCTAGGAAGTTCTTTATAGTTGGAGAATAGTGAGCAAAACTCAAAGAAACAGCTGTCTGAGCAGATGAAAACCAAGTACAAAGTGCAAACATTACAGGGTGAGCCATACTGGGGAAAGGATGTTACTGCCAACATGGGATGGCTCAGAGGCAACACAGAGGAAAGGAGCCAGGGATCCCAAACACAGAACATGCGCAATAGGTGGAGTTTCACTCTTCCTCCAAGCTTACGCTGTGCTCACCAATTTTTACAGAACCACAGAGGGTTTGGGTTGGAAGGGACCTTAAAGATCCCTGGTTCCAACCCCCCTGCCATGGGCAGGGACATCTCCCACTAGACCAGGTCGCTCAGGTTTTTTTGTACCCAAGCAACATCTACAACTATACATTTACTGCCAAGTCTTTGAAACTTGCTGCATTTCCTAAGATGCCCTGAAAACATCGCTCTACACAGACTTTAAGCAACCCAAAGAATCAAACATGGAAAAATTATTCTGAAATAGAAAACTTATTTGCACAGTCTGAGACCTGCAGAAATAGAGAGCAGCCAAAGGCTTTGACAGTTAGCCCAAAGGCTGACACCTGTAAAAGGGCTGATGCCAAGTGTAAGCTCTGATACAAATTTCCTAAGTGCTTTGAAGCAAACAAAACCATATTTTTAAATATCAGTTTACACTGGAAACATACTATTCAGATTTATTTCATTTCTGGCTCACAGGCCTGTCATCACATAATATGCCTCTGTAGAATTCAGTGGCAAGTTACCTCCAAACTGTTCTCTAACTTAATATTCTCTAGTTCCTGGCAGGAAGGTGCATTGAGTCAATAGCTTTCTCCCCCCTGCAATGTTCCTTTAACTCTCAATTCACAGGATAACTTTACTCAAATTATTTCTAAACCATGTAATTACAGATTCATCTTTCTCCACCTGATTCTAACCCATTTCAATTCTCACAAGGTATTCATTTAATCTGTACAGGATTTCTGGTCGATGGCCTGTGACTGGTGAGAAAAATAAGGAGCAGCTTCCAGAGGAAGGTTCCAGTCCAATGTGTCTCAGCATGCATCAGAATTATGTTCTGCAATTGCACAGAAGGGAAGCAAGGGGAAGAACAACGGAAAAATGCATTTCTAGGGCATCTCCTATTGTTGAGGATAATGGTATATCAATAATAACTTGTATTCTAAAGCACTGGAAGAGCTAACATTAATAAAAGGATTTCTGATATTGAATTATTTCAAAAAGATGAAAAATTCAAAGCATTATGGGGATTCAGGCACTGCTGTACTAAGAGATAGTGCTGTTATTCTATACACACTGCACAACAGTGAGCATAGCAAAAGTTTTACCTAAAAAGAAAACAGACATGAAAAAACACTCTTCTCATTTAAAAGCTAAAGCATCTTCAAAATTAATGCAAACTAGACAAATGTTTTGACATCAAAGGGCTCATCTGCAAAGCCTAAACCTTGACAAATTGCTTGATTATTCATCACAGCATAAAAAGGCAGCCAATTATAGTCCACTGGTGTTTACGAAGTATGGTTCCAGCTAACAGTTATTCCATCACTTGCTGAGTAACAAACTAAGTGCAAAGGGATTCAGAAATAGCTACAGGATTGTTTGTCTGCCACAGTTAGAAATGGTTTAAGAAATGCGAGCACCAGGAAATCATGAATAAAATCTGCTACAGTCAAAATTATCAACTGGCTTCATGAAGAAAGATACAGGCTGGGTCATCCATGTCTGGTTCTGGAGTATCAAAGAACGGATGTGTGCTTAGCAGCTCTGGGACTAATGGAAGCACCAAAGTGGGATGCCTGCTTCCCAAGAACTTCAAGCATCTGGAAATACACAAATTGAAATATATCTTCGTAAACAGGCATATTTCAAAATACAACATTCTAAAGCAATGCTACTTTATGTTGCAGCAACACTTGAGAGAGGGGTCAGCAAGAAAATCCTGCTGTCCAAGTTCACTGATTCTTTTACAACTGACCATTTGCATTAATATTTGATAGGACGTTTGATAGGACATTAATATTTGAAAGGACAAGCAGTAATAAAAATTTTTATTTAAACTGTCCACAAAATACTTCACTCTTGGAGTTATACAATCCAGGAAAAGCTTTTATACTAAAGGCTAATGAATGAGTATATTTTATTTTTCTTAAAAAATAAGGATGTTAGGAGGTAAAAACCCAAAACCCCCGAACTCCACCAAACTCCAAAAACAATGTAAAAGTACACTGGAAGTCAAAGGAGTCTAAGGCTAATATAAGTGTTTTGAACAATACCTAGAGAATTCCATCTCAAACCATGTGTGTGGAGCACCACTCCTTTTGTTGCTTCCATTAAACAACCAAAAAATCTGAAAAAGAAGTGCCTTCCTTTTGCTTAGACAGAAAAATTCCCTCTGACAGCACAATGCCACATGGCCAATCCACTTATCACATCTGATATAATCAACTGTTGGTAAATTTTACTATTTAACAGAGTGTCAAGTAAGCAAAAACAGTTGCATAGAAGAGGTGAGGTTTTTAAACTCAAAGTCAAATTCGTCTTTTCTGTGAGTGCTTTGAGTGTCTGGAACAGAAGGGTATTTCCAGGAGTGGTCATCAGTTCTGGATTCCCACTGCAAGTACTGACAAGCAAGAACAACACAGAGTTTCCACACCAGTCGTGAGTAAGTACATATTTACAGAGTAAAAGGACCATATATATGCAAAAACTGTTACCTCCTTTGAGAGCTCAGTGGTTCCTAGCACCTCACTCACTAAAAAGAGTAGGAAAACAGATAGACACACAAGGACACTGAACACACTCACTTCCATATGGATTCTCTGTCTGTGGGATACTTGGTCAGGTTTTTCAGCAGCTCCACCAGCGCAAGATGGATGCCTTCTTTAGTTGAAACATTGGTGCAACACAACAGTTCATGAAGTGCTTCCCGAATGTCCCTTGAAGAATCCTAAAATAAAATCCCAACCCAGACACTGCTGAGTGCTGAGAAAAATGTGTCTGCATACACATTTACTTTAAAGGTGGCAGCTTCTGTTCCTTGGCTGAGTTAAAAAAAGAGGTCTGTGAAAGCACTGCCTGTTTCTAGTTACCAGAGCTAAGCACAGATGAAGTGACAGACCAGACAAGTGCTGCAGGGTCTTCTGGTCTGCTCCCACTATGTGCTTCCTTTACTGGAATGAATGGGAACTGCTTCACTGCTGACCTTCTCAAGGTGTTGTACCTTTGCAGTATCAGAAAAGGAAGGTGCTGGGTAAGTGAGTAAAACAAACACCAAAGATTGTTTTAGCATTTTCACAGAAGCCTGTTATCATTTTCAACCCAGGGAGCTCAATCCCACAGGCTTTCAGCTCAGTCACCAGCCTCCAGAGGGTCTGAATAAGCACTGAGGACATGTCAGTGGCTGGACAGACTAGATTATTCAACTGAATTAATTACATTCCTTCTGCCAAAAACCACCTTAACATTCCACATCCATGTATCACTACATTCCTTGCTATCAGCATTCGGCTGGTGCTGCTGGACACAATGTGAAAATTTGATAGGATACAAGACCGGGATGCTTTTCAATGGTGGATTTCACCTTTTTTAAATCGTAATTTGCTAAGTATCAACAGCTCCTTCATCACCGTCTTACACAAAAGAAGAAAGGGCAATCCTCTAGTACAGTCTCTTAAATGATGGCCAACACACTAATGATCTAAGGGGTTTGGTGGTCAAAGACAGACTATGACCACACAGAAGACAAATTAATGACTGGAATGAAATGACCACGGGCATAAAATACTCCAGACCTCTAATAAAGCCCACTAGAAAGGTGGTACAGAGACAAATGAGCCAGAAGACCATGAAGGGACCGAGATGAGCACAACTCAACAGAAATTGAGATCAAGGACAACAGGGAAAGCAAAACTGAAAGTCTGGTCAGAAAAGCAAGGAGTAGATGGTAAGAGTTATTCTGTTAAAGTGAAAGCAGTGGGGGAAAAACTGAAGCTACTCCCAACACCCAAATGTTTCATATATCCACTGCTAGAATCACTTTAGGCACCAAAGTTAATGGCATTTTTCCACCATCCTTTATTTTTGTACTGGAAGATGGATTTTACAGAAAAGTACCAAGCATCTTTCAGAATCAGATAAATCTGTTAAAATGTTAAAAATTCTCTCACTTAAGCTGCCCTAACACCTGCTAATAATTGTGGTAATATAAACCACAATACACATAGGGTTTATCACACATGATAAGTCAGCACAGAAGAACCTAGCCTAACCAGAACATTTTCATACCTCAGTGCACGGGTCCCCAGTTTAAACAAATGTAAATACTGACAAAAACATGAGGCACCTAAAGCTCATTGCTGCATTTGCAAACTCAGATCATATTTGACAGCATTTGTTACAGACTGATAAAATAGGTTTAATTAGTTTGCTTATTCCTGAGGCACAACTGAGAGTAGCAGTTGCTGCCCTTGGTCAAGGAAATAGAAAGTGAAGAGACAGAAACAGTGGATTTGCAGCACCTCCCAAGGCTGCAACACTTCCCAAAAGAAGCAGAAATTTGCCTACCACATACAGCAGACTAACAAAAAAAAAACCCCAAAAACCCAAAAAAACAAACAAAAAAAGAAACAAAAACCCCCCCCCCAACAAAAAAAAACCAAACCCAAAAACAAACAAACAAAAAAACAAAACAAAAAAAACAACAACCAAAAAAACCCCAAAAAACCCCCAAAAAACTTCAGGGGCTATAGCTCAGCAAATAAATCGGGTCTGAGGGGAAGCAGTTTAACCATTCATATAATCAAAATCTCTTCCTGGATCAACCCCATCAACCAGGAAGAGCAACTGATTCTTGCTGTTCCCTGAATCCTGACTGAGCACTGATAGGGAGGATGCTGGCTAGGAAAGCTCAAAATTATATGGCAGAGTGTGCTGACAAACTCTCTGAAGAGCCAGAAAAGTGATCTCCAGCCCAAGGCCCAGCTCTGCTTGGTGAGCGAAGGTGTAACCAAAGCAGCTGAATCAAGGAAGCAGAAAGAAAATTACGCTGCACTCAGCATAAAGTGGTGCAGAGTGCTGGACCACAACACAGGACGGAAGAAAACACATGGAGGCAACAGCACAGTGGTCAAGGGAGAAGTTTTTATCTAAAATTCGTCTATTTCAGAAGCATTCTCCTGGGGATTACAAGCTATCATCAGATTTTAGGAGCCTTTGGCAGTGCTCAAAGAGAAAAAAAAAACCCAACAAAATGTGGGTTTGCTTTCAGAGGAAGAGACTGCTTAGCAGTACATAATTAAGCATCCCAAAGCAAGCGGGAGTGCAATTTTCCCCCTTCTCAAGAACTTCTTACCTCCAAGACAGCTAACACAGTATCCAGCTGGTCTTCCCTCAGTGTGATATTGTTGGAAATTTTCCTCATTGTGTGTATTGACTGCAATCTCACCTCCTCAATTTCATCATTGAACATGTCAACCAAAAAATCCAGGCATTTCTCCGCAAAAGAAGGTGAGGACTGAGCCAACATACACAGGGCTTCAACCGCAGCGATTCGAACCTCTGTTAAAAGAGGAACAAAGAATTAACTGTAAATTAATTAAAACTGTCCAGTTTGAAAGGACATTCACCCAACAGTGAGGTCTTGTACTATTCAAGGCTGCGCTAAGGACAGGAGATGCTAAGGAAATGCTGAGGACAAAAGAGCCTAAGCCGGGACCCACTGGGGACCTTTTCACAGGCAAGTCTTCAAATCAGGAGTCTCATCTCTCATACAGCCCCTGCTGCTGCCATAAACATCTGCAAAATGGACCTGCAGGTGAAAAACAGGTCTCCAGTCCATCAGTAAATGCTGCGTATTTCATAGTGTGTTTTGCAAGTGTAGCATTAACCCTGGTATCTTAAGCAAACTAATTTAGTTAATTAAACTGTGGTTGTTTTATTTTTCCTGACATTTTAATTGCTTGGAGCTTTCACTGCATTTTTAACTTGCTATGTAGCACTTCACGAATTGCTGAAAGGCCCCAGAGAATCAATGTTTTGGAAGCTAACAGAATGCATTTCCTCTGCATTCTGACTTCAGATTCCTCAAAACAAAGGAAAAAGGTGCCACCTAAATATTAAAATTATTCAAATTAAAGTAAAAAAGGGATCAGAAAGCATCCCGAGTATATTTATGCTGTAAAATATTGGAGGAATTTGAATAATACCTAAATCTAACAAGGTTAAGCAGAGATGAGATTCTCTTCCTTAAAATCATCCTCATTAGCTTCCATAACATTTATGTGCTGGGATCATAAAAATGGTAATTAATCTGATGTCTTGCAAACGTTGTTTTAAACATACTTTTATTTTTCACTCAAACTAGTTCATCTTGAAGACATTTGCCTGCACTTACATGCCGCTTTCAGGCCTATTGTTCTTAAAGAACACATTTGACTCCCCATGATTCTTATTAAGTGAAAAAATGCACAGACAGCAAGACCCCTGCTTGCTCAGTATTGAAGCTTTTGTCACAACAACAAGTCTCCACGGTCATTAAGACCCAGGTGTTAAGAGAAGAGAAACATTCTGACAATATTGCTCTCATAAGCTGACACACTAATTCAGATTTAAGTTACAACATGGAATTCAAGACCTGAAGCAGCATGGCCAGCCAGGGAGAGCTCAGCAGTATTTAAAAATGCTGCAGTGGAGAGAAAGAGATCTACATTATCCACAGATCTGTGCATATTCCACATTCATTCATTTTATCCACATTCCTCAATAGCATCATACTGCCACAAAATCTATGACACAAGAAACTGGAGCGCATGTTTCACAGGTCAAGGGGCTGAACCATTGAAATACTGTTTACTGTTAGGAAAAAGAAAAGGTGTACTTTCAAGCTTCAGGGAGAGTTTAGCTATTGGGAAAGCATGCATTTATTTGCAAAGCCATGGAATCAATAAACCAACTTTTACAGCAATATTTTTGTTATTGTGGCTTTGTGCATTTTAACTTAAGCTTGTCCTCCCAGTACCATTAAAGACAAATTCAGACATAACATTCAGAGCTTGGAATTTTCATGGTTTATGTAAATACCAGCCTCAAGTTGTGCCAGGGGAGGTTTAGGTTGGATATTAGGGAAAATATTAGAGTTGTCAATCACTGGAACAGACTGTGCAGGGAAGTGGTGGAATCATCATCCTTGAAGTGTCCAAAAATCATCTGGATGTGGCACTTAGGGACATAGTTTAGTGGTGGACTTGGCAGTGCTGGGTTCACATTTGGACTCGATGATGTTAAGAGGTCTCTTCCAACCTAAATGATTCTATGATTTTCCTTCCTGATGACAAAACACCAATTTTAAACAGCAGGAACTAACTCTGCCAATTTAGAGTCATATGCAACTATTAAATTTAAGTCAACAACAAAAAATAATCCCACTGTGTTTCTGCAGAACAGAAGCAACCACTTATTATCATATATGTTACTAAAACTTTACTATTTATAGGAAGCTATTTGCTTCTGGCTACTCAATTGAACATTTCTACCCAAAAATTCTGTGCAACACTATAGCACCTTTGAAACAACTGCCATATCACAGATCACAAGGATGCTTATTAGCCAACACACATCTTCCCCTTTAGCTATTCCATGGCAAGTTAACACTTACCATACATCTCATCTTCCAGGCCATGAACAAAAGCCCCACAAGCTCCTGATTCAATCAAGTTTACAGCGCCGGTATCGATTTCCTCTTTGGGAGCATCATCTCCCCACTTTCTGCCACTTGAAAACTCCCCAGAGCTGTAGAGCTCTTTGGCTCGTTCATGTGCAGTGCGCTTCCTCTGTCCAAACAAGTGTTTCAGTTACAACCACGTAAACTTCAAAAGATGACTGAACAAAATATTAACCTGGATCTGAAAATAGATGTAGCTGGAGGCTTAGACATTGACACACATACAAGTGCTAAGAAAAGCAAACAGTACCTTCTCTTCTATGGCTATTTCTAACTGCCAGTAATTCTTTGTACTTTTGATGTAGGGCAAGGATAATAACAAATACATTTTAATTAACATACTCTCAGACATCCATTGTAAAAACAGACAAACTAGGTCAGAACAACGGCCCATCTAGCTAAGAAGCCAATAAGTGATCTGCAAAAATGCTATCACTTTGCAGTTCAACTTGTTAAGCTGTAATCTAATGCTATCAATACTATCCAGAGTTCAGCAATGTGTAAAATGGGATATTCATTCAGTGTGCTTGCTAGTCTTTCTCCTCCCCCCCCAAATGAAACTATGCAGCATTTTCTTTAACAGCCTTTAAAAAGCAGGCCCCAAAAATCAGCAGCTCTTCACCATTCTTTTGTGGAGAGAAAAAAATTAACATAACCTTGAGCATGTTGCTTAAGGAAGGAATGTTATTGAAAAATTTTGCTCACAAGGCTGAGTAGCCTTTAGCTACTCATGTCTCTTGAAATGTCAATGTTTTTTATCAGATCTTCCAGGATGTTTCCATAAGCTTGCTCCTTGAACTAGGGTGCAATCTTTCCATACAGAATAAGCAAAGCTTTCAGCCAAAAAACTACCAGAACACCACAAACATTTACCTCTCAGCTGTTACAAAACCTGAATAGCCTAGAGCTGTTTATTACATGCTCGGCTAATGAAATCTAAAACTAGCAAAGGCTTCATTGCCTTTAACCTAAAACAAGACCTGTCATCATTAATTAACTCTCAGCAGCCCTAAGGGCAGGACAAGGTAAACAAGCACACTCAACATTAACATACCTCTTGTGCAATTTTAGTATCTACACACAGGATAACAAACCCAAACATTAACGTACCCTCAGATCTGACATGAGCTTCTTGTCAAGGGTCTGCTCCAAGAAATGGGTGCTAACTTGTTGCATGGAACCCTAAAGAAAGAAACATTAAAAGGAAGAAACTGGATTATTTTAAATTGCACCATATAATTTCCTGACTCATCCCAAAACGGCATCCAATCTTATCTACTCATTCTAATAGCTTTATGCAATGCCTGACACTACTGTAAGTTACAGTCTAAGGAAGTGAACTTAAGAGTCAGAACATCTCATTTTCCCACTGAGGTTAATATGCCTTTTCTTGAATTCAGTTGGTTCACATGTCCTATGATGAAGTAGGGGCAGGGAATTATGACAAGGATTTATTTTTCCTTTATTGCTCAACCATCTACTCTCAAGGAAAGAATCACCACATATTTCAGCTGAAAAACTGTTGGGTTTCCTCAACCTCTCTCATTTCTTTCACCTCAGAATTTCGTGAGAAATTTACCTATACGGTTTTAAACATCCTCCATTGTTTTTCAAATATATACGAAAAGCAAAGCAACTTAAGAGGAACTATTCTCTGCTAGAGAAGAAAAGAATGCAACTTACCAATAACTTAGCAGCTTGTACTCTAACAACCCAGGAACCATCACTAACCATGTGGCAAATTTTTCCAAAGGCATCATCAACCAACCGAATTTCTTCATTGGAAGAAGGAATGGGGACGATGCTGACATAGAGAAATCAGTTTATTGGTTGTATTCAATACTGGATAGCATCCATAAGAAACAACTATGCTGAATTCCTATTAGTATGCAACAAATACCAGGAACCAAAACTTCACTGCATCAGTGCATTCTCATCAGGCATCAGCCATTTGTACACATCAGTTTCCTAACTCCTAAGGACTAAACTCCTAACTAAACTCCTCAGACCTATTAGAGCGAAACTCTCAGAATTACAGTGATTACTTTGCCAGTACTTTGAGGACAGTGCATGCAGGACATACCTTTCAGGGTAAAGTTGACTGAGGACCCAAATCAGCTGAACTGCAGCACTGCGCACTTGCTCGTAATCATCTGCCAACAGCTTGCAGGCCTGAAAGAAGATTCACAGTCCAACATACCTGAAACATCTCCACCTGAGCTGTCATTCACTTCCCACAATGCAATCAGCATCCTTACCACAAAACAGTCAGGACAGCTAAAAATCAAGATGAATCCAGTCTTCCCTTCTACTCCCTAGTATTTCCAAGTTCAATCAGGCAGACTAGTCCTAATCAAGTCAATGAGGCACAATGCTGTAAAACTCCAGAATTGCCTGTACTATGCAGGAAGGATGAAATGTGAGTCTGCAATAGAACTGGTTTGGTACAGGCTGCAGCTACACAGCCTTACTGACATAACAAACACAGGTTTCATGGGTACTCTCCAATGAACAAGGCTTAAGACTTCAGGACTATGACTGCCAGATGACAGTAATGACTTCGTCATGCCTTGCCCTTCCCCGGATCACCTCCCCAATAAACAATATACAACAAAGCACAAGCTTTAGTGCATTTAAGCACAATGGATGCAAAATACCCTTTTATTTCCACTGTCACAGGACAATAAGGAATATTGGCAATCAAAGTGCAAAATATTCCTCCTCTGCTCAGTGCCCTCCTCCTCACAAAACACACTGCCACAGAAATTAAAGATATGCAAAAAATACAAAACAAATACAAGGTTGTACCTGACTATAAATAGCTTGCTGTAACTTCAATCCTCTCTCATGAAGCTGCAGCTACAGGGAAAAAAAAAAAGCAACACAAGAAAGTATAAGTACAGTTTTAAGGGACACAGACTAAGTTTTCACCACTGTTTTTCTGCTTTGAGTAAACTTAGCTGCTTGCATTTCCGAACTGCTGCTATAATTAAAATATTGCATTATCTTGATAAGTATTTAAAATAATTATACTGTAAGACTTCGTGCTATAATTATAAATTTAAAATCATAAATCTTGCTAGGGACTTGGCTGAACACCATTATAAAAGTCATGCAAATTACTTTAAAAAAAATGTACCAACAAAAATTGGAATGAGATAAGGTCTAAATTGTGTATTAGGAAAAAGTTCTGCATGGAAACGGTTGTCAAGCACTGAAGAGGCTGCCCAGGGCAGTGGTAGAATCACCATCCCTGGAGGGACTTCAAAGACATATAGATGTGGCACTTAGGGACAGGGATTAGTGCTGGGTTAAGGCTTTGACTCAATGATCTTAAGAGTCTCTTCCAACCTAAATGATTCAATGATTCTGTGAAGGATGAGTAAGTACAACGTCCAGCAGAGGGAGATTTCAGAGAGATTCAAGTGCAATCTGATCTCAAATGCACCTTCCTTCTTTCTTTGGAGTTTAGTAAAATTAATTCAAAGATCCTCATTGACCATCACATTAGATGGAACATTGTTATAAACTTTAACAGTAATAGAAAAACTTCTGTATCCACATACACTCACAGGCAACTCAAAATATTAAGCAATATTTTGAAGTCCATGGTCTTTGCTTGCATTTCTGCAAAGCTAAAAGCTTCTGAATGGTCCCCACACAAAAAAGCAGTATATCTCATGAACAGTTAGAGAATGCTAATGAATGTAACCATGACGCAAAACATAAACGTTGCTTTAAAACAAAGTTCTTTCTAGACTTATCATGCAGGTTTCCTGCCATAAGCAGCTACTTACTGCATTTTGGAGCACTAGAGGCTTATCGTAGTTCTGGCAACCAATGCTAAATCAGGAAACAAATTTTTCTCTCCTATTTCAAGACTTGGCCTTATTTTTCCAGGTAATTTTGATACACTAAACAGACTTTTACTAAGTTAACTAAAATAATCTCTAAATCAAACCTCTTTGGATTAGTTTGCAGTCCCCTATCAGCTTCCTTATACAACCCCAAACCATTTCTTCCACTGTATCAGCAACACTTACCATGGCTTTTATAGCTGCAGTCCTAACACGAGGGTCCTGATCATTAAAATGATCTCCTATTATCTTCTGGACATCTTTGGCTGCCTGGCTTTCAGCCTCTTTTGCAACACCTTTTTCCACTGGGCCAAGACAACCAATTAATTGAAGGCACTTATTCCTTACACCATGAGAAGAATCTGTCAGATGCTGTGGAACAGAAGAGACGAGCAGATGTAACTGGATTATTATTGCCCCTTCATCCCTTTCATACATCATATTATGTTTCCTAGCAGTTATTAATGTTAGTATTGTAACAGTTTGTTGAAAAAAATGAAAGTAATTTAAATACTGACTACCTTTCTTTTTTTCTTGTGGGAGTGACAAAAATTCCCTGCCCTAAGGAGGCTCCTTACCTTGCAGGCTACCTCCACCAGCCTCATCCTGACAGATGGATTCTCTGGGAGTTTTGTGCCAATCACTAACAGGGTGTCCAGCAGCTGAGCAAGGACTTGGTGAGACTCTGCAAAACAAAACAGTGAAAGGCTATGCACTACTTTACTGACCTCTTACCAGCCATAAGATCACAGACTGATCCAGGTTTGAAGGCCATCCTGAAACCTTCTCCTTTCAAAGCCTGAACAAGCCCAGCTCTCTCAGCTGTTCCTTGCACATCACATACTCCAGTCCACTACCACCTCAGTGGTTCTGTTGAACTCACCCAACCTCACCAGCATTAATCTGGCACTGGGGAACCCAAAACTGGATAAAATGTTCCAGATGTGGCCTAACCAGAGCTGAGTAAAAGGGTATAATCTCCTCTCTTGACGTGCTGGCTACACTCTTGTTGACAGAGCTTGACGAGCTGGCCTCTAGCATGGTACAAAAAAACTCCTCTTCAAACACTCTTCCACTTTAAGTAAAACTGTCCTCTAGAACAGAGAACTTCAGAAGCAACAGCTCTCACATGGAAATGCAAAAGCAAATTTTGCACTCCTTTAGAACAAGGATATACAGCAGGCATGTCAGAGGAACATTTTTCTCCTCCTCAGAACATGGTGTTGTCTGTCATCATTCACAAAACCAGAAAATAAATACTCTAACCGTCAATTCCCAACCATACACCTCAGATGTAATGCCTTGCCACTGTCCCAAATGCTTTGACAGCATGATTATACCTTGATCTCAAGCACCACCTCAAAAGTGAGACTTACTCTCATTTTGCAGTGTGTTAATGGCATCATCCATAATGCAGTCTGGGGAAAATCCTGCAGTCTTTGACAACAACCCCAGCAAGGATGCAATCTTCAGTCTTACAGAGGCATCATTCTCCTGGAAGGAAATTACACCCAAAAACCCACCAACACATCAAGGTTAAAGAAAAAAAACCAAAACACCAGCATATATTACCTGCATACATCTACTCATTTAAGTAATAGCAAATGCTGGCATGGGTGATAATTACATAAGTCTCATAAGCCTCATCAAATAATATTCCTTTAAAATTAATTTCAGAAGTTCATGCATTTTAAAGACTTATTTTAGTTTTTAAATATTTTATTTCTAATATTCGAAATATTCTAAATATTTTATTTCTACAGACTAGTGCACACAAGATTTCTGGTCTTATCTGGAAGCTCCCTCTTCCATTGCATTGCCAAGGATATCCAATACAGGGCAGAAAAACAAGAAATCACCTGGATGTCATACTTAGACCTTACCAAGAATTCATGCAACACTGAACAAAGAGGTGCAGAAATATTACAATAACAAATATTCAATATTTCAACATGAAATTTTACAGTTGCAGCTTTTACATCTTTCAAGTGTTTAAGAGAGACTGCAGTGCCACACACAGCCTCCAAGTGAAAAATGTGATGCCCAAGGAGTATGGTGTAGAAAAGGGAGTAGTCCCTTTCTCAACTGACCTGAGAAGCATTTTCTATTTTTGGGTTGAAGTTATATGTTTGAACAATGGATACTGTCATCAGGACTGTATCGGGACCGCCCTACCAAAATAGATAGGGATGAAGGAGCAGGAGGCTGCAGCACCATCTTAAACAAAACAATGACACTACAAACAAACAAATCATCACATAACTTCCACTGCAGTTACAGCTTTCAGGGTCAGGTTTCTGGACGATCAGGAAAAGTGCAAATGTTATGGAGATACTAAGAAACAAGCTCTTTTGAAAGTTTTGTCTTTAAGTAAAACAATGTCAGCTCCAGTAGTTTTAAAAGCAGTATTTTTAAAAGCTGGATTCTGTAACAGGCTGTGCTCTTTGCCAGTGTAATCTCATCCGCAGGTTCACGAGTCTCTCTTCTAATACAGGCTACAAAACAAACTTCAAGCACAAATAATCTGTGTTATTTGACCAGAAACTCTGTATTTCATAGAATCAGAGAATCATTTATGTTAAAAAAGACCTCTAAGATCATCAAGTCCAACCGTCAACCCAGCACTACCAAGTCCACCACAAACCATGTCCCCAAGAGTCACAACTACACATATTTGAAAAAGCTTCAGGGATGGTGACTCAACCACTGCCCTGGGCAGCCTGTTCCAGTGCTTGACAACCTTTTCAGTGTAGAAATTTTTCCAGACACCCAATCTAAACCTCCTTGGTGCAACCTGAGGCTGTTTCCTCATCCTGCCACTTGTTAAATGGAGAAGAGACCAATCCCTGGCGGTTTTCTTCGTAGATTAGATATTAGGAAGAAATTCCTTCCTGTGAGAGTGGTGAGGCAGTGGTACAGGTTGCCCAGAGACACTGTAGATGCCCCATCCCTGGAAGTGGTCAAGGCCAGGCTGGATGAGGCTTTGAGCAACCTGGTCTAGTGGAAGGTGTCCCTGCCCAAGGCAGTGGGGTTGGAACTAGATGGTCTTTAAGGTCCTTTCCAATTCATAACATTCCATGATTCTACCATTTTAAAAGTGCTTTTTTACACAACACAGCAATAGCTAAAATGTTACTCCACTGCTAGAGGAAATTAAGAACAAGGTAAGGAAACATCAGTCAGGAAAGATTCAGATAAAGTTGAAACAGCTCTGGACAGCCAGTCTCCCTGGAAAACCTGACATGTCTTTTGTCCCTTGTCCAGTTAACTTCCACACAGTCCATGTGCAGGGATAACACTGCCATGCCCTTGTAACAGGCCTCCAAAACCATCAGCACAGGGACCAAGTAAAATGATCAGAAATCACCTGGGTAAAGGGCTACAGTCACTCACTCTCAGCCCAGGCTGCTGGCAACTGAGTCAGCAACACAGCAGCCTGTGAGCCCCTGTTCCACATCCCACACCAAGAAAACCAGACCAGAACGAGCAAGCATGCTTGGCTCCCAGCTTCACCACCTTGTAATAATGCTCCAGCAGGATCCTCACAACCCCTTCCACACTCTCCACTTCCACGGGCTTCCTGGCAAACTGGAGCAGGTACTGCAAGGCATCTGCAGGTGAGGTGGCTTTGCACAGGTCAACGTGGAGTGCTGCTGACTTGCTGGGCTTGGTCAGCCGCAGCTTCTTAGTGGACAGGTCCTCATGCTGCTGCTGTGGGCAGAAGGACACAGCTCAGAAGCACAGCAAATCCAGACTGACTCCTCCCCAGAATGAATATGGGGAGGCCTAAGGAACTTCCCATGTCCCACAGGAGTCACTAGCCTCTCCCTCACCTGTCTCAGTAAGAAACACATCCTCAGACCACTGTGGCTATTACTCTTCTGCCCAGGTAGTCCCTATCCCCGGGAAACACGGCCTCTCCCCACCCTAAGCTGGGTCAAATCCTGCTGCTTCCAACACCAAACAACCAAAGCAGGGCAAACACGACTTCTCCCACTCCCACCAGCTTGGAGTAGTGCAGAAACTTGCTGTAGTTCCTTCCCCAGTCCCGGGCTGGAGGATGTTGCGTCTTCCCCGCAGCACTCCCAGCCCAACACAAGTTACAGATTCACAGAATGGGTCTGGTTGGAAGGGACCACAGTGGGTCATCTGATCCAATCTCCCGGCTCAAGCAGGGTCATTCTTGAGCACACTGCATAGGACTGCGTGCTGACGGTTACTGAGTATCTCCAGTGAGGGAGACTCCACGATCTCTCCTCCTCCCCGCTCTGAGGGAGGCACCCTCCCCCTCCTGCAGATCTATCCAGCCTCCCTAAACTCGAAGCCGACCCGTCCCGCTCCTCCTCAACCCCTCATGTCCGCCCCAGGCCCGAAGCTGGGCGTGCGATGGGCGCTCCCAGGTTCAGCCCCGGACTGGGCCGGCGGGTCTCCCCACACCTCCGCCTCATCCGCCAGCACCTCCCGTCGCACAGCAGAGCTCGAAGCCGTCCATCCTGGCCCACTGAGAACGTGTTACCTGGACCACTTTGGTGAACTCCTCATACACCCGCTTCTTCAGGTGCGCCGCCATGACACCGCCCCGCAACCCGGAAGAGGAGCCACAGAGCGGCCGCAGGGAGGGGCCAAAGGCGCATCCTCTCTTTCCGCCCGGAGGCTGCACTCGATGGTCCGGCGGCCTCCCGTTGCCGGGGGCACGCGGACCCAACATGGCGGCCGCAGCTCGGCCTGCCGCGCAGGCGGAACGGTTTGTTGTTGTGTTAGATAGTCATGAAAGATTAGATAGGCCTTCAAACGTGTCTCCTTGGAGGAGAGGGGAAGGAGGGCCTGGCACTGAAGAGCCGCTCGGCAGATCTGTGCCCGGTTAGGTGACAGGGGACACTGGCAGCAGCAGTGCCTGTGGCACTGCGTGGCCAGAGGTGGCCACATTTTGGTCACATACTAGGGTCAAGGGGATTTGGGAAGGAGCTGACTCAGAGAATCACAGAATCTTTTCCCCCCACCCCCAACTTTTCCGCTTATTTTGGTTTTTTTTAGCAAAGAAATTAATGTTCATTGGTTCTAAATTACATAATTCTCTTCATTAATTAGTATTCTGTTTTCTATTGGTTATTTATTCATGCTTTTCATGCTAGTTAGTCCACATTTTTCAGTCTTTTTATTATCTTTTTCCCAGGTAGGGAGGGAGTTTTCCAGCAAATACCAGAGTGTCTTTGTTATCTTCTGGGTTCTGCAAAATGCCCTTATAGCCTGTAAATTCTGCATTTCTTGTGCCAAATTTCCACAATACATCTCTCTCCCCCAGATTTTGCTCATCAAAGCATATCAGGGTTAGTTTAGCAAAACTTAAAAGTTTCAGTGATTTTCCCATTCAAACTCTAACAGTAACAGTCTGTGTAAAGAAACTTAGCTCCTATAGACTTAGGCGATTGTTTGGGGTGAGGCTTTAACTACCCTAAACCAAGACTGTTTGCTCCTAATATCTAATTTTCTTCTCTCTTGTTACAACTTAAACCAGTTTGCCCATTGTGATTAATGAGTGAATGATAAATGCTGGCTTTCGCATATATGAATTTAACATTTACAAGTGATGTGTACTGTATAAAAAAAATAATGTTAAGATAAAATAATTAAGTAGAAGCAAGGTTAGGGTAAATTGTAACTTCAAGATAGTTGTAATATGTTAGAAAATGTAATAATAAATACATGGCAATAAATGTCTTTTAAGTTGATAAAACACAGAGCCAGGGATCAAGACATCCTAAAGAAACAAAGAAGATAACTACTGGCATCCCAGGAAATCTCTTATCTCAATTCACACCTCCCAAAAGGAACTGTCACCTACAAATTAAGTTGGAACTGAGGAAATATAGACGGGAGGATTTCAGCCTTCAGTTCTGAGACAATCCAGAGGGTCCGAAACTCCAAGACAGGCGCCTTCGCTGGCAGAAGGGGGCAAGGATCGGAGGGGGAAGTTGAGTGAAGTGTAAATTACCTCCTAGGCTTAATGAATATGTAACAGTTAAAGAAAGTACTTAAGCTCACTGTACAATAGATGGGTGTGCCTCTGGCAAAATTGCTAAGCTCCCAGCGCTGTTTTGCCTTTGCTCTATTAATAAATACTCAATATTATACAGTTAAAATTTCGGCCCCTGAATTCATTTATAACACCCATCCTTAGTATGTACAAAGTGTAACAGATCTCTTTAAAGCAACCTTTTTTTCTATTGGGAGGTCTCCTCAATCTCTCTTCTTCCAGGCTGAGCACCACCTACCACTTGGTGGTGATCAAAAGAGCCTGTTTTCTAAAAAGTTTTGTCCTCTTCAGACGCTGACTGTGTCCATTTTTACCAAGGTTATGAATGTGAGAGATCTCAGAGTCCCTTCACACCTTCTGCAGAACTGCCCTGCAGTTGATGGAGTGACTTTCGAATGTCATTGGGGGGAAGTCCATGCTAGGATGAGCACATCTGAAACACAGCTTAATTAGGAATGATTCAAATCTACTTTAAAGACAAAACTTAAGGTCTTTAGAATTTGGGTATCTTGTGGGGAAAATGCCAGTAAATAAAGCACTTCTGCATCATTCAAAAAGATTTTTAAAGTTATTTATTTGAAATCCCAGGGACCATTTTATGATTCTATGGTTATTGTCCTTAACTGTAAGAAATCCATCTTCTAAGAACTAAAGGACATATGATCTTTATCAAATTAGCCATTATGATTTACAGAGTGATTAAAACCAAGCCATGTCCAGTATAAAAATAAATGTTCGAATTCTAAGATTTTAAAAACATAATGTAGAATGCAACTTGTGTTCTGTAAGAGAGAATTTGCAGGCTGTTGCTTCAGTACCACTTCCTTCCCACCAAATCATGGTGGGTTTTCCCAGTTCTTCCAGGAGCTTATATAGTTAGAAATAGCATCATCATAATAATGAGTGTCATAAGAAAGAGATTAAGATTGTGTGGCCTGAAAGAGGAGTGTGTGACCTTAGATTATAAACTTCTCACATCAGTGATGGTATTTTTGCCTGTTGCTGATCCTGGACCGTACCTGAAGTTCTCTGTCTTTCCTTCAGAGCAAATAATAAATAATGGTAATAAATACATTGACTAGAGAGTAGGCTGTCTACTGGAGGAATAAGAAGAGATCATAGGACACTGAATCCTTCCTTTTAACCCAGATTCTAGTGTAGAAAGCAGGGAGAAAAATAGCTTTTGCCTTCTCAATAAGAACCCAAATTTAATCTGAGCATGTGTTAATGTCACTGTTTCAGTCAAGATTTGCAAATATGTGGCCTGTTCCCATTTGCATTGAGAGAGCAACTCTACATGTTCACAAGACGTATTTGGGATAATTCATTTCCCTTTGGTTGAGTGAGGTTGGCTCAATTCACAGATCCATGTCTTTGAACTGAATGAATAGCAAGCAACACTGGAGAGTAAAATTCCTCCTTTTCCTGAAGTCTTTTAAATCCCCTAAAAAGTTATCCCCTAAAGCCCAAGGCTGTTATGTGCTCTTTGATATGGCAAACAGACAAAGAAGATCCTTTTGTTGGCCTATGTGTTTCTTTTTGTCCCTCTGGTAGCCCATGGTTTAGTCTCCACAGCCCAGGTTCATTTGTTCTAATAACTGCTTCCTTCTGTTCCCCATCAATGGTGGCACTCTGCTACCACCAGGTGAACAGGAACTTGTAGAAGAAGTCATGCGATTTGAAGCGAAAACCTTTTTCTGCAATGTGCGGCTGAAAGGATATTTTATACCCTTTGGCTTCAACATCCATTTGAATGCAGTCCAGCAGATCTGAAATACTTGGCACTGCCTTCCAGGGGCCAAACTTCACCACGGATTTTTTATCCATGTCCAAACTGTTCAAGGCATCCTGACACCTGGCTGCATCCTCCTCAGTTCTGACCACGCACACGATGACGCTGGACTGTCGGGATGCAACCGCTTCCGCCCTCGCAATGCGGATCATCAGCTCAATGTTCTCACTGTAGTTGGGCACACGAGCCAGAAACTGCCTCCTGGCCACAAGCTCCCCAAAGATCTGTGGAGAGTCCTCAAGCTGCTTGATCAAAGGCTCTATGTCGTAGAACAATGCCTCCTTGTAGACGTCCTGGATGCACTGGGTGGGCACTTGGTTACTGCGCAGGTACTCCAGGATGTATTTGAAGTACGTGCCTGGCCTGTCGATGAAGAACCTCCCTTCGGAGTCAGTCCTGAGTTTGGGCTGGCCGGTGAACATCTCTGCCAGCTTGGAGCCAGGGTGTTTTTTCAAGGTGCTCAGAGTAGTCGTGTACATCTCCCCGCCGACATTTAACTCCACGATTGGTGACAGCTGCAAGGATCACAAGGGGACAAAGAGCCATGTGCATTATGAGTCTGAGGTCATGAACATGGAATTGTCAAGGAAAAGAAAGATGATTGTGGTTGGAGGATGGAATGATAATGTGAAGAGCAGTACGGGCTCCCATTTCTTGGGAATCGGGTGGGAATCTCCACCTGTTTTATTGCAAAAAGCAGATGCAGGATGCTTATACAGCCCTCTCAATCAGAGCAGCAGAGACTTGGACATTTCTAAATGCCTAAATCCTCGCTGCATCTTTGGGATGTAGGAAAGAGTCGTTTTCCCAGTGAGAAAGAAGGAAAAGAAGTACCCTGGCCAGGGATGCTGTGAGTGACTACAGGATTCAACAGTGATCCAAGTCCCACTCAAGCATTGTCCCTGTGGGCAACTGTCCTTACAGCAAGAACAGTTCATGAGCTCCCACCCACCCCATGTGCAGAGGGACAAGGATAGAGCCCAAGGTTGTGCCACTTAGTTTTTATCCCCTGAGCTGTTTTTTTCTCTTCAAAGGAGGAAATAAAGCTCTTTAAAACTTTATAAATAGGTGGAATTGGCTTCCACTCATCTGGGGGTTCAGCCTGAAGTAAGACACAAAAAATCCATCATGTCAGAGGTGCAGGACAGAAGCTGTTTAGCAAAGCACCTAAAAATGTATGATGGCTTTAGTTAGGAAGGAAATATTTCATGCAACTGACATGGATTTAGGAGGGAAGAATGTAAAGGTTGTGGGTTTGTTGGCATTTTTTTTCGCCTGTGTATTAATGCCATTACCTGGATTGGACTAGACCTTAATATCTGGAAAACTGGATCTGATGTCCAGTCTGACCTTCCTGTAAGTTCAGTGCTGAAAAATGTTACTAGCTTCCATTTGGACTTGGTAATTTTATGGCATACTCAGCAGACAGAAAGAAGAGGGAAGAAAGAAGGCACTTCTTTTCCCCCCTGCCATCACTGCTATAATGCCAGTCACAAGCCAGGCCAGGGCCACGCCTGCCATTGAGAAGGCATGAGTCAATAAACAACCCTATTTTCCAGGAGCTCGCCTGCACTTTCTTGGATCCGATCACACAAGGATCTGCCTCAGTGCTGCTAGTCACATGCCTCAGGTGAAGTGTGTACTTAAGTGCTTAGCTGGATCACATGGATACAGACCCACGGGGTGACGTGAGCTGATCTCGAAGCCTGCACCAAGAGAAAGGGAGGGTCCTATGCTCCCCTCTCTGTTTTTGTACCTACCTACGTGCTCTGTTGTTCACCTCATGCCAGCTCTGCTTCTCTTTCATCTTAGTGAGCTGGATTGGCTCACAGAGAATCTAACAAGCAGAAACCTGACAGAAGTATGGGACTAGGAACAGACAGCCTGGTGTAGGGGGAGACCTTCCCTTTAAACAGTTGCAAATGATCAGATGTAGCAGAAATTTGCTCACAGCCTAAGCAGGCCAGGGAAGCAACAGAAGATTCAGGGCAAAGACCCAGCTAAAATACTGTTTTGCGCTGGTGTGTGTAGTTTCATCTCAAGAGCAATCATTTACACTTGGGTCAAGGAGATAAGTACTATTCCGTCTGAGATGATCTTGTGATTTCCACCAACTGAAAAACATAGCCCAAAGCTGTTTTTGTAGTAAAGTCTCTCCTTAGGAGACTTGCCATTAGTCCAAGTGATACCAACAGCTCTCCCCATCAGGGATCACTTGACAGGAGGGTCTCAGGCTTTCGAGCCTTTGCTCTTTTTTCAGATGGCAGGTCTGATGTTTCATGCTGTTTGTCACTAATACAAATAGATAACATGTTATTCCTTAATACAGTAGCCCAACTAACTTTATGTTCTCAGATCTCGATTAATGGTTTTAGTCTGGCACCAAAGTTGTTCCCAGTGAACTGGGAGTACTGGCATCAGCTGATTCCCAGTTCTGTAATTGGCCAGCAAGGTGACACTCAGGAAAGTAATTCCATCTATTTGTTCCCCAGTTTATTAATCTGTAAAACAGTTACTTCCATGGGGAAGTATTTTGCAACCTACATGTGAGAAGTGCAACACAAGAAGGTTGGGTTTTTTTAATACAGAGAGTTCTGGAGAAGAGATTGTTCAACTTTAGTCAAGAAGACAAACTGGTTAGCAATAGACTGAGGGCAGAGGAGAGTAAAAGGAAATAATCTCATTATTGATTTCTGCTTAGTAACATGCTGCATGTCTGACACTGCCCTTAATTTTCATTATAGCTAGAAAAACTATTGCTCCCCCCTGATGATTCTGCATGTCAACAACACAAGGCAGCTTTTGCATCATTAGAGACTCATAAGAATTGTTGAAAACCCCCAAAACCCACAACAGGCTTTTATTTAAGGATCTGACCAATTAAAGTTCATGTTAATTGAATTCCACCTCTTGCCAAAGGAGAAGAACCACTCTGGTTATTTGCTGTTGCCAGATCTTGCATGCCTGTGAGAGACCTGACCCTTCTGTAATACAACAGGTGCAAACAAGCCAGAGTCAGACACAGCTTTTTAACCAGAATCTTCTTTTCAGGGGGGTATCTGGCAAGCCCTGGTGTCTTCAGATTAACATATGGGGGAAAAAACCCACTCAAATGCAGCCCAGCAGGGGTGCTTTGATCCCACATGAGGGAATTGGGCTCTTGAGCCCATACCTTACTCACCATATGCAGGCTGCCGGTGACCTGCTTCCCAAGGGGCTTGTGCTCTGATGAAATACTCATCTTCCCCAGGAGCTGAGGTCTCAGCTGTTTGGGAAAACCTGCTGCCCAGTGCTAGCTAGTGTCCTACCCCACTTGCAGGATGGCTCCCAGCTGTGCTCCAATCCTCTTTCACTTGGGTGAAATCCTCTTTGTCAGGTCAGCTTTCCCCTGCTCCCAGCCCAGCTGCTGCCACGGAGGCTCCAGTTTGTCCCAGGCACAGTCCTGGTTCCAGTTGCAGGTGTAGGGAGAGGGGAGGGGACAGCCTGAAAGCGGAAGTATTTGCTCATTAGTTTTCTGGCAGCCAGCAAGGTGCAGGGTGGACTCGGGCTGGTTGCCAGCACACACGTCCTGCACTGCTGTGTGAGTGCTGACTAAGGGCCGAATAATCCCTTCCAAGGGAGGCCCAGTGCCCACAGCACCTCCGAGGAGCCCCGCAAGGTGTGCCTGTGTGTCCACCTCAGCCTTGAACAACTGGTTATATAAAAACCAGTAAACATTTTCATAGCTTTTTGGCCTCCATGCACCATTGTTTTAAAGCACAGTTTATCCCAAACAATTTTGTTGATCTCATTTGTCGTTCCCATCGATGACAGATCAGGGTGTCTACAACCTGTCCAAGGTGGTGGCATTTTCTTCCTCACCCATACAATCTCTGGACACTGAGTAATTCATGCAAGGTAGATAAAACCAAACCTGCATCTCTACTTGAGCATAAAGTATTCTTTTCAATTGGTCATAAATAATTTGATTATTATCTTTGGATGACATTGTTTTCTAATATCCTGTATCCACCAAATATAGAATGTGGACAGCACCACAGATTTAGTGGTTGTAAGATTATCACAAAATCAAAACAGTCACAAGGATGCAGTGAAGGTGAACTTGTAAGTACTTAAAGGGGGCTTATAAAAAAAGGAGAGTGAATTTTTGCCTGAGCACAAAGTGACAGGGCAAGGGGAAACAGTTTGAAGATAAAAGAGGAGAGATTTAGATTAGATATAAGGAAGAAATTCTTTACTGTGAGGGTAATGAGGCACTGGCACAGGTTGCCCAGAGAAGCTGTGGATGCCCCATCCCTGGAAATGTTCAAGGCTGGGTTGGATGGGGCTTTGAGCAATGTGGTCTGGTGGAAGGTGTCCCTGCTTATGACAGGGGGGTTGGAACTAGATAATCTTTGATGTTCCTTCCCAACCCAAACTGTCCCGTGATTCTATGATGATTCTCTGTCTGTGTTAATTTATTAAATGCAGAGTATCACTTCAGAGCTAGCCCAAATAACCTCTCCAGAACCAGACCCCAACCTTGCAGGGTCTCCTTTATTTCACTCTAGGTGCTTCTTAAGTGTACTGTTGCTTTCAAATTTGTCTGCAGGCCATTCATCACTTCTGTGTCTTTTTTTCATTACAGTGGCAGAATTGCCATGGGCATGATTGTCCAGAGATGTAACTTAATGTTTGTAATGAGAGACAGTATCTTTTATTAGTTCAGCTGATACAAATGGATAAAACTATCCATGCTTTAGGGCATGAGGCATTCCCATGTCTGCCAGATTCTGTTTCAACTTGCTTGGGGTTTTTTTCATTTTTTTTCCCAGTCTCTGTTGGTCTAATAAAGTGTAATCTCCTCTACCAACCTTGCCTCACTCTCTTTCATTTCAAGCTGCTTCCTGGTACCAGCAACCAAAGGAAAAATCTCAGACAAATACAGTGCTTCCTAAAAATCCTCCTGGGGGAGATGTTAATGATGAAAATTGACAGCATGTTATATAAGGAAATAATTTGCACAAAATCTGCATTGTACTCATGGACACCAGCTTTGTTGATTTTGAATACTCCAGGGATTCTGGTAACCTCTGTCTGAGTTATCTCTGCTGCTTTGAATAGAAAGGCTTAAATTTTCCCTTTGCCAGACCAGCAGAATTGGTAGTGCTGGATGCACCAGTGAGGTCTCCTTGGGACCCCAGGTTCTGTAACTTGTAATAAAATTTTAAAAGATCAATGCTTACTGAAAAACAGGGAGACCTGCATATTCATATAACCTGGAAGATCTGCATATTCTGGACCTCTAAGTCCTGCAAATCCCATTCTTTGGACTGACTTATGTAGGTGTTTCAGGAGACATCCTGGTTATAGCTGACAGAGTTCATGTCCACCACATCTTCAATGCTGGCTGTGATAACCTTGTCTTCTGCAGCTGCAGAACTGGATACGTGGACCATCACCTCTCTGCTCACACAAGTTTTCACTAGGAAAGGATGAAGGGTAGTAGATGAATTTACCTTGTTCAAAATCTCCTCTGAAAGGTTTTCCCAAATCAGAATCAAGGGTAATGGCATTTGAGGCCAAGCCTTCAATGCCACAACGGAGATCCTTACCACTTTAGCAAAAGGAATAGTTTCTAGCTCATGTCCACAACTCTCTTTTACTGCTGCACCAACCACAGCTGGTTCTTCAGTGTGATGAACATGCTGGTCTGATTCCTCTGCCCACCTATGGTTTTTATTTGATGTAAAAGGGATATTTCCAAGGCTGTAAACTTTTTCAGGAAGGGACCATACTTTCCCTGTTCTTGCATGAAAGAATTAGCCTGTGCCTGGACCTTGGATGAGCAACCACAATCTGAGTCATAAGAATAATCATATTAATGCTTAGGAATTTGGGGTTACCAAAGAAGAATAAGTTGATGATGGCGTTGTGGGGAATAAAGGTGCGTTTTGTTGAAAACTATATAATAGTGAGCTGGAACATCTCTTTGCTGGTACATGCATTTACTTAGAGGGTGCTGAGGCATTGGCACAGGTTGCCCAGAGAAATTACGGCTGCCCCACCCCTGGAAGTGTTCAAGGTTAGGCTGGATGGGGCCCTGATGAAACTGATCCACTGGGTGGCATCCCTGCCCATGGCAGGAGGGTTTGGAACTAAAAGATCTTTAAGGTCTCTTCCAACCCAAACCACTCTATGATTCTGTGACCGTGTATCAGTTTGCAAAATAGCACTATCCATAAAAGTATTTATAAAATATTTATTTCCCTAATATATTGAATTGGCAGCCTCTGTTTAAGAGACTGCAGTTCAGGAGCCACTCCTAAATCAAACACCAGGTGCTGTGCAAACACTGTCAGCATTCCTAACTGGTGCCTTCTAGCCGTTTTTCAGCTCCACCCACCTTGTCAGAATGCATGGCTGATGGCTTGCACCTGAGGTCTGAGCTGGCCACAGTGCATTCCACTGTTAAACAGCACAATTTTTCTCTTTTATTTTCTGTGCAATTAGAGTTTCACTAAAAAGCAAGGCAGGAAGCTCCTGCTTTTGTCTTCCTTTTACAATACTGTGGATGTTCAATTGTTCCTGAGCAATCAGGACCCCACTAAAGGGGTTAAAATGAACACATGACCATGGCATGAAGCTGCCTCCAGGAGATGGGAGGGAACAGGGGTACCATATGCAGAACATCTGTTCATTTTAGATGAAGGCTTTTAGAGTTGATTAGTCTCTGATTTCAGTCTGAAGGATGTTATATCACTTTTGTTACGTGGCAGTTTCAGAGAGCACATGTAACAACACAAACAACACAACCAGAGCCTGCAGCACAGTGCATGGCGACAATCCTCCTCTCACCTGCTCAGAGATTTCCAGTTTTATAATCAAAAGTGGAAAGCTGATGGAGAATCAGTGTTTGTTCAGCCAAAGCAGCACTATTTCAACAGCTGAGGTTTTTTTAAAATATCCTGAACAATCAAGGGGACACCTCCCTCTAGTGCCCAGCTCTGTAGGACTTCCCAAGGGTGGTGTTTCTGGGACAGAAGGAGGTGGGACCCACTTGGAGGTGCGACCCAGCCTGTCCTGAAGGCTCTGACCTGCCTGTGAAGAGCTTGAAGCTCCTGCACACCGACCCAGTGAGGGCTTTGCCCCTGGGTCTCCCCATGCCTCACAGGGGTCAGAGGTGAAAAACGTCCTGCCTTCCTACCCCATCTGACCATCCCCACCTCCTCTGCTCCCCGCTCTGGAGTGTGTCATGGCAAAGCAGAGAGAAGGCAGATGTGTGCCGGTGCTGCCAGAACATCGGTGCTGTCCCCGTGTGCCGGTGCTGCCAGAACATGGTAGCAGCGAGAAACATCCTTTGGAGATGAGCCTGCATGCTGCTATGCCTGCCGGTGCAGTTTGGATGTGAAATGCAGAGTGCACAGCAGCTCCGCGCCCTCCGGCACCTCGCTTCGGCTTGTAGCCGCCTAAGACACACCTTTGCCGGCTAGGCGCTCTTAGCTCGCGAAGCGCGAGAAAGAAGCGGACGGCTCTCTGCGGTCCGGCACAGATGCGAACAGAAGAGGCTATGTGGAGAATACATTCTCCACGCACGCTACCTTCCCCGGGAGCTGCAACTGCACGAGTTTTGTAAGTCTAAAGCCGGAGCAAAGTGTTTCCCTCTCTCTCTCGCTCCCTCTCTCTCTGCACAATGTCCCCGTGTGCCGGTGCTGCCAGAACATGGTAGCAGCGAGAAACATCCTTTGGAGATGAGCCTGCATGCTGCTATGCCTGCCGGTGCAGTTTGGATGTGAAATGCAGGGTGCACAGCAGCTCCGCGTTCTCCGGCACCTCGCTTCGGCTTCTAGCCGCCTCAGACGCACCTTCGCCGGCTAGGCGTTCTTAGCTCGCAAAGCGCGAGAAAGAAGCGAACGGCTCTCTGCGGTCCGGCACAGATGCGAACAGAAGAGGCTACGTGGAGAATACATTCTCCACGCACGCTACCTTCTCCGGGAGCTGCAACTGCACGAGTTCTGTAAGACTAAAGCTGGGGCAAAGTGTTTCTCTCTCTCTCTCGCTCCCTCTCTCTCTGCACATTGTCCCCGTGTGCCGGTGCTGCCAGAACATCGTAGCAGCGAGAAACATCCTTTGGAGATGAGCCTGCATGCTGCTGTGCCTGCCGGTGTAGTTTGGATGTGAAATGCAGGGTGCACAGCAGCTCCGCGCCCTCCGGCACCTCACTTCGGCTTGTAGCCGCCTAAGACGCACCTTAGCCGGCTAGGCGCTCTTAGCTCGCGAAGCGCGAGAAAGAAGCGGACGGCTCTCTGCGGTCCGGCACAGATGCGAACAGAAGAGGCTATGTGGAGAATACATTCTCCACGCACGCTACCTTCTCCGGGAGCTGCAGCTGCACGAGTTCTGTAAGACTAAAGCTGGGGCAAAGTGTTTCTCTCTCTCTCTCGCTCCCTCTCTCTCTGCACATTGGTTTCACTGGGGCCTGTGAGGATTCCAACAGGTTGTCCACAGGAGAGGACATGGTGCTGGGTGTGAAGGGCTGGACGAGTGTAGGACAAGCAATGGGATTTGCAGGTACTGATTGGGTTGGGGCACTGAGAAGCTGGGAATCCAGAAGAGAAGAGGATGTTGCAGACGGGAAGGAAGGATGCTGGGGAGCAGGTTGGGATCTCAGCACCAAGCACAGAATAGTGACAGGATCACACCAAGGTTTTGCAAGGTGGGAGAGACAGAGAGCTGAGGGAACATTCAGCTCCAAGTCCTGCCAAAGAAACCCAGCTCATCTCCCTGCACTGAAGCCTGGCTTTGGTGGTCAAGGTCCTTTACCTTTACCTCATGTGCTGGGGGACTGTAGTTCTACAGAAGTGACAGCTGTAGGAAACACAAGACACATCTGCGCAAGGCCTTGCAATTCATTTACATTACCAAAGACACCGGTTTGGAGGAGTTTAGGCACACACAGAAAAAAGAATTGCTTCAAAGTTACAAACGCCTTCTACAAAGCAACTACACAAACCACTCATTTCTGCCCTGCAGAAATCCCCCCAGGGTGAAACGAAGCAGGAAGCTTGCTGGCAGGATCGGCCATGGGACAAGTCAGATGGTACAGGCAGTGTCCGGCAGGCAAACAGCCAAGCTCTGCGCTGCTCACGAAGCATGTTCCTCGGTGGGACTTGGTGCAGGAGAAGAAGTGCCACTGGGCTTGGACAACAGAATCCTGTGGGGATAATGCACATGGTTTGGTCAGGACGTGCTCATTCTTGTCCGAGGGTCTTCCTAAATAAGGGTAAAGTCCTGTTAATGCCCTCTGTTGTTGCTGTCACTTTTCTATGCTCTCCATTTCACTACAAGGACCTTGGCCATGAGCCCCATCTCTGATGCATCACAGGGGTGTCTCCCCAAGGGGGCTCAGGGATGAAAGTCCCACCAGTATGGAGAATGGGTTTGCTTTTCAGGCTAGGGGAAGATTGAAGTATCTGAGCTGTTTGCAGGTGGTGCACCAAAGTTAGGTATTTGGAGACCTGAAAGTACCAAACTCCTCCCTGAAAATGACTGTTGAATTTTCCATCAGAGAAAAAAGAGAAATAGCTGGAGCACCAGGGTCTGGCAGGTCCTAGAGTCCTTCAACCACCCAGGGTCCTTCAACCACCCAGCCCTTTTATCCCTGGGATCTTTTGAGTCTGGCCAGCAGCAGAAAGACACTGCCTATGCTGCAAACTGGGGAGTCTTGGGGACAGCGTGGAGCTCAGAGAGTTGCCTTTGTTCACTAACACAGCTTGCACCAGTGGCAATTGAGAAAGACAAATCCAGGAGAATGTTTCTGTTAAGCAATGAAGTGCAGACTCAGAACTCCTGGGATTTGGGGGTGTGATGCAAACGTTATAACACCACACAGCTGATGGGGCATGAGGACAAAGTGTGTTATTCCTCAGCCATTTCTTCCATGGCCCTGTGTGTCCCCAAGATCTTACCTCAGAGATGGGAAGTGCAGGCTCAAGAGCTGGACTGATCTTCACTGAGGTTGATCTGCTCCAGGATCTGGCTGTACCTCCGGGTCAGGGCGTTGGTGTTTTTGGTGAGGTCTGTCAGAACTTGCTGCAATCCATTGACATGATGGGAGAGGCGCTCTTCCAGATTGCTGTCTGCACCCTCCTCTAAGGCTGTGTCAGTGTCGGTGCCAGTTGGGCTCTGGTCACTGACGGAGGCCAGGCCTTTCTCCACCATGGGCTTGATGGCCTTGAGGAGCTGGTAGCGTTCATAGAGGTCCGTGTGGCACTCGGTGTCTGGAGCCACCCCTTCCTGCTGTGGGAAGACCCCTTGGAGCAGGCTGGGGAACATCACCTCCTGCTCCATCTTCTGGGTGGCTGAGAAGTACTGCTCCATGGCCCCTCTCCCACAGCTCTGGCAGTGCTCCTCTGAGCTCTTCTGAGAGTGTCACCTGCTCCCTGTCCCTGCTGGGGCTTTTTATGCGGTGCTGGGGCATGTCCCCGCTCTGCTGTCCCCTGCTGTCCTCCCCTGCCAGCCCTGGTTGGTCTGGATGGCCACAGGGCTGGGCTTGGCTTCAGCCCAGCTGGGGCTTGGCTACACCATGTCACCAGCTCTGTGCAATCTCTTCTGAGCCTCCCTGTGACTTTTGCCCAAGCTGGCTGGTGGTCCCACTGTGTCCCCATACTGTGAGGGGGATGGCGAGGAGGTGCCTGGGGTCTGTCAGGTACTTTCCCATCCTGCCCTGTCTCCATCATCACTACCACTCCTGGAGGCCCAGGATGGTGAGTTCAGCCCCTTCCCCCAGGGCAGGCAGGTTGCAGGCAGCACCAGGGGAAACCTGCCTTGATTTGGGCAGTTTTGAGGAGCAGGGAAGGAGAACGAGTGAGGATTTATCCAGAGAGGATGAGTTTCCCATGTGCTCTGCCTGAAAACCCACCTTCCTCTGTGCTGATCTGGGGGTCTCACCCAGTCCAACCATGGCAACTAGCCTAGAGAACAACCCCTGTTAAAAGGTGATAATTAACAGGTGATACTCGTCTGCAGGGTGCTTACCCCAAACCGGTTATATAAGGAGTAATATGACCATCAGTAGGATCAAACAGTGACTAGGGAGTTAGGAAAGGGACTTCTAAAATTCAGAAGTTGTCAGCCTGAAGGGAAGCATGAAAGCTCCTTGTCTGAAGGAGGGTCCTTTCAGGGGGAATGACAGGAGTCAGAGACTCTGGGATCCAGCCCAAAGCAGCCCTGTCTGTATTCTAGCCTCCCCCACCTGGCAGAGCATCCTCTTGGTCAGGTGCTGTGAGCAGCCTGCAGCCAGCTCTGGGCTGACAGCACAGGGGGCACAAGGCAGGGACAGAGCCAGAGTCAGTGCTGGAGAGGCTGGGTGGCATCTCTGGAGATGATCTGCTCCAATAGCTGCTCAAGCAAGGTTGATGATGGGACCATGGATATTGGATATCTCTGAGGATGGAGACTCCACCATTTGTCTGGGTACCCTGTGACAGTGTTTGACTGTCATTGACCTTCCATTTTAGGAAAAAATAAAGGTTTTCTCATGTTTAGATGGGATTATTGTGTTTCAGTTTTTTCCCATCACTTCCTTTCCTGTCACTGAACACCAGTGGGAAGAGTCTGGCGTTACCTCTTGACCTCCATCACGTCTTTACAAACATTGATCAGATCCTTCTCAGCCTTGTCTTCCCCCATCTGAATACTGCCAGCTCTCTCAGCCTTTCCTCCTAGGGAAGATACTCCTGCTCCTTTATCGCCTTTATGGCCCTTCACTGGACTCTCCAGTACGTCCATGTCTCTTGTGCCAGAGAGCCCAAACCAGACACAGCACTCCAGGTGAGGCCTCACCAGGGCTGAGCAGAAGGGAAGGATCCCCTTCCTCCACTGCCTTTTTCCTGAGGAAAAGGCCTTGCTGGCTCATGGCCAAACTGCCTGAGCACAGAGCTGAATCTGGGGTGCAAGGGTGTGAATTTGTGGGGTGCTTTCCCCCAGCATCTGCCCAGGCAAGCGATAGGCAGCAGCAGGCAGCACGGATGAGGGCAGAGCACCCCAAAATTGAAAGGCAGGGGTGTGCAGGTAGGGAACCTGCCCTGTGGGACGGGAGTGGTAGTGGCTGCTCCCCATCATTGAGGGTGGGGAGGTTGTGTGATTAGGACTTCTTGGGACTGGTTAGAGATGGGAATTGTGGCTTTCTTACTCATCCAATATTTTGAGTCAAAACTTTACCTCTTGTCTTCCTGACACTGAGCCGTTGTGCCAGCTCACTGCTCTCTCATGGATTTGATGTCCCTAAACATATTTAAAAGAAGTGCTGCCAACCTGATTTGCTTCAACTATGTGAAAGGAGAAGAACTTTCCCTGTGCTGGTGGGCAAAAGTGCGGGCACACTATGAGCCTGTCCAGGGCAGTGCAGAGCCAGCACCCCCTGCCACAACAGAGAAGCCTAATCTGCCCCGTCTGTCAGTGTCCCACTGGGACCAGTGCTAGGCTATCCCAGGACAAAGACCTTTTCTGTCGCCATCTAACTTATCAGCTGCGGCCAGCAGCAGTGGCCAGCAGCAGGGCAGCGTCAGGGCTTGACGCATCCCTGGGGCAGAGTGATGCAATGCCCTGCAATCGCAGCAGGCAGAAAGTTCCTGTGACCCACCGGGCTCAGAGCCAGCTGGAGGGACAGTGGCTCTCACAGAGAGATCCGCGGGTCCTGGGGGGACGCAAGTGGCCCACAACATGTCAGCAAGCCCTTCCTGCTGTCCCAGGTCACAGACCTTTGGGCACATCCTGCGTCTTCCATTGGTCATGTTCAAAAGCAGTGGTCAGTGCTTCACCCCCTGTCCTGCTGTGACCCTTCCCTGGGGCACCACGAGCCTCTCCAGCTGCTGGGTGCGCTGCCCAAGCCCAAAGCCATCACTGCAGGTGACAGCAGGCCTTCCTTGCTGTGACTGTGTTGGGGTTTAACCCCAGCCAGGCATCAAGTCCCACACAGCCCCTCACTCACTGCCTCACCAGGGGGATCAGAGAGAATGAAGGGTAAGAACTAGAAAACATGGGTTGAAATAAAACCAATTTCATAGGGAGAGCAAAAGCCATGCATGCAAAGAGAGCAAAACAAGGAATTAATTCACCACTTCCCATGGGCAGGTGGCTGTTCAGCCATCCGCAGGACAGCAGGGCTCCGTCACAGGTAACAGTGACCTGGGAAGACAAAGGCCATCACTCAAAGGCCAAATGTGGCTCGCTTCTTTCTTCCTCCCACTTTATACACTGAACGTGATGTCATATGGTCTGAAATATCCCTTGGGCCAGTTGGGATCAGCTATCCCACCTGTGTCTCCTCCCAGGTTCCCATGCAGCCCAGTCCCCTCGCCAGTGTGGCAGTACTGAAAGCAGAAAGAGCCTTGGCTCTGTGCGTGCTCTGCTCAGCAGCAACAAAAACATCTCTGTATTATCAGCCCTGTGCTCAGCACAAATCCAAAACACAGCCCCGTACCAGCCACAGTGAAGAAAATTAACTCTACCCCAGCCTGAACCAGCACAGCTGGCCGTGTTCTCCAGGGAACGCAGGTCCCATCCTTGAGCTCCAGCCAGGTAAACCACCAGAGTGACATCACATCCTCCATGGTCCTCACCTTACTGGGAACCCGTGTCCGTCCATTCCTTACGCTTCAACAGCTGGCTGTGCAATCAGCATGGAGGCAGAAGAGCTCCAAAGGCAGAGCTCCATCATGCCCCAGGCAGAGGTGGCACTCCAATGGGCATGGCCCAGGTCTCTCGCAGTATGTCTCTCATGCTCCATTTCCTCTGGATAAGAAAAGGCTGTAACTTTGCGCAGGCTGAGGAGGAACACAGAGAGCAGATCTGCTCTGAAGTCCTCCCTCTGGCTGGAGGGAATTGTGTTTGGCCACGTTTGGGGGACTAGGCGATCTGCTGCTGCTTTCCCAGAAAAGCAGGACTTTCTGGGTGCAGTGAGCTCCTTGGGTCTCTGTGGCCACAGGGCCGGTGTTTGGGCAAGCTTGCCCAGCAACTCGCCGACCTCCCGGGAAGCCTGTCCCAAGCCATGGCTCAGGAGGGGGGAAATGTCACCACATGTGTCTCCAGGTGACCCCATGTTGTCCCCAGCACCTCTTGCTGACACATCTCCCATGACACTGATTGCCCCAAACCCCTCAGAAGTGTCCTTGTCCTCCCTGGAGCCTGACCAGGACCCTTTCAGATGTGGGGCAGCTCTGGGTCTGGCCACAGCTTCCCCGCCAGAGTCCCCAGTCCCCTCAGCTGCTCACTCAACCACAGCTGGCTGGAGACCCTGTCCCTGCTGCCCATGCTGGGGCCGGACAAGCCGAAGCCAAAGTGTGTCTCAGCTGCTGGGAGAAATGGCCTGATCAGGAGAGAGGACATGTGAATCTCCAGTGCGATTGGACACTGCTCTGAGCTACCTGCTCTAGTGCAAGATGTCCCAGCACACAGCGGGGCATTGCACTGGGTGGTCTCTGAAGATCCCTTCCAGCCTGAACCATCCTGTGACTTTGGGATTCTTTGTGCCTTCACATTCCCCAGCATTGCCCTGGAAAGTCCCCTCCCCGCAGAGCCTGCGTCCCCCTCCCCCTCACCGGGGCACTGCATGAGTGAAAGCACCACACTGACAATGGCTTCAACAGGACTTCTTTTATTAGCAGAAACAGGGAAACGCCCTTGGAGTCCAGGTACCAGCTGGAAAAGGGCTTGGCAGTCACAAGGGAATATTGGAGGTCGGGGCCACCTCGCAGCACCCCCAACTTCGTGCCACTCTTTGAAAATAAAGAGGAGGGCACAAATCTGCAGCTCTTCCGAGGGACCTCCCAGCGCAGCCAGATGCTTCTTCCTATGAGGATATGGCACCATCTGGTTCTCCGGTGGTCACAGCCATGGCCGGTGCCAGTGCCAGTGCTGGGAGATCGGATCAGCTGCCACGGAGCGGGGAGTGCGAGCGCCACTGGAAAGAGCCTGCGATGGTCAGCGATGGGGATGTCTTCTCCTCTCTGACACCAGCGCCTGTCCTGCAACAGCAGCTGTCCTTAACTCCAACGATCAGCCCAGGGGGACACCCGGACCACCAACCCTGAGTCCACAGACCCTGAACCCCTGGAGTCGCCACACAGAGCAATGGGATGAGTTCCCTCCTCCAGCATAGAGAGGCATATCTGCCCACAGCTGAGGGGGCTGCCCCCATTTCAAGGCCCTTCCCAGCAAGTCCCCAGCCCTGCACAGTTGGGGGCTTCTCCAGGGAGGCCACCCCTCAGGGTCTTGCCGCGCCTGGGCTCTGCATGCCCCCAGCTCTTACCTGGTGGCCAGGACAGGGTCACCAGCTGGGCTGCCCCTCGCTGAGGTTGATCTGCTCCAGGATCTGGCTGTACCTCCGGGTCAGGGCGTTGGTGTCCCTGGTGAGGTGGGTGAGGACCTGCTGCAAGCCAGTCAGGTGGTGGGACAGGCGCTCCTCCAGCTGGGCATCCCCGGCCTCGTTGCTATCCGAGGCTGTGTCCACGTCACTGTCGGCACTGGTCGGGCTCTGGTCACTGACGGAGGCCAGGCCTTTCTCCACCATGGGCTTGATGGCCTTGAGGAGCTGGTAGCGCTCGTAGAGGTCCGTGCGGCTCTCCGCGGCTGGGGCTGCTCCCTCCTGCTGCGGGAAGACCCCTCGGAGCAGGCTGGGGAACATCACCTCCTGCTCCATCTTCTGGGTGGCTGAGAAGTACTGCTCCATGGCCCCTCTCCCACAGCTCTGGCAGTGCTCCTCTGAGCTCTTCTGAGAGTGTCACCTGCTCCCTGTCCCTGCTGGGGCTTTTTATGCGGTGCTGGGGCACGTCCCCGCTCTGCTGTCCCCTGCTGTCCTCCCCTGCCAGCCCTGGTTGGCCTGGATGGCCTTGGGGTCGGGCTTGGCTCCAGCCCAGCTGGGGCTCGGCCATGCTGTGTCCCTGGCTCTGTGCAATCTCTCCTGGCCCAGCCTCCCTGTGGACTTTGTCCAACCTGGCTGGGGGTCCCACTGCTTCCCCACACCAGGAGCGGAGGGGGCTTTAGCAAGGAGGACAAGTGTCCAGGGTCTCTCCCATCCTGTCCTATACTTTCTCCTCCCCCAACACATTCAGTTCTGGGGCCCTGTGAGAGTGGGTCCAACTCCTGCCCCCTGGTTTGGGCAGGCTGCAGGCAGCTGTGCCGCCAGGGACCGTCACCTCCCCTTGTCCTGGCTGCCACGCGCTCAGGACGTGAACACTCCAGGGACATTGAGCAACCCCTTTTGCAGACATATGGAAATCTCACTGGAAATACACTGGAACAATGTAATACAACGGGTTTCTGGGCGCAGGGGAGCCTGCTGCTGTCCAGAGATTGGGGTCCCCAGAAACATCCCCTTCCCCCAGCCTCTCCCTGAGCTCAGCTGGGATGTGGACAGGGACAGAGACCTGGCTCTGAGGGTAACTCCTGTGGCAGCAGCACAGAGCCATTGCTGCCCCCAGGGTTTGCAGACATAGGTAGCCTGCCACTGTCTCCATCCCGGGAGGGTAAAAGCCACAGCCGGGGCACTAGCCAGCATTGCCTGTCCCTTCCTGTCCCTGTGGCATGTGGCAATCAAGGTTCTATTTGGGGAAAGGCTGTGGGGTACCTTACTCCTTTTGGAACCCTTGGTGCTGGCAGCTCTCCCACTGTCCCTACGTGTCCCAGCCAGGTGCCCACACTGCCACCCACCCTTTCCCCACCAGGCATGTCTTCACCACCCCTCCTGTCGCTCTCCCTCTGTCCCACCATCTCTTGGTGTCCTGCCAGGGTTCCCAGTGCTGGAGTGAGGTGTGTGGGTGCTGCTGGCCCCATGCAGGCACCAGACAGAGGCATGGCCACACTCCGGACACCTGGGCCGCTGCAGAAATTCCTGGAGGTGCAGGCCCATCACAGGGCTCTGGGGACAGAGGCATACAGGGGATGCTCTGCCCTCCTGCTCCCCCCACCTCTTCCTGAGCTGCTCATGGTGAGCATGGCAGCCCTTTTGGGGGTGACTTGGCCTCAGCAGGCTCAGATTGCTCCTCAGCTCCCCATCCTTGTGATACGAAGAATTGCCAAAATCTCTCTGTGCCTCTGGAGACCCCATCGGCCAAAAATGGGCCCCCGCATCCACCACATCCTGCTGGGAGAGACTGGGGAGAGCTGGGGAGCTGCCACAGCCAGCAGTGATGGCAGGAGCAGGAGGACAAGGAGGTGGAGTACAGCACAGCCACTACAGGGAGCAGCAGGGCTGGGTTTGGGCTGAGCTGAACTGGGGTGCCCAGCCCTGCTTTGGGGGTTCGGGGAGGCTGCTCAAGACCATCAGTGCCCCTGCGAGGCGAAATGATATCCTCAGGTCTCTGCTGCCACAGACCCCCAGATCTGGGCAAGCCTACCCCCAACCTGCCACCCTCCTTGGGAGCCCAGCCCCAGCCTCAGCCTCAGCTCAGAGGGTGGACCCTGACACCACACATGTCCCCAAGTGTCCCTGTATCATCCCTGGCACGTCCTACTGTCTTACCCTTCTGTGGCACCATGCTCAGCACATGGAGCTGGGGAAAGAGGGAAGAGGAACACATTTGGAGTGATGCCATTTGTCTTGCCAGGTTACCATGACATGCCATGGAGCTCTGCTCTCCTGCAGGTGGCTGAATCCCTGAGTGCCTGTGGGAAGTGGTGAATGAATTCCTCCTTTTTTTGTAAGTTTTGCTTACTTGTGCAGCTTTTGCTTTCCCTATTAAACTGTCTTTATCTCTACCCACGAGTTTTCTCACTTTTACCCTCCCAATTCTCTCCCCCATCCCACCTGGGGAGAGTGACAGAGCAGCTGAGTGGGGCTGAGTTGCCAGTGGGGGTCAAACTGTGACACCCACAGTGAAGCTCCAGCCCCAGGGCAGATGCAGCCCACCTCAAACCATCCTGAGGGGGACACTGTGATGTCCCTGCACTCCAGGAATCTCCATGGTGGCCCAGAAGTCCTGAGAGCATGGGGCTGGCAGGGTGTGCATACCACAGTGCAGCACTGGGCCCCACTGCAGAGTGCCCAGGGATGCCAGGAGCACCCAGAAAGGGAGAAGAGGAGCAGTGGGTTCAGGTCTGAGGGGGAGAGGGCAGGTGGCAGAATGGACACCTGGATGGGATATGGGGGGACTGTGGGACAGCTGCCAACGCTGAGGGTTGCAAAAGGGAGGAATGACCCCACGGCCTTTCCCAAAATAGAACAGTTTCCTCTATTTTCCTCACACAGCAAGATAAGCAGGCACAGGAGTTCTGGCCATTGACCAGCCATGGCCTCTGCTCCAGGATGGGGATAATGGGTGTGATGGTAGCACCATCTGTGCTCCAATGTGGACAATGATAGCTGCATCCCATGGATGCAGTTCTCCTTGTGGCATTTGGTCCCATCTCTGTCCCTATCGCATGTCCCCATGACCCATGTGGGATTCCATGCAGTGGCACTCTCAGTGAGGTTTTCCACACCGGTGTCTTCTGCTGTGTGCAGTCTGGCAGTCATGGACAGAGATTGCTCAGTGTCCCCGGAGTGTTCACATCCTAAGCACGTGGCAGCAAGGAGTGGGGGAGGTGATAGTCCCCAGAAGCACTGCTGCCAGCAGCCTGCACACACCAGGCAGCAGGAGGTGACCCCACTCTCACAGGACCCCAAAACTGAACATTGTGGGGGGTTGAGATAGTATAGGAAAGGATATGAGAGAACCCAGCCACCTCTCCTCCTTGCCACCCCTGGCTCCTGGTGCAGCTGCCCTGTAGCCTTCACCAGACCTGCCTTGGCACTGCATCTGCCCCATTATCCCCATCCTGGAGCAGAGGCCATGGCTGGTCAATGGCCAGAACTCCTGTGCCTGCTTATCTTGCTGTGTGAGGAAAATAGAGGAAACTGTTCTATTTTGGGAAAGGCCGTGGGGTCATTCCTCCCTTTTGCAACCCTCAGCGTTGGCAGCTGTCCCACAGTCCCCCCATATCCCATCCAGGTGTCCATTCTGCCACCTGCCCTCTCCCCCTCAGACCTGAACCCACTGCTCCTCTTCTCCCTTTCTGGGTGCTCCTGGCATCCCTGGGCACTCTGCAGTGGGGCCCAGTGCTGCACTGTGGTATGCACACCCTGCCAGCCCCATGCTCTCAGGACTTCTGGGCCACCATGGAGATTCCTGGAGTGCAGGGACATCACAGTGTCCCCCTCAGGATGGTTTGAGGTGGGCTGCATCTGCCCTGGGGCTGGAGCTTCACTGTGGGTGTCACAGTTTGACCCCCACTGGCAACTCAGCCCCACTCAGCTGCTCTGTCACTCTCCCCAGGTGGGATGGGGGAGAGAATTGGGAGGGTAAAAGTGAGAAAACTCGTGGGTAGAGATAAAGACAGTTTAATAGGGAAAGCAAAAGCTGCACAAGTAAGCAAAACTTACAAAAAAAGGAGGAATTCATTCACCACTTCCCACAGGCACTCAGGGATTCAGCCACCTGCAGGAGAGCAGAGCTCCATGGCATGTCATGGTAACCTGGCAAGACAAATGGCATCACTCCAAATGTGTTCCTCTTCCCTCTTTCCCCAGCTCCATGTGCTGAGCATGGTGCCACAGAAGGGTAAGACAGTAGGACGTGCCAGGGATGATACAGGGACACTTGGGGACATGTGTGGTGTCAGGGTCCACCCTCTGAGCTGAGGCTGAGGCTGGGGCTGGGCTCCCAAGGAGGGTGGCAGGTTGGGGGTAGGCTTGCCCAGATCTGGGGGTCTGTGGCAGCAGAGACCTGAGGATATCATTTCGCCTCGCAGGGGCACTGATGGTCTTGAGCAGCCTCCCCGAACCCCCAAAGCAGGGCTGGGCACCCCAGTTCAGCTCAGCCCAAACCCAGCCCTGCTGCTCCCTGTAGTGGCTGTGCTGTACTCCACCTCCTTGTCCTCCTGCTCCTGCCATCACTGCTGGCTGTGGCAGCTCCCCAGCTCTCCCCAGTCTCTCCCAGCAGGATGTGGTGGATGCGGGGGCCCATTTTTGGCCGATGGGGTCTCCAGAGGCACAGAGAGATTTTGGCAATTCTTCGTATCACAAGGATGGGGAGCTGAGGAGCAATCTGAGCCTGCTGAGGCCAAGTCACCCCCAAAAGGGCTGCCATGCTCACCATGAGCAGCTCAGGAAGAGGTGGGGGGAGCAGGAGGGCAGAGCATCCCCTGTATGCCTCTGTCCCCAGAGCCCTGTGATGGGCCTGCACCTCCAGGAATTTCTGCAGCGGCCCAGGTGTCCGGAGTGTGGCCATGCCTCTGTCTGGTGCCTGCATGGGGCCAGCAGCACCCACACACCTCACTCCAGCACTGGGAACCCTGGCAGGACACCAAGAGATGGTGGGACAGAGGGAGAGCGACAGGAGGGGTGGTGAAGACATGCCTGGTGGGGAAAGGGTGGGTGGCAGTGTGGGCACCTGGCTGGGACACGTAGGGACAGTGGGAGAGCTGCCAGCACCAAGGGTTCCAAAAGGAGTAAGGTACCCCACAGCCTTTCCCCAAATAGAACCTTGATTGCCACATGCCACAGGGACAGGAAGGGACAGGCAATGCTGGCTAGTGCCCCGGCTGTGGCTTTTACCCTCCCGGGATGGAGACAGTGGCAAGCTACCTATGTCTGCAAACCCTGGGGGCAGCAATGGCTCTGTGCTGCTGCCACAGGAGTTACCCTCAGAGCCAGGTCTCTGTCCCTGTCCACATCCCAGCTGAGCTCAGGGAGAGGCTGGGGGAAGGGGATGTTTCTGGGGACCCCAATCTCTGGACAGCAGCAGGCTCCCCTGCGCCCAGAAACCCGTTGTATTACATTGTTCCAGTGTATTTCCAGTGAGATTTCCATATGTCTGCAAAAGGGGTTGCTCAATGTCCCTGGAGTGTTCACGTCCTGAGCGCGTGGCAGCCAGGACAAGGGGAGGTGACGGTCCCTGGCGGCACAGCTGCCTGCAGCCTGCCCAAACCAGGGGGCAGGAGTTGGACCCACTCTCACAGGGCCCCAGAACTGAATGTGTTGGGGGAGGAGAAAGTATAGGACAGGATGGGAGAGACCCTGGACACTTGTCCTCCTTGCTAAAGCCCCCTCCGCTCCTGGTGTGGGGAAGCAGTGGGACCCCCAGCCAGGTTGGACAAAGTCCACAGGGAGGCTGGGCCAGGAGAGATTGCACAGAGCCAGGGACACAGCATGGCCGAGCCCCAGCTGGGCTGGAGCCAAGCCCGACCCCAAGGCCATCCAGGCCAACCAGGGCTGGCAGGGGAGGACAGCAGGGGACAGCAGAGCGGGGACGTGCCCCAGCACCGCATAAAAAGCCCCAGCAGGGACAGGGAGCAGGTGACACTCTCAGAAGAGCTCAGAGGAGCACTGCCAGAGCTGTGGGAGAGGGGCCATGGAGCAGTACTTCTCAGCCACCCAGAAGATGGAGCAGGAGGTGATGTTCCCCAGCCTGCTCCGAGGGGTCTTCCCGCAGCAGGAGGGAGCAGCCCCAGCCGCGGAGAGCCGCACGGACCTCTACGAGCGCTACCAGCTCCTCAAGGCCATCAAGCCCATGGTGGAGAAAGGCCTGGCCTCCGTCAGTGACCAGAGCCCGACCAGTGCCGACAGTGACGTGGACACAGCCTCGGATAGCAACGAGGCCGGGGATGCCCAGCTGGAGGAGCGCCTGTCCCACCACCTGACTGGCTTGCAGCAGGTCCTCACCCACCTCACCAGGGACACCAACGCCCTGACCCGGAGGTACAGCCAGATCCTGGAGCAGATCAACCTCAGCGAGGGGCAGCCCAGCTGGTGACCCTGTCCTGGCCACCAGGTAAGAGCTGGGGGCATGCAGAGCCCAGGCGCGGCAAGACCCTGAGGGGTGGCCTCCCTGGAGAAGCCCCCAACTGTGCAGGGCTGGGGACTTGCTGGGAAGGGCCTTGAAATGGGGGCAGCCCCCTCAGCTGTGGGCAGATATGCCTCTCTATGCTGGAGGAGGGAACTCATCCCATTGCTCTGTGTGGCGACTCCAGGGGTTCAGGGTCTGTGGACTCAGGGTTGGTGGTCCGGGTGTCCCCCTGGGCTGATCGTTGGAGTTAAGGACAGCTGCTGTTGCAGGACAGGCGCTGGTGTCAGAGAGGAGAAGACATCCCCATCGCTGACCATCGCAGGCTCTTTCCAGTGGCGCTCGCACTCCCCGCTCCGTGGCAGCTGATCCGATCTCCCAGCACTGGCACTGGCACCGGCCATGGCTGTGACCACCGGAGAACCAGATGGTGCCATATCCTCATAGGAAGAAGCATCTGGCTGCGCTGGGAGGTCCCTCGGAAGAGCTGCAGATTTGTGCCCTCCTCTTTATTTTCAAAGAGTGGCACGAAGTTGGGGGTGCTGCGAGGTGGCCCCGACCTCCAATATTCCCTTGTGACTGCCAAGCCCTTTTCCAGCTGGTACCTGGACTCCAAGGGCGTTTCCCTGTTTCTGCTAATAAAAGAAGTCCTGTTGAAGCCATTGTCAGTGTGGTGCTTTCACTCATGCAGTGCCCCGGTGAGGGGGAGGGGGACGCAGGCTCTGCGGGGAGGGGACTTTCCAGGGCAATGCTGGGGAATGTGAAGGCACAAAGAATCCCAAAGTCACAGGATGGTTCAGGCTGGAAGGGATCTTCAGAGACCACCCAGTGCAATGCCCCGCTGTGTGCTGGGACATCTTGCACTAGAGCAGGTAGCTCAGAGCAGTGTCCAATCGCACTGGAGATTCACATGTCCTCTCTCCTGATCAGGCCATTTCTCCCAGCAGCTGAGACACACTTTGGCTTCGGCTTGTCCGGCCCCAGCATGGGCAGCAGGGACAGGGTCTCCAGCCAGCTGTGGTTGAGTGAGCAGCTGAGGGGACTGGGGACTCTGGCGGGGAAGCTGTGGCCAGACCCAGAGCTGCCCCACATCTGAAAGGGTCCTGGTCAGGCTCCAGGGAGGACAAGGACACTTCTGAGGGGTTTGGGGCAATCAGTGTCATGGGAGATGTGTCAGCAAGAGGTGCTGGGGACAACATGGGGTCACCTGGAGACACATGTGGTGACATTTCCCCCCTCCTGAGCCATGGCTTGGGACAGGCTTCCCGGGAGGTCGGCGAGTTGCTGGGCAAGCTTGCCCAAACACCGGCCCTGTGGCCACAGAGACCCAAGGAGCTCACTGCACCCAGAAAGTCCTGCTTTTCTGGGAAAGCAGCAGCAGATCGCCTAGTCCCCCAAACGTGGCCAAACACAATTCCCTCCAGCCAGAGGGAGGACTTCAGAGCAGATCTGCTCTCTGTGTTCCTCCTCAGCCTGCGCAAAGTTACAGCCTTTTCTTATCCAGAGGAAATGGAGCATGAGAGACATACTGCGAGAGACCTGGGCCATGCCCATTGGAGTGCCACCTCTGCCTGGGGCATGATGGAGCTCTGCCTTTGGAGCTCTTCTGCCTCCATGCTGATTGCACAGCCAGCTGTTGAAGCGTAAGGAATGGACGGACACGGGTTCCCAGTAAGGTGAGGACCATGGAGGATGTGATGTCACTCTGGTGGTTTACCTGGCTGGAGCTCAAGGATGGGACCTGCGTTCCCTGGAGAACACGGCCAGCTGTGCTGGTTCAGGCTGGGGTAGAGTTAATTTTCTTCACTGTGGCTGGTACGGGGCTGTGTTTTGGATTTGTGCTGAGCACAGGGCTGATAATACAGAGATGTTTTTGTTGCTGCTGAGCAGAGCACGCACAGAGCCAAGGCTCTTTCTGCTTTCAGTACTGCCACACTGGCGAGGGGACTGGGCTGCATGGGAACCTGGGAGGAGACACAGGTGGGATAGCTGATCCCAACTGGCCCAAGGGATATTTCAGACCATATGACATCACGTTCAGTGTATAAAGTGGGAGGAAGAAAGAAGCGAGCCACATTTGGCCTTTGAGTGATGGCCTTTGTCTTCCCAGGTCACTGTTACCTGTGACGGAGCCCTGCTGTCCTGCGGATGGCTGAACAGCCACCTGCCCATGGGAAGTGGTGAATTAATTCCTTGTTTTGCTCTCTTTGCATGCATGGCTTTTGCTCTCCCTATGAAATTGGTTTTATTTCAACCCATGTTTTCTAGTTCTTACCCTTCATTCTCTCTGATCCCCCTGGTGAGGCAGTGAGTGAGGGGCTGTGTGGGACTTGATGCCTGGCTGGGGTTAAACCCCAACACAGTCACAGCAAGGAAGGCCTGCTGTCACCTGCAGTGATGGCTTTGGGCTTGGGCAGCGCACCCAGCAGCTGGAGAGGCTCGTGGTGCCCCAGGGAAGGGTCACAGCAGGACAGGGGGTGAAGCACTGACCACTGCTTTTGAACATGACCAATGGAAGACGCAGGATGTGCCCAAAGGTCTGTGACCTGGGACAGCAGGAAGGGCTTGCTGACATGTTGTGGGCCACTTGCGTCCCCCCAGGACCCGCGGATCTCTCTGTGAGAGCCACTGTCCCTCCAGCTGGCTCTGAGCCCGGTGGGTCACAGGAACCTTCTGCCTGCTGCGATTGCAGGGCATTGCATCACTCTGCCCCAGGGATGCGTCAAGCCCTGACGCTGCCCTGCTGCTGGCCGCAGCTGATAAGAGATTTCTGCACCAGTCCCAGCGGGACATTGACAGATGGGGCACATCAGGCTTCTCTGGTGTGGCAGGGGGTGCTGGCCCTGTGCTATGCTGGACAGGCTCCCAGGCCTCCTGCACTGTTGGTGGCCATTGTCAGGAAAGATCTTCTCCTTTCACATAGTTGAAGCAAATCAGGATGGCAGCACTTCTTTTAAATATGTTTAGGGACATCAAATCCATCAGAGAGTAGTGAGCTGGCACAACGGCTCAGTGTCAGGAAGACAAGAGATAAAGCACAGTTTTGACCCAAAATGCTAAATGAATAGGAATCTCCAAATCCTTAATCAACACAACTTCCCCTCCCCCAATTGTGCTCAGTGTTTGGATTCAGGAGCCAACAACAATGTGAGAACGGGGAAAGGTTGGATCCTCAGTATCAGCAAAGAAAAAACAACATAATAATAAAAAACATAGATGGAATTAACTAGGGAGAGCATATGTTTTTGTTAGCTCTTCAGAATTAATTTCAGAGCAAGACTTTGGCTACAGTGTCCACAGGGGCTGGTTAAGAACATGCTCAAGGGTCAGGAGAAATGCCACTGAGAAATAAAAAGGAGGAATCTTACAGAATTGCTCTCTGGGTTTTATAAAATGTATGTTGTGTGAACAACTTCCCACTCTTGTAATTAAAACAACTGAAAAAAGCATTAATCAAAAATCAAATTATTATTCTGCTACAAATATCAGTCATCCACGTATGGACAAACCATAATGGAAGAGAAGAGCAAATAATTAAACTCAAAGTATTTAATTAAGCTTTTATTACATGAAAGTGCATAAAGTTTCACCTTTCACGCCATGGACGGTTCAACAGTTGAGGCCATCTTGCCGAAGTTCTTGGGATAGCAGGAATTCATCCTGTGATGTGTCGCCGCTGGAGAAATCCTCAGTGAAGTGGGTGGAAATCCTCCAAGAGCTGCCCTATTCTTTTCTTCTCTGCGAGAGGTGGGAAAACCTAATTAGCATTGAGATCGATTTGGAGGATGTTTCATATTAAATCTTTAATGTTAACAAAGCCACCAAAAATCTGGTTTTTGCTACCCACAGCAAACCATTAGCTTGCTGTTGTAATTAAATGCACAACTTTTTTTTTCCATAGGGCTCTCCTCAGATCCCTGTGGAGGGATCTCAGTAAGTAACACTTTTTTATTTCTACATACTCCTTCCAAAATAGCGTGATGCAGACCACAATCCAACAGAGTCACCTAACTGCATTGTATTAGAAAATGGACAAGTTTCACCAAAATTTGGCATTGTATCATTGGGGTCAGTGAATACATTTAGTAAAAAACCCTCCGTTCTTCACCACTGCTCTAAGCCAACACCAGTGCCATTTCTATTTATTCTTTTTTTACCTGTTCTGCTTGTTTTCTGAACATTCATCATGCAATTTCTGAATCTACATGCACAGGGCATTTTACAGAAATAAATAGTACAATTGTGAAATTATGAGAATAAAACCTGTGATTTCCAATGTCCATTATTTCTTCTTCAGTGGTACAAGTTTGGGTTATCCTTTTTTTTTCTGGCTCTGCTACTTTTATACTAAAATAAGCTTTTAGGAGGATGAGGAGGTCATCGATGCACATCAACAACTCAATAACAACATCTATTTTCACATCATAAAATCCTTTATACTGCAGCAATTTAGATTGTGAAGAAGCAGGGAAGCCTTAGCCCAGCAACATTTTTACACACATTACCACTTGTTAACTGGCAGATTATGGCAGGCTGAGGTCTCTTAAAGTACCGAGTGTACCTGCTCCCTTGAAGTCCTCTGGGTGATGCCTCATGTACTCAAAGAGCTCTCTGTCCACCTTGGCATGGACATACTGCATGCGTTTCACAAGCTGGTAGCCAACAAAACAGCCCACAGTAGCAAACAGGACGTGCCGGTGAACACCTACAGCAGGAAGAGAGAGGAATATCCCCATCTCTACCAGCTCCCTAGGGACCTCTGGCAGGGCCCTGCTTTCCCCAGACACTCCCACACCCCAGCTCCTCTCTCCCTGCTTCGCCCCTGCCCAGAGAGGGCCCCCCCCTTTCCTCAGGACTCCTTCCCTTTCACGCTGCCCCTATTCCCCAGGGAGTCACCTCAAATCCCCTCCACCTCCATATGATGTCCCTTGCCCAGCCCCTTCCAATTACTTCCAAACCCCCCCCGCCAAGAGACCCCTCACTTCAGTGCTCCCACCCCTTGACTCCCATCCCCCCAATCACACTGAGTACCCCCTTCCCCTCCAACAGCCCCCCTGAACTCACGGCTCCCTCTCTTACTCTCCCAGCTTCATTTATCCCTCACAGTGACCCCAAGCCCCACACCACTCTTCCCCAGGCCCACATATTCCCTCTATCTCCCCATTTCCTTATCTCAGCGCTCCGTCCCCTTCCCCAGCCCCTGCATCCCTCACGGTCACCCCAAATCCCGCACACCCGCTCCTGTAGCCCCCAAACCCACTCCAGCCCCTCACCCCTGGCTGTTTCCCCTTCCCTCCTCCGTCATTTATCCTTCAGAGTGACCCCAAATCCCACACCCCCCTTCCCCAGGCCCACATACGCCCTTTACTACCGCCAGCCTCTTATCTCAGGGCTCCCTCCCCTTCACTCCCACCCCTACAACTGCCAAGGTCACCCCAAATCCCCCATCCCGCAGCCTCCATGCCTCCTCCAGCCCCTCATTCCTAGCTGTTTCCCCTCCCCCCCCCTTCATTTATCCCTCAGTGACCTCAAACCCCACAGAGCCCTTTCCGCAGCACCTCACCTCAGCCCTCCCCTCCGCACCCCGCTCCGTTCCCCCTCCCCTCAGGCTCCCCCGTCCCTCCGCACCGGATCGCAAGATGGGGCGCTGGTTGAAGCCGTTGTCCATCAGCGCCGCCAGCCATCCCGCGAGCCCAAGCCAGGCCGAGACCTTGTTGAGCAGCGGCGGCGGCGGCAGCGACCGCGCCTCGTCCGGCAGGAACGCCATGGCTGCCGCCCGCCGAAGGTGACCGGGCGGAGCAGTGCGCCGGCTGCGCCTTCCCCCGCCGGCCCGCGCCGCACTCCTGCGTTCCGCTGCCTTCCCGCTTATGGTTATTTCACCCAAAAAGCCGCCCCCAAATCATCCCAAAATCCAACCCCCACCCCACAAACCCACCCCCCGCCCCAAACCCCCAGGCTGAGCAGCCTGAGCCGGATCGAGGGGGTTCTCACAGCCCTGAGCGCACCGGGTGAGGCGGCCTCGCTGCCTCTGCAGAGCCAGCGAGGCCAGTCGGGAAATGAATTAGGGTGTTAATTGAGCACTAAAAGCGAACCCAGTTCGTTTTCAGTGCGCTTCCTGCCGACAGATTGACTGAGACCTAACTCCACGCTGTTAGTTTTTTCTTTTTTAATTAACACAAAAGCACATTAAAGCATTTGCCACTGTAGCAGGATTGACAGAACCATTAAAGAAACTTGCATTAACAAAACACATCACAGGTTCTAAAGACTTCTCAGCATCTTTCCTAAAAATGTATTATTTAGCCTTTGTCCACACAGGAAGAGGTTGGGCCGTCACTGCTCTGCAGTGGGAGATGCTTCAGCTGAACCTGGAATCATACAATGGTGATGCATGGCCCCTCACACAGTCCTGCCCTGAGTTTAACTTCACAGAATCACGGAACGGCTTGCATTGGAAGGGACTTAAATGGTCATCTACTTCCAACACCCTGCCACAAGCAGGGAGAACTTCCACTAGACCAGGCTGCTCTATCCACTCTGGTCTTGAATACTCCCAGGGACAGGACATCCACAGCTTTGCTGCACAGACTCTTCTCGGAGGATTTAACAACTTGCAAAGCAGCTACTGGAGAACAGCCATGAGCATTGGTTGTGTTTTTTTTTTTTTGCATATGACCATTTCCCTGCACAGGACAGCACAGCAGACAGATAAACACAAGCATTGTGGATACCTTACCCTAGGCAGAGCTTTGAGGCTTAGACCAGAGGTACAGTACAGGTGGAAGAAGCATCATGGCACCACTGGCAGCCACAGCAGCTAAAAACAGCATGGCAAAGCCCTTGATGGTGTAAAAAAAGAAACTATGAGAAAACAATGAAAACCAGAGTGAGAATGTCTGCATATGAATTCACTGGCAGAGAAAACTTTAAATGTACAAGATACTTGGTTACAGAAACATCCACAGTGATTACCCTGCCACACACCTGTTGCCCTGACTAGAACCATTATCTTTTAAACACTCAAAATATTCAAAGAGCTCAAAAAACATTACTATCCCCTTGGCTATCCTTGATGAAGCCAAAGAAGAAGAGATCCCATTCTTCCACTAACACAGAAGAAAGTTCAAAAACTACTGGCAAAAACATTTAAAAAAATAAAAATTTCATCGCCTCTCTCCTCCCAGGTTCATGTCAGCACTGGAATCTCTAGTGGTGGTCACATAGGGTCTAAAAAGTACAATTATTTACACAGAAAACAATCTACCTTTTCCTTAAGTCATTACAGGAACTGCTGCCACTTGATCTTTTGTGAAAGTTGTAGAATTTTATATGAATTACAAATGCAACTATGCAGCCACATTATCTGGTATGTTCAAGAGTGTAAAAAAATTCTTCATTTGAGTAGCATGCCTCAATTTGGTCATCTGGTTTACAAAAAAGAGCTACTAGAAGAATATTAAAACCTCTTAGCATAATATCTATGAAACAAGGAGATCGATGGGACATGGACATATTAAAAGTTGTTATTTGAGTGTGGAAGAGTTTGACAAAGCACCTCAGGACAAGTTTCCAGCTAAACACTACATCCTTAGTTGTGTGGGTGTCCCTCAAAAGCACAGCTTAGACATGACTTGAAAAAAATGCAAGAAATGCTCAAACAAAAAATATCAAGTTTTTAATTTACAAATTCCATAGGACGCAATTACAACGCTCTCCTACACAGCAATCATCCCTTGTAATTTGCCACAGCAACTCTTATTCAAATACATACTACAATGGGAAAACCAGGCAGGTTTTCCTCAGGACAGAAGTCTGGACCTTGTTAAGCTTCACAGTTTACCCACAGCCCTCCCTCTCAATATGACAGTGTTTCTGATCAGAGGTATCCTCATTGGGCAGTACAGGAGTGTTGGAAGAAGAGCACCCCGTGTGGCGATGGCACACGTACACTGTGTTTCATCAAGAACTGTATGGCCTTGTAACAACCCCTCACCAAGACAGGAATCCCCTCCAAGGGGTATCCTGGGACCGGTCCCAGCACTATGGCTTTACTCAGCCTTTTGTCTGACAGAAATTCTCTCAGTCAAGACAGAGATGTAGAGTTTCAGCCAAGCGTATGTGATTCCCAGAGCACAGTATACAGAGGTCAGCAACAGGGGGACAAAAGGGAAGTGCCATTTCCAGGGCGTCAGGGGAAATATGATTTCACAGAAGATTTCCAAAGGCACTAGTTGGATGAGGTAGATTGTTTCAAGCCAGTTAAGTAGAGGTTTCTCTCTCCTGTCAGAGAAATTAAAAAAGAGAAAGTGTTAAAATATATGTTAACTAAAAATAACTATTCTGTTTTTCAGCTATCACCAGCGCAAAGAGAATCTCCCATTAGTTCACAATAATGCTTTAAATGACAATGTAAAGAATTTCAGTAGGAAAAAAACCCAGTGTGATAACCAAGAGTACAGCTCAATGTCCTTATCAAGTTCCAGGATGCCTTAGAATCCTAAGGAGAAACATCATCAATTGCTCTGCTTCACCTCACACCATTTCAGTGAACAACTGAACAGCCCTTCATACAAAGACTTGTTCCACCAAAGTTGTTCTACAACCAAAGACTGGAAATGTCAGATTTATTTTAACCTCTTCCCCTAAACTTTCTGTAGGATGTACTGTGAGCTGATCTCTCTTGCAAAGGACAACAGCGGCAGGGGTTTACTGCAGGTTGTCTAAAGGGAATTTCATGTTTTGGCAAATTAGGAACAAGAAACTTTTACAAGCTCCATCTCTAAAGAAAAACTAAGCTCCTATGGAGTTTTTTAGCCAGAGCTCTTGAGACAGAATGTCTGAATTCTTAAAGAAAGAAAACCACCTACAAAAAGCAGGTGCCTGAAGTACTGAATACACATTTACAGTACTTCCATACTTCACTACAAACCCTTCATTACAGCTTGGGTTTGACCTGAAAAGTCTGGGAAATAGGGAAGTAGGGAGTGGAGGGGTTATAAGGATAAGCACTATCTTTGGTCAAGTGGTAAGAGATTCACAGGCTGTGAAACTACACAACATGACTCGGGCAACTGTATGCTCTGCCAACCAAGTACTTGCGGTTTTGTTGACAAATTAGAGCTTGCAAATCAGTATTATTTACATTCTACTACTACATTATTTACATTACTACTACTGCAAAAATCCCCAGTACAAGAAAATAAAGAACAGATAAACAATCTACAGACAATTCACTGTGGTAAGTGCTAAAATACTGAATTAAATCCTCAGAGGTTACAGCATCACAACTCCATGTTTTAACAAAGCACGAGGCAGGTGGGGATCTGCAGCCTGCTGGGACTAACTGGGCAGCTGTCCCAATAACCAGGATGTGCTGCAATAATTCTAATTCAAGCATTGCCTCCTGAGAACAGAGGCAGCAGCATCTTTTGACCAGTAACACTTCAATTTGACACTTCAGCATCAGTTTTCTGTGCTATTTGCCCCTTATGACAATGGCTGTTCCCATCACCAGAAGAAATGTTGTTCCTAGCATTGAGATCACATTTCTTTAATTACCTGAATAGAGATTTCAATGAAGAGAAGCTATAAACAGTAAACAGCAGCATAAGCAGTATTTTAATTGGAAGTTCTGAAAAACAAATAACGTTATGTACTTTTCAAATTAATTATAAAAAGCTTTTGCCATATATTTAAATCTTAATAGTCACATTTGCATTATCTGGCTTTATTTTCTCCAGACCTACATGTTTTACTGCTTAGGATACCTAAAAATCGCACAGACATTTACTAAAGGAAATGCCAAGCATTTGCAATATACTTACTTCAATTATCTATAAACATACTGAACACACTAATTATAATTACAATTTGAGATAGCACTACAAATAAGATTTTCTTATTCTAAAGAAATCACAAACAACTGGGAAGCGACTAAAGCAAAAATGACAACCAAATCAAGACTATTGAGCAAATTAGATAAAAATTAATTAATAGAGAAGGCTGAGGAAGTTTCTTATTTCTGAAGGCAGCTGCTTCACTATCACAAATAAGCAGCACTGTCAGACCAAGAGTATGTCTAGATTTGAACTCTCCCAGAAGGATGACCACCAATTCAGTGTTACAGTGTTGTTGTAGCTATGATGGCTTGGGGTTTGACTGAAGCCAACAGACCCTGACTAACTGAAAGGGGAGGAGGGGTCACATCTGTCCCTATATGTACTGACTTAACTGATCCTGCTGCACAATTTTTTAATTTAAGCACAGCACTGGTAGCATAAGGTAGTAGTCAGCTGGAAAACAACCTGCCGGGGCTGTGGTTTCAAATTGTCTTCAGCACTTTCACTTCACACAGTTATAAGTTTCTAGAACTGTGACAGAAAGAGGGATAATAAATATTAACTCTGACAATCTCTCATAGTTATTTCAACTTAAAGTCTATGGCCTCTCCATGGCTATTTAAACCAACGATTCTTTTTACTATCTGGGGAGTTTGTATTTATGGAAGGAGGCTGACATACAGCCTTTTGCAACTTGCAGTGTATTAGCTAAAATAATCCAAACCCATTATGTCCACATTATCTCTGGAGAAAATAAAACAAAACAAAGCAGTAAGATGAAACCACAGAAAGAACATTTTACCTGGTGCTGTGAACAACAATGGAAAAAGTGAGAAATGCCCTGTTGTTGTCAGAATCAAGTAGATGCCAGCATCCTTGGCTCTCTGAATAGACAATAAGCTAAAAATGACAATAATTTGTTATGCTTTTGTCTTTTAGCAAAGAAACTTAATTTCAGTAAAACACAATACAATTCACTGAAGGCTGAAATACAAGTCAAACAGTTTCATAATACCCCAGTCCCTCCAAACACTGGACCTGTGATGAAGTCTGCTGCTTCCAAACTATGTGGCTTCAAGAGATAAAAATGCAGGAGAAAAATCAGCCAGGAAGCCCTTCCTCAGAAAATCACACACCACTGAACAAAACTATCAGCAAGGGCCAGCAGAAAACAGGAGCTTAAACATCACTAAATCTCTGTGGAAGGAAAATACAGTTTGTAAAAATAGTGGTCAGGCAGCTTATGAACTACAGCTTCACTTCTACCCTAGGCAGGCATGAAGTTCTGTCGGTAGAAATTGTGGATTGTTCCGGTCAAGCACAGTGCAGAAGATCCCTTTCCTCAGCTGGCTTCTGAACAATCAATCTAGCATTTTAAAATACGAACCACAGCACTCATCAAGGTTTGAACTGTGCCTGCAATTAATTTATTTTAAGTGCACTACACTGTTACAGCTTAAGGCATTCTGTAAAAAATGTTCATCTTCTGAAATATAATGAAAACGAAGTGATTCCCTTTTCAACGAGCACCTGCAGGTTTGGTTTGTCCTACTACTATGTACAAAATTCACTCACCTTAAAGGCAGAATAGCAAGGAGTATTGCTTTCTCATGCACGTGCCAGCCAAACATGAAGGAGCTCAACGCACAAAGTACAAGGCACTGCAGAAAGCCTCTGGGCCCTTGAGGTTTAAACCAAAGACAGAAAACAGAGGGCTAGAAACAACAGGCAAAAACAGGACTTCAGTGAAAAGTTTTGCAATCCTGAAGACAAGCCATTGTCCAAAGAGATTTGTCAATGTTAATGAACACCACTGCACCCAGGCTGTGCTTGTGTGGCACAAGCATTACACAACGCTGGAGGAACCCAATCTATTTGGATGTATGAGTAGAACCTGAGGGAATTCTGCCAAAATAACAAAAGGGAAAAGTAGACTGAAAGACTACAGCAACTCCCTGCTATTTGTGTTGCATGCAAAAATTGTCTTCCAATCTAAGCCATTAAACTAATTTTATCAGTCCCTACATATTAGTCCCTACATATTTGTTGCCGTAGAATTAAAATTCATGTGAAGTGCGTTCTAATCAATTAAAACCTACTAGGGACAAAACACATCAAATTTCAAAAAATATTCATTGTTCTTACCAATATAGCTATGAAAGTACAGATTAATGTTGCCAGTGGAGTCACTGAAGGGAGGACAGTGTGTTGAAACTCTTGAACCAGCCCTCCTGTCATGGAGGCTTTAGGGATTTTTGTACCATCAAGAAAATTGCACTTTAAACCTAAAAAAAAAAAAAAAAAAACAAAACCAAAAAACAAACCCATTAAAAACCACAAGCTGATAAATGCCAATAAAGAAAATGATGTAGCTGAACTAAGTACATGGCCAAGCCTTTTCTTTTTTTAAAGGATGGCAGAAGGAAGTGATTAATCTCTGACCTGCTGCTGATAACTTATGCACTGGATTATGTGGACAACCACATGATTTATGGCAATCTGAAAACATAATTTACTGCCTACATTTCAAATGGGGAAAACTAAAATCCAGAGAGCTCTATCTGCAAATAGTCACCAAACAGCAAGATGAGCGTACTGACCAAGAATTGTTAGTGCTTTATCCATGGCATTGTACAAAGCCCAGAAATTGGGGGCCCAGTAGGCATGGCAGAGACCTCGCTTGAAAGGGAAGAGCCGTGAAATGACTTGAGGCAGCTGACCCTACAGAAAACAGAAGAACAAAGGAATGGCCTTTCTAGATGTGGCATGGTTTATATTTTTATAACAAAATTTTCTAACTGTTCAGGGGAATAACATGTGAAAAGGGGGTTATTACCAATACAAGGAAGGGTCCCAATGAAAGAGCAGAAACAAGACTGACAATCAGTCCCAGAAGAGTTACATGAAGAAAGCTGAAACTTCTCCACTTCAGGGATCCATCTACAAGAAACAAACAGATTAAGGAAACAATTACTGTCGGATGTAGAAAAGGGAGACAAAGCATTCCACACTGACACGGAATTGCTAGCACTTATCTAAAAAGGGCTCACAGCCTTTTATGTCAACATATTCAGTTGCTTCCTTCAACAGTTAGCTGGCATTTATTTTTTCCACATTGCAGCTCCTACATCATACAATCCGTCAGCATTTTCCAAATTTACCTTCCCTGTTCACATGATGAGTATCAGGCATGTCTCAGTCCTAAAAACTGGGAAGAAACTCAAAGAAAGTCTTTGAAATAGCTTCTGATACTATCTAATTGCTTCATATCCAAAATAATTCTTATAGCTTCCAAGTGCCACCTGCAATTTGTTCATGCTGGTTTTTCTTAACAAAAAACTCTTAAAGAAACAGAAATTGTACAAAACAAATGTATTTCAAAGATCTTTCAATATCCTACCAATTCTGCTCTCAAGCAAAATTTTTGTTTGTACAACTGTACAGTACAACTGTACCTGCAGGTCTTGAGTGTTCCCCTAGTTCCACTTATTAACACAACTCCCCCCAAAAGCCAGTGAGGAAAACCCCATCTTACCTGCATTATTTGCAGTAAAACAGTAGGATCGTAACAAATAAATGCCATAGGCTGGGGCCACATAGATGTAGATGTGCTTGAAATGCAGAAGAACAGCAAAAAGAAGAGCACCCTCCAAATACCTCTTCTGAAAGAAAAGCAAAACCAAACCTAAGTTCTTCTCTTTGGACTTGCTCTTAATAGCTCTCTGTTGTACTCCTAAAGTTACAAACTCAGTAGTGTTATGCCCAACAGGTATGTAGAAGGAAACTATCCTGTCACACAGTACTTGGAAAACTGGGACAGATCTCACCTCCCCGCAGCTTCAAAAGTACATTTTCTAAGGACTAGTGATTTGCAAGAAGGTAAGATGGCATGAAATTATGCCACATTGCTCAGGTCTAACAAAGAACTTAGCTTTCTTATAGGGAACTGCAATGCTGCAGCATCAGCAAGCAATTATGGTCAGTTCCAAGTGTTTCTTGTCCCCACAAACTCAATAAATAATTAGACATCCAGCTTCACACACCTCAACATGAAGCCACTATCATTGTCCACAACATGAGCAGCCCTATGCAGTGAATTAATGCACCCAAAATACACATGGCAACAAACAGACAAGAGTCACTTGAGTTTACCTGACACAGCCGAGCAACAGAAAGAAGCATCAGCCCAAACAGGAAGCCATTGTACTGGAAGTGAATATCTGAACTTGAGTCAAGGAATAAAGCAAGCTTTCTTTACTACTTGTTTTTTGGAGGAGACTCAAAGTTATGAGGAATAAATTCAAATTAAAACGGAATTTAAATCAAGAAAGCAACCTTAAATTCACACCACATAGACACAAGTCATTATTTAACCTTATCTGTAAGTACTGTTAGACACAAAATACACTAATGCTAGAATATTAACTTGATGAAATTAAACACAACAATCTACATATGTATTGTGCAACGTTTGTAACACAACCCAAAACAGGTTAAATTTCTGCTTTAATTTGTAAGATATAAGTTTCTGCCACACATTGGTTAATGAATGGTAGCCCTTACTTTTCTACCACTTGTAAGCAGGCAACATGCATAAGAACTGTGAGAGAGAAAACAAAGTCCTTCCTTTAAATGCACAGTGTTAAGATTGACTTGAAGTAATTGTGATTTCCAGAGTTACTTTTATATAGGAAATGGACCTGTTGGAGGGTGTTCAGAGAAGGCCATGAACATGCTTTGAGGGCTGGAGCATCTCTACTATGGAGAGAGGCTGAGATAGATGGGGTTGTTCAGCCTGAAGAAGGGAAGGCTCTGGAGACCTTCTAGCCCCTTTAGGTACTGGAAGGCGCTCTAAGAGAGCTGGACAGGACTTCTGACAAGGGCATGGAGTGATAGGGCAAGGAGGAATAGTTGTAAACTAAAAGAGGGGAGATTTAGATTGGATATTAGGAAGAAATCCTTTACTGTGAGGGTGATGAGGGACTGGCACAGGTTGCCGAGAGAAGTTGTGGATACCTTATCCCTCGAAGTGTTCAAGGTCAGGCTGAATGAGGCTTTGAGCAACCTGGTCTAGTGGAAGGTGTCCCTGCCTACGGCAGGGGGCTGGAACTAAAAGAACTTTAAAGTCCCTTCCAACCCAAACCACTGTATGATTCAATGCTACCTTCTTTATAAAGACTTCCCACATAATGTTAACCAATTGAATACAGTCTGAATCTTAAAGCACTTTGAAGATTTTCCTTGTCACAGGACAAACTTGGAACCACACCCAGAACACAGAGCCTCTCTGCTAATTCTCCTGTAGGCAGGCAGAGGAGGAACAGCCAGCAGGAACAGGCACATTGCTGCCAGACTGGTTGGTCCTCCTCCACTTCTGGCAAATTAGACCAAGAACTGACTAACTTTCATTTTGCTGAACAGTAATTCTACACAAAGTTATTTAACCAACCCCAAACGCAAAACCAGCAGTGTTATTTGCTGTGACTGTAATAATATTAATATGGGTTTGTACCACACACTGTAACAGGTTGCCACAAACAACCCTCAATGGTTTGAAAGGATACGATCCACAATTAACAACCCAAAATTCCACAAGAGCAGAACGGCAAGAATAAATGTTGGCTTTTCCAGGATATCCTTTGCAGCTCGTTTTCCATTTACACATCTGCAGCACCTGAACAAGAGCAGAAGAAACATAAGTTTTAATTCAAACATAGAAGCAAAAACATGGTTGGACATTAACCTCTCCCTGACTTCCCCTGCCCCCTGCCATAATATGAGTTACTTCTCTTGGTTAAAAGTATCTTATTACTTCTCAGTGTGAAGCAATATGGTTCATATTATTTTTGAAGGTAATCTTAGGTCATATTAAAAAGCTACAGATGATCCGTGTTGAAATACTATTAGTGCAACCTCCCTGCCATGAGCAGGGACATCTTCCACTTAACTCAGGGTGCTCAAATCCCCATCTAACCTGGCCTTGAATTTTTCCAGGCATGGGGCATCTACCACCTCTCTTGGCAAAATGACCCTGCGCCGACACCAGCCCTGAGCCTTCAGCCTCACATTCATACATTTGTGCATCAAAACAATAAAAGGAAAAGAAGTCACAATGCAAAGCTAGCCCATTTCAAATAAAGAAAGTAAATAAAGGATCTTAGGCAGTGCTCCAATCAGAGAATTTCCTACCCAGGTTTTGAGCAGACAGAATAAAATGAGGGAAGACTGTTATTGCTAATTCATTAAGGCAGGCAACGTGTTCCTCAGAACATCCCTGCACTCTACCCTTTAGGTATAAGGCAAATAGTTTTTCACAAAGTCAGGCCATGCTGAAAACATCCAATTCTAATTACATTAGACTTGGAATAATCAGTTTATCATCAAAAACACTGGACCAACTTTGCATATTGGATGATACAGGCATTTTATGACAAATTTCCTTTATGCTTCTCCTCTGGAATAACAGAGTAATAAGAAAAATAACAGGAAGAAACCTGTTCTGAGCACACCAGTTGTCCTGCAACTCCTACAAAATGAGCCCAGTGACAGAAACAAAACCAAGCATAACACATGAAATAGCAGCTAGTGTCTGAGTGTGTGCAAATCCACCACATGCACAGCAACCACATCTCCAAGAAGAGCACATTATCTGGTGTTTAGCACCATATTCCAAGTTTCTCCTTGAACAGGTTCATGCAACTCTGGTATTTCCATACATTTACAAGCTTATTTGTACAAATAGTTATTTGTTATGGCTACATAACAAGCCCACCTATTAAAGACTATCCACTGTCCCTAAAATTAGAACATTAAGACTTACTCATGAACTGCATATATGAAGAGGGTATCTGTAAAGATGACAGAAAGCCTTTGGAAGAAGACAGTTGCATGACTAGCATAATTCAAGTTTTTGACAACCAACATCTGGGGGTCAAAGTACTTGGCAATGTGAGAAAGTGCGTATTCAAACCAAGCAAAAAATGGTGGATAATCCAGGGTCCATTCTGAGGTTGCCTAAAGACAAAATAAGATTAAATAGTTTCTAACAAACCATGCTGTTTGCAGCTCTTCAGGTACAACTCACTGCAGCCAATCTGCTGATGCATTTTCTCTCAGTAACCTCTATTTAACAGAACCTACTCCGCAATAAGTAGCCAGCTTCATGGTGCTGAATGTGATTTAAGATGTTCTCCTGCAGTACTGGCAGAGACAGGACCTGATTAGCAGGAAAAGATTAAAGAGCATTTTGTGTACCTGCACCTAACCAGTATATAATTGTTTGCTATCTGTAAATCAGTTTACAGTAATAGGGTCAATATTACCAAATCCCAATAAAATAGCTCACAGTCAATACCCGTCTATGTTAGAGCAATCACCAACACAATAAGCCTTGCTCCAGCCTCAAAATTACTTTTACTGATCAGTTAACAAGTCTTAACTCTCATACAACCTTATCAAGAACAAGTGGCATTATGTGATCTCTTCCCATAAGGACTGTTGTTATGCCCTAACCAACAATTAACTCCTTGGCTGTGGAAATAGGAGAGCAAGAGGGATGAACGGAGCAGGTTGGGATTGGGTATATTTTTCAGTGAGCATGTTCCCAAACACCTATGTCATATTGATGAAAGGCATCCTATGCTCTGGCATGGGGTTAATGCTGGCATTATAGAAATTTGTTTGTAAAACAGTCTTTGGATCAGTCTTACGAAGATCTGACCTGCACAGATCATTAATTCCTGGATGCTTATGTGGAGAACTAGACACTACAATATCTATCCCATACTCCAGAAGATATGAGAAGATAGATCAAGACCTAATTAGGTAGGTTGATTCTATGACAAACCTAAAGGCCATTCATCTAAATAAAAATCAATGCATACTAGCACACCAGCAAAGGCTCAAAACTTTAACACAGTGATTTCATAATGTATAGATGAATATACTATTTGCATGATTCATTCTTTATTCTGGTAACTGTGTATAACCAATGAGAAGAGCAGAGACACCTGCAATTCAAGACTACAATGTAACTTACTCCTGTGTTACACAGCCTTTCTATTTATGCACATGCCTTAATTGCTTTTCCCCTTTCACCTTAGTAAGTACTTGCACCTTCTCCAAACAACTTCTCTTTTTTTGCTACATCTACACAGGGGCAGCAAATTGTGACTGGCATCTTTTTGTCCCACTACATGACAGACACCAACCATCTCTTCCAGCATTCACAATGTCTGACACACCCAATGTGCCTGTAATTTATACAAAGCTAAAAAAACCCCCAAACATGTACTTACTTCATAGTACCACTGAGAGAGGGGCAAGTTGTGGGTGATGGCAAGCCAGTTCCTATGGACTTCGAAATCTGTGGAGTAACTACAGAAAGTGTATGTTAGGAGTCACATATATGTACTTAAAGGAGAAAAATTGCAGAGCACATCCCCACAGGCAGATAAAAAGAAAGTCTCTATTTATCAGCTCTAGGCCACCACTTCGATCAAGTAACTAAAACGGTAACAAAGATGCTACTCAAGAACTTTGTGCCAAAGATGTATCATAGAATGGTTTGGGTTGGAAGGGACCTCAAACCCATCTCACTCCAGCTCCCCTGCCATGGGCAGGGACCCCTTCCACTGGACCAGGTTTCTCAAAGATCCATCCAACCTGGCCAAAACACTTCCAGGGATGGCACATGCACAGCTTCTCTGGGCAACCTGTGCCAGTGTCTCACCAACCTCACCGTAAAGATTTTTCTCCTAACGTCTAATCTAAATGTCGCATTTTATTTAGTTTAAAACCATTCTTCCTTGCCCTATGACTATCTGACCATGTAAAAAGTCACTCATACACGTGGTAACGGCAAAAATTATTTATAGCTCAGCCTTTTCGGACAATTGATGCAACATTCCAGGTTCTACCTGATGTTTAATGACAATTTCTTTGGGTTTTTTTAATTATAAATGCTTAAAATTACAAAGTATTAATGTTTCAGCACACTTAAAGGCCTCCCCGAACAGCAGCCAGGCGGAACGGGCTAGAAGGGCTTCCAAAGAGAAAAGAAAAACTGTGCCACGCGGCATAGGCAGCGCCGCCCGCTCCCCTCACGAAACCGGGAGTCACATGGACTTTCAGAGCCTCCTCAGGACCTCCTCAGGCCCCACGCTGCCCACCGCCCTCGGGGGTTCGCGGCAGCCCTACGGCACCGGCACCCACCCCTTCCCGTCTCATCCCGTCCCCTCCCGTCCGGTGTGCAGGAAGCTCCTTACTAGGCGGGGATGAGGAGGCACTTGAGGAAGGACACGCCGAGCGCCAGCGCGCGGAACCAGCCGCGGCCACCGGCCGCCATAGCACGCACCCCCTACCCCCCGCCGGCACCGCCCCGCGCATGCGCCGCGCCCGTTTGAAGCGCGCGCCCCCGCCCCGCCCGCCCGCCGGAGGCGCCGGGAGTGGGCCTGCGCATGCGCGGGGAGGGCGGGGTTCCGTGAGGCGCTAGAACGGACGGAAGTTGAAAGAGGGAACCCTTAAGTTGGGGATCAGAAATTCTTTCTTGTGAGGATGATGAAGCACTGGCACAGGAAACAGTGATCCGCCTGCACGAACACGGAGAAAGAATCCAATAAGAGAACTCCCGAGACCAAAAATCATTGGATCAAGAGGCGCGAGAATGAGTGCATAGACTGAGGGTATAACAGCTCAGCGACTTCTTTGATCAGTGTCCCTCTATTCAGACATCCAGACTGAACTGACCTGCTGCTGTACTAGTCTATTACTATTTACTCTTATAAATCCAGCACCTGAGGCTGCTACAGGGAACCTCGGGCTGAGCCTGAAGGAGGAGGAAATATGCCTGGGTGTGTGTGTGTTTGTGTGAGGGAGGAGGTGGTTGGTGGTGTGAGGCCACCTAACCTCCCCTGGGCAGAAGCTGCTTTAAATTGCACCTCTCCTCCAGGGAGGTGCCATCTCCAACCAGAGTTGCTGGTGTCCGAGTGAGCTTCCAGATACAAAGAGCTCTTTCAGAGGAACAATCTCAATTTTTGTAATACCTTTCTGCCAGCCTGGAAGGTGGATGCATGCAAGGCTGATGCCTTTTTAGCTTCCCTACAGCAAACCTTCATGTGTCTAGGAATAGTACCCTTTAGGAGCTGCATGGAATCATGCAGATAATATGTTCAATTTTTATTTTCCTGTGCAGCAGCAATGTATTATGGTTTGCTCAAACTCAGGAACTAGAGACAAGTCCAATAGCAGTAAAGCATCGGGGTTTAAGAAGGGTTCTCACTGGAAAAACGAATCCTCTGTTTATAAATGTTTGAAACATAAATGAGCGAATGCATTTTAAATGGTTTTGATTATTTATAAAGGCTTGTTCATCCAAGTTTTCTACAATTGCACTAATTCCTGGGGAGGTTCCTACAATTTCCAGCCACGGAGAGGGTGAGGTAAACATTGCAATGAGGTGCTGTGTAAAATTGTTAGAAAAAGCTACAGGTGCAGCAAACATCACTCATGCTTTTTTCTCAAGAAATATATGTCAGGCAGAGCACCTCCTGCTCCATTCACATTTTATTTACTGCTTTCTAAAATACATATTAGTAACAGTTCACAGAAAGTGTTACAAGCAGAGAAGTGCAATCAGGTTTTTAAATGTCAGAGTCCTACAGGCTCTCTGTGAAGGTGGTAAGCAACAAAGACCATCTTTTCACACTTCAAACTATTGATTCAAAAGCATGGCTTTTAGTGAATTGGGGTCCAAATTCTGATCAATGGCAAAATCCTGCAATTAGGAGTTGGAGCATGAAAATACTGAGGGGAATGATAAGAGGATGAGGAGAAATTATCAGATATAGCCCTCCCCTATAGCTCCTTTTTTTTTCTCTGAATTCACAGGGAAAACGTTCCTTGTGTTATTCCCAAATGAACCTGTGAGCTTGATCTGGATATTTATACTCGATCTTGTACACACTATCTGTGCCTGTACTAATTCATATGAGACTGTTACTGGGAAGGCCACATATTAACACTGCATATTTGTGTCCATCAGTGTGTGGATGCAGAATCGAAGTAAAATATTTTAAAAATGACTGAAATTCTGAGCAGTGACACCAAATTCAGCGGGATGGGGTGAAAATAAAACTCCCCAAGGGAGTTTTCTTCGTAACTTCTCTGTTTATCTTTGAAGTGTCAGAAGATCCTAGATTTATTTTCTACAGTCTATGGCTGAAGGCAGTATTTATCACTTCCATCAACTTTTATACGGACTCCACCTAGCCTTTTATTCCTGGGAATAAATCTGATTGACTGCAGGTATTTGCTGCCAGTGAACTCAAGCAGCAATTTTTACTCAACAACCTAGTTATAATGTGCTAAGTACAGCAATGCAAATGTTTGGTGATTTGAAGCACATGCAAATTGAAGCAAAGCTGCCTGCTTCCGAGAAGCTACTAGCATAACTCTTGGCTTGACCCATATTTAAAGTGCATAATAGGAGATTAAAAGGAAAGGAAAGGAAAGGACCAGTGAATCATTCCAATCACAGCCTCTTGTTGAAAAATCTTTGTCTCCATTGTTATCTTGCTGGTTTTTTTTTTCCCTCAACACAAAAAGATATTTTTATTCTCTCCCTTCTAAATCCTGGATTTCTTGTTAACATGTCAGTTCTTTCAGATCTAACCTTTAACAACTACTTCTTTTATTTCTTTACCATTGCTTGCAGAAACAAACACTCCTCCCATCAACTCCTCACAACCCTTAACAGCTCTATAAACCAAACATCTCTTAACATGTATGTACAGTTTCAGTTTCATCATTGTAACTGGACATTATCAGATATTTAAGAGATATCAAGCCTAAAAACACATAAAGAAATCCACGAGTGATTCTTTCTGGAGTCCATTAAGATGTTTCATAATAGTCTTTTTGTCATGTAAGAAATACCACTGTTATGGACATGTCCAGATCTGAGAATGCCATTAGACTACTACTAAACTCATGTTTATCATCTGCCCTAACTCTGGTATTCTGCTCTAACACTACTGAATGCTCTATTCAGTGGCCATTTAGGAAAAAAAATATTGAGGCCATTAAAAAAAAAAAAATGCAGGGCTTGGCCTCATTTTGTACACTAAGGTATTGAGTGAGATAGGCATATGGCAGAATCAGGAGTTATGCACCAAGATAGAAGAAAGCAGCCATCAGACATTAAGGGAAGAAAATGTCACTAGATCCTTTCCAGGAAAAAAAGTGATTGTTCTGAGAGGGAATATTTCACTCAACAGTGAAATAATTTTTAGATGTTACTGCTAATAAATGCCAAGCGCATTTCATGACTAGTTGTGGGGTTGTGCTATACTTAGTATGGCTTTGTGCATGTTTGCTTCTCTTTAATTCAGGACAACTCTTGAGAAGAATCATTATCAGTGCTGTTGACTGGTAAACAAAAGCAAGTTACACCTCCAGGGCTCAGAAAAAGAAGGTAAACAAAAACCAGCTATTCAGATAAAATGCAAACAAATGCTCTGGAGAGAGAACGTTCCTATAAACAGTCATTATAATGTAACTCGCAGACTGCAGAATTCGGGAGCAGCTATAAATTGAGCTTAGTGTGGAGTTTGAAATAGCAGCTGCATTTGTAGAACATATGTTTGACTGCAATCAAAAGTGATTCACTTACCACCCATTTTCAGTATAAATAGTACCTCGCACTTAAGGATGTTTATTGTGCTTAGCAAGTTAGAGGTACCTCAAGTTTTTCTGTTCCTCCCAAAGCATGGCTTCACTCATGTCTTTATACTGGTTGGAAATTTTGCATCTATCTACAGATATAAAAGAGATTTTGCATCTCACTGTCTGTGAATAAATGACAGAGATCTGGGGCCAGCTGTACCTTTTCCTGACTTAGTTGCATGAGCACAAATAAATCTATGTTCAATTTGTTCATCTTCTGCATAACAGACTGATGGGTTAAAGCAATCCAGGTGAAGTTCTGAGTCCAGTTCTCTCCTATTACAGACTCCTCTTACTTGCCTTTCACCAAAAAATGAAGTAAGGGTTCAGCTCTCCCATGGAATATTTTATTTTGCTGAAAGAGAATGAAGCAGTACTGATCCAGAGCTCTAAAGGGTGTAGGTCAGACTTTCCCCCCGCTACCCTTCCAAAGGAGGTCTAAGTCCACTGCTCTTACCTTTGGATAAACTAGAGCTGACAGGAAACAAATTCCTACTGTTAAGTATTATTTTAGTCATGACATACAGGAGCTCTGGTTACAGATAATTTAAAATCTGCTCTCAAGGGTGTGGGTTAAAAAGAAATACTGTCAACAGTCCCCAAAAGCTCTGTTATCATAAATTCAGCAAAGGCATATCTGTTTCAAGTCACAGGTTTGATGAAAGAGGGTTAATTTTACAGATCATAATAATATTACCAGCATAGATCATCACTGTGAATGTCCAGGTGACTGGCAAACTCGTGCTTTATAATTCAGGACTGGGATGGGAAAAAAAAAGAGTTCTTCCTAATGCAACTAACATTAGAAGAACATGGTGACTCAAACCGGAATTTGGACACAAAATCCTGTTTACAATCCTCAAAATTCACAAAATTTGCCATGTCTAGTGGTTCTGAGGGCTTCAATCCCAATCAGTGCTTTCTGACAACATGGTCCCCCATATTACCATGCTGGTTTAGCACCAAGTCAGACAAAGGGCAGTGGTTTGTAACAGGCTGGCAACAGCTGCAGAATGTGAGTTTTACTCATCAGCATGCTGATTTGTATTGTTCATGCAGTCACAGCTTGGGACAGTAGAAATATATTGATCTCACTGTTTTTTTACAAGGAAAAAAGCTTCTTTATGCTTGTTCACAGGTCAGCTTAATGTAACAAGGGAGTAGTTACTTTGGAAAACAAGAACATGCATAGTACTGAGCTTTGCAGCCCTGTGCTAGGAACCTTTGGAAGCACTAAAATTTTAAATGCAAAACTTAGTTATTGCATTTTCTTTCTGTCTCATTAAAGACACCTGAAAATGTTCCAGAATGCTTCTCATGCACTCACAGCAACCTGTGATTAGGGAAATACAGTTAAGATACTTTTAAACATAATTAGGTGAGAAAGAACCATCTTGAATGTGGCACAAATTATGTTTAGAAACAACATGCAAGCTAGTGAGTTATGATCTTCATTACAGCACAGACCGGGCATGTAGGGAAGAGCTTGACCTCTGGTTTCCCACTGCCTTCCCCTTGGCAAGCTGACACTGAAGCCAAGCAAGCAGGTAAAATTCTTTCAGTGACCTGACCATTTCACAAAGATATTAAACAAAAAAAAGGCTCAATGTACCATGATACGAAAAATGAGCCTCTGTTTATGCAATGAAAAATATTAGGTGTAACCTGGTGAGAATGTTGTCTTTTCAAATGAAGTCCATCCTACCCAGAGAGCATCCCATGCATTCCAGGCACTGCTGAAGGGAGATGTGCCCAAAAGAGGCTCAAATGTTTAGAAGACATATGGGGGCCTCTGCCCCAAAATCTGTCTTCACCTTAAAAAGTTTCAGCAGCATCCTTCAGACAAATATTAACATTGTAAGAGAAAGAAATGGACTAGTTATCTTGGATGCATTTGGAATGTAAAAGTAAAGGTTTAATCTTCTTGGTTTGTAAGAACATCATTCTCTCTTCTAAGGCTTCCTTGCCAGTCACATTATTCCAACACGGCTTCCCTGAAAGCAGAATAAAGCAGGGGCTTCCTCACAGGGTTCAGAAAAAAACCCAAGCCAGCTTCACAGCATGACAGAAATCCTTTGTTGAACCCAAAGAGACGGGATCCCTTACTCATTTGCAGTTTGCACCATCCTTAACAGCTGTATTGGGTGCACGTGGAAGGCTGCTTCTCTGCGGATCCAAACGAGCTTGGATGCTCTGCACAGGCGATACAGCAAGACATGGCAAACGTGCTCCCAGGGCTGTCTGCTGCACTGCAGCTCCATGGTATTTTTCACTGCATGCGTCCTCCAGATACGTTCCAAACCATGGTTACTGAAGTCTCACATCCCCTGGCAATGCAGGTTAAGGATCACTCCCATTTTCCAACTGGAAAACGTACAGAGGACAGAAGTTAAGTGATTTTCCCCAGAATTGTACAGCAGGTCAGAGGCAGAGACAGAGCCAGTCCTCAATTCAGGTGCTAGACAAGATTGCTTCCGGCTGGAATACGGACATATTCTGAAAGGTCGTATTGGTAAGTACATTAAAGGAAAATCATCTCCTTGTTAGTGACTCTTAATCCAGATAAGCATGATTCTGAATTAGGCTGTAAGTGTGTTTTAAAGGGAAACACTTAACCTGTGTTATCTCCATGCTGGCACCACAAAAAACAGCCATTCCTACTTGTACCGAATTAAGCGAATTATTTTATTATTCATGAAATCTGAAGTATGTGGATGAGCAGAATCTATGCAGAAACCATCACTCATTGCTATTTTCAGCACTTCTTCCACAAACACCTGGAAACTATTGATTTGCTTATTATCTGGCACCACCCAGAGTCTCTTCAAGTTCTGCCTGGTGTACTCCTCTTCAGGAAGGCCTTCCACACTCGCAACCCAATCTAAGGTCAAGTGGTTGGGGTCCTGCAGGTAACTGGATATTGAGGAAAGGTTTCCATTGAAACAATAGTAGAGTTTGGAACCAAGAAGCTTCAGGAACAGGCATGACGTGGAGAAGATATGAGCACTGAACACTTCCATATTGGACGAAGACAGGCTGTAAATCTGGGGGGCTTCTCGGACAGTGAAGTGAACAGTCTGGGTCTTCTGATCGAGGCTGATGTTGAGCATGGCATTTTTCTCAGCTTTAGAAAGCTCTACCTCCTTCTCCTGCAAGGCCTCTATCAGTGGTTGAATTTGGTAAAAATCTACTTCCCGCCGCAGTAAGCCCATTTCCTGAAAGTCTTCAGGGAGGTCCAAGTGAGAAGTTCGTAAAAAGTTCAGGATATAGCGGAAGATTTTGCCATCTCTGTCAATAAAGCAGTTGCCTTGGCTGTCCTTCTTGGTTGGGATCTTCCCGCTAAACATGGCCCCCAGCATGGAGTCTGGAAAGCTAGTCAGAGTGGACAGAGAGGTGGTATAGAGTTTTCCTCCAACATTGAGCGTGATAGGTTCTGACATGACGGAAAAGTCACGGTGCTTGGACTAATTCTAAAAAAAAAATTAAAAAAATCCAACACCACACATTTAGTTGCACTGATCTTTTTTAAAGGTTAAACTACAGAGATAAATAGTCCTAAATATATAAGGGTAACCACATGGCAAGAATTCACCACAGAAATTAGAAGTGAGGAATTACTTTTTGAGGTTGTATCTTAAGAACAAGCATAAGGATGTTTTTTCTCCTAACAGATTTGAACAGGACTTTCTTTAATTCAGTTTAGTGCCAGAAATCATGAGTCTTCCAAAACTTTACAATCATGCTAAAAGTGAAATCTCTCCCATCAATACCTACAATGAGGGCTGACTTCAGAGTTGTGGTCTGGGCTCATATGATCTCATTTCCCTCACAAACACAGAATTCTGAGGGGGCAGAAAACCAACAGGGCAAGAACTGGACACATCCCAACATCTTCAGTTGTATTTGAAGATATGATTAAAGCAACAAAGCTGTTCAGCAGAATCCCCTGACACATGTCTGAGTGTAGTCAGCCTACCAGGGAGCCAGACAGCAGCTGCTGCCGTACGCACATGACAGTCTGTGGTTTCTTTCTCCTTCCAATGTGCTTTACCCTAGAAAACATTTTCTAATTATTTGGGGCCATATTCCAGTTGACATTGTTTCCATGCAGAGCCTCTGCAATCAGCTGACATGAACTGAAGATGCGATTTGAAGGTGCAGTTAAGCCTCAGGAAGGGGCATGAACCTACCTTTGCCCTCAACGATACCATCCTCCTCCATTATGCCACCTCTGGCACTCATCTGATCCCACAGTGAGCCAGTTCAGGGAGAAAACCCAGCATTTGCTATTCAGCATGTTTCTGCTATAACTTGGAACTGGACCAGTGCCAGGGCTGGGGCAAGGGAAAAGAAAGGAGCTATGCAGCTGTCTCCACTGCAGCTCAGCTCAGCTGTCTTGTGCAGATGGGCCATCATTCCTGTTACTTAAGGACCTGCAAATCTGTTTTTCCTTGTTTGCTGAATCTAAATCAGTCAACAGTTCAGCAGGAAACCCACCAGTACAGAGGCAGGAGGTAGCTCTTGCTGTATTAACTACACCCATTCAACAGACAGCTGCTAAACAGCTCCCTTAAACTTAAGTGCAGGAATTTTCTTAACTAGTAATGAAATAATCATAGACACTACCCACTATTATCAGCTCTGGAGTCACAGCAAAATGCAGATAAGGAGAAGGTCACCTTGTGCTGGAGTATCAATTCTTTTATGGCTGCTAAAACCCAGTTAATAGTGCTAACGGCATTTTAGAACAAATACATCTCTAGACAGCAGCACATTTTGCTAAGAAAAACTGGCCCAACCTAGGGCAGCTAATTAACAGGTCAAAGGAGAGCCTGTCTTTCACTTGTTTAACATTCCACTTTGTTCTCTAGTCCTTGGCACACAGCCTATATCCCACCCCACAATAATGGAAAGATGCAGATCTCTAAATCCAGAGTGCTTTCCCTATGTATCCCTTAGTACCATGAATCCAGCAACACTGGCAAATAAAGATGCATGCGTAGGCCAACACAACACCATGTGCACCACTGACCACAGACCATCCTTGTGATTAACCTCAGCCAAATATACTCTAGAAAAAAACTATCTGTTCAGTGCTAAACTCCCTTTGGCACTGTAGTCTCAGCGTACTTCCTACTCTTGAAGACTTCAACCCAATTTAGAGTCAAGAGCTGTTTAAACCTGATCATGTGGAGGCTTCAACTGATCTAATTCTGTAGCACGAGTGGCTGCCATGTATTTTTCCCCTAAGGGCTTGCAAAATGTCTGCAAAAACATTGCTACAAGCACAATCAGGCATTCACAAAAGCAGTCTAAAATGGATTCTACTTTTTTTTCCACATTTCATCAAACAGAAGCCTCCCCATACCTCCCTACATATAACACAGCCTGTAGAAGCAGGACTGACAGTGACTCCAAAAGCCATGTTTCATTGCTTCCCACCTCTGCCTCCCACTTCTTCCTACCTCAAGCTGCTGTAGACTAAACAACCTGTTCTTCCTTCATAGGTGAAGCTTTCAGATTTTCCAGTCCAAGCCTGCTTATCTACATGAGTTTTTTTCTCACACTCTCTGCCAGCCTAAGCCAGATGCAGAGCAAGGTGTTTCCCTTTATGTGTCTGTGACAAGGCTTCACTTGGCAGAGCCTGTGGTCAAGAGTCAAACACAAAGACCACTGTATAATCCAAATCTACATATTTTCATTTCAAACTCATAATCTATCCTAGGTTTACTCTGATCCAACACCTCACTAATAGCCTGAATGAGAGGCAGACGGCTCAGTCCAACCTGAATTAATGAATAATGTTGAAGTGTCCTGTAACTATTTTCTTATTTCAAGTCCAAAAGGGAGGTTGCCAACAAAATATGGCAGTAACCTGAGCTTTCTGAAGCTGAAGACTGTATCCATGCTGGCAGCAACAGCATCAGAAATCTAACCAACCTTTAGATCTGGTGTTGGAAGAGTAGCACAGAGATTGGAAGCTTCTTAGTGTGTGGGCTCTGCTCCTCTCCCACCTCTGGGCATTGCTCAGACACGTGCCCAGGCCAGCCTATTCTGCTTATGGCTGTTTTGCAGTCTACAGAAACATACAGACTGGATTTCAGTCTCACCAGCCTGCTCTGATTTTGAACCTCCCCACCGACCTTGCACTAGATTAAATTTCAAACATTTAACAATGAAAACATCTTGTCCATGGATGAGGTTGCACAATAACTATTTCCCAGTTGTCATTCCTAATTGTCTGCTTTTGCCTAATTCATCCCATTACTTATAAGTTTATATCCTCATAGTGTGAAGATGAATCTAGATGAACCTCAGAAGACCAAAAACTTCAGCACAAATGAGCATGATTTATCATCAACCTGGACTTAATGCACTGACCAGCCAACATATGTGAGAGGAGCTGGGGAAAGAAAGTAATTCTTTGCTGATTTTTTCCCTATAAACTTGTTTATGAAAAAATGTTTTTCATTAACCTGTAAAAATTGTAATGAAATGGGGCGTTAAGTTTTCTCTCTTTGCTCATTCAAGCAGCATTTGCAGTCCCTACCCTGGTTTATCAAGCTGGGGTGCTTTGCTAATGCAATATAAAGGTTGTCCAAGAATGCAGCATGAAAATCGCTTCTTCTTGGTGGCATTTCCACAAATAGGAGGTACCAAGAGCATCTGATCTTGGACATGGGAAGGTACTGGTCTAGTGGAAGGTGTTCCTGTGCATGGGGGGTGGGTTGGAACTAGGTGATCCTTAAGGTCCCTTCCAACCCAAACCATTCTATGATTGTATGATTCTATAACCTGCAGTTACTAAGGACAAGTACAAATTGAGTTACGGTTCTTGAAAGCAGAGAATTACAGTAAAGTCTTTTGTGTAGCTCCTCCCCAAGTAGCACTTAAAATTCATTCAAATTAGGTCAGCTAGAGATCTAATTTGACAGCTGAAGATGCAAATTCGACTGAGGAACACAAAATTAATTTTGTGCTTTTAAGAGCAACGTTTATTTAAATACCTCTTTAAATATCATGGTGGGGGGAAGTCTACATTTGATTTAAAGTCATGATCTTATCATGTGATGTAAATAGAGAGAAACCAGCAGTGCAGTGGTTAGCTTTATGAAAAAGTCTAACCCCTGAACAGAAGCTGCTGTCTGAGCATCTGAGCATTTCAACTGACCACAGCTTCTAAATTTTAACTTGGGTTTTACTCACAAGAGCATCCTCAACAGCTGTATAGAAAACATTTCTGTAATAACCTTCTACCCCATGAGTTTAGTTCAGCAAATAACTAATTTGAATCTGGGAGAGTGATGGGGGTTGACACAGCAGGAAGGTATGAAAGTATGCAAAATGACAAAAGCTAACTGTTTTCACTTATCAATGCCTTCACATATTTAGAACCATCATTATCATACCACTTTGTTTCATAATAATTTTGAATGTAGAACAGCTTTGGATAAGCTTATTTCCCCTCTCCTGTATTCATCACATTTAAGAGCGCTTTAATTAGCTAATAAATAAAATTCTGTATATAATTTAACTGAGTGCCTGTTTCACCCAACTTGGCAAAAACCCACAAGTGCACAGTAATCATCCAAACAAAAAAAACCCCCATCAGTCATGATTTGCCAACATAAAATGTGAACAAATGTCACAAATATTACTATGTTTTTAACCACTGAAAAATGCATACAGCTGTAATCTATTCTTTTTAGCAAAAAGAATGCAGTTTAATGGAAAGTCTAAAGTTATAGATACGTTTATATGGTTGTCAAAAGATACCTATATATATTATATATATATATATATCTGTAGAGACAATTTTTAACCAGATTTTTATTGGGAAAAGAAATTGATTGCCAGCACAGATTTCACTTTAAAAACGCCAGGGAAGGAAAATGAATCAATCCTTCTGGATTTCAGAAGCAATGCCCAAGATGTAGATAACAGGCTGATCCTAGTGTCATTCAGGGGATTTAATTAATGAGATTAATTAAACATAGACCAGCAAAGCAAGAGCAATCTGTAATTTGGTAGAAGAGGATCATGTTGAATTGTTAAGGTTTCCAAAGTCCATCCCACAGGCTGCTTAGGGTCTCTGAAGCCCTTACATATGGCATTAAAGGCACTAAAATTGTAGCATCCCCTGAAATATGAGTTAATATATGCTGTTACAGCAATAGGGTTTTTGGCTGCAAGATGTAGCATTACATGGCCATTTACAAAGTCACTGTTTTTAATGTTTTTAATTCCATGGAATCACACTATTATAGAATAGCTTGGGTTGGAAGGGACCCTAAAGATTACCTTGTTCCAACCCCCTGCCATGGGCAGGGACACTTTTCACTAGACGAGGCTGCTCAAAGCCCCATCCAACCTGGCCTTGAACACTTCCAGGGATGGGGCAGCCACAGATTCTCTGTGCAGCCTGTACCAGTGCCTCCTAACTTTATACATAAAGTATTGCACTGCTGGTTAATTTTATAGTGTAGCCTTCAATAGCTCATCTGTAAAATATCCCTCCACAACCAAAACTTGGAAAACCTGTATTTAAGACAGTAAAATAAGTGCAGCTGCCGTAAGAAATAGTCAAGGACTAACAAAGAACCACAAAATGCACACACAAAAGGAAAAAAAAAAAAGAAAAGAAGAAATTAATTATTTAGTCTGGTGCAATGAACGATGCCTAAGTGGCAATAGAATTAAAGCAAGCCAGGGACCATTTCTGCTAAGCATCAGGAAGAGCAGCCAGACTAAAAACCTCTCTGGCTTTTTGAGTATTGCCCAAGAGAGCTGGTTAAAGCCACATCACGTAGACAAATGTTACAAGAGACAGATCAGGTAGCGCTTTATAGGAAGTAATTCTGCTTTGGGAGGGACAGGATTGATTTCAGCTCAAAAGGAAGTATGAAAGAAAAAACCAGCTGGGCACCTGTATGGCTGCTGGAGACTTTAAATGGGATTCCGCAAAAGATGATTGGGGCTCCAGTGTTCTCCATTAGAGCATACTAATTGTGACCACATGATCAGGCAAAGATGCTCCCTCCTGTGCGAAGCTCATTCTGCTTTGGGTTTTGCCCCAGTTTCCCCACACTTGACATGTATCACTGTGCTCCACTGTGTCTTACTGAAATACACGTTTTGACTTGCGGTAAAAATTCTAGTTTCTACAAAAAATCCGAGCCCTGAGAGAAAAAAACAAACAAACAAAACCTCATGAAGCTGAGAACTCCAGGTTTGGACACAGCCAAGCCCATGGCACTTGCTGTAGCTCTACCTGCAGAACAGTTTTATGCCTTGTCCCTTCTCAAGGGGAAAATCTCGTGGACGAAATACAAACCCTAGAGCTTGTGTCTTTCTGTGTTATGGGGGCTGCAAACAAGGCAGTTCAAAGCCTAGAAGTCACCCCATGAAAGACACGATAAAAACAATTTAAAAATAACTAAAGGGGGAGAGCAGAAACAAAAAAAAAGGGTATTTAGGGAATTAAAAAAAAGCAACAAACCACACCTCAATTGACCACTTACCCAGCTTTCAGCAGACAGTAGGCATCAATGAGAGTTGTGTTTTAGAAAGGATTTTGGACAAAGTCCTTTGCAACAATACACTCACCCCTCCCTTCATATATCCCCAATGCGCATTTACCTGTCTCGGCTCATCCTCTATGACAGAAGGTTAAACACTTGCAATACAGTCTCTGCACCCTATATGCCTATTTATGGCAATCTTAGAGAGGAAATCCCATGTTTTCCCATCGCTGCAGAACAGACCCACCTGATTTCGGACACTTAACATGAACACCTCCAACTGAGCAGCACTTCAGAGGCTTAAATTCGGTCGGTGAAGCAAAGCACGGCGTGTCTGCCAGGAGCAATAGATCCCAAAACGAAGCGCCTGCGGGGAGGCACAGTAGCTTTTTGTTTCGGGACTGCTGTGGTGCCTCTGGAAATTTCCAGCAGGCGTTTGGGAAAAGGCCGCTCGCCCCGAGGCTGACACGGGGAACACGGTGACGAGCTCTGGGAGGGGACTCAAATTCCCAGCAGGCGTGAGGCAGGAAACGACGGCTCACCCTTCCTTTCTCTTCTTCTTGCGACAGGATTGCTGTCGACCTGCTGGCGGCTGCGGTACCGGGAGACACACATACTGACTATCCACCTTCGGAGCGTAGTTGCTTATCTGCCAGTTATTTATATTTAATTTATATTTCAGTTCTAACCCTGCTTTGTTATGCACAGAAACGGTGTTCTGCCAGTGAGACACGTGAGGGATGAGGAAGCGTGAACGGGAGTTTCGTAACACCCCTGGTTTGTTGTGGGTACGATGGTGTGTGTTCATCCCTTCCCAAACCTGCACCTCCATGCCCTTGAGCATCTCCTGGGCTGCTTGCTTAGGGATGCAGCTGAATGCAGGAGGCTCCGCGTAGATTCTCTGCAGATGATGAATTTACGCATAAAGAGAAGGGGTAGGGAGGCAGATGTAGGACAAGAGAGCTGGTGCCCAGTTAGTAAAAGCTAGGACCGATATAAAGCAAAGGTCAGGCTCCTCCTGAGAGCACAAGAACAAAAGCAGCAGTGCACAGCAGGAAGCAGGAGAACGAAAAGAAAGTTAAGTGCTGCTGAAGGAGAGCGGCTGACGACAAGATGGAGGGGCAGAGGGAGTGCAGAGCCACAGGGATGCGGCTGCAGCCGGGTCTGGAGAATAAAAGCCAAAGTGCTGCAGTGCTCAGCGCTCCGCTGTAGTGACCTCCAACACCCGTGGGCTCAGGGGCTGCTGGGTGGGCAGTGCAGACGGTCAGGAAGGCACTGCCATCGGCTGCCGGAAAGGAGCCTGCTTGGGATCTCAGGGCAGTGAGAGCATCACTTTTCCTTCCAAGCTGATGTAACCGTTGTACAATATAGCCATTCAAACCCTTTGTACAGTCCAATATACCCATTTAATGCCAGTTCTGGCAGAAGTTTTCACTGATTCTCAATGTCCTGTCCAAGCACCCATTTAAATATCACTTGGCATCCCTGGAGTATCTTCCAGATACTCTTTATTTCCTTCATGGACCACTTTATTTTGTCTCTGAACAACTTCACACACACATGGTAGCCCACCACCTGCTTGATGGACACACAGCGTGGTTCAACAATTCATCTTCCACCTCGTCTCCCTCTGACATCATCGCTTCCAGAGCATCCCTGCAATTAGAGGGCGGCTAATTCCCAGCACGGACGCTGTTGCACCACAGCAAAACCCACTCAGAAATCACGCTAACAAGGTAGGCACCACCCAGAATTACTGGAGGGCGTATATTACGCCCATTGCCTAGCAGACCCAGCTAGCTGCGTATCCCGGGTGTGGGCATACAGGACTTGGATTCGCTGTGAATCCGTAAATTTCGGAGATGTTTTATTGGAAGGGGATAGGGAAATGTGCAAAGTTTGCAGAGTGGCGCTGAGCCCGACCCTGTTATGGACAGTCGTAGGTACGGCTCCTCCCTATATAGCCAGGTGCTCGCACTACTAAATTGGCTTAAAATGCTAAAAAAATAACCCCAAATTTCCCCTCAAAGGGGGCTCACCCGTCCTTCCCGCACCCCACAGCGTACCAGCCGCGCGGCTCCCGGCCGCCGGTCCCCGCTTCCGCCCCGTGCCTCAGTTTCCCCCCCGGTGGAGTTCCGCTGGGGGAGCCCCCGGCCCTCCTCAGGCCCCCCAGCCAGGCGGATCCCCCCCAACCCTGCCGGGGACCCACCTGCGCCCCCTCCAGCCGCCGAGCTCCGCCGCTGGCCGGGAGGCGGAGGGAGGCGGAGGAAGCGGGGGGCGCGGCGCTCCCGCACGGCCCGGCACGGCCTGGCCCGGCCCGGCCCGGCCCGCTGGGAGATGTAGTTTCGCCGCCGCCCTCGGCCCTGCCCAGCGCTGCCCTGGGACTGCGGCTCGCAGCCGGCCACGCCGCATCCCGACCCCAGCCGGAGGTAATGCGGGGCGGGGGGAGAAGGGAAAGCGTGCAGGAGCGGGGTGGTCGGGGTGATCGCAGGGAGGGGGGCCGAATGCTGGGGAAGTGGTGCAGGAGCGTAGGTCTGGGCTCGGGATGCAGGAGGGATGCTCAGGGAAAGGGATGCAGGAGGAGTAGTCGGGGAAAGGTGCGTGAGGGATGCAGGAGGGATGCTCGGCACAAGAGATGCAGGAGGGACCCCCGGGGCGAAGGATGCAGGAGGGATACGTATGTGAGAGGTACTGGAGGTGTGCTTGGGGTGAGGGGTTCAGGAGGGAGACTCAGGGTGAAGGATGTAGGAGGGGTGTTCATGGGAAGAAGTGCAGGAGGAGCAGTCGGGAAAAAGAGTCCTGGAGCGATACTCAGAGTGAGAGATTCAGGAGAGGTGCTGGGGGTAAGAGGTACAGGAGGGGTACTCAGGGTGAGGGATTCAGGAGGGATACTCAGCAAGAAGGGTATAGGAAGGTTGCTCAGGGGAAGGGATGTAGGAGGGGTAGCTGGGGAAAGGGATGCTGGTGGGTTGTTTGGAATGAGGGGTGCAGGAGGGATGCATGGAATAAGGGATGCTCTGGATGAGCGATGCAGATAGGCTGCTCAAGGGAAGTGATGCAGGAGGGATGCTCAAAGGCAAGAATGCTTGGCAGTCAGGATACAGGAGGTTGTTTAGGGATCGGGGTGCAGGAAGGAGCTGGAAGTAAGGGCTGCTTGAGGGTCAGGATAGAGTTGGGGTTCTCAGGAACTGGGATGCTCAGAGGGAGGGATACTCAGGGTAAGGGTAGGGATGCTTGGGAGGGATACTCAGAAGGATGCTCTGGGGTTGGAATGTAGCAGAGGGCTTGGAGGGAGGTATGCAGGAAAGATGGTTTGGAGTAAGAATTACTCAAAAGTTCGAGATGCAGGAAGGGTGCTCAAGAGAGGGATGCTTGTAGGGAGGAGTTTGGGAGAAAGGCCCATGTTTTGGGATTCCCAGAGATGTTTGGAGAGAGGGATGCTCTACGGTGAGGATGCAGATGGGAATGGTGGAGGAGGAGTGCTCAAGCATTTGGCTTTTTGGGAATCAGGCTATAGGTGAATGCTTGCAGGGAGAAATACAGGAGCAGCCTTGGGAAGTGGGGGTGTGTACATTCTCCCAGTGCCTGCAGGGCTTTGCAAACCTGTTTACAAAGCAACATTTTACTATAATAAGCTGGCCAAGATGGATTCAGGTTTTCCCCATGGAAGCTGACCTGAGGAGAGATGCCTAGGGGTGTTCCCATCCCCTAGGGAGCCAAAAGATTCTAAAAGTGAGGGAAAAATTCAGATTAGCTGAGATCCAGTCCACTTTCAGGTTAGATCTGCCCTTGCTTGGGCTTTGCAGGTGTTACTTGAATAAAGGCAGACACTGGAATATTTGCACTTCTGTGAGGTTTTCACAGCACTTTAGGACCTCAGCTATACCCTTCTGCATCTGGTGGCAGGGAAATTTCAGCTGCATGCTCTACCTAGTCTGAAATGATGCAGCTGAGCTTTCACCTGGGGAGGGGTCTCAAAATGCCTTGGGCATCTTTGTGATAGAGTCCCTAAAGTTTGCCATGGTCTCACTCTGTGTTCCTTCTTTCTGAACTGGCTGATGCAAAACCACATGTATTGGGGGCCGGAGGGAAACTGCGGTCTCAAATGGGGATCATACCCCATTTTTCTTTCCCGAAGGCTCCACCAAAAACTTGGAGATCTCTTTGTCTCCAAGCAGTGAAGCAGTGTCTGATGAATCCCAGCCAGCGTTGGCAGTATCCGCCCTCAGTCTGGTATGCTTTGGTGAACAGGACGTGGTTTTTCCTTGGGTTATATCCAGGGTTTTAATTTCTATACAGAGACAAAAGCAGACAGAAACCTGAAGAAAGAAGAGTGATTTTAATGCTATAAATACCTTCAGGAAAACAACCAGCTTTCCGGAGTAGATGTATTTACAGCCTCCAGGGACAATGATAGAAAGGACGTTGGCCTTGAAGGTCAGTGCAGGATCTGGGCACCCCCAGTATAAAGCCCTATGGAAGTAGAGTGTCGCAGCCCAAGCTGAGAGCTCTGGCTAAGCAGGAAAGTAAGTCTTTTGGGGAAAGAAAAGGAAGATCTCTTCAACTGGAGGATGTGAGGAGGAGAAACTGGGAAAAACTTACCTATTGCAGGCAGGACAGAGGTTTTGGGCATCCAGTGCCAAATAAATTCAGAGAAATCAAAAGCAGCTGGGGTGGGTTATTTTTGTCTGAGGTTGATACTGGGCTTAGCCATAGAGCCAGTGGTTTGTCACTGCTGGTCTGGTGGTTAGAGCAAACCTTGCCTCATGTGCCTTTCTCTGCTGCTGGTTTTCATTGCAATGGGAGAGAGGAACTTAATTCCTTATGTCTTGCTTTCTGTATCTGTACCAGAATGGCTGATAATACATCTAGTAATGGTTTTGCAATGCTTTATTAGAAAAGGATACCAGTATGTACTAGAGGTGTGGCTGTTGGCTGGAGGGGAGGAATGGAGCTGGGAGGAGGAGTCTGGAGAAAGAGAGGATGAAATGCTAGAGCCTGAGGCTTTGTTTGGTGCAGCGATCGCTTGGACATCCAGCCAAAGCCTTTTTTAAAATTTGATTACTGAGTGCCTAACAGCAACAAACACAGAGCAAGAGAAGAAGCTGGGGGACTTATGAGCACCAAAGAGATGAAAGAAGAAGCACTGGAGGAATAAGAGAGCAGGGTAGGGTAGATAAGATAGATGGATTGAGGTAGGTGAGCCTGCCCAGCACTGTTGTCACTTGGAGAGGGCTGATAGAATTGTATGATGTGGTCAAACATGTTTATGATGTTTTAGAGGAAAAAATAACAGTGAAATATGTGTTACAGCAGAAAAAAGGAAAAAGGTCCACAGTGGTCTGCGGATCTAAAGCACCACCAAATTTTAAAGAAGGTAGGGACTCATATATGATAAATTTAGGCTGTTTACAAGCAGATATCTTGTGGTTGATTACTCTTTTGAGACCTCTAAAAGCGTGGCCACAGGACAGAAATTCATTGTTCCCACGGTGAAGCTCCTGATGTACAGCAAAGCCGTGCAAAATGCCAGCAGTCCGGTTGGGTGACAATGCCTTAAATAAACTGTTACTCTCTGGACAGCTACCGAGCAGGGTGGAAGGTTCTGCAGATCATAGGGACAACCTCCTGCTCCAGATCTCCTACTGCCTGTGGTGAAGGGCAATCTTCATCAGTGCTGTACTAAAGGGTGCTTCTGCTTCCGAGGACAGAAAAGCATGTCCTTGTCAGCCAAAAGTAATTAACTCGAGTGAGTAGGAGACACACAACACAAGTGCAATCTGCCCCTGGAAAACAGTCTGGAGCAGAAAGCAAAGAATATGTGATCTCCTTGAAAAGAGAAGGTAAATTTAGAAAGGCAGATTATAATCATATGCAAAAACATTCAGCCAGGCTTCTGTGCTGGCAATTTTTCCCTGTTATGACTGCAGATGGGTAGAGTCTCACTTCACTTTCTAAAGGGCTATTTAGCAGGATTATTCTGCAGTTACTAGCTCTGAGTTTCTGCTCAGATCTCATAAAAATTAACCTGGTGTTCTGCTCTGCCACAGCACTTTATGGGGTTCAACTCAACAGCTGAAAGCGAAGTATAGTGGAGCATCACCATTAATATATTTGCAGGTCTGGAGAGGCTTGGGTGCTGGCTCTGCACAGCCTATTGCACCTCCTTGAGCAAATGCTTTGAACTAGATAGTTTTTTACGTCCCTTCCAACCATTCTATGATCTAGATGTGCCTCTGTTTTCATATTGGTATAACAACATGGGTATCTTTTAGATGTGGTAATGATGTGCAGGCTGTGGTTTCCCCTTCTGTGGTGGTTTTGCTTGGCCCAGTTTTTTGCCAGTGAATAGGGTGGGGTACAAAGATAGCTCCTGCATGTCCTGAGTAAAGATTCTGGAAATTTCTCCACCATGTCCAGCAGAGCCAATCTCTGATGGCTCTGAAGATGATGGACATGCTGCTGGCCAAACCTGGGCCAATTAGAGATGTTAGTTATGCCTCTGTGAAAACATATTTAAGAAGAAATCAAAACAATGTGAGCACGCACTTCTTTTTAGCCAGGGAAGGAGGAGGAGGAGGAAAAAATATGTGAGGGAAACAACATAGAGGCACCAAGGTCAGTGGAGAAGGTGGAGGAGGAGATGCTCCAGGCGCCGGAGCTGAAAACTCTCTGCTGGTCGTGGTGAAGACCATGGGGGGAGCAGGTGGTCCCCCTGCAGCCCATGGAGTCCAGGGGGATGCAGAGATCCACCCACAGCCTGTGGGGAGGTGCCCACACCAGAGGAGCAGGTGGATGCCTGCAGGAAGCTGTGATCCAGTGGGAGTCCCAGAGACTGAGAGTTGCAAAGGCCTTGCAGGAGAGAGAGAGGCCTTGCTCCCGGGATGGAAACAGCCTGGCCTCGGCTTGGGAGCCTGTAACCTGGACAGAAGGATCTCGGGCGGGGCAGCAATCGGGCGGGGCTGCTCGTGAGATTGGACCCATGCCAAAGAAGTTGGCAGAGGACTGTCTCTCGTGGGAGGGACCCCCATGGCTAAGTAGAGGACTCTTCTCCCTGATGGACTGACCCTGACCAAAGGAAACCCCCATACCCTGCCCCCACCCCGGAACTGTTGGTTAGAAGGAAGGAGGGAGGTGGTGAGCTGAGAAATGGCCTTAATAGGGAGAGGGGTGAGTAGAGAAACAGCATTTGTAGCAGAAAAATTGTGGCATTGAACTGACTAAGAAAAGCCACATATCTTGCCCCAGCCCGGATCTGTTGGTTGGATGGAGGGAGGGGGCGAATAGAGAAGCAGTGTTTGTAGTAGAAGAATTGTGATGGACTGATCTAAGAGAAAAACCCCACACACCCTGCCCCTGCCTGGGAGTTGTTGGTTAGTTGGAAAGGAGGGATGGGGTGAGCTGAAAAGTGGTGCCTTAAGAGGGAAAGGGGGGTGAGTGAAGAAATGGTGTCTTAAGAGCTTATTTTTGCCTCTAATTTATCCTCCGACTCTGTTAGATTAATAAATCACTATCTTTGCAACTTTAAGTTTCCCGCCTGCTTTTGCCCTCTCCAGTGCGCACCGATCACTGATCTCATCTCAACTCATGAGTCCAGCATGTTTGTGTTAGTTTTTTTCCTCTCCTCTGCATAGTTGCAGCAGGAGAGAGCAGAAAGAGCAAACGTCATAAGTGCCTGGCATTTAGCCAGGGTCAAACCCACGACACCTTTTTAGCTGGATGAACAGAGATGTACTGTCAACCAAAAAAAAAAAAAAAAATCCCCTTTGCCTATGAATTCATTGGACTTTTATTCCCTACAAAAAAAGTCATTAGGACGCCATTACTTAGATGTTTCTGGAAAACAGACCTAGAGAAGTGACAACAGGGCTAGTCCTTGTAAGAAGTATATAAAGTCATGGTGAATTTTGTAGAAATTTTAGAGAGCACACTATATTTTGTGCTCTAGCAAAGCACTATGTGAACTCCCTTTTATCCTGCAGCAGCTCAGCATGCTGCAGGATTGAGCCCTAATTGCCTGGCTGCCTGGAGGATGCAGCAGGAATAGCAGTAATGTCTTGGCTGATATAAAAGAAACCATTTCAGCAGGAGTTAAGGACAATAAAAGGTGAGTCTCATTTTTATACTTCTAGACCTCCAGGGAGTTCAGGGAAGTAGATATTTTTCTTCTTTGTAAGTAAGAAGCAAATCACTTTATGTATCACTCTATGTTTGGATGGTGGGAATTATTTTTCTTTCTTTAGTGGTATTTATCAAAGTCTCTATGATGCCATTGTAGGAAATGTGCTGAATTTATTTCTAAGATTTCCTAAAGGCAAGGTACATTTTGTATCTATATTTTCAGAGCTTTATTAAGACCTGGGGTGTGTGAACTGGTACTACATCCTGCAAAAAGTGCTGAGAGCCTTTACTGGAAATCTGCTGCTGGCGGGGATAAAGGAATGAATTGATTAGAAGTAATTGGATAGATTTCAATTGAAATGAATCCTAATTAAAGAAAAAGCATAGGCAGAAGAGAACTATAAGTACAGCTCTGAACAGTACAGAGTATGAAGACTAGACCCAAGCAAAGCCAAAGGTGATTTGGTGATTTTTTTCATCCCGAGGCTGGGTGTTGTTGTGGGGTTTTTTTTTTTGGTTTGGTTTGGTTTTTGGTTGGTTCTTTTTCCCATTTACTCTATTTGGAGAGTGACACTAAGCTGGCCAATGCTTCTCTTTGCTTAAATTACTTTTCCCTCTCTGGTTTCTAGAGCATGGTTGGGCGTCCATTCTTGCAGGGACGTATCTTGTGGTCACCATCCTTGTATCAAAGACAGATGTGTGGACTGCTAATTGGGTAGGAAACAGACTGGAACTATCCTGGGACCTTTCTTTTTCAACATTGTTTATGAACAATCTGGCAGAGGAGATGAACTTCACTTCATCAAATTTATGAACGGTGCCAGACTTGAGGAATAGTCAGTATGACTGCCATACAGGAGGGTCAGGACATGCTGTGGCTGATACGACCCTCATGGAATTCAACAAGGATAGATGTAAAATATTTTGGGGTGCACTCAGCTGGGACGGACTAACCCCTTGAACTGTTGAAGGCTGTGGACTGACTGATAGCAGCCCCATTGTGCCTACAAGGAGGTTATTCAGGAGATGAATCCAGGCTTTTACAGGAGTACAAGGCAGGAGAATGAGAAAAAACAGACATAAATTGAAACAAGAGCTTCCAGCTGGAAACAGGGAAAAAATTCCCACTATGAGCTAATTAGAACAAGAGCAGGTTGCCCAGGGTTGTTGTATGATTTCCATCCTGGTATATGTTCTAGACCTTAATGGATAAAGCTCTGAGCAGCTACAGTTGATTTCAGCTATGTGCAGGGTTTGGGCTAGAGACCTCCCAATATTCTTTTTCTCCTCATTCTGTGATTTTTGCCTGTGTTGTTCCTGCCAGTCATTCACTGGGGTAGCAGATCAGTTTTGCCATTTCATAGGATTTTTTTCTTTTTCCCTGCAAAGCTCATATTGTGTACTCTCTGTTTTATATGAGCTACAAAACAGATGGGAACCTCAATATGACCTTCTACTTCATCCTTGTGTGCTCCAGGAACTTGGTTCTGTTCACAAGCAGGAATGAGCCAATCCTCCCAGCTCTTGAGTGTGTTGTTAATGCTGATGAGGAAAAAGTGCAGAAAGGTTGCTCTACTTCAGGAACACTCATTATAGAAGCCTGATTGTCTGAATATTTAGTGTCTTTATTTCAGTATTAAACAGAAGAGAACCGGGGACCGGGTCTCCAAGGCAGCATTTGGCTGCCTGACAATGAACTGTCCTTCCCTCTCCTGCAGTTGCCTGGGTTATTTATGACACACTTCCAATTTCTACAACAAATGAGACATTGATCTTGCAGACAACACTCGAAATCACTTTACTCCTCCACTGCAAACCCTGATTCTGTCTCCAGGGAGGTCCTAGGGGAAAAAAAAGTTAATATTAGATACTTAAACAAATATTGCTCTGAAAGCATCTGGAGCTGTGCTTGTCTTGAATTAGCCATCTTAATTCCCAGTCTTTGACATGTGAATGATCTTTTAGTGTAGAATGCTTTTTTAGTGTAGTTTAAGACTATAATATTTGTTATTGCATATTACAAGGCCTCTTGAATGTTGCTTGAATGTAGTTCTAAGATTGTAATATATGCCCTGGCTAGCATCCTCCATCCTGGCCTTGTCTGACCCAGGGAGCAGTTTGGTCTACCCTGATACACAGCAGAACCGTGGGCTTTTCTGTCCCCTCTTGCTGACACCAGAGTGGTTGGAGAGGTACAGGTGGGACTGTATTACCTAAAGCCCAGCCTTGCCCTGGTGAGGAGAGCATGGACCCTTCACCACAAGGTCAACTCAGGTGGTTCTCCCTGTGTAACTTCAAGGCCCTAATGTCAGTATAAGTCATTATGATGTTTCCTGCTGAGGAAGATGGTCCTTTGGGACTTGTTTGCCTATTGACTATGGAGGGTGATTGTTTCAGCCTTGTCCTACTGCACAATGTCAGATGAGACCTAGTTGTACTCCAGGCAGCAACACTGGGGAAGCCCATCCTCATGTCCCTTTCTGTGATCAACCTGAGGAAGAACCAAGCCCTTTCAGGAGCTGCAAGTTTATCTCAAAATTCAGGTGAAATTAGACTCTTTGCATCATAAATTTGGGTGAAGTTTGGCAATGCTAAAGTAGCTAAAAGCACGATTGTCTCGGATTAGAGACAAATTTCCTAGGTGGAAAGCACTCTGAACAAGTGCCTCCCGCACAGCAACGGTTTCTAGCACCCCTTCCCCCCCACAACAACAGAATATCTCGGCTGAAAGTGGGAAAGAGCTGTTTAATTAACAGACCACGCAGTGGAAGGGGAAAGGGGAAAAGGGGTCATTAAACCTGAGTAAACAGTTGATGAACTTTAGTGTCCTTTTCCTCAGGCGTAGCTTCCCCTTTCAGGGGTCCCCGAGGGGCCGGGTGGAGTTGCGCCGGTGTCTCCCTGGACGATTCTCATCCGCTGCCCTCCAGGGCTCCTTAGATTCTCGGATGAGAAAGCAAGTCAAAGAAAAAAGGTCCAAAATGATGAAAAAAACCAGTCCCAGGGAAAAAAAAAAATCAAAAAGAAAACCCAAGCAGCAGCCCCACCAGTAGCACCAGCAGCAGCCGACTGGGAAACCCCCCCCCAAAAAAAAAATCTCCCCAGTGTCCCTTCCTTCTCACTCCCCCGTAGAACAGCCGGGGGAAGAGTTTCAAAACATCCCGTGCTGGCAGAGCTTCTCTCAGCTGCGGGACACAGTTAAAGCTACAGGACCATATTCTGGTCAAGCACACAAATGGTAGGGAATACAAGATATCATTACGCCTCCCCAGGACAACAGTCATAGTGGGGAAAGTGATCACCCCTGAGAGGGACAGCGAGAGCACCCACCACATATACCAGGGGACTGTGGTGATTTATGGGGTTAGGTCTAAAAGAACTGTAGCCATTTTTTGACCATCCTGCCTGTGTGGTGTTTCCAAATCTCTGTGCCAAGCTTAGCATGGATTGGTTCAGGGAAGTAACAGTGAGACATAACCAGTGAGTACTGTAGATCCTCCTATCTCCTCCTGGTCCCTTATCTTTCTGCCAGGTGTCCAGGGTGTCTGGGCTCAGGCTGGGAAGCTGCAGAGTGGAGGTGAAGGGAGTACCAGCCTGACTGCATAGGTGTGTGTCAGTTTCTGTATGGCCAAGGTGACCACTGAGCTGCAGCAAGGACAAATGCTCCTCCTGATTTGGGGCTGTCTGCAGGCCCCATCTGCTCTCCAGGTTGACTTTTAGCCTTTGCTGACACTGTGGTACTTTCTGTTTGAGGTTTAACGACATTACCTTTGGGATTTTGTCTTCTCCTCTTATCTTGTCCTCATTTGCCACTGGTTTAATGCAGGCTGGTCCCTCAGGAGTCCTGCTTATGTCTTCTATCCGGCGAAAACAGCATGATGGAGAGCATTAGCTCTGCCATAGCTTGTTGCAGGAAAGGCAGCAGTAATACTTGAAGGGGAAAAATAAATCCAGCACGTGAGCAGAGGAATGTATGAGTCAGCAGGCAGGGGCCTGAAAGGGCAAGGTGGTTCCTGGAGAGCCATTGCAATACAGCCTGCGGTCATCGCTGGATTGGAGGTGGCTATATATATATATATATATAATAGTTTTTTTTTCATCCTGTGAGATCGTGGAGAAGCACTGATGGGAAGAGGTGATGTTTGGTGAAGTGGGAAGGCTTCCCAGCCAAGCAGCTGTGAGTCAGAGCTTGATGTTTGTGTCTGGCATGGGTTTTACTTCTCCACCCTCAAGCAGCTGTCTACCAGGAGAAGAGATACTCTCTGGCTCAGATACAGGCTTACTCCAGGGATGGTGTGGTCCTTGGATGGCATCTGCTGAGGTCTCTTCTGGATGTCATCTGTGAAAACCATACTTGGGGTACATGTCACCTGCATGTATATTCTTCATTAATATAACCCTGTCTACTTGACAAACTTTAGATGCTTCCCAAGTGCTAACGAAGGCCCTTTCAACCAACCCTGCTAGGAACTAGTGTGTGTTGTTCTCATTTCACAGATTAGGGAGCTGAGGAACAGAAAGGTGGTGATTATTATTCTGGTCAGATCCATCAGCGTGGCTTGTTTCAGGCTATAGGCAGAAAGGGACCTTCTACAAATGTGTATTTGTGCAGTGCATCACATGGGGGGACCTGCTGTGGATGTCCCTGTAATACATTTTAAGAAATCCTGTCTAATTTTATCACTCTGTGATGGTTTGGGTTTTGTTATTTGGGTATTTTTGTGCAGTAGTGCATCCAACACCTGGTTATAAATGTTACTCTGTGCTTTTTCTTGGGAATTCCTCGGGGTTTTTTGTTTTTTTTTTTTAACTCTTCTCTAATGCTTTATTGCTGGTGAATTCAGGCTGTGACAAATGGGAAACTTTCTCTGACTCTGCAGTTTCTGTCCCTGCTCGCTTTGGTCCCGCATACAAATGCGGCAGGTCCCTGGGGAGCAGCCAAGGCTGCACCACTCAGATGGAGTGGCTGGCAGCACAGTGTAAGTGTTAAACAAACACCCCTGCCATTGCACAGAGAGGCTGCAATCCCACCTCTGCTTCCCAGGGCTTTTCTCTCCTTCCCTGAATATGAAGACAATCATTGGGACCATCTTTGCCTCTTGAGGACACCTGAGCCAGCAGACACCAGTGTAAGACCTTGGCTTCCTTAATTCCCCACTTGTCCCCTCTGTGGGTCTGTAGTTGATTGTTTGCAAGACAAAAACAGTCAAATATGTGATTAATCTGAAGAAGTTCTGTATCTTTGTGTATTCATACAGTTTGGGGGCTTTAGTCCCAGTCAAACGTCAGCAGAGTGGAAACTTTTCTGAATGCCACATGAAAAGGCCACAAGAATTATCTTCTTCAGAGTGGTCCCAGATAGCTCCGCTTTTTTCAGCTCCCTTGCCCCAGCCTGGGCTTGAAAGCTCAGCAGACCCTCCTTGAACTAACCTGCTGCTCTGTCCCTCTCTTTTAGGAGCCAAGAGCAGAGATGGATAAGATCCTGGAAGCTGTGGTGATGTCCTCTTACCCCAATAATGTGAAGCAAGGGCTTGTGAGGCGCGTCATCGAGGCGGCAAAGCAGCCCATGGACAGCGAGCAGTGCTGGTCCATGCTGGAGCTGTCTACCAAGCTTTATCTCACCGGGGACACTAAATATAAAAGAGAGATTGGGAAGGAGGTTCTGGAGGTCTACGGCCACTATCACCCGGAGGAATTTGAGGAGTTCTTCAATGTCCGCTTCCTGCTGAGTCTCCTCCAGGAAGGCTATGGACCTCTGGGGAAGAGAAGCCATTATGTGCTTGATTATATCCAGTTAGGACTGCAGTTTGTCCTGGAAAGCCCATCAGCAAACAACATCTTCAGTTTATTGAGGATCGAGGTGCTCCGGAAAGTCTGCGAGAGGCCCAGCCCCAAGCAGTGTGCGAAGATCAGCAAACTCCTGACCCAGCATCCTCAGTGCATTCCCACGGGAAAGCACCAGCTCCTGTTCTGTCAGCAGCTCATCCGGTGCATCGGGCAGTTCCAGTGCGTCTCCGAGGGGGAAGAGGAAATCATGGAGTTTTTGGAGCAGGTGAACAAAGTGAGTGGTCTGCTGCAGAGGATCTGGAGGACTCAGAGCTCAGCCATCTTGCCCTCTTTGAAGGAATTGTTCACTATCATTTCTTCAACAGGTAATTTTAAAATAATAGTAAAAAAGGCTGGCAATGTAAATGTTGGCTCTGATGAAGTCAAACTCAATTAGTTTGACATCTTTCAGGATTTTCATCCACTACAGAAACGCAGCCATAGATGAGTAGACAAGCATCTCTAAAAGTTACTCAGGGCTCTGAGCTGGGAAATCAATATCCCCCTGAAATCACAGAGAGTGGGCACACAGGAGCTGTTAACAGAATTGAAACATTTGCAGCACAAGTTTGTGTTCAGCACTTTCTGTCATCACCTGGGCTTAAGGGAACGCACCTTATCTGCAGCTTGTTAGAGTGGATCTTGAGAGCTTTTAGAAATGTCACTCTATTAGAGCTGACTTGGTGCTACCCCACAGCCTGCTCCCTACCAGAGGCTAGGGATAAAGCTAAGCAGTTATTTCTCACTGGCCTAGAGGTATGAAGCCCTACTGACTATCTGAAGGGTGGTTACATCTTAAAGTGAGACAAAAGATATTTATCCAACTTCTGGGGCCATTAGGTTATTGTGGAGAGTTTCAGAAGGTTTTTGGAGGTACCAGTGCCATGAAAGGCTGGTGAGCTCCTGCTAAGCCCACAGGAGATGGGTTTTTCAGTGATGAGTGTGACAGCCTCATCCTTTGGAATGAGGCCTGTCTCTAGGCAGGCACACTTGCAGTTGCATCCCTTTGCAATTATTTGCAGTACTTAGTACAAAGAGAGTAAGCAGAGGAAATTTGGTACCTGAATTGGCCCAAACATGTTCTCATGCCTGTGATCTCTTCCTCTCTTGGGGCTACATATGGCTTCAGGCACCAGCCATCTGCTAAGATCCAACTTCATTATGTGCAGCACTGGGATTTGGGGAATTATCCTCCTAGCACAGCCAGTGGCAGACTTTACTCTGCCCATTGGCACCAGCTCAGTGCTTGCTCCATGATGTGTGGATGTGGCACTTGGGTATGTGGTTTAGTGGTGGACTTAGGGTTGGGTAAAGGGTTGGATTTGATCATAGAAAGCTTTTCCAACCTGAACAATTCTATGATGCTATTTATGTGGGCAGAAATTATTTGATTTTTAGGACAAGAAATGACTTTGTGTGCCTGGTTTTCTTGTCGGTTAACACCTTCATTGCTGGGGCTCATCCATGTCTTGCAGAGGAGCAGGAAGCACCATCCAATGCCTTGGCCAGCGTGGTTCAGTTTGTCCCTCTGGAGCTCATGGATGGTGTCATAAGAAACCTAACCAATGATGACAGCATCACTGATGTGCAAATGATGATGGCCATTGGCAGGTAGGAGAGGCTGCATTTGTGAAAGTCATAACTCTGTTTGGAGAAATGCTCTGAATGCTCTGTGTGGTTGTATCCCAAGCAGCTTGGCTGGTGCTGCCTGGTGAGGAGTGTGTTGGGAAAAAGAAAACTTCTCTATCATTTCTTCTAGCCCTGAGGTCCTGGAGAACTAGAATAAAGAGTGGTTGTTGTTATGATTGATTATGACTATTATTATATTTGTTTGGTTTAGTTTCTTTTCTTAGCAATGAATAGTATTATGGGATGTCTGACATAGGCTATCTTGAAGAGGTTTGATTTTTTTTTTTTTTTTTTTTTTCCCTCCTGAAGCTGTTGAGGGCTTTTTCTTCCCCAAAATCTCCTTTTCAGAATTTTGTGATGATCTCAGTCTCCCTTCAGAAGGACATTGTCTTAAGCCATCAGTCACAGCTAAAGACTTATGTGAGGGAGCTGTACCCAACTGTTTCTAGGTCCCACCTTGGCCTTTGTCAGGTGGGTGTGCTGCAGCTGGACAGACAGAGTCAGTGGAGACCTTGTCAAAGCACGATGAAGAGTAGTGGGTGAAATGCTACCTGGCATGCCAGACCTGGTCTTTGCAGCACCAGTACCCTCTTTGGCACCACCAGATCTTCTTTGCACTCCTATGTCCAAGTTCTACAGCTCTTCTGTGCTCTGGTGCCTTGCTCTGCTCTTACTTAGGGATATCTTCAATGATCTTAATGGTGTTTTCGAGCCTAAATTATTCCCTGATTCTGTCTTTAACCCATGCTTTCCTTAGAGGTCTCCATTTAAATAGATGATATTTATATGCAGTTGTGTGTGCACTTAACACAAGGGAGCTGTTCTGACTTTATATCACTGGAAGCATATTTATTCCTCTTTTTATTACAGGATTTGTGTGTCCCTCTTGATAAGGTTACATGTCAGAAACACATTATTCCTGATGGGAAGTTTATGTATGCAGAAAGGGGTTACTTCTCTTTGGCTTGATGAAGAAAGTCGTGGTTTTCCCAGAGTCCAGAGCAACCCAAGACAAAAGATTAAGTTAGCAGTTCCATTCCTAACCCTCTTCTCCATCTTTTTCTCCTTCTGGACACCTGCTGCTGTGAGCTCCAGATGATGAATCTTCTAAGAGTGCCACTGTCTAAATACAGAGGTTGCCAAATCAATTGCATCATTCCTTAAAACATTCTTTGTCATGCAGAAGGACAAGTAAATAATTAGCCAGAGCCTGCAAAATGTATTTAAGGCCAGCTACGAGAAATGTTGATGTTTTGGCAGCATGTTTATGGCAGATGGGTGCCCCAAAACCGGTGTGACCACAGGCTGTTTGATGTGTGTGCTCCATGCCTAGAAAATCAAAGGAAAATGTACAAACTGAAGGATCTTTCAGCTTAGTATCCCTGACAAACTGGTTGCATGCAGAAGAGTTTTCTTCCAAAGTTTGGGTTTGGGAGTAGCAGGGGAATAAACTGGACTTAGGGTGGAGCTTCTGGTCAAGCAAGTAAAGAACAAATAGTGGTAAAAAAAAGCAAGGCTGGCACCTGCTGGCATAATTGTACGCCACAATCTCTTTTACAGTTTGTCTGGTTTTAGAGAAACTCTATTATTGTGCATCTGTGACATCAGAGGTACTCACAGATCTGGATTTTATTTTTGTTTTCCTGGGGATGTATCCATTTCAAAGAGCCCAGGTCCAGGTACAGAAGGCATCTGCTGTCACACAGCAATACAGGCACTCACTGCCTCTGAAGCCTCTGGGCTTTTAAAAGTTTAGCATACCAAATAAATGGCTCCTTTGGAAAATTAGGGTCATCACTACTAAAATATTTGTGGATCTTACAATATGGAAAGTGCAATGTGAATTTAAAATGTAATTTCTTCCTACTGTAGCAACACAGGCAGCACTGTAACTTAGCCACCAGTGCTGGCAAAATATAGCTTCAAGCAAATAAGGTTATTTTGTCTGTTTAAAGAAGACAGGGAGAAAAAGGATCAATCTCTGGATCCATCTCCCTGCTTTATAGCATTGATATTACAGACACCTTTAATGAATGTTCAAGTCTGTTCCTCAGAGCAGGACAGTGCTCCCACTTCTGTTCTTTCACAGCACTTCCACCACTGGGGTGCTTTAGTGGGTCAAATCTCTCTTCTAACAGTCAGTCTGTGTGTATTCCTGGCCATCTTACAGTTCATTTGATCTTATGCCAACAGAAATAGCTGAAATATCTGTTGTCTCCCAGTTGTTTATTCCTTCAGTATGTGCAGGAAGAGCAGACCCTTCCCATCTCTGCTTTCTCATGGCTGTGCTAAACAAGGCAGGTTATTTGAAGCTTTTCTTGCAGGAAGTGTTCTTCATTTCCCTCACCACCTTAACAGGTTTCTACAACAGAGTTCATTGGTCTTGGACACAGATGGTGTTGTTTGTGCACCATGTTCATCATGGCAGCCTGACCACAGCCTGAGGTGTCATTGTTTTGCTACAGAGGACACCTTTCCTTCTGCACCACAACATGGTGCTGGTCTTTTCCATGGCTGCTGTTACACTGGGCACTTGTAGTCACCTGGTGTCTGCCTGGTTGTCTTCATGCAGAGGAGTTCCTGTAGCCTCCATTTCTAGTGCCTTGCATGCATTTGGAATCAATACATTTCCTTCCGGTTCTACATTTCTAATCCTCAGGGTCTTTCTTGTGACTCCTTGATCTTCCTCTTGTATTGATGATGTCTCACAGCTGTGCATCTTCACAAATTTCCCAGCCCTGTTCAGGATATTTGTGCTCACATCACAAGGTCCTGAAGAACATTGCTTGTAGCCTCCTTTCAGAGAGCCAGTCTTACATGACCTGCTTCTGTCCTTTGACTAGAGATTCATATGTCCTGACAAACCTGACTTTGGCAACTATGATGACCTTCTGTGGCACTGTATCCCTTCTTCCCACTCACTGCCTGTTTTCATTGTAGAAACCACCTTCCCACATAAACCACTATGGAAAAGTTAGAGTCATTAAAACTCACCAGAGTTGAATTTTACATGATGGAGATCACCAGCTCCTCTTGTTTGGAGTTCATGAGCTCTTCATGTTTCACTTTTGTATCAGCTGTCATTGCTCTTGTTTCTGTTCTCAGATCTTTTTCCTACCTCGTCATTGTCACCCCAATAAATTCCTTCCTTTTGCTGAAAATGGAGTCAGTGCATGTGTTTAGTTTGGAAGTCACACCTGGAGGTTCTATCATATCTTTAATCTCCATCAGATCCACCACATGCAGTGATTGCACAGCTTTCCTTGCTCTCCTCTGGTACAAATGTCTGTGGAATCTGCCCTGGCATTTGCTTTGTTACCCAGCTTGGCTTGACTTTATTATTTCTCAACATCCCAACACATTCTGCTTTTCAAGACTTTTTTACTGGCTAGACTAATTTTTCCAGTTCCTTGTAAACTTCACTAATTCCTGCTCTTTGCTTTGTGGTGGTTACTTATCAGTCTTCCCTTCATATATTTGGCATGAGATAGATTGATAAGCAAAAGGAACTGGCCAGGTAAGGTGGCTGGACTGATGTGTAGCCTGAAGGTCTTCAAATCACAGGTACAGAAAGGTTCAGCAAAGTTTGACACTTGGAGATCCCAAGTGTTAATTACTTCCTGGTTGTTTAACAATAACTTTGAACAGAAACAATGTGTCATTACTTGGTCTGAGGTTGTTCTTTTATGAGACACTTCTGTAAAGCACTTACTTCTTGCAGAAACTTGACAGGATGTTGGTTGAGTGGCTAGAGATGAAATTTTTTACCTGTGACATTCAGGAATAATTGGCTTCTATTAGAGTTTCCAGGTTGGGTTTTTGGAAATCAATGTTTCCCACACAGAACTAAAAGATATGAATGGTTGTTTTTTCGTTACCAGTAACAATGCAGAGCTCAAACCAGTATCATTTGTTTTCTAATGGTGGCAATGCAGAGACCTCAATCAAACCCTCATGTGAGTTGTATATAAGGCACTGCACTGGTTTTAAAAACTTGAACTCAGCCTGACTGAAGTTCGTGGAAGAAAATCCCCACTTTATTCTGTGGGCTTGGATCTGATTCTCTGATGAACCACAGCATGATGATGACACTGGGGTATTTCCACTTCAGGCTCTGTTGTGCTTTGAATAGCATGTGAACTGCCTTATGAAGAAGTTGTCTCTTACTTGGTCATCCCACAGACTGGACACCAGTGTGGAGGGGGCTTGACCCAGAGTGGAGCTTGGCTTTCACAATATGTGCATTAAATTTATTTAGGAGTTTGTGTTTCATTTCAGGATGATTGACTGGGTGTCCTGGCCCCTGGGAAAGAACATAGACAAGTGGATCATTGCTCTGCTGAAGGGTTTGGCTGCGGTGAAAAAGTTCAGCATCTTGATTGAAGTCACTCTTTCGAAAATAGAAAAGGTCAGTTGGCTCTTTTAAATGTGAATGTGAATCACAGCAATACCATCTTGAACTTGAAATATCATCTTGCCTTTCAAATGAATGAGGGTGAGATGTGACTTGAGACGTATAGAGAAGAAAGTTTGCTCTCGCAAGGGATACTGGTTTTTCAGCTGGGAATGATGTTCTCACGTTGTGGTCTGCAGAGGTACTGATATCTTAAAGGTTATGAAATAAAGTAGCCTAGGGCTTTCAAGCCAATCGAACACTCTCCTTCCCAAACTACGGAGCTCTTGTAAAACTTGCCTTTGGGAATGTGACATGCTCTTCTTTGACTGTGCCTGGGTCATTGCTGGCTGGCACAGGCAAAATACACACCAGTGAGCATCTTACCAGTCTACACAGTCACAGGTCAGTTTTAAAGCCTGTGGTCTGGCTTAGTTCTTTGCTTAGTGCAGATAAAGCCTCTGCTGCCATTGCCATCACCTGTTTCAGCAGCGGGTACTTGCTCTCTCTGAAAAATGTGTGATAAAGCACTGAAACTGGTCACTATTTCAAAAACTTTTTTCGTGCTGTGGTCCTGCTTTTTCCTCCTTCAAATAATGGGGATAACATCTGGCTGAGCTGCCAGAAGAAGTCACCATAGAAGTTACTAAAACTATGTTATTAGGGACATGGTTTAGTGGTGGGCTTGGCAGTGCTGGGTTAACAGTGGGGCTCAATGGCTTTAGAGATATTTTCCAAACTGAACGATGCTGTGATTCTATAATTATCACTATTGGAGCATTATCAATAACTGCATTTGTCTTTGTGATCCCTCAAGTGCATTGAGCATTGGGACAGTAGCCAAGCATCTCTGGCTTTTCTTTATCTTTCCTTTCATTGTTAATGCATGGGAAAGAGACACAGGCCTTAAAAATAACATGTGATTTTTGCAAACGCTCAGAAGTACTATCTAAGAGGAGCAGAGGGTATACGGGTATTTTTTGTAAAGTAGAATAAATATCGTTACTTACCTTTGGAAAAAGGTATTTGCTTTTTATCTCTTTGTCTGAAGGGTTAGTGTTAAAGTTCCAAATATCTGAATAAAATAGAAGAGGCACATTTTAGAAAATCAAGCATTCTGCTGTGCTTGCATGGCCTTTTTCATGAGGAGATCTGGAGATGCAGTGCTGTCACAGAGGCATCACACAAGCCTGAAAGGGTGAGTATAACCCACATAGTATTTTTAGGGTGCCCTGAGCCAGTTCTCTGGACAGGAGATGACTCTGGAGACCTGGTTACAGGCTGCTTGTTTCAACATACAGCACAGAGTAGGAAGAGACCAGCAGCCATGGTAGATGCCCAGTGCCTCTGTTTCCTGCTGTTCCCTTCTCCTGCTGGTTGCAGTGCCCTCCTGCCTTCTCATTTGCTTTTTTTCTCCTCCACCAGGTCTTCTCCAAGTTGCTGTATCCCATTGTGAGGGAGGGGGCTTTGTCTGTCCTGCAGTACATGCTGCTGAGCTTCCAGCACTCCCACGAGGCATTTCACTTGGTAAGGCTGTGTCTGGTCCTTGGATGAGGGCATTGTCCTGAGTGCAACCCTGCTGTGGGGCAGCAGGGGGCCTAAGGTGTGGCAGATGTTGCCACTGTGGCTTTGGAGTACATTAGGCAGAGGGCGGGGAATACGTTATTAAACAGCCCTTGCTTTTCCTAGGCAGGTGCCTCACTGTCTGTTGGACTCTGTGGGCCCCATCCCACATGTGACTTTAAATTGTCCCCAACATGAGGCACCCATTTCTTTAAGTGGTGGGTCATCTTTGAAAGGTTTGTACAGCATTGGTGCAGCAAGACTAGAAGACTGGATCAGAACACTTCACTAAAATTCTCTGTTAAAAGCCAAAACAACTCTTGGCAGCATTTGAATATCCACTTTTCATTTCCACAGTGGTACTTTATAGTTTGTTTTGCTATTGGCACTAAGGCACAGCTCTGCTTCCCACTGATGTTGCCTCTGGAATGCTGAATTTAAAAAGTGAGGCTGAAGGCAAAAGCATGCTTGCAGTGATTGAGCTGATAAAAGTAGTGATGGAAAATTACGCCTATTAATGTTTGATTTTGTGCTTTCTTGTTAAAGTGCTTACATTTGGCTTTTCACCCAAAGTTCACCGAATAAACAGATAAGGCAGGAGAAAAGCAAAGCTAGCCAACGTTTTCAACTGATGCTTTTTCATTCCTCAGCTGGACGTACTTTAAAGGAACCTGCATTTCTTGAGAAACTCTTTGGTTTCTAAAAATAGAGTCATTCCAATGTAATGTCTTCAGTTGGGCATCAAATTCTGAAACACTCCAAAAGCTGTCAGTTGCTGTTGGCTTGAAGTTTCCATCTGTAGCCCAGCAAGCATAAATTTCCTCCTTTATTTAAAAAAACCCAAAACCCAGCAGGGCAAAACCATGTCTTTTTGTGTTTGCCCTGGCATGTTGGAAGTGTTTTGAGAATTGTTCCCATCACAGCTTGGTAAAATTCTGATGTATAAGGTGCTGCTATTGATTTGCTACCCCAACAAACCTTTCCTGTTGGAAAGAAAATAGTTAAAATCTCCAGGATTTTGAAGGGAAAGAAAAAGAGGAGAGGAAGACCAAGGGAGGAAGAGAGGACCAGGAAATGGCTGGACTGGGGTCCTGATACTTTACTCCAGGATTATTCTGGGCTAAAAATAACTTAAAATATAAATATGAAAAAGGTTGTGTAAGTGCGTGGGTCACTCTAGCGCATCTGCAGGGTTGGAAATACGTTATTAATTCTCTGTGCAGCTGCAGGGTCAGCAGAGGGTGCCCGTGAGCAATGGATTGTTTGTATTTGCATCTGCTCATTTCATTTTTACATTTTGGAGATGATAGCAAAATAAGGAACGTGCCTGTGACCACCCATCCAACCATACCAATTCCAGTTCAGTGTATTCAGTATAAAATAACATAGAGCACAGCAGAAAACATTTCTTTTAGGCTAATCCCATCTACCTTGCAGGTTTGAATCCCTGCAGGGTAGGGAGTCAGCATATCCTTTCCACCATGTGTGTGGGATTTAGGGGAGACTAAAGAATGGCAGTTGCAGCTCAGCAAAGCAGCAGCACAAACCTGCAGGTGTCATGCAACATGAAACCCTCTAAGGCTGCCAAAATCAACAGGAGAAGAGTTACTGTTGAATTCATAGGGTGAAGGATGAGATCTAGAATGGCACTGAAGTCAACTCCTGTTCACTGTCTTTTCTGCCTACATGTGAGTTTCATTCCTCTAAATGAATTAAAATTCTGTAAATAATTTGATTTTTCTTTTCCAGCTACTCCCTCACATCCCCAGGCTGGTGGCCTCTTTGAAGAAGGAGGACTCCAATTCTGCTACCAGCTCCCTGGAGCAGCTGGCTGAGCTCATCTACTGCATGTTCTTCCGCTTCTCAGGATTCCCAGACCTCTATGAGCCAGTCCTAGAAGCAGTTAAAGTAAGTCATGCCCTTCTCAGTCATTTTACTGCTTTCCACATGGAAATGGCACCTTTGCTGGTAGCCTAGAATAAAGGGACTGTCCCACTGGTAGGGGTGTCCTAACCTCAACACCTCAAATGGTGATTAAAATTCTGGGAAAGGGGATTAAAATTCTGAGTCTGAGCCCTATGTAGCAGGTTGAAGGAAGATACTTCTCTAATGGTAGGCCTGCAGAAGTCCTGATGGTGCCTGTAGGTTTTACCTATAACTTTATTTTCAAATGCTTCTAAAGGACTAATACAAACAGGTAAACTCTTCCTTGCATGGAGGCAGGTGTTCATGTGAAGGGCAGGCAAAATGAGTTGTGTGAACTCCTCTAGCACAGGAGTTTTGCAGTTGCTCATTACTAATTCTTCATGGGAAAAGATCAGTTGTAGGATCATAGAATATCCTGAGTTGGAAGGGACCCACAAGGATCATTGAGTCCAACTCCTGGCCCTGCACAGGACAGCCCCAAGAATCACACCATGTGACTGAGAGCATTGTTCAAATGCTTCTTGGCTTGGAGCCATAGCCACTTCCCTGGGAAACCTGTTCCAGTGTCCAGCCACCCCGTGTGGGATACTTTTCCTAGTATGCCACCTAAATCTCCCTGACACAGCTTCATGCTGTTTTCTTGTGCCCTGTCACTGGTCCCCAGAAAGAAGAGATCAGTACCTGCCCCTCAGCTTCCCCTTGTGAGGGCAGATAATGATTTGTAACACAGATCTCTCTTTCCAAGGCTCTCCCGATTCCAAATGAAGACCGGATTAAACACCTCTTGGGACAAAATGCTTGGACATCGCAGAAGAATGAGCTGGCCTGCTTCTACCCCCGCCTGGCATCTAAATCAGAGACGGGAAAGATTGGGTTAATTAACTTGGGAAACACCTGCTACATGAACAGCATCATCCAGTCTCTTTTCATGGCTTCAGAGTGAGTTTTTCCTCCCTTGCTCCCATTCAAGCGTGCTCCAGGGGTTGCTGGATACTCCAGTCTAGCATGTCCCTCACTGATTTTCCATCCCACAGATTGCATCTCTGCTTTTTTTTTTGCAGCTTTCGGCATTCAGTGTTGAATTTAACTGAGGGCAACTCCCAGCCCCTGATGACAAAGCTCCAGTGGCTCTTTGCATTTTTGGAGCACAGTCAGGTAATTATTTCATGTTCTAGTTATTTGTTTGGACTGTCGGCTGCGGAAAGGCTCGTCTCCAAGTTGCTTCCTGCCAGCTCCAATGTGCTGATAAGGAGCTGTGGATCTTGGTGGGTTTTTGTAATGGGACGAATTTTGTTTATGTGAAGGAGGCTAATTTTGGGAGAGGAGGGAAACTCCTATCACCCATGAAAGTGGGCAGTGTTCACACCAGGCTGCCTGTCTTTAACTTGTGGTCCTCTTGGTTTGGGCTGATGTAATGACTGATAGCTTTGACAATGAAGTCCATTAGGTAATGGTTTACATCTGTGGTCAGCTGAGAAGCCTGTTGGTGTGAAGCAGAGGTTTTGTTTCTTGCTGTGCTGCAAAGGAGAAAACTGGGGCAGCTCACTTGTCCATTGCTCCACAGCAAAGCACTAGCAATTGATGAAAACTGCCTTAGAAGTGGTTTTGTTAAAAGAATAATAAAATCACCTTAGATTCCAGGTGGTTTGAATCCTCTGTATGTGAGGGAAAGTAAAATAAAAATAACACCCTTAAACTAATGGTAAATATTTCCATGACAAACATGAAATTTAATGGAGTGACTCCTGGAGATACAGCTAGATCATACCCAATTCCTCTCTTGAAAATATATCTTTCTGTCCCCAGAAAGACAAAATTTTGGAAACCCAGTGAATCTTCCCTTGCTGCACAGCAAGTTATCCAGGCTTCACCGTTTCCCAAACCTTGACTGGCAGAGGTGGCTTGTAGCATTTTGGTATTATGTCACTACAGATGACCTGGGGGGAAAATACAGACATCCTGTTAAATTTAATATTTGGTCATAGAAGAGTCTAGGTTTGGATGGCAGGTTAGGGTGTCTGTGTTCTGTGATGAGCAAGTACAGAAACATATTGCTTGTTGTGTAGTTGACAGTTAATAGTTTCCTGCTAATTTCCTTGTGGTTATTTTTCTTCTTTGGGCTGTTCTTGAAGTTACTTTTCTGCTAAAGATGGGTGGTTTTCCATGTTAGTTAGACATATGCTTCCTAATGGCAGCAATTATATTATCTGGTAACACAGATTACCTGCCTGCAGTGATCAGAATATTGGGTGGAAGTTTAGTGGATTTTTTTTCTTGTGTGGTTTTTTTTCTTTTTTTTTTTTTTTTTTTAATAAAAGGATTTAGTGAGAAGAGATCCTGATCAAATTAAATGGAGCAGCAAATTAAACTGAGGCTGAACTAAGTAGAATTATCTGGATCAGGCCAATAAACCATTTAAAAATTGAATGATGAACACATGGATATTTATATTATAGAAGTATATGTAAAATAATGTCTGAAATTCATCCTTACCATCCTGGTTTGCAGCAAACGAAGAAGGTCTTCTTGTGCACTGGGATTAGCCTTTGTAGGGGGAAAAGAGGGACCTTATCAGGCACAGAACACTGTGCCCCCAGTGAAGCAGCCAAAAAACCACTCCTCTCCCCTCTCCCATCCCCCTGCGTGAATTGAGGAAAAATCCCTAGGATTAAATGCACTTCTTTTGTGTTGCTGCCAGCGACCTGCCATCTCCCCTGAGAGCTTCCTCTCTGCCTCCTGGCCACCCTGGTTCACCCCTGGAGCTCAGCAGGACTGCTCAGAGTACCTCAAGTACTTGCTGGACCGGTACGTGATGAGCGCTGTGATTTTGGAGCCTGGTGACAATAGCGTCCCTAAACCCAATGTAATGTTTAATGCTGACCCATATGCAAACAGGGAAAGTGGCTGAGACCCAGAGGAGGTGGGAGAGGGGAGGGTTGGGGTGAGAGACTGGTCTGAGGCTCCTTAATAAAACCCTGTTTGGACAATCTTAGAGATAAGGTCAGAACTTAGTTCAACTTGAAGATTTCTGCTTCTGCTCTGGAGACACAGGGAATTCATAGAATTACAGAATCATTAAGGTCAGAAAAGATCCCTGTGAGTCCAACCATTAACCCAGTACTGCCAAGTCCCACCACTAAATCATGTCCCTAAATACCATATCTGCATGTTTTTTGAACACTTCTAGGAATGGTGATTTCACTGCTTCCTTGGGCAGTCTGTTCCAATGCCTGATCATTCTTTCAGTGAAGAAAATTTTCCCAATATCTAATCTAAGATTGTACCAACCGTAGAGATTTGCCTGAGAAGCCACTCAGCCTCCTCCTCTGTAAAATGTTGATTTTTGCCTTTTACCTAGAAATACTAAATCTCTGGTGTCCCAGTGATCCCTCTAGTAGTGGGGGGTCAGTGGCTCGTGAAGACTTCAGGTTCCCAAATTCAGCCTGACTCCTTCCCACCCTCCTCCCACAGCATCAGACCCCTGGGCACAGGCGGGTTAACTGTGGGATTAACCCCTTGCAGTGAAGAATGGAAACCCTACTTTAGAAACCACCTCTTGGTGGTATATTGATGCATAACACAGCCTTTTTCTCCCCTGCCAAAGACTGCATGAAGAAGAAAAAACTGGAAAAAGGATTTACCAGAAACTCAAGGAATCCAGCTTGATGTCTCAGGCGGTGGAGCATCATTACTTAAACAAGACATTGGTTGAGAAGATGTTTGGGGGTAAAATGATGACAAAGATCCGCTGCTTGAAGTGCCTGAATGTTTCCTCCCGAGAAGAAGCCTTCACAGACCTGTCCCTGGCTTTTCCTCCATCGGACAGGAACGTGCGTGGGAGCACATCTGTTCTACCAGTGGAGGAAATTGGCCCACAGTTCACTGAACCTCCTGAAAATGCAGGCCAGCTTATGGGCTCTCCCTGGATCCCGAGGAAGGCCCCCATGGCCAGTGACCACGCAGCCCCATCGGTGTCGGTGGAAACATTAGGTTTCCAGGAACCAGGAGAAGCAGCAAATCCCGTACGTGGCAATGATGTTGGGGTGGATGCAGCCAAAGACCCTCTCTCAACTTTTGGGGAGCAGGCATGTGCTCCCAAGGACTCCAGATCTGTCCCAGATTTAATCAACTATTTTCTATCCCCGGAGAGACTGACAGCAGAGAATAAATACCACTGTGAGAAATGTGCATCCTTGCAGGATGCTGAGAAGGTGGCAGAGCTGACAGAGGGTCCACACTACCTCATCCTCACGCTGCTGCGGTTCTCCTTTGACCCACACACTATGAAGAGGAAGAAGATCTTGGACAACATCTCCATCCCTGTAGTGCTCAAGCTACCTGTCCTTGTTGCTCCAGAAGAAACTGAGGAGGTTTGCCAGCGTGGGAAGGATGGCGCTGTTGCAGGGAGTGGCTTCATGACTGTCGTGTATGACCTCTGCAGTGTGGTGGTGCATTCAGGCATCTCCTCTGAGAGTGGCCACTATTACTGCTACTCCAGGGAGTGCACCGACACCGTCCCGCATGGGCAGCCCCGGGATGGGGTGCCAAAACTGGCCTCTGACAAGCAGTTGGACTTTGAAATCCAGTGGTACCTCTTCAATGACACCAGAGTGTCCTTCTCCTCCTTTGAATCGGTCAGCAACGTCACCTCGTTCTTCCCCAAAGACACTGCCTATGTCCTCTTCTACCGGCAGCGGCCGGGCCGCCAGAGCTGCCTGCTGCGCGAGGCTCTGGCTGAGGCTGGCCGCCTGCATGGAGAACCCTCCCTCCACAAGGACTTGATGGAAGCCATTTCCAAAGATAACATCCTCTTCTTGCAGGTAACTCCCACTGCTGCGCACAGCAGGGTGCGATCCTGCGGCTGTCTGGCTCCCAGGCCACGTTCCCACCCATCCGGGCAGCAGTGGGATTCTGTCCTGTGGCTAAAATCCTGCAGGTACCCACCTGCTCCCTGAAGCCAAATCCCTTTTCCTTTTTAGCGCCCAGATATAAAGAGGTTATAGTTTCCTGATGAAACCAGGCACTGGGATTGGTACAAGACACCTTGTGGCTATGATGGACGTTGACTTGCTATTGTCTGCCCGTGGAAACTCAGCCTAAAATTTTCTTCAAAGTCTGGGAAAGCCTGGGAAAGATAGGGTGATGGAATAGTTTGGGTTGGAAGGGACTTAGAGACTTACAGACCATCCAGTTCCAACCCCTCTGCCATGGACAGGGACCCTTTCTGTTCAACCAGGTTGCTCAAAGCCGCATCCAGCCTGGCCTTGAACACTGCCAGGGATGGGGCATCCACAACTTCCCTGGGTGGACAGGTGAGCTGGGAATACAAACTAGAACAGATTTCATTCAGCCGAAGGAGTTCAGTGCTTTCAAAACAGCAGTGTCTTATGACATGAGCTGCATGTGGGGCGATTTGAGGGGTCCCTCCTCTCCCAGAGGTGACATGGGAGGGCTGGGTTTTGATCACTGGAGAGCTGCTATGCTTTGCTGCATCCTTCCTGCTGAATTCTAGAAATGAGTGCATGGCCTTTGCACCCCAAATTAATTTGAAGGAAGCTCCCAGGGGGAACCAAACAGGCTCCTGGCTCCTCAGGGATGGTGGGAGCATCCCCTGACCTGGGTCCTTTATCTCCTGATATCCTTGTGCTATTTTTCCCCCTTCCTTCTCCCAGGAGCAGGAAAAAGAAGCGAGGAACAGAGCTGCCTATATTTCTGCCTTGCCGAAATCCCCGCTGTGGTGGAGAGACTTGGACAGGGACAAGGATGATGACAGCTCATCTGGGGGCTGCAGCCCAGCAGCGGGCGGGGGCGGATCTGGCTCCTTCCATGGACTCGTCTTTTAGCCAATGGCTTAAACCAGATTGGCAATGTCCATGGGGCCAACCTGAAACCAGAGGCTCCTCTTCCTCATCCTGATGACAGCACGCATCTTGGAGGGGGATTTGAGAAACATTTCAATGGAAAAGGTCTCAGGGGCTGATTTGGAGGTGCCTGGAGGGTCTCGCTGCTTCCTATGCACTTGGTCTTCATGCCTTAATGTACCTAAGCTAACGCAGAGATGAGCAGCTGCCAACAGCTCTGAGAAGTGTCCTTTTGCTTCAGCATAGCCATGTCTTGCCTGCTGTGAGCCATGCCACCAGCCTGGGGAGGGGACTCTGGGACAGGCATGGGGAGGAAGACGGACCCAGCAGGGCCCCAGGGATGGAGATGTCCCATTCACGTCCCCTCTGCAGCCCTTCCCACAGCGCTAAGTTGGTTCTGGGGGGACCTCTGCTCAGTTGTTGTATTTCCCTTCAATGTGGGTGGGTCTGGGAACCCACCATAACAAACTCTGAAGGTAGAAAAAGTCTGAAAAATGCCAAAATGTAGCAATGCTGGTCTGTGAGGCAGTGGGCTTGTAAGACTGCTTGGTAACAGTGAGCAGTGGCAGGTCAACCAGAGGGGGTTTATGCTGCATTGCAAGACACCCAAAAGAGACTGAGGGGCACAAATCCCTCCAAGCCAAGAGAGACCTGATCCGGTTGGGGTTTCTGGGCTCCAGTGAAGACCCATTGTGTTACTGATGGCCTCTGGATGTTTTTAGTGTGCATGGCAGGCCCAGACACACAGCTGTTTTTCCAGATGTATCTTTAGGACTTGGTTAGTCTCTTTCTGCTGCAGTCATTTGATGGCTTTACAGGCTGGATCTTTAACATTTGGCCCTTCCCTTGGGATACCCTGAACTAAGCAGCAAATGATAGAGCCCCCCCCAAACTCATGATTTTTTTTTTTTTTCAAATGCTGATTTGCAAGGTGAGTAGCCCAACCCGGTATCAATATATACTATGTAAACCAATGTATTATATAAACCAATAATGGGACAGGGGCTGATTTTGATGGCAGATAGCCAACTCAAGCCCTGGGCAGCACATCTACAGGACCACAGCTCCCTCCCATGTCCCTCCCCAGCTGTTGTCCCCTGCCTCCTCCTCCCTCACACATGTAGTAGAGATTTCTCTAGCTCAAGTGGCAGAGACTTGTGCCTTAGGTCCTATATGCAGGGCCTAATCCTGACCATGGGGTATTGGGGTAGAAATATTGTGTTGCTGTGGAGGAAAAGGCAAAGCACAGACATTGCTACAGATAATGTGAGCAGAAAGTCTGCTAGAACAGACACTTGGGGTCAAATCTCTGGTGTATACTATCATATTCTTTTATTGCCTTTCCTATATATAAATAAAGGAAATTAATGAATTCAATATAGAGGCTTGGCGTCTTATTGCAGTTCTTGTAGGTACTGGGTTGATAGGTCAAAAAAGAGATGGGGAACTTGATGCTTCCAGCCTCAATGATGTGGGATAGTCCTGCAGTGGTGGCTTGGAAGAGGAGAGCAGGCAGAGGTGGAATGGGAGCCCCAGCACAGAGCAGTGTACCCTCCAGCAGAAGATCACAATACTAACAGTGGAGCCTGGCAGATGAGCAGTGGAATGTGTTTGTTGTTTTTAAGTCAAGTGCTAAGAGGAAATAAATGAGGACCCAAAGCTGAAGTTTCACAGAAAGTGCAGTGTTTCCTGCTTTTATTAATAGACTTCTATTTATTTCCTGTTCAAAGAAGTTGCAAAAAATTTTCCTGTTGCTGTCATGCTAGCTCCCTTCTTTTTTCTGGAGTGTCTTTAACTTGATGAAATCCTAATCTAAATAATGAAGGCAGATAATCAAACCAACATGGAAAATGGAGAGGCTGTATCATAGCTAAGCTCTTCCCTGAGCATGTCTTGCTTTTTTCCCCAAGTTTTTCTGAGATGAGCAGAGGCAAACAGCACACAGTTCTCAGCATGGATAGCAGCCTAGAGACTGTCAGTACTGTAATGAGGTTGACTGTTTTAGTCCCTGTTAATTTTCTGTCATTATTAGCATTGGACTTCCCTTTTGGATTCAGCCAATCCCACTATGTCTTTGATAAAGATATTAAATAGTACTGTTCCCTAGTACAGATCTTTGAGGAGCACTACTCATTGCTGATTTGGACACTGAGTTGTTGACTGTAACTCCTCCAATGTGGCCATCCATCCAATTCCTTATTCATCTAATGGTCCATCCATCCATTAGACCGGTATCTCTCCAATTCAGAGGTAAGAATATTACAAGGAACCATATTAAAGGCCTTACAGAAGTCTACTATAGCATGAGTATGGTATATTACTATCTATGCTACACCAAATATAGTATGTACTATATTAATACTAGTGTTAGTAATGCCAGTAATTTTTACATATGGCATATTGATAAAGTGTATGCTATAGTATGGCTCCTTTTGTCTGTTGCGCATGCCTCTGGTCAAGGAGAACCCATAGGGGAGTCCTCAGCCCTCACCTCTTGGTTTGGGATCCCAGATGCAGTGAGGTGATGCTACTCCTGTCTAAAAGAGGTGTTACAGAAGCTGTGCTTAGGGAGGTGTCTTTCCCCAGTTGTCTTTTTTTTTTTTTCTTCTAAAAAGTAGATATAAGCATCTTAAAGGGGAAAGTTGAACTTTTAACTCTGGGGAAAAAGATTTGTCCTTTTGCTGAGGTTCTCTGGGTGATTTGGTGTCCTGAGCTGGGACTCACAGGTGCTGAGCTGTTGAAGGCTGAGGAAGGCAGCATTCGTCCTCACCCTGCACACAGCAGAGAAGATACAGGGTATGAAATTCCATTTAGCAGCTGAAAAATACATGGCTTGGGTTCTGTTATCAGGAAAAACCCTAGCTACATCCTAAAGGCCCTCATTACCCATAAAGGACAACTGAAGCTGTTGGACACACTTGGCAACATGCTCAGAAGATGCTCTGAAAGCTTTAAAGGTACTACATAATCAAAGTCAACCTGCTCATTAATTTCCCCTTTCTTTCCCTGCTCTGAATTCATGCTGCGAGTCACCAGGGAGAGATGTCTTTTTATTATCATTCTTTTATTTTCCCATTGCTTTTCTGTTGCATATACAGTACTTAAAAATGAGATCACCTTCACGTCAGCCATGTACCATGTTTATTAACAGCAAAAAAAGTATTATCTAGGCTTCACTCAAGACTGATTTACAGGATAAATAATTGTTTCAAATTACTTTTAAAAAAAACCAAACAACAACCCCCAAAAGAATAAATTAATAACTTAAGTGATTAGCTGTCCACAGTGATTTGAAAACTTAATAACCATTCAAACAGTGACACCACAAGAAGACACATACTGTACAGTTTGCCACAGATTACTCTTGTCCTTCCTTCTACAAATGGAAATCAAAAAATTAAAAATACTCCTCTTTAAGAACAGTCATAGGCTTTGAAACACACAAAACATCCCTGCGAATCAGCTGCCAGCGCAACAGCTTCACAGCCGGGGCTCCAACCCCTCCTCGCAACAGGTTAAAAAACAAATGAAGAAAACTACCCTAATTTGACTGGGTCTGTTCCCACACAATGATGCCCAAAGTCAGTGGGGACATGTTGACTTTGCCAAGGGCTGGGTTGAGTGGAATATAACTACTCTAAAGGTTTGGTCCTAACCCTACGGGATTCATTGACAGGCTCCCCGTGGAGCCCATGGTCCTGCTCTCTTCCCCTCTCTGCAACTTGGTTCAACCACCATGTCCAAAGGGCTCTTTTAAAAAATGGTGGTATTTTCAGGGTCAATGTGGCAGCAGAACGCTGAAAACTGTGCAAATGGCATTTCCCCCATCCCCTCACTCAGGAGAAAATCCTGCCAAGTTTTTTTCACCTTGGTAATTAAGGATGAAGGGGTTTTTAATGAATTTTGCAGAGCAGAATGTGCAGTGCCATGAATGATACTGGGCCTGACAACACGGTAGCACCACATGCTGCCCAGCCATTGCCTGCAGACTCAAAACAGCTCTTTGCATTATTACATGTCAATTAATTACACCTCATGGCACATCTGTGAGGTGGGGAAATAAGTACTAAAAACCTTCATTTGACAAGCCAGAGAAAAAGCAGGATACAGAGTTCACATGAACCCTCTTGTCCCACATGAAGATACAGTGTAGTGTCACCCAGAGAATGACAATAAAAATGATGGTTTCTTATCTCCTAGTCTTGGGGCAAACCTCTCCCATATAGTCAACCCCCTGGCCTACAAATGTACCCATTCTATGTTAGCAATGGGCTATATCAAAAATTAAGAGCCTGCAGATTGGGAGCAAGCCTGTTGAGAAGCTTTTCTAGCTCAAGAGATCGAGCCATCTGGCCCAGCTTCTGTTTCAGATGTTACCGGCTGGTGTTAAAACTTGGATGCCACGTGCCAGGACCAGCTGGCCGTGGGCTGGAAGGGGACAGCTGTTTGGTGACACCTTGCTACATATCAACTTTTCTCAAGAGTAGATACTAAATCAGCAATCTGATCAACAGTACAACACTAGGAGTTGTGAACAAGGAGATAAAATTGTGACTACAGTGATGAGACACCAAGGACAGGCTGATGGAGGGATGAACTGCTCTGGGCCAAGGAGAAATCATGATCAAATGGTGCATATTTCTACCTGCAAGGGCCTCATTAACAGCTGTAGCTCATTAACAGCTCATTTACAGCTAGGGCTTCTCCATAACCACAGCCCCGCTGCACCCATCTCATCTAGACAGCATCTCTCCAGTGGAACACACAGTGTGGGTGTCAGCTTTCCCATGGAATGGAACTTTTACATCACCAGATGGGGAAACACCAACACAATGCAAGCACTACTGGAGAAAAACATCCTCTTACCTGCCTCATGGGCCAGAAAGACCGGACAGGACCTGGGAACTATTTTAACATCTTCCATAAGATCTGGGCATAGCTCTATCCCTCCCAAGGCGCCATGATCATTGGGCAGGCAACTCTTCCTGGTATGCTTAAGAGACTGAGATGCCAGGGTGTAGGAGGTGGTATGGGGCTGCTGAGAGCTCTGGATCTAGCCTAACAAATTTACAGGTTCAAGCTGTCTCCCAGTTGCTAAAACTGCGTGTCCGTGTCTCGGATGACTTGCTCTGGGCCAGCCAGCCCTCTCCAAGGTGCAAGGGATGGCCCAGTATGGATTAGGTCCTCTCTCTAGGGAGTATGGCCTTAGGGGTTGAGCTGTGTGCCTTGTCACTTGGCTTCATGGCCAGAGAAGTAGCCCTGTCCCTGTTTTGGATGTTATAGGGCTCTAAGCAACCCCTTGGGCCTTTCCTTCCCATGGAGCAGTCTTCACTCAAGCCCAGCAGCACAGGGCCTCAGGGTGGAAGAGATGCTCCAAGCAGGGTCATCTATGGGGTTGACCAAAGCTGGTCTTAAAAAGCTCCAAGGAAGAAGAGGGCACCTCACAGGAAAACCCAGTGAAACAATGGCACTGCTGCTCCATGGACAGCTCATGGGAGTCCCTCAGCAAGGCATATTCCAGCACATCCTGGTCCCCACACATTTCTTGTGGGGTTTCTCCTGCCCAGCTCAGAGCTGGGTGAATGGGCCGAGGATTCCTGGAAGCTAGAGCACAGGCATCATGTTGTCAGGCAGGATGACCCCCTTGGGAGTGAAATGCCCCAGACTGGTGGAAGCTCTCCTCCCACCAGTGCATGTCTTTTACTGAGCATTCCACAACCCACAAATCTCTGTACATCTGACTCAAGACTCAGACCAAAGGAGCCCATGGTGAAGACCAAGACCCAAACCTTACTGGCAAACTCCCTTACCTTCTCTTGTCCCAACCTCATGTTCTCCTATATATCACCCTTGCCAGTGGCTGGTGGTCCAGAATCCAAATCCATCCCAGTTAGCCTCCAGTCAGCCCAAGCCTTCCCTACCTTTTGGTTCCAACTCTGTGTTGGGCCCTATCTGCCAGACTCTCAGCTTTGCCCTGGCGCAGCCTGCGCTCACACATTATTTTCTTTCGCCAACTTGGGACTAAGCCTAGGCCTGGCATCCATTTAGAGCTGGAAATGTATTTCCCACTGAACACTCAAATGTCACTTCAGAGCAAATCAGCTCCAAGGCAGCTCACACACCTCACCAGACCAAGGAATGGTGAACAGCAGTTGCACACTCACGGCAAGGTATACAGTTTTGGAGACTTTTGCCTTTAAAACCACCTGCTTAAAATTTTAAAGCTTGGGGAAAGCTTCAAGCTGTCATCCTGGTTCTTCATAAAACTAAATATTGAGTTCATGATGCTTGTCCCACAGACAACCCTTGTCCATGAGCGCACACACATGCAAGCACATCCCTTTTCTAAATCAAACCATAGAGCTGTAGAGCAGGCTCTGATGTGAAGGCTCAAGCTAGTTTAATTGCAATTATAATGAATAATTTGCAATGTTCTCAGCTTCCTAAAATACCTATGTCTAACAAAGGAGTCTGTCATACTTGAGAATCCAAGTATAAAGTGGATGTGATAAACTCCATGCCTTCAGGACAAAGTTCTTGGCAGTCCGTGTAATTAAAGCAGCTGCTTTTCAATATAGTTTAAGACTAAATACTGCACAAACATTAATCACCAGGGACTGCTGTAATCAGCTCGGCAACCATCATGGGAGACTATTTCCACTGAAGCCATTGATTACTTAATGCTTTTCAGGAGGGGTTGATACGGTCAAGTCTATACGGCACAGTCTGTGGGCTTCTACTTTCTTTGGAGGTGCTGTTTTCTTGGTGCTTAGCAGGGGAAAAAAATAGAGGAATGCATCTGTTTTTGTGAAAACACAGACTTCACACTGCAAAGCAGAGAGGGATCAGCAGCCAGCAGTTGTAAAGTAGCTGCTTTTGGGCTGTTTTGGTCCTTGGTCTGCCAAATGCAATGGACCAGTTACTGGGGATGTTCATGAAAGCAAATTACCAAAACACAGTGTCTGAGCCTGGGAAAAGAGCTATCCCGTGCCAGTGCTTGCCCCATGAACAAAAACATTAGTGAAATGTGGAGAAAAGCGCCTAGTTTCTCCAGTACCACAAAAGGCTTTTCCAATCTTAATTAACACCTTGGATTACATGTGGAGTGGGCACTGGATTCACCTAGCTCCAGTGCAGAAGCACAGGGCACCAAGTCAGCAAATTGCATTCAAACCCACTGTGTTCTCTCTCGAGCCACTAAAGCTAGCAGCTTAAAAGAAGAAATAGGAAAAAATCAGATTCCTGGTCGAATGACGTTCTTTTTGGTGGGGACGGGGAGCTCTCTTCCAGCTGGGTGAATGCACACTTCAGTGGGCTCTGGATCAGGCCTAGTGTTTAGTCTACCCTGAGACGCAGTGATGAAAGGGGCAATAGAAATATGAAGTACTACATTCTAGTCTTCATTTTGTCATCTCACCAGGTAAGTGTGCAAGGCCCCAGCAGGAGGCAATGGCCCTTGCAGGCTGTAACACACTCCCTGAGGTTCAGAAAGCATCTGACTGTGTTATCTCTTCCCCTTTGGGGATTTGGTTTTTTTTCCTTCTAGTAATTACTGTTTTTAGCATAAGCACTAGGGTATTTGTTGCATTATTTCTGTAAAAGCCCAACACTTCAATGTCTTAACAGGGTTGTCGGAGCTTTTCCATTAACATCCTTCCTTTACATGGCATGCGAGAAGAAAATACAAAATGGTGTTGGAAGTTCAAGACTTACTTTACCAGCACACAGCTGCACACAACCTTTAAGGGACTGGTATCCCATCCCCATGTGGGTCACGTCTGGCCCTTTCCAAACTCAGACCAAGATTAAACAAATGTGTTAATGCTAAAGCATTAATAATCAATACAGCTTGGTGGTGTTGGTGGAACACAGAGCCCACGGCACTGGGAGGGATTCAGCTTGCAGAAAGAATAGCTCCAGCTCTTTAATAAATATTATTACCTAATCTTTCAAATGTCTCCTTCATTTGGCTCCTGGTTTGCGGTCAGCCTGTTTATTCGTGTCAGCGCTTGCTGTCTGGCAATCAGGCTGCTCCATGGCAATCATTAGCTCTTCCTGTTTTCATGAGATCATGAATTATTATCTCTGCATTAAACTGTCTCATCCTTCTCTTCTCTCTATGCTCAGCAGCTGCCTGGGGAGAGATCCCAAAGCCTGGATGTGTTAAGGATGCTGGCAAGGGACAACAGCAGACTCCCACCCATAATTAGAGCCTAGGGTCATTAATGTCAGCAAGCCCCATTTCTGTGTTGAAGAAACATTGCTGAAGATGAGGGGGAAAGAGTTCAGCCTTTTGCACCCTCTACAAACCAACAACAATGCCATGTTAAAGCTCATACTGAAACGCCTTGCCTTGACTGTCCTGACCAGCCTCTTCCCAAGCCTATGAGCTCACCATCAACCAACATTTCAATTACCCTTCTTTGTTCTTCCAAGAAACATTCCACCAGGCTTCCTCACCCAAGACCAACCTCTGCAGTACAGCACCTGACTTACCCTAGTGCTCACAGCAGCCTTCCACTGCTTTCCTGTCATTCATCCTTATGCCAGTCCACATACACAGGGTCTTCAGAGCCCCCTGCCCCCCTCATACTCAACCACAGAATTCTCACGACGGCCACGACGTAGGACTCTCACTCTATGGGCTTTTGGTGCCACAAAAAGCAAATTTTGGTTCTTAGGGTCAGATTCACAGGAACTGGTTTCAGATAGGCAGTGGGTCAGTGCTTAAATTCTACCTTCCAAAGCCATTCTCTCAAGCCCCTTCCAAAGCCAATCTCTCCAGCCCACTGACTTTGAGAGATGATGGAGAATATAAACAGGAGACACCCCAACACACTTGGGTGAGCATGTGCTGGCATATATGTGTGTGTATGATGGGGCAAGTCCTGGGCTCTGAAGTCAGCTCAGTGGGATGGTGTGGATGCTCGTCAAGCTCCTGAAGGTTGACAACCCCAACCAAAAACACGGGGGCTGTCCAGCCAGGAGGAAAACAGTCCTCAGAGGTTTTGAGCATATTATTTACAAGAAACAGGACAACAAAAGTGATTTCAAAAGGAATGGTCCTTGCTCAGTTTTGGGACTGGGAGGAGGCAGAGAAGAGGATAACCGCAAGGAGTGGAGAATCAGAGCTGGGGAACAATATCCTATGTGAGATGCTGCAAACCTGCATGGCGGGGTTTGGGGTACAGTATGGAAGAAGACGGGGAGAGATGATGCCGTGTTAGCACATACAAGGTGGCTTTAATAGCTGTAAGCAAAAGATGCGTAGGGTGAAACCTGGTATTGCTAAGTCGAAGTTCCTGGATAGTGCATCCAGCAGCTAAAGCACAAACCTAGCCACCGAACACAGTTGGTCTTTACCACTGGCAAACAGTATCCGCCAAGTCTTCCCCTGAAATGATGTTTTGTTTTGTTTTAAGAGAAAAAAAACAATGACACCCCCTCCCCTCCACAGACAAGTCTTAGAAATCCAGCCCAAGTGGATGTGGCAGCCCGGCGGGGCCACAGCTGGGGAAAACCGACAGAACATTTGCCTGTTTCGCTGCCTGCCACGGGCACTACTGCTTCGTGCTCTTGGCGGGCTCTGAGGACTGCCGCACATCAGTCCATTCCTGCATGGTGCTCTGCAGCGCCTGCGTCTTCTCCTTGTCCACCTGCACGTAATCAACCTTCTCATCTGAAGCGACCGATGAGGTGGAGGGCTGTGGGGAGGAGAAACACGGCACCATCTGGTCACTCAGCAGCTCCCTGGTCTTCCCTCTCGCTCCTTTCTGCCACAAGTCCACCAGCACCATTCCTGCTTTCTTGCAGACTCCAAAGCTCACCATCCTCCCTCTAACCTCCCAAAGAGACTTGGATGAAGAATTTCAGTCTGCTCTGCTTCTTGCTGGCATGAGACTGCAGTGCAGTGGGAGGGTAGAAACAGGATGTGGGTCTCTACCTTCTCATAAACTCTGGGACATGGATGTTTGCTCTTAACTGTGTTCTCCAACTGCTGACATTGTGAGCTCAGCCCTGCATCTTGCTCATTTTCCTGTCAAAAACTCCAGAAGTTATAGAGATGCACGTAAAAATCTCAGCTCCATCCCTTTTAGCTGTACTGACTCTACCCACCTATGGCACTAGCTCATTTTCATCCCCAAAACAAGAGATACATTTTCAGGGTCACCCAAAAGACATGCTGAGGAACGAGATACTTTTTACCATAGTTTCTGGGGTTCTGGAGTTTTTTCTGCCTCTACAAGCATTTCAGAGGCCTTCCATCTGCTTGTAATTGGAGCTAGATTGTTTTTTAATGGTCTAAAATCACTTTCCCAGAACAGGATATAATTCAAATGGGTAATACTTGCAGAAATATTGCTGGGCAGAGAGAAACCATCAAGGGACAACTGGCAAATAGTAAAAAGACCTAACCAGTGGGATGCTCTGCCTAGAAAACAAGGCCGTGTTTGAGAAAGTGAGGCCAACTCACATGTGGTTGCCACAAAGGTTTGTACAATCCTTGTCTTTCACCTTTCAGGTGCAAAATCCAAGTCTGGTTTTGGAGGACCTGTTGTTCTGAAGGAGGAAAAACCCAGTTCTGATACTTCATGAGATACCTCCTGACAGCTTTTCAAATACACAGTCTTTAGCTGAATTTGTGGTCTCATCAGCACCCCTGAACCCTGCACATCCATGCTTCTGGTGACACTTCCAGCAAGGCTGCAGACATGCAAGAGAGACTGAGTCTGACTTAGAGTAAATACAACAGCAGGTCATACAATGGTTTGGGTTGGAAGGGACCTTAAAGATCGTCTAATTTCAGCCATGGCACGAGCAGGGACACCTTCCACTAGACCAGGTTGCTCAAAGCCCCATCCAACCTGGCCTTGAACACTTCCAGGGATGTGACATCCACAGCTTCCCAGGGCAGTCTGTTCAACTACCTCACTACCCTCACAGTAGAGAATTTCTTCCTAATATCTAATCTAAGCTTGCCCTCTGTCAGTTTAAAGCCATTACCCCTTGTCATCTCACTGTATGCCCTTGTCAAAAGTCCCTCCCCAGCTCTCTTGCAGCCCCTTTAGGCACTGGAAGGTGCTCTGAGGTCTCCTTGGAGCCTTTCCTTCTCCAGGCTGAACAATCCCACCTCTCTCAGGCTGTGCTCCAGCCCTCTGATCAGCAGAGACTCTTGGGACCATAGTCCAGGGCTTTGGACCATGCTGTTGCCAATGTGCATGGAACCCCTTAAAAATGCATCATTTGTAATCAGAAGTTCATAAAATCCCCCATACCTTTCTGTGTGGCCCTGGTGAGCTTGGCTGGAAGTCCAGGGCCAGGTAATCCACACTCCCCGAACTCTTTTTAGGCGCTGGGCTGTTGGTACCACTAGGAACAGGAGAAGCAGAAATGGGGTTTTGCTAATGCAGGGAAGAGACAGGAGAGATAATGAGGATTAAAATGGGAAGGAAGGAGAAAAAAGGAAATTAACACAAATCTGGAAATGAAACACATTGGACGCACCTTTAAAAGAGCGTGGGTATTTGCTCACCTGCCTCTGGGATGTGAATGTGCAGAACTGCTGGGATACTATAAATGCTGTATATTGTGCTAAAGAATATTTCAAGCTCATGCTCTTGATTTCACATATCAGAACAGCTCTGCTCTGCTGCCTTTGTGCTGATTTTATTCACATGCCTGACAAGAGACGTGGGCTTTAGCATGTCCCAGGAACCACACCTCAGAGACGCCAGCCCAGCTCTGGGACCTTTATTAATCACAACCATACTACACAGAGCACAGATTTCCTCTATCCCATTAGTTACATAGCCTCAAAAATACGTTTCAAGTCAGTAGCTTCACCAAGAGAGACAAAATTCCCCTCCCTGTAAGCAGTGCCACTCCCTACTGCTGCTCTGATAGCCCCTGCCCCCACACAAACATGATGTCAGCAGCTATTAGGGGGAAAAAAACTGAAAAAAATCAACTTTAATTAGGAAAATACGCCCTGACAGTCCATATAAATTTTTATCCTCTCTTAATTCCTGGCAAAGTAGTTGATACATGTTTCTGCTCTCATACACATTTAAAACTCCAATGAGACATGTCATTTTCAGAAGGAAACACCCTGTTTTGTGCATTCAGGGATGCACATTAGGATGTACTCGGCACAGTGCTATCTGAGCACTTCCATGTCATGAGCTAGGAATGCATCTGCAGAGCTGGGAGTGCATATGTCCTTCCAGGACCATCTATCTCAGCCTTGGGGCTCTTACCATCGCCACGTAGTTCTCCTCGCTGTCTCCTGAGTCAGTGCTGGTGATGCTCTGGGAGGAGACAGGGCGGCAGTACTGCAGAGAGCCGGCGTTGAAGGACTGGCTGCAAGAGCAAGGGGTACTGTGTTACTGATGGCTGCAGGTCCTGCTTGTCCTTTGCCAAGGGGGGGATAGGAGAGGGCAGCTCCTGATGCCTGTAACCATCACCGTGCTTCAGTCTGGGCGTGAAGAAGAGCTGGGGGCATGGAGGTTCTCCAGCCTGTCCTTTCACCGGATTTGGTCCCCTAATTTTTTTTCTTTTTAGAATTTTTCGATAACACCTTGCTTTCTGTATCTGTAACTCTCCTGCTATCATCTACACAAATCAGATTCCATGAACTTTTATCTCATGTGAAACATTTAATTGTGGAGGATGCAGGGGCAGCCTTGGTGAAGCCTCTCACCTCCAGCCGCACCACAGCTACAGGATTTGTTTACTGTACAGGGCCCTATCCAAATCTTTTGCCGGAAAACAAATCCTCTGAGGAATTGTCTTGCTTTCAATTGGACAAATCTAATTATACAGAACAAAATAATGAAATCAGCTTCTGGCATTAAAGCGTGCATCTTAAAAAGATATTCGTTGCCTCTCAGTAAAGCACGGTCATATGATTAGTTGATAAGGGAAAAATCCATTAGCTTCTCCAGGGTCGGACCCCTTGTCAATCAAACCCTGCTCGCTGTTTCCCAGTGCAGTGATTTCAGCACACAGCACTCATGCCCTGCAGTCAGTCTCCACACAATCCAATTTATTAGAGGAGTCATAGCAGCCAAGTTTTGCTTCTGCCTTTTACTGGACAACATCAGGCCATGAATTAGTAGCAGTGCTGGAATTGTGCGAATCCTGTTATTTTTGGCTGGCAGACATAGCTCTGAAGTGCTCTGGTTTGATTTTGCAGACTTCCTTCAGGCCTGGCTGTGCTTTCAAGGCAATCAAAACATGGCTTGGTCAGACCTTGAGAGTGTCACCCTGTGTTTTGAGAATACAGTGGGGTTTTTGGAGGGATAGCTTGGATGTGAAATCATGCCCCCCACCCCCAGTGCAGCTGAGCTGGTCTGGCTCAGCTGGATCATGAGTTGTGGCAGGCCACAGGTCCCAGGTCAGCTCCCCAGCAGGAGTTGTCAGATCCCAGAAAGAGGAAATGTCTTCAAGGGATCTTAATTAGCTGGTTAGCCACACACTGGGCTTTCATGTGAAATCCCAACTTAAATGAATTTATCTTCCTGCCACCAGCTATGATGTGGGGAATGTTTAATCCATGGCAGAGGTGACAGCATGGCTGCATGTGGACACCAGTGAGAATGAGACCAGAGAACTGCTGCTGGAACAAAGCAAGAATTCATCCCCCAACCATTACTCACGTTGGCCTGGACCAGGATTTTGTGACTGGCGATTTGAAGGGAAGCTCATCGATGACAGTGTTGTTCCTCAGGTCCAGTGGTGATGGCTTTGCTGGGGAGGGGAAAAGCTTTTATTCAGAGGTAGCATGTTCCTATAATTCAGCCTCTATGACTGGTATGAGAGTCCCAAACCTATGGTGCGTTACTTCCCATTCTACTAATCAGCCTCCCAGCCCTCCCTGCTGATGACAAATACTCCGAACCAAAATCCCTGCGCTCATTTACTCCAGAACTGGGAGAAAACAGTGAATTTCTCCCTCTGCCCCACAGCCCCAAAGTGGATGGGCGGTCCCAAAAGGGGAATGTGACTCCCAGGGAATGGAGATCTGCTAAAAATCCCCAAGCCCCAAAACTATTCATCAGAGATCTGTGGTAATGCGTTAGATGAGGACAAGACCAGGCTCTGCCAGCCCTGAGCTGCCTCCATCTGGAGTGTTTTTCCCATAGGGAATGGGAAAGGACATCTGCAGGGTAACGTGAAAGCTCTTCTTATCATGGATGATTCATTAGGTGGAAGAGTGTTTCACTCCAACCCCAGCCCTTGAACTGACTGTTCATGGGGTTAGGTGTTGACACCTTTAAGATGGGAGCCCTCCTCCTCAGGATCTCCTTGGCCACCTGTCACACAATGGACTGGGGAGGGATTTGGAGGATGTCAGCAAAGTCCTGAAGGAAGAACTGCCTAGAACCAGCCAGTAGGAAACAGTAGGAAAAATTTGTGTCATCTGAATACAACACTGAGATTTTGGGGTGGAGCAAAGGGAGGGGTGCAGACCAAGGGGGTGAGATCCTGCCTGCAGCATGCACCTCCTGTAAAGGCCTGGAAGGGTTTGAGATGGGCAGTTCAAGCACCATGAAAGCAACACTTGCACTGTAGGACTCCTGAGAGAGGAAGGGGATGGGGGACATCTGAAGGTATTTGTGAAGACATCTGTGCGGGCGCTAGCAAAGCACACCCCACCTAGGACTGGACACAACATCAGAGATGTAGCCTGAAGCATTAAGAGAATAGAAGGATTCCTGGAAAGACCTGCGCACAACCAGCCATTCTTACCTTTCCGGTCGGGTTTAAGGTTGCGGTTGACTGGTGGGGGCTGGATTTCACTCAGCCGTCTGTGGCACTGAGCCATGGCTCCTCCTTTATGCACGGGAAGGGTGGCTGAGGACAACCCCACCAGGTCAAAGTGATGCGGCCCAGGGCTCATGGGGATGTAGAGGTTTTGGGCGTTGTCATTGGCTTTCTCGGTGGGGATTAGGGGCGAGGAACCAGGGTTCATGGGGACGTAGTTGTCCTCGGAGTCGGTGCTGTGGGAGCGGGCCACTGCTGACTTGGCCTGCTGGGGGACAAGTGGGAGGATGTGCTGTGAGCATCAGGCACTGCTCAACCCCATCCTACTACAAACCCTTCCTCTCATCATAACCAACAACACCTAAGGGGAGACGTGCTCTAAAACCTAAGCACAGAGGGAAGGGATGATCTATCCCCTCCTTGGCCATCAGTTTGCACTGAGAGGGTCTATCTCCTTTGTTTCCAAGACATTTGTGACATACTGAGTTTTCAGTACGGTCTTAATCGACCAGACCAGAGCATCTTCTCATGATCAGAGCGAGCTGAAGAAGCACGCTTAACCTGGAAAGTCTTTCTTCCCTGGGCCCTCTCCATGACTGAAATGCAATATGAAAGGCTGCTTTAATGTCATTTCCAGCTCAGGAAATCTTAGAAAGTGCAAAAAAGAGGCTGTCCTGGCAACATGTCAAAATGTAGCTCAGCAGCATCCCAGGCTTTCAGGAAAAAGTCAAACTCCTGGGCAGGTTTTTTTGGGGCCAAAGCTGCAGGCAGACACACTGTGTGGAAGCAAAACTCTGCGCATGGTGCTGGGTTAGGTGGTTGCCACTCCACCTGTTCTCTGCAGGCCACCATGGTTTTAATCAAAATCATTAATAGACCCCTTCTTGACCTAGCTCTGCAAGGCTGGGCTGCGAGGTCCAGCCTGAAACCAACACGTCTCTGAGTCTCTAAGGTGCAAGTGGTGCCTGTAGTGTGGTGGCCCACACCAAGGCCAACTCACCAGGTAGGAGTTGTAGCCATCGTTCATGGACTCAACTGACTGCACAGTGCTGCCACCCCCGTGCTGGGGGTACTCGTACGTCTCACAGGAAGAAGCTGCAACACAACCACAAATGCACATGTCCCACCACACCTGCTAATAAAAAGGGGTCCCTGAAAACAAAATCCAGGCACTGGGAGGGCAGTATCTGTTCTTGTTGATTGAGATGGTGATGAGAAGACATGGTCTTTAGCTTGTCATAGACTCTCTGCTATGCTCCTTCCCAATTAGCATCTCTGGATGCATCACCACAACTGCACGTGCCATGCAGACCAAACCCCGTTCCACCAAAATGCTGTAAAACCCCAGGGGTAAAGGTGTCAGATAAGGTAGATCATGGTGACAAAAATGACCTAACTTTGTTAGAACTTGCTCCGCAAATGTAAAGGCTGGCAGCCTCCAGTAAAGGGAGGATGGGTGCTAAGCTCTTAGACCAGTCTGTCTGTTGCTGAGCATGGGTCTGATCTCAGCCTAAGTGTGGGCATTTAGGTAGGAGATAGAAGAAGCATTTCAGAGAGCTGTGGGTATAATTTATGGTGTGTTTTCTCTCCAACCACTTTTTCTAAGTTACTTTTCAACTATCTCACCCTAGGCACAAGGTTTGGAAAGGGAATGTTCACCTACAGCCCACCCATGGCCAAAGGCAATGGTGGCTCTGCTGCACTGGGGATGTTGGGTTTTGGAGATGTGCAAACCAACGTGACGTGCAAACCCAAGGTTTTGCTCACCGACCTTGGTGAGCAAATCTAAGGCAGCTCCAGGCTGAAGTACGCTCTTATAAACCTGGTTATGAATTGAAGTAAAGGCAAGCTAAAAATGGCTGAAATCACCAAAATTTGGTGAAGGGCTGTATGAGCAAGCAGGTTTGGGGTTTTGGTTCAAAGGACGACACAGCCAAGAGCCAGCAGAGCAGCTCTGGTGGGCAGAACTCTGTGGATGCCTCTCCATGCCTGCTGAACACAAAAAAATGGGGCCAGATCCTGGCTGGGAAGGGCTTCTTTGTGTTCAACCCCCTGGTTGATGCCACCAGCACTCCAGGTCTACCACAACCCAGTGGGACTGATCTGCCCAAGGCTGCTAGATAGCACAAAGCCACCCCCAGCTCCCCACCTCCAAAATCACCTCGGTGCAGTCGGCTGTTCTCCACTGCCGGCAGCGTGTTTCTCCGGGGAATGGTGGCTGCCATGGGGGTGAGACCTAAATTTTCACTGGGCTGGGGCTTCTGGGGTGGGCTGCCCCACCGTGGCTCTGTCTGCCCAGGTTTTGGGGGCCGTGGGGGTGGCGCAGCAGGTGAGTCGCTGGCAGCCACAGCTAGAGCATTGTGGTTCTTGTCCAGTGTAAATGTCCTGGGGATCTGGTAGATGGACAGTGGGGTGGCAGGGATGTCATAGGAGTCCGTGGAGAGCTCCCCAAACTCCTTGCATAGGGTGTTGTTGGGAGTCTTGTAGGTGTAGACCTCCTCATTATCAGTTTCGGAGCTGGTGAGGCTCGACTTGGGGTGGCTGTAGGAACCAAAGGAGCGTGGGAGGTCGTAGGCACTGTCCCTGAACTCCGAGTTGTGCCGGCTGGGTTTGGGCAGGCTGTAAAAGCCATGGAGCTGCCCACCAACACCGTTCACGCAGTGCCCGTTGCCCTGCGAGAGCTTCTGGACCGCCGTGTCACTCCGCATGAAGAAGGCAGACCTCGTGGCTTGGGAGAAGCTGGCACTCCTGCAGAGGGAGGGGAGAAAGGGGCTGAAATGGGGGGAGAGCCGGTTCTGGGGTGCAGAGAGCTCTGCTACCCCTGTTTGTCACCTGAATGACCCACACTGCCCAACCTCAGAGCAATGAGAACACCTCAGGTCCCTCCAAACATGCCCACAAGACACTTAATCTTGAAACACCTTCAAAATGCCTCTGCCACAGGTGAGAGGTACCCACACCCAGGTCCATGACTGGGCCACAGGCAAGAATGAGCCTTTTGTCCCGACAGAAATTGTTCCAAAGGGGCAATTTTCACACCAGTTGACAATGGTCCAAGGCACAGCTGCAAAGTGCCAATCCGTCAGCATTGCCATCCTGCCTCGACTGCCCACCCGCAGTACAGGAGGGAGACTTCATCACACCTCTGCATTGCAAATGTGTTTGAGATGGCTTGGAAAAATTCCTGATGGCGATTATTTCAAATTCTCCAGTCATGTCACCTGCTCTCTTTCAGGACAAGCACTGGGGAGGTCATAGAAGTCCCCAGGTGGGATTTGGGGTTTGCAGCCCTGATGTGCACCAGAGGAGGAATGAACCTCAGGGCTAATTTCACATTTGTAAAAGTCCTCGAGTCCTCCAGGGTGAGCAGGGCAGTGTGGTCACTAGATCCATGCCTTGCTAATGACTTGTCAATTTATATGCAGTCATGCCTGGGGACACTAGCCAGGACAGGGGTCGAGCATGAAGATCTCAGGCCTCTAACAACTGCTGGTTACCCTCTGCTCCTCTGCTGATTCCCTTCAAGGTACTTCATCTCCTGTTCTATCCCTGTTTTATCCCTTATATGGGTTGTGCTTTTGGGAACCACACATTCTCAGTCAGAAATGGCTCAGCCAGCCCCATATAAACACCCCCCAATAGAAGAAAGTTCTGCCTGTATCAATAATTGTGGTAAGAAAAAGTGAAGTGGTTATAGTGGGAATTTCCAGTCATGGCAAATCACTGGGAAAGTGCCAGTCCTATGGGGAAAGCTGGGAGAGGCTGGTTTACACTGCTCTGGTGTAGTTGATGTCCTGCAGGGACAACAGGGACTCTGTTTCATGGAGCCAGCACGAGATGGCGCTCAGAAATAGGGCTTATTTAGGGAAAAAAACAAGTGATGCTGTGATAAGACAAATGAATCCCCACCACCTTTGGAGCTCAGTCCACCCAGAAGTAGTTTGGGTTCTGTCAGGGTATTTTCGGTCGAGGACTTGAAACATCTCACGGGTTAATTATTCCACACTGCCTGCCAATTAGCTACTATTACCCTCATTATATGGATGAGTAAAGTAAGAGCTCCAGAGCTGAAAGGGGAGAGATTCCCAGTAGTCCTGCAGCCTGGCCCTGTGCACTGGGCATTGATCGGATGATTATTTCTGGCCCAGTTGCAGAAGCTACCACTGGCCAGTTTGTTTCTGCTCACCAAAGCATTGGTGCTTGCTCCCTTCTCCTCCAGGTCCCAGCCCCATTCCGGGTCTCAGGGGGTGGCTTTTAGGTATCCTCACAGCTGGAGCTCGAGAGGGCCCTTTTTTTTAAACTCAGTTCCATTAACTCCATCTGAAGTTAATTTTCCTGAGCCTTTTCTGTTGTTTTCCGAGTAGGGAAAGTCAGCTGCAGTAGGAAAGCCCAGCAGAGGCTGCAGCCTGAGCTCTGCTATCACTCCACGCCAGCTGGGTTCCGACTGTCCCTCCCTCCCCTCCCTCCCCTCCCTCCCTCCCTCCCTCCTCACCCGCTCCCGCGAGCCAAAACTTCACGTCAAAAAAACTCCTGGCTATTTAAGGCAAGCGGCTGGATCTGGAGGCGGGGAGCTGTGGCTGGCTCAGAAATCCCACACCGTGCACCAGCGGCTGCCACGAAGCCCAGGGAGCTCTGCAAGGGGTGAACGGCAGTGGTGCACACCCTGCCAGTCCCTTTGTTTGTCCTTTTCCTGCGTAAAGGCAGGAATTAGGGCCCTGCCTGCAGGCTCACAAAGTGGTTGAGGTTGGAAGGGACCTGTAGAAGTCATCTGGTCTAAACCCCTGCTCAAGCAGAGCAACCTAGAGCCGGTTGCTCAGGACTGTGCCCAGACAGCTTCTGAATATCTTCAAGGATGGAGATTCCTAAACTTCTCTGGGCAACCTGTGCTAGTGCTCAGTCACACTCAGAGTGAAAAAGTGTTTCCTGATGTTCAGACGGGCTCTCCTGGGTTCAAGTTTGCGCCCATGGCCTCTGGTCCTGGCACTGGGCATCACTGACAAGATCTTGGCTCCATCCCCTTTGTTCCCTGCCTGCAGGGGAGATCCCCCTGAGCCTTCTCATGTGCCAGCTGAACAGTTCCAGCTCTCTCAGCCTTTCCATTGAAGAGAGATGCTCCAGTCCCTTCAGCAACTTCATGTCCCTTTGAACTGGATCCAATATTGACCCCTGGGGTGCTGCTAGTGACTGGCAGCCAACTAGACTTCATGCCACCGACCACCATGCTCTGGGCCTGGCCATTCAGCCAGCTTTTAACACCACCCAGAAAGCCAGGAAAGCTGGGAGCTTGGGAGGTCACCACTCTGACCTCCTCCTCCTCCTCCCAACCACGATGAGATGAGACCATCACTCAGGACTTTCTCCAGATGGGTTTTTCAGACCTCCAAGGATGGAGGTGGGTTGAGCCACTCACACCCAGCCCTCCCTCAGCTGTCCCTGAGTGGGTGGGCTACAATACCTTGCGTTCTCTGACTTTCTGCTCATACACTGGTGGAGGAAAAGATAGTCCTGGGGGGCACTGGCAGACAGGGTGCTCTGGAGGTGGCTGGCAGGTGAGTCGAAGGTGAACAGGGTGGGCTGGCTGGAGTGGGATGGCGCCGAGGACTTGCGCTCTCGCAGCACGTGGTGGCTGGCACTGCTGAGCTCTGCCGGGGAGGAACGCGGAGCATGGTTCATGGAGGTGATGCTCCTCAGGGTGTCTGTGCAGGGAAAAAAGCACACCTGTGAGTGGCAGATGTGGCCACCCCGCCTCCCATGTTCCCAGGATTTTCCTTATGTAAATGCTCTGGCATTTATGGAGGTCGGTGGGGTTTCCTGATGACTCCAAGTGATGCTCTCTGTTCCCTACTCAGAGCACATGCAACTATAGATCCCATGTATGGAAATAAATATTTATCATATCTCATCATAAATCATATTTAATCACTTTATAATATTTTATTACATGCTTAGTGGCTTGCTGGGATGTCTTCAGGATGTCAGGCTATTTCATGGGGAGCACAGTGAGCTGTTAAAACCTATTTTAAAAGACAGGAGCTTTCACACTGCAGAGAGATGTGATTTAAGTCACCTCCATCCCTCTGTGTAAGGGCATCACTGCTATCTCTTTACAGTTGGGTTAACTGAGGTACAGGGTGGGAATCTGGATGGACATAGTGACAGCAGAGATGAAAAATAGTCTCATGTTTCCCAATTCTGTATTGATTTTTTGACCTCAGGAGAGCTGCTGCTGTTTTCTGTGAATAAAATGGGCTGCAGACCCAAGGCATGACTCCTAGTGCCCACTCCCCCTGCTCAAGGAGAAACAGACTTTAAAATATCACAGTAATTTCAATGGATAATATCCCAGAGGTCAGGAATAATCACCTGGCTACTCCAGCCCTCTCATAAGTGTGCTTCATGAATATGAACCACAGATGAATTTTTACAGCCAAGCTGTAAATCCCCTTTAAAAAAAAACCAACAAAACAAAACAAAAAACCCAACAAAACAAAACAAAAAAACCAAAACAAAACCAAAACACCCAGAAAAGTCACAAGCTGCAGAAAGCTGATCCATCTCCGGCTGCAGAAGACCACACAGAAGACCATCCATACACTCCTAACATGTCAAAACTACTCACAGTGGTTCACTGAAGTCACACTTTATATAATAACTGTGATTTACATTTATTTGGTGCTGATACAAAACATAGAAAAAAAAATCAAACCCTAACAAAAATGGGAAATCCATGCATTTTCTAGCCACCACTAATTTTGGGATTGCTCTCAGGTTTCCCTGACACGATGTTCACAAGCTCTTCAAATTTGACTTCAGACATCCATGCTCCAACACACACGAGGGAAGTTTTATAGATTACCAACCTCTTTTTTCTATTCCTTCCCTCAAATTCCAGATCCTACCAGAAATTCTGCACCTGACTCTCTTATGCTACAGAGAAATGAGTTTTCTACAAAGCAACTGTCATGGCTTGGACAAGGAGAAGCTCCACACAGGGTGATTTTTCACCAACTTCTGAATCATGTCAAGATACAAAATCAATCTGTCTGCTGCTCATTCACTGCTGCTACATTTTTCCCCTGGTGTTACTGCAAACTTCACCCAGTGCAGAAAAAGTACATTAATAAAAGCCAAAGAGCCCGTTGACTCTGCTGTTTGGTTTGTGCTAAACACAGAAAGGACCGATATTTAACATTGACATTAATGGTGGGGGATGACAGCTTAAAACCCTGATTCCTGTCTTTTTTGCATGGGCATTAAAGATCCCTTGGTGCTCTTTATGGGAGTAAATGGCCATCTCGGTGTCCTCGGACAAAACAGTGCCTCGACCCTCATTCTTATTAAATATTTATCCCATAGCAGTGCAGAATGATCCCCATTGGAAAAGGAGTCTTGGGAGCTATGAAAATTCCCAATCACAGTCCCAAATCAAGTGCTTTCAGACAACCAGGATAAGAGATCCCAAACCCACACTGCCATCAAAAACAAGGGAGTTGCACCCAAGTGCCTTTCAGGAACCCCCTGTCTTGCCAAGTCCTGAGTCACCACCAAGAATTGCCCATGGCACTGTGCTTTGGCCAAGACTCTTCGGGGACAGTGAGGATGACAGCTTGGTGTTGTGCTCCCATCCCAGCATGAAGGTCACCTCTGGGGACAAAAATAAACTGCACTGTGTTGGGGTCCCTCCAATAGCCCTGACTGTCCTCTCACACTGTCCCTGCAGGCTCTGCACTTGCCATTGCATCAAAATGTCATGGCAGGGCAAAATACACCCAGGAGTTAGAAATAACACTGATTTATTTGTGCTAACACAGCCTGAGGGGAGAGATGGGGCTGCACAGAGGAGACAGTCTCCAGCAACACCCCAGGGCAGAGCAACTTCAAATCACAACACTTCAGGGAGCCCTGTGAATCCTGGCACTGCCAGGAGACCTTAATCTTTCTCCAAAAATCAGTCTGATTTGGGGAAACCAGAGCACAGCGCAAAAGATGCACTCACTGAACTTAGGGCGAATTACTCCACGGTTACTCCGGCCATATAAATGAAAATGGGGGATGAAGGGGGGCAGGAGGCAATGCCTGGTAAAAACATGTCGCTTCCCCGGGGAAAGCCGCTCTATTGGCATCCTCATTGATTTTCAAAATGAATTCCCAGCTCACTTGCCTTAGCGACCCGGCCACTGAGAGCATTAGTGGGAGCCAATTCAGGACTCACGTACTCCATTAGGTCTGTGAGATGAACTCCGTAATAGCAGGTGAGAGATGGATTGCTTTGCAGGGCTGGGACAGTATTGCAAGGGCTGGGAAGATAAATCCTGTGGAAGAAGACTGCCAAGAGTGGTCTGGATTTTTTATGTTGTGGGGTTTTTGGGCATCAGAATAAAGGACAGTTCATGTGTCCAGGTCACACACTGACAGAGGGTCCTGCTGGAGGGCAGAAAAGGAGGCAAGAAAGGAAATCAAGGCAGAAAAATAGTATTTGAAGACTAGTACAAACTAAGGGAAAAATCAGGACACCACATCAACTTGAAATGCAGACAGGTCCCCATGAGGGTAAGGGGATGAATTCATAGAGGATGAGTACGAGCCAGAGATCCCAAAGCCATTTCAACTTGCCATGCTGCAGCACTCAGCTCCCAAGTGATGAGGACAAGCGCTCCTTCCCCACATCCATGCAGCACTCTTAGTGAATAATCTCCATGGGATCCCATCTGGATGCCTCCAGGCATTGGTCCCACCCGCATCATGACCAAAAATACTCAATCTCTTCACAAGCCAAAAGGAATGATGATCCTCAATCCCTCATGGCCATCACCTTGGGGCCATGGATAAATCCATGGCCCTCCTTCATGTAACAGCATAAACGTAACCCTGTAATCCTTTGGCTTCATGTTGATATCTTGAGTTTATGTTGAGGGAATGTATCAAGTGCAGCCAAGGAGGGATAAAATCCTGTGCAATTCCTACTGCCATTCCCAGGGGGGACAAAGTTAAAATTATGTAGTGGGGCCATGTGGGAAGTGTCACCTTAACCCCACGTTTCCTGGCCAGTTCCCCTCTGAGTTTGGGGAATTGGACTCTCACGGTCTGCAAAAGGCACTGTTGGACGCCCACAAGTTAAAAGCCAATGTCAGCAACATGATTTACACGCATACATCTTGCTGCGCTTGGCTGCAGCTGTTGCACTGGTCCCTGCAAGAAAGTGAGCCAGCAGCTCTGTGGGGACAAACCAGCACAGCCCTGCAAAACCCCATGGTGTCAGTGGGCTTTGGCTGAAGGCTTGGAACTCACTAGTCCAGACTAAGATATACTTTTTTGTGCACGTGTTGCAGCAAAGTGGGAAAAAACCCTTGGAAATCCATCCTCAAAGCAAAATCCACAACTGTGAGCACAGCCAGCAATGGGCTGGGCTAGGCTGGGAGCCAGGAATTTTTTATGAATGTTTTCAATCCCCCAAAGCAGTATTTCCCTCCTTGTTGACAGTTCTGAATTCCCTTGCTCAAAGCACTCAACTATTGCAGTCTGCACATAGCTTCACACAGTGTTCCTGGGCTTATCTGAGCAAAATAATAACTCAGCCTCCTTTGTAAATTGTTGCTCTGAATGTCCTTTTCCACTGGAGCCGCAGTGTCAGCTTTCCCCTCCTGAAGACAGAGGCTGCGACTGCAACTCTCTGTATCTTCAAATGATGCTGTGGATAAATTCCTGAGTTCCTGTCAATGTTTGTAGCGAAGGTGCCAGGCTTGCTTGGCCTCCCTGAGTGGCACAAAATTCTCCATGATCCCCGATGCCAAACTGTCAAGGACTGGTCCAAGAGGTCCACAGATAAGGGCTTCTCAGATCTGCTCTGGCCACGAAATGCCTTGGACCATGCCACTGACTTTGTGCCAGTTAAATCTTGTGGCAAATGATGTTTTCTTTTGTGAAGGAATAGTAGAAATCTACTAAAAATACTCTCTGAGATGGCACAGAGTAGACTGTGCTCATGCACCACCCTCTTCATCACTCTTTGGAGCAGTTCCATCATTTATTAGCAAAAGGAGGGGGAACCTTCTCCATGGGAATCTCCCTGCACCCCTGCGTTTGCTGCCAGCTCTCTCCTCGAGCACAAAGAAATAATTAAAACAAGACAAACAACCCTACCAAAACAAGCCCTTCACATGCTTCTCCTGGCAGGGAGAGAAAAAACAACATGTCCACTGGATGAGTCAATGCACCACAGTGCTGCCAAGAGGCCCTGGGATGCCATGAGGATGAGCATGGCACCCAAAGGTTTATTTACTGAGCTTTCCCTGTCACCTCCAAGCTGGATGGCATTTGGAAAAGCTGTTGTCAGTCTGAGGATGCCTTGGCAGATCACTAAAGGTTTTCTCCTGCAGGTTAGTGGGACACAGCATCTGATCTGCATAATTTCTCCTCTCCTTCAAAATGAAGAGCTGTGTGCACGGACACAGGCACCCCAATACGTATCATTGCCCGAATTTTGGGTGTCAAGCAGGGACAGCTGAGCTTCCCAAAAGCAAGGACCGGGCACAGCTGCATTCCCCATTGCAGAGGAGCTGAAGGGTAGAGACAACAGCAACACAGGGCTTTTGAGCTTTTCCTTTCCAGTTTCTGACACTCTTTTCCATTTGCTTTGGGAAACTGATCAGGACAGGCTGGCCCATGGAAAGGAGGAGCCTCAGCCCTCTATAGACAAGGATCTGCTGCACACAGGGCTGAGGGCACGGTTTGTTATAAAATTTCAGTCATCTAAAATGATACTTAGCCTATGTTTTCACTTAGCTTTAGATTTTCTCTATGGAGAACAGTGAGATCTCCCAATTATTTAAGCATCTGACACAGGACAGGGAGAATTACACAAGAAAGAATTATGGGAGAGACAGTGAGAAAAAGATGACAATAAATAGCATCGTCTCTCTCCATTAGTGTCAGCGCTGTGTTTGCATTTGTATGAAACAACTGAAAAATAGTGGCAAAGTATGAGCATTTGCTTTGGAGAAGCATTGGAAATGGGGGAAAAAAAATCACAGTGCTGGAGAATGAGCGAGCGAGAAGAGAGGGAAAGGAACCAAGTCCTGACCTCAAAGCATTATATATCTCACTTATTTTAACAGTAATCAATTCTTTGAAGGACAAAAGGGCAGAAGGGAGAGAGACTGCAACAGAAACAATGCAATGCTTCTCCCTGGGGAACACAGGTTTGCTTCTGCAAGATGAGGCTGTGCCCCAAATCCTATCCTATCCCACCTGGAAAATACCCCTTGGTGCCAGTGACCCATCTCTGTTTGATATCAATATGTCCCGGACATGGCAGCTACTGTATGAAGAGCAAATCTGCCACTCGATTGTGGAGCTCAACACTCGTGGCAGTACTTGGACGCCTAACATTTGGCCAGACTGGGGTACCTGGTGTGCACCTATTTATTTTTGTTATAAGGGCTTCAGGGCTGGAGATAAAAGCAGATAAACGTGGATGCTCACAAGCCTGGTTTATGTGTGCCCTTGAGCATCCCACCCTCATCTGAGAGTCCTGGATTGGGACAGTGACCTGCAGCTGGGGATGAAGGATAATCCCAGTGTGGCAACATGGGCTGGGATGGGCCTCACCTGCTGCACGGAACTAACCTCATCTCGCTCTGCTTCATAGATCATAATTTCTGATATTGCAAAACCAATATGGTGAGGGATTAAATGGGATAAAGAAAAGGCTGGAACAGAGGGAAAGGGCAAAGATGATGTGGTGCAACTGTACAAAACACAAAGTGGTCTCAAGGTGTGTATTCATGCCTTTGCCAGGCTAAGTATAAGGTGGCAAAAACAAAGCAATGGGGATGTGCAGAATTAGCTGCTTTCTGTCTGTGGGCGGCACATGTGATTCTGGCAGATGCCAGGAGCATCCTTAGCAAGTCTGTCCGGAGGTACAAGCAGTCTGTGGAGCCCAGTACTGCAGGACAGGGTTGAAACTGTTGAAAAATAAGAGCTACGGAAGGAGATGACACATTCATATGAGGAAAGGGTTTTTTTCCCAGAGGCAGTCTCATGACGGCCCAGGATCAAACCAGCTCCCTTACTGTGTGACATGAAGCTCTGGCATCCTGTTTTGGAGGATTGCATTGGATATTATTATTGGTTATTATAACTGGCTATTACTATTTATGATGGTGATGATGACTAATGATTTTGGCACCTCCTAGCCCAGTTTTCCCTTGGAAATCACACTAGAGCAGTCTTACCCAAGAGCTGCAGTTGAACATCTCATCAAAAAATCCAGAAGCTGGTGCACCATTGACTTCCCCCAGCCCAGGAAAATCTTGCTTTTAGGTCCTGAACAAAGTTTTCCTCGTCCTCTTATCATTCACTGCAAGCAGTAAGTGGGCACCTCTCCTTGCCTGAGCAAACACAAGTGCACGCCTCACTTAGCAGGGATGGAGCAGGAGAAAGAATGAATCCTGGTCTAATCCCAGACAGGGCTTCTGAACAGCTCGCTTTAAATTTTATAGCCCTTTTTATAAACAGTGGGAGCGGAGGTCTTTAATGTTCCAGGAGAGCACAGAAAAACCTTCACTTGGAGAAAATGTGAACCCATTTTCCTTATGCATGATTTAGGACCATTTCTATTCAAAGGAGTGCACAAGAGGCCCAAATATTTGCACTTTGTATTATAGAACAACTGCCATTCCTGGCTCTTTACAGAAGTAATTTATTTCAATCTCACCTTTCCTTGGGGGAAGAAACATTACAGCTCCCAGCTTGTCAGGGAGTCAATAAAACAGCAGTGTTGTAATGGGTCTGTTTTACCATTGCTCAGCAAGGTAACACTGGGGGAAAAAAGAGCATCCCCAAATTTCTCCTCTCGGACTCCCCTTCTTCATGGGTGCATTTACACTCATGCATGGGACCTAACTGCACGAGTTTGACTCTGTTTTTCTCTCCTCTATATAGGATTAATGTTGTTTTCTCTCGAAACAAGCCTATCTGCAAGGGTTTTTTAAATGTGTTTTTTTGTTTGCTTGTCTGTTTTATTGTTGTTGGTTTGGTTTTTTTGTAGGTTTTTTTTTCATTTAGGGGTATGGGCATACCCTGTCCACATACTGGGATCATCTGAAGACATCCTGAAGGCAATGCCATTCTTAAGATGGTAGAGGGCAAAATGCAAGAAGCAAAAACCTCTGTAAGCATTGGGAGGATTACACCTTGCCCAGCCGCTCTCTTGATGGGCTCTGCTGCACTAGCACTCCAGGAAAAATGCAAACAGCTTAAAAAGTCATCCTGGATCTCTGTCCATCATTAAAAACCTGAGTTCTACCCATTAGACAGTCTATTAACAGTGCTCAGTGGAAGCAGAGAAAGAAAAGGTCCTTTCCAGCAAGCTATTCACATTGCCATGAGGTTAAAACTGCCTGTGACCTCCAAAGCTTTATGTATTCAGAAACCAGGAGTTCACATGCAGTAAAGGTCTTCAGTACCAGTTAAAGCCCAGAGGTTTTTCTCTTCCTCTTAAAATGCAACGATGGCAAAAGGACTTGGAATTTATTCCCTACACATCGCCATAATCAAATAATATGCTAATGCTATTAGCATGGGACCTTGCATGGCAAATGACTTAGACTCATATTCTCTTTCAAAATACTAGAGTTTCATTTAAATTGGTCTCCACAGCAACCAGAAATGAACTGGAATAATGTCAGACGGAAATTTTCATGTCTGGGCATGGCAGATGAAGAATTTTGCTTCAGGGATGGAGGGGAGAGCCGTGAAGACAGGCTGACCCCACCAGGGTTGGTGGGCTTGTGCTGCTCAGCTCCCACCCAAACAGTCAGCACCTGTGATGACAAATGCAAGGACAAAATGAGCCTGCATGTCCATGAGGACCTCAAAGCATCCTGGTGGAAAAGAGATGAAAAGACGTGGGGTTCACATAGAGTGAAGCCCAAGAAAGTTTTCTTGGTCCTCCTCCCCACAGGTGCTTTCTAAGTGGCCCCAGGGCAGACACATATGACAACTGGTTTCACTGATGCTGATGCTGAATCAGTTCTCCTCTGTTAAATTCAAACCTGGCTGTTTGCAACTGGCCTGAGGGCACAAAGCTCCTCATCGTGGGCCACACTGCTGTATCTTGGGGTTGTACAAGCACAGACCAGGAAGAAAGTGATTGCTGCTGGCTTCCCTCTGTTACAACAGGAAATGCTGCTGCTTCCTTCATCTCAGCTGCTCATGATCTCTCCATGGTAAGCACTGTCTCCCATGAGGATCTAGGATGAGAAGGACCTGCAGCATTCTCTGACCTGTGCCCACCAGCTCATCACGTGGTTCTGTCCCATCAAAAACACTCCCCAAACCCATTTGAAAATGAGCTGAGCTTTGCAATGCCATGGCTGGAAAGCTGCTGATTAGAAACTAGCCCTAATTTCCCATGAAAGTGTTTTCCCAGCTGCTGTACTCATCTTCCCTGCACTTGTTTCACTCTGTGGTAACCATTACATCAGCAGGCATGGTGTGATACTGTCCTCGTTGGGGCTTCTAGGCACTCCCCTAATCATAAAACGAGTATTAGCAATGTGTCCCACACAAATGTCTTCGAAAGCAATGTCAGAAAGTGGGAAGAAGCTCGCTTGAGAACGGCTTAGAGTACAGGCAGTGAAAAGAAAACAACTCTGACCAGTCTCTCAATTCTGTTTATAATTATGTGGGTTCTGGTGGGTGTTAAAACATCTGTACTGGTTTGGCAGGGAGCAGGGAGTGTGGCTTGTGCCAAAGGCAAGAACTGGCGTGGGTTGAAAGCAGTGCAATACTTTAGAGTGGTATTTGCACTCAGAAACATGCGGCTGGCTGTCAGTTCCAGCAGTGTCCCTATCCCCACATTCCCCATCCACCATGGCTTGTGCCCCTCTGGGACCATCCCAAGAAAGAGCTGAGGGTGGTTAAAGGAGATGCAAAGTGGGCTGGAGTCCTGAATCCCACTGGGATGGACTTTGGTCACCATCAGTTCAGCTCCATCTTATGTTGTTTCTCCCCGTGCATGAGTGTTTCCACCTGGACACCCTCCATCTCCCTGCCACATCTGGTCATGCACAAGTAAGACTTTCCCTGCTGGATATTTCTGCACCGAGAAGCAGAGCAAACTCCCAGCACGGATGTTGCAATCTGAATCCTGTGCATTAAGCATGGGCTGGTTTTGTGGTTATTTTTAACGCACAGCAGCAGTAGAGCTGGGTTTAGTGGAGCAATGGAGCGTAATGCAGAGCTTAGCCCTCAGGAGACTCAGGTAAGGCAGATTTATCACAATCTCCTTCAGGGTAATACTTTTGGATTCTGGCATTTGTTGCCTGACTCAGGAACAGAATATCCACTGGCATCCAAAGACCAGAGCAAACCAGCCCTACCCTGATGCTTGCTCGTGGCTTGGGAACCATCTCATGGGCTTACTCAGCATTTCCTCACCCTGTTCCTCCCTGCTCAAACCAGCTCACAAAGTGTGGTGAGCCCATTCTTAAAACCCAGAAGCACCAGAGATCATTACCCCCCCTGCAGCTCACCCATCCTTGCACCCACCACAGCTGGAACCAGCACCCAGAGCAAAACCCACACCTTCTTGCCCGGTGCCTCATCCAGTGCTTTGTGCTTGGCTTAGGGCCAGCTGAAAATCTTCTGACATCCTCCAGCTGGAAGATGTCATTTAATCAAAATAGGAGCTTGCTAAGGGATTGCTTGAAGCCAGAAATTACAAGAAACCTTCAAGGATAAAAGTGAATTTTAAGTAAAAAGGGAGAAGGTCAAGGTATTCCAATTAATTCTCAGCAGAGTGGATTGTTTTTTGGGGGAGGATTGCCCCTCTTCGACTGAAAATCATAATCATGTGCATTTTAGATGCAAAAGTGCAATTCTTGTTTTTTCCTGAAATCCATTCAAATTCAGAATGAAAAGGTGTGAATCAAAATCAACACTGAAAGAGTACGAAAATGAATTCCAGAGGGAGTGAAAACGAAGATGCTGAATTTTCACTGCCTTTGAAAGGGAGTTTGTTTTGGGCTTATCACCTGCTCCACTTGCTGCAAGGACAGCATTTCCCCAGATTGCTTTGACTCCATACAGGCAACTTCTGAGCACTTCTTCTTCCTCACAGGAATGAGATTTATTTTATTTTTTTATTTTAATTACTGGCGTGACACATGTCTGAACTTAGTGTATTTGGCTGCAGAGACAGATCTGGGTGAGATCCAATGCTTGGTGCCCATCTCATGATTATCACCTTCATCCTTCATCTATGGGATGAAAAGTGGTATGGTGACAAATACACAGTACATTAGATCCATTTCTCTCCTGAGATGATGGGAGGAATAAACCAGGATGCAATGGATTTTGGCTACTGCCACAGGAATGCAGGGACTTCTGGGACCAGAGCCGACTAGAGGCCAGCCTGCTCCAACTTCCCAACTCCAACTGCTCTGGAGACAGCTGAGAACTTCACAGGGATCACTCATGCAGCAACGCACCCGCAGGGAAAACTCATTTGTGCGTCATCTCATCGCTTGTAAACCTTATTAAAGCAAATATTTCAACTTATCTAATACGACTGAGGGCATTCTTGCAGCCATGGCAGTACTAACTCTTTGATCCACTTTATGCATAGAACAAACCACTGCATCACAGAGCTCTGTGAAAACAGGGTTGGTCTTCCCTTCAGATGGCACCATGAGACACCAGACCAGTAGCATGTGTTCTCATTACTGAGATATGAGTGGACTCTTTAGTACACAAAGCTCTGTTTGCCCAGGTCTTGGACAGCATGGATTTATCTCCATAAAAATGTTACTGGTGGGCAGAGGAGAGGGTCGTCCTGCCAGGCTCGTGCCAAAGAAACTCAAAACATTTCCAAGTCTCTACTCTTGAGTTCTTAGAGGTAGAAGAAATGGTGGAAGTGAGTTTCTGGAGCATCACAGAAAAAACAAAAGGACCTCAGATGCTCAGAAGCAGTTTTGTTGATGCCAAAGAGGAGATATAACGGCATTTAAAAACTGTAATAAAGCTGTAAAAGCATGAATGAGTTTCAAAGAAAAATCACAAATCCACTCCCTTCCTCAGAATCACGGGAATGAGGAAAAGCCACAGGAGTCAATAAACTGGGATTGAGATACTTAAAAAAAAAAAAAAAGAAGCAAAAAAAAAAAAATTTTTTTAAAAAAAAGTAAAGACTTAAGAGATACTACAGTGCTCTCCGGGAAAAACAGTCTTCTGCTCCATCAGGAATTTTTTTCAGACAAATCTCAAGAGAGGAAGGCAGCATTTTCATAGGATCATAGAATGGCTTGGGTTGGAAGGGATCTTGAAAATCACCTAATTGCAACACCCCTCCATGGGCAGGGACACCTTCCACCAGACCAGGTTGCTCAGAGCCCCAGCCAGCCTGGCCTTGAACACTTCCAGGGATAGGACATCCACAGCTTCTCTGGGAAACCGATTCCAGTGCCTCACCACCCTCACAGCAAAGAATTTCCTCATAACAGCTAATCTAACTCTCTCCTCTTTCAGTTTAAAACTGTTCCCCTTTGTCCTACCCCTATCTCCCCATGTAAAAAGTCACTCTCCCTTTTTTTTATAAGCTCCCTTTCTATTTTCACTTGGAAGACTATGTGTTGACCAGGTTTTGACCCTAACACTAATCATCAAAGCAACCATCAAGCAGCAGAAAGATTCATCACAAAATTTATGGATTTCAAGTGGGTATTTGAAAGACTTCATCATGACTCACTGGAGAGCAATATGAACCGTCATTGCAAGCCAGCAAAAATAATTATCATCGTAAAGGCTTTATATCAAGGTTTAGTCTGCGCAGAGCACACGCAGGCTTGAGGGGACGGTTTGCACAGACAGCAATGTCAAACAAGGTGGGGCTTGGCAGGGCAGGTGATTAGCCGTGAGATGAGGGTGAGGATGGAGCCACAGGCAGCACAACAGCCGCTCGCTACACTTTTACAGGTGATGAAGTATTTGCGAGTGCCCAGACACCTGCCCAACACTTCAAAAAGAGGATTCATTGTCAATTAAGAAAAAAAAAAAATAGCAAATGCAATGAGTCAGTCCACTCCAGCTTACTTTCAAAAACAACGGCGTACAAGCACAGGGGCAGTTTATATATTTGGCAGTGGAATGATGGAAGGTAATCATACCAAAACTTGGCACAAGCAGCTGTGCTGGCTGGGGTGGGATTAGGCCATGTGGAACTGAGAGAACACATTTTTTTTCCACATTTTCATGTGGAACTGAGAGAACACAAATTTTTGAGATGAAATGTTATTTTCCATTTTAATAAACAGATATAAAGGGTGGCAATCAATCAAAGGTGCAAACAAGTCACATTCTTCAGCATGTGGCAACAACCCAATAAGTCTGAAAGGATGCTACATTCCCAGTAAGGGCTGAGATGAGCCAGAGCTTCACCACCCACTACAGAGCAGCTGGAGGACCTTTAGGGGCAGCCATATGAGGAGCAGCTGAGGTCACTTGGTCTGTTCAGCCTGGAGGAGAGGAGACTGAGGGGAGACCTCACTGCAGTCTACGACTTACTCCTGAGGGGAAGACACTGATCCACTGATCTCTTCTCTGTGGTGATCAATGACAGGACCCAAGAGAATGGCCTGAAGTTGTGTCAGGGGAGGTTTAGGTCAGATATTAGGAAAAGGTTCTTTACCCAGAGGAGTGCAGAGGCAGCTACAGCAGGTCAGGACTGTGTCCAGCCAGGTTTTGAGTATCTCCAAGGATGGAGACCTAGGCTGCTGGGTTTTGTTGTTTTTTTGGGGCAGCTGGACTTTTTTTCCACACAGCTGTAAGTATTTGCTTCATCTTCTGTGGCTTACAGCGATTGCAAGCAAGGAAAAATGGCAAAGATGGTCCTTGGATGCCTGGTGGAAACTGTAACTCCCTTCCATGTCTGAATCCCAGAAAGAAGCAGCAAACGGTGAGCAAGTGGGGAACAGAAGAGATAAATAACATCTGATTTTCCTGGACAGTCTCATTTTTAAGCAATTATTTCAGGAGCGGTGGCCAAGTGTCCCTTTAAAGACCATTCCCAGCTTGGAGGGAACAGGTATCATTGCTGATCTGCCTCTGGCAGCAAATGGCTACAGACAGGAGAAGAGATGCACCAAAACATCTATACTGTGCCTTAGTGATGAATCCCTTCAAGCAGAGGCTGCCTTTCTGCTCAGTGCTTGTGCAGCACCTGGCACAGCAGAAGACAGGTCTCTTGGCTACATTTACACTGTGATGGACCTTTAGAGATGCTCTCAGCCTTCCTGGAGCAAGCTGGGATGTGGAAAGGGCACTCATGGGGAATCCCTGAACAGGTGTAACCCCACAGTCCTAAGTAACTGCCAATATTACAGCTCTGGTACCCCAATAAATAACTCAAAAATATGTTTGACGAGCAGGCAGTAATTATAACTGAGGCATAGAAACCTTCTAGGGAAGAAGCACTATCTTTACAGACAAAATCAGTAATAAATGCCACAGCATTCATAAGTAAAAATCAGTCTGGAAACAAACCCTGCATGGTGTCATGGAAAGTTCACAGGAATTGTCAGCTTCGTGTCTCCTTCCTGCTCCATGTGCCTTCACTTGGAGGCTTTAAATGCTTTAGAAAGCTTTCCCTTCGCTCAGGCTTGGTTTTAATTGGAAATATAAAGCAATATAAACCAGCAAGCAAACAGGCATTGGGGTCTGGGAAATGAGAGTCTAAATCTGTCCTGGCTTTTAACAGGTTTTACAAAGCAGTGCATATAAAACCATGGTCCCTCTCAAAGCTTTGGAGGGAACAACGTGAAATACATGGAGGGAAGAAACGGGGAAACACATTTACTGGGGGGAAAAAAGAATCACACTTTCTTTGTGTGATAAACTTTGTGTGAAAAACTGCCAGAAAATTATCCATTGCAAAGGTGATTTTTTTCCCTTGTCCTCCAGCTTGCTCGCACATGCATTTTGGGGTTCTCTGTCCATTGCATTTCCCAGCCTGGTTCCTATGTGTTTGGCATCACCTGCAGATCCATGTCCTGTCCTGATGCCTGAGAAGCTCTGCAGACACAGATTCATGGCAGCTCCATGAATCCCAAAGTGCATGACTGGGTACATGGGCTACAACAGTCCCAAGACCCCTCTGGGAAATGTAAATGCAGGCAAATCTGAATGTGAGCTTCCTCCCAGTTGGCTGACACCCAAAAATGCCTCCCTCACCTCTTCCCCCCTCCCTCAGTTCTGCTCAGACAGTGTCTCTTCACTCCAAGTCCATCAGCTGTTTTTGTTTCCAAGGGCTTTGCATGGCTTTGTTTTTTGATGCACTGCTGATCTCATCTGCCATGCTCATTTTTCCACGGTCAGTAAGTCACCCTAAAAATTCCTCCATGACCATTAAACTAACAGAGCTCATCTGACAGGGCTCGTAGCCATAAAAGCCAATTACAAAACAAAGAATTATGTTAAATGGGTTTCTGATTCTGGGTGCCAGGCCAGGAGACAGCCCTGGCCAGGGCTGAGACATGAACTGAGCTTGTCAATCTCTGCTAGGAACCCTGTGCTGGAAAGGCTGGGCAATGCTTTTAGTTCTAAAAAAACCTCAGACCTCTTGAACTTCACATTTCTTCCTTCTCTCTCAGCTTAAATCCCAGCCTCAGCTCAGCTAACCCAATGGGACTTCGGCCAGGAAAGGGCAGGATTTTCCCCAAAGGCCCCAGTCCTCCAGCTCTGTATTTATCTTTAGAAGAGGCCAGTTGGATACCCTTGAGCTGGGCGCCAGCTGGGAAACAGTCAAGAAGAGCGGGAGTATTTGGCTGTTGGTCCTTTTGGAAAGCTGAGCATAAATTTTCTTTTTTTCTGGTTGATGATTTTATTATTTGCAGAGAGATAAGAGCATTTTTGCCTATAAACCTAGTGCTCCCACAAACATCCACATCATCTGCTAGTTCCCATCAATGCTGGGTATGGTCAAAGGAGGCTCAACTAACACTTATTTTCCAATGGACTCTCTGGGATGGCAGAGTTATGGGTTTTCAAACACAAGGCTCACGTATCTTCTGGATTTTTTTTCGGTCCTATCTCTTCAAAATGTCCACAGTCACAATAAAAACACCTAAATAAGAAAATCCTAAAAACTCCTAAATTTCAAAAAACCCAAACTGTGAAGAAAATCTTGATCTAAGCGTAAGAGATCTGAGTACATCAGATGCCCTGAAGCCAGAAGCTTGGTTTGCTAATCACACAGATACCTTAAGACCTTCTCCCTTGCTAAAACCCTCTGCATCCTTGCCTCAGTCCTTTTCTTGGCACCTATATGGGCAGGAAACCTGCTCTTGGTATCAAGGACAGTGACCACCACAGCAGTATGGTGTTGACTCTGGTCCTGCAATGTTTGTGGGAACTCAGCATGCTGAAGAGCAGAGTACAGCAAGAGGAATAAGGCATGGAAGAATAGTAGGGGTTGATTCTCATCTGGTGTAAATGAAATTATGAAAATGACATCATTGGGAGATCTAGCTATCACAAAGGTCTTGATAGTAATCCTGAGACAGGTGGGATTCATCTCAGCAGAGTTTTAGGAGAAAGTGGAAAAGAAGACCTGAGCTCATCAGTCCTAGTCCTAGTCCAATGAAAAATGGGCACTTTCAGGGTGCAAATGATTAGCCCCATTTTAGACATATTTTTCCATTTTCTCCCCAGAGGTGGACAGACTATAACCACCCACACAGGTCTCACTCTTAGTGCCATCAATTCCCTCTCCAAACTGCCAGGGGAATGACAGCAAGGACACCCTGACCAGCTGGTAAAGATCAGCAAGGACCTCTCCTTGTTTCTGTCTTCTAGGAAGCAAAATCCAGGTCATTAATGGCACTCTGCTCTTCAGTGAACTCATCAGTTCCTGAACTATCTCATCTCGAGAGGGAAAGAGGGAAAAAAGGGGGGAAAAGGCAGCAGGCAGTTAACTGCTCTCAAGCTGCTCCTTTGTGCCAACACCACTCCATCTCCGGCATTGTTTACACAGAAATAAAAGCTGAACAGTGTCAGATCTTAAAATAACTTGCTGTTTGTGGAGCAGGAAAACCAAGGTCAAGGAAGTTTGGAACAAATTTAAAGTGCCAGGAAGGCTAAGGAATGAACTGTGACTCGGGCAAGAAGGTGTCTGCATGCACCTGAAGTTTAACCAAAAGCCCGGTGCAAAGTGAGTTGGGGCCGCCAGGTCTCCCCCATCCATTCCAGCAAGGCTGGGCCAAACCTTGGGCTGAGATATGACATCTGCATTTGTCCTCCAGAGTGAATCTGCAGCCACAGCTGTTTCCCTTGTTAGGAACACTCGGAACATGGCACAAAAGGATGAGGGGCACTGATCCAAACGCCCTTGAGGTGTTCAATCAGTGGATCTAGACGTGACATAGGTGTTTTAAAAGAAGACATGACAGAGGTGTTTTAAAAGAAGACACGACAGAGGTGTTTTAAAAGAAGGTGCTCCTCAACACTGAGTGCTGAAAGTATCAATGGGAACAGCAAGGAAAAGGCCACATCTGTCCGGATGGTGGGACAGCAGGTCAGACGAAAGGGCTCAAGGCTCCACACTGATGTCCCAGACAAGCTGCCTCCAAGTCCCAGATGGGGCAGGGGACATTGGATCTTTGGGCAGATGAACAAACGTGAGAAGGTGGGATATCTGGAGAGAATCCAACCAGATATGCCCCCTCCATCCCATGGGTCAAGCTTAACTCAGCCATACTCTTGTTCATGGCTTGTTGTTCTGTTTGCCAGGGCACAGACCAGCCTCCATGTGAGCTGATATCCAAGCACAACTCATACCAGAGCTTAAAGATGGAGTCAAGACCAACTGACTTGGGTCAACAGAGGCTAGAGAGTCAAGTGGGACAGGGAGGAATGAATTTAAACTGACAGGGGCAGGTTTAAATTAGATATTAGGAAGAAATTATTTCCTGTGAGGGTGGTGAGGCCCTGGCACAGGTTTCCCAGAGAAGCTGGGACTGCCCCATCCCTGGCAGCGTTCAAGGCCAGGCTGGATGGGGCTTCAAGCAACCTGGTCTAGTGGGGGTGTTGCTGCCCATGGTGAGGGGTTGGAACTGGATGATCTTTAAGGTCCCCTCCAACCCAAAGCATTCCATGATTTGATGAAGTCATGGCTGACTTGAGGGCACAAGGCACCACAAGGGCTGCCTGCTCCATTGCCCTTAGGTGGCAGTGCTGCCTGCAGATCCCAAAACAACACACAGCAGGGCCTGGGTGCTGTCAGGGACACAAGGACACCCTCACTCATCCCTCCTTGCCCCCATTTCTCATCCCACATTCCTCAGCCTCTGCACACTCCCTGGCTGGACACTGGGCTTATAACTCCACCAGGGCACAAGTGGGGAAAGAAAGAGGCATGTGCTGGGCACAACAGCAAGGAAGTACCTGGTCTCATGGCAATCAACAGTATTTCCCCTCTGCTTTGGTTCTTCCTGGCCATGGGAGAGGCACTGGTGGCAGCGGTGCAGGAGCTGTCATGTGGCACGGGCTCCCTGGTGTCCTGCTCCTCCAGGGATGGGGAACACTGGTGGCTTGGGAGTGTTTGGGAGAGGTGGAGAATGTTCAAACCTGGTTTTACTCTAGTCTTGCAGCCTGCAGCCTCTTCACTGAGTTTTAGGCAGCTCCTGTCCCCCAACAAATCTTCAGGGGTATCTATGTTGTTTTCTTCTCTGGTCCATCTTGAGCTCCCTTTGTTGGGCAAACCCCCAGGTGAACCACGGAATCGATGGGGCTGGAGGTATCACTGGCCTGATGCCGGGACAAACACGCTTTTGGGAGAGAAGTCAGGAGGGAGCAAGAGCAGCCAAATGTGCTCACAACACAGACTCGCAGGCAGCACGCTGGGGAACAGCCGGCCAGTGGCCCATATGGGACCCCCAGCCAAAGCAAGCCAAGGGAGAGCAATAAATTTGCTCTCATGGGCTGGAAGGGGGCAACTGGTAGAGGGTCTGGGGCAGCACCAAACCAAAGAGAACCATGCTTGTGAGGTGCAGATCTCACCAGTGTGAGCAGAAGGGGACTGGCATCCAGAGGCTCATCCATTAAATTCTGCTACAATGAGCACATCTGAGTTGAAGGAGGAAGGAGAGACACTCAGATTTCCATTAAACTTTAATGCTCAGCCCTGACCTATGTTCAACAAGACAGTAAAAGCCTTGGGATGGCTGGGGATTGATCCCTGTCATGATGTAAAATACCAATGCTGAGCCTTGGAGATTGAGTGGGGAGTTAGCCAGAGCCCAGACAGAAAGCAGAGAAATAAATAAAAGAAATTAAGTCCCAGATGGAAGAAAAAAAAGAAGACAACATGCCAGGACTGGGTGGGAGAGGCCACTGCTGCCAGACACAAGCCATCAGGGCAGGAGCTCAGTGCCATCCTTTCCCATGCCTTCCTCACCCTCTCCAAGGGGAGGGAGCTTTCAGCTCAGAGCAAGGACATCTACTTACCTGCAAATATTCCAATATTCCCTTCCCTGGTTCCATCTCTGCATTAAATCTCTAGCACAGGGGCATGAATGATGTGCATGAATAAGCTTTTAAACTCCCACTAGTGTGGGAACCCATGAATCCAAGACCCCGAAAGAGCTTTTCCATGGAGAAGATAGAAGAGGAGCTCCAGGGAGGTGCTGGGGGTGGCACAGTAAATTGACATAAAGTTAATAAAGTTAGTGACTCCTTCAAAATAACTAATCCTTGCACAGGGCCCCTGCAAGGACACGCCCATTGCATGGGCACACGCTGGTTCATGAGAAATTAAACTCCAGGCTGCTGTAGCTGCAGCTCTGTCCTATTGGGGATGGGATAAGGAGGGGGTTTGGCTGAAGCATCAGCTTCAGAAAGGGTTAATGGCACATGAGATATGTTTAGTGGGATTTGGTATTTTTTTAAACTTCAACAAACAAAGCATATGAGAAAATCCAGTTCACAGCTGAGCCCTGGCTGCCTGCCCACTAGGGCAGGGAAAATGCAGATGGTTTGAAATACCCATGCGCTGGCCTTTCTCATGCAGCCTGTGGCCCAGGGTCCCAGGCTGGTCTCCCCACACTGTATTTGAATCACTCAAGGTGGCAGCAGTGCAAATTGCAGTGTAAAAGCAGCACTGAGACAGGAGCAAATCTACCTCTGTTGAGCATGGTCGGCTTCTTCAGACAGGCAGAGGAGCTGGGATCCTGTGAGGCTCCACTCGCTCAAAAATAGTATTTAGCTCTCTAAGCAAATAGGTGTTAACAGAAACAAAGAGCTTTGCCACAGTCTGGGTAAACACTTTAGAATCAATTTAATTTCCCTTCTCCCAGCAGTTGTGATCGTGCTGCTCTGCAATTATTTTCAGGTCGGGGCAGGGAACAAAGCCACTGGGGCAGCTTTGCTGAGCAGCTGCTCCTTGGGACAGCCGGCAGGACCGACCACTTCACTGACATTCAGGCCCCTGAGGCTGAAACGAGCTTCCTTCCGCTGAACCAGATGTATAATGCAGCTGGAGATCAGCAAAACCAGCAGTGAGCCATAGCATGGCATTAAACCGCCCTAAAGTCCAGCCTCCTTAATCCTGAGGGTCCCTCTGTCTAGACAGGACATGAAGGACTAATGTGAAAACCAAGTGACAGAAAATTTACACTCTCCCATCGAGCTGCAAACAGAAAGAAGCATCAAAGGGTGTAAATTCGTTTGCCTTTTAGTTGTTTCATGTTTTGGGAGCATGAGCAGCACCTAAGCACGGTCCCACACTGGTGCAGAGGGTTTGCAGCCAGTTTATATCACTGATTCCAGGCTGCCCATTTGCTTACTAAATCATGCTAAAAAACAGCAGAAACCCTGCCCTTTCCCTAGCATCATGGGGAGCTGGTGGAACAGGCTTTTACCCAAATGGCCTCAAAAGCTCATGAGTTTGTCCTCCATCACCATGTGGGTTATAAGCAAACTGGTCACCAGTGGCTAGGGCTCAGCTGAAGTGGGGTGTCCCTTCAAGGAGGGGGTAATTTAGCACATGATGGCAACTGCAGTGAAGGAGTTTGCCAGTGATGGAGCATTCTCTCAGTTGGGATGTGAGTACAGCCCAGCTGGGAGCAGCCTGGCTGTGGGGCCAGACCCAGCAAGGCTTTTGGGCCAGTGTAAAGCAGTCACACACCCAGGAACAAGTACAACCAGAAAAATGTGCACAGTGGCTTCCCTGGCAGTTTCTGATCTTGTTCCACCACGCTGCCTGTCTGCTGGGAGAAGGAGGTTTAGTTAATTAATTGCTACAATTAGCATGGAGCTATTCTTGCTCATGATGGTTACCTTTTCATCCCCTTTTTGGTTCATCCAATTACCGACTCATTCTCCAAGGCAGAGGCCACAACAAGGCACAGAGAAGCTTGAGGATGAGGGGAGGAAGGTCCAAGAATGAAATGCCAAGTATCCCAAGCTCTGTTTCTACCCAGGAACTATCTTAATCTCAGACAAACTCTTGATCCTCTCCCATCCATCTGCCCTTGACTTCAAGGACGTGATGAAGAGAGAGCACAGCACAGTTACAAACATTGCTGTGACTGTTTTATTTCTCCCTCCAGCTGACACATCACAAAGGATGCATGATGAGCTTATACATGCCAAGATGGACAAGACTCCCAACACCCACCATGCCCCAAGGATCCCTCAACTTCTCTGTTCAGTCTCAGGCCATAAGTTCTTCAAATGAACATTACCCACTTTGGAAAACTGATGATTTATTTGCCATTATTTAGCAGGGATGGTGAAGGAAAGGTGAGCATGGGGCACTGCTTTGGCAAGGACCAAAGCAAAGCACCAGCCCTGAATAATTCATGCTCCCTCTTTGCTGCAGCATCTGGACACATCTGCTGCGTTTGCTGTTGCAGGCTTTTCCTTGGCTTACTCAGAAAATCACGCTTTGGCAGCTGGGTACTGTTTCAAGTGGGTACTTTCCCTACAGCATTAATGAGCTGTGATTTCGTTACAAATAGGGATTTTTGTTCCTCCTTTGCTGATGTCACTCCATGATCCTGCAGGGAATAGTGCTTGGATCTCTGCAGCCTGATGATCCCTGTGTGCCCTTTGGGACAGATGTACTTGTAAGTGGGAGATTGTTTTTCCTTTTGCTGCCCAGATTTATATTTCACTGAAGTCCCGTATCGATCCTGCTGCCTGTGGGCTGAAAGCTCATTTTACTAAATGAAAAGAAAAACAGTTCCCCCAGCTGAACGCATGCAAAATGGAAAATCCTGCAATGAAACAGCTCTTAAAAAAGGGGCCTGAACAATTTTGCTGAACCTCGAGGGCTGTGCTGCTGACATGGGAACGATATGCAATTTACTTAGCCTGACCTTTCCCTGAAAGGCCTGGCAAGCGACGTTATCAAGGATCCTTTCTACCACTTGTGCACCCATTGCCAAGGTGACATCCTGTTTCATGCGTCAGTCAGCGAAGACCTCATCCGCGCTGCTGCGATGCTTTGTTTGCTGTCCTGCCTGACAAGCTCTTGGCAGGGTTTCAGCTCCTGCGGATGGCAGCTGCTCCATGAGGGACCAATACAGATTCAAGCTGGACGTTATTACAAGAAGTTTAATGCAGACAGAGCACAGGCCTGGAGCCCCTTGGATGAGAATGGACCATGGATGAGATGAAGCAAAGATACCCAGAGGTGCTACCAGGTATAACGGGATGGGCAGGTGACTGAAGAGCTGCACCCCAGGCTCACTCCCCCATCCCATCTCACTTGGGATTTGTGTGTGCCCTCATGGTGCTGGGAAAGCAGAAGAAGCTCACTGGTGCTGAATGCAGCTGCTTGCCTAAGTGCAACTGAGTTTGGATGGTGGAGCACAACTCGGACAACACTGCACATAAACTACCTGGAGTTTTCCTTCCCTGCTCCCAGCGTTTTCCCTGAGGGTCACAGGAAGGGATGGGGATGCAGGTGCAGGGAATGTGTCTGTCCTTCACATGAGAGCCTGTCAGCAGTGGGGGAAGCTGCAGTGAAGAGGAAAATGGTTCCAGTAAAGCTTCTTCCCCTTGCTCCACCAAGGGATTGAAACCTTTGAATGAGGGGGATTTTCACTGCTGGTTCCCACCACTCTCAAAGGGATTTTGGTGACGGATAGGGACAAAGGCTGCAACTAAAAAAGTCCCCAAACACCACCAACGTCTTGTAAGAGACTGAAAGGTCTACAGTTACGGGCGATAAAAATGAATTAGGTGACTGGCTGTCATGGTAGCAAAAATAGCTCTTCTTCAGATGCCAAAGGCAGGAAAGCCTCATGAAAGTTTCCCACATGTCCATCCATTTCCCACTTCAGCCCCCCAGCCTTGTGGCAAGCTGTACCCCCCTCCTATAGATCTGACTTGAAAGAGAAGCCGGGCCCATTGGGAGGACAGGAGAGAAGATGCTCTTAGCCATGGACCTGTCTCTCATGGTACCTGTGTTCTCCTCGGACTGGTTGAAGCCACAGATCTGGCAGATGCTGCGAACCCATTTGTTCATGTCGTCCTCAGTCTCAGCCACCAGGTAGAAGGTCCTGTCACTCGTCTTGATGTCGAAGATGTAGCTGTCTTGCAGCTCCTTCTTGTTGAAGGTCAGGCCCGCGTCCACTTGCTCGCAGAAATTGAGGTTGATGACACGTAAAGGTTTCTTGGAGTGGTCATTTTTGTAGTACTCCAGGACATCGGGGTCGCCACTCATCCGCCCGCTGCGCAGGACAAACCAGCGTTTCTTCCATGCCTGAAACCAAGACAAGAGCAAGGATGAATCCCATCGCTGAATCTGTGAGAGTGAAAAACCACTGCCAGGCACAGGGTGACACAGAGGGACATGACACTTCTCCACCACAGGATGCTCTGGGATGCTGCACAGGCATACCTGCAAGAGGTGCATAGACTCAGCTCAGTTCTTCCATTCGGTACTAAAATCCATACTAAAATAGCATTGTAGCATAAGATGACCCCAAAAGGTGCCAGTCTTGAGGCTCAGAGGAGCCTTGCTCCCGACAGCCCAGCCGTGCCCCCAGGACCCAAATGCCCTTCTCTCCTTGATGTGGGATAAACTGTGCAGGGGCATTACCAGGTGTCGCAGAGCCAAAATGCCTTCGAGAAGCTTGGAGAAGCTCAGGTGCTTTGGATGCAGCACCCTGGATGTCCTGACCTTCAGAGAAACTCCTGAGAGCATTGTGGGGAGTGTCTGCAGATACTGACCATGCCAATCCTATCTCTGCTTAAATGCCAGGATAGAAAGACTAATAAAACCAAAGGAGAACTGGTTTGTTTTTTTAAATATCAGAAATAATGCCAGGGAGACCCATGGAGAATCCCAGCTTCATTTGTTTTTCAGCATCCTCTGCTCCTTGGCACAAAGGTAACTCCTGAGCAAAAGGAAAAGGTTATCATTGATTCTTCTCAGCACTGCTGACTGCAGCCCCCGGCCAAACCACCCGTGAAATGGTCTCAGGGGGTTGTGGAGTTTGAAGCAAACCAGCAAAATAAATGTCAGCCATCAGCCCTGGCCCTGGGAGCTGTGGCCCTGCTGCCCTCCCCGCACCACACACAGCTGGGAGCCCACAGGAGGGGGAATAGCCACAAGGATAATGTGTTAAATGATAAAACTGAAATTACATGGGGAATTGTGCAGGTGTAGCCTCCACCCCATGAGGTCAGCGGTGTGTTTTTCTGGGGTGTGCTTTCTGTGAGGATCATGGCACCTGCATGAGGGATGCATGAGGTGAGGGACCACCTCGAGCAGCTCCTTTTTGCAGGGCCATGCTCCCTTGCAGAGCCCTCAGCTCCCATGGCCCATGGAAGGGAAGGATTCCATCTAAGTGTAGTCCTTAAAATAGCTTGTTCAGTCTGTCTTGAAGGCAGTGAAGGATTGAGAGGTACATGTGGATAAGCAGGGTGATGCGAGTTATAACCAGTGCTCCTGCATTACCTGACACAGACCTCAGTTTGTACCAGAGGATGCCAAGGGAGGGGATGTGATCCCCACCATCTTGCCCTGGCTCTGGACATTGGTGCTTTTTTAATGAGATTTAGCTTATTTATATCTTTACATATAACCAGTTTTGGAGTCCTGACAATTACACGAGGTTGAGTTATGAGGAAGCACATGATGTTCCTAAGAAGGAAGAACCAACAGCCACAAACACCTTCAGTAAGCCAAGAGAGGCAGCAAGGTGAGCCATGTGCTGGGTGCCTCACAATGCTCCGCAGGTGCTGACCACAGGCTTTGCATATTGGTGACGGGCACGTTATCTCAGCCAGCCAACTGCACCAGGATCCCACAGTTTTGGAGAATTTCATGGCTGAAATAAGGATAAGAAATTCCTGTGTTGCCTTCTCTGAACAGTCCGATTCAGACCATACTTCTCAAAAGCTTAAAAATAGCTTTTGTTGGTGTCTTTGAGATTTGTAACCAAATTAATTTTGCACTAATTCTCAAAACGGCTCCCGCTGCCAGGACAGCAACTTCAGTGCAATCTTCCAAAGGCAGCGAAGCAGCAAATTGCTTAGCAAGAGGACGTGCAAGGCTGACAGATTTTGGCTTAATCTCACCCACTTCTCATCAAAATGGCTGCTTTTGAGTGACAAAATAGACACAGTAGAGCTGTGTCCATCAGGGAGGGAAAAAACCAATTTCACCAGGCAGCAGCAATAATTTGCTAGTCCATCTCCTCAAAATGGATTACCCAAATCATTGGGAAACAAACTCATGAACATTTTTTTTTCTAGTTCTAGATGGTAAATGTCCCGTTAGCTTCTTCCTGCTAACCCTGAGTCATTTCTTTGCAGCCACTTGGCAGGACTAAGACATGGGCACCTGTCAGAGAGGGGATTGCAAGGAGATGGAGTTGTGCAACCACATGAACCAGCACTGGGATGCAGGCATCCAGCACCAGTTCCTGCTGCTTAGCTTGCTGCTTTCCACCCATTTGGAGTCCATTCTTGCAGCCTCTCTTCGTGGCTGAGACGTTGCATTACAAAACCCACTAAATACAGAAACTAGACTGCAGAATTGAGAGTTTTCATGGAAAAAACAGAAGGAAATGCTGCAAGCAAGACAAATGGTGCTACCGCAACTTGTCTTTTTTATCACCAGCGTGAGAACCACAACTCCTCCAGTTCTCTTTGGTCTGTCTGGTAGCAATGAAAAGTACCACATAGTCAAGATCTGGCAGAGAAAACAGTATAACACATACAGCCTGGTGGTTTTGGATAAGTTTTAACATAGGCTGCTTGCAAAAGAATGGGTCTTGCCAGCACAAAATTTCTTGGAAAGCTTCAGGAGCTGGAGTATCATTGGAGGGTGGGACCAACCACTGGACAGGGCAGCAGACCCACCAGCCTGGGAAAACCACCCTGTCCACCCCTACATGGTGCCCTCCTGACAATAAAGAGTCACTGGTGATCCTCTAGCACAGCTTCTGACCCAGAAAAGGAGCTCATGGCAGCAGTCTCTGGAGTGCCTGTCCTGGACAGGTGGCTGCAGGCAGCACAGCTGAAGGCATCTCCCACCACACTTCCCCGCAGCAGGACCAGCTGTTCCTGCCTCCTAAGATCAGCTTCCAAGCCAGAGGAATAACAATTGATCAGCAGAGGAGAATGGAAATGAACAGTAAAGAAATAGCCAGGAACATCTTTATTTTTGTGGAGTGGACATTTTCCCCGTTTCTTTGAATTTTCGAGTACTGGGTTCAGCAAGTGTATTTTATTTCTTCTCTGTTGATTAGTTATGCCTTTATTACGACCAGGGCTCAGCTTGTGTTTGCCAGGCTGTGGCTGCTCTTGGAGCATCTCTTGGCACTAATGCAGCTTGCTCCAGCATGTCACTATACACAGCAAAGGATATGCAGTTTGCAGCACGTGGCCCACCCTCCTGAAACACCTATTTATTTCCCCATTCCAAGCTATCAATACCATTCAAATCTTCCACATTTAGGCTTCCCTAGGATATCACCTTCCTGCAAGAGAGTGATTTAAGGGTCTACTGACAACCAGCTATGACAGCAGTAAGATGTATGGGATCCATATGCGCATGGCAATCTCAGCCCACGACAAGCCAGGGGAGGATGCAACTCCACGTGAACCTGTAACTCTTTCCAAGACCACTTTCTCCCAGCATGAGGCTGTGATGGCCAACGTGCATCTCATCCTCCACCTGAATTTTCCTTCTCTGCTTATTGCTATTTCTTTGCAGCTCTTTTGAAGCCCCTGTTGCCATCAGTCTGCTCCTGCCAAAACACTGTGCCTCCCTGACGTGTTGTGAGCCAAGGGCTGTGTTTGTTTAACAGCTTTACAACGGTGAGAGGCCAACAGCTTAACAGCCATAAAATGGTGCTTTGCAGCACAAATTTCCAGCTGTGCGGTCCTTTGCCGACATCAGGTTCCTTCTCGGTTAAATTACAGCTGCCAAAGGCCCTTAATGTCATTGAGAAGCACTTTGACACTTGGCAAGTACTTCTTTTAAAGACTTGTCTGTTAAAAAAAAAGTGCCCATCACTCTCCTATTGCGATGTGAATCCTCCCTGGGTGCTGAGAACTGCAGATGTGCTCAGTTGCTTTTCACCTCAATAGTACCGTGGCAAAGTTAAAATTTTACAAAGCGGAGCTCTTTCCAGCTGGATGCTACCTGCAGCTGGCTGTTTTATGGAGAGTTGCACTGGGCAGAGGTGAGGTGGTGCTGCTGGGCTCACTGGCTCACTGTGCATAGCAGGGATGCTCAGGGGGGCTCAGGCAGTGGTTGGGACCCTTCCTGTTCTTTCTGCTGGGTGAGGAACCAGAGGAACTGAACCAAAGATGTGTCTGTTCTCGAGCAACTGAGGTACCACCATGGGTGGCGGGAGACACCACTCCTACCACTCCAGGAGTGAGGTTCCTCATGTCCCCTGTGGCTGTCCTGATGGCTCAATGCTGTGACAGAGCTGGTGGCATCAGGGCAGAAAGCTCAGAGAATCTGGGGCCTCCAAGTGCCTAATAATCCAAATTATTGGATAATAATTAGGCAGCCCCAAGAGAGGCTTTATTAACTCTGGTTATAGCATTCAGACAGCATCTTCCTCTCTGCTCCCCTGTTCACTGCAAAGTGAACACAGAGATTCAGCCTAAATGCTGTTTCAGAAAAAAAAAAAAAAAAGGTGAGGAAAATAATAATTTCAATGTCAGTAAAGCCAGGTATCCATCCCCAGGGAACTTGTCAAGTGTCACAATCCTAAGAAGGAATCATGTAGTGACAACATGGAGAGATGGCTCTTGGTGGGGCCTGTAGGAGTGGCCCATCCAGTATTATCTTAGCTCCAAAGTGAGGAGTTTGAAACAGTCAGAGATTGTTAGTTTTGAGTTGAAAGGGATGTCCTTTCAATTAGGATCAACTTCTGAGCCACATCTCTCTAATCTGAAATACTAATATTTTTACCACCACACCCTTATAGCATCTATAGGGAGAGAGAAGAGAAGAGAAGAGAAGAGAAGAGAAGAGAAGAGAAGAGAAGAGAAGAGAAGAGAAGAGAAGAGAAGAGAAGAGAAAAGAGAAGAGAAGAGAAGATATATGTGTATTTCCCAGGAAATCCCTCTGTCCTGTTCCTTCTGCCCCTGACACCAACTTCATGCTCACCAGCACTGCACACCAGCAGTGTGAAATAAGCCTTCCAAAATCTGATCTGACACAAATCACAGGATCTAATCCAAGCTGGCAGGCAGGATGAGCGACCTAGCCATGACATCAGGCAAATTTCTCACACCAAGATGAAGCCGGGGACTGAGTGATTCAGGCACCAGAGAAGCCTTGGGTGCAAGATGCCTCCCATCATTGCCTCTGTGGCCACCAGCTGCCCGTGGGGGTGCCACCATATCCACAGAAAGCCACAAGTCTGTCCCAGCCACACATGCCCCCAGTTTTCACTCTGCAGTGCAGATTCGTCTTGCACCCCCATCAAGCACATTCTCCCTCTGGCTCCTGGCACATCTGGTGTGGCAGAGAGGAGTTCACACTTCAGGAGCACGTGAGAAGGACCACAACACCTGGAAAGGTCTCACTGTTTTTCCCAGTCACTGTGTGACCTTGATGTCCCCTCCAGGCTGCCACCACTTTAGCCATCCTGCCAAGATCCCTTGGGAAAGGGGGCTAGAGAGGACGGGGGGCATGCTGAGAGCACGTTTTGGGTGGCTTGGGTCCTTTGGTAGTGCTACTTTTTTTGCCATCTGCAACAATTACACCTTCTGTAGCTGTGGGACTGTGCAACCCAACACTGGGGCAGATCCTGTCCTGCTCCCCCACCCCACAGCCCTGTAGGAGGAACACGGTCCCCTATTGTGGCTGGTGCTACCAGCATCAGTGAGTGAAGCCTCATAGAGGAGGACTGCAGAATAACCTGCTGGTGACCTGTATAATAATGTTGTCTTCCTCTGTGTCCCTGGGGGCTTTTTATCTCGTCTGATGGACAGGAGGATGCTGGTTTTATTATTCATGCAAGAACACCTCTCCCCTCCCTGAGTTAGTGCTAACTCAAAGGAAATGTGGCTTGGAAGTAGATTTGTAAGCAGCAAGGAAGCCCTCTGTCTGCTAAGGTATGTTTCTGCTGGCTGATTGCTCTCACATTGCCCCAATGTCCCCAAACCCTAGAGCAAAGAGGAGCTTCCCTCGCCCACTGCCTGCTCACAGCACCTTTCCACATCATGCTGGGAACAGACGAGTCCCAGCCCCGCTCCTCGCACGCTTCAAAGCAATGGAGCCTGCTCCCTGCTAATCACACTCCAGCCGTGGCCGAGCTCACGGTGGGTTCATTATCAGCACCGCTTTGGGGGAGCCGTGATTGGCAGCGCTAATAACGCCATGCTGCAGCCACGAGACCCCGTGGGGCACCGGAAACCTTGCTGGGGTACAAAGAGGCTCTTCCTTGCTGAGGAATCAGGGGAAGGTGATGCAAAAACCCCCAACCCAGTGCATATCTCAGGCTGTCAAACTGACCTTCCCTCCCGGGATTTTTTTTCCCACTCTTGGAGGTGTAATTAGGCTTCAGAGCACACGCGGAATCACTGCATGTGACATCCACCCAAGGGCAGCAGAGCCGGCACAAGACACCCTGCACCGAGCATCACTCATGGCTGGGTGAGAGGGGTTTCAAGGAGCTGAGGCACAAACACAGGTTAAAGCCTATTTATTTGCAAGATCATTTAAAAAACCATAAGCTTCATAAACAGCTCCTCCCATCAGAGATGTTTGCTCCCAGGGAAGGAAGGCTCTGGGACGGCTGGGAGCTAAAGGAGCCATCACACTCGTGTGAGCTGGAGGACCCACTCCCCACCTCCGCCCTCTGTGAACGGGACGAGCAACACAGCGGTGACACAATGCGGAAAACATTTCCCTTCGTATTTATTTTACGGGAGTTCTCCGGCTGGAAAGATTTCAGCAGCCTTGTGCTACATGGTCAATCTTAGGAAAATAAAGATTTCTCTCTGGGATGTGAGGGCACTGACAGCATTTCTGATGGGATGCCTGGAGCACCTGATTAAGGATGGGATGGAAAAACAGAATACCAAATAGTGAGGCTGTACTTACACCACCAGACAAGCTGTGACTGCCTGAGAAAGAAGGACATGGAGTGCTCTTGTCTGGAGGGTGCAGAAAGGATGGATCCAAACTCTACTGGGAGAAGCATGGGGATATCATGAGATGCAACGGAAAAGTCTCATTAGATGTAAGGAAAAGGCTTCACAATGAGGGCTAGGACAAAAAAAAAACCAGATGGAGTGATGTCCATCTTTGGAGATATTCAGAACCTGCCTGGACAAGACCAGGAGGAACATGATTTACTTCCAGAGTTGGCCCTAACTTCAAATTGGCCCCACCTTGAGTGGGAGGTTGGTTCAGAGAACTCCAAAGGTCTCTTCTGACCTCAGTTATCTCCAAATTTAAAATGCTTTTCCATAACTAGGCCCACTCCCAGTGAGGAATGTTGAACTTGTCATATTGAACCTGATGAGACTGCTCAGACTCTGAGTCCCAATGTAGGACCAGTACAGCCTCCCCATGGCACATCCACCCACAGCATTCAGCATGAGAAAGGGCAGCACTGGCATTTTTCAACTCTCATGGAGAAAACCAACCTTTTCTGGTTAATTCTTCCTGCTGAAAGCTGCACAGTGCCTAAGCAAGTGGGAAGTTGCTAGGAAAGCAAGGGTTTCACAGGAGGAACCTGGAGCCCCGCTCTTGTCTCGGGGCTGGCTGCGAATGGTCCATGTGCAGAGCCTCCAATGCATTCCTGCCGCTGTGCATGGATTTTGTTATCTGGAATTATTTCCTGCTATTCAGCCCTGTTCTCTATTCCACTCTCTTATTTCTAGCTGAAATCTCTCCCACCGCCCTGCCGTGGCACATCCTTTGTGGGGCACTGGAGCAGCACCCAGAGGAGGTGCAGGCAGGTGGGTGGGGGTACCTGAGTGCGACAGACACAGCCAGTGGCTCCCTGGGGATCTACAGGATACCTAGGCTTGCACCTTGTGGCCTCTTGGAAGGCTGACAGGATATGGGGCTGCAACACCCGAACAGGATGTCCCAGCAGCCTATGATGGGGTATTTCACTTATCACATACATTATGATACTACAGCTACACCTATTTTACATCAAGGCTGGTGTTCTCCAAGCCTGTTTGCAAAAACCAGCTGCCACCACTGACTAAACTCAAACCCAAAGTCAAGAGCTGACCAAACCGCCGGAGCAGGTCAGCCCATGCCATGTGAGCACATCAACAGCAAGAGCAGAGTTTAGTTTGCTTTTTCAACTTTGGGTTCCTGGAAGAAACAGCAAACTGCTCAGAGATTTTTCTTCCCTCCTGAGACTCTGGTATCAGGCTCTGATAAGAGCTTTCCCGGCCATTACACAAGCAGGGCTGGACATGGGAACGCAGCATGAATAAATGACTTGGAGCGAAGCATTTTGATAACTGAGTTTTTCTAGCTTTCTGGCCTCTGCAAGAGCAAAATTAATTTCACAGCACTGTCAGCAATTTCCTTTCCCTCGCCCCTAGCTTTGGGCTACCTTGAATTCCTACCCTCATGGCACAGAGAAGCTGGGGATGTGTGTGTCGAAGTGTTCCAGGCCAGGCTGGATGGGGCTTGGAGCAACCTGGTCTACTGGAAGGTGTCCCTGCCTGTGGCAGAGGAGCTGGAACTAAACGGTCTTTAAGGTCCCTTCCATAAATGAAACCATTTTGTTATTCTATGAACAGGGATCTGTTCCAAAAGCCCCCATTCTGTGCTGGCAGGAGCCACAGCTCCTGCCCCAGGCTTCTTTGGAAAATGTACCCCAGTCTCTGCTCACAAAAAGCTCATTGTACAGATGCCTCAACCCAAGAGTGCCCAGCAATGGGCTTGATGGGACGAAACAGCACTGCACATGTCCTCTCTGCCTTCTCCTGGTGGTTGTGGCTGTCCTCCCGCTCTGTGTCACCTCTTGCCAGCCCTCTGTGACATCCAGGAAGATGCTCAGAGGAGGACAAGGTTTACTTTCACCAGGCTTGGGTGTGGCTAAGAGAAAATTTCCAGGCAGGGCATCGCATTTTGGGGTTCCTTTTGTCCCTCATCCATGAGTATCCATGAGACACAGAGGGAGACAGCAAAGGGGCTGCTATCTATTTTCTGTCAATGAACAATGAATTCCCTATCCCTTTGCAAACCCTTAACTCTATTTGTGTTTCAAATCAAGGCTGATTTAAAGGAGTGCTTTTGAACAAAGAAAAGAATCTGAAAAAGCCAATTTGAGATTTAGTTTTAATCAGCTGGAGATATACACTCATGTCAGCTCTAGCAGCGAATCCTGTAATTAAACTATTCTGTCCTCAGTGTCTCAGGTGAAGGTGAATGGAAATACAGATGGACTTAGAAGTGGGTATCAGGAATGAGAGGTATGTCAGGATGCTTTCCCCTTCCCTTGGCATGCCACTTCCTTTGCTTAAAGGCTGCAGAAAAAGTGCCTTACAAGGTGATACTGAGAGTCTTCTGAGCTTAACAGGCTCTGTGCACAGCAAAAACCACCACCCAATTTCGTTTGATATGATGAGCTGGAGATATCGTGAGGCTGAAGCTGACAGTGAAGTGTGAAGATGTTTTTCCTGTCATCTAAAGGAGTCTGGCTTGTAGCAGGATATTTGGGATAGGCTTGCCTTTCCAGGGATGATTTCTAATTTCAGAAAAGCTCTGAGGCTTGTTAATTTTCAGCCACTTTAATGAGCTGTCTCATCGTCTGTAACCATTTCCAGCTCGACTAACCTCTGCAAGGGGAGAAATTAGCCTGATTTGGCTCACGTTGAACTCACAGTCAGCAGAACAACCCTTTGCACTTCCTCAGCCTAGATGCTGGCTCACTGACCACTGTGCAACATCTGACACTAAAAGGACTTGGGAGTGACCCTCTAGGCTCGGAAGGGGCAAGGGAGGCAGCACTGTTCATACTGACCTTCATGGCACAGCTCAACCTTTGTGGCTTCACACGGTGCCCTTGCTTTGCTCTGGGAAATGTGGGTGTTTCCCTTTTGGCAAGACACAGAGGCAGGAGGCTGTGAGGCCAAACACATTAAATATGGGCAAAAGTGGGAAATGGAGCCAAAAGGTGCTATGAGAAAGCTCTGTGGAGATCAGCACCAGTGGCACTCACCCATCAGCTGGATTCTCATGGTTTAGTTGAATTTAGGGCCTCGGGTTCATTCCTGAAGCTTGAAAGGGCACCCTAATGAGTGGATTCCCTGGTGCTACATAAGATGCAAGCTTGTATGAAAGCCTTTCCTTAGTTAAAAGATGATTTTTCTCCTCTTTCAGCTCACCCTTTTGGACGAAACTCATGGAGACTTAATTATCTCATCCTTCAGTCAGGCCCCTCCTCTGAACCTGCTGGGGGATTTGCTGGTTTCCAGGAGACACTCACAGAAGGCACATGCACACACAGCCACTCCCCGAGGCTCTCCTGCAGCCCTGCCAGCTCACAGCCCTGCCCTCTGCTCTCCTGACAGGCACCGTGCCCAGGCAGTCAGGCTCACATGCTGGGGGGCAGTGGGGGATAACTCAAGGGCACACATGGAGACAACCCTAAATCTGCACCCTACAAAGGTCCAGATCCTACCTGTTGCACAGCTGGTTGAGGGTGCGCAGCTAAAATATGCAGGTTGCTGGTTTCAAGCCTGCTACAGTGAGGTACATCTCTCCAGATGTGCCCAATAGCCAAAACATCTGTCAGTGACAGAACTTGGTTGGGGTCTGTGTTGACTCCTCCCAGCACTTCCAGTCCCACAACCCTGTGCCTATAGAAGGAAATTTTCTCCAAGTTCCCCCCATACCTGTGTGATTCACAGATTCGGGCAGTCCAGGACTCCTGAGGTCTCTTCCAACCTGAATTACTCTGATTGTAAACTGATTTCTTTCATATCACAGGCTTTTAATTAAATGCACATTTATGCCCATATGGACCCCATTAACTATTCATTTGTCTTCATATTTAGCCACCACCTCCAGAAAGAAAAAACAAGGAGGGGGTTGCTTCCAATCTGTCACTTTTTGGGTTTGACATCTTGCGAAGAGCTCTTGTGATGCCCTTTTCCACTAGACTGAAGCTCCCGTAGCAGGTTCACAGAGAGAAAATATCACAATCACCTGGCTATTACAAGCTCTCCTCTCTTCCATAAAACTAACCAGCTGCCAGTCTAAGAATTTCTGTGCTAAACACCATTTCTGCAATACTGTCATGCTTCTTTTCTTTCTCTTCGGCATCAACATTATTAGCCAGCTACTCTAACACATTTTGCTGCTGTTGTACTTAAGGAAAAATAAATGCACCTCATACCCCTTCATTTAGACATCAAAGGTCACTGTAGCTGTTTCTGTCACAGCCTCAACTCACATCAGGAGCTGCTCATGGCAGTTTCTTTCTACCAAACCCAGAAAACCCTGCATTTGGTGATTCACTGCCCCTTTCTGTAGGAACAATCTTATTTTTCTCCTTTGATGTTCAATTTTGCATTGGGCTGTCTTCTAACATATTTTTTTCAAATGTGCTCTGCTTGCCAAGTGATCCAGACTGCCCTGTCTGATGAATTTGTCTTCAACATTTACCGTTTCATTACCCTTTGTGCCACTGGCAGCTTCTCCCCACAGGAGCCATTAGATCTGCTTCACTTAGGGAAATACTGAGACTTAGTATTAATGCCTGAAAAATGGCACGAGGAAGAGCCCCATTTGTGGGTGACATCTTCCTGGTATTTGCCAGGTTTTAATTCACTTGCCAGGTACTTGGGGCAGTATGGACTGCTCTCACTACCTGACAGCTCACCTGCCATCAGCAGACCTGTGGGCTCCACCATTTGGCCCAGGATTGACGCTGGGCATCGACCTACTGCTGCCTAGGGAAACCCTTCTGAACATTTCTTCTACCTTCTGGATTTGAAGTAACTCCCTTAAGCAGGATTAACCTGTTTCTCCCCATATCTGGGGATTAACTGTTTCTCCCCATATCTGGAAAGCTGTTGTCTTCTTTCGCCATGCTTTGGTGGAAAGGCGAGAAGACCACTGATTCCTGGACCTCCAAGCATTTTTCATACTGCTCTTCTCATCTTTTCCTCAAATACCATATTTTCAAACCTCACCATGGTCCTTCAGTGATGGGAACCCTTATGAAAATCAAGGGAAAATGGCCACTGAGAGTTTTGGTTGCAGCAGAAGGCTTTAGGAGATGCAGTCTCCAGAGACCATCTGCCAAGAATCTGGCAGAGAGCAAGGAAAGCCCTTGGCTTCCCTGCAGGGGGAAAGACCTTTCCCAAAAGGTAGCACCTCAAAGGCAGATGACCAGGGTTTAATGGGTGCTGCAATAGCAGATGACTGGGCATTGGCAGAGTCTATCAAGGCCTTCAGGAACAGCAGTCAACATAGTGCTGAAGCACTTCATAAACCACGTCTGCCCCTGCCTTTGCCTTCTGCCAGTAAATAAAGCCTGGAGAAGATATTCCTGAGCTCAAATAGTCTGTTTGGCTCTGGGAACTCAAGTGCCTAATAGGTCACTTGATAAACAGTGGTACGGTTTAGTCAACATGGATGAGAAGATCAAATGGATGAGAAGATGGCCTATTCAGAGATAACCTATTCCTAATGAACAGTCACATCACTGTTATCTTCTAAAAATTAGAGCCTCTAGAGGCCCTTGAAATATTATATTTGGGATGCTACAGGGCTTCTGGTCATTCCTGTTTCCCGTCCGACCAACAGCACAGTGAGAACATTAAATATTCTGACTCTGACCTGGAGAATGCCCACAAATCTCACTGGACAGGGCAGAAAATAACTTGGAATCATGGTAACAGATTGCCTTGTTTAAAGACTTGTTTAAAATCAAGGAAGCCAAAGGGAAATAAATCAGCTGAGGTGCTGAAAGACACCTCACAACAGCCAAGGATCTACCAGATCAACGGGACTGCTTTGTGTAACTTCTGTGGATTAGCCTTTTCTCCTTAAATTTAAATGATTCCATTAAAAGTGGCTGCAGCTAGACACAACTGAGGTAGTCTGCTGTTTCCCCTGATTGATCACACAAATCTCTTCATTTTCAAAACCCAGCTGGAAGCTCAGCTTGAAGCCCATGTGCCTCAGGCTTCAAACGAATGGACAGCAGGGTGGGTACTAATTCCACATTACCACCACTCCATAGCAGTTCCTCCATCTGCCCATTATTGTGTGTTGAAAAACCGATAACAACACTCGTATCAGTGGGTTGGAACAGGGGTAGTTCTGTTTTGTCCCAATGGCACAGATATGGTCATCCATGGAGGATGATGCCCACTGCCTCTCCCTCCGCTGGAATCCCAACAGCCACTGACCCAGCTGTTGACCCCATCAAGAGCTGAAAAGCCTTTCCAAAAGCAGCAAACCTCTCTCCTTTCATGTATTATTAAAATTCTCGCTGGTTAATTTATTAGGGTACTTTGCACTGGGAAAAATGACCTCTTTGTTGACCCACTTAAACATCCTCCACTCCAACACAAAACAGTCAGAAGGGCGAAAGGGAGAGCTGGGAAAGTTGTGTGCAGACTGATGTCCTTTGTCTCAGCGAGACAGCTCCAGGATGGAAGTGCCGGGACTCCCTGGCACGAGAGCAAAGGGCTAGACACAAGCCTTCACAGACCAAACCACAAAGGAAACATTCAGTCCAAATGCCACATGGACACAGCCAGAGAAACAAGACTTCCCAGTCCCCCGTCCTACACAGCGCTCATCCCTCCCTGAACCTGTGGGTTTGGGAAAAAAACCTTGATTTCTCGCCCATGTTGCCTCCTCTAACAGCACAAAAGGAAAACATGATGAAGGGTGGTGGATGAACCCGTTCACACCTGGTGGGATTTGCTCATGAGGCAGCAAAGGTGCATCCTGGCCATTCTCCAAAGGTGCCCAGACCTACACTCAGACTCTCCTCGTACCTGCTCCTGTGTTTCTCCAGCAAGAGAATCACTGGATTTGTGCCACAGAAACCCCTGATTCAAACTAACTCATATGGCATGTGGAGAAGCAGGGCACCGCTGAGCAAAAGCCAATGTGACAGCGCAAACACCACTCGGCACCAAAAGTAGCCCTGCAAGTGAAACGAGCAGGATTAGCTGTCATTAAGTCTTGTTTTTCCATTAGTGTCATAAAGATAAAGCTGCTCTCCTCGCAGAAAGGCGGCCTGCAAAGTGCTCAGACTCTACAGGACTCTCAGGTTATTAGAAAGGACACAAAAGCTCCATTTGCTTTCATCACCGAGAAAGCACCTGGAAAGTGCAGTGGTGACAAAAAGACACCACAAGGTGCCTCCAGACCTGGAGCGGGGGGTTGGGATCTCCATCCTGTGCCCTGCTCATTGCCCTGACTATCACACCAGGGTCCTGCTAGGGAGTGTTCTAAAGCTCAAATGCTTTTTTGTGGCTCATTCTGACGTGATACTCTTTACCTCAAGCAAATGGACTGCCAAATAACTTTGATACAAAGCCAGTAAGGAAAGAAAAGTTTCATGAAGACTCCTAAAAAGTGCACCAAATTTCACCCCTAAAGAAATTACCTGAAGGGAGGACCTTGGAGAAGGACATGGAACATGTTAACCCCTGCTTATTCTTTGTTTTGTAAAGCTCATTTATCCTGGGTGTTAGGTGAGTTAAAATATACAGAATGGGAGTGAACAGAATAAACTGCAGCAGAAGGTTGCAAGGTTTTAATGCAAGGTTGGGTGGTAGGAGTTTGTGAGATCCGATGCTGCAGCTGCCATTAATCTGTCAAAAACCCCTGGAGAAAGGGATTTTGCCCTGTTGTGCTACGACACATGCTTTTCCAAGCATCGAATAAAGACTCAATCTCAGAAGGATGTTACAAAAAATGACTGAACTGCCATCTGCAAAAATACTTTGGGGGTGGAAAGTGGAGTTATATGATGGCTGAGGAGTAATTTTTCTGCCTGCACCCAGTCTGCAAACTGAGGTAGAAAACAGCGTGTGGGAACCTGAACCTGCAGCGAAGAGGGGTGGAAAGAGCAGTAACTGATGAGTTTTATTGCAGGATGTGTTAATCATCCCTCTAGACAAGGGACTGGGATGGGGGTGGAGGACTTGGCAGCTGGGATTTGAGATGTATTTGTAATGCTAACACACATCTGGGATCCATCCTGGAACAGGAACACTGTGTCTAGACCAGGCAGGCCAGAAGAAAATGTTCTTTGTGGCCAACCTTCATGAAGGACCTGACCTGCTGAGCCAAGTGTGGCCTTCAGAGGTGTCCCTCAAGCAGTCTGGGGTTGTGGACTACCACAGATACTTTCCAAAGAGAGCACGGAGTTTCTCCAACTGATTTGCTTAGAAGCTGTAAGGACTGTCATGCATGGACTGCCAGGGAAAAACAGGTCCGGATCTCACTGTGAGCCCTTGTCCCCAAATTCTTCAGCAGGGCAGGCTGAGATTGGTGATCTGGTAGCTCAGGTCCATGCACAGTGAAGTTGAAAGATGCTTTAGGGTGCTGCACCTCTGTCCCAGCATTGTTTAATTCATATTTTCCTGCTTATCTGACACACAGATGTGTTTTCCCCTCCAGTACAAGCCTCCATATTTCAGTGCAGTTATCTCTGGCTCACAGCAGCGAGCAGGGGACCAAGGTGTGGGCACGGGCACGCAGGCATGCCATGATCAGGGATTGCACCTACAGGTGATCAAAGAGTTACAAACTCCTTTGGAGGCATTTCATCTTTAGAAAGCAACATTAATAAAATATGGGACTTCTCTGGCTGTGCTGGAGAGTGCACGGAATACATGGATTTTCTGCCCCAACTTGCATAGGCTGCTGGGTTTGGGAATGAAAGATGGGGAGTCTACACTGGTATCTATCCGATACCTCAGATTCCTGGGTATTTCCAAGGATATGTTTTTCCAAGGATATGTTCTTGCAAGAGTCTGAGGGAAGGCAGTCCTAATTACATCACCTCCTGATGTGCAGGGGAACTCATGCTCTGCTTTCGCTGAGAACTTCCTGAACCCCCCGTGCATCCCAGCACACCCAGTCCAGCCTGGTGCCGCCCCACCACACTGCAGCAGCCCTGCTGCACATGCTTTGTGTTGACTCTTCGGATGCCCTTTGCAAGCTCAAGTGATTTCTGCAGCTGTGTAAATAGGAATGAAGCCCACTGTGGATCCCTGACCTGTCTACACGTGGCCTCCTCACCCTCCCACCAGCAAGGATGAGCAATGAAGACCCTGCTGGGTTCTCCACCCTGAGCAAACACTGGAGACCAGCTGTCCTTCACAGCAAGGGTGGGCTTCATGTGTAGCCCAGGCACTCCTGATAAGTGCTCTTGGCATCCCAGGATGCAGAAGGAAGTCCGACACCAAGCCAAGGACGCCTCCTTGCTACAGCCAGCAAAATCAAGTGAGAGATTATAACAGCAGGAGCATGGGAGAATGAAGACTCGGAAGATCTGCCAGCAAGACCAGTCTGGGCTTCGAAAGTTGTATGATTATGTCTAGAGATAGGGTTTAGTAGGGTTTTTTTCTACAGGAGAAAGCAGCCCCCACACACACAGGTGAGTTGGAAGAGAAGCTCTGATGATCCCCTTGATGCTGCAGGTTAGAGGGGTTTGAGTCTAGCAAAGGTAATTTTCAGATAGCTTCACTAGGGAGAAGACAGGAGGGATGAGCCCAAGAAAGGCCCATCAGACAGGCACCCACCAACCTCCACAAAGATTGGTCTGTATTAGCAGTGAACAGGGTGGAGCTGGGTTAACAGCTGGCCTTGATTAGCTGGGCCCTGGGTTCAGCCAAGGGGCCTTGGGGCCACCTCCTGTCTGCACTTAAGACCAGGAAGCACCTAGACCCTACGAAACCGAGTACCTCTCCCAGCTTCATATGCCACAGGGACCTGGATTCCCTATTCATCATTTGGTTTTCTTCTAGGATGGCAACCCCTGTATCACCATCAGGTTCAGGTGCCAGGATCCCAGGAAAATATCATTAAACTGCAGAAAATTCACAGAAGAACAAAGCAAACTATTATCATGGAGTCAGAGAGACTGACTTTCTGAGCTCATGTGTTTAGCTTGGCTTAACAGCAGCTTAGCAGGGGCTTGGCAACTCAACTGTCTGCAAATATTTGAAGGGTGTAAACACCAAGGACAAGAGGGAAATCACTGAGGGAGTTTTACAGAGTAGGATGAGCAAGAATGTAGGCACTCACTCACCACCATTGCTAACTGGGGCTTGGGTCTCTCCACGTAAATTTACTGAAGCTCCCTCCCCTTACAGTTGCTCTCCAGGTCTCTGTAGCACCTGCTGAGTCACAGTGGGATTCAGAGAAGCACACACAGCCCTCACATTGGGTTTTCTATCTGTGGATGCCAACGAGGAGAAGGTTCTCGGATGCTGGTGCTCACCAAGGCAAGGGCGAGTGGTATCTAACACCAAAGAGCCCTGCTCCTTGCAGGTCTTCAGGTTGCTCAACAAGCCCATTTCCCCAACTACATCCTGTTTTTCTCTTCTGTCACCACCAGATTCAAATCTAAAGCATAGGGATGAGGGCTGATTTTTAGCTGAAACCTTAGGACAGACATGGCAAGAAATGTTTTGCTAATTCATAATATTTCTGCAAATTTTTTTTTCTGTTCGGTTGGAGAAAAACATCCTTTAATTTCCCTCCAAGTTCCTGAAACAATGTATTTTAAAGATTTCATAACTATGTTTGGATTTTTCAGTTCAAAGTCACACTTACTTTCAAATTTGAAGGGTTAAAACAATAGCTCCAAATCAAAATATTTAATCTACAGTCAAAGGGAATACTTATTCATCTTTCAAGCTAACTTCACAGAACTGCCAGAGAAACCCCCCCAAAACAAGACACCATGTCTCATGTCTCATAGGGTGACTCCAAACTGTTTTGACTCCCTCCCTGTGATGCTGCTAAACCCCAGACGAGGACATATCCCAGTAGGCACAAAAAAATTGCTTACAGAAGGGAAGATTCAAATTTAGAGTGACTGCCTATCTATAAATAGCCTGCAGAACTAAAATACATTCCACTTCGGCTGGAAATGCCTTTTTGCCTCATACTCATAAACACTCCTGCCTTTTATAGTTGAAGCAAATATTTGGTTTCTATAGTTATAACACTGAGTACCCAGTGGTCTTTATTTTTAATCTGCATGGTGTTTGCATGAAAAGCAGGGCTGTGGTTTGTGGGGACCCCGGAGGAGTTTGGACCACAGGTGCATCATTAAAAATAAACCTGTGAACAACACAAAAAGTCCTCCCCAAAGTATCCAAACGCAGAGAGGTTTGCTAGTAAACAGCATTTGGCTTTTAGATGCGGCTCTAAGTGCGCTGAGAGTGAAAAAGGCCAAGGATCCGGTGACTGCTAATATAATAATGAGGCTCTGTCCTACTAATCTGATGTTCTCAAAGCACTTTGCAGGCATTAATCATCCTCCCAGCAGGGCACGGTGGGGATTGGCACTCCGAGCACGTTACAGGGCCCAGGGCGGATGGGGGAGAGCCATGTACAGCCTGAAATATTGAGGATGTCCAAGGAGGGGGTGGTCTGCATTGCTTTATGGATATATATATTCGAAAAGTCACAGCCACCTCCCTGAAACTTGTCTTCAAAGGGGCCTATTTTTCTCTCTGACAGCAATACACACCAAAGCCCTGTTATTCAGTGCTTAATAAATCAAACACCCATCCACCAGCATTACTGATGGAAGGAAAAGGAAATTAAAGGTGACCTGCTTGGCTTGGAGATCACAGGATGCTTCCCCATCCACTTATAATAATTTAAGGTGATTAAATCCTGCCTGTAAGAACTAAATAGGTTTCACTTATCTTCATGTCCCACCTCGAACAGGATCTCAGGGTGGGATATAGGGATTCCCAAGGGATGCCTGGAGATGATGGTGTAAATGCAGTGTCTCCATCCCTCCAAGCAGTGAGCTTGCACATTTGCCCGTGCCTTGTCCACGGGCAGTGCTTTCCCTGGAAAACACCTGAATTCAGCTACTTTGCAAATCCACAGCTCTTTCACTTAACACATCTGAATTTATTACCACGCTGGACATGCCAAGAGGATGATGGGGCAAGAAGGGTGAAAGGTGAACAAGCCCAGCCTCAGTTTTGGCTGGGCTGGGCTCACACTGGCCAGCCAGAGACCTCATGCTCAGGAATGAGGGCTATCTTAATGCCTCCTCCTACATTGTCTTCCATCAGGAGAAGTGACTCACTTGCTGAGGTGACTGACTTGCTGAGGTCTGCCTGGCACGCTCAGGTGCCTGTTCCTGATGGGCTGATGGATGTCCATGTGTCAGTTGTGTGAAGCTGAATCCACATGGGACAAATCCCAATTTCAGCTCTCCTACCCTGCTACAGAAAGACAAGGGAAAGCTGCATGGGGGAAAAAAGCATCTGGAATCCCAGGGATTTGCTATGAGAAGGAGAATCTTTCAAATTGCCCCAAAGGTGCAAGTTTCTGCATTACTCATCCAGTCTTGACCTCTTGTTTTACTAGGGAAAGAGAGCGTTGAATTATCCCAGACCATGAGTGTCTGCACAGTGCTGGGGGTGAAGAATGGATAACAATGAGGGTAAACAGCCACTACAAGACCCAGCTTGTGGCAAGGGGCTGAAGAGAGCCGAGCACATGCACTCATGGCAGATGAGGAGCCACTGCTCCCTCCCTTAAATTCACCAGGAATGAACATGGATGTTCCAGGTGAGATTAAAACCTTTGACCCCGTTTCCCATTAGTCACACAGTGCTCTGGGAAGAATTCAACCAGAATTTTTTACCTCAGCAGAGGGAGCTGAGACATCCCCACCACGCTGCACCCTTCCAGACCTGGCTCTTAGCTCTTGCTTATAGGCAGAACTCCTGGAAGAATTTCATTGCCCTGCTGTAGGCAGACTGCCTGCTGGCCACAGGGGGACATCTCCAAAGAAGCTGTGACAGCAGTGCATGGACCTGTTGGATGCCTAGAGCCAGGCTTTCAACTCTCAGCAGTGGCTTCTGCCTTAATTGACCAAAATTAAGGTGCCACGGAGATGCTTTCCTAAAAGGGAGAGGTAGCACCAGGTTCACCAGGGTGCTGATGTGCAGCCTGGGGCACTTGTGCTCCCCAAGCCTCTGCAGAAATGCCACCCCCTCCATGCTGGCACAGAGCTTTGAAACCCTCTGCACATTGTGATTTGCCTCAGGAGCTGATGAGGCTCCAACACTCGCTTGTTAGCATGTTGCTACCTGCAAACAGCACGTCTTTGGCTCCTTATCCCTCCCTCCTCTCCTCCACGGCATTAAAATGCCTCATGCTTGCTGGGTCACTGACTTCCAAACCTGTGGCCACTCTGCAATATTGATATTCTTGTATTTACCATCAGCCATCTCAGAGCTGCGTGGAAAAGGCCTACAGTAAATTGCTTCCGTGATTTAACTACCCCCTTGGATTCCCAATGCATTTCCAAGCAGCAGTGGGAATGCTGAGTATCACTGCATGAACCCTGTGCTGCTGCTTCAGAACCTAACCCTGAACTCCTTCTCTGACTGAGAAAACCCCAAGCTTGCATTAGCTGTAAAACCTGATGTGTTTTGGGGTGCTGGGGGGAGGATAAGATGGCTTTGTGCTTGGGCCAGTGGCCACAAGTGGCTCCAGGAATCCATGCTCCTGGCTTTGGGGGCAATTCTTACATTGTGGTGGGAGAGATTTTGCCATCTGTAGGCTCACAGGAATGCAGAGTGGTTCTAAAATGGGACACTAATCCCATTTGGGTCTACAAAGCAAGACATATGGCCAATGTTTGTGACATGCAACAAACCCCATTTCAAACCCATTTCTTGCAAAAATTGCCCTGTTCGCCTCCTATGACCTCTCACAGCACGACCCTGATTGTACAAAGCTGTCTTCTCCCACTCTGCTATGTCTCAGCACCCCTGTGTGCTCCTCAGGAAGGTCCCTACAGCAGCTCCTCCAGAGAGTCCTGAAGTTATTTGGGCAAGAAGGTGAAAATACCAATGATTACAATCATTACTTTATCACGTGGCACCATGCAGGGTATCCGGGAACCGTCTAAGGTCATACAAGAACACGTAAGAATGGCACCCCAGGAAGGATCTGTTTGTGTTTCCTATGCACAGCCTCTTCGGATGAATAAAATGTTTGTGGCTTTGCTGATCCAGGCTGGCTGAAAAGCTTGTCTGGGATGCCATGCATGAGCAAGAACTGATGGGCTTTCTTCAGAATAAGATTCTTCTGGGCTTAGCTCTGGTCAGGTCCAGCAACCACTCCCTGCATGTCCCAGTCTCTCATATGCTCAAATATTTTATGCAACTTGAAGAAATTTTAGGAAATTAATTTTCTTGGGTTTTTTGCCTTTTTCAGGAAAGGAATCATTTAACTAAAGAAGTATGAAGTGAAGCTAGGAGGATGTGACTGCTCTCGGGGAGCTCTGGGTCCTGGGATGGGGAAGGGGAGGAGCAACAGGACAGCAATGGCCTAATTAAGGGGTTGAAACAGCAGGAAGAAATGTAGGTTTTATATGGAATAAGGTGTGATTTCAACAGCCAAACCTGCTTCAGCCTGGCCCAAAACACCACTTCAGCAGAAATACAGATTTAGGGCTGGATCCTCATCTCAGACACTCAGGTTAACATACAGACAACCTCCACTGGTTTTAAGCTCTCCTGGATTTACATCTCAGAGAGGTTGCACAAACTACCACAGTCATTGAAAGCTGCAGCCCTCTGGCTTTCCTCCACGTGACACAACTTCCCTGCAATTCAACTCAGCCATAGGTGCTGAATACAAGAAAGCTGTGGCTTGACAGCAGCAATCTCCCATCTGCCAACTGGGTAAATTCCCTTGGTTTTCCACTGGAAGATCTGGGAGGTTTTGGCTTGGGGATGCTGAACACCCAACGCTTGATGCGTCTCCCCAAAGACCACCTGGGACCTGCTAGCCTGGGTTATGGCCAAAAGCCCTCCAGCCTCTTTATCCCCAAAGTGTGGCTGGTATCACATGTCCAAGGGAAAGGTGTAGAAATCCCTAAAACTTTGAAATCACTTGACTGTGGGAACAGCATCCCCCAATGCAGGCAGCACAGGACACGTACAGCATGCAGGGCTTAGCAATGCCCTAACTGCAGCTGTGGCTGATGTGGAGAAACGGATCAGATAACAATGCTCCCAGAGCTTTTTGTCTATATTTTAATGTCATTAAAAAGTGGATAATCTCCTCCTCCATAAAAGCATTGGCTTCCTCTGGGAGCCTTTTGGCTGCTGTGTTGAGCCACAGCAATCCAAAGGTTGGCTCTGTACCGAACCAGGAGATAGCAACAGAAGTTGTCACAGAAAGTGACATTTTGGCAACTCGACCTGAGATCTTCAGAGATGGGGCTGAGCTGCAGCAATAGAGCTGTCAGTAACATATTAAAATGTGGTGACCTCTCTGGCGCTGGTGTCATGCAATCCCAGCAGGAAGGACAAACAAGTTATTTTCTTTTCCTCTTGTTTTTCTCCTTTGTTATGAGTATTTTAGAAACTTAACTGCAAAATTTTTATCATTATTACCATTTGAAATGCCTACTGCAGCAGATGAATCTGGGAATCATCCTCAGCTCTTTGCCTGCCATTATTTTGCCTTTTGTGCTTCTCACCTGCCAGCTCTCTGAGGATATGAAGAGGCTGGTTATAAGAAGTGCCCTTTTGGATGAGCACCAGGCATGGCAAGGCAAGACAAGAAGAAAAACTGAATTCTTGACTTCTGCACCCAGATCTCACCTTGCTCCCCTTTCTATTGCTGGACAGCAGCAGCAGTAAGGCAAGCAGGAAGCCAGGTGCTGCCACATACTCCCACTTGCCCATGCTAGAGCGTCAACACTGTCAAAATCCCAATTATGACACTATTTCACCTGCTGGTTGCCTTCCCCGAGGCACTGCCCTACTGCTGACCCAGTTTCACAGCCCTGGTGCCTGCGGAGTCACATCCTGCTCTTGATACACAACATCCTCAGACTCTGAGGCATCCCATCTCATCCTCTTTATTTCTCACCTCTTGCCAGGCACGTGCAAGCGACCCAGGGTTTCTCCCAGCTCTTCCCTTTTGCCAACACCTCCCTCCCTCCATCCCCATTGCCTTCCATGATAGACTTCAGATATTTTTGGCACTGGGGGAAAGGAGGGGAGAGGAAGAGCCACTTCTGCTTTGTTTCAATCCATTGCCATCGAGTGAGAAGGAGAGGGCTGCAGTGGATGTGCCCTTGGGAACCGGCTGATCCATCCCCCTATCAAACCTGAGGGTCCCTGTGGAGGAGCTGTCTAGTGAGGACAGACAGCTCTTGTTGTATTTAGGAAGAGCTTCCCCTCCTGTGTTGTTGCTTTCATGCAGCAGGAAATATTTCCTTGTATGTTTTACCAAAAAAAAAGAGCATGAAACAACAAAAAATCACCTCACTTCCTGGAGTCTTCCTCTCTGCTTCACTTCTTTCTTTCCATTTTCCCTGTTTTTAGTATTTGTTTTTAGGGCATGACACTGAGCAGCTTTCACTCTGCATCCAGCTCCAGTCCTTGGATGCCAGCATGGACCTCCATTGCACTCACAGCTGCTGCATGGGAGGAATTAAATGCCCTGAGCTCCTTCCGGCACCTGGAAAACTGCTCCAGGGAGCATCCTCATGCAAGTCCTACTCCAAATGCCATTCAACATGTGGAAATATCCCACTGACTCTAGCCAGTGTTAGAACTGACCCTTGGGGCACAGCAGGAGCTCGTGCAGGCTCCTCTTCCACATCCATATGCTCCATCCGGAAACATCAATTCTCTTTCTATAGGAAGGCAGGTTATCCTGGGGCAGAGGAAATGTTTCCTCTTCCCTGCAGGATGTTTGCAGGGAGCCCAGAGTGAAGTATGTATAGAAACGTCCTGATGCAGAGATTCCAGCAAACACCTCCCAGCAAACAGCCTGGACCAATGTCAGTGCCCTTGGAGCAGATGAGAGCCAGCCCCAGGGAAACAGCCAAAGGCAAATGTAAAAACTCCATCCTACCCTTGCCAAAATCAGGTAGAGGGTTCCCTACTAACCACAGTGATCAATAAAATTGGGAGGGATCCCTATGGAGAGTTTTCCATACCTGGGACGTGCTGAATCCAGGGAGATGGTGCCCAGGTCTGGCCAGAAGGGAGTTTTTATTCTCTGCTTCCACTGAATATTCCTCTTCAGTAAGGAAAAGCAAAGTTCTAAATTTATTTTAAAAAATAATTTAAAATTTTTCTGACCCCAAAAAATTATTTATCCAGAATTTCCCACCTCAGTCTGTTAATACAATTGAGATCTCAGCCCTTCACCTAGGTTAATGCGCAATTCCTGATACGCAGCTCCTCAAGACAAGCCTCTCTTCCAGGCCCAGGTACCAGGCAGGGTACCTGGCTTCAGGGTTTGAAGACGAAACTTTTAAGAAAATCAGCCTTTAAGAAAATTTAGGAATTTGGGAATTTCAACCCCAAATGTTGTATGAGGTCACTAGCTAAATCAGAGCTTCACCCTTTTGGTATTCAAGTCACAGCCTCCAACACTGCTTGCATGAAGAGATAAAGTGGTGGCTGAGCAATAAGCTCTTTTGGATGCTGATAAACCCCCCCTTTTAATTGCTTGATGTGACTGTAATTATTTCATTTGCCCCTATTTCCCTTTCAACATGAATCCAGTCCTGTGAGATCCAGCACAGTGCAGCTCTGCTGCTCTTTCTCTCTGGTAATATTTAGGGATGAAAACCAGGGAGTCAGAGGGGTAAACAAGAGCTGTCCACACACTTCAACAAGGTTTGATACTTCAGGAAAAAGGGAGTAAACTAGATATTTCAGAAATTTTCTGCAACACAGACAAAAAATAAATGGATTTGAAAAATGTCGGGGGTTTTTTTGTCTGTAAACCATGCCTATGTCCTGTTGACCTACTGTGGGACTGAGTGGCGCATAGCTGGTTTTACCACTAATGATGGGTCAGTCCATCAAGGTTTATTTTAATTTTATGACCTTTACGAGAAAGTCTGGTGTAGCAATGATTAAAATAGCAACCGTCTCCTGTTTGTGCTGCAGTGAAACCGTCTGACATCAACACAGACACACTACCGAGATGGAAAACATCACCCTCCCCAGTTCATCACATATAAACACTGTTGGTCTAAACTCCTCAAGCCAAACAGGTGGTGGACTGACCCAGTGCTTCTGGATCCCCCACCAAATCCTGCCCATTCATGCAGGAGACCCAGCAGCATGTCTTCCCATAGGGATTTGTAGAGCAAGGATGGGGTGGATGTTTTCAGTTGTGCCAGAAGCCTCGTACACATGGTGTGCTAATTCCCTGTATCTCCAGTTTATGCTGAGCCCATCCCCAGGGCTGATCCTTGTCACTCAGACCCACCAACATGAGCAAAGCCATCCCTCCTGCACAAATGTACCAATCTCATGTGAGCATGGAGCACAGCATGCAGAAAAAAGAGTGAATGGCTGGACTGTGAGAAGGGATGGAAACTTGCTTTGCTAGCCAAAATTTCCAAAACCTTAATAATGATAATGATAAAAATAATAGTAACGATTTTCAGACCTCTGATATTCAGAAAGGACCAATCACCTCCCTAAGGAAAACCAGGTACCTCCTTGCACCAGTTTGGGATCTGCTACTTCCAACCACTGTCAGCTAAAAGCTGCAGTTACTCTGCTTGCATTTCTGCTTTTCTTATTCTTTTTTTCTGTGAAACATTTGCATAAATGAAGTTTTGTTTGTGGAAAAATTACATCACTTGGGCTGAAGGAGACTTCCTGCTTTTCTTCATCTTATTATCTCATGACTGCTGTCTCTCTGTAACATGCTCACTTCAGAATTTTGGGTTTTGCCACATTGATGAGATCAGCGGTTGAGGGGATGTGCAGGCATGGGTCTGAGGGCATGAGGGCAACACTGCCTTCTTGGCTAAACTTTTTTCTTCCCATTGCTTCCCCCCAGCCTACTGCTTTTGCAAAAACACACAAAATTAAGGGCAGAAGGTTTGAAGGGGATATTTCAAAGATCTCAGTTCAGGTCCCACCCCAAATGCCTCCCAACACAAGAAGCCATTCCTTTGACTCTGAGAACAGGTTCTGAGAACTTAAAGAAAAACGTGAGAAATCCACAACCTTCTTTCCAAAGGTATGGGCTAAAATTCCAGATTTCAAGTCCTCCCAGCTTCACACACAATCATTGGCTCTATCATGAAGACACATAGGTAGCTGGCTCAAAGGCAGATCAGCTGCTGAACTAAAGGAATTACAAAGGTAATTTGGGACACATTTCAACCTCAGAAAGGCTTTGGGTGCTTACACAGTGCTAATGATAAGATAATTTAGAAATATTTCAAACCTGACAACATAACATATCAGCTCTGGCTGCAATTTAGTGTGTGTTATCAGGTTTTTCATTGCTTTTCCCTCGCTGTGATGGATTCCAAGCTTGCCGTTATTACAGCCATTACATCCTTGATTTTAATGGGGGGTGCTTGCATCTGTCACAACGGGCTGAAAATATATTCTTTATGTCAAATAGCTCAGGAGACATTTCCTCCTTGAGTCACTGACAGGTCACCTCCCCAAACCAATTAGCTAATTGTCTCGTATCACTCCCTGAACAGCAAGAGAAATGAGTGACTTGTGAATGAACTCTGCCCATAGAAAACACTTGTTCTTCTCTCTCCCTCCCTAATTTAAATTATTTTTAAACCTTAATTTAATCTGTCAACCATTCCAACAAACAAGGCAGTGTGCCTGCCCATTCCTTGCATACTGACTCTGCCAGACCATTTTTTTTTAAATAAAGGGGCATAAAAATTAACAGTGTTTCTTTCCTAGTGTGTATATATAGACAAGTTGCTGCAGCAAAGTGGGTCATCCACAATTACTGGGTCATGCTTGGGTCCTACTCCCAAATCTGCCATTGGCTCTTTCTGGCTTCAACCTGATCCTTGAGAGCTGTCGAGGCTCTTGCATAGGGTAAGGACACACTCATGTCTTCTTTGGCTTCCATCAGCTGTGTTAGAAAGTGTTACTTGGCAGAACTTCTCCTCAGGCAAAGCCCCCTCTTGGCTGTTGGCTTCACCAGTGTACTGAGCTGTCACTCTTATTCCTCTGAGCTTGGCAAAAGTGATGCAAGTAGGGGAAAATAAAGAAAAAAAATTAATTGCTCCTCATTGCATATATCAACTGAGCTGCGTGTTGTATTTCAGAGAGGACAGAGGGGAGGTGTGGCTTCATGTACAGCAGCATGGAGAGAGGAGACCTGTTCCCCTGGCATAGACAGGGATGTGAGTGGATCAGGAGGGACACGCTGGCATCAGTACACCCATTACAGGGGCAGCCATGGGGGCAAATCTTGAATGACAAACCCCTGGTGTTGCTGAGCTCCACAAAGAAGCCCTGTGCCTGCCCAGCAACACCTCTCCTGCTGCTAGATGTTACTACAGCATTTAATTTAATTATGTTATCGGGGCTGAAATGCTCCAAGAAAACTCAAATATCTGTTGCAGTTATCGCTAAGTCATATCTCAACCTTCTAAAATCCCCTCTGATCCCATATGATTCTGCAGTAACACCCCTAAATCATCCCTGACCAACATGACAGCCCTCTGTGGGGAGATGACTGGCTCAGTCAGAGGAGGGGCTGCTTTTATTGGGATGTTAATAATGCTTCCTTTCAAAGCATCTCCTATAAGGTTTTCATACACAAACTGGTGAAGTATGTACTAGGTAACTGTACAGCGAGGTGGGTCTCACTGGGGAAAGCAAAATTTAAAACAAAACACCACCAGGAAATTAAGGATCATCTTTGTTTTTAACTGTGAGGATGGTCAAACACTGGCGCAGGTTGCTCAAAGAGGCTGTGTAGATACTCATAATCCTAAGCAATCTGCACTTGGTGACCCCACTTTCGGAAAGGGGGTTGAACGAGGTGATTTCCAGAGGTCCCTTCCAGCCTCACTGATTCTGGGCTCCAGTGGATGACTCCCTCTCTTTCATATCCTACATCTTCCTTCAAGCTGCTCGTTCCTTCTGTGCAGTTGCATCTCAAAGCTCAATACCCTCTCACCCTCCAACCTCACAGCTTCAACAGAGGAGTTGAGACCCTCGATGGGTCAGGTTTGGGAGGAACCAAATGAAAACAGCAGGTCAGGAATCAGCATGTTCCTTGTGAAAGCTGGATATCCCAAAGGTACAAGTTTAGCCTGATGCTTTGGCTCTGGCTTCTGCATAATAATAACCTGGGATAATCACGGTTTACCTGAAGCTTTGCATTACAGGGATGTGAGAAGGATACAAACAGTAAAGATCTTGATTTACTGAGGTACAACTCAAAAGGAGGTGGAAGAAATATATCTCAGACAGACAGAGATGGTTAGGACAGGAATGTGACCTGCTCATTCATTTTTCAAGCATTGCTGGACTTGAAATAAAACCTGTAGTCACCACAGCAGAAACACGCCATAGAATGACATTTTCTTTACTGGGTTTTTGAAGGGGTGGGAGGGACAATGAAATACACTGACAGACAGCAAAATATCTTAAGGTCAGGAGTAAAATGAAAGCAGTGAGAACAAATAAGGAAAAAACCAGTCCTCACAATCCTAGAAACACTCCTAACAGCGGCAGATTTTAATCCTTATTCAAGCTCCCCCCAGAAAGGTTGAACTTGGCTTCCCAACAGCATCCCGACCCCACCGGCAGTGACCCAGCTAGCCAACACTCAGGGGATGCTCATCAATCCAGCATCTGGAGGGTTAAGCACATCAGAAGAACCTGCCTCGACACATCCCTATCCACAGTCTCTTTTTTCCTTCGGAAAATGCTAAGTCACTCTTTAGCAAGAGGCCAGGCGAGAGGTTGCTTAGGAACTAAATTGCTTCTCATTCTTAGACAGTGATGCTAGCTGGCACCCAGGCTGTGTGGAGCGTTCAGAGAGGGGCGGGAGCGCTGAGAAAGCTGCAAGCAAAGGGCTGCAGGGTCATCCCAAAGACCAACATCAGCAGCAATCACTTCTCCCTGCTCCTCTAGACAGCCACCCTGGGCTCCGGCAGGAAAACCTTGGGTTTGTTCCAAAAAAGGAGCCCTAAAAGGCAAGAGAAGTCTCAATTAGAAAGGTTTTAACAATATCATAAGGGGTGGTGCACGAACTCATGCTCAGTGTGAGGGTTTCTGCTGGCACTGTGTCCAATGGGAAAAATGAGGGATGCTTCAGGAGTAACCTTTCATCCAAGATTTCAAAAATGCTTTCAAGACCCAGATGACATGCAGCACACAAGCTGTCAGCTGTGTCTCCAAGAGCTGCCCTCTTTTAGGAAAAAACACTGCTGAAGAAGATTTTCCCCTAGATGCTTTTTTAAGTTAAAAACCTTGTAGTGGAGCAGAATCACCCTGGAGGAAGCAGCCACTACGGCAGCTTCTCAAAGAGAAGTTGTGTCGATGAGGCTATCCGGTCCTCATGCCATCTGCCTGGGGGAAGCTATTTCAGGGGACTCATGTGAGTAAAGTCTGCTGAGTCAACAGTTTGGAACCAATGAAGCAACAAAAACTGCAGGAAGAAGCCAAATTGTCTTGTGTGCTCTTGGGGAGAGGACTGGTTTGATTGAGGCATGCAGGAAAACTCGGAAGTGGCAAGGTAGGGATATGAGAAGTCAAAGTCCCTTTCTCCTCCTCTGCTGAGATACTCCAGCAGCTTGTGCTGACAGCTCTATTGAAGATTTTACACCATTAGCACTTGATGTAAAACATGCCCAGCTTCCAGACTTTGTAAGATAAAAAAATCTCAGCAGTTCTCAGGGATACACAGTCTCTGGATGCCGAGGAAATGAGGTGAAGTTGAGCCAATGGATGAATTGCTGATAAGGACCTCATTGGCAGGGAGCTGCCAGAGATAAACTACTGCTCCTGCATGATTTTCTTGATGAGCACAACAGCGTTGGATGCCCATCTTCTGCTGTATTTCCCGTCCATCCATCCATCCATCCATCCATCCATCCATCCATCCATCCATCCACCCACCCACCCACCCACCCACCCACAGAGATCCATTTGAAAATCAATCTAAGCACCTTATACTCCAAGATGATATCTTGCAGCCACTGAGATTGGACTCAACCACGTCCTCTCGACTTTCATGCTAATATTCAAGTTAGTCCCTTTTACCCCTGTCTTGGTTTGATAGACAGGTGTCTGCTAAGGAAGGTGGGAACCTTCCTTAGAACAGAAAATGTGAACCCCCTTCCCTCTGAGTTATTATAACTTTGGAATCAAGGGCTCTCAGGCAAACGTATGGGAAAAGGAATAAGTTTTTTACTAGCATCTAGAATGAGGTAAACAATCAGTAACAAAAACAGTAAACAAGATAAAAAACAATAAAACCAAAAACTCGGTGGCAGATATCCCTGGGCTGCCAGGCACTTTCCCGTTTGGTGCAGTCACGGTCACGGCCAGCAGGGGCACTGCTGGGCTCCTAGACCAGCAGGGCAGGTGCAATGACTCCCGGGAAGCTGCAGATGGCGCTGTGGCGCGAGGTTGGATCTGTGTCATGCGCGTGATGGCAGACGGGCTGGAGCAGGGTGGCGTGCAGATGGACAGGGCTCAGCAGGGAGATGGAACGGCCAGGTGGGCTCACCTGAGCCAGCCAGCAGAGGAGGTGGCAGGGAACTCTGCAGTCGTGGCCGGCAGGGCACGGGGTGGTGGCAGGCAGGGCGCGGGGCGGCAGCAGGCGGGTCCCATTCTGCTGCAGCGCAGCTGGGAAACGCGCCCTCCTGGAGGGTAGAAGGGGCCGGAATCCCGTGCCCCTTTTCCCCAAAAACTCACCCACCAGGTAGAGAGAAAACCAGTGCAAAGCTGGGCTTTTTTCCTGCAATGGCAGCCAAAAAGCAGAGAGCCGCTTTTTTCCCTGCTCTCTCCCCCAAGACTTTCGAGCGAGTGAGTGTCCCGTTATCAAATCTTGCAATCTCTTGTTCCCCTGCCTGCCCAGCCAAAAGGCTTTGTCTCCTTTGTGAGTGTAGATGGCCCTTAAGTACTGGTCGTGAGTTGCCTAGCAACAGAATGGGAAAAATTCCACTTGCCCCCTTCAACCTTGAACAACCCCACATGGGCTTTGTACTCTAGGAGATGGAGTTTCCCTAACACTTAAAGAACCCAAGGACCAAGTTAGACATCTATGTTTTCTGGGAAGATCCTACACAGATGGTTCTCAGCACCATCAAAAATAATGGAGAGGATTAAATCGAAATATAATCACACTACAAAACCAAATAATTAGTTTCCAAAAGACTTGGCACTCTTGCCCCTGCATCCCTGAGTCCAGCAGACCAGCACAGGGGTCCACCTCCTGAAGGGGACAAATATTCATTGCAGGAACCACACTGACACTACACATGGATGCAGAGTCTGTCACAAGAAGGTCAGGACACCCGACCTGATCTTTTCATATGTCACTTCCTGTGCTATTTTATGGAATGTCAAGACTGTGTTCAGGATCCAGTAGAGTTTGAAATTAAACATGGTATGTCCTGCAAGCATTCATTCCCATCCTGTAGAACACAGACATGAGGAAAAGTACACACTGAAGCAAAATTATTCCCTAATGGACAAAACCACAGTTTACCAACCTAAATGAGAAAGAGGTAAACTGGTCCTCTCCCCAGTACTCCCACTACTCCCTCCTGAATTCCTGTGGACCATGGATTCACACGAGAGCATCATTTTTTACCCCAAGGTAACCCAACCACCACAGGTCAGTTTCACAGAAGGAACAAGAGAAATTGCAAAGTTCCCAGGACACAACCAGCTGGAGTAGCTATAAACCAGCTCATGGGATATCCTATCCTGGGCATGGCTCATGCACAAAAGGCCCCAGCTCTCCTCTCCCACTGTGGGTATCACAGCAGTCTTGTGGACAGAGCCACCCAGACAGAGATGTGAGTTGCGTGCCTGTAGCATGATCAAGTCGAGATGAGTCAGTTCACTATTAAATTCTCATTTAGTGTCTTTGTATCAGATCCCTGCCAGAAAACAAAATAACTGTCTAGAGAAACAGCCCAAGGAGAATTCAGCTGGCTACAGCAGGTGCTTGAAACAGTGCAATATGCCAGCTCACAAACCCTTGTCTCCATCTTTATCTGGGTCACGGATTTCTTGGCCAAGGCAGTACAGATGTCAGGGACTAGCAGATGGAACAGTGGTTCTGCATCACTACCTTCCAGAGCAGTACCCTCAGGCTCACTTCACTCAGGTCCACTACACCTTATGGAGATGTAAGCAGGAACCCTCCAGGCTCCTGGGTGGTATGAGTTTAACCTCACAAGGTGGTTTGATCACTGAATGGCCTCCATGTTATAGCAAAAAAAATAAAGCCAGAGGCAACCACTTTCCACGCTGCAAACCCTCTACCCCACACCAGGGCACTCATAATACTCCATTTTTCTTCAAAATTGCTAAATCCTGTGGTTCCCTCTTTTGCCCTGTAGTCCTTCCTAGCAGCTGTCTCAGCATGCTTGGGAGTTTCATCTAATATATTTTTACATCCCCCATCTTGCTAAGCTTCACAGCTCCTCCTTGGGATGCTTCATCTTGGGATGAGAGGGGATTTATTTCTCACCCCGTTGCCCTTGCACAAACCCAAGAAAGGGTTTAGCACAGATTTGATTTGGAGTTCAGCACCCGTGACCAGCTTCACCAAAATGTGTTGTACCATTATTTTTCTCTTCAAGAACAATTCTGCCTATCTCAGTTTACAACGAAGGGTGGAAACCATCTGCCCAGACTTCCAAACTGCTCCCCAAACAACTCCCTTCCCTCTTGCCTGCCAAAAGCAGCTCGCATCTGCAGAAGCACATTCGCTGTGCTGACAGCCAGCATACCCACCCTGCTCCCCGCAAAGGGCATGGGAAAAGGCAGTGCGGATGGCGCACAAAAATGTGCAGATGGGAACGTGGCAGGGGAAGGAGTGGGAGACTTTGACCTGTGATTTGTTTGCTCAGCATTTCATCTCTGGATGAAGCAATGTTTCATTTGGGGAGGGCAGGAGAGAGGAGCCTGTGTGCAAGAATAAATTGGGGACAGGGGGAGGGGGACAGTTCTTTGCTCCCCAGTTTTGAAGTCCAGGAGCCAACTTTTCTTGCACCTTGTCCCTTTTTGCCCCACAGTAACCAGGTCATACAGTGTGATACTGTAGCACTTTTCCTCATGCAGGGACTTCCGGGGGGGGTCATGAGAAGGGGGGATGGATTGTGATGCTGGTGACAATGGTAGTTTAAGACAGGGGTTTTACATGAGGTTTTGAAAGTTTCCCTAAGATTTTGCCACCTTTACACTCACTCAACCCAGAGTAGGCTGAGAACTTGCATCAGGTAGAAAAGATTTCCCTTTCTTCTATTATTCAGCCCTGTGTCCATCTGAAAGGCATCACCCCCACCCTCCTCACATGATTCCCAAGCTCTCAGTTATGTTTAAAAAAAAGGAAGAAAAAAATCCTGAACCACCACTCAGAAAGCAATATACTACATGGACACATGTTTTTGTGCTCACTTGAGCTAAACCTCCTCCACAATTTTTCCTTTCGCCAAATGTTTCTGAGTGGGAGCGCTGGAAAAATAAACTCCCCTGGTGCGGTGGGACACGGGCGGGTGGCCAGGCTGATCCAAGTCCCGGGGGCTCATGGCCATGGGCAAAGCCCTGGGAGCCCCTTCCTGGTCCTCTCTGCAGCACAGGCTGGGAGACATTTACCGGGAATAAGTGCCTATTGTTCCCCGTCAAGACTGAGAGGCAGTTCGGTGGGATAAAAATATAATAAAGTGGGATTTCAGCCTTCTTTTTTGTCCTCTTGGCTTTACTTTTGCTCTCAAGTCTGCATAAAGCCCTGGCATTGGTCCTTCTGCCTGCCTTGCTTTTAAACCCAGATAGGCAGCTTTGAAATGACACCTTGAGAAAATTATTATCATTATCATCTCCAGAAACAGGTCTCTCCTATTATTACTATTATTTTTCCCTTCTTTGCCTTGCAGCACTGCTCCAGCCCACAGCAGGTTGGGGGGTTTTGGGTAGCATTATGGGGAGGGTTGCAAGACTGAAGGTGGCAGGAAAGGTGTCAGGTTTGCTGGAATAAAGACCTGGGTAGTACCTGGTTTCCAGGGCACAGCTGAAGTAGTTCAAAGCAAGCATGTATCAGTAATTGCAAGGTCCAAATTGCCTCTTAAGGAGACATCATGGGCAGCTCTGTTGGGGCATGCCTGCAGCTGATGCCCATCTGGTTTCTTTGGTGCCTCTGATTTCCCATGTGGGATAAATACACCAATTTTTCCAAGGCAACGGCTTCTGTGATCCTTGCATGACATTTGTTGCACACATGCCAATTAATAATAATAAATATGCTAGCACTATTGCTGAAAGGATATACAGAGCAATAAAAAACAAACAACACTTAGGAAGGACAAGGAGAATAAAAGATGGCAAAGGAAAGCAGTAATGTGGAGTTAATGATCTGAAATCAAACAGGAGGAACTAATGGCCCCTTTTTCACAACCTAGTTAAGTGTATGAATATTGAAAACTTTCTTCAGAATCCTCCAGCAGGGAAACACACAGCAAGTCTAACAAGTGAAGAAAAAATTAGCAGCCACTTCCCCTAGGAAAACAGGGACATTGGTAGAAGCTGGTTCATAAATTGGCCACAAGGATTAAAAAAACCCTCTTATTTTCAATATCCTGCTGCAGGATGAAAGAAGGTCCTGAGCAGACTTGAAACCCCTGCATCCTCAGAGGCCAAGTTCTACTCAGGCTCAGCAGCACCTGCCCCGTCCTCTTTTCCCCAGGGCTCCCTCCCCAAGTGCCTGGGAAGGGTGATGGTCAAAGGCTCTGCAACACATGTGCACCATGGAGCCATTTCAAGCCAGATGAGGACCCCAAGCACATATTGAACTGTTTTGCTTCCAGCAGACAAGGCCTTCCCCACTGTTAAAAATAAACCCATAAAGGCTAATTCAGCGTGCCACAACAAGTGGGATGAATCCATCCAAGCGGACTGTTACTGCCTGCTGTTTCATCCTCTGTATCCCTCAGTCCTGAAGCTGGACGAGGCGCACAGTTGAGGACCAACTGCCATGTGCAGATTGTCACCCTGACCTTCCTCCAAAGCATCCGCACTTTCAATCAGTGCTTCTTACAGCTGGTTCCTTTTATTTTTATGCTGTCTGTCATTAAACAAGCCTCATTAATGCAACAGGAAAATGAGGTTCACCTCAATTTTGCTTAATGCTGCAAACCAGCAAATCTTAGATTGCACAGGAGGAGGTGAGGTCTTTGGGAGCATCCTTGGGCTGATGCTGCCCAAAGCATGTCCCAAGGAATCCCCGGGAGCAGGCAGTCTCCAGTTCATTTGGGGGAAGACAGTAAGAAATTCATTTCGTCTTAGAGCAAACATTCAAGGCAAGGTTAGATGGGGCTCTGAGCAACGTGGTGCAGCAGAAGGTGTCTCTGGCCACAGCAGGGAGTTGTACCTAGATGATGTTTAAGGTTCCTTCCAACCCATTCTGTGATTCTGTGACACCATGAAGTATTGCTCTGACATCAATACTCATCTCTTGATGATACTCCAGCACTGGAGGTAAGCGTGGTGATTTCTACACGGAGTGAAAAGACAGATAACATGAAGGCTGGTCTCTGGGAAAGTTGATGCAGAAACCAGACTCACCAGACAGAAACATGCCACTGCTGTTTGACTGGAAGCAATCAGAATCGTGGGGTCTCTGGAGGCATCTCTGCTTTCCTGGGAAGGCCAATGTTTAAAAATATAAAAAGCAGACACAGCAGTTCTGAGCTCTCCAAGACTTTCTGAGCTTTATTGGATAGTCTTCACTATGCAAATAGGACTTTCTGAACTTTTTGGGTACTTTTTGGGTACACTACATCAATAATTTTTGGCTGCAAACCTTAATAGTTACAGACCCAAATTCTAATCCTCATGGCAAAGAACAAGATTTACCACACATGATTGCAACTGTAGGTTGTGTTGGTAAAGGACCACAAGACCATCACCTTCATTTGATCAAAGGACCATTCACAGGTCACAGCAATTATAGATTTGGACTTCTAGCTTTGCTGAGGTGCGAGCTGAACTGACCCAAGAGAAATCAGCCTCATCTCCACTCCCAGCTTGTTGCAGTCATGTGGCACTTGCTAGATTTACTCTCCTGACAGCTGAGGTTTGGTTCAGTTTAGCAATATAAGCCTGATGGAGATGCACAATCTGTCCTCCACGTTATTCCCAGGCCAAGAAAATTAAGTGGAGTACCTGCTCCTCGTGATGCAGTAGGCAGCTCCAAAGAGGTTCCTGAGAGCCCACACCACCACAAACCCTGTCCATGAGCCCCATCCATTCCCATGGATGCTCACAGGACTCTCCTGACCATTTAAAATATGCTTTTTAGATTGATGTTGCACCCCCATGCAACGCCACTCAGACTCGCAGCTTCTCACACCACCCCATGCTTCACTGGCTGCTACAAAATAGCTGAAAGTATTTGAAAACAACAAGTAAGCATTTCTGATTTCACATTTTGGCACTGTGATTTAGGTCAGCCAGGAACTGAGAACTGGCCTCCAAAAGTTATCACTTGATTTATTTCAAGGAGAACAAAGGAAATCATAGAGGATGCATAGGTTATGGGGAACAGCACACTATGGGTAGAGCTGGACCAGAATCCCAATATTGCCCTGGCACTGATACTCATCTGTTGATGATATCTGTCCAGCACTGGAGGGAAGTGTGGCAAATTTTATGCAAAATGGAAAGATGGAGCAACATGAAGGCTGGTTGAGCCATTTTCAGCTTAGGTGCAAACTCACACTTGCATTCAACAGGCAATAAACGCAGTCTGCTGAGAAAAGCAAAGACAGGCTCTGTACACTGAAATGCCACCAGCAAACTCCAGCCCTGAGGCCCTTCTTGCTGCTCTTCCTTAAGCAAGTTTAAAAACAAGGACTGAATTTTAAAACCTCATTTGCTTCAGTGCTCTAGGACCTGGATTTTTACTATGAAGTGCTAGAAAAGGACAGAAAAATATAAAAATAAAATTGTTTAATAACAGCCCCCAAACCACTCAAAGTACTTGAAACTGCTGAGATAACTGTCCTGATTTCAGAGAGGATGGGCGTGGGTGGCACCTCCCAGCACAGGAGGGGACGTTTGCATTGGCAGCTGAGGCAGAAAGCCTCCACACAACCTAGGGAAAAGGAAAAATATGAAAGAAAGAAATAAAGAAAAAAAACCCACCCAGCAAATAAACAAAAGCATTCCTAATAAACTGGAAATGTCATACTACAACAGGGATCACAAGACCGAGCCCAGAAAGGTCCAAGTGGCAAGAACATGCTGTTAAAAACAGATGGGAAAAACAAGCCGGGAAAGGTTGAGACTGTGTTTCTAAACTTCTGTTCCCGACATGGCTTTTAGAGCTGGTGCTGGTGTGGCTGGGGAGACAGCGGGGTGACATACCAGCTGCCTGCATCATCCCAACAGTCCCTGTGGAAACCTTGTAAGCAGGAGGATGGGGGAAAGAGTTTTACACTAAAATTCCTAATCAACAACTTTGGAAATGTAGATTTTTTTTTTTCCAGCTTCCTAAGCGCAGGCTCACCACATGTTGAGTCAGGTTAATAATACTGCTTTTTAAAATTTTAGCCTTGGTTTTGTGGAGTCCTGCTTGGAATGGGATTTGCTCCTCACAGCATGGCTGTGTCCAGGCAGAGGTTGAGGCTGGGTTTCTGGGATGCTCTGCAGCATGGGGATGGCCATGTCAGCCTTTCTGTGCTCATCCTGCTCACATTGAGATGGACTTAGAGAGGCAGCTCCACTCAGTGCCATAAAACCTCCGTGAGCAAAACACAAGTCACGTGCTGGGAAAAGTGGGTTCTTGCTGACCACCCCCTAAAGGTTACACATTACATGAAAAGGAGAAAGGAAGGCTAAAATAAAATGGATGGATGAGGGTACCAAAACACGCAGCCAGCAGAGAGCTGTGGAGAGGAAACCTCTGCGCCTGCCACCTCTGTGCTCAGCCCATCGTCCCAAAGGCGACTAGAGATGAAGCTCCTGATGACAAACTCCTGAAATATACCAGAGGGTACCAGCTATTCCCTGAGACTTTCACAGGCCTTTCAACATAACAAAGTAACAGAAGTTCATTGTTCTGGAGGATTTTTTTAATGTAACTTCTTCCCCCACTCCTGAGCACATGAAGACAGAGCTGGAGCCAACAGAGCTCTGCATGCACAGGGACCTGTTTGGGGTCCACAATTTTCAGAAGCATTCAAGCCAAGATCTGTTATTTAGAGAAAGAGGGTCTAGCCTGGAAGATCTCAAATACTTTTGAGCTCCAGCACCTGGAAGATCTCAAAAGTATTTGTAAATATTGGGCTTTGGCTCAAGTGCCTTTTTACGCAGGAGGAGTGTGGGGGAGAACACTTTCTGAAGCACAAACCAAATGCTATTCTGAAATTTAACAAGTTCGACTGATTTCCTCTATTATTTCGCATTCCTTCATGCTTTAGGCTCCAGAAGATGCCTAAATATCCAAGTGCACAGGCTGTCAGCACAGCTTTTCCAGCCCAGCAGGAAGTAGGAGATATCTTCAGGGAGAGCCTATTTTTTGAGAGCTATCCAATTCCAAACTAAGCCTTCAAACTTTTTGTTGTTATTATTCGGATTAAGACAGCAGAGTAGCAGAGCTGAGGCATTCCCACAGCAGATCACATTGCTCACACTCCTTGTTCCCTGTGGTGGAAGAGGGGATTTCTATGGATGCAGGACGTGGCTGGAAATCCAGGGCTAATGTCCTGGGGGTTATTGAGGTCCTGAGCTGATATGTGGGCACCTTGACATTTGGATGCAGTTGCATTTAAATTTCAAAAACCAGTTCTTAATTCTGCACAACTTATCCCGTGTGAAGCCAAGATGGATGGAGAAGACTATTTTCTCTTTTACCCAAAACACTCCAAGTGAAAAACATGTATATGACAATTGAATTACAATAGCTTTGCACATTACCCAACATGTCTGTAGAATCAGCAGCCGAGAGCAGGATACCCCAGAGCCCCCCTGCTGAACAACCAGATTACACCAAATTAATTGCAACATCCAGTGTTGGAGTTTTTTCCTTTTACAACCCCTATTTTATATGTTAAAAAACATTTAATAGCCATCCCTCAGCTTATTCCTTAAGATTAATAAGTCAAAACAGAAACACTGGGGAGTATGCAATAAGAAAAAAAACATACTAAAACCCCCTTGGCTGAATTTAATTTCTATTAGAATCCTTAGTCATGATGGAAATGTATTTATAATCACAAAACTCCAGTAAATTACCTTAACAGCCTCTAGCTGTTGCACTGATGGCCGAAACAGCACAGTAAATTACTGTCTCACCATACAAAATTATACACATCACTATTACACCATGTTTTAGTCCTAGCCTCTCAAAAGCAGAGCAGATTTATTCTTATTACCCAACCAAGCTCACCCACCAGCACACACATGTGCCCTGCCACGTGTGTACTCCTGAAACAGAGTAAATCCACCGATTTTGGCACAAACGCCCCGCCCAGCACACAACAACCACTCACCTTTTCCCCCTCCTTTCCCACGTCTGACTGACTTTCCGCTCATCAGGTTTTCCTGTCTGGCAGATGGACTGAGTTTTTAAATAGGCTGAATTCGCTCCTAACCTTATCCGATGAACTTCAAGGCAAGGCATGTGCGAGTGAACCTGGCTCAGGAAACTTGGGACTTTCTCAGCACGAGGCTGCAGGGACCGAGCATGCTGGGATGCAGCTTAGAAATGGGGAGATGAAGATGAGAGTGAAGGATGTGACAGACTTGTTGCAAGCCATGAAATATTCACTTAGTCCCTGTACAATGTAATTTCCTACTTATAAAGCAGTGCCAGTAAAGATCCAATAGTCTGGCAAGCAAGCTGACAGCACAAGGGTGGAAAGGTTGGAAACCCATTGAGTGTCCAACCCCTTCTGCCAACTCTTTGCTCTGTTGGGATGTGGAAAGCTAAAATAATTTGTGTTAACAACCCATCTCAGTGTGATAATGCCAAGACCCTGGAACATTCAGGGTACGCGTACGGGTATTAGGGAGAGTTCAAAGAGCAAGGACCAAAGCTTGGGGGAAAGATGAACCCAAGCCCAGGCCACACCACTGGGCTTTGGGGACAAAAAGGATAAGGGTGGGAAAATGGAAGAAGCAGATATGATAATATCCAGGAATATATACCAACCAGAAATGAACGTCTGATTTACAACTTGAAGGGCATTTCAGTCACATTTCACATTTTCACCGCAGTCACATTTCTGATAATGCTTTGGTATTCCATTTTCCATCAGACCAGTATTTTGTTGGGTTTCTTGGTTTGGTTTGGGTTTTTTTTTTTGTCTGTTTGTTTGTTTGTTTGTTTGGGTTTTTTGTTTGTTTTGTTTTAAAATATATATAACAAGTCAAAAGTCTCCCATGCTTTGCAAAGTTTTGACCAGGCTCTTCTACACTGACAAAGGAGGGTTAAACCATGCCTAAATTACAGCTGACTCAGCAGTAATGCACACAGCAGAGGGGAACATGTAAACCCCAAACATGCCATTCTGGCTTCTCACCTTCCTCCACAATCCGAGCTACGGTTGGTTAGTGGGAGGCTCCAGGTACAAAGAAATGCAAAGAACAGGCTTTAAAAGCTCTTCTTCTTAATTATAAATGCAAATCTTGAAGCTTCTCATTCCCAAGTGGTATTCAACAAGTCAATTCTATCTGAATTTCCAAGTGTGTCAGAGCAGCAGGTCCACACTTCACCCCAATGAGCCTTAAAGACAACATTTAACAGCACTGAGCTGGTCATGGCAGACTCTTCCAAGGAGCAGGATGGACAGAAAAATCACCAACAGAACACTGTCATCAAACACCCTACTTAACTAAGAACTCATAAAAAAGCTTCATGAACATTGTCCACATTGCACAGGACAGGATTTGCTTTGCATCCCTTTTTCAGTCCCAGCCCAGAGCAATGCATGAGGCCCAAGACAAACACTCATTGTCAACTCCACTGTGAACATCTAACACACACTCCTGAGCACAGAGTCTCTTCTGAAGCACCGTCCATGACACCAACCTGTGAGATGCTCTGCCTTCTGCTGCACGTGAAGTGCCATCAGTATTAAAAAAACCCTGATGAATAAACCTTGAAGACAACCTTCTTCTCTACACGTGACTGTCTTCAAATCTCGCTCCTCGATGCACCTCCGTGTGACGGCACGTGACACATCAGCCCATCTTCATGCCAGCTGGCTGCACTGATTTGATGCTAAAAGGAGTGTATTGATTGATTCCCAGTCGAGGCCTCAGCCAACACGCTTTGCAAGTGTTTGAGACAATGGCCTGAACCCTTCAGGCCCTTCCTCCTTCAGGCTGATTTAGAAGGGAGTGTAAGGCAGCAGCTGAAAACTTGGCTTTGGGAGCAACTCTGTGGATATGGCACTGGATCTAGACAGTCTTGGAACAACGCACACCCCATTACAGATGGAAACTCTCTGAAAAGAAAAGAGGAGAGAGCCCTATCTCTTGGAAGGACCCATCCTCAACTGTTTGACTAGATGAAACCTCAAAATATCAATTTTGTTCCTTTCCAGTGTTTTCTTCATGGTATCAACTTCTAAAATTCTAGATATTCGCATTATTCATATCTCATCTACTTTGTAAGGTGCAAATTCAGAGTTGGTAGGAGGAGGCAGTTTCTCCCCCATCACACACCCACAGCAGAGGCAGAACTTGCTGAAGGATGAAGAAAAAAAAGATCTTAAAAGCTTTAACATCTGTGACCTGCTCCCCTTCTGCATTTGATGCTGAGGGGTCAGACTCATCTGGTCACCTCTCCCAAGAACAAATCTCGCCTCTCCAATAGTGGATTCCAAGATGGGATGGGACATACTCTCTTTGGTGATGTGCCAAATGATTTGAGCCACTTCCCGAAGAGGGACCCTGGAGTGCTCCCATAGGAAGCCCCATAAGGAGAAATCCGTCCCCCCTCTGCATGGCCAGCAGCCCTGAAGACTTTTATCAGGGCACTTTCTCATTCACTTTCCTTGGAAGGTGGCTGTCCTTCGCTGCTTCAGAGGCCTGTTGTGCAAAGCTTTCCCAGGCTCCTAATCACTTTCATTACCCTTCTCCAAGGACGCTGGTGTCAGGGGTCCACCCACACACACATTGCTGCAGGATAAAGTCCTGATTGCTGGCAGGAAAACTTTCTGCTCCCTGTCCTGCCTCACTCCATGCACACAGAGGGCTCAGAGAAGGACCTGAACAGATAAGGCTCAGTTAAAACCTCAACTGCCCATTTTGAAGCCTTGAGCAGGGACCAGCCTACATCATTTCTCAGCATCTCCTTCTGGTCAGAACAGCTAAAAGACCCCTGTTAGTCCCTACACCACATATCTTCTGCATCTCTTCTTTTTTTTCCTTTCATTTATATGACTTATTCCTCTCCCTCAAAGGCTTTAAGGAGCCATGATCACAGACTGCTCACTGTCTGCGTGGCTGCCCCTATGGATAACATAAGGCCATGCTGGAGGTAGCAGAGGGGCTCAGCTGCCAGCTCTGCGCCCCTCTCTCCTGCCACCCTGGCCCTGTGCCCTGACCCCCGAGACAATGAGCCCTTCTATTCCCCACAGCCCCGCTGGAAACTCCGGCCTGACGTTCCATGTGGTGGGCAGTGGGCGAGGCAGGCGGGGAAGGTGAGACAGGGGGAGAACACAAGCCTCAAGTCATCGATTCTTCTTGGGTCAAGGCAAATGTGGTTTTCCCGGGAGCTTCCTATCTGGAGGGAGCTATTTAGGAACAACACAGTGACCCAGAATCAAAGGAGCTGTGTGCAGTGTTGATGGCATGGATGCAGAGCGGCTCTTTTAGGCTGTCAATCAGCCAGATGGGCATTTACAGAGGGGCATACATGGAAGGGGCATGGAGAAAAAACGGCTCTGGGGAGACCTCACTGCGGCCTTCCAGTACTTAAAGGGAGCTTATAAAAAAGAGGCAGAGTGAGTTTTTACACAGGCAGATAGTGATAGGAAAAGGCGGAAAAGTTTTAAACTAAAAGAGGACAGATTTAGATTAGATGTTAGGAAGAAATTCTTTACTGTGAGGGAGGTGAAGCACTGAAACAGGCTGCTCAGAGAAGTTATGGATGAAGTTATACCATCCCTGGAAGTGTTCAAGGCCAAGTTGGATGAGGCTCTGAGCAACCTGAAGGTGTCCCTGTCCATGGCAGGGGCTTGGGACTAGTTCAGGTTGCTTCCAACCCAAACCAGTGTGATTCTGTGATTTATGGTTTATTATGTTTGCCCTTCCTGTGCTGGATGGCCCTCAAACACAGCACCTGCGTGGAGGCAGTGTGAGAGGGAAGGAGATCTGGAGGTGCCAACATGGCCTCTACAGGAGTGGAAAGGAAGACTTCTAAATGGAGAGGCAACTACCAAAACCCTGAGCTGAATTGCATAGCCAACCTTCCGTTTTCCATGGGGCATGGCTTCAAGCCAAGAGCATCCAGGGAGCAGTAAAACCACATATTTCCCCCTACAAATAAACATTAAAAAAAAAAAAAAAAAAGTCAAAAGATCCTTAAATAAGTATGTGGTTGAAGATCTGGAAAACAGATTGGTAGTAATGACTAATAATCCCATTAAGCATCGTTACTGACATTGTGATGAGATTAAAAAAAATGTAGACAAACAAAAGCATTACCTAGTTTAACAGCAGCACACGGCACCAAACCTACCGTGTATGTGCAACCCAGCTCTTGGAAGCTGAAAGTTTAAAAGACACCTCAGTGTCACCAGTAGAGAGGAGAGAAATGAAGGCTTACTAGTCACTTTTTGAAACAAGACATAATCCCTGGTTGGATATTATGTTAAGTGGTCAGAAAGTGGATTTAGCAAGTCAACTCGCAACTTTTGGCAGCTACAAGAAAGTCCATGGGGATGTTCTGAAGGTCAGCAGGGAACCCCCAGTGGGTGAGGCAGCAGCTGGGATCATCAGCAAAAGTTAATCACTGAAAATCTATGAAATTCAGGAGACCGCAAATCTTTGACTCAAAATGTTATTTCCGTCTTACCATATGGATGCGGGACCTGGAACTCCACCAAAGAAATGTCTAAATGCCTTCCAAAGCAAACGCCTTTGGAAAATACCAGGTTTAAATGGAATAAGATGCATAACAAGTACTGAAATGCTATTAGGACAGTATCTTCGATCCAGAAGACAGGATGGAAATAGTTTGGATGTGTCTAAAAGGCGTGGGGAAGCAAAAGAAATAATAAATAGTAATTTTAAAAAAACCAACCAGAAGATATTTCAGTCAATAGATTTTAATTTCTGTCAATAGATTATTATTTCTGTCAACAGAGAGAACAAACATACAGCATTTAAAAATTCAGAGGCCATGTGAAAAGGAGTCTGGAGTAGGCAGAGACAGAAAAGCTTTTGAAGGAACGGAAAAGAAGAAGCAATTTGAACACTTAACACAGAAATGTCTAAGAGCTGTTCTCAACTGGTCCTGCCTCAAAACCAGATTTAAACTATAAATCAAAATGTCCCATTTCTGGCCCAAGAGGCAACTTTCTACCCTGAACACACATCATTTTGGGGTGAATTCACATTTGGATGGAGAAGTTCATTTCTAGGTATTAGTGAAATGCAGACAACCAGACTGATGCAAGATTTCCCAGATCAGAACCTTGTCCAGGAAAACTGCACAAGAACTCAGAAAAAAATAGGATCCAAATATGAAAACACAAATCCAGAGATGAAATCAGCCCCCCACCCCCCCAGTCCCCCCTCCCCCAGGTTGCTGGATTTAGTCCAGATTCATTGGAGAAACAGGCATCACTGGCTATCTTACACAGCAAGAAACATATGCTTCCAGCACTCAGATTTTCCTCCTGTCCTTTAAAGGCACAGCTTGCAGGCTAAAGACAGCTCCAGGCAATTTCTTTGACCAAAGATGCTTTCTACTCATTTGCTATTATTTTTTAAAAAATTCTATTTAAACACAGCATGTCTTTAAATTGCTGTATGACTAGATATGATTGATGACGTGTACGATGGCACTGTGCGGGCTTGCATGCTGACCTTGAGGAAATCCTCTTTATGCACTGCAAGGTCGTGCCAGGCACACCTTGGTGCAAGTGTGCTTGCCTGGCAGCATGCAAATGGTCTGAATCTCTTCTTAAGGTCTCAGGTCTGGCTTTTTGGGAAACCACACACTGAATAATTGCTTTTTCTGTCACTAATCACAAATAAGAAAGAAATTGATCATAGAATTACAGAATATCCTGAGCTGGAAGAGACTCACAGGGATCACTTAAGTCCAACTCCCAGCCCAGCACTGCACAGCACCATCCCCAAAAGTGACACCATGTGCCTGAGAGCATTGTCTAAATGCTTCTTGAACTCCTGCAGAACCCCACTAATGATCAGTCGCCAGCCATGCTCTACACTGGCTCCATCTGTACAGCCTCCCACTTACACGGCCAATTTGCTGCTGTTTTAACCCATGATAACCACATGATAACCACAAAGCTGGTTTCACTTGGCAGCAAGGTGGAGAAGCTGCGCAGAATGGCAGCAAAATGTCTTTCAGCTCTACTGCTGCTCTTCAGGTGCCCTGAAGTAAATCAAAGTCTCTCTTATTTCTTCCACCTCCTGAGATACATTTTGTCACCACTGTACAGTGCTGAAAGATCCACCTGAGCATTATGATAGGAAAGTAAGACTTAAAGACTTTAAAGGAGTACTGAAAGGCCATTGATATTAAAAGCAGTAATTTCCAAACTTTTTGGATCAGCTCTTCTCAGCGAGACCCCAGATGACCTTGGCACCCTCATCATCCAAATCCCTGAGAGAAGTATTGCGTACTTCTCTGGACCAGCTGCAATCTGTTTCCATAGCTTCTCACATCCTCAGCAGCTTGCGAGCCACATGGAAGACCCTGCCTCAGGTAGAAATCATAAAGCCAGGGTGAGTTTCCAGCTGTAGGAAAGACCCTGAACACAAGTGCTGCCAAATCACTGACTTGCTCCGTGCCTCGGTTTCCCCACCAGACCAGACCTTTCAGGGCAGATGTGGTCTCCCCAAACACTCCACACATTGAGCCCCTGTTGCCTCAGATGCTACAGTAATACAGATAAATAATTTTTGTTCTGCCTTTGAGTCACTACAATACATTACGTGCTTCGGTCTGGTAAACACTATTGCATCATGTCTTGCATCTGATATTTGCCAAAAGAAGAAGGGGGAAAAAATGGTTTCAGTATCACTTCTGCTCTCTTTCAAAGAGAAACAAAGTCGGCTTCCTCACGCGCTTTCCCTAAGCATTGTTTGTCTTTCTTATGTTCAACCTCTGCTTTGCCACCATCAATCTTTTACATCCACTCTGGACTGCCAGGACCATCAGCCAGCTCTGAAGTCATGACAGATAGCTGAGGATTCATTCAAGCTGTCTTAGCAAAGCCGAAGCACCAGGAAAACACACTGGTTTCACCCACCCCCACAACACACAGGCTCCTTACCTCTGTGGGCATGTCCACCTCAATTGATGCAATGCCTCGGAACACGCACAGGTTAGTCCCAACCAAACCAGCTTGGGTTTCAGCAGCAGAAGAGCTGCCCTAGCACGGGTGTTGGCAGCAAACAAAACAGAGACCATCCACCCTCATAGGGAGCTGGGCTAAAACAGCTCTGTTGCTTCCCAGATTGGCAGCTCCATGTTGCACCATGTCACAGGGTTGTAAGAAATGTTGGGTTGGAGGCACCTCAGGAGGTCTCTTGCCCAGCCTTGCATTTGAGATCAGGTCAACTGGAATTTTCTCCAGCCAAGTCTTGAAAATCTACAAAGACAGAGACCCTGCAGCCTCTGTGGGAACCTGTTCCTCTGCACCACAACCCTCATACTGGGGGGGCTTTCCTAAGACCCAACCTGAACCTCCAAAGCTGGGTTGTGGTTGTTGCACCTTATTTTGTCACCTTCTACAATCAAGAAGAGTTTGACTCCATCATTCCCACAACCATCCTTCAAGTATCTGCATGTTACTAGATCACAACTATCATAATGACAATACATCACCACCTGACTGGTCCCAGAAAATGCTACAGCGGGCAAAGGAATGCAGCCCCACACTCAAACAAAATGACCCCAAAAGAAGGTTGTCGGGAAGAGGTCGTGTGTTTTGACTCCTCAGCAATGATGCAGCAGAAAAACAAATTGGAGAGCAGGACCTTTGTGCAGCATTGCACAAGAGAGCTGGTGTAGCAGGAGTGCTGGCAGGCACTGCCTTTGCAAGCAAAATGCACCCCCTGAGCAGCAAAACCTTCTCAGGTGGAGCAAGGATTCATCCCTCCTCTGAATCATGGGGCAGATGACAACGGCTAAAATATATGATGGTCTTTTTGAATCAAGCTGGGAGATTACATGGGAGGAGCAGGGTGCAGCAAGGCAGTTTGACAGATGGAATAAGTGCAAAGTCATGGAGTTCAGTGCTGTCAAAACTTTCTACAAAGAACTTGTCAGAGGACTTCCCTGAGTCCCATCAGGACATCCAGGTGAAATAATTGGTGCCCTTAAGCCTCCCAACTATCCCTCCCTGCATCGAGGCTCAAAATCCATAAATTCACCTAAACCAGCACTGGAAGGAACTTTTGGAGAATTTGTCAAATTTATTCCACTGCCTCAAAACAGATTCAGCTCTCTGAAGTGGAGTTTGGCCAACCTGCACTTCAGAACTGCCACGATGGAGACTCCAAGCCCATCCCAAACCATCTGTTCCACTGCTCCACTCTGGCAATCAGAGGTTAGGAAGTTTTTCCTACACTTGTTTCCCTTGCTGCAGTTCAAGCTCAGCACTTCTTGGCCTCCAACCACCAGCCATGGAGAACAGCTTACTCCCTTCCCCTTCACAGCTACCTTTCACATACTTGAGGATTATTATTTCTCCTCTCAGCCCTCTCATCCCTGAACAACCTAATTTCCTTCAGTCTTTCTGTTTTCTATATTTTTGCTCATTTTTTGGTACTTCTCTCTGCAGTGTCTGCAACTGTTTCCTATTTTTGGTAGAGGGGAGCACCCCAAATGAGGCATGGCACAGCTGAGCATGGGAGTGACCAATTCAAATTCCATTGAGAGAAGAGGGGAAAAAATGAGATAATTTTGCATAATACCCATCTTTTGCACTTTGCTGCAGAAGAAAGGGATGTTCTTTCTTCTCCCTCCTATAAAATTTCATCCCAGTCAGCACTGTGCCAAACTTCACCTGGCATTTCCACCATTTGACAGCCTATGATATCTCTGCACTAATGGTCCTACTTCAGTCCACATCCCACATTCTCATTTAAGGAGGATATTCTCACAATGCATTTTGAGATGGGATATGAAGAACCTACTTCAGGAACCAAAAGATGCCCTTCATCAAGGAGCTGCCCCTAGGAATAGGGCTGCGATCAGTAAATCAGCCCTTTAACCGCTTCTTGCTCATTCCGTCAGAGAGGAGTAGCTCTTCCAATGACCTTGATTAAACTGCTTTTGCTTGATGTAAGAACAACCATTGATGCACAGAGCCAAACCCAGATACACCAGCTGGGAGGGGAAAAAAAAAGGCCAAAAGCACTAAAGGACTGTAAAACCAGTACACGACTAGAAGCTTTTGTTTTTGTCAGAACTGCAGACGTACATCTCAGCCAGACAGAAAATATTCTGACTTCATGGGACATAAATGAGCAAGCAGAGTGCACTGATCTAATGATAGGGAGCTGAGCTCTCTACGACAGCACTTATTTTTCACAGTGCTTCCCTGCCAGACAGTCCAGCCCTGAACCCATCGTACCGGGCAGCGGGCAGACACAAAACACTGCTCTAAACCCGCATCTAACACAGGAGACAACAGACAGGCACATCCAGCGGGAGAGGACCAGGAGACAGTGAGTCAGTACAGGACCAGCACAACAAGCGCTGGTCTCGGCTCGTTGGACACACAACTAAAGCCAAGGGTTTTGTTTAGGCATAGGGGTTTTTCAAAAATTTTTTCATGTGTGTTTTAAGGAGGAGCCAGGAGAATTAAAAGATGGTTCTGTGCTTTGTGGCTGCGTACAAGGAGACCCTTTCATGCATGAAAGTCAGAAAGGCAAAAGGTAGGGACAGGCTTTTTAATAGGGCCTGTAGCAACAGGACATGGGACAATAGTTTTAAACTGAAAGAGGGCAGATTCAGACCAGATAGGAGGAAGAAATTTTTTTTTTAAATGGGGTGGTGAAACACTGGCACAGGCTGCCCAGAGAGGTGGTGGATGCTCCATCCCTGGAAATATACAAAGCCAGGCTGGATGGGGCTCTGAGGAATCTGGTCTAGTTGAAGATGTCCCTACTCATTGCCAGTGCATTGGGCCAGATGAGTTTTAAATGTCCCTTCCAGCACAAACCATTCTATGAAGGTACAAAAAGTGTTTGTCTGAAAAAAACCAATCAAGCAAGAGGAGGAGGGAGCTTGGTGTCCCAAGCAGAACAGAGGTGAAAAGAAGCATTTTGGTACCTCCATTACTTTTGACCTTCAACTGTTTGCTTAGCTTTTATTATCAATATTGCAGTAGCATTTACAGCCAAACTGCCCAGGGTCAACATGAACCCCTGTCTGCAGTTATGAGGCTGAAAAAAGGTACACTTTGTCTCAACCTTTAAGCAGTGGTCCTTTGATCCTTTGAATGTCCCCAACAGAAGAGAAACTCATGACACCAGTATTTCCCAGAGCGTTGTACAAATAGGTCCCCCAATTTCACAAAAACACAGTCCTCTGAAGTGAAACAGAGCAGGTATTGCTGTAAATGCAGATTAATGCTGCACAGAGAAGAGCCTCAGCGGTGGAGAAGAGCCCCCTTCCCCAACCACTCTGGGTGGAAGTTAGAGAGAAAATTTAGTATTTTCCTTTCTTGTCACAAATCTCCTTGAAAAATAAAAGCAAAACAAAACCAGGCTTATAAAAGCACAGCACTTCAAGGACAGCATTAGCAACACACCCATGTGCAGACACATACATTTGAAATGCACTTGTCAAAGAAAAAATAAATCTATCATCTACCCTGTGTCAATACAGCCAGAGCAGGAACTTCAAACCCCATTAGCAGCATCCTGCAGCCTGAGATTTCTCCTTTGAGGTCTCAAAGCAGAATATAAACTGAAGGTATAAGGAAAGCGGCAAAGCCAGCGATTCAGCACCTTCCCTTTTAGGCCATACAAAAGCTGGCGTAAACTGCCTTTTGTGCACAAAAACCAAAGTCCAACCATGTGGGTTTGTTGTAGATGAAGGCAGATTTTACAGGAGGAAAGCCATCACCCTCAGGCTCTGTAACAGCAAGCTGCTCTGAACTACTCTTGAGGAGAATTTGATCAACACACCGACACCCTGAATGCACACCACAGCTATTTAAATACAGTATCAATAACAATGCATTAAAAAGCAAAGGGACGGGGCACCACCAAGTGAGACACAGCCCAAGGTAAAGGCCAACACTTTAAAATCCAGCCACTGATGCAGGAAGCTGGTGCAACTGGTGTGACTGGAAGGGAAGTCCCACTGACCACAGAGCCAGGACCGCTCTAGCACAGAGATCCCCTCAAGTGACATCTGCCAAGCATTGCTTCCTGCCCAGCGGAGGCTGCGTGGGATGGCCGGGCACATCTCAGCATGGCCGCATTTCCTCTTGAGGGAATGAGGATGTTTTGAAAACATAGGTGCCTTGCAAAGCTCTTTGGGATGCATGTGGATGAAAAGCACTCCTATGCACATTGATAATTAGCGCTAACCGCCGGCGTGTCACACCCTCCATGTAGAGCATTTAGCAGATTTATTCAGCTCTTGCTGGAATGCCAGAGCACAAGCTGGATATTCAGACAGTGATGTGAGCACCCTTTCATGGGGCAGATGCTGGGGAGCTAATGATATTTGATGAGTTAAGGCCATTGGTGACCCAGGATCAGCAATTAGTTGATTTCTGCGGGAGGAAGGTGCTTTGCTCCATTAAGCTAAAAGCATCCTCCACAGTTCAGCATGCATAAAGTAATTCTGTCCACCTCCCACAAAGCCTGCCTACATTCATTAAGGCGTTGATATTTCCCACATAAACACCCGGGTTTACCTTTGTTTCACTACATTTTGAGGGATAAGGAGCAAAAGAACTGGATTCCCTAGCAGTTCCATCCCACAGCCCTGTGCCAACCTGATATTCCCTCAAAGAGCATGAAGCACACAGGGAAAGGATTGCCAAGAGTAACTGGACACACAGTCTAATGCAAAGGGATGTGGTACCACTGACGTCTACAGGGCTGAACCAATTTTGGGCACGGCTAGTAACACTATCACCAATCAGGCACACCCCTGGTCCTGCCCTAGCCTGCAATACTGAAGTACAGACATCCATCTCCCTCTCAAGGGTAGGCAGTGATGCTTCTATCAATCAGTAACAGGCACTGGGGAGACACCAGCTGCACTTGTTCTGCCTGCCATTCCTGAAAGGCACGCAGGCAAAAGCAACAGGACAAAAGAATGATCTGGCTAGTGTCCCCCCAGGAAGGGAGAGCATCCAGCTCCCTCCCAGGGCTGCGTTCCAGTCAACTGAAGCTTGGCTGAGGCTGGTCACTGGCGTCAGGGAATGGGACCCCTGACATGCTGGGGAGCGATGTGCCGAGTCACAGGACGGCAGCGCGTTTCTGAGCTCTAATGCTCGTGGCACATGGCAGGACTGTCAGGCGGAGGACATAAAGAACAGTTATTTCTTTCAATGAGTGGGGAATGTGACAGAGCTGGTATTTGGACCCTCTTTTTACAACTTCTTTGAAGTGTTTGATCTCAGCCGCTAACGACACAAAGGCTATCGAAGCACTACTGGTGCTATCTTCAAAGGGTTCGGACGTTCAATGATTAATAGGAACCGTGCGCGGGACGGGGAAGAGCGACTATTATGGGGATGTTGGGGGGGATCCAAGATACGTTAGTACCTTTACTCTTTGGGACCAAGGAATTCCCAGCCTCCCGTAAAACACACGACTTCAAAGGCGGGGGTGTGACCGTCGCAGGTCCCGGCTGAGCCCGGCCACCGCGGGGCGCAGCCAGAACGGCCCCAGCGCCGAGCGTCCGCTCCAGCCGGGGCCGTCACCGCCCACCCCAGCACCCCGGGGCAGGGCACAAGCCGGGGGGCTCGGAGATGCTCCCACCCGCCTTCCCCGAGCGCTCGTCCCCGACCGGGCAAGGGGCACCCCCGCCCTGCCGAGCCTCCGCGGCGCTGGGAGAGGCGGCGGCAGGTGCACCCGGGCTGGCGGCGGGGGAGCGGGGATGGAGGCGGCGAGGATGGACCCCGGCTTTCCCGAGGCCGGGGTAAGGATGAGATGGGGTGGGCTGAGACTTACGTATCTCCGTAACTTCTTCTCCGGCGGTGACTTTCGGAGCCAGCCCGAGCACACCACCTCCCCGCCGCTCATCGCGGCAGCCGGGCGCCGCCGGGCGCTGCCTCCCGGCGCTCAGCGCCGGCCGCGCCAGCCCATGGAGGGCGGGCGGGGGTGGGTGGGTGAGCGGATGGATGGATGGATGGATGGATGGATGGATGGATGGATGGGTGGGTGGAGGGAGGGAGGGAAAAAGGGAGGGAGGGAAAAAGGGAGGGATGGAAGGATGGATGCGGGGGGGCGGCGAGCGCCTCCCCCCGCTGCCGCGGCCGCTCGGCTGCGAGCGGGGAAGCAGGAAACTGGCTCCTTCCCGGCTCACCACGCCTCCGCCCGCCCGGCGCCCCGCCAGCCCTGTTAAAGACACAAACCCCGCGGGGAGAGGGGCTGCCCGGCCCCTCGCCGCCCGGAGGGGCTGCCGCTCGTCCCTGTCCCCCCCGCACTCATACAGTGCCTATAGAGAAACTTTATCCGTACTGCAGCAGGTGATCTCTAATAGCGCAACGTGTCCTCAATGAAAAAGTACAGCTCCCCCCAAACCTCTCCCCTGTAAGGTTTCACTACCCCAGGACCCTTCCGCTCTCTTGATGGAAAAGGTCCTTCTCAGCTCGGAAAGGCGAGGATGGCTTTAGCCCCGCTGTGCTCAGGGGCTTGTGCCTGAGATGAAGGTGCCATAGGAAAACAAAGAGGTTGAGCAAGAAATGGCCAAACACCAGTGAGACCAAAAACCCTCCTGGAGAAAAAAAAAAAAGCAATAAAAAAACCACGAGGGGAATCAATAAAAGCTTCGTATTTTATTATTGATTTTTAAGTAATGGAGCGGTGGCCACTGAAAGGGGATTTGACTGCCATTGGAGTCTCAAGCAGACAAGCCAGGTTTTGTATTACAGTGTATTATACCCTGGCTGAGATTCACTATCAACTTTCAGATCTAGAAACACTGTACATTTCAAAGCCAGATCCTCTCCTCCCCAGCTCAGGCACTAATAAAGCGTCTGTCCACAGCCCAGTGAGCTGGATTGTGTGCTAATCTTCCTTTCACTGCACCCTTTAAAGCAAAACTTGGGCATGGCACCCATAAAAGCTGAGTCCTCTTAGCCCACGCTCACTTGGAAAACACAACCCATTTGCTAGGGATGGATTTCTAAGACTTGTCTCTATACAGCAGCTCTGCCCCAAACCTGCTTGGGCACATTCAGTCATCCCTGCCTCAGCTTCCCTGCCTGTCCAACTTCTGTGGGCAGGAATGGTCCCTCCTTACGTGTTTGTGCCGTAGCTGGTGCAATAACAACTCCATGCTGGCTGGATGTGCTACTGTATGTCAAACAACAACAACCTTTCTATAACGCTGCTTGAGCAGGGATCTTGCATCACTTTAGAGCAGTAATTGCAACTTGCAGTGCCTCTGGGAGGTAGGAACAACATCTTTTTAAGATGGGGACAGCACAGTTAAGCCATATGTTATCATCTTTGTGAATGCATAAGTTAGGGGAATAACCCCTACAGAACAAGTCAGTCATTTGTTTTTTCAGTCAGTAATGTATTTTCTCAATAGCTTCGTTTTTCTGCCAGTGAAATGCAAAGGCTAAATAGGAAGGTTTTTCTACCTTCACACTACCCAAAGGAAGGGCTCAATCCTATTCCAGTGTGGGGCAATCTCTGCACAGAGAAGCTATGGTCAGATCAGCTTGCCCATTCCTGCCAGCACAGTGTGTGTGATGGGGCTGAGAGCAGGGGATGATGGAGACACCAGCTCTGTGCTGGCCTCAACCAGCATTGCCTTATTCATTACACTGGAGCCATATCAATTTACACAGCATGAGAGTGGGAGTCTCACCCACAAACTCTCCTGGGTTAGAGGCACTTTGTGCATTCGCAAAGAAAACGGTGTCCTGTCTCCTTGAGAGATCTTCCCAAAACACACAGAAATTTCAGGGAGGCCAGTGAGCTATTGATTTAGAGACTCAGTCAAGAACAGATGAGCATGATTAATACACAGGTATCGTGCAAAACTATTCCATGGTGTATGTTAATGATTCACAGGTTAGGAATTCACTCATACTGACACCAGTGCAAAGTGGTATCAGTTTGAATACCAGTTGCAGAGAACCCTGTCTGCATTTTTATGTTAACAACTTCCACCACATGGAGTTGGAACACTTCATCTGGGTGATGGATGTTTAAAGAAATGCTCCATAATTATCATTGTGTGAATTGAAATGAATTATTCTACATGTTCTGTGACAGCCCTTGCTTTATTACCCTGCTCCCTTGCTGTACTATTCCTTCTCTCTGCTCATCCCCTATTCTGGATCACATTTACTGGCTTGGTTATAAACAAGATATAATCTGAACAGTGTCCAAAACATGAAGTATCCCTGACACATGTATCTCAGATTGCTGGGACTTTTGGATGGGAAGTGGGTTGCATTTTCTGTACATTTAAATATGCTGCCATCTCAGATGTGACATAGAATCATAGAATTGTTAAAGTTGGTAAATGCTTCCAAGATCATGCAGTCCAACCATAATATTAGCTCTGTATAGAAAAACGCTTCAAACAAAGATGCTACACGTGAACGTGCCTCCCCAATTCCACTGTGGCTGTATGCAGAGTGGGAACAGTGAGTTAATTCTGGCATCAGGCTGCCAGATTACATATGATCCAATGCATGTAACATTACAACACTGTATAATGCTGGCCCTCCTTAAAGCTTTTGGCCAGGAAGATGCACAAATACTACCCTCAATGCCCCTGGGAGTTAAAGACGATGTCTGTCATGAGCACGGCTCTGATTTGGCAGCACTTGCACGTTCGTAACAGTTTTACCAACTTCAAGCTGTTCCTCCAACCGGCAGTGGAGAATGAACTCAGGCTGGCCCCAGCTGACTGCGTAAATCTCCGGAGTGTGAGCTAACAGCCAGCAGCCTTGGCGGAAAACTGTGTGAAAACCACATCCCTGTGTTGGAAAAACCTGACGAGGGAGTTATGTGAAGCCATAGAGAATCCATCTCTGCCAGCAGGAGCAACTGAAGGAGGAGCAGCAGAATTAGCAGGCATAGCAAGGGAGAAATTAAGAGATGTAAGAAATAATATTCCTTGAATAAGGGTACGGCTGAGAGAGAAACATTTTTCTAAAAAAAAGCCCTTGTGCTGTCTTTGGCGTGCTGGGGTGCATGACAAAGTGACACTTTCTCCTGCAGAAACCTCTGGGGCTTTTAATCGTAACCCTCCCTGTGGTTTCTTGTTCATATCTGAAACCGAAATCTGTGAAAAATCAGAACTTCTAAGAAAGAAACCACAATGTCGACCGCTACTCCTTCCTGTTCCAAATTTATTCAAATGAGCTGTGCCATCTGCTGGCAGACGGGAACGCTGCAGGCGGAGCAATTCCCCTCCTCGCTCCCAGTCGCTGGTGCAAGCAGCCGGGATGGATGGAGACACAGGGCATTTCCTGTGGATTAGGGACCAGCTGGCTGAAATGCTTCGGGCTACTTACCCCAGCCAGGCACAAATCCCTTGGAAATGCCCTATACTGAGGTTAATATAAACCGAAACAGGCTGGGGAAGGGGGTGGAGGCGTGGAGGGAAAAGGCTTGAAAAATCTGCTGTGCTGCTTGGTGCTCCTTGCCTGCTTTTAATTCTGAGCGAATGCTCAGTCTCCTGAGATCCACCTCCACAAAAACAGGACCTGACTTTATCTTCATGCAACAGTTCCTGCAGCAGAGCGGGATGGGAGCTGCTTTTTGATTTCATGAAGAATTTTCAAGGTTAAAAAAGAAAAAAAAATCACCTCTTTCAAGAACTCGAGTCCTTTCAAGCTTTCCACCCTACATAGAAGAGCACAGCAAGTCCCCCAGAACGACCGCAATTGAAGCCAAACCACAAGACAGTCCTTTCCTTCGTGTGACAGACAGCAGCTCCAGCAGCACTGGCTGCTTTCCATGAACAGAGGGAATAGTAGCACAAAGTGCTTTGATCAGATAATGGGACAGTTTGAAGCATCTTCAGTACAGTGTTTTGGCAAAGACAGGGGCATCAGAGCTCTGATGCTTTAATACAGGCTTGAAACAGAGAAAAGGGAGGAGATGACTTGCAGGTCAGCAGTGTTCAAGGCACACAGGCTCCCTTAGACTTGATGGTCCTACTTTGTCCTCTTTCTGTTGGAGATCCTGGCCAAAACCAGCACATTGCATCCAGAATGGATACAGACCCCTGGGCAGCACAGGAAGGGGCCTGGGGTGCTGAGCTGGACAGTGTCTGTGGATGCAGCTGGAGGACACTTCCAAACCTCACACTTGAAGATAATTAAATGTGTTTTCCTGTTCCTATTCAGTCCACACTGAAGCCCCGTCCTACTTCTCTCACCAAACTGGACAGTTAGAAATAACTGCCTGGAGCTGAGCTGGGACAGAACACTACTGATGCATTTCTCAGTTCTGGACACAGGCAGTTTCTTTGCACCTAGTGGTTCCTTCTAGAATGGATGAGTTCTTCATGCAAACTCTCCTGCCTGGATCCAGACAGATTTTGGCAGCTACCTTTACCTTTTTCCCCCCACCACTTATGCTATTTTTAACACGGAAGAGAAGGAAACTGGGAGTTTTCCCATTTTTTCCTCACCTCCTCAAAACAGAAAGCCATTATACAACTGCTTGGTGGAACGTGCACCAGGCAATGCTCCAGACACAGACACTATTCTGACATAAGCATAAAGGCCACTTCATCCTTGTTTTTCCCCAATGAGACCAGCAGCTTGGTATGGGAAGGACTCTCTCTATGGACACTATTTGGCACAATGGGGCTTTGACCGCAGCTGAACCCAGGGCAAGCAACCATAAAACAAATGATAATAAAACAGGCAGGGAGAAATCTTTGCTGGGCTCCCCTGCCTGCTTACCGACCCCAGTGTACTCTCACATCCTTAGGCATTACTTCAAGAGCAGATGGTGCTCTGTGGTAGAGCAAACGAGCAATTATCCTCCTGACACCCTGCAAGGCCTCCCCACATGCGATTGCAAGAAGTTTCTTCACCCCAAGCTAAGAGCTGTTGTCTGGCTTTTCAGCATAATTGGATGTAATCAAGTTTAATTTGGTTGGTGCAGTAACTCTGAAGACTTTTGTAACTGGATTACTGTTGGCTCAATGGTCATGTGCCATTATATCTGCTGGCCAAAACAGAAGCCAGAATAAAAACAGATGCTTTTCCCCTACTCCTCCTTCCAGTGACACCCCTCCAGGATATGAGCTTGCCCTGTACAGCCAATATAATGAACTAAAAATTCTATTAAAAGAAGGAAGTAATTGCTGTTGTATTATGTCCAGGCATCTCCTACAAAGTGTAAATTACTTAGAATATGTATCCCTACATTTGTTTACAATTGTTGATCATGCACAGCTTAGAGCTAAAACCACTGGAACACAGACCTACTATATATGTGAACTTTTAGAATTATAAATCTTATTATTCTAACTATACACATAGGGAAGCTGAGACCATGAGCAGGACTGAGTGGCTGATGAGGATGGACTCCTCCAGGTCTTATTTTCCACTGCATGCCACCATCTCAAAACAAGGAATATACAAAATGCTGTGTTTATAGCAGACGTATAGCTTTACTGCAGGTAATCTATAGGTGAGAGGGGGGCATCTGGTAAATGTAACAAAGCCAGCAGCATAAAGACCTTATTTTCAGACCCCCCCCAGTTGCTACCAGTGTTAAGTCATGGAAGAATGTGAAAGCCATCATGCTTTAGGTCAAATTCTGCAAATTCAAGAGCCTGTTGTCTTTTGTAATGCCCCTCAAATGCTGAGAGTTAAGACACACTGATACCCTCCGGACAGATATTGAGGCCAGGCAAACAAAGACTGAAATACTGCACTTCTTTAACAGTGAAAATAATCACTGGAGCAGTGCGTGGAGCTGATATGCCCTTGTGGTTTCAAAGCCTGTTAGCCCTTCTAGAGTGTATTATATTCCTGGTTAAGATGTTGATTGCATTTTAAACAGACATCTCCTAGAAGTCTAAAGTGTGAAGAGACTTTGCTGAGATCAGAGCAAAAGCTGCTCTGCAGTTGCCAGTCCCAAATGGTACACAGCAGCCACCCTCCCAGCTGAATGCTGTTAAGCTGTAGTTGCAGGCATATGCATCTCTGGTTTTGGCCAGATGGCTATTTTAAGTTTCTAATGATCTGGGAAATGAACACTTCATAATGTTCTATCTCAGAGGGTTTAGCACAAACTTTCTCCCTTTTATCCATGGCAGCACTGTTACAGATGGTATTGGATCTCAATTAGGGACTGGAGTAACACAGTGCTAAAAACACCGTATTTTAGCATGTCCTCCAAGGACGGGGCAATATAATCCTGCCTGGCAAGTCATCCATCAACTTCATTAACAAATAGGCTCATGAAATTTTTTAAATACTTGAACCTTATACTTCCTAAATCACCATGAATGGTAATAATTTATTAATGCCATTAATAATAATGGAATTCGAAAGACTCTTTGAAGACACTGTATAAAGCAGGCCCTCGGATTTGATTTGTACAGTTATTCAAGTTTTGCGGGTGGCTAAGTTCAGCCAAGTAGGTTGATATGGAGAAGCACCACCCATGCATGTTTACAGAGAGGCACCTAGAGCACACCTTTCCCAGCACTGCAGCTGCTGTGCAGAGCCCCATCTCGGCAGCTATGACGCCAGGTACGCCCTGCTGGGCCAGCCTGAAAGCACACGGTGATTTATTTATACTAAACAGCCACAGAGGTCATTTCAAGTGCTTCATAGAGATGCCATCATGTGACTCCGATCTGCCAAAAGGAGACCTCCTCAGTTACAGTGATGACAGAATCTCTGCAGTAGGTGAGTGCTCACAGCTGGATCTCCTGGAGCTGCAAACTGGCCAGTGGTTGAGCACTGAGTTCCGGTAACTTCATGCAGAAATGGGAGAAATTTGTTCTCAACTCTGACGGGGAGCCTGGAAATCGAACCCTGATCCTGACTTTTGCTTTCCTCCACAGCCTCTGGCAAGTCCCTTCATCTGTCACTGACTTGCAGCATCCCAGCTGTGTGAACAGCCCTGGCCGCACCAACACTGAGAGGTCAGTCAGCCTTTGAGTTGTTGAGTCCCATACTGAAACTTAAATGTTTACATGATTTATCAAGGCCTCCTCCCAGATCACACTGACATTTTTCTGAGCAGTCTGCATACTTTTTTTGCCAGCAACCTGTATGGTCAGTGACTTCTGAAAACACTGAACTCTGTTCTTTCAGCACAAGCATCAGTACATTAACCTGCTGAAGACAGTAAGATACACAGATACAAATGAAGAGCAAAGAGCAAGATCAAGCCTTGCAGAGAAAATTAAAAATCTACTCTGTTGGCTGTCTCAAATTATTCAGAAAAAAAATCAATTGTAAGAGTAATAAAAATAAACAGTAGGATTGCTATCTCTGAAAGGCCCTAGGACACACAGGGATAGATAAAAATCACTGAAGCACAGTCTAGGATCTCAGAAATGCCAAAAATGCATTTGAAAACAGATCAGTTGCAAACATCCCCCCTTGCTTCTGGTGTGGCAGCGCACCCAAAGGCAAACAAAGGGAAATCTCGTGGGCAGGCGCCAAGCAGGGATTTGGTTCATTTGGGTCAGTTCCATGCTTCTGCCACACATCTCCCATAACCTTGGACAAGCAGAGTATTTGCTCTGTGCCTCAATTTCCTGCAGTAAAATTGTGTCAGCAGTAAGAGCAACATGGATTCGAAAGTAATTTCATCTGTATCTCACTCACAATAGAGCCTACAATTTCTGATGTAGCTGGTACATGACTTTTAAATGGCCACCCAGTCCTGTCCCTCCCTCGCCCTTTATGTGTAAGCTTTCCCTTTACGGCATCTTTTCTGTACACCTTGTGCAGCAGACGCTGTGGCACAGCAGCCATAAAACAACGGGAGCCGTAATTTCTTTGAACTCTGGGTCAAACTTGTTGTTAGCCAAGTCTGTAAGAGCCCGTATAGTAAATTACATATGTCTCTTTATCAGTAGGGTCATAAAATAAAACTTTACAACCCTTCTGAAGGTCACGGCTCTGCAAGAAACAGTAAGACAAAACAATAAATTCACCCCCGAGACCACCATTTTTGTGACTTCGGCAGCTTTGGTTAGATCTGAGGAAATTAGAACTCTGTCAATCTCTATACAAAGTCTTTCTTATTTCTCCTTTGGACCCATCTCCCAGTTCTCCCCAAGTGTAAGGTAAAGGCTAAAACAACAGTCGTAATGGCTGTTATTGGTTTCAACAACAGCAAAGTCACATTTATCTCTATACACACATTTATTGGAAACAATGACAAAAGTGTTTCCTGGCAGATTAGTCCCCTTCACCCCCTGAAGAAAAACACATCTATAAGCTATTCCCAAAACAATCAATATTAGTCCAGCAAGCAAAACTGTACATTACGTTTCCCATCAAAGTCTTGGCATTGCCTCAAAGAAGTGATGCTTTATAAATTACAACTACTACCAAATAAACTGCTGAGCTGGGCACCTTGCTGCTTTTCCCTCAGGTCTGGGGGCCTGAATGCAGGTAATTTGGCTAAAATCCCTGTGCTGGTCTATTGACTTTTAAACAGTTGGCCCAGTGATGTATCTTTTTGTCTCTGCTTGTACAGAAGGTAGTACAACAGTCCAGGATCTGAACACTGCCACAGTATCACAACATAAATCATAAGGGTGAGAACAGCAATCTCTACTCCTAGCTTCAGAGTGTGCATTTGCTCTCCTGTGGATTTAAAAATTAGAAGACTGAAACATGGTGTTAGTTCTGCAGGTATTATTTTTTCAATTAAAAATAGAGTACTTTGGGATACTTTGATGTTACACATTAAAAAATTAAGTGAAGGGATTATCTGATATTCTTGAAGTGAAAAAAACAGACATTTTCCTCTAAACACTCTTCTGAGAGGCTGGCATTTGGTTATGCAAAGTTTATGGTGTAGCTCTTTTATCTCCCATCACTCTGTTCTAATGTTGCAAAGCTACAGACGCACAGTAATCAATGACACTCATTCTTTCCTCTGAAGCTCAAAGTGAGGACAAACTTGAAAAGAGGCAAACACGGACTGCCGAGGAACTGAAACTTCTACAAATACTTACCAAAATGATGCTAGCAGAGACAGTGCAGGTCACCTGGGCTTGAGAGCTGACTGCTTATGGCACTGAAAACCCCCCAGTGTCAGCTACTGCGCTGCATGATCAGCCTAAGAGATGATTCCTGTGTGCAAAAAATAACAGCTTTTTATTTGAACAAGTGTCAGAGTTTTTATCTGACTTTAGGCACTGTCACAGTGCAGACTCTAAGAGTAAGACGTAGCAAGGAAAGCTGCTTAAATTAAGAAAATCTTGGTGCATTTTCCTGCCTACATGTCCAACAGAAATGAACTCCCTGTCCTCCAGATTAACTTCCGTTTCATTCTAGACAGGGAGATTCAAAGGAAATACATGACATTCCACATGGAAATCCCAGAAAAAACATGTTGCATTCCTTGGCAATACCAGTCCATGTTATATATACATAGCACGAGGTGAACAATGCCAGCCTGGAAGGAAACAGTGGCTCCCACCCTTGCTGGTTGCCCATAAATCAAATTTCTCACAAGAATGCCAATCTCAGTACTAACCCCGAGCAGTATCATAACACACAGGGCCTCAGCCTCTTCTCTCTCTCACCACTAGCAAAACCAGCACATGTTGAAATCTGTTACCAAAACTAGACAACCCTTCCTTCCCCTTCTGAGCCATCTGGTTACCTCTGTTGGGACAACCCTGCTCAGCTCCTGCTTCATCTGCCAAATTACCGAGGGTAGTTTTCTGATGAGCTTTCAGACCCACGGGCAATGTCCCCTTAGCTCACTGGGTACCCAGCTCAGCAAGCACCTTTGAATGAACGAGGACATGTAGGAGACTGGGGAGGCTGCTCCTCATGGACACCTAACTGGAAACACAAAAACCCACTCATGGTGCATCCTTGTTACTTCTTTCTTATCTTCATCTGCCTCTCTACAAATCAAAGGTTCAACCTTTACCTTCAGTACTGCAACAACCTCTGAAAAGGGCAAAGAAGGAAAGGTGGATTAGACCAGTTCTTTGTTCTTGCAGTGTCACCCTGACAGCCACTCTGCAAACCTGTTTGAAGCAGTTGTGTCCTTCCCTGTGACTCATGCCACATTAACCTAGAACTTTTTGGCACCTTCCATTGTATCCTTTTTTACATCTTGTTTTTCACCTGTCACTGTTTAGCCCCGCCTTGCCCATCAGGCCTACCATCTCACAGCAGGATCAACAACCTCCCACCAATACCAAAACCAACACCAGCAGCCCAGAGCTGCTGTTGGGGATGGACAGCAGAGTGGACAGGAGATGTTCTGCCATCCCCCCACCCTGTTCTCAAAAGATGGGCTTCCAGTTCAGGCATTCTCATTTACAGTGACTGTGACAGAATCCATGACTAAGGATCTCAATAAGGACACCTGCTCATTGCAAGTTATTTCAGGAACATGCTATGGATGGGGCTGTTTAGCAGCTGTACTCTTTCCACATCTTTCTGCAGAGAGAAGTAATTCCAAAACATAAAGGCTGGCAATAACACTTATGAAAACATACTAAAGGAGAGGTGGACCAAATGCAGGAAGATGCTTGGGTGTCTGATGTAGGAACTTCTTAGTGGTTTCAGAGGGAAGACAGGTGCTTGAACCGTTTTGTGGAACCAGACTTGCCAACTCAGGGCCGTACTGGGAAATGCAAACCAGCAAACACACAATTAACACCTGCCTAATCAAGCGGATGAAGGAGACATGAGAAAGTCTTGATATGCAGAAGATGTCTCAGTGCATGCAAGAAACCCCCAAAGTAATGACCTCATGGTGATGTTGCTTGTGTGATCCTTACAGGTAAAAACCCCAGCCAGGGAGCACCCGAGACATGGCAGGTGCCACATGACATAAACAGGTATTTTTAGATACTGCAGGTGCAGTACTACACAGCCTTACCATGGAGAACTGTGACTGCAGTATTACCAGTGCAATGCTAGTTGATGACTCTTTTTTAATCTCTTCCATCTGCTTGGAAGCGCTGTTCTGCATCCACTTCACCCAGTGTGTACCAATTTACACAGGGTTCATCAGCAATAAGGCCACTACCTAGCTTTCTCTCTTTATATACATTGTTTATACTCCAGCCTTAGCGGGCTCCAGAGTAGCAAGCACTACGCAGATGACCATTTCCTGGATTGTGCTAATTTGGAAGGGAAGAAGGATGCTGGAAACCCTCAGTTCAAGTCCCAAATAAATCACTGGTTTCCAGTTGCCTTAGGCAAGTCACTTGGTCTTCCCATAATACTGTCTTCAAAACAGAAAGGAGTATTTCTTTATCTGGCAGAGAAGCTGAGAGCATAAACCCATTAAAGATTGCCAAGGAGTTCAGATCCTATAGTGATAAGCAATTACTTAATACATAGTAATGCTTGGGAGCATATGTTGATTATTTTGCAATATATACAAAACTGCTTGGTCTGATGAGCACATGAGATTTTCTCAATAACAACAACAGAAGAGCAAAGCAACAACAAAATCCCACCATGAACTGCAAGTTGTCTTTGGAGAGATGGATGAATGATCTCTCATCTAACTGAACATTTCTGTCTGCTATGAATGTATCTCTCTTGGGGACAGAAAACAGATACCTTCTGCAGAAGTTGTGCAACTAATTTGGTTGTAAAGAAAATGAAACCTCTACCAAAGACACTGAAGGAAACTCCCTGATGCTGAGAGCTACAGTTTTATAACAGAAGAAGAAACCATACAGAGTTATAAAACAACCCAGTGAACATCTTTATTGACGATTCACAAAATAAAATATCATTCCCCAAACTCCCTCCAGCAGTTCCAATAAGACATTGTTCCTTGCTAGGTTTGGCTGATTTTTCCAAAGTAAACAGTATTTGCTTTTAACTTGGAGTGAGGAGAATCGTGCTTCACAGTAGCCATTTTGTAAGAGCAAGTGCATCACAGCCATGACAATATTTTGGGTCACACTTCCTTATTAATATTTCACATAAAACCCCCAGCTACCTTCCAACAACACTTGTTCAGTACTTCCATGGCTTGTACTAGTCTCATGAGAATCGTAACCCTTTAGTTAAGTGGGATTTATTAATATTCCTGAAGTGCACTGAAGACGCAAGCTGCTATAAAATTAACTGCCAGTGTCCTTCCATAATCTCACCAGAACATATATTATTTTCAATAACCCAGTATTAAATTGACCAAATGTTTCATTGATATAGAAATTATCTTGATTTCCCATTAAAACACACTCAGTCATATCCTGGTATGTTATATACACAGTTACACCAGCGGTTTTTGCCATGTGAGCCAACTGCTGAGCTACAGGAGACAGGAATGAGAAAACCTGGGGAAAGGAATAACATCTTTGATATTGTCAACTCCCAGGATGTACTGCAGGTAGCGTTCAAACCCCATTCCGAAGCCTCCGTGGGGAACTGATCCAAATTTTCGGAGGTCTAGATACCTGTAATTTAAACAGACAGTTACATTTGCAGCATGGTTATGCTGATGTCATCAGAGCAAGCTTTTTATCTAGGGTTTTGCTTTCCATCTCAATTACTGCTCTTTGACCCTAACCACTGTGATTTTTGCCAGTGCAGCCGCTGTTGGTCAGGGGTGTGAAGAAGCAGAATTGTATTGCAGAAACCCCAAGTTTAAACCCATTTAAACCACCATAGTTATGCTTTGCCAGTACACTACAGCGTGTTTTGTTTAGGAGCAAGAACTTATCTGGGTACAAAAAACAGCTTTAACATCATAGCTCTGCTCATACTGAAAACACCTTTGTAGTTTCAGTACCTAAACTATTCCTAGCAGAGGCACAAACCCACATTCCTACAGAATCACAAAACACTTCCACTATTGGAGATGAAACTGTCTGCTTGGGCTTGTCTAGCCCTTGCCACGCTGGTGTGGAAATCTGCCCTGCAAGTTCTTTCATTTTCTGTTTGCTTTTCAATAGCCTAAGTAATTTCATTTCCAGTAATTTCTTCAGAAGCTTAAATAGGTCTTGCTGTCTGTCTGCTCAATATTCCTTCATGGTTTTTTTTTTCTTTTAAGCTAATGATGATGTCTTTTTCTACTTTTCCCCCAATCACTCTTACAGACTGATTCATTATTTCCATAGTACGCCAGTAAAAAAACTTGAACATATCTTCTCTAAAAATGAGATCTGGAACAAGACATTTTATTTTGCAGAACAGTACCTGTTGTGCACAGAAGACTCAAAAAATGTTTGGAGGCAGATACTCCAAGTACATGGGTGTCAACCAGATTATGATGGCTCTTCTATAGTTACCCACTTCCCAGCTGGACTGTGGCTGATGTGATACTGTATTTGCAGCTATAAATTGTCACCAATGGTTTTATTTTAATAGCAGTGAAAAACATCTCAGTGGTTCTATTGATTTATGGGGCCACTTCTGATCTTGCTGAGGGCACAAAGTTATTCTTCTTTATATGAAAGCACGAGTAGGGGATTGAGTGACTCCAGACGTATTACTTGCTTCTAATCTTGGTATATGAATATTTCATCATCCCAGTTAAAAAAAAAATCAAGTGCACTTAAATACAAATGCATATGTTTTACTACTTACACAGTGAAGTGGGGGGGGAAACACTGTGAAAGAAATTAGGATTGGATTGATTGCAATAAATGGCTTCCCAAATATTATATACTGTTAATGAACTGCATGGACATCAGAACTTTCTTGGCTTGAAGACTGTATTTTAACAGTGAAGACAAAGAAATGCCATGATCACCCTTACTTGCAAAATAAAAGTACTTTCCCACAAATCCTACAGCTGCAACATGGCCCTGGAACTCAGTTTGACAGTATGCCTTTCATACCATGAAATACTATTTTTCCTTACAACTCATCAACAGTAGTTAAAATTTGGGAAACCATTTATTACACTCAATCTAATATTCAGGTTTTTTCTTCCCCAGTGTTTTTCCCCTCCCCTCCACTGCCCAAATAGCAAAAAAAAAAAAAAAAAAAGCAGAGCATACTTCTTCCTAGTAGCACTGACTGACACACAAAGTGCAGTTGGGCAAGTTGAACAGCAGGCTCAGGAGTGGGACATTTTTCCTGATGATTGGGACCCACATGCTCTTCTCTCTGTGCTGCTGGGTTAGCTTGGCTCAACAAGGCTTGGTGATTTCACCCCACACCTTGTGATGAGGATTATGCTTGGGATATGAACACATAGGCTGTGCAACAGCAGGGTGGTCTTCATCTCTATGCACTTCACACAGACGGCATTAAGAACTTGTGTCTCTGCAAATACCCTGGAACTGCTCCTGGGGACCTCTACTGTACAGCTTCACAAGGCTTTGCAAGGAAGGTGATGGGCAGACCTGATGCTGAGGGTGGTGACTTGGGAAATAGGAAAATAAATGTGAGGGATATGGGTGCTGGCCGTGGCAGATCAGTCTGACCCAGCTCAGGAGCTCTGAGCAGAACTGGCAAACCAGCTGGTAACTGCTTTAGCTGTAACTAGGAATGTAAGTAACAGCACAAACATTTCTGATGATGTCTATAAGTGCATCAGACTGTGCAAAGGCAGCTGAGACTAAGCTGAGCATCTTCTCTCCCCTTTTGCTGGCAACAGCTTATAAAGTCATTGTAGGAGAAGATGAAATAACTCATCTTCTTCCAGATGAACAATAATAATAAATTCTACCCTTGCTTATCCAGGACTTTGATCTGTAGATCTCAAAGCACTTTGAGAAGCCATTTTGGCAAAAGGAGCGAAGCAAAACCCATCAAAGTTAATGGAAAAAGTCCATTGAATTAAATGTGCTGAGGATCAAGACTGTGAATCCTTTCTGATGACTGTGCTTAGAAGAAGCAGAAGAATTGAGAAATTTTCCATTCTTCACAGATGAAAGAAAAAGTAACTGCCTGCAGATGAAGAGAAAAATCCCTTTAGGCTAGAAAATGCTCCCTGAGGTTTTCCTTCATTCAATAGCCTACAGAGATTGGACGTTTCTCACCTCAAAAAGAGTCGTGAACTAGTCTAGCTGTTTTCGCTAGTAGCTCATACTTAAGAGGAGAGCTGAGCACTCCACTGGCAACTGGTGGACTGTGCAGCATTATTCCATAGGGGAAATAAGTTTCTGTGACCCCAGCTAGCCCTGGTGCTCCTGTTCTGGACCTGAGGACTGGTAGGCCTTCAGAGATTTGAATCATACTGAAGCGTATGTTGCAACAACGTCCCCCAGCAATGAATTCCAGGAGCTCATTATGTGCCATGTTAGAAGACCTTTTCCATTCATCCTTTTAAAGATCTATATTCTTTTATCATCATCATGAGCTCCCTGTGTTGCACAGCAAGACACTATGAAGAGCAATGCTCTCCTAGTGACCATTCATAAACAGAATGTGTTCTTTCAGTCTCTTTTCAAAACAAATATAATCTCAATCTTTTATGAAATCCCCTTGCTATACTAAAGCTTCTGTGGCCAGTTTGAAAAAAGTAAGGCTGAAAGAATAAAGATATTATAGTCCATGAAACTGGATATTCTACTGGGGAGGGAGGGGGTCGTAAGAAAAAAATTCCCTGAATTTCTGCCTGCCTCCATCTGGCCCAGAAGAGCACTTCGGTTTCTTCCCAAAAGAGGAGTAATAGGACCAGGTGGCTGCCAAGGACAGTGATGGGTTACCTGTTTTCCCTGGCCTCTGAAGAAGCTTAAAGGGTGAAGGGAGTGTAGCCACTGCCCATGGGCTGCAAGTGGTTCACCTGTGCTGCTTTTCCCTGAGCCTAACTCCCCCTTTTTACCTTGCCGCGCAGGGACCCAACAGAACATTCTGACATTCAAGCGCCAAAGAATAACAGAAATTAAAGAGTTCAGCATAGCTCAATCCTCCTCATCCAGGGCAGGAGCAGGGCCGAAACAACACAGTAACATCCACTTGAAGACAGCAGACAACACCTGCTCTGCTACTGTGTACTTTCACCACTGTTACACCAGAAGATCAAAAAGGCACCTGGACTGTAACGGGTTCAGTACGAGATAATCTTCTCCTCTGATGCTCATGGTGATAATCAGAGTAAGGAAAGTGGTGCCCTACATGAAGGAATACTGTCTGGAATGCTGCTCACGCTGATGGTTGTGGGAATGTGCTGTTCATTACAAAGTACCTGCTTTGTTACTTTTAAGATGGCACCTGGAGGCTGCAAACAGGATCAAGCCCCCTGTTTACAAGGCAATATACTTAATATTCCCTGATCACAGACAAATCAAGTGAATTCCCAGAGTACCCTCATTCACATGACTTTCCCACCTCATTTCCACAGACCTCTCAGTTTGGCCAAGATCATCATCTACAGTTCCGAGCTATTTTCTATCTACAATTCAATGGAAAAAGTGTAAAAATAAGATAAAATAACTAGAAAAATCAAGCCAAATACTACTCCAACTCATATTCTGTATGGAAAGAAACCTGCACAACAGAAAAGATGTAGTGAACTGAAGAAGATTCGTGGAGTTTAATCATGTCACTTTATCTACTTTTTTGAAAGACTTCCTAAAAGGCAGGAATGGTAAGAAGCAGAGCAGTATTTCAGGTCATCAGCTGCCTCTGCCCTACAATTCTCCCACAAACAAAGCAATCCTGAAACTCACAGAAACAATCAGACCCCACAATATCCTCTTGCTTAGTGGGGGGAAGAAAACAGGTAGAATCAGAGATGTGGCAATGGCTAAAGGACTTCAAAAGGGATCACATTCAAAAGTCAGCAAATATTATATTTAAAAAGGAATGACTCAGCTGTTCTTCCAGGAGTTTGTGAGCCAGCTTTGGCGACTCAATTCAATCACTAAATTGGAGGAGATTAATTTTAGTCTCTCCTACCACCTCCACTGAAAAGATGGATGCTGGCAAACCACCTACCTGTATTCTGGCAGATTTTGGACTGCAGTCCAGAAGCATCCAGAATTACTACTACCCTGCACATTCCTGTGACACCAGACCCTGCTGTGGCAGGGGGTAACAACAGATTTAATCTTCTCCAGGAAGTTACATTGTCTGTGATGGAGTGGAGGGAATAAAGGAGGAAAGAGTCCCCGAAACAAGATTACAACAGGAAGAGTTTCCAGAATGTGATTGCTATATATCATATGAAAATGCAAACAGGTGACAGGCAATGTCCTAATATTCTTTTGAGGGAAGCGTGAGGCAGGGCTGTTCTGTCTCAGTAGTGCTGGAAGGCTCTGCCACTGAACACCAGACTTCCTCGGGCTGTATCTCAGCATCTAACCACACAACTTATCACCCTTGTTCAGCATAATCCTTCCCTCAGATAAAGGGATAATGGTGCATTCAGGCCCACAAATACAACATCAAAGGAAGAAATTAAATTCACCCTGTTTGCACATGGACGATGTAAAGATCTGCCATGCACTAGGCTGTTCCTCAGTGATTTCATATTGTGGGAAGAGGAGAGTGAAGAATCTATACTTTGCTTTTTTTCAAGGCAGCCTTCCTAATGATCAATCCAAATACTGCAGGATATTTGAATATACTCTTCTAAATTTAAAATTCTCTGCACTAGAACTCTCTCAGTAGCTATGATGAAGTACGTACAAAGAAACACTTGTCAAGGGGAACACTAAGAACCTTCTGTCGTTTTAATAGGTTAAACTGTTAATTCAAAGGTTGATCTGTCTCCTTAGGAGGACAGTCTTAAGTGCTTTAACTGCTTTGGTAGGGAAGATTTTTCTACCCAATTGCCCTGTCAGTTGCAAAGGGAGGTATTCACAGAGCTGTTAAAGGTCACAAATTGTTTGTGGTTCTGTAACCTGTTTATCTCGTGCATGGTGGTCAGAATCTACTCAACTTCCAACACAGCCTAATGATTTAATATCGAAAATCATTATGAGTGGTAAATTAATCTGCCTCATGCAATCCTGAGAGGAATGACCTGTGCCATGAGTGGACAAATTGAAAGCATAAACGAAGTAGCATTAGATTAAACTTTGTTTAAATTAACTGGCTATTTCATTTAGATTGGCAGTGATGGCAGGGCAACAGGACCAAGAAATGTTCCCTCAAGAACAGAACCAAAATTAAACAAAACAAAAAACCCCCCAGTTGCTTAAATAGTCTCAAAAGAAGAAATAGACCTTGCAGAACAAGGTAGCATCTTACCATTGATAGGCATCTGTGAGTCCTAATCTGTGAAACAAATAGAAAACCCCTTGTAAGTAAAGGAGCAGAGTTGATCTGCACAAGCAGCACTTGCCTAGAAGAGGATGCTACAAGAAAAGGGAAAGTCTGGTGAACTATTGTATGAAGCATGCATAAGGAGACAAGAATCTTGTTTTTTCTAAGGTTATGCTGGTTCTGCAGGAAATAGAATCTGAAGGCCTAAACGAAGTATTTGGGCTCAATAAAATCAGATCCTGAGGACTCAAATTTGAGAAAAACATGTGAAAGGAGGTGTGACTTACTGAAGACACACCCCTTTTGTAGCTAGAACTGCCTTCTATGGCTTTCCTGACAAACAAGAAAGTCTGGCTTCAGACTTCACATGGACCCTCCTCCTCCTGAGGACTGTGAGCTCAGATAATGGCAAAAAAATTTTGACTGAAAAAGTGCAGCAGGCAACATTGTACTTTGTATCAGTTGAAGCATGCCTGTTTCAGAGTGCTCAAAGGGAGAGCAGCAGGAAGCACAGGGAATATCATCATCCTACACTAAAAATTGAGAATTAATGTTCTGGTGATTTTAATCGCCCTGTGCCTTTTGGATTCATTATGCTGAAATGGACTGTGCTCTTCTCCACTGACTAGATATATCTGTGTGAGCATGTGGCTGATTTAAGCAACAAATTAATTCTCAATGTGCAAATGGTGTTACTCTGGGATTAATCCTCCTCCAACATTGCTTTGCACAAGTGTATGACTGGCCCAAACAGAAGTGCTCAAGTGTTGGATAGGACTTTGCACAGCCTGATCTCATGGAAGGTGTCCCTGCCCATGGCAGTGGGGTTGGAACTAGATGGTCTTTAAGGTTCCTTCCAACCCAAACCATTCTCTGATTCCACAAAATTTTTGAACAGTCAGATGGGATGCAGAAAATAACTGCCTATGGAGAATTACCCCATGGAAAATGTCAATTATTTTTAATTAAACAGCAGCTTTGATATTCTGACATTGGATTTAGCCTAAAATTACTCAAAAGTAACAAAATGCAGACTAAGGCAGCAGGGAAAGAAGAGCCCACATGACACAGTATAGGTCTTGGGCAGTTCCAGTGAAGCTTCCCACGAAACTATTAGCAAAGGACCATATTTTCTGTAATCACGCCAGTCACTGAGGCCAACTGCATCACAACCAGCAAAGCTTCTGACTAAAACTGCAATTCCTCAGTTACACAACGTGATGATAAATATATCTAAGTTCTGTATACGTGACAACTTACACCTTCACAATCCACTTTCAGCCACAAAAACTGTGAAGAAAAGGCTCAAGGATGAAGCGTCCCACAGCAGACCCTGCTCCAGCCAGATACAGCAGAGCTGAGGTATTCTGTTGCCCTGGCCTCTCAGCATAAAGTAAACTTTTCTCCTCTGATGAGCTAAAACACAGAGGTCATTTGCATACCTATGGCAGAAACACAAGAACTTCTTTGCCAGTTTGCAGTCCCCTACTCAGATAAATAGATATTACAAAGACAAAAATAGGCTTCTTTTAAAGACATTAGCTGCCCTTTCACTCCTCTGTCTTGCCAACCGCTGAGAGCTGCTGAAACACTCTCTTGGTCAGGCCAGTCTCCTGGTATCTGTGGATATTCCATACCTCTGTAAGCGTGATTCGAGGAAGGGCAGTCGCTCCTCTCTCAAGCTGCCTCCACACAACTCCCCTACTCCTGGTACAAGGAGATCAACAGCTGCAACCTTCAAAGAAAGAAAACTAATTGAAGCCATGCTACATAGCCACACAGTGATTGGAAGAAGTACAGTTGACACTGATGGTTTTTCGTAAAACCCTACTGTAAATTTTCCAGAGTCCAGGGTGCTTAGGTAAGGATTTACACATACTTGGAAAGTCTCTTGTTGGCAGGAGAAGGTTGTGAGGAAATTTTGCAAGGATAAACATCAGTAATCTACAGAAAACCTACACGACAGCAGTGATGTCCCAGACTGAGGACGTCTACTGCAAGTGGTTTGAACTGAATCTCACCAAGTTACTCTGGTGACAACCTGTGTGGTGTTATAAAGAACCCAACAGCAGCTCACAAAACAGCAAAGACACATGGGCAAGTTTTCTGAAGGCCTGATTCCCTGCTCTGATGCTGTAGCTTGTGTTCAGCCCTATGTACCCCCATTCCTTGAGCCAGGTCTAGTGGATATGGTAGCAATGGCACTTGTGCTGGATCCAAGTGTTAGGATCCAAATGTTACCACTTAAGCTGTTAGGTTTGTGTGTCTTCTCTGGTCTGTCTTCTAGGGTTATTTTCTTATCCCACAGCTGAAATGTTGCTAAAATTAAAGCCACTGAAGACACAGTGGTACATGGTGGGGTAGTTGCTCTTTTTAGCAGAAGCAATGCTTCAGTTTGTGTCAGTTCAGTTGGGAAATCACAGTTTCAAAGCATGAGACTTGATAAAGAACTTACTCCTTGTGCCCATCTGCTATTTGAGCATTACACGGATGCTACATTTGGATGACAAGAGAATCACAAAGTGCCTGGAGCCATCCAATTCTATGTATTTCACCTAATAGTACAGAACTTTACCAGGAAAAGAAATAAACTATGGCAAACCTGTCTTAAGGGAATTAAGCAAAAAGTTAACCGTATCCCAACTCCTGAATCTTCCTCTGCCTGTTGTTCCTGCTTTGGGTAGTTTTCCTCCAACAGGAAAACAACCAGACTGGATCACCTGATGATCACATCTTATCTTGAACTTCTTGAGGGCAGGCCCAGCAGATGATGTCTATCAGTAGGCCAAGACATGTGCCTAGCCAAAAAAGTGGTGGAGGTGTGACCCATGGACTCACGGTGTGTTGAGGTCCATCTTCGTTGTCCCGCATGTAGAAAGGTTTGAGGTCGTATGGATAGTTAATCACAAACACAGGAACCTCACCACAGTGCTTCACCAGGTACTTCTCATGTTCTGTTTGGAGGTCACAGCCCCACTGTAAAGACAGCAAAAGAGGCCTGGGAATCTGCTTTGGTGCCTCTTGCCCACGGCAACAGACCCAGCAAAATCCCTGTACACAGAGACATGTGCTGCTTTGAATAACATGAAACCAAGCAAAGCAACTTCTCATACAGGTCACTGGGTAAATCTGTTAAGTAGACAGTTTCACGAGTTTTAAGGCAGAGCAAAGCATATAAAATAATATGGTTTAACTACACAGAACAGGGCCAGATCATCCCTGCATCAAGCCCAAGCATCTGGTATCAAATTGGAAAAAAACCCCAACCCACACTCTGCATATCTAAAGGGAAACCAGCACCTATCCAAAGCCAGCTTACTTACCAGCAAACCAGTTTTATTTCAGTACTACCTTTGCTGTATAGAAAGCAGCTTTCCTAGGCTAATGCTCTCTTCCCTGCTGTGTCCTGTTACATGCTACATGAATTCTCACTTAAGAAAACCCAGCATCCTATTAACCAATTCTTTGTTATCAGAAACCTTGGAAATTTGCAATGCCCTTCATTTTTCCTTTTTTCCGGTGATGTTATAAATCCTATGGCTTTTGACTTGAGATCTGCAGTCTGTTTATAAGATGTGCAAAGAATATTGGGGGAATGAAAGGGGAAGAGGGGAACAGACCTTTCCCAGATTCTCTTCATATGAAAATATCCCAAGGTTGCTGTCTCAGATCCAGGTAGCAGAGATACAAGATTTGAGATTCTACACCCACTTGCACAAAGAGATGAGACAGTTACCCAATTGGCTGTAAAAGTGGCTTCAGCCAGAGGGTTATTTTCCTCAAAGTATCATAATGAGACAATGATTAAACAATATACACATGAGATGAGCACTACCACAAATGCTGTCCCATACTGGAGTGGGTGTGTATTTGAAATTCGGTAAAATAAGATTTTTAGGAAACCATAACCTAGTAGCATTAGAAAGACTAGCATGTTACTTTTTCCCAGTCAACATCTATGCTTTTGAAAGACAAGGGATTCGCTTTACCTACATTTAGGTTACATGGTATTTTGACATGGTATTGTCTTATTAATCCTTGTCAATCTTTCAGTGCTGTCCTCTTATCTTTCCTTTTTTTTGAGTACTATTACAGCAACTCTTCTTAGATGATTACTACTGAACCTGCAACACTCTCAGCACTACTCACACACAGGAAAGAGAAGTGCCTTTGCTAAAGCCTTGGTCCTTCAACTTTAATCTCATCACTTCCTTCCCTGCAACTGTTACATGTTCTTCTGCCACAGACCTCATTCCTTGTATTGCTCCAATTTCAACCCCAAAAGTTACACCTGGTTTACAACCCTGCTAACACCCCAGGAGGTAGATAATCTGTGCAAAGTAGCAACCACTGCGGTGTCAGAGAGAGAGAGAGAAAGGAGATTGTACAAAGTTCAGGCTGCATAGGGACAAACCAGCTGGCAATGACCTACCTCTGGCTTGAAAGTGAAAGTTTGGGGAGCTTGCTTCAAAATTTCCACTGCTTCACTGTAGGAAATTCTGCAAGAGGAAGAAAAAAGTCTTTAAGATAACTATGAAAGGAATAACAAAGTTCTCTGGCTAAGTGCCATGCTGGAAAATTAAGGAGGCATTTCCCCACCACCATGCCAACTTGTGTGTAATGTCAGACTTCCCAGCAATGCTTCTTGGGACAGAAACCAAAAAGCATTTTATATGGCAAGAACCCTATGTTTTCCTGTGCTTCAGTTACATGCAGGGCAGGAAGTGTTAAGCTCTCAACACTTCTGCATTATTACAATGTTGCATTTCAGTCAGAAGTGAGCTCTGCAGCGAATTGCTTCACAGAAATTTGGGGATTTTTTTTTTAAGAAAACAATATGTCCTCATCAGCACAGCTACAACAACATACCTCTAGTTCAGGGTGTGTTAGGCAAAAATAACAGCCCAGGGTGCAAAGGGCTTGTAGCTCAAACGTTTCCACTCCACTTCGCAGAAACCATGAGATTTATGTGCAGCAATGTTGCTCGACTTCTCTGGCAGATTTGAGAGGTGATTCCCCACCAATTTCCACCAGCACAAAAGAACAGCATCATGGCAAAGCAAACAGAAAAACTGCAGTGAACAATGCTCCAGGTTTGGTAACTGGAAATCAAGACTCAATGGAAGATAATGTGGTAGCCAGGTTTTCCACATACCAAGCAAAATGTTGTGAACAGAGAGAAGAAAGAGTAACATGATCACAATAATTTCACCTTTGTATCGCTGGCTAAATCCAGTTAAAACCAAATTCCCTAAGGAGCACAAGCTCTTTACACCCAGTTACAAGGTTTCACTAAAATAGGGAAGGCTTCTGGAGGAAATACCTCAAGAAGGAATATATTGTTCCACATGTCTGGGTTACGTGAGGCCACAGCCCAAATGAGATATATCACTGGAACATGTTCAACACATGTAACCAATGTGTGCAAGCCAGGAATGCCCCACACCTGCCAGCAGAGAGGGAGAAAGAGATGGTCTGACTCTTTTTCCTTGGAGCATGGGAGAAGCTGAGTGCAACTTTGTCCTTTCAGGAACACAAATTAGGTCCAAAGAGAGGACTGAAATGGGGAGATGGTAACTTCACAGAGGTCTCCCATGGTGCTCATGTAGGCAGAGGCACAGGGGGGATCCATCATGATCCTGTGTGGCTGTAGCAGCTTAACAAGACAACCAGTGCTGGGCTGAGCAACCCTACAGTGTTCGGTGGGATAAATGAAGAGCTCCACTGTTTGAAGAGAAGCAGGAGTAGGGAGGAGGTTGTGCTCTTGGGGGCCAATGAGGGAAACCCAAATCCTTCAGTTCTTTAGCACAAAGAGAACTGGGAATAGGAGTTACACAAGCAATTGGAAAAAAACCCACAAATAATTGGGATTTTTAAATATCATTAAATACTTCCATAAAAAGAGAGCGGCTGGAGTGGAAGTGTGAATGAAAGCAGAGCATCAAAGACGAAGCCAGGCCAGACTGTGAGCAGCCACTGTGCAGGTACATGCTGGAAGGAGAATACACTCAAGGATCTTGTCCAGGGCAGAAAAAGCCAAAGGCCAGCAGATTCAGATGTCAGTGCCATGTAGAAGTGAAAGGCTATAACTGATAAATGGTAAAAGGGAACTACAACTCATGCTCTTTTGGAGATGTTATGCTAACCGAGAAGACATTGAGTTGTGAAAGAAAAGGAACGTATACACAATAGGAACTCTTTCCCCAAAAGCCCTCTACCAGATCATTTTGAAATAGTACTTACGTCATAAATTTGTGCTTCAGTATTTGTTCCAACCTGTCCTTGGTCAAAACAAGAAAAACATAAATATGTAAAGCTACCCTTAAGAGTTCAGGGGCAAACTCAGGAAAGTGACCTCCCTCTATGTTTTAATTTGTAGGACAGCATAATTTTGATCTAGATATGGATCAAAATCCACTCCTGGCCATTTGGTGCTAAAAGAGTACCCAATTATTGAAGCTTATGATTCAGAGGCTGCAAAATGAAGTGACAACTACAATTCTACCACATTTGCTACCAGCTACAGCAAGTTGTGTGTCCTGTGTCCTCTCTCTGTTGGCCTGAACAATCACTTAAGCTCAGGCTGACATTTAGCTTTTTACAGTTTCTTAACACAAGACAACACAGTAAAAATAAAAATAAAAATAAATTTAAAAAAAAAACCCTAAAAAAATAAGCCTTCCTATAGCTAAGAACCCCCAAAATGCCAAACAGGAATGCAGTTCTTTCCTGTCACGTGCATTACCTTCTGTGCAGGAGCTACGTATTTATGAAAAAGCTCAACATCACGAGGACATTTGGAGAGCACAGTGCTTGTCACTGTCTTGAAAAGATCTTCCATAACCTAACAGAGAAAAAAGGAGTACATCAAAAATGAACATTGCTTAGGTGTCCCAGACTATAAATGAAACAAGGTACACATCAGCCAAAGGAGTGTCTGTCCTTCTGCATGGCCAGACTGCATAAGAGGGAACCAGCTAACTAATGCTCCTAATTAGGAGGCTTGCTTAGTAGCTGAAGAGGACTGGAACCTTTGTTTTTGCTATGGGTTTTTGGGTTTAGGGCTTCAGTGTCTGCTGATGGCCTCAGTATCTTCAGTCAGGAATCTCCAGTGAAAAAAATCACAGCTAAAATATTCAAGCAGCAACCCTGGCCAGCCACAGACAGAGGTTACAACAATTTCTGGGTCCAGTCTCAGATTAATTCTTAGTGAGGTATCTGTTCTGTAATGAACAATTCCAGATTTACGCTTTGCTGTTAGAAAAGGCAAAACTAAAGGAAAGAGAATTAACACGTAGTGTGTAGAGTCAGCCCATTAAACAGATCTCAGCTAGAGAGACTCTGTGCAGTAAGGGCAAAGTGAACATGTACAGAGATGAGTACAGAGCTAAAGCAGAGGACACATCAATGCAGGGATGTTTGAGAAACTAAAAAGATGTGATTCCATCTCCCTAAACTAATGTCAATTAACTAAATGACATTATCATCCAATTTGGATATACTTATCCAGTAAAATGGGCTTCACTCATTAAGAAATTAAAATGCCATTAAAAGCCCCCACATGGGATGCTGCTGCATTTTCATCAACCCGTTTTAAGGGTAATTTTCTCTTTTGGTTAAGCAAAGCAGACCATCCAAGAGACTTGCTGTTGTGCAGACTAAGAATTCCCATGGCTCCTTGTAGTCTTACACCAGGACAAAGCAGGTAGTTGACGCCTGTGGTATCAACTGATGATCATCCCAACTCTTCTTCAAAATCACCCTCCTATTCTCATCTCCTTTGTAAGAACAGAGCAATGCAGCTGGGGCTGCACATCACCTCAGCCTGGGATGGGACAAGGTTTTTCCTAACAAAAACCATCACAAAGTTCTGGCACATTCCTGTTTTTTCTGGTTTTTCTTTTTGGTGAGAGCAACAACTGCTGCATTAGTTGTAGTTGAGAGAAGTGAAGTTTCCACTAACACTATTCTGGTCAGCAGCAGCCCCTGAACACCACAAAGCCTGTGACTGTGAAAAGATGAACCTGTTGTTCAGTCAGCAGATCTCAAGAAGAAGCAGTCGGTCTATGCCCTACAAGAAAACAGATCTTCCAGGGTAAGAGGAACACAAGTCCCAGAAACAAAGCAGCTGGGCTACTGGCACAGCCAAGATGAGATTTCAGGCACGTTGTTCAAACTTATTCTTAGAATAACATTCTTCACACCTGTCCCAAGATGCTGAAACACTGCTCTGTGCTGGTGAACAATCTCTGCATCCCACAAGCCCAGTGAAGCTGGCACAGCAGTGCATCTGGACTCCTCTGGAGCCAAACTCAGACTCAAGACTCCTGCATCAACCTGGGCCCTCCTTTTAAAAAGGGAAGATGCAAATAAGGGAACAGCATTATCATATGCGGATGAGCAGTTTTACCCCTCCTGGTACTCAAACACAGAGGAAATGAAAAGCCAGCATTCCTGCTGCTGAGTGGCAAATAACCAAACAGTCAGCTTTGAACTTTCTTCAAAGTAGCTAGAAAAGGGCTTATGCAAATGAAATTAGAAAACTTCTTGGCAATTCATCTGGTTTCACCAGGCAGAGACAAAGAGATTATACATTAAGCTTCCTCTTTCTAGAAAATGAAAGTATCATCTGGTTTCAGAAAAGCATGTTGTTTAATTAGCACTTTTTTTCCTCACTGTGCGATAAAGTAACAATTAGGTTCCCACAGCATTCAACATAAGCAGCTTCCTCTTGTGGAAAAAAGATGTGGGTGGTATGGGAAAAACAATCTGAGAAATATTTCCAGGTTTGAGACTGAGGTTTTATCCTGGCAAAAAAGACAGACACGTGGGTCATACACTGGCCTCCTCACTGCTCTTATTTATGCCAAACATGTACTAGGCACAAACAGTAGATGGGAAAAAAGAAAAGCAGGAAAAAAATCTCTCAAAGTGAGAATTTATGTCTTTAAGCAGATAGCATAATGAAGGACTGCAAAGCAAGCTATAGAAAAAATGAGTGGAGAAGTGTAATCATTGGCTTGCTGGTTTAAGGGAACACGTGAGTCTGAGATAAAGGTGAAGTGATTGTTTTGAATGTGTTCTGAAAGAAATATGTTTCACAGGAGTCTTAACCAGGGAAAAAGCACTGGAATCACAGCAAGTAGCTCATCTCAGAGGTGGGACTCCTGATGTCCCAAAAGCCCAATAAAGTGGCTTCTTCACAATGGCAATGTGGAAACTGTCCCGGTAGGAGGGCAGGCAAGGACGACAGAGATTAAAGCTTTCTCCCTTCCCTCAACCCTTCCAGCCTTTCTCTTTTTATTTTCACTTTTGAAGCTTCAGCAGTATCAACCTTGGCCTTCCCCAATGTTGCTCTGTTATTTAAGGGTTAACAGTTCCATTTTGATTAGGAGCAGCTCCCAAAGGTATTGCTTAATTTTACCCTGGATCTTTCGATACTGCAACTTATCCTCTCCCCAAATAAAATTATGACCAGAGCTGAAACAGAGGAAATCCCCAAAAAAGCAGCAGTAAAATTCAGCAGCAGCAATTGAAGGTGCTGTGCACTCCAAGAAAGGTTCAAATCATCTTCATTACATAAAAAAGATAACATAAGAAAAATCACACGACCTGCCAGTAGGATTTTCATTTATGTATTTACCTGGGGCATGTACATGGATGCAGTGTAGATCACAGGCTATTTACACATGAAACACTAACTAGTGGACCATGGTTTGTTGCCTCCATGCTTGCTCATATGTGTGCACACACACATGAACAGAGGGGAGGATTCACATCTGACCTTGGTCATAAAATCTCCTCTCTCACCAACAAAACCAACAGCTCAGGGCCCTCTCTGGAGAGAAGTTGCTGCTGTGCAAGGAAGGAGACTTGTCTGCCAGACCACAGATCCACCTGCCATTGAAGCTGAATGCTGATATAAAAGTTAGGGAAGAGAACCAGACTCAGCTATGGCAGCTGGATGCCACTTCAGACAAGGAACCTACACTACTGCAGACACCCCAATGTCCCTAAAGAGGGTTGTGCAAGACACTTCGAACAATCCTTTCCCGTGTGATTACCAGCATTTGCTCCCTCAAGACTGCAGTCAGACTAGCCCAAGTGCCTCAGCCTTGGCACTGAAGACAGAATGCTGAGTGCAAACCAGTCTGGAAATCAAATCAAATACATGTTTTAGATCCAAGCTCCCTAAAGCTGACACCCAAAAATCGGTGCTACTGATTTCATTTCATGCCTGAACTCCTCTCTGTAAAATGGAGGTAATAATACTCCATGTCACTAGACTGTAATGAAAGCAAATTAATTTTGATGAAGTATGAAACCAGTGGAAGACAATACTTCTGCCCTCAGGACAGAGCTCAAATACTGACTGTTAGAGTGTATTCTCCATCTTAAACAGATATATTCTCCATCCCTTAAAGAGACAGTGGTGCTAGGATGTGGAAGTCTTAAGGAAGACTAACACTATACAAAAACTCCTGAAAATGCCCTTAGGAAAACTTCCTTCTGGCATTTCCGGACTTTACAGTCTAAATAATTTCTTTTTTAAAATGGCTTTGTATGTGCTTTTGATGAAATTCAATAATGACTGTATCATATGGCCTCTTTGAGACTCCATTAGTGTCATGAGTGAAGTGGGATCCTTTAAATCTACTGCACTGCTGAGACAGTGGAATGAAAAATAGAAGATAATTGTCTATGAATACAACTATATGGCACGGCATTGAAGAGAGGAAGAGAGTGATAACAGGCATCTCAGAGGACAAATGAAACTGGAGACCTTGGACCTCCAATTCAGGTACTGGAGCACTGACATCTCTAGTGAGTCCAGACACTTCCACAACGGGACCTTTTCCACCGTCTACCTGACCTTTTTCTAAATCCTTCTCCTTCTCACCCATTTTGGAGGACAAGTGCCTTGGGGCAACCTGGCCCAACTTCTTAACTTGACTTATGGAAAGAGGCTGCAGAGGACTCTCCTTAGATACCCTCACATGCACCCCGTACAGTAAAGCAGAAACACTATCACCCAGCCATGCAGCATAAAGTACTGCACTGAGCACACGGGACTTTCCACAGAAAGTATTGTGAAACCAGTGTTGTGAGAGCTGAAGCTTCTTTATAGCACTAAAACACATTTTGGCACAGAGCAGAAATTTAGATTGCATGATTAAGACACATGAGACTTCACAAGAACTGTGCTACTAATTTAGGAATAATTGAGCACTACTTTGTGTAATTACCGTGAGGGGAAAAAGGCCACTGCTCTAAGATTTCAGGCCCTTTGTTTGCAAATACATGTAACTTAGTTATTAAATCTTCTTTTTTCCTTTTAGTTCATAAAGAAAGCTATGTTGCTTTTGGAGCTTTGGCTGAGAGAAGGATTTCAAGCCTCATCAGTGAATGGTAAACATGCACATCTTTGTAGCAAGGCTCTTTAATGGTGTATAAGCAAATACTTCAAAATGTCCCTGAAGAAGCTGAGCATTCCCAGTAAACTAACTTGTTCAAGTGAGAGGTACTTAGTCCAAATGTTGAACAGCAATTTTAAAAATAAATTTTAAACAATCCAGCTCCTTATGTGAGGACAAAGTTCAGATGCTAACCCTGGCCAAGAGCCCCCAAGGCTCTCAACTGGGCGTTTTGCACTGAATAAAGAACTTGCAGATGACAACAAACAGACAAAATGCCCGACGGGCAGATACATGAGAGAACACTGAATTTAGGTCAGTTACACCAGGAAAGGAACTTAGGCTTTAGAGCAACTGGCAGTGTTTTCTGTTGGTTTTTCTGTTTGTTTTTTGGGGGTTTTCTGGGTGTTTTTGTGGGCTTTTTTTTTGTTTTTTGTTCTTTTAAAGAGAGATTGCCCAATGATTCAAAAATAAACAAAATGGGAACTCCACTTCCGCAAGTAAGAACACCACAAAATTAAGCCTGTTGCAATATAAACTCACTATAAGGAATGCAAAATGATGGCTGCTAGGAGACTCTCTGTTATAGGGAAAGGTCCTTGTCAAAGACTTTGGGACAGAGCAAAGATCTAAAAGAGCACAAGTTGAGACTTTGCAAGATACTTAACAACAACAAAGGAAAACTTGAGGGGGGAGTTCCTCCTTTCCCTACAAATAAAAGCCTTACATATTCCAGAAGAGTTCTCAAATCTAATCCTCTGAATTGTCTGAACTGGCTGTCTATACTTGAAAAGCCAAGAAATTAGGGTTCTCCGCAGGAGATATGTTGCCTCTGTGTTGAAGGGCTCAAACACCACTTAACAGAAAACCCTGCTTAGGTAGAAGCAGTGAAGATTTCAATTGGCTCCTGATCACCTAGAGAAACAGGGGGCTCAGGAATTCAGCTATGTACATATACACAGGCTGTGCTCTAAGAATACACAAAGCTGTTGCGGGGGAAAAGGAGAGAGAAAAGAAAGAGCAGGATGCTATTAATGATGGTACACAGACTCCAAACGGGTCAGTCCACACAGCCCAGGGCCATCCAGACATCCCAGACACAGAAGCAGCATATAGAGCACATCAGCTCTGCTCTCAGGCTATGCTGATTCAGCACTGTATATGACCCCTGCTGAAGAAATCACCACCTGGATGTTATTTTATAAATCTGTAGCCACTGCCTCAGATATTTTTCTTTATAACGTTATTTCTCCAATTGCTTTCCACAGAGCTTATCTGATAAATGAGAGCACATGTGGATTTTTACTCACAAGTCCTACTGGGTATAAGCTGGCTTATGCTGAGACTAGTAAGGTGCATTAGCATCCATCATGTGGTTAAACTGTAACTGAGAGGTCCATCCTGAAAAATCAAAAGCCAGCTGACGACGGATTTCCTCCAGTCTTCTTTTTCTGCTAAAGCCACAGTGAACAGTATATGCCAAAAACTGTTGCTTCTACTTCAGACTTCAATGTAGATTTTAAGGAGGCCTTTACAGAGCACACCAAGGGACACACTGCATAAATACAGCTCATTCAGTAAAAAGGTGCTGATGATTTTGAAAGGGAGAGAGCCACTTTCATTAGCACTAGTCAAGCACATTTACACACCTCCAGCAACTGTGGAGCTTCCCATTCAGATGAGAGCTGTGTGCAACTATATCTTCCCTTCCAAATTCCCCCTATGGCCTCATCTCTGCTGAGCAAACCCTTCCCCTTGGGAAAAACCTGTGCAACCTCTACTTGGCTCACACAGGGTGAGAGGAGCTGTGACCTCAGTTGAGGGCAAGGAGCAGACCTCAGGGAGGAGGAAGAAACTCTGGTACCAGTCCTGCATAGACAGGAATGCCCACCTGCATGATGTCCTGAAGGCTTTCAGTGAAGGACAGCTCAGCCTCCACCATGTAGAACTCTGCCAGGTGCCGGCGACTCTGCGAGTTTTCTGCTCGGAACGTCGGGCCAAAGGTGAACACGTGAGTAAAAGCCCTGCAAGGCAGAAAGAAACAGATAGCTCAGGGCCAGCACACTACTGAGTGTGTTACACCTGAAGACCTCACTTTTCTTCCAGCATCTAGAAACAATCATGTTTCCATTTCATCTTTGACCAGTTCAAAGGCACTGCTGAATATGTTGCTGTTAGGTTCCTTCATCCAGGCTCGGAGAGGGGTAACTCACATCTCTTCGTGACTCAGGGAGGTTGCACACCTCAGCTTTCTCTGAACACAAGTCATGCTCAGGACACTTTTTGTAACTATGTGGGAATAAAACCCAACATTCTGCAGAACCGGAGAACTAGAGAAGCACCCAGCTATCATACCAGTCATGCTCTCCTCATCCATGTGCCTTTACACTTCTTTTGGTTGCAATGCCTTGACCTTCATGGGTGCTGTGAGGCCCCAGTGCCCAACAGAGAAGAGTGGGCCCTGCTGCTGGAGCTGCTGGGCTGAGGGGTGCAGTGAAGCCCGGCAGGATGGGAGGTGTACGGCTTGCAGTCCCCCTCTAGTAGTAAGACACAAGTTCATTGCTCAGAGAGCCATGGAGATAAAGAACCAGGCTCTTCCACAGAGCTAAAAATGGTTCAGCTGAAAGGGGTCCCTGCTGCAGAGAACACATCTGGGATAGCGTTTGATGCTGAAGCAACCAATGCATTTCCTGTTATGAAGCCATTTCTCCAGCCACCTTCTGGGGAGTCTATTTAAATACATCCTCTCTTGTTCTGCAGTTGTGTCACGCTGTGTTTTCCACTTCCTTCGTGAGAAACCTTCCTATCAAACACCAACACAACTTTTTAAAGTTTTGATTTTATGTGGGAAGCTGCACTCCAAGCAGTACCTTTTACACTGTGTTCTATGAACACCTGGGCTCCTGGACACCCTGAAGCCAGCAAAAGCTTCCCAAACAGATGCCATGACAGCTGTGTTTCCTCTCATACTGCATGGGAAGAAAACCATGATTGGGGAAGAGAGCAAGCTGCTTCAGAAAAACCATGAACTGGGCAGCTGCTATCTTTGGTACATCTTTAACTTGATGTTATTTTTAGCTGCAAGACAGCATGTAGGAGAAAAAGAACCCGATCAGTAGAGATTAAGCACAGTCTGACACTTGTGAAAGGATGCGTGCTAATTGCTGGGGTTGGCATTTGACTTGCATCTTGCTCTGCAAGCTTTCAACTTAAAAAGGATGTTCACTGAAGTTTCTGAACAGGCTAATTTTGTGAAACTGAAGTTTAAATAAACAACACTACAAAAAGCAGCATTTTTACTTTGACCCTTATGGAGACATCTGTGCTGCAAATAAAGGAACACACACATTCTGCTTCACTCATCTGTTCCCTCATGTCACATGTTGGTTAAAGGTTATGATCCAAAGAAAGAGCACTTTCTTTTTCCTTCAGTTGCTAGTAGTAAACACACCAGAGGAAAGTTTCAGGTCAAGACTGAATACATAGCCTGCCTGTAGGTTTCTTTTCCCCATGGCTCTGTTTTCCCTCCTCCAAAAAACATACTTTCTCTCTCCACTTTGCTCCTGTACCTGCACTCTCTCATATATGACCACAGCATCTACAACCAGCTAACTAGATTTTGCAGCAAACATCTTTCTTCAAGCATCATTTTCAGCATGCCACTTTTCCCTCTGCTGCCTTTCTCACTTGCTGAGATGTTACTGCAAACTTCTGTCACTCTGTCATCCTCCTTCAAACTGCCCTTTGCTGTAGCATCTCTAAAACCTCAGCAATGTTTACATAAGTGATGTACCAAGACTATTACTCACTGCACATGTCATTCATTATTATATCATCAGCTCTTTGTGATCCCCCATCTGTAGCCACCTGTTTTCTTAGGTTATACAGAAATTCAAGTTCTTCCTCACATGGCCTTTTTGGTTTGTTTTTTTTCCCCATGTTCCTAACAGCACCTGGCACAACAAGGTCTTGGATCCAAAGCTTAAGAGCCTCAACTGCTACAGCAAAACAAACAACAAATATGAAACAATGAGTCATGCAGTCAGAATTGTTCTATGTTTAAGGCAAAACTGGTCAAAACCTTTTGTTTGCCAGGTTGCAGAGGTTGGCTTGCAGTGGGAAACAGGAGTTAGATGCAAGTTCTTGTTCTACCGGTCCCCACGTTTCAGGCTTTTGCTAAAATATTTCAAATTGAGGCCCTTCAGTTAAAGACAGAATTTTTCCCAACCTTTCAAGGGGCTTGCTGATTGCAAGATACCTAAAAGCAACCAAAAATAAAAAAAATACCCCACCCTCTTACTGCTCCAAGATGTCAACCATGGTCAAACACTTCATAGTCAGAGATCAATTTCACACTACAAGAATTAAAAGGCAAAAGTCTCTCTGTTTTGGAGAGGGCAAGTACAGAACAACTCCCACAGGAACCAGCTTCTGTCTTTCCTCAGCTCTAGGCACTTGTACAAAGAGAAGCCTCTATGTTTACAAAACAAACCCTTAGCACTGTGACTCTATGGACTATCCCAAGGTGCTCATCCACAATAAGGGTAAGGGCTTTGTGATGGCCTGTAGATCATCCGTGCAGGGCTGAATTTGCCTGACCCTTGAAAAAAGGGAAAAAACAACACCCACCCCCCACCCCATCAAATAAACCCCCATCTGCAGGGAGGGGAGGAATCATTCATTTCTCAGGCTAACTGTAAAGGGAAAAGACAGATACAAGTAACTGTGAGAACTTCACCAGGATCCTGGGACCCTGGCAAAGGGAAACCAGCCAGATGTCACGCTGGCAAAGCGATCAAAGGAGCACAATAAATGCAAGTCATCTGGTAACAGCAATGGAGCACTGACCAGAGGCCTGGATATAACAGGAAAACACAACTAAAAATACATATGGTCACTCTTATCAGTTGTGTGTGAACAACTATTTTCGATCCAGGCATTTATATACTGTTTACTGTGCCCTGCCATTTCAAGATATTAAGCAAATTCCTGCTATACAAATCCAGCCTTTATTTGTACTTAATCTGCTATAAAAAACATATCTGTGATTTGATACACTGCTGTATCACACTAAGCATGTACAGATGTATCAGAAAAGAACGATGGGAGTTGACTCTGCTTCGATTTCATGGTACTGAGAGCAAACCTAGTCATTTTGTTCTGTGTGCATTCAGTACCTAGCACAATGGAGCCTCAGTCCAGGGCTGTGACTTCTATGCTCTATGATGCAAATAATCAATCATTTAACATTCCCAGACCTCTGCAAGACTTCCACCATTTAAAAATAACTTGAAAGTTCTGGTTAAGTCTCCAAAAGTGCCTAGGTCAGTTTGGGTTGTGGGCATGCAAGAGACTTAAAAAACAAAAAATCAGTAGTGCTAATTCCTTATCTCCAACAAAAGCATACACACAGGAGAGGAAAAAAAAGCCCACTAATCTGTTCAGCCTTTTTCCTTAGCCATTACAGGCAGAGCAGTAATGTCTGTAACACTGTCCTTGTATGTGCTACCAAAGAACACATGAGAGGCTTTGAAACGAATCCCTTTGCAGCCAGCTTTGCCCAGATCAGAGCCCTGGACAGCAAGCCCGAGTGCATTTATGCAGTTCACAGGCGCAGCTGGGGTTGACACCACAAGAAGGCACAGAGCCACTTAATTAATTGCTCCCTTTCTCTGACTGTATTTCGCTCCGCCCAGTTCTCTGGGAAAATCCAAGTGCTTAATGTGGAGGCCAAGAGAATATCCACAGCACTCCTCCTGACACACTGAAACGCATCAAAATCCAGAGACCCATCCTGCAAAATGCTGAGCTTGCTTGCCCTTGCCACTTTTAGCTACAGGCTCCCAGGAGTCCCTGTGGACACTGGAGCAGTACCTGGAAGTGTTGCTGGGGCAGAGCCATCCTCTGCACAAGATCCGGTGGAGGCTCACTGCTGCACAGGCCACACTTGTGTTCTCCAACCTATGAACAGCCACGAAGGGAGAAACTTCCCCCTTTCACCTTGATTTCACACACTACTAAAACAGCCTCCAGAAGCAGCTACCTTTGGGAGCTTTCTGCCACGCAGAATGAAAGCTCATTTCGTTTGAGTTCGTTGACATTTCATTAGAGGAAGTGATAGAAAGGAATAGAGAAGTAATAAGTATCCGTGCCCACAGCTGCTTCAAATCATTCTTTTAATTAAACCCATGCAATGTTTGTAGGCCTCAGTGTCTCTGACTTACTGGCAACTTTTATGGTGCAATCCAAACAGAATTAATTGTGCTGATGGCTCCCAAGCCAGGAATGGATTGTGCTCCTTTTCTGAGCCAGGACTCCACGCTGCTACCGAGGTAATAAAGACTTATTTGTGCTGTTGAACCAAGGGGATATAACGCTGAACAAGGCTATTAATCAAGAAGATGCAATCCCTGCACAGTCAGCTTGCAGCCAATGCCAAAGTCACACCACACAGTAGTGACACAGCTGGAGGCAGAAGCTGGTTCCTGTGACTCAAGGCTAAGCACTAACCCACACCAGTACACACAAGGAGCAAAGACGTTTTTCAAAACTTAATCATCCCAGAGATTCCTACTGTAAGCCATAAAAATACATTGCCAGCATGGCAGAGGAGGAACAACTAATTTTCGTTAGTCACCACAAAATAAAATGCATGTCTATGTAAACACAAATATATTGATTACTCTGGCATGGTCTGCAGGGATGAGTCAAACTGAACAGTGACTTGTGCCAAATCTCATCTTTGCCCATGCTAAATGAACACAGCATGTGACCCTTCAACACAGTATGTTCCCCTGCATCATAATTCATCAAGCCCTCCCTGCCATACACAAAGAAAAAAAAAATAAATCTAGATTGCAAGAAAATCTAGAAACAATAACTTCTAACCCAAATACAAAACAACACATGATGTCAGAAGAGGAGGAGAGAACAGCAAGGTGACCCTAAAGGTGTAGGAGTTTAGCTTTATCTCCTATTGTCCTTTCCCTTAGGAACGGAAAAAGGTAATAAAGTGAGCCATCTGTTTTAATTCCATTCTGTTCTGGCATGACCATATTCATTTTGAGCATGGAGGACCTGTCTGCTTCACTAAGCAGGTGACTTTGCTCAGCTGCCAGGAGACACCAGTTGGCTGCAGTGCTTGACCTGAACATGAATGGAACTGTTCAGGGATGCTGAAATTTGTATGCTGAAAGATGATCTGGCCCCAGGCAGAAAACCACACACACACACAGACAACCATTCAAAACATCAACCCAATGTCTCCTGGGTCTAGTTTTTGGAGGATCTGGAAGCCCAGAGCTCGCAATGATGCTAGCAAGGTACAGGTGCCCAGCATTTTGGAGAAGAGTCAGAATATTTTATATCCTTGAGCTGGGTAGACTGTGTTAAAAAATACCTGTCAGAACTGGACAAAAATATCTGGGTTTTAACCTCAGTGTAAAAATAATACTCCCATTACTATAGTCTGGTGATTTGGATTTTGCCCAATGAAAATGCACATTTCTGTTGAAAAGGCAGCAGAAGGGACTGAATTTTACCCAGAAAAAGGAGTTTTAAAAGACCCCTCATAGGGCAGGCAGAAATGGCATGTCCTGTGGGGAAATGTGGATGAGAAAAGCTTCATCTTGATGAGAACTTTTGTAGCAATACGTGAGGCTCAGGCCTGGACAGCAGAGCTGGTGTGCTGAGTGCTGAGGTTTCGGCTCATGCTGCGACGAGATGGGACTGTACTTCCTTTTGTAAGCAGCCAAAAATAAACGCATAAATTTAAAAAAAAGAAAGTCGTCTAAGTTCCCAGACAGGGACTGGGAAGTGGCAGCTTCCCCCTGCAGCCAGTCAGACTGAAGCAATGCAGCAGTTTCTCTCGCTGCAACCTCCAAAGGGCAGGGATCCATGACGCCCGCGAGGCTGCATGTGCACAGCACCCTCCTGCCACGCTCCACGACCTGCTCTCCCCTTGCCATGGCCTCTGCTCCAGCTTCAGCAGCACAAAACAGAAGATGGGACGAGGATCCTTCCCAGATTATCCCCCTCTGGTTGAATATGAACCAGGCACACTTGAGTAATTAACAACAAAGTGACCCACATACCCTAATTATCTGGCAAAGCACCCAGAAGTTTGTTTATTAAACCTCACAGCAGAGATAGACACTGAATTTTTAGGCTACAGATGGCAGGAGAATAGGGGAAAAGCGAGACAAAGGATGTAAGAGTTACTCAGAACCATACAAGTCGTCTGCTCCAGCCTCAAAGACCTCATCAGCCTGGGTCCTCCACCCTTTCATGCAACAGTGTTGTACTTTATTCTCAGTGGAGTCTAGCTTTGTCTTAGTTTTGATATTAGAGTTTCTAATTAAAGTCAATAAAATGACCAATTAGTAATGAAAACTCAAGCTGGGTTGATGAAAGCCACCAGAGTAGTTGAGCATTTATTCAAATAACCATTTCCCATGCTCTAGCAAACAGAGATATTCTACGAAGGAGTGATACAAAATGTTTCAAAGATTTAAATAAAACAGGTAGCAAAGATGTTTTTCAAACTTAATCATCCCATTGACTCCTACTCTAAGCCATAAAAATACATTGCCAACATGTTCAGGGGGAATAACTGGGTTAAATCTTTTTCCTTTCAAAGTGGAAAACCCCCATGTTCTCTAGAAACTGCATTGTAACAGCCATGAAGAGGATATTTAATTTTAATTTTTTCATTTTTCAGATGAACGTTGGTTTCATGAACTCTGCAAATATTAATTACAACAAGAAAAAGCATCAGTAGGTGCATTACTGAACAAAAGGAGTCATGGTTCAGGCCACGTTCTAAAGTTTGGGTGTAACTATTTAAAATCTCCAAAGCCTCAAATTCTACAGTAACTAAACAAAGTACGTAACTGTATCAAAAACCTACTAAAATCTATATAAAATACAACACATTCCAGCTGACTACAACACATACCTATATTCTATTATACTTCAGTACAATGACAGCAAATTGAAGAATTTCAGGGCACTTGCTAATCGATTTGTGCAGCTATTTTAAGGCAAGCTGTGGGAGCAAATCAGGATGAAGCTGTCTGACTTCACATCTCATCCTGGAGCCGCTTCCTGAGGTATAGAGATTCCCTGAGAAGCAAGAGCTGCAGCCTGGACACAAGGCAGGTTCATGCTCTCATCAGCCATCAAGTTTGCCATGGTGTGGGTTTGCCACTGACAGTCAGCTGAGCTGCCCGCAGGCTTCTTGCTTGCCTCAGTCATAAAGTAAAAGAAGTTTGCAGAAGTCACCAGGAATGTGGCTACTGTGGCACAGGAACATGTGGGCAGAGGGTTGTAGCAGCCCTATTGTCACTCACAAAGCCACAGCTTCTTAAACCCCTGCAGCTCTCACAGTGCTGTCTGGGCACACGGATGAAATGGAGCTGCAAGGCCCTACACATGTATGGATGCTGGGCCCTTCTGACACAGATCCTACAGCACCCAATACTGACTGGAGTAGGGATGACGAGGCATTCAAAGGAGAAGGGCTATGCACTGGATTCAAGACAGAAACATACTGGTTTAGCTTAGCTTACTTGTAAAATGAGGACCAAGAATTTCAGCCGATGACACCTTTCACCAGATGAGCATAAAACTTGTTCTGCTCTTGTTACCCGCACTTGATTTTTACAGCAAGGAGATCACACAAAGAGCACATAGTCCAAGACTGCTGGGATTGCATTCAGCCCTCCATGTGAGGATCCCAGAACATGGCTGAACTGCAGCTACCCTCAGCACACACTCACCATGCTTGCAAGCAGATTACCTGCTTCCCCTCCCAAAAGAGTGGAGAGGAAAAATGGACCAACAGGATATCCACGTAGACTGCAAAGCTTCAACTAGTCAAGCAACTCTGGACTCACTGTTGTACCTACAGAGTTCATGTATTTGGCCTCCCAGTAACACAAAGTCATTAACAATCACTGCAGCAGTCATGAACCAGACTGAAGCATGCAGTAATTGATTAAAACCAGACATGTCACAGTTGCTTTTTATAGATCCAATTAAGTGTCAGCCTAATTAATGGAAGTTAGTGCACTAATTATAAGAGTCTGCATTATGAGTCAGACTCAAACAAATCTTGTGCAAGAAATGTCAGAAATTTTTTTCAGACATCCAAGATAAATAATTACACTTATTTTTGTTACTTCTTAGCAACAGGAATGTTATACAACTGGACATCATTCCTGCAGCTGCATTCAGAAGTATTTAAAATTGTACAATGTAGAGCAAATATTTATTTAAAGACAATGCAATCTGTTTCATCATTAGCAAGTCGTTTTGGAATCAAATTTTAAGAGTGTGTGTTGCCAGACTGCTGAGAATGAAGCCTCTTTTATGGAAGGCAGCCTCAAACACATCTCCTTTGAGCTCTGCAGTGCTTTCTTGAACACCAAAATGACAGCTCTCTCTCTCTTACTCTCCATCCTCCATGCTTCAAAAAAACATCAAAGTACTGACATTTTAAGAGTGAAATCAGTGTGACTTCAGTACCTTCTGCAAACAACAGGACATCCACTGAGTTCAGCTCTACAAACTCAGGCAGACACAGCCAAAATGGTCTGGATGACTGAGATGTTTTGTTAGTCCCTCTGCAACCTGCAAAACCAGTTGCAGGATTGCAGAGAATATCTGGATTAGGCAGAAGAGCAGCAGAACACATAATAGTTTAGAAATCAGGGAGATGTGCTTGAGGAGAGGGGGAGTAGTGATGCTGCAACTAAACCAAGTTTGATAATTAGGCGTTAGCAGGCAGAAGTCAGTATGAAAGGCTGAGATTTTAAGTTAGCAGGAAAACACAAGTCCTGGGGATGCTGAACTGAAATTGAGTTGGAGAGATAATACACAAAGATAGTATCATGCGTGAGATAGGTGGAGAGGACAATGAGAACAAAGGCAAGAAAAAACTTAGAAGAAAATGACTTGGGCTGGGACCTCAGGAGGTCATTGGCCCAGTCTTCTGTTCAAAGCAGGGTCAGCAAGAAGGGCAGACCAGCTCAAGGCTCCATCTAGCTGCGTCTCTGATGAAGAGCACAAAGTTTGTCTCATCAATCTTTTTCAATGCTTGACTGATTTCTTCATGATTTTCTTCCCCTATGTCCACTGAGAACTTCTCTTGCTTCAACTTATCCCCATTGCCTCTTGTTCTTCTCTCACTCACCATTGCAAAGAGTGGGCCTGTATTCCAGAGAACCTGTTCTAGGGCTCTAGAACAGGTCCTAACAGGCTGCTATTAGGTTGCCCCTCAGCCTTTTACCCATTTCCAGGGAACTTCAAGAGAATGTGAGATGAACAAGAGAGGAGAAACCTAGTGAAGGCCTGATAAGAGAAAAGAAAGAGGGCTAAGGAGGGCAATGAATGAGGAGATAACTTATTCTGCCATATAGGGAGGGGATAGCTCCCAGAACTTCTAGGAAAAGCAATTTTATTTAAGCTCATGATGCAAAAGGCAGAACATACAGTGCCTGGGATGAAATGTGGCACAAGGAAAAAACACTGATGCAATCTATTAGCAAGAGGGGCTGAAAAGATAGGAGCAGGTACAGCCTGTGGGAAAGGAGAAGAAAAAAAGTAACTGCAGCCAGTGAGCTGTACTTCTTGACAACAATTGGCTTTGGCTGTCTCTGGCGTGCCTCTGAATCATCTTCAGCTGTCACAGACCCTCCACAGCTCAGTTCAGGTCCCCAAAAGGACCTTTGTCCTCACCAGAGGATTGGGGGGCAAGGAAATACCACACGGACTTCAGAGCAAACCAATGACATTTAAAAGCAGATATCAGGACACAGACAGCCCTGCACTTTCACCACACACACTGGTTACTGACTCACCCGAGACTGAGGAGACTGAAGGGGAGAGCTGTATTACTGAATAAAGACTTTTCTGGAGACCTTAAAAAGCCCATAGATTTACAGCAGCTGACAATGATTCAGACACGCTGAGCAGACAACCTAGATGCCGTCACCGCTCAGATGAGGCACAATGAAATGAGATGTTGTGCCAAGTAGGCCATTTGTGTCACTGTGAGAGACAAGATGAACTCCCCTGACCTTGCCTTCAATAACAAGCACACACAGCACAGCAGACAGTCAAAAAGCACAGAACATCTCTCTCCCCACTCTTCCTCAAAGAAAAAACCTCACCAGCTATAAATGGCTCAGTGTTCTCTCTTGTGATCAGGAATAGCACCCCAAGCAACCCTGCCATGACACAGAGCCCTGAGCCCTGGACAACACACAGGCATGGGCACTCAGGTGATATCCCATTGTGTGCAGATAAACTCTCAGCAAAGACACAGAAGATGTGATTCCAGACTCATCTGGTAAGTCTTCATACCTCCCCTTTAAAGCCTTTTCCAGCCACAGCTTGGAGGTTGCTCATGAACTCTGTAAAGCTAAAAGGTAACCCCAAAAATACCTGACTGCCTACTTGACCTTCTGTTCCCGACTACATACACCCCCCCATGGACAAATTCCTACCTGTCTCTCATACCTATCCTGCTCCACCTGTGGTTTCTAATTGACTTCTGCAGGATCTGTCTCTGTCTCCCAAGTCCTGCAAGTCACAACAGAATATGGGCCAAGACTGGATGGGACAAAGTGTTCTTAAGAGCCTTAAGACTCCAACATGCCAATACTACATTTAAGCTAAGGGTAATTTTTGAAGAATAGATCGTTTTATGGACAGGAAGAATTTAGTCTGACTAAAACAAAGACTAAATTTCACAGAATCAAATCCAAAACAGATAGATCTTTACTGTTTTTCCTGCTTTGGTTATTGGGAAGGCCAGAATATTTCCATTTTGGAAATGGAAGACTCACTTTTTACTACTCTAAGATTGCTAAGGGTGAGAGTGTCAAGTCTGTCAAAGAGAGAGTTTTCTTTCATAATGGGTTTGGTCTTCATCAACACTGAATTTTCCGAATAAATTAACTAAACTAGTACATTGAGCAGCAGGAATGAAATCAGCCCAATCACCCTTATTTGAAGGCACATTTTTCGGAGCACTGGCAATGCGGATTCTCCCCAGACACGGTATTTCAGCCAAATCACTGGTGGCCAGCTGATACAGCCTGTCAGAGACCAGATCTCAGGCAGGTAGCACTGCAGTGGTTTGCCACGTGCCAAGGGGGTTCATCATGCACTTACGGTGATTTTAAAAATACTTTTCAAGTGATCAGTTACTGTCCAGTGGAAACCTCCTGAAAATGGGAGGGATAAAATCCCAGCTTTAGAAAATGTCAACTTGAAAGACTGGCCTTTTCATGTGGGAGATCTGACTTGTATTTCTAATAGTATTTGCTGTCCATGCCTCATATGCAATGCTGAGAATCAGTGCTGGGGTTTTTTTATGTAATCACTGTTGCACAGTTTAATTGGCTGCTGGTAAATAGCTGCGGTGAAATTGTTCAAAGGGCAATTTTTGCATATAAATAAAAACATACCCATTTTTTCAGAAATCTCTTTTCCGCCTGGTTTGTTCTCCCTGAGAGACACGGTCTCTTCTCAGACCAGCTCGATGTCTGCGATATGCTGAAATAGATAGTCAGGCTAGATGTTCTTGACAGACAGGATGTTTCTCATGTGGTGCCCTGTCTGCTGGGGCCAAAGCACAGGTCACTTGGCAGCCAAAGACTGGCGTCATCTCAGATATTAGCTGGGGAAAGGCACTGAGGAAGAGGTTTGTTTAGCTGAAGAGGGGATAGTTTTTGGGAGGTGGAAGATGGGATGGCATGCATTTGTATGTGTTAGACTTAATCGACTGTCATGCCTTGTGACCTTTACTGAAAGACATCATTCCGCAATTCAAATAAGTCCAAAGAAAGAATATAGGTTCTAATGATCAACCGGAAATACAATCTCACTCTATTACATCAGTCTGCACCTCTTAAATAGTACACAACCTGCTCTAAGATAGAGCAGAAAGCTAAACTGGGCAGATGCAAGACCTGTCTATTAAATACTTTTTCCACTGGTATCACTCAGATGCTCCTTGCTCTCTAAGGACACATAAACAAAAAAATCAATGCTCTTCAGTATGCAGTATATTACAGCTTCATGTTCCTATTTTACAGTAGTGTGTTGCTCTTACAGGCATTTTAAATGAATCCAGGGCCATCTAAATTTAGATAAGCTGTGTTTATTCATAATGGAGCATAGCTGTTCTGGGAACCTGCTCCTTTTTACTTTATTTAAGTACACTGAGTTTTTGAGGCCTGCAGCTCAAGTGGTGTTGAGTCCCTTCAGTCTTCAAAAATAAATTAAGCTCTTCTAGATGCAAAAGCACTGTGGTGATCCATTACACAGCATTAACTCTCTAGATGCTGTGAGACCCTCCAGAGCACAGAATCATTGAATGGTTTGGGTTGGAAGTGACCCCAAAGACAATGTTGCTCCAACCAACCCTCCTGCCATGGACAGGGATACCTTCCACTATCCCAGGTTGCTCAGAGCCCCATCCAACCTGACCTTGAACACCTCCAGGGATGGGGCAGCCACAGCTTCTCTGGGAAACCTGTCCCTGTGTCTCACCATCCTCAAGTAAAGAAATTCTTCCTAATAGATATCTAATTTAAACCTTTCCTCTTTCAATCTGAAGCCATCCCTCCTTGTTCTGTCACTCCATGCCTTTGTCCAAAGTCCCTCCTCAGTCCTCCTTTTAGGCACTGGTAGGTGCTCTAAGGTCTCCTCAGAGCCTTCTCTTCTCCAGGCTGAACAACTCCAGCTCTCTTGGCCTGTGTCCACACAAGAAGTGCTCCAGCCCTTTGTCTAGGCTGGCCTCTCATCCCCCATCATCCAGCCACTGTCACTCAGTCCATTTCTGGCAGATACACATGGCAGATATCTAATGGATACCAATGGGGCAGAATTACCAGTTGGGAATATCCCATACACAAAGAAAAAAAGTCTCATTTTGCTCACCCTGCCATTACTTCCAAATGGAGCTGGCCAGAAACAGTCAAGAAGGCAGGCACATTGAAGAAATGGGTCTTTCCGGCAGATTCCTTTGCCTCACTTGACGTCTGTAAGTAAAAAAAATGAGCAACAAGTCATACTATTGGTGTTTAAATAAAAAGCACAGCACCCGGCTTATTTTCCCTCTTTTCAAAGCATTGATTTTCACTTTCCTACCAAGATGAACAGAGAGGAGGAAGGGAAGAATCTCTATCATTTGTCGTTTGAAGCTTCATACAGCATTGCCTTGGAAATTCAATTTCAAGCTTGATGAGAAAATGGAGGAGTGCTTTCTGCATCAGTCTCACTGACTTTCAGAAAAAAACTTTAACACCAGTGTTATTTTCTTTTCATGGGGAAATGAATTTGTTTCCATCGGAAAAAGACAAACAGTAATAAAAAGGAGAATGCAATATCCTCTTAAAACTTGTTCTTCAGTCTTCAAAAATATCACAACTGAAACAATATTAAGTTGGAGACACCACAGCCTACATATCATACAGGCACTGAAAAATAAACTTTCATTTCAGCTTTTGCATATTTTTTTCAGGTCATCAGATATTTTAAGCATAAAAATCTACAAGTAATGGAAAATTCAAGAAGTTCAGTGTTCCATTATGAAAAACCTCAAAAAAATAAAAAAGTCCCAAGAGACAATGGGCACAGATTTAAAAAAAGACACACAAAAATTTAACTGAAAACAAGAATAACCTTTTATATTTACTGAGGATGTCAAGCACTAGAACAGGTTGTCCAGAGAGGCTGTAAAGCCTCCATCTGGGGAGATATAAAAAAGTCAGCAGCAAAGTACTGGGCAACTTGCTCCATCTGACCCTGTTTGAGCACAGTGAGATGGATTAGATGATCTCTAGAGGTCACAACTCTGTGACTTTTAAAGAAGCATGAAGATAAATGAGATTTTGTTTCAACATCTTGTATATTTCAATGTCATCCCTAAGCTTTGGAGGAGCCAAAGGTTCAGGAGAAAAACAGATTGAAACTTCAAAGCTAATCTGAGGTCTGGCTGTTCTACATTCACTTCCAAATGAACACTTTCTTCTGAAATAAGTTTGAAATACCCTAGGAGTTATGCTAAGTGTTGCTAGCTCAGCTAAGTATGCCACTGCCTCCAGCCACCCCAACTTGCTCTGTCACAGGGAACCTTGTTTGCCAGCCTTTGATAGCCTACAACCTGCCATTTTTCTCAATAAGTTTGAAGGTGTTGCTTTTGTTCTCAAAAAACTCTGCTGCTCATCACAAAGATAAAACAGTGACTTCCAAAAACCTCAGATCACATGGCAGTTTTATCTCCTCACAGCATCACACTAAAGAAAAGAGCAAGCTTGCCTTGTTCCACAGAGATCAATGAAAATATGCCAATTTGTGGCTGTAACCCCAGGACTGCTTCCTTTGTTTCAGAGGTTTTGTGGTTCTAAAGAAACCAAACACCAAACTCCAAGGATGTAGAAGCAGGCCCCTATTGTTTTCATCAAATAAACCCAGAGCATTTACTCAAAAACAGTAAGGATACTAATAAACATCAAACATTCACATACTGCAGCCCCAGAACCATGGCCAGAACACTACAGAGAAGAGCCATATACCACTGCTTTCTCTTTCCCTGCAAGTTTAGTTCAGCTACATTCCTTGTTTCACCAGTGAAAAATCCCATCTAACCTTGTAGGATGCAACTTCTAAACAATGAGAAAGGGACAAATTGGATGCAAGAAAAGAACAAGAAATCAGCCACAAAATCTCAACGCTTCTCCCCAAATCCACAAACAGGATACAGCTGTTGCCAGGAGCTGGGGCTTGGTTTATTTGTAATGACTTTGTGTCATTTTTCATTCTCCAAATCAGATGTGATCTCAGAGAGACACAGGGAAAACAGAACTGCACAGTAAGTGACTGGAGAAAGTGAGATTGGTTTTCATGCCCAAGACTAGCAAAATGAAGCAACAACACTGTGGTGCTTTTACTTGAATTGGATGGATGCTTCTCCCACTTCCCAATCCCAAAACATGGACTTGATAAAAGATGAGGAATGGAAATATGGAGTTTTTTTAAGATCCCTTCATTCCAGAGTCGAAAACTACCCAAATGACAATGGGGAAAGAGGAAGGGGGAATCTGTATGAAACATCTTGGTGTCTCAGAGTAAACGTGCTATAAACATACTAATATTTGACATCAACTTCAAAGGCATTTTATTCTCATTCTAAATAAAAGAACAACTGGATTTAGTACCTGTTTTGTTCTCCATCTGCTCAAATGTCTAATGATTTAATTTAAAATTATTCCCTTTGATGTCAGTCTTGTATTAACTTCTCCTTGAGGCAATTAGCTTCAGGAGAGTACAAACTGTTTGATTCTGTCTTACACTCTGTGCAAGCCAAAAGCATGAAGGGATCAGAGAAGACTTGAAAAGCTCATAGAAATCATTGCTGTAGCTCTAGTCCAGGCCCACACCACCACAGTGCTGCAGCTTCCCAGCAACACATTTTTAATCCAGATTTGCCCTCTGCAACACCCCATTATAAACATGATGGGATTTTCATTTTTAGACACCCCCTGCACAATTCCCAACTTCCAAGAAGTCCTCCTTGCAATTTCAGTCCTAATTCTGATCAGCTGGACTTGCACTGAGCAACAGCAGCTGGTTCTGCTGAGACAAACATCTCATAAATATGTACTGGAATGCGTAACATCTCATAAATACAGACTGGACAGGCGGATGTGAATCAGGTAGAAACGAGCAGAAACTGGGAGAGCTAGAACATGAAAAAGCAAGCCCTCCCTCAGCTCAGGTCCAGCTTTACCCTGATCCCTGCTGAGCACATCCCTGAAATCCCAGTCTCCCAGGGACTGGCTGCCTCCCAGACGGTCACATCTCAGAAAGGGAAAACACCTGACACAAACTAATACTGTTGGCATTTAACTGTGATTCTCCCCAGCAGATCCCAGCTGTCTTTGGTGCTGACAAGGATATTTTTCAGTAGTACCAAAGGGATGGTAGGATTAAGTCACTGCATCTTCAGCAGCAGGTACGTATTTCTGGTGCCACAGCTGGCACAGCCATAAACTTGCACCTTCAGGAATCTAGAAACTTTGATATTCAGTCCTGTGAGCGAGGGGCAAAAAACCCTCGAAAACACAGCACCGTACAGTCTCCAAGTGCACTTTAGAGAAGAACTATACCTGGATGATTCTTCAGGTTTACAGTTAAATATCCTTTCAAATAATGAAATGGCCTGATCCAGACTCTGGGTTCAGCCAAACGCCATCCAGGTGCCATGAGGAGTGTGTGTGGGAAGAGACAAGCCTCATACAGAGAACATTTTTCCTCTGCTGGAGCTGACAGGTAGAGTGCAGTAGAGAGTGGTCCCAGGAAGGAATAAGGCCACAGGCAATAAAAATTGCATGTGAGATCTACTTTAAGGGGCTGTGAATGCCTGATACAGCTGTTGTGGTGTGGAACTTGCTGCATCTTAAAGCTGCAGCTGGGCAATGGGGGAAGCAGCTGTGGAGACCCACACGGAACCAGCTGGAGTGTCCTGGGCCAGACAGGCTCTTACAGAGCACAGAGCAGCCTCCACCTTCTCCACAACAGCTGGGGGTGGCCATACAAAGAAAATTTTCCAGGGAGCAAAGTGGAGAAGAGAGCAAGAGACTCAGAAAGCAGGGAGCCTTCAACACTGCAGACAGAGTGGGAGGCTACTGAAAATAGCAGGGAACAGGCACGCAGCTGGGTCACAAGGACAAAAGTAAGGCAGATTTCTGAGGACGCAGCCCCAGAAGGGGACTGGGTAAAGTTCTTCCAACATACAAAGCTGCTAAGAATTTTAGACTTCAGAAGACAAAAAAGAAAGAAAAAAAAAAAAAGGCAAGGAAAGAGTCTGTGCTGAGGTGGAGGTGCTAAAACTGCTGGTATAGAGGAATTATTTTCAGATTAAAATAAAATCAGACGGCCTATTTGCCCGTGCTGACCTGCATTTTCCCTATGACAAGAATTACCTTGTCCTGCTTTGGATGATAATAAAACACTGCTTTCAACAGTCAAAGCTCTTCTAATGCTTTTAATAAATTTACTTTAAAGAAAGAAGCACAAACAAGGTGCTTCCTCCCTACATGCTTCCACCAAAGGAAAACACTGTCAACAGTGCAGAAATCCACAAGCTGGTGTTGCTGATGTTCTCCATGTGGGTTAAGGTCTGCCTAGCCGTTTTCACACTTCTGGCAGTTTCTCCACAAGCTACATTTTTCACGTGGAGAAGTCTTCTCTGGAGTTGTTACCATCTTATGACTTATTTATTCTTTAAAATGTCCTCTGCTTACTGTACTCTTTTCACCATTACGGTACTTAATTTTTAAATACTTAGTTGAACTGATTTGCCCAGCAGAGAGGGAATGGATTCTCCCCCATCCCAAGCCCTAGCATGAGAGCATCCCAGCCAAAGCTATGTACAGACTAACCAGTACACCCAAAACCAAACAAAGATAATGAGGAAGCTGAACATACAAACAAACACAAATCCTACAGGATTAAGAGATTTAGCAATCAAAGACCATATTTCAAAAAGCCTTTTCATTCTAACTTCAGATACATTTTTCCCCATCTCTTCAAGTTACATGTAAAAACATATTCCTACTCTCTTCACTTTCCATCATTTCCAAAGAATGCACGGGCCTGAGCAGCCATCAGACATTAGTCAGAGGATTAAAACTGTGCCAGTCAAAGAAAACAGCTATTTAAAGGCAATAGTTCATAGTGGACGCAAAAGCAGCCTCTACTTGGGTCCTAAAGACTATTTAACTGAAGTTTTCAACTTACACCCTACAGCAGGTCAGCTAAACTGGTGAAACTATTAGATCTGTACACTGCTCCAGGGACCTGAAAAAACCCCCAAAAGGCAGAAAAAACCCAACCTGTTAACAGTAGATGTAACTACTACAAATTCAGAAGCAATAGGACACCAATTTATGTTCTGGTTGCAATTAGATGATCGGTCTTAAAACTTAAGCAACAGGATTTAAATATTTTTTGAAACTGAAGAATCTAATTTGAAGGTTGCTTTCATCAATTCCCATCACCCGAATTCTATAAGAGTATATAAGAAGAACAGCAATTTATTTTCTCCCTTGGCCTGTTCAAACACTGAATTAAAGGCTAGTTTAAAAAGTGACTGAATAGAGCAGACAGGAATGTCTTGATAGTTGGTTTCATTAAAAGCACATGAAGATTCTGGGCTTTGCTGCAAATACCACACCCTCATTATTATGTATGACACCCTTCTGTCACTCTTACTTTGTGTCTGACAGCCTCACATGCACAGCCCAAGGCAGGCTTAATCTTCCCCACATTTTCACAGTCAAAAAACAGTGTCACTGCTCCAGTGGAGTGAAGTGGTCCCAGCAGGATAGCAGGTGGTCTTAGATCTCTGCTAGCCAGACCAATTCTGCAGAGGGCTTTGCAGAAATAGAACTAAGTCCTAAATTAGGCCTGACAACGAAGTGGTACTCAAAGAAGAAACAGGAAATCATGTAGAACTTTCCCCTTCCCAGCAGCAAGTGGGTTTGTGAAACCCTTCCTTTGTGGCACAGGCCATTTAATGGGGTCTGACTTGGCACTCACAGCACACCTTTCAAGCACAGCAGTAGCTACATTTCTCCAAGACCGGTATTATTTGCACCTCAGCAATCCCACTGGAGAGGAGCAAAGTATGTGCCCTGGACCATGCATTTAGATCCAGTTTATACAAGTTTCAGGCTCACAGTTTAGCACCTCATTCAACATTTGCATCAGGGCTTCTGTCACTACCAGCCACCTACGCTGTAGTCCTGCATCCTCTACAGTTTTCAAGTGGATACAATTTGTACCAAAGACGCAATACACTGTACAGCTGCAAACTGCATAATGTTTCCATCATTAAGTGTCACTTGTTTTCACATCTTAATTTGCATGCAACAGCCTGGAATGAACCTTGGGTAGCATTAAGGCATCTCAATTAAACAGGAACAATTTAGTTTAGCTAATCAACCCTATTGTTCCAGCAAGGAAAAAGCTGAGATACATGTACTGGTCTGGAAAGGAAAAACTGGTAGCACAGGTTAAACCTTGAGATCCTGAAGAATGATTAGACAGAAGTTTTCTTTGTCATGAGGCTGTGCAAAGTGGAAGACACAATCCCACAGCAAGTAAGTGCTACCTCAACAATTTTCCTTTTCCTTATAGATGAATCACCAGCAAAGCTGGAGCCAATAAGCATAAGTGGCAATGGATGCCATTGTTTGAGACAGAAGAGAGATTTCAAATATAGACGTATAAAATGCAGATGGAATTCCTTATGACTCATGAATGTGGGGTCAGGAATCATGGGAAATCTGTGGGGAAGAACTTAATGGTTATGGCTGTGTTTCAGTTTCACAGGATGTTCTGACCCACGATGTGAAGTACCTCTTATAATGATAGATTGTGACAGTAATTTGGGGTGGTTATGGGGAGGCTTGACAGTATTGGGGGACAATTCTGACACACAACAGGAGCAGCTTGTAGGGAGGAACCTGTACATACACACAGGTGAAAAGGAGTTTCAGGTATTGCTGACTTTTTTTTCACAGATTATCTCATGGTGAATTATATTGTTTCAAAGCGATTTAATATTTGAGAGTAGTAGTCTGTCCTGAATGACCCATCCTATCTCTTGGACTCTTATGATCACATTGTTCTGTTTACTAAGATGTTCCACCTCCCTCTGTTGTTCTTCGTAAATTTTTGCACAGCACCAGGGATAGAACAACCTCATCAGTACAAGAGATGCTGACTAATGCACAAAATAGCAATAAAATAAAAAGAGAGATAATGCATCTGTTTACTAAATTATCAGTTGAAGCAAAGGATTGCTATATTAAAAAACTAATCACAGAGGTATGTATGAGTTCATAAAGATAAACATTTCCTCTAACCTTCAATAACTCAAGAATTGCTTTGAGGAAAAAAAAAACAATCAAAACAAACTTTATGCAACCCAACCTACCTCAATTTGAAAGAGCTCCCCAGCACCTTCACAGTCATTGGATGTAATTATGGGGGTATGAATATGCACATATCCATTATCCTGGAACAGAGAGAACACCAAAGTTAATAACCTAAAGATACCAAATATCACCCTCAAGGATGACATCAAGCAGGACACATAACTTGGCCATTAGCCCCCAACCAGGACAGCACATGTAGTCTTTTAGGCAGCTTCTGCCTTTCAGGGATAGACGACAAACTAAATGCTAGCATGATTTACAAATCGGTGTTTACTACCTGTGCGTTTTCCTCCAGGTTTCATAACCAAATGAGATTTATGTCATTACTATGGGTTTTTTTGCAATGGCCTGTTTCTACACCATTCCCTTTTCTTCTCACTTCCTCCAGCATTTTTATATTTTTGGGCAGTTTCAATCAATTTCACCCCTACAACCTCAACACTTTGTTTATTTCAGCTTTTTGGAAGGCAATGGTTAAGCAAAGGACACTCTTAGTGTTCACTAAGAGAAGTGATCAAATGTGATGGATGTCAGAAATCACATACTGGATGAAAGAGACACCTTAAAAACATCCAACCACCATTAAAGTGTCAGTCCTACCTCACATCTTCTGAGATACTGAAGTCAAACTGATTTTAAGAGACAGGGTATATACCCTGGTTTGGTCATGTTTTAGGTACCTGCAGAATTACACATCTAGGTGTAATAAATAAATCCAGCAGAGGCCTCCGGAACCAGGAAGGCTGAATGAAGAAAGTGCCCCTATTCTCTGGATTTCTCTGCAGTGCAGCTTTTGAAACAGCTGCAACCCAATATTCAGTGGATGGATACATCTTAGCTTCACAGCATTTACTACAATACTACAATTCAGTCAGCCACATGAGAGGTCCTGGTCCTTATGACCAGCTAGTTAAAGGGATAGGAAGACAGGACTAGTATTTACTGCCCATTCTGGGAATCAAACTAAAATTAATTTGGAACAAAAAGCTCATATGGACACACAGTGCATTTTGAGGGAGTACAAAACCCCAACCAAGAGGGAGCAAATCTCTGCGGTCAGCTCTAGGCTACCTTGATTACAGGTGCAAAGACCCTGGCTCCTCACTGGCATTCAGTTACTGCACAGATGGGAGTTTTGGATCCAGAACTACTTGCTTTGCCTGGAGAAGGAAGTTTCAGTCCACCAATAAAAAATGCAGGTCTCTGACCCAATCCCCTGCATATTCAGAGACCTGCTGGTTACATGGCCTCCCAGCACTACATGGGATTTTGGAAAATTGCCTAGATTCTTCATACAGAGGTAGCAGTTGCTGTAAAGAAGCCCAGCTCACACAGAAGACCCCTTACACGCTTTGGAAAGGAATGCAAAGTGCACAGATCTGAAATAAGAGAATCCCCTAAAAACGTCCTGGATAATTCCCCTTATAAAAGCTTCTAAAATAATTCAAGTTGCATTACTGGCTCTGAAAAACCTGGATCTTAATGTGCAAAGTCGAAGTTGCCATTCACAATGCAACTATCTTACTGTGCATAGGAACAATGTTCCTATCCCATACGGACCACAATACTCAGGAGAAGACTTAAAGAGGACATTTTAGCTTTCAACATACAAACCAAAGGCACTTGGCATTAGTCATTCATTCCTGGAAATGAACAGGCTAAAAAAGAGAGGTTTCTAAAGTTATAGAGAGTCTTGATAATTTTGAGAGTGTATTCAGAAAGTTCCACTTATTTTCTTCCACCATTGAGCTCCTTACAGCTTTGCAGAGTGAAAATGCACCAATTATACCTTCTAGCTATGGTATGTTCTAACATTGTCAAACTGGAAACTGCAATATTCTTGGGATGATGCAGGTGGCAATTTTAGAAGACTTCCTTCCATTAGAAATGGAGCAATCCACAGACATTCCTGGCGCTAGGAGAGTTCTCATACAAGCATTTGTAAATATCAGGTCTGGGACCAATTCTTATTCCTTAAACCTCATTCCTTTAGAAACAACTTTAGTGTAGCTGCCGCTGCTAAATTGATGATACATTCTCTTTCTTAATACAACTCTGCTCTTAAGCATTGTAAACAGGAAAGTATGTCAGGGCCTGAGCAGGAGCTGATTTGGAGAAGCAAAGCCTGAATAAGACGGTTTTTGTATCCCAGCTGCCTTCCAAGCCCAGGTTTGGAAGCACAAAACATTGTAGGCAATGCCATCTAGTGGCTCGACACCAGCACAGACTGATTCCCAACAGAGCTTCGATGAGCAGGCACAATCCTGAATCCAGCAGCTTCACCTGACACAGGATATCTACTAAACCCTTAAAAAAAAAAAAAAAAGACCAAACAAAAATTCCACAAAAACCCACTCAAACAAAACCCTCAAAAGTCATCCAACTACCAGGCAATTGTCTGTGTGTCAATTCCACACAGACAATTCTTAGAGCAAGCAAGCCTTCTTTGCCACTGCAGGCAACAAAGATCAGTAAACTTGGGACCAGAAATTCATCTCGACATTTTTAACCTGTTCCTTGGGCCACACTAACTACTACATATGAACTTTGTCATCAGAATGCTCTGGGCATTACTCTACTCAAACTAAAGTGAGCTTATCTAAACTAAAACATGTTTATTTCCAGGAACACCTTTAAAGAAGGGCTCAGGTGCACTAGAGGACTTGCTACCTTTCTTTATCTACTCACACAAAGAATTGCATGGTCTCTATGTGACATTTGGCATCAGAGACAATTACTGTCCCCCTGCCTGCACAAAGCCTGTGCTGTGCCCACAGCTTGAGTGACACATTCAGAATATGCAGGTGGCTCCTACCCATCGGTCTGAAACGCACCAGAACAGGAGTCTCCTAATCTCAGCTAACAGCATCCACACAAATTTGTACTGCAGTAAGAGAAAGGCAAGGACTGAGAATAACACGAAGCTCTGAGTCAGTTTGTGTTCCTGTATCACAGACTTCCATGTGGGTGGAGGTTTCTGTCCAAGGACTGTAAGGTCACTGCAGAGGATGAGTTAAACAAGTCCATATTATGTTGTGTTCCACAGACCACACACTTGCAGGCAATTACACTGCACCTCAGCGAAGGGGATAAATAACAGGAAACGGGTGGAAAGTCTCTGACAGGCCACAGATGCACTAACCTGATCACAAGCAACAGTCTGGCCAAGGCCCAGCCAGGCCCAGGCCTGGAGAGAAAACCACTGTATCCACCATCCATACCCTGGAGGCAAGATGTCACAATCCTTCCCTCCTGAGCTGCTCCCACAAAGCCAGCCTGGGTGGAGGGCTGGTATAGAAGGGACTACCTGGAAGAAGGAGTGGACGCCTGCAGTGGCTTCACTGCGGATTCGCAGGAGGGAGCCCAGGGTGTTGTTCCTGCATCGCAGGTGAGGGAACTGTCGGACGTACTCCAGCGGGTGCCTCTCCTTCATCTTCAGGGGAAACGACTGAAAACAACACGGAAATCGAAACAAGAGGATGAGAACTTGGGAGTCAATATGGTTTTACTGCTATTCATGGAATGCCATCTCTGCCTACTAAAACTCAAGCACCATTACAGAGCACAGAACTAGATGCTTTTGCCTATCTTTTTTTGTTATTTTGTGAAATTTACAATGCTTACAGCAGAGCAAGAGCCATGAACACAAGAGGAGGGATTAGCACTTTAAAAAGCTCCACCTTTTGGATGTTGAGCCCCCCTGAAACCCAGCTGTTCACCTCACTGCTGCAACAGCAAGCTGCTTATGAACATGCCTGTGGCAGATACGGTTATTGCAGCTGCACAACCTGGAGCATCTTGCCAGCTCCACTGTTTCTCCAATTCAAATCCAAGCCAGACTTACCAGGTAAGCCACCTACACAGGTAAGTGCTTCAGGGTGGGACAAAAGCAAACTCTTAGCTGTCAGCCTTTGCACGTTTTCCATGGAGAAATGCCTCTGCCTCAGAAAAAAGCTTTCCTGGTGATCCCATATTTCTCCTTTGATGCACCCTACAGACACTGCTGACAAATCAAACTCTGCAGGACCACTCAGATGTGAAAAAAATACAGTTTCAAGCATGCTTTGCTGGGTACTTGGACCTTTAAAAATTGATTTCCAGCAGTCCTACCCCTCCTGCTGCAGCGACATACCCAAATATCACAAGGTCCCACCACACGGATGGTTTCAGCTTGCAGCTCCATGTTTTGCATCCTATGAGGACTTTTGACCAGCTTCCCTTGCACTTCCACTGCACTTCCAAAAGTCAGGTCTCTAAGAAACCAAGAAAAAACAACAGCTTGACTAGGTGCTGATACAACTACATTCAGATGAGAGACGCCTGTTAATTCAGCTGATGGATCACTTAAGATCACAGAAGATGCTGTATAGAGCTTAACTGATGAAATGAAAAATTATTAAATGCAGAGGTGGGAATGTGAAGCGATTCACAAAGCTATAGAGGAATTTAGGACAAGGCAGGAATGTTGGACAAGTGAGGGGAAAAGTGTCAGGTTTTTATCAGAAGGGCCTCTTCGCAGGGACAAACACGATTTATAGTAAAAAGTTACTTTAAAAAAATTTTAAAAATCAAGCTACACACAGAAGGTTCCTGGATCATCCCAAAACTCCCAACCTTAGCCCAGTGAACAACTGAGAGTAACAAACAAAATTAAACTGTAAAACAAGTGCATTATTTGATTATAATCGAACAGACATGCCTATCCAGGAGTTATGCCTACCTTGCCAGCCCTCCAGTTGTTATAGAACAGCAACAGCACCCTCCAGAATGTCCCCCCTCCAGGGGGACAGTTATCCCCAGCTACCTCGTGTGATTTCCAACCAATTCCAACAGCAGTGAAGAATGCCTACACTGCTACGACTACTAAGAAAATTAGCTCCAAATTAATCCCATAGGATTAATCAAAAGATCCACAAGGCCTCAGCTAAGTGGAGACAGAGTAATCCAACACTCTCCCTCCTAAAAGTGCATCCAGAGACCACAGACTGCAGTAAAGCCTTTCCTGTGGTCAGGTGCCAGAGGCTGGCGAGTCCCTGGCACAAGAAAGGAAGCCTGAACAGACCTCTCCAAGAACTGCTCAACACATATATTTCTCCAGTTATTTCAAATGGACCAACCTCTTTTCCAGGCTGGGATCAGCAACTACCTGGAGGCTTTCCAGAGAACTCCCATCATTTATGTGCAGGAACAAAACTTCCTTCTGGGATCGGACAGAATGGACCCAGCCCTAGAGGTAAAAGAAAAAGAGGCTTGTTATTTCTTGGCAGGAATGCTGTGTAATCATGCTCTTCTTCCAGCTGAACTGGACACACGACTTCAGGCCTATTTCAGTTTCTTACTGAAATCAAAGTAACTGTTTCTTTAGGGGCAAAAAAAAAAAAAAAAAAAAAAAAAAAAAAAAAAAAAAAAAAAAGAGAAAAGAAGTCAGCATTAATTTTTCTTCTGACTTCAAAGCAGAGAGAAATAAATCCTTAGGCAGAGACCTCCTTCTGAGGCAGAGTCTCTTCCTGAGTACAGCAAGGATTAATAAGGTATACCTGCATCTTTGGGGAGCTGAGAACACAGAAAGCAACAAAGTGCTCTGAAGATGTGAAGTGTTTTGGCAAAGTACACATTCTTATTAGTGATGTCCCTTTCAAACTCTTCTTACTAAAACAGGAGAGACCAGTAATGTACCATTCTTTATCATAATACACTCGAGACCATTCTAAAGGCTTTTAGTATGAATTTTGTTGCTGTAGAATCCCTGTAGAAAGGATCCAACCTTTCAAATCTTCAAATCTGTTCACTAGCTGTTTACAAACCCTTAACTGCTGGACTGCTGAAACAATGATATAGCCAATGATTCACGTGAAAAACTACGTATTAATGCAAAACAAAAATAAAAATGACTGCCTTGGATGTTTCTCCTTACAACTTAAAATCAAGACTGCTTCACTGTGCCCATGGAAAAAAAAAAAAAGAAGATACTAAGAAAAAAATTTAGAAATACTCTATCCAGTTTTGTGAAAAGAATTAAACTAATAATTCCCAAATTCTTTGTAACAACAAAACAGCAGAACAGTAGACCGTGTACAGCTCAGGCTAATGTCTTCATTTGAGTTTTTTAATGACCTATACATTTTATTTTCTTTTTTAAGGGAAATGTTAAGTCAGTACCAAGGCAGTAAGCAATAATAATAGCATCCAAAATATAACTCCTACAGTTGCTCCCTAGAGTTGAGACAAGCTGGCATTAAAAGCAAAATTATCCGCTGGGGCCTTCCAGCTTATCTTCTAACAATATTGTAGAGAACAACCAAAACTAGTGTTGATTAAACAACGAAACTGCCAAACTCTTTTCCAACCAGTTTAATCTTCTTCTTAACTGAAAGGGCCCAAATAGTCCCAATGACTTCAAACTGTGCAGGAGCTTTTTTTACTTTTTATTTTATACCAGACAAACCAATGCAAATCCATCTACTTCTGTCACCCAGACAGAACAAACAAAGACTTAAACAGCACCAAAAGTAAAGCATGTTTTAGATTTACTACTAGCACAGGCAAAACATTACATAGGCTTGTATAACATACTTGCCATGTTCCATGTAAGAATCATGGAAGATTTCAAAGGCATGGACCTAATGAGTCAGATAGGGTAAACCACCTCTGCAGAGTGTTCCACCTGAAAGAAGAACTAATGCACGAAACAAGATCATCTGGCATCCTCTTACTTGTATGGGTAAAGCAAAAGGTGTTCCATACAGTAACATGCCTGAAGCTGCTGTGCTTATCCTCTGTATTCCAGCAAATCCCCAGAACACACCATGTATGACATACTGGATACATGTTTAATGTATAAGGGCAGATGTTTTTCTGTTTCCTTCCCCACAAACGCTTCTTAACAAAACACACAAAAAAATGAACAAAGAAACATACTCATAAGGCTTTTTTACCACCTCATCAAGCTATTCTGGGATCTATTAAATAAGGACAGGTGACTTACATCCTGCAATAGGAAGTAAGAACATATCCACAGGGTGGTATTGGAGCAGCAGAGGCTCCAGCAGCAACTTTTTGATCACTTCACACCGTACCAGAATGAATGCGCAGTAAAAGGGACAATCCTGACTCTGACTAGACTGCACATTACAACAAGCTGGCCATAGTAAGTCTGGATTTAAGCCAGACCAGATCCCTAGCCCAGTTTAATACAAAACCCCCACATTTTGTCAGCACAGGGGAAGAGTAACACAGCAAGTGTCTAGAGGATAGGGAAGCGGGAGAAACAGCAGTATCACAAATTTTAGTATCAGTTTATTCCAACTTGTGTTATTCATCAAACTACATCTGAAAAGAACCTATATTGGATGAGCTTCTTCCTACCTATTAGGCTTCACCGATGCATGAGCAGGAATACCAGTGTGCTACAAACTGCTTTTTGGGTCAGTAGAATCATAGAAAGATTTGTAAGGGACCTTAAAGGTCATCCAGTTCTAACCCCACTGCCATGGGCAGGGACAGCTTCCACTGCTCCAAGCCCCATCCCAGGCTTGAACACTTCCAGGGATAGGGCAGCTACACCTTCTCTGCGAAATCTGTGCCAGTCCCTTCCCACCCTCCTAGTGAGAAATTTCTTTCTTATAAATCTAAATCTATCCTCTCTCAGTTTTGTTTAAAACTGTTACCAAGTACCCCAGTCTTTTCCACATTCATCCAGAAATACTGATAACTGCACGGTTCTGCATTCAAACAGGGACTGTGTGTGTGCAACCACTGCTCTGCCAATTCACCAGAAAACAGAGGAACACACAATCCTATACCAAGGGAAAGCGCTCAATAGCTGAAAAGCCCATTAATCCCAGGCTACCTTGGCTCACAACAGCAACCGAATACAAACGTCATTTGAAACGTTATCGATGGTTCTACGGACACTGCTCTTAATCGGGATGTACGTGGCACAAGACCTATGAAACAGCTTTAAAAACAACAGCACAGAGACAACGGCTCGCCCTCCGGAACAGGACAGGTAATAAAGCCAACGCTGTGGAGAGCACGTTCAGTACAACCCATCGCAGTGACAACTCTCTGCACGTGCCGAGTGACGCCAAAGCTTCGCTGGCTCCGACAACAGCGCACAGAGCACACACAGCGAGAGAACACACGGAGAGGCTCTGCGCGATCTGGGAGTCCAGCCCCAGCTCTGCAGGGCTCCCGCGTTTCCCTCCCTGAAGCATGGGCGTGGACCGCGCCTCTCCAGGGCCTCCCCTCCGCTCAGGCTCCGGGCCGGGCCATTGTCGGGCACACACCTGCACTCTGACCGCGTCCGCCGGCTCCCGCGCCCCCAGCGCCTCGCGCACCCGCAGCCGCGCGGCCCGCGGCAGGGAGGCGCAGCGGCGGAGGGCCCGCCACCCACCCCGAGCCCCCAGCATGACGAGTCCTGGCAGGCCCGCTTCTCAAACCCCCGACCCGAGCTCCCGCTCAGCTCCTGCAAGAGCCCACGTGAATCAGCGCACCTCCCGCCGCCCCACGTGACCACCCGCCCAGCCAATGGCCGCTCGGACTGGCCCGGCCAGCCAATCGGAACAGAGTGCGCGCTCAGCCAGCCTCTTCCGCCATCCGGGCGCAAGCACCTCTGGGAAATGTAGTTCATGGTGTGGCTTGTCGGCTCCCAGCGGGACACGTGTAGATGGGATCCCCGCGAGTGGGGGAAGGATCCTCCATGGCCGCGAGAGGAGTCCCGTGTTGGGAGACAAGGGATCCCTGTGGCGGAAGTAAGGGAGCCTGCTGCTCTCTGGGACCACCTCAGTGGCAGTGCAGTCTGGGGGTGGCGTGCTGTGGTTCTCGGGGACCTTCAGCCACTGTTCCGTCTCCCTGGGCTTCTCTCAGGGACCATAGCCCCTCGAAATTCCTCGCTTTCCCTGCTAAGCGACTCTGGATTCGGCTCTGCTCTGCTCGACTTGCTGAGGAATAAACCCTTTCTCCTGTCTCTTTTTCAGACTTACGCCCCGAGGTCCTTCCAGGTCCTCTGGGTGGCAGGTGAGGAGCAGCCACCAGCCCTGCAAGGAATGACTTGACAATACTGGTGGGCTAAAAACTGGACATGATCCAGCAATGTGCACTTGAAGCCCAGAAAGCCAATTGTATCTTGGGTGTCATCCCTAGTGGGGCCATCAGGGCAAGGGAGGGGATTCTGCCCCCATGTTCTTGTGACCCCACCTGGAGCATCCAGCTCTGGGGTCCTCAGCCCTGGAAACATATGGATCTGTTGGAGAGAGTACAGAAGAGGCCACGAAGATGGTCAGAGAGCTGGAGCACCTTTGCCATGGAGGCAGGCTGAGACAGTTGGGGCTGCTCAGCATGGAGAAAAGAAGGTTTTTTCCTTGCTGCAGCCTTTCCAAACTTAAAGAGGGCTTGTAAGAAAGGGAAACCTTTAGTGCAAAGATAAGGGATAATGGTTTTAAAATGAAAGAGTGCAGATTTAGGTTGCACATGAAGAAATCTTCTGTGGGGAGGGTGGTGAGGCATTGGCACAGAGAAGCTGTGGCTGCTCCAACCTTAGAATTGTTCAAGGCCAGGTTGGATGGGTCTTGGAGCAACCTGGTCTTATGGAAGGGGACCCTGCCCACGGCAGGAACATTGAGATGAGATGATATTTAAATGTGCCTTCCCAAACCTAAAACATTCTGTGGTTCTGTGAAATGTGTAAAGTCAGTGCTGCTTCCCCATGCAGCTCAGTCTTTGCTGCTCTGCTTGCCTGGTTCATGCCTGTCCCTGTTTTGCAGCATCACTGCAGGAAGGCAGCAGCTGAACATGCCTGCTGTTCTTGTGGTCAGAGGTTGCCTCATTGCTGTGCTTTGATCATTGGAGCACTGGGGGTGACACAAGAGTGTCACAAGAGCAGCAGTGGGATGCCCCAGGGCCAGGAGGTGCTGGGGGCAGCTTTGGTAGTGACACTGCATGTAGGGAGACAAATCCCTACCTTGCTGTAAAGTCCCAGGTAAGAAAGGAATTGCTGGCCAGAGACTGCATTTAAAAGAAACAAGCTGGGCTCATGGGAAAGAGACAGGAAAGCTTTCTAGATGCCTGGTTTCGACTTTCCCATGTGATTCTTTTTATCTGTGCATGAAAAGCTTCTTTTCCTCAAAGTCCAATGCTGTTTGCCAGGGCCTTCCTTCACCTCTGCTTTTGCTCCCAGTGAGCTGATGTCCCCACCCCTGGTTCTTAGTCTTGACCTGAGCTCTGACCTGCCTTGAAGTGCCATCCCGAGGAATTAGAGCTGCAGAGCAGGGGCACAGCCATAACCAGGTGGATGAGAAAGACATTGAGAGGTAGGACAGGAGACCTCAGGGGTGGGGCACAGGGAGGGTAGGTAGAGGGAGGGATAGAAGCACATCCTCAGGCAATGAGGACGGCTTGTCCAGTATCTGTCCTCTGTGCCACTGCAAAATTAGTTTTATTTTAATGCCAATCACCATCCCATCCTGTAAAGGCCAGCACTGAGCATTGCTGTATGTTGGTACACTGATGTGATGTGGTTTCTTAGAGAATCACAGTGCAGGAAGAAACTGGTACTGCTGCAGTGTCAGGCAGAGATACAGGATGTAAATTGGTAGGAAATTGGGGCTCTGTTGTTCAGGGAACTCCTGGCTTAATGTGAAAATTAAACGTGTATGTAATGACTGCTCAGTGCATGTTACGTGTTCTCTGTGCCTGGTCACAGATGGTGCATTTATTACTGCTCTCAGCTATAGGTTTTTTCTCCTGTTCTGCTGTACTGCCCAGAATATTTTTCCAGGGTTATTTGACTCATAAAACACTGGTGCTCTTTGTGGATCAGAGTAGTAATGTCAGTCTGGGCTGGGAAGCAGGATGCTGATTGTCAGGGTGTCTCCAAGGAGGGAGGTTTAAAGGATGGTGAGAAATAATGGTTCTTCTGAAATAATGTACTTCCAGCTGGATGTAGGAGACATGAAATCTCCCAACAGATCTTTCTGGTGGAAGCAGAGTTTGTCTTCTAAGATGGTACTTCACTGAGGGAAGAAAGAAAGGGTTGAAGGTGAATGTGGCTAGGAGATGTGTAATGTGAGGTCATGTTGAAGGCAGTGCATCTGGAACAAAGGATGCAATGACAAATGGTTTGAAGGACTAATCTGTATGATACCCATTTGCTCTGTTGCTAGGAGTGATTCCTGAGGAGGACTGGCCAGCACTCTTCATCTCTCTCTTTTTCAGTGAAAATTTCTCCCATGGAAACAGCTGTGGGGCTACCTCAGCTACTATGTTTGTTCTGCAATAAGGTTTTATCCTTCTGAAATGAAGATCAAGTGCTTCAAAAATGAGCAGGAGGAGATGGGCAAAGTTGTGTATGAGGACCAGCTCCTAAAAGAAGGTTAATCTTTCCAGATTCTGGTCATTTTGGAAGTCACACCATCACCAGGGCCCAGGGTAAGCCCCTGGAAATGGGGAGATGAAAAAGTGTTGGGAAGAGCCGTTCCTAGCTCTATAGGGATAGAAGGAAATGAGATGTTTTGAAGGGAGGCACTGTATCTGCCCAGGCCTTTATTCTCTGGACTGCTTGTCCAACAGAAACATGCTCTGGGTCTGCTGTGAGCAAAAAGGTGGCTGGAATGTTGGGCTTTGTGCTGAGCTTAATTCATGGTGGTGCTATGAGAAGAAAAAAAAGTGAATTATTCATGGGCTAAGTAGAAACCCATTCTTAATGGGGCTGCAGAGAGATATTTTAAAGCCTGTAATGTTTCACTAGAATTTAGATTTACCATGATAATTTCCTTGGGTTCCCAGCATTCAAGTGCGTTTTATATGGTCTAATCCAATATTCACAGAAGCCAGTGATTGCTTTTAATTTATTTTAACTGATGTTAGATTGGGCTTTCACTCATGAGAAGTCATTTTAGAACTATCATCAGCTGCTAAAAGGTCAGCCCAGATCTCTGAGACTGAGTCCTAGGCTATGGTTTTTTATGAGTATCAAATTAGCTATTTCATTCCCAAATGTCTCCAAATTGCTTTGATGCAGACATATTTTGTAGTCTCTGGAAGCAAATACATTCATATTTATTTTTAGGAGGATTAAATACATTTCTTTTGAAACTGCACAGAGAAAAAAAAGAGAAATATTATCTTCCATGAAGCTGCATTCTTGTTCTCAAAATGTAGGTTTGCTGAATAACAGCACCTTATCCCAGCCTTTTCCTTTTGCTTTCTAATAATCTGTAATTAATAGAATCACAAACAAGTACTGGGTAAATCATTGTTCAGGGATACATTGGTGCAATGAGGAATATCCCTCCGTTTAACCTTGTACTGTTAGTTTTTTCCTTAGCAAACTCCCTTAAGCAAGCAACATCTAATGTAGCCCTTTGCCCCTCTTAATTCTCAGCCCATGGGTTTAGGTCTCCAGCATCAGGAGAGCCTGAATTCCCTGCCCTAACCACAGCTGTTAATAACTAGGGGAAAAAAGGCTTGGTCCTAAAAATGCCAAAACCCCCTTCATTGGACCCAAACATCAGTTTTCCAGAGAATTATGATTGAAACAGCATACAGATTTTACTCCATGGGTATCCAGCCTGCCCGGAGCCTGAGCTCGTTGTACCTGTGTTGTCTGGAGCACCACATTATCCAAGTGATAAATGCTTAGGGTAGGTCTCCAAGGTGATCTTGGAAAGTGGATTCCTCTGCCATAAATAAATCATTTGTGAGAACAGCCTCTGCCAGCGCTGGCATGGGTTCTCTGAAGGTCAGCTGACCCCATGGATCTTAGCAGCTCTCTGGATTAGCATGGATTTTTGGGGTGAACGTGGAAATCACAGGGTAGTCATTCAGTGTGGTGAGCATGGGAGTCTGCTAACAGGAGCCTGGAGGAGCCTTTCCTGTCCCTCAGCCCAGCTGGCACAGTGCCTGGCAATGCTCCAAAGCCTGTGTGAGAAGTTCCTCCACCCATTCCTGCTCTTTCTTCCTGCGGGGCTGCCCTGCTTGTCTACTGCAGCCACAGAGGAAGTTAACATGGAAAGAGTGGACACACTGCTGGGTGACTTAAGTCCACAGCAAACCTCTGAATCTGTGTGTGTCTCTCAGAGTGAAGAGAAACTGTTGATCCCTGCTTTTTTTCCAATGCTGTTCCTTTCCTACTGACTGTTGTCCATGTCAGCAGGGCACTGCATCATCCCCTCAGAAGAACAGTGATTTTGCAAACTGGCAGACTTGCAAATTCAAGGGTAGTCTAAGGGACTGGAGCTGGGCCACTGAGGCTTTGATGGAGACTCTACTCATGGATTAAGCAGCTAGAGGGAGGCTACAGCTTCCCAGCCCTGCACCTACCTGGAGAGAGAAGGGGGGGAGTACATAGTAGCATTTCTAAGGAATGTTTTTTTACTTTGAACGATTTATCTGATAAATGTACTAATTAACCCAGTGTTTAGTCTCAGCTCTTCGTTAGCTTTCTGTGCTGCTGAAGCAGAGATGTAGTCCCATATATCACGACATCCAACCACTTTGCTTAATTGTGATTCCTCTGCACATGGTGCAGGCACTGAGCCGCTCAGGTGATGAGAGGAATACAAGAGCCCACGTACAGGAGAAAATTGGAGGGGCGAAGCAGCCCTGTGTGACTAACAACTTTGAGATTATTTCCATGAAGAGGATATTGACAGCGTAATTTGTTTCCCCTCCCCATTATCACTGGTTTGTTCTCACTGATGTCGCTGTTTTGCTAAGGGAGATGGAAACAATCTGCTTCTGGGAACATGATGACAAAATGGCTGTGTTATTCCTGTCCCATCCTTGTCACTATGGCTCCAAGCTGCTCTGCTGCAACCAGGAGGAGGAGGCTGCTCGTTTTTGCCTCTCATCATACTTCCCCCTGGACTTGCCTTTCCATGAGAGTTTATGCTAGTGCTACCGGTACTATTTTAGTGTACAGCCCACAGAGCCAGCTCTCAGATCTCCATGAGCTGTTTCTTCAGTGCCACAGAAGAAGGGACATCTGAAATGAGTGCCCAGAGCCAGCTCAATCCAGAAGTAGATCAAGAGCAATGTGTCTTTCTTGCTTCCAGGGTTAAATACTTCTCCTGGTTCTGGAGCTGTGGGAGACCCTGGAGCAGGCTGGTGGATGTGATGGACCCAGGAGACAGTGTGTTCCACAGCAGAAACAGAGAGAGAGGACTCAGAAGATTGAAAATCCTCAGACTCATGAGGGCCATCATCCCAAGACACACTCACTGTGGATGCAGTATTTAGTGGGGGGCATCTGAAATTGTGTCATTGCTTCTTCTCGCAGCTGGTCTGAAAACTATGCCGGGGAAGATACCGTGGACCCCAGAGTGCCCAGTCAAGGGCAGAATAATTGCCCCAGCAGCACTATTTAAACTGGCAGCTTCAGTTTGTTCCCAGCTGTAAGTCCATCCCACACTCTTCACTTATTACTGCTCATATAAACATGGGATGGAGGTGAGCTTCTTTCAGGCCCACGACTTCAGCTTGGGGTCACAATGCCTTTAGGAGCTACTCATTTAAAAGTGTCTGGAAATGAGTCTGTGTGAGCAGAGGGACATTAAATTAGCTGAGGAAACAGGCTGCAGTGGGGGAATGCGGCAGTCACCTTCCTTGGAAATCACCAAGGGAAAGCCAGGCACAAATCTGTATCGAGGATGTCTTAGGAGAATGAATCAGACCTGCCAGGATATGGGGAGAGGGGGGAGATGACCCACTGGGGACTTTTTTTCTGAACAGAACAAGCGAACGATTTTACGAGACTGGCAATCCCCCAGTGTCTCCTTGTGCAGCCCTATGCAGCCAGCGGAGGAAATTGGTAACTGTACCCAGCAAGCCTGTTTTTAATTAACAAATAATTATCTACAAATTGCTGTAATTATTGCCTTGGATTCCAGAGGACAGGGACGTTAGTGCGAGATGAGCACAGTTTCCTTGCGAGTGAAATATTTTCCCTGCCTTATCTACAGAGCCCTGCTGCTATGAGGTTTGGGGACTCATCAGTGCTTTCCTTTGGAGAAAGTGATAAAACAGCTCAGGCTGCCTGGAAGGGGAAGCACAGTGAAAAAGGCACTGGAGGAAGGGCAGTTTCTTACATTTATCAGGTTGTCTGCCCTCATGCTGGAGTGGTTTGGGGGATGCCAATTAAGACATAAACGTCATCAATGAGTGTCAGGAGGAGGGTGCTTGCATGTCTGTGAGCTGACAGAGCAAAATGAGCATCCTGATTTGTGATCTTTAAATGAGGAAAGGATAAATCCAGCTTTGGAAAAAGGTGGTTTGTGTTAATTCAGAACAAATGGAAAGCATGGAGTTTTCTTGAGCCTTCAGCATTGATGGCTACTGGTCTGGAGAGGGTGCGCCACTAGCTATGACCTTCTAGACCACATTTGGGAGGGAGGGCACACAGAGCCCTTCCACCTCTTTTTCTTCAGGTTCTGCTGTCAAACCTCGTGGTGGATATCCACAACAACCACTTTTTCACAGTTACAAAGAATCTCTTCCATGGTAGCCTAAGTGCTAATACACAGATGTTTGTTGTCCTGCAGGGCTTACACCCTTTCAACAAACAGGGAAAATCCACTCCTGTTTGCAGGAAAGGCACTGAAAGACATCAGTACATCTTGGCTGGATGGGCACAACCCTGAGCCCAGACTTCAGCCCTGCTAGGTGTGTTTAATCTCTGAATTCTGATGCTTCCCAAGAAACTTAGAATTTTCTTCTGTCACTTCTAACTGAATCCCCTCAATGGTGCCACTCACTGCCAGGGTTTCCATGACAGCCTCCACTTCAAGCAAATGGGGTACTTTTTATTATTCATCCATGGCATATTTCCCTGAGGTGAGCTGCCTGTACCATATGCTGCTGTGAAACGTTGCCTTTGTTTCTGCTGCCGTGTACCATGTCTTTCCACTTCTCCATGCAGATACTGACCATTTGGGGCTGGGGTGCCCTGCAGCACCTTCCAAAGTGATGTGCATTGCCAACTCTTGCAGCATCCCTTTGGCAGCAAGCAGACCCCTCCTCAGTGAAGAGATGTTGTGGCTCCGTGCTGTGGAGGAGGGTAAAGGGTAGGGTAAGCTGAAACCTTGGTGCTGCCCTCACCCTCATATTGCTTCTACCAGTGGGACAGCATAAATGCCCTTAATCCTGCTCAGAAAGATCCCACTTTGCCTGAAAAGACTGAAAGTGCAGCTGATTTTCTGCTACTTTATAGGGTAGCAGGCAGAATTAATTTGAATGCATGAACCTGTGTCTGTCCTGATGCCCAATATGTTCTTCAGTGTTGCCCGGTCTCAAGGAGCTTCATGCTCTTCATATCCCCTGAGGTTTAAGCTCCTGGCATGAGCTCATCCTTTCAGAGCTCACATTGGGACCTCATCTGGCACAGAAAGGCTTTTCTCAATCATTTCAGGGCTTGTTGTCAAGCTTCGCTTGCTGATTGTGTGAGAGAAAAATTGCCCGCTGTGGAAGCTGGGTCTTTGCCCTGAGTGTGGTGCCCTAAATTCTGGGACCTTGTTGAGCATCCTTAATGCTCCTGCCTTGTTCAAGGCATGGCTGTGGCTCAAATATGTGACTGTAACAGGAAAAAAAAAAAAGAAAAATACACCATCTTTTGGTGTTAGGATCAAGAAGTGCCTTTTTTTTTTTTTTTTAATACTTATCCTCTCCCACGCACTGTGGCCTTTAAAGAAACGGTTTCTAATAAATGGAAATAGTTCATGGACAAAGAAGCTGTCATGAGGAATGATTGATTGTGCTTAATTTTTTTATTTTCAAGATTTAAAAGGAAATCTTTGAAATATCCTTTGGCAGGTCTGTGAACCTAATGGAGTGATTCATAGAGATACAGAAGGAACAGGGAGCTTGCTACCAGCAGAGCGGGGCAGTGTTGGTTGTGTTTCATACACACTTTCGCAACACGGCTGGAAAGTACTGTGGGGGAAGGCAAAGGCAAAATTCAGGTTCAGTTGCTTCAGCCCTGCTGACAAGAGAAAAACTAAGGTTATCTAACCACTGTACATCCATAATATTTAAAAAGCAGAGAGAAAAAGTCAGCTCTTTGTTGGTGAGGCATGAATTTTCTGTCAATTTGGAGTGTCTGCAGGCTATTGTGCCCAGAATCACTGTGGTTCTATACCACCAAACTTCAATGCCTTTGGAGTGTTCCCACGGGAAACCAGTATCCTGTTGTTTTACTGGGCTGCACTGGTGAAACAGCCTGTCCTAAATCACACAAAAGGTCAAGGTCACACATGGGATTTGAACTCTGACCTTCTGATGTCTCCTTCTGTGTATGCACCATCAGCTCTTGTTTTTCTTATGCCTCATTTCACTCCAGATAGTTTCTCCTGCCTTCATCCTCTCCCAGCTGCCAATAACACTCTTTGCTGCCTCCAGCATATCCGTACGGGGGATAGTCCCCATGCAGGACATTTTTCTGAAAGGCTGGAGGAGCTCATCGCTATGCGTGAAGGAAAAGACCAGGGCATGATCAGTTTCTTTGTGGGCTGGCTAGTTTTTCCCCTGCAAAATCAACAAAAATGAGGATAGGAGCAACAAGGTTTTGGGAGAATTTCTGATCTGTTCTCCAGGTGAGCATCACCTTCCAGTTAAGGGACAGAGTCATCCTGCCTGCCTCTAGAGTGCTGTCATGCAGGTGTCTGCATCAGAGATGTTCCCACTCCCTTCATAGCTGTGGGAGACAAATAAGCTCCTCTAGGGAGCAAGATGCCCCTTCCTAAAGTAGACATCTCAAATAGCCTAGGTGCATGCCCACAGGAGGAGTTGTGATGGCACCCTTGGATGGTGAAGCCTCCGTGGTTGGATGGACCTGTTAAAGCTTTGTTGGCTGCAGGCAATCCTTGAGGAGTTGGATCCATCCTGGAATGTGAGGGGGAGGTCTTAAAAATATTTCTGCTGGCTCTACATATACAGGTGAAACCCACTGCTGATAGTGAGCTTCAGGTGCTCAAAATGCCCAATTTTCTTCTTCCAAGGCCCAACTTGTACTGGCATTTCTTTCACCTTGATTTTTCCTTCTTTTTCGGCTATTTCTTCCCTTTTGTCACTAGATGACAGTAGAGCTCTCATAACAACACACCAAGGACTGCTCTGAATCCACGGCAGGCACCACTTCTGTACCAGGCAGTTCATGGCTGGGTACCCCGAAGCATCCTGATGACTTTTAATAACTCTTTACGTGCTTATTTGTCTGCCAGATTATGTGCAAATACTATATTTAAGTCAAATCTTCAGCTTTTTGTGTGGAGCTACTTGAGTGCATTTTCCTGCTTCATCACCTCCATCATCCCCCTCCTATTTTTAAGATTTTTTTCTCTCACATTTATTTGATGCCTTTTGTTTTATACTTGGCTTGTATTCTCCAAATCCATCTTATTTAATCCAGCTGGAGCCCTCACAGATGTAAGCAACTGGAGCACATTCCAACAACTTGCTTCTGTACAACACTTTCAGATGTAGAGCTGAACTCCCAAGAGATGGGTGGTTCCTGCAGGGAGGATTTCTGTGATAACTGGAAATTGGCACATAAATATGATCATCAGTGCTTTATACAGGATGGATAAGTACATGGATGGATGGGTGGATTTTAGTATGCACAGTAATTACTTTGTGGTGGAATATGGGTCAGATAACTGAGATAGTTAGCTAAAGGGTGAAATGGGTGATTTAAAAAAAATGCTTAATTAGAAATGATTCTGTTATCAGGAGTACCTTTACCAGATAACAAGAAAGAAAAGGTATGGATTTTTGACACGAATTAAGCAAATGGGTGATTTCTGTACCTGGGGTGCTATGAAGGAGGCTGATTCAGGCTGTGGTCTAGCAGAGAGCTCTGCAGGAGCACATGGACCTTGTCTGATGATTAACTGAACCAGGTCTCTGATCTGTACAAAGGTGTTCTGTGGGAAAGGTATGATCTATATTCTTAGGAAAGGCCAGGACACTTTAGGAGACATTTTGGTTGATTTATTCATAGTTTCATAGGAGATTCTGGGACAATATTTCACAAGGAGGATTTTCATTACAAAATTCTCAAACCTACATCCCTAACAGCAATCTTCAGTGCCTGCAGCTCTTGGGCATCCTCCAGGATTTTGTTCTTGTCAAAACGAGGGCAGAGGAGATACCGAGACCATTTGAATCTTTCAGATATTGCAAAACTAGAAAATGTATCTTGAGCTTCTTGTCAGTGACTAGAAGCTTACACGTTGTTTCTTATAGAGGTTGTGGTTGTTGCCTTTGTTTTAGCTGCAGTGTAATTTATAATCTCGGATGCAGTGATAACCTGCAGACACTGGTAGCCCTTCCTAAGCAGTCCTGGGCCCTCTGCTCCTGCTGACTTGAGCCACGCAGGATCACGGCCCTAAGGAGCTGCTCTAGTGCATCATGATGGAAAAGCTAAAACAGGCAGCATTTTCATTTCTGAGCACTTGGTCTCTGTCCCACAGCTGGACAAAAGGCAGAATATTGTTTCTTTGGTCTCATGCTCTAACTGTTCCTAGTGGATGGAGCTTTTTTTAGGGAATGATGCTTCCCTGCTCATTGTAACTGGGAGAGAGGAGGGGAGGGGAGAGGGATGGCATGGGCAATCTGAGAAAGATATTTAAGCTTCGGCAGCTGTAGATTGAATATTCATAAACAACCATGCAAATACCTCATTCCCACTGAAGTCACTGATTACACCTTTTCCCTGATGTCACATGCTTCATCTGCAGCTTTGGGAGCTGCCCTGTCCCCAGGCTCAGGGGGTGGCTGATGGGTCACAGGGTGAGTACAGCTGTGTTTGGGGGTATGCCCATCACCAGCAGAGGACCTTGAACGTCACTTGACATGTCCCAGAGCATGAGGCAGTTTGTATGTGAACCAGCTAGGATCTGTCCATCTGTTTCATGTCCTGTTTTAAAAACTGTGAATCAAGGTAAAATCCAGCCTGGACGTGACAAGTATCTAGGTTATCCTGGCCATGTCCACAGCCGGCAGGGTGGAGAAGGGAGGGGTAAAGGGTGGCACTTGCTGATGAATCAGAGCTGAAAGCAGCCCTTTAGAGACACTGGTACAGACTGAATGTTATAGATCAGCTACTACTGCCCTAAAACATTCACCTTGAGGTTCAAAGGACAACTTCTAAACCTTGTTACTGCAGTTTTGGGACTAAAAGGGGTCCTGAAAACCCCCACAGGCCGAGCCTCAGGAGAAACAGCCTGCAGTTAGTCAGCTACGTGTCTGTGGTACCAATTGAGTTTTTAAATCTGGAAGCATCTGCCCCAGCAGTGATTTGATTTTATGCAACGTGTCTCATGCTACCGTATTGCTAAGCATGTCACTAAATCCTTGCACATCAAAGGAACAAGTAAATCAAGCAAAACTGCATAAGCCACTCTACAATTCAGTTTTGGCAAAAGGTGCTTAGACAACCCTGGAGGCTGCAGTCCTCTAGCTAGCAGCAAAACTCACATAAGCCCAGAAGCAGTGCAGTTTTTCCTGCACCACCAGGGAAAAGGCTTGCAACTGAGGCTGGATTAGGAACTGGCCTGGAGTGAAGTGGTACTGAGGTCCAGTCCTGAATTGATTACAATTTTCCATGTGGATTGTGACATTCTACTTAACCTTTTTGTGTTTCTGTTTCCTGGTCCATAATTTTTTGCCCCATCTTCCATGGGGAAGATGAGGATTAACTAGAAAAGACTGTTTAGTTGAGACAAAACAGCTTTGCAGTTATTAAAGATTTAGGCTTACCCTTTGCTAAGCCAGTTCACTGGAGTTCCTGATGTCCCTGTTGGAGTGCAGAATTTGTCTACAATGTTACTGTTAATATTTCTTATTTGTACTCCTGATGATACAAGAACTGAAGCCTTTTGCTGCTTTGCAGGCATCTGTAGGAAAAGGAAATGGTAACTTCACAAGCTCAGCAGCTGTCCCACTCCCTGGGGCCATGTTTCAATACTGGAGCTGTCATTCTGCAGCACACACTGAGGGAGAAATCCCTGGGGCAGATTCCTTTGGGTCTGATGGGTGACAAGGGTGGACATACTACCTGAAGTCTGGGAGGATGCTGTGGTGGCTATGGTGGAGATGATGCAGTGCAGAAGTTGGTGTGGCTGAGTGATGGGGTGAACATGTCACCACTGCCTGCACTGATGATGGAGGAAGCCCAGGGGGCTGGCTCAGGGAGAGTTAGGGAATGCCTGATATCTCCTGCCCAGAGCCCTTTGTACTGTAATTTCGTAGATGTCCTCCTGCCTGAAGTGCTCTCCATCACAAATTTAACACAGAAACTTGGGGTCTCTACCCAGATATCCCAAACCTCATGTCCCATGGTAATTATTTACTCTGTTTTTGCCATAGCACACTGTTCATTGCACATGTCCCACAATAAATGGACTACAGTCACCAATGTCATTTAAGGTGGGTAAAGTGAAACTCAGTCATTTTTGGTCAGTCCTGGATTAGAACATGTTGAAGTTTATAGACCACCATCCCCCCACAGAGCATTGCACAAGAAACAAATGGAACATGTCTCCTGGGGATCTTTTTCTCCAGAGAATCCAGATGCTTTCAAGGCGCCTGGTAACAGTACAAAATAGTCTGCTATTAAAATTCAAAAGCAAGTAAAATAGCCCTTCCCTGCAGGCTTTCTTTCTATGAGGCATTTCTGATGAGAATCCAGAGTCTCTGCAGAGGCCTGGCATATGAAATACAAATTATATAGCTAGCATTCCCCTCTTTAGAAGTGACTGTGTGAAGCACAAAATCCCTTTGCAATTCACACTTGTGATGAGAGGCAGCTCCTTATGTTCAGACCGCTCCTCTCAGCATGCCTTGGGCTGAAGGCCTGCAAGGCTTGTAGCCTCGGAGCTCCCTGCCCTTCCTAGAGTCGTCTCAGCCCAGGGAAGAGTCCATCTCCTGCATCCTTCCAAGCACAGGGGAGGGTCCACAGGCACAACCACCTTCCTGCTTTCTCCAGCCCCCTAGAAACACACTGTGACTTCATTCGTCCTTCCATCCCCATCTCTGGAGCCTTCCTGCTGACATCTGAAAGGGCATGTCTACAGCTACACGTTTTGGGCTATTTTGTCATGGGGATAGGTTAAAAATGAGTCATGGTGTGGTCTTTTTCACGAATGACTCGCACAGCGGAGTTTTTCCACACAGTGAGCCATTATGAACCCATAGGTGGAGAAGATAATTATGACTGGTGTAAAGCTGTGCCTAATTTCCCACTCCAGAAAGGGGACACAATAACTCCCTTTCCTCATGGAGGTGTGTGATGATTTAATCACAAGGCAAGCTCTGTATTTATAGATTTTAAAGACACCGCTATGATTATGTAGTCCCGCCTTCTGCATAACAAAGCTCAAAGCACATCAGCCATGAGCGCCTGAGCTGAGTTCATAATTCTGAGTTTGTAGCACATTTCTTAGAAGGACATTCATGTGGCCAATCTGAATGTATGTGTGCCAAGTTATGAACCCCATTTTCTATGCTGACTTATGCTCAGCATTGTATTTCCCATTTATAAATTCAGCTTGGGAGTAGTCTCCATTTTCTTCTATCTGTTGATTTTATACTTACACCCCATTCGCTGCAAGATTGCAATGATGTCAGCCTGCCAGTGCTCTGATCAAAGAACGAGTCTGCCACATCCCTGAGAGATCATCACTGAGAAATCGCGGATAAAATGATGTATAGCCCTTGCACCAGCTGAGTGATACGGCAGAAAATTATCTTCCTTGGGCTGTGAATGGCAGCAGGAGCTATTACTCTTTGCAGCTGGATGGGTCTGTGTGTTTAGCCCATATAATTCATCATTTGCTCTATGTTCATGTACAAAATTACATAGGTTTTATTTCGCATTGTTCCCAAGGAAGTGAAGATAATCTCTGTGTGATGTCCTGATGAATAAGCAAAATACTGACTGGGATTTCTTTGTAGGCATGTGTAAGGATGGGTCAAGACGAAATTTATAGCAGAGGTATGCCCACATGCCCATGAGTCCAGTTTAATAAACACAAGAATACACTTGGTAAAAGAGCTGTCTCTTGAGTTAAAATGGTTTTCATATGGTGAAGAACCTAATTATGTTGAGAAATCAATTTGATGTGCTGTATTTCAAAGGAGGTTCAATTTTGTCGTTTGGTGATGTCACAGGCAGTACTGAGTTTGTTGTCCCTCATCACAGAATTTTGCTCTTGCAAAAGCATTGTCCCACAGGAGCTAATGTAGCCCAAGTTGTTTTTCTTATGCTGTTGAATGTGGGATCACCATCATAAATTTGAGGACATTTTGCTCCCCTACTCAACACGGGAGGAAGGGATGTTCTTCCTCATGGGATACGTGGAGAAAAATGAACCTGTGACTTGCTGTGAGAAGATTTAGGCTCAGAAAATAAGTTTATCCTTTGTCACATGCAAGTAAGCTAATCTGAAGTCAGAGGTGCTGGTTGACTTCTAAAATGCCAAGAAGGTCTGGCCCAGGGGCACAGTGTCCTCAAAAGACTTCAGTTAATGAAGTCTGTAGATCTCTTGTTCTTTCTAAAACTGATACAACATGATTAAAAAAGTCCCATGCCAGATGTTTGTTTTTTTTCTCTCACCTGCTGATAGTTGTGTCCTCTAAAGAGTGAAAGTGAGAGCAGATAGGCTTAGTGGGATGGGAGCCAGGGAGAAGGTGTGGAGTGTGAATGCAGTCTTATGCCTGGAGGGAAGATGGAGATGAAACAGAGCCAGGGGTAAAGTGTAGATCTGTGTTAAACACCCCAAGTTTTATGTTCTCTTCACCTACTCGATTTACATGACCATTAACATGAACAGTGCCTGCCTGAACTGTTTTGTGGGAGGTGGGGGAGGTCCCAGACCACTGGAAGGTGACCTATTTTCAAGAAGGAAGAGCCTGGTGATAGCAGTCTCTCTTCTGTGCCTGGTAAAATAATGGAGAAGTTTATCCTGGGAGTTATTGCAATAACGCTTGAGAGACAATGCAGTCATTAGTCACAGCCATATGTGTTTTGTACTTGTGACCAGATGAGGATGAATGAAGTCACCTGCTGTGGTGTGGTGACTCTGGCCTTTGTAGACATGAAACCATGAGGGCTTGGGACAGCACAGGCCATCCAGAGTGTATTCAATTGTGTCCTTTGCCTATTGAGTAGAGAGACAAGGACACTTTGTGCCTAATTGGCCCTGGTACACAGCAGCTCTGGGGAAAAAGCTTCTCAAGTCTTTATTTGGAACACCAAGTGGCCAATGATGGACCCAGTGCAGAGCTTGGATGGATGTATCCTTTGCTGGGTGAAAAAACCAGGTGGATGGCCGGGTCACAAGTGACTGATGAGGGGACAGGGGTGAACCACCACTGTCTTGCACAGTTGCTTGTGATGTCACTGGTGACTAATTAGCTGATTTGGTATGAATGAACACCTGGCTTTTGCAGTGTCTGACCACCATATGTTATTGTTCCTTTTTCCAAGGCATGAACGTGGTCCAACAGGGACAATGTGCTTATGCAGATTACACAGAATTTCTGCTTACACAGATACTGTGTTTGTCATCCCCACCTATTTTCCACCAGTAGTCAGCTGAAGGCCAATATTACCTGCAGGACATCCCAGCACTGATACTAGCAATAAAATTCCATTTTTATTTGGAATAAAAAGGATGTACTCCTTCGAGGACCTGCATGCCATGGGAGGTGGAGCAATAAAACCAATAAGGGCACTGAAACAAAGACCAAAGAGAAGGTTATGAGACAGCTGGACATTTTTATGGAGAAAAGTAGAATTAAAGGATATGGTGATTCATCAGCTAGGTGGGGCTGAGGCTCACAGAAACCAGAGAGGCAGATGAGAGGTGAGATAACTTTTTCTTATTCGGTAGTTCCCTACTTCCCCTTTTAGTACCTGGGAGAAAATGTTCCTCATGGAAAGATATTTTACACAACTTCATGGAGAAGCCTGAGATGGGCAGAGCTTTGGCTCATAGGTGTGGGCATGGCTGATGCTAGAAATGCCTCACTGTCCTGTCCCATCTCTTGTCCAAGAGTGTGGCATCATTGCTGTGTCTTTGGGCTGTGGGATGCTGACTTGGCAATTGAAAAGTCATCTTTTTGCTTTTTTCTCCACTCATCAGCATCCTCAGATGACCCAGGCTATATTCCTCACTCCAGCCCCCTCCTGTAACTTAATGTGTTTTTGAAACCACTCAGCTGCTCGTTCGCTCCCCCCAGCTGGGATGGGGGAGAGAATTGGAAGGATAAAAGTGAGAAAACTCATGGGTTGAGATAAAGACAGTTTCATAGGAAAAGCAAAATCTGTGCATGCAAAACAAGGAATCATTCACCACTTCCCATGGGCAGGCAAGTCTTCAGCCATCCCCAGGAAAGCAGGGCCACATCCCACGTTATGGTGACCTGGGAAGACAAATGCCGTCACTATTAATGTCCCCCACTCCCTCCCTCTTTCCCCAGCATGACACTCCATGGTCTGGGATACCCCTTGGGTCATTTGGGGTCAGCTGTCCTGGCTGTGTCCCCTCCCAACTCCTTGTACATCTCCAGCCCCCTCAGTGGTGGGGTCGGTGAGGAGCAGCAAAGGCCTTGGCTCTGTGTGAGCATTGCTCAGCAATAGTGAAACCATCCCTGTGTTACCAACACTATTTCCAGCACAAATCCAAAACACAGCCTCGTACCAGCTACTATGAAGAAAATTAACTCTACCCCAGCCAAAACCAGCATATCCTCCCACTTGGTTGCTTCTCTCCTTTTAATAAATCAAATAAAACTGTAGGAGCACTGCATTTCATCTTGTCTGAACTGTTATATTTAATCTCCTGAGTGGGTGGGGTTGGTTTGTGTGGAGAGGAGCAGCTCAGAGCCTGAAAACATGAGAGATGACTCTTTTAAGCTTTTCTGATTTCACGGAAAGTTGCCAGATAGCATTTTAATTAGGACCTATCAAAACCAATCAGGAAAAGAAGAAGGTTTGTCAAGTTGTTAGCAGCCGTTAAGCTTTTTAGAGTTTGTAGGATGGGTTTTTTTGCCTTGTGCACAAATTTATTCATCCTAACAATTTTACAGCTGTGCTCCCTTGCTTACAGCACATCTCTCTGCATGAGAAACCTCTTCTATCATCTTTGCCGCTAGCTCCATTGGTAATTTTCCTGCTGGGATGGGCAGGAGCACTCAGGCATTGCCAAGGTAGAGATTAGATTTTCACTTTGCACTTCAGGTTTTTTTTTCCTGGTGCTAAAAACATTTTCTGTGTGTGTTGATAATGCCATTATTTCTGTTTCATCTGCAAAATAAGTTTGGAACTCAAGGATCCTCAGTATTCACTCCGTGATGTAAAACATAAGCATGATGAATAATCATATTATATAGCCTGCTAGGGAAAAAGGGGGAAAGCAGCACAAACTTAAAGGGAAAATTAGAACATTTTCTTTAGCATATTTTAGTGGAAAAGGTTTTTTCCACACATTTGTAATTCCACAATGTGGTTCACATTATCTCTGGAATTCTTTGCTCTGTTTGTTGTGTTTTTAGAGATTTTGGTCAATAGGCAGTAAGTAAAATATTGAAAGTTAGGATCATCTTGAAGTGTTTTGCTGGATCAGAGATTTCATTATCGAGATACTCGTCACACCATCTCTGACATCCGGGAATATTTCTTGCTCAAAAACACAGTTTAAAATAAAATTGTTCACTTTCGTGTCTAATACAGCCACTGAAAGAAAATATATGACAGCTGGAGGCTGTAAAAAGGGTAGGATCACTGAACACATCTGGAAATACTTTAATTATTGCATATTCAACTTTGAACTACTTGGTTCCTATGTAAACACACGACTAGTAATTAAAGTACAAGACTTAACTCATGTGGATTGCCGTCTTTTAACTACTGGTTTGGAGAAAGGGGAGAGAGAGGGGGTAATTTTACCTTTGTACATTTGAAGGCCAAAAGGACCAGCTGTATTAGATGTGAGCAGCTGTATGACAGACTGGGGAATTCCACCCCATTGCTCGTCTTTTGAACCCAAACTCTTGAGTCAACCATGGTGTATTTTCCTGAAAGACAGTTAGTCTTGGTAGAAGAACATCAAGAAATGATCCTACACCTTGGAGAGTGGAGGGAATACGTATTAAATCAGTATTAAGAAAGCATAAAGATAATTGAAAGCTATTCAAGTCCTTTTTAAAAACAATCTAAGGATGTATGACATTTAAATTTGATTTGCAATAAACTGGTTACAAAGAGCTGTAATTAATTATATATTTAACTTAAGATGTGTTAATAAAAAATAATGGAGGCCTAAAGGATATGCAATCAAAAATCAGTCAACTTGGTAAATTATTCCGAGAAATTGCTTCAAATAAGGTTAAATTTGCTGACTTGCTACGAAACTTTGCACAGTTGGCTCAAGATGATAAATTAACTGTGCTTTAAAAGTAAAACTGCTTTAAATATCTTTTTATTGCATGGAGACGAGTGGGGTTTTTTGTACAGTGTTAGAGAGGGCCTCATCTGCTGGTTAGCATTTTGGGTCAGCAAGTCTTTTGTGTCTGTGTGAAAGCACAGTGCATGCTTCAGCCCTCTGCAGACCACTGCTGGGCTCCGTGAAACCAGTGCCAAACGGCAGGTGGTGTTGCTCCAAAGCACTGCCTTGCCCATCTTGAAATGCTGCACACCTTGGCTCTTCTGGATTTGCTTCTGTGCTCAAAGGAGATATCTCTGCTGTGCTGGTGGAAGTGGCATGAGATGCCCTCATCAGGATTCTCATGATTGAGCTTGACTGAAGGCAAACTCAAGCTGGGCAAAGCCAAACTGACATTCTACACATAAAGCCAGCAAAACTCTCATGAGTCAATTTGTCCGTGGGAAGCCAGGGCTCAACAAGCCCAGGAGCTTGATGTCCCAGCTTTGCTGTGTTGCCAGTAGAGGTGGGAAAACCTGTGAAAACACCCCTGACTTTTATAGTTTGTCCTCTGCCGCCTTTTTCTTTTTTCCTTCTGGGGTCTAATGTATACAACTTAAAAATTTGGAGAAATGCAGAAGATGAACTTTATGTGAAATATAGCCTTCAGAGTAAAACCTGAGTGTTTTTAGAGTAAGTATTATATCATTGCTACTGCGCCTCTACCTTTTACTAATAAATATTCCCAATGATATCAATATATATCAAATAGTATAATATTAATAGCGATGATTTCCACAGTTTTTAGACTTTACTACTGGTACTTCACAGTGCTTTGTTACACTGAATTATAGTGAATATATATAACATATATATATATATAATATATATAACAATGCCTTTCCCCCCAGCCTTTCCTGAATGATGAAGATTTTCTTCACTGTCTACAAGACAATATGAGAGGATGTGAACTGTTGAAGACGCATAAATAAGATGGAGACGACGACGAGGCGAAGGGTGGTGGGAGGAAGGCTCCTTCCCAAGCTCTCCTTTATTTAGGTAGAGGGTTCTTGGTGGTCGGGAGGGAGAGCAGGGGAAGGAGGGCCATGTCCGTAGGTGGCATGAGGACAAAATGGCTCCGAGTGCCTGGGAGCACCCGGTTAAGTAGGGAAGGGAAGGACCAATGAGAGAAGAGGGAGAGGGTGATGCAAGCATACATGAACCAATAGTAACATAAGTGGGAGGAGTACAGTTCAAATCCTCAAATCATATACCTAACTGACGAGAAGGTTCAGGAAGGGTGGGCAGATCCTGAGCCCTGGGCACGCCTTCCCCGGGATCCAGGAGCGGACCCAGAAGCCCAAACCCCCAAGGTCCTCCCATGGCAGGCGGAGCCAGGCTGGGAGGCGGAGGCAGCATAGGGGTGGACCCGCTTCACCTCCCCCTTTTTTACTAATTAAACGAAAAGAAGGCATCCCAACATAGCTCATTGCTGTGTAATCCACGGTCCTGCTAATCTAATACAAACCCGAAACTTATACCTGTCCGAAAACCTGACCGAAGGGGGAAAGGGAACCTGGCGCAACACTCTGAGACGCAAAAGGGGATAACCGACGCACAGCCCGACGCAGACATTCCCCAACGCGTTTGCCTACCCCAGACCCTAGGTACTCAGCCCCGGTCCCAGGGCGGTCGCAACACACAAAAACTCCAAGTGTGGGCAGGAAATCCCTTCAACCGCCCCACACTGGCCTAAGCGTGCGGTCCGGGGCCGCTCCCACCGCGACCACGACGCATCTGAAACAGTGCCGGCAGGGTCACCTCCTTTCACAGGGGCCCCCACTGCTGCGCACTCCCCTAAGTGCCCAACCCCGATCCACACGGCAACTGCAGCACCCAGTCCTATTGGGCAAAGAGGCGTTCGTGGGTAGTCTTGCTCGGTTGGAATTGGGCTGCGTCCTCGGAGGTTCGTGGTGTAAACTCATACATGAGGGTCAGTGCAGGATCCTCTACTTAGGGCCGATGCTCTCTGGACTTACAATTTGTAGCTCTGCCAGAAAGCCATCGCCCTAGGCATCTCAGATGCAGTGCGGGAAAAGACCTTCTTAAACACAAAACAGACATATATTAAAGCATTGGGGACCGCTGGCTTCCGGACTTACAATTTGTAGCTCTACCAGATGCACAGCGTAGGGAGAGGGGCTGCTGGCTTCCGGACTTACAATATGTAGCTCTGCCGAAAGCGCAGAATAGGGAAGGGGTATAGGAATGCAACTAAAAAGGGGTGATTCCCCCGATTCCCCCACCGTGGGAACCCGGAAGGGGATCGTGAGAACCGGAAGCTCCTCCCACCGGGGAGGGGCCAAGACTGGAAGGGGTGGAGCCCAAGGGCCCGCTCATCTATCCCGAGCCCGCCCAGGGGGAGGGGTCAGGAAGGGGAAGGAAGAAGGGAGGATTGTGGGAAGGAGAAGTGGGGGAAGGGAAGGCCATGTGGTCGACGCCATCTTGCGCCTCGTGGTGGCAACCTCCGAAGAGGCGCCATCTTAGAGACTGCAAGATGACAGAGGACCGGGATAAAGCAGAACAACTGGAGAGGGTAACTGAAGAGACAAACAAAATGCAACTTACTAGTGCAAGCCTCAAACATAAAAAATACCTCAAATCAATAATTTAAACCAAAAACAGGGTGCAATACAAACAAAATGCGTCCCGTTAGTACCGAACTCAAATATAAAATCAAACTACAACTGAAAACAGGGAAACTGGGAAAGGGGCCACAGGGAACCACAACTTGGAGAGAAACTCCCACTTTCTTTCCAGAAAAGCCGTAGCCCCTGTTTGGGCTTTCCTGGAAAGCCACCCACCCTAGCACCTGCAAAACATAAAACTTAAAAGAATGGAGAGGAAGCGGCCAAATCTCCAGGGCACGCCTTGTCCCTTCTGGGTGGGCTCCAGTCTCCGCTGGAGAACCTCTTCAACCCTCCGGGATCAAGGTGCCCACGTTGCCCCCCAGAGATCTTTCCACAGGGCGCAGGGATACCCCCCCCCACAGAGGGTCGGAACACGCCCGGGAAAAAGGAGTTGGGGAGGGTCTGGTAGTCGGTAGCAAACCAGCGCCTCCTGGCGGGTTACCCTCGCCAATCTCCACCTAAATGGGTCGGTCCCTGATCCCTCCCAGGGCTGGTCCCCTGCCTGCCCCCGAGGCATACCTCCACTCCACCGCTTTTCTCCAAAAAAGGCACTGGTGCTGGATCCTCGTCGTCCGACGTCTTTGTGCGCAGGATCTTCTCCGAGGGATCCCCTCCCTGCTGCAGGATCCGCGTTATTTGGGTCCTACCACAGGGTCCGGATCGCTCAGCCCACGTTCAGGCGCCATTTGTTGAAGACGCATAAATAAGATGGAGACGACGACGAGGTGAAGGGTGGTGGGAGGAAGGCTCCTTCCCAAGCTCTCCTTTATTTAGGTAGAGGGTTCTTGGTGGTCGAGAGGGAGAGCAGGGGAAGGAGAGCCATGTCCGTAGGTGGCATGAGGACAAAATGGCTCCGAGTGCCTGGGAGCACCCGGTTAAGTAGGGAAGGGAAGGACCAATGAGAGAAGAGGGAGAGGGTGATGCAAGCATACATGAACCAATAGTAACATAAGTGGGAGGAGTACAGTTCAAATCCTCAAATCATATACCTAACTGACGAGAAGGTTCAGGAAGGGTGGGCAGATCCTGAGCCCTGGGCACGCCTTCCCCGGGATCCAGGGGCAGACCCAGAAGCCCAAACCCCCAAGGTCCTCCCATGGCAGGCGGAGCCAGGCTGGGAGGCGGAGGCAGCATAGGGGTGGACCCGCTTCAGTGAACTTTACTTTTTTTTGCAAATCAACAATATTGACGCTTTTTATTTTCAAGTCTGTAATTTCCCTCCCTGTTTTATCAGCATTTATGAAGATAAAACATATGCAGGCACTTTAGTATGCAGCACTATTGTATGTGTGGAGTATATTTGTCACTATTGGGAAGTAAAGAATTTAATAGCCAAAATTTTGATGTAGTATACAGTGATAAAGAATATATTGTTTATTAGATATTAAAAAAAGATTGATTTCAATAAGGTAAGTAACACTACAGATCTATTTATCTGAAATTTCAATGGAATGCTTAAGAAATAAATTAATGGATATCTGGAATTTAAAATCTTTTTCAAATTTCCTGCTGCAAATGCTAAAAAAACTGAGCAGTGATTTGCCACAAGGTGAAGGAAAGCATGAGGAAGTAAGTATAGGTTATAGCTAAGAGAAAAAGGAGCATTAGAGAAAGGGCTAAAACACAAACTGCACTGGGCTGCAAAAGAGGCAAATGGGAGGTGCAGAAGACACAAACAACAGGAGACATTTGATGATGCCCATGGGTAGAGCTCTCTTTGCAGCTGCCAAGACTTTACCTTGCAGGGCCTAATCTCACACAACAGGTTTTCTCAAAGGAAAAACATGGGACTGCCATGGAATGCCAGCCTCTTCCTCCAGATTCCAGTGGTGGCAGATTCACCTGAACATCAGTGTTACCAGGAAAGGGTTTTCATATTGCATTCTGCCATTGCATATGTCATTACTGGAGAGCAGAGAAGTTTTTGCAGCTCCTCTTGCACTGTGTCTCCTCTGCGTCTTGAGGTCTCTCTGGCTTGTGTGGTACAAAACTGTTGTAAAAGTGTAGGATTATAAAGTGATGCACTCAGAAAAACCCCAGTCTTAATCTGTACCCCAGCTGTACAGAGAGGCTCTGAGCTGACTGTCACCTCTCATGGCTGAGATGGTAATAAAAATTTCTAGAGAAAGCACCACCTTGATGCACAAGAGCTGTCAAAAACCCCCAAATTGCATCTTAAGAACTGTTAGAAGCAATACAGATCAAACCAGAAGATGCCATCTACAAAACCCTCGCAAAGGTCTTGTGCAGTTCTTCTTCCCTTGTCTCAAAACTGATTTACTAGAAGTGGAAAAAGCAGAAAGGAGAACACCAAGGATAATGAAAGATGTGGCATGGTTTCTGTATGAACAACTGAGACAGGAGTCTATAAAATCATGAGTGACAAGGAGAAGCTGAACAGGGAATAGCTAATTGTGGTTTCCAGTGCAAGAATCATTACATTGGAATGATGGGAGTATTTTACTGTTTAAAATGAAATTAAAAGGAGCCGTGTCCCCAAGATGCACAAGGCTTTATTTCTTTCCACAGCATGGAGGTGAAGCGCTGAAGCCACAGAATATTGCTGGTGCAAAAATTTTGGTGTTAAAAATGGTGTGGTCCAGCCAGACTTTTGGTCTGCCCTGACAAGGCATTTCTTACGTGATCTTGGAATTTGGTGAAAAATTCTTATGTATTGGACTTACAGAACTTGATTTTAGCTGTGCAAGAGTGTCTGGTACTGGGGCTTTTGATGAGAAATTTCATGTATTGATTCAAAGCTTGTGGCAAAAACCTGATTCTGGTTGCTGTATATCCATCGTTCTAAAGGGACTGACTGATACCACTCCCGTAATAGAGATTGCAGTTCCAATGTCAGTTGTAGGATTTGAAGTACAGAATAAACCAAGAAAACCACTACTGATAGCAGATACACTCCTGAGAGAATTTCATGAGGCTGTACTTGAAAGTGATACAGGGAACAGTATAATACATGCATGTTTGACCAAAAAGGGTTATCCAGTTTCGAAACCAACATGGAATAAATCTACAGAAGCTGCTGCTGAGTGTGACACATCACTGGAAGCCACCACGGTTGTGATTTTGCACCGGCCAGGGAATCACACACGTAACAAATACTTCCAGTTCCAACTGAAGAGTTGTGGCAATTCATGGCAAGTTAGCTGAAGACAGCCACATTGGCTTCAGAGCTGCTGTATTATTTGAAATGCTTCAAAAGAATACAGGAAGGATAAGTGGATGTGCATTGAAGAGCCTAAAGAAGGGTATAAAAAGAACTATTCAGGGCACAGAATGCGAAGTTGACACAGAGAAGATCTTGAAATGTGTGAAACGTGCTGAAAACTGCAATGAAACAAGAACTTGTGCTAATAAATCAGGACTTCTTGAAGCCATGGACCACACATACATGACAAAAGAGCGACTATTTCTCAGCTTTAGCTTACTCATCCTAACACTAATTGCTTTAGTGGAAAAACTAGCAACAAATCCATCATCAGTCATGTTAGTCTGCTATTTGCCAGATGTAGGATCCCAGCAATAATTAAAAGCAAAAATAACCTGCTGGTTCAATAGACAAGACTTCAAACAATCTGTAGTTGCTCATGGGTTTGAGTTTCTCTCTAACTAAAGTTGTGCAGAAAACCTGGTAGAGGATATCAGCAAAGGTAGATGTCTGCACAGTGGACCCCAAAATCTGGTGAGTCGGACCCAGGGGTTCAAGACCCTGCAGCTGACGTACACATCGGTACTGTGGAGGATCAGGGAGATACAAACTCCCAAGGAAGATTTGTGGAAGAATCAGAGTGCACTTGCAAGCTATTCTGAGTAAGGGGAATAGGGTTATGAAACCTGTCAAAAAAGCCCTAAAAGTAAAGGAAAAAATGAGAATGTTGCAGAGCTGTAAAAGAATGAGCAGAGGGACAGAGATGGATGGGCCTCTTAGAAGAGCAGCCAGCACACACAGTGCTTCTGGGAGCTCCTGAGAGACCTACTGAGTGCTGTTAGAACAGTTAAAGTGGAGCTGAATGTGTATTTTTTTTTCTAAGTGCCGTAATACAAATTGCAATGTGAGCTAATTTACGGCTGAAAAACAGGGAATTGTGTTATGAGGATATTGATTTCCAGAGCAAGAAACAAGGTGATACTGACCAGAGATGCCCAAAAAGGAACCAGCAGGCTTCTGGAGTCAGTTAAATGTCATCACTATAACTTGACTTTTCTACTGCTTGTTCAGCTCAGGCTGCCTTCATGATGGGAGGCTGAGCCAGTGTCTTAATTCTTCCTCCATCAAAACCATGGCAAAAACCTTTCCATTTGAGCATCCCAGGCTGGTGACAGAGCAGGACACAGCCTCTGGCTTCCTGTCTTCTGTTTGCGAGGCATGTAACCTGATTTTGAGTGTCTGAAGTCAAAGTTGCCTGTTGTTTTAGCTTACCATTACAATCAGAGGACAGAAATGGGCTGTCCTGTGGTGCCCCCTTGCACATCCTTCTGCCATGGCTTGATGTGGAGCTGCACAGGGAATAGAAAACTTTCCAGGAATTTGTGTTGGAGCCAGACATAACATGGAGGAATGGTATGGACAAGATGAGGCCCACAAGACACAAACTATGAATTCTTGAAATAGGGTAATTATCTTGTTAAGTGGGAGAAGTCCTCTTATGCTCAGCTGGGTGAGCTCAGCCTGTCCAAGATCACCATCTGTGGCTCTTCACTTACCTGCAGCCATAGGAGGTAAGATGCTCAGGTGTTATTCACCTCCTCATTATCCACCCCTGGACAATGTGTTTTTCAAATGCAAAACCACACACATTATTCAAAGAAAAAGCCCAAGTGTCCTCATCTCTGCACCTTCCTACCCCAAATTACTGTTGCACAGTTCAGGACTCTCCATGAACCATTAGATCTGCATTTGTTACCTGGCTTTCGCACCGTCAATATTCAGTCCATCAATGTGCAAATGCTACTCTGGGAAATAAATACCCATGAAATGGTTTTCTGAAACTCCCAACCAAAAGAAGGGCAGATGATGCTCCTAGCTGAACTGTACGGCCTATTGGAAGTAACAGCTTCTGAAATAGCTTCTTGATTGAGAATATGTGTCTCATTAATCTTTTAAACGGAACAGTGTGAGCTGAGCACAAAAAGGTAATGGAGCCCCCAACAGCATCTTTGGCCCTGCCCTTAGGACAAGGACAGCAGTGCTTGGGCCTGATTATACAAGCAATTTGGGTGGAGGTGGTACTCTCTGGAGGTGCTTGAAATACCACAGGCTGTGTTCACTGAAGGACATAACTTCCCTGCAGGTACTGGATCCAAAATAGAGATCCTTCTCTTGTCCTGCTTGGCTGCTTCTCTTTCTGCAGGTAGCTGTGTTTTCACAAACTTATTTTTTGGTCCTTAACCTTCCCTAACATTCCAAATCTGTCTCTGGCCTAAAGCTTCTCAGTATTATGGGTAATGAGCATGAGCTGAGGCTGACTGATGATGTGGACCTTGCATATCTGGCTTGTGCTGGTTTTGCTCCACACTGAGCAGGGCTGAAGGAGCAGAGGATCCCTACATCCACCATGTGGTGCTTGGGGCACCTCTCCAGAAGGAGAGAGGCTCATCTGATTCCTCATGCAGCAGGTTTTGCATTTGGATTCATGGCTGTCATCATCCATTGTCCCAGGGTTGGTGGTCTCAGCGTGTCTCACTGAGCTTGTTTGATGAGGGGCATCATATCATGCGGCCTGAGCAAAAATATTGATTATTCAGTAGGCCTGCACTGAGGGGGTCCCCAGTGAGAGGAGCTCAGACCACTGGGCTCTGCTTCAGCAAACATTTCTCTTTTGCATGGCGTTGTCTTTACAGCCAAGACCCCAACCAGATCATCCCTCTTGAGATGATTCTCTATTCGTAACTCCTGGCTTTCTGTGTTTCGGCTGTTGCACCCATTTTTTTCACCAAATAAAATCAGAAGAGAGATTATCCACAGCTACAAAACATCCAAAACACTGGAATAGTCTGGAATAGCCTTGGGGGCACCCAGATTTGGACTGAGGCAGAGCAGAAGCTGGGTTGCCCACAGCTTGGAAAAATACTACTACAGCTGTGCCACAGCTGTAAGAGGGACACAGCAGCATCCCAGACTGTAAATGCTAGCAAGGCTTGGCAATGGTCCTGAGAATGCTTAATTCCCTGGTGTAGGTAATCCATTAAAGGTGTTTGGTGGTTTTTTACTCCCTTCTCATCCTGTTATAAGGCCAGGAGTGTTTTTGAACCACTTGCTAATCTCATGAACATATTAGACTTTCATTTGGCTGTAACCTCCAGTGGAGGCAGTGCCAATGGCTCACAGGAGTCTTGGCAAACCAGGAGACTTGCTTTTCATTACCATTTGTACCAGTGATTCATGTTATCTTTGGCTGGCTGGTTCATTGATGTTGCTCTGTTTCCTAAGGTCCTTGAACTCTGTAGTCCGAATAGGGCATATACATGAAATTATTATCTGCTGTGGTTGCTTCTCCTTCACACAAATTTAGACATAAACACTTCACAAATTAGTACAGAGCAAACAAAGCCAGATTAGAAGAATAGCTGAAGCTTTTTCTCCCTTATTTTTTTTGAAGTGTGGTTTAGCAAAATCAGTTCTAACCTTTTTTAAAAGTAGCAAAGTCCTTCTGAACTTTAATGACTATTTCCCAAATATGACTGGGAAACTCCTGCTATTTTCAGTTGAATGGGGAGTTTTACAGAAGGTCTTTGTGAAAATAGATGAAATATTCTGATCATAAACAGCAAGTGATAAAATAAGGATCTTCTAAACCAGACTGAAAACTGACTGCTATGCAGTGCAGCCAAGAGGCTAATGTTTGATGAAGGTTGCCTGCAGTGCAAGTCTGCTGGGCTATCATTTCTTAAATCATAGTGCTTTGCTCGATTTTCTTTTGAGGGAAGAGAAGGGAATGTGTAAAATTAATGTCAGCAGACCTCTAGTCTCCACCAGCAGAATGGGTTGTAAAGTGCATCTTTGCCTTTCTCCATCTTCCCTCTGGAGATGGAATATATTCTTCTCCCTTTATTGGTTTGCTGGAAAACCAGTTTATTTTGCAATTCATCACCAGTTTGGGCTTTTTTGCTCTTCCTTTTATTTTTAACACTCTGTGATGTCACATTGCAAAAAAAGTCTCTTTGAAGCACTGTGGGGAAAATCTCAGTGGCCCATGGGTATTTGTACATATAAACTTGTTTGCCATTCTGCAGGGCTCTGTTGTTACCACCTTGGGGCATTTGACCCAACAAAATTTATTTTTTCAAATGGCCTCTTACAGTCCCCAACACGGCTCTGAATTTGCCAATGGCATCAATTACAGTTACAGACTGGGTCACACTTCCAGTTCATTGTCCCTTTGTGAGCCCTGAAAGAAGCCAGGAGCATCTGGACAGTGCGATGTGCCCTGGTAGATAAATTTAAGTGATGGAAGAGTTGCATCCGTGTTATGCTGCCGCACAGAGGGATGAGCTTGAATGGAAAGGAGGAAAGGAGAGACCAGACAGAAATGCTGGATCAAATCCTGCAGGTGATGAGGATTTACATCCACTGTGGGCACAGCTCAACCAAGGTGCAATAGTGTGTGGTTCTGCATCAGAGTCAAGACATCGTCTGTGCTCCTCAGGTGTTTCTCCACTCATTTCAGTGGGGTTTGGATCATCATGGATTTAAAACTTCATCTTTTCCACTTCTGATAGAGCTCACCTGTAGACTTCTAACGTGCTCCTTGGGGAAGATATCTTCCTTCCTCTTCCCAGTTTTCTTCCTACTGCTTTTCCCCAGGCTGGGAATGTCATGCAGTGGAAGGGAAGCTTGGGACACTTCAGCTGAATTTGACTGAAACTTGCCAGATTCAGAAAATTCATGGGTATTTCTCACTCAAGCCACAATCAGTGAAACAATCAAAAAATCCCCCGAGATTTCTTATGTTTTATTATTTTTTAGCCAGTTGGAAAGCCATTTATACTTTGGGAATTCTCATCAGGAATTTCAAATGCTTTGAAAAAATTCAAAAAGAAAAAAAAAGGCCTGCAACTGTTGGGGGTTGTTCTCCTCCTTCTGTACATCCTGTTGCCTTGAGATCTGCGTTCCCATCCCTACCTTGAAGAAAAATCTCAGACCCAGTTTAATGCCTTTGAAAAGACCTTGACACTGGAGGAAAGTAATACTCAGGAAAGGGTCAGAAAAGCAACAAGAGGGACCACAATTTGATCATGCTACATTTAATCTCTTGTTTTGTAAAACCCTCATTTCAAAGGATCATAGAATGCTTTGGGTTGGAAGGGACCTTAAAGACCATCTCATTCCAGCTGCAGTATTACAGGCAGGGACACCTTCCAAGAGACCAGACCTTGCCCAAGCTGATTTTACAATGAAACCCGGCATAATGGGATTTGAAATGCCACTGTAATAACAGCAACAACATAATTGCCTTTGTTTATCAGGAAGTTCGTTTTAGCTAGTTTTATTACTGCTCTTGGGCTTAGGTGCTGATAAATTAACATAAATTGCCATCTTATTAATGGCTCCCACTCTAATCTTCCTTGTGGTGAGAAAGATAGGGACTGAAAAGTCTCAGCAGAAGCTGCATTTTCTGACAGGTTTTTTAAATTATTATTGTTGTGTAGGTTAGTTTTTATTATTGTGTGGGTTTTTTTATTGTTGTGTGATATGTTTTTGGGGGTTGGTTTTTTCAAAATTCTGTCTAACTGTAATTAACTAACAATTGAGAAAGTCAGCTTTGCTGCATCACCTGCAATTGCTGGTGTCCAAGCTGCAGCTGTAATTTAGAGGGCTGGAATAATCACATAATTACTCTGCAATGATTACAGGAGGCTTGCATGGTCAGTGGATAAGAGAGATTAAATGGCAGTGGGAAAAAAGAGGCAGACATATGTTGCTAGTTAAGTTAACCACTTTATATTAATCCTGGCATGCCTAGGGAAAGTCCCATATTCCTGCCAGAGGATGGGATGCACAAAACCTTTGCCCGGATTGTGGGGAGTATAGACCCCTGGTGCCCCAGTTCCAGTGAGTAGAAAGATTAATTTTCATAGAGGGAAGTAGGAAGATTAACTCCTGGAGGTAATCTGCTTTTCCTTACTCTGGCATTGCTTACATGTCAGTCTTATATGTGTTCTCCTTGAGATGGCAACCGAAACCTCATGGGCTGCGGCAGGAATTGAGTTGCACCTGTCTGAGCAAGGTCTGGTGCAGTATTTGGTCCAACAATGCCTCGAGACGTGCCTGGCAGACAAGTAGTCTGATAACCAAATCATGTTGCTCTTCTTTGTCATAACGAGGTATTTTAAATCAGGTCTGAATGCTTGACAAGGCAGGTAGGAGGGGCTTAAGTCAAGTGGTGTTTTTCCCAGGTTATTTGCCATGGAAAAGGAAGAAATGTGGTTTTATGTGTGTTACTGATTCTCCATTAGAAACAAGCCTTAAAATCACAGTGTGTTTTTGTTAATGAAAAAGGAGACTGGTGAGATTGTAATAGGATGCTGCAGCCCTCCTTTTCTTATCAGAAACTAAGGAATCTTTGTTCCCACCTCGGCTGGGCAAATGAAACCAGCAAAGAAAGGAGCAATGTGGGGTCATTGTTCCCTTTTACTAGCCCTGGGGCTCGCCCACAGGTCTGACCCTGCACAGAGACATATCTGAGTTTAACAGGTGTGTGGCAAGATTAGGATCAAGGTGGCCATGGACTTCACAAGGCATTTATGGGCACAACCTTGGAGCTGTATTCCCCAGGCATCCCTGGCTGCTGCAGGGTGATGCAGAATAAAATAGAATATTTCAGTTGGAAGGGACCAACAGGAATCCTCTAAGTCCATCTGTCTGACCACTTAAGGCTGACCAAGTTAAGCATGTTATTAAGGGCATCGTTCAAAGGCCTCTCAAACACTGAGGGGGACACGCCCATGCTTTGGGGGACATCTGTAGGAAACCTTAAGACATGAAGCATCCCATCCCTGCTCCCAGCCCTGTCCTAGCTTCTCTGCTTCTGGTATGATTTTCAGGAGGGTAAATCCACTCATAGAAGCATCCAGAAGAGTTGCCATCAGGGATGACCTGGAAAAGCTGATGACTGCTGTGCATGAGGACTGGGCTTGGCTGAGAGCAGGACATTCCAGACTCTGAGCAGAGGTGACCGCTGGAGATCCTGGCAAAGAGCACATTTCCGGGGGGGGGGGGGGGGTTGGCTTGCTTTATTCCCCTAAAAGTTTAGGGAAAAAAACTTCCACTGAGATACGTACAAAACCTGCTTTAAAACAATGCTGGATGGGGTCCCTCGAAAGGGAGGCAGAGCTGTCTAAAATCTGCTTCCCAAACACTGCCACGTTATCAGTTGCACAGGTGCAGTGTACACGAGGGTAATGAAGACAGGATAGGAGGGGATTAGTAGGACATTGCAAACAAGTTTGTGCTAAATGGCTTGAGGTTCATCCTGTCCTGCTTCTAAACACTGACTTCTGCTGCTTTCACCTTCCAAAACACATAAACCGTTGATTTTGATGAGTAAATGAATTTACACAGATAAGCTTCAGCCATCTGTTAACCGCAAGATATGCCCCACCACCTTGTCTTTGACTTTCAGGACTGCACTCACGGTGTTTTGGTGCAGGGTGTCCATGCTGCCAGTCATCTGAACCACCACACTCCCATCCATGCTATGAGAGTGTGTAGCACATTTACCCCCTCTGAAAATCAGTCCTAAGTCCTAAAACTCATTCTTGTAAGCCTTGACAACCACCATTGCATTACAGTGCAGAAAAGGATGGAGACTAACAAAGAGCCCCTTAAAGACCATGGCCTTGTCTCTCCTTCTGCAGATCCTCTGCAAGCATTTAGGTCTGGAGTAACTAAAAATAGAAGAAAGACTATACATAGCTATTCTAGAAGAACAGAAGTAACTAACAACAGAAGTCAATTAATGCTCCACTGACACAGTTCACATGGGGGAAAGAGCCTGTCTTCAGGATGAGTCAGGTTCTTGGCTTTGGTTTTCATTGAGTTTCTTACCAATGTTTTCAATAAAAGGGGCAGTTGCATCACATCTAATATTCAATGGGGAGCTTAAAAATATTCTTAAACTCCATGTCACCCTTCTACATGCCCTGGGCCTGGCTTGATTTGATTATCCAAATCTACCAAAACTCTCAGCCACAGAGTGGATTCAGAAGCAATTTAAGAAATCATTACCTCTAATTTGTTTTTAATTCCTCTCTCTGGAACCCAGAGGGCTGCTAGCAGTTTCAGAGTGATTATGGGGGTTTTCTCCTGGTAAGTAAAACTCCTTGGAAGGAGGCAGAAACATCTTTGGAGGATGGGGCGGGCATTTCATGCTATCACTTCAAACTTGACTCCTTGCAGCATCCCATTCAGGTTCTGCCTGAGCAAGAGAGTCTGGCAGCAGCCAACAGCCTACAAGTGAGCAACTCAGGCTTTTCCCCACTTTATCAGGATGCCTGGGGTCTGTGAGTTTTTCTGTCCTTTGCATTAAGGGATCTGGTTGCTTTTGACCTCCTGTCATAGTCTGTTGCCACCTTTGTCTCCAATGCATGGTAAGGCAGCGTGCCTGTGACATGGGAGGGAGTCTGCTTTACTAAACCCTCCTCTTCTGGTCTTGAACTTGGGTTGTTTCCACTCCCCTTTAGTATTTGTCCATGTACAGAGCAGGGGAATCTTTTCCTGCACTAAACCAATGGCTTTATGCTCCTAAAACATATCACCATCCAGCCTGCCCTCTGCCAAGGGTAACGCCACTGTCCCCAGACCCAAGGCTTGTCCATTGTGTAAGACCATGGCAAGAGCACCCAGGCTGATCCCATCCCCATAAACAATGGCTGCAGTCAATCCCTACTCCAACACAGAGCTATTCTGGTCCATGGAGATGGAGAAGATGCCATGAGCTGCACCACAGCAGATAGCGGGGCAGCTCTCTCATCTCTCCCCTCTCACGGACTGCTGCTCACTCAGCAAAATGTGCTGGACTCTCTATATCCACCTCTGCAGTGCCATAGGGTGGTTCCAGGAGAAGGGACAGAGCAGATGTCACTGACTGTGAGCTGGTGGAGCCATAAGAGGAGGAAACATTGCTGCAATAAAAGAGCAGAGTTGCAAAAAATGGGGAAACGTGTGGTTTTCCCAATGAAATGCTGCATTCCCCAGTTCCCTGTAGCACTTCTTCAGGAGCTAACAGGCACATCCACCCTCTCTGCTCTACACCTGCACGTTTAAACCCCAAGCCAACTCCTTAGAAAACCTCTCCGCTCTCCATAAAAGCTGCAGACAGTGGCATCAGTACATGCTCCCTGTGAAGTGATTATTTCTGGGTTAAAATAGCAAATCCAGCACAATCTCTGGTGGATGCCCTGGCGCCAGGGCCACCCACTCCAGGAGGTGGCAGCCTCACACAGCGCAGGGCTCTCGTGCTCGTCTGATCCCACCCAGCTATTGGGAAAGGGCATAAAATATTTATCTGCAGGTATATTTGGATCTGGTTCCCCACCACCACCGTTCTTTGTATCTGAACGATCTCTTTCTACCCTTGCCGGCACAGCAGTTTTCCAGAAAAATGAGACTTTGCAATCTTCTCTACATTCTGACTTGAGCAGGGTTGTGGGGGTTTTTCTGGTTGTTAATGCACGGTGGAAAAAAATAAACAAAATTACAACTAAAGGCTTTAAAGTTAATCTGAGGTTCCTGGTACATAGAAATCATTAAAATCCAGCATGTTTTACAACAGAAAAGGTGAAGTGAATTTGCAGAGTGTGTCTTTTTCCTTTCCCCATGCTTATATTAAAGCTTGCTCATAATATTGAATCAGCCTTTGGCCAGAGACGTGCCGAGCCTTGCCCCTGTTGATCAACAGGGATTAAAAAAAGACACCTGGGACTGCTCATGCCGAGGTAATGAAACAGGAATCCAAGGGCTCTGGAGAGCAATTTGGGAAGTTTCTTTTCTTATTGCTACGGCTGGGACAGGCTTTTCCCCGAATTTAGTATTCTGTCCGGGAGAATATAAAATAATGAGACTCCTGCTGCTTCCTAGGGGAGACCCTTGAATTGCCTTGGAGATATCACTGTCAGCCTGAGTTTTTTTCCTGTCTAAAGCCGACCTGAAAAAAGGAGCAAAGAAGAAAACAGGGGGAACATGAGCCTGTTTTGATGCTTTCTGGTGGTCAAAAGTCACTTTTATCATTTGGTTTTTTGTTGGATTTTTTTTTTTTGTCAAGGGGAGTAGTTGTTTGTTGATTCATTTTATGTAAGAAACACTAGGGTTAGGAAGTTCACTATTGAACATGTTTTTCTTTGGAAAATGAGAGAAACAGGGTATGGGTCACAGTGTGCTCTGAAGGTCTCTGCAATCGATGGGGAAGGGGTGCTATGAGGCTGGAAAAACATGGGGTGTTTCACTGTTGTCCGTTGAAAGGATCAAAAGCTGCCACAGTAAAAGAAGAGAGAGCAGCTGCTGGAGCAGTCAGGGGAGGAGAATCTGGCTGTGAGATGTGGGGTTTACAACAGGCTGTCTTTAGGGCATGATGAATACAAACGCCAAGGACTTCCACCAACATATTCCTTGCAAGTCAAGAGGAGGAAAACCAGAGTGCCCCATGAAGAGGGCAGCAAAAAGCTGCTAAGAAAGAAAGTGAGTCAATAAGGAGATATCCATTGCTGTTTTAGCTAGCTTTTAGCAGGTCTAAAGCTGCTCTGATGCTGAACATGGACTTGTTGCGTCTCTGATGTTTCCCCTTGGGCTCTCACCGCCAGCTGCAATCACCACTGATTCCCCAGGAAAGCCATTATTCCACACATTTATGACACGTTGGGGGCTGCTCTGCAGAGCGGAGCTCTGGCTGGCTGCAGCTGGGCTTGCAGACAAGGTGGGAAGGGCAGATGTGCCACTACAGTGGCTTTTTAATGGGGCCCTGTGTGCAAATTACACGTGCCACACAGCCACCCCAGCTCTGAGGAATAAACGTGAGAAGTTTAGCAACCACCAGCAAGTTAAGTGAAATGGGGAGCTGGGCAAGTCATAGAATAGTTTGTGTTGGAAAAGGCCTTTAAAGGTCTTTTTTTTAAAGGTCAACTAGCCCAACTACCCTGCAATGAGCAGGGACATCTTCCACTAGGTCAGGTTGTTCAAAGTCCTATCCAGCCTAGTGTTGAACACTTCCAGGGATGGGGCATCCACCGTATCTTTTGGTGACCTCTGCCAGTGTTTTATCACCCTCATCGGCAAAGGAGGAAAATTTTTCCTCTAAGTGATAGTTTAACTTATTGCATAATTTGCTTCCAGTCATTTGGTTAGTGGTGCCTGGACATTGCTCATGGCTCACTTTGGATGGATATGAAGGTTCAGGCACTTGGAGCTGCAGCTGCAGGAAGTGCCACCCAAACCTGAATGCTTTTGGTAAGCTTGTCCCTGGGATTTGGGGTGGGAAAAAGTGTGCTGGGGGCACTGACCAGCTGTGGGACACCAGAAATAAGCAGTGGCTTCAAAGCAGTTTAGGAGATTGGGTCACAGTAGCCACAGGGATGAATCAACAAAGGACGAGGAAAGTTAAGAGCGGAGTTTGCAAACAGTGCTGGGGATTCAGTGAAGGAAAATCCAAGGATAAATCCTCAGTGAGAGCTGCTTCCCAGTCTCTATCCCTCTGGATCCAGGAGACCTAGCCTGCTTCCATGTGGGCATAAAACTGGCTATGCATCTTGTGGACATGTGCCAGCCTTCTGCTGGGTATGTGTCTTTGTTAGGGCTGGTATGCCTGTCATCACCCTGGACCCTTTCTGAGCTGCTCTTTTGTTCACTGGAGCAAAAAAACAGGTCTCATGTGAGGGGCTGAGCAGCTGGGGCCACCACCTGAAAATAAGAGGCCAAAGGTATAAAGGAGAGCTGGCGGAGCCCCTTTTCACACAAAGGAGAATAAACATATGGAATAAGTTAACATGTGAGGTGGCTGAAGCCGTGCTATAAATAAGTTCAGGAGGCATGTCGACAGGCTGCTGGGAAAAAAAAAAAACCAAGGTGGGGAGAAAGGGATTGAGGATATTAGGATGGGGGTGAAGTGACCCAAAAGGGAAGCTAATGATAAAGGGAGAATAAGATGGAGATGCAGTCTGGTCTCTTCTTGTTCCGGCTGTGCTGTGAGTTGGAGGAAAGAGGTGTTTCTGACACACATGTCTGAATCAGCAGTGATTGGTCTGTTCTGCATAAGGAAGGTTTTGCCCATAAAACTGGAGAGTGTTGAAGAGAGTGGGCAGCATGGTGTAAGGAATTGGGTGTTACATCCTTCTAGTTTTGGAGCTGCTCAAAAGGGTGGATGTGTGGGTTTGGAGGCTTGTATGGTCAGAAATACATCTGGCAGGTGGGGATGTCTCCTGACAGCATCTTACTGAGAGGGAAAAGGGTGAGGGCATGGGGGAAGGACCTCAGCTCCACAGAGAACTGCAGCAAGGAGCAGTTGCAAAGCACAGAGACCCTTCTGTAAAGCCTCCCAAGCAAGGAAGCATGAAGAGGACATGTTGTGATGGAGTGAGAAGAGAGAGAGGAGCTGCACTGCAGTGGTGCCTGGGGCTGGTGGAGGCGTGGAGGTCCAACACTTCTGTGAGAAAGATCAGAACCTGCTCCTGCCTCAGCCCCCAATGACATTAATTACTCAGTGTTGTCAACAGACTGGGGGAGAAAGGAGTGGTGAATTCAAGTAAACTACTTGGGTGTAGCAGATGATTTTTGGTTGCCTTGGCCGAGCAGCTCTTTACGAAGTAAAGTATGACCCAAGTCCACCCAAGCTATCCATCTCCAAGATTTTATGTAATCTTTTATTTTCTGTGGAACAGACTTCTTTAAAAACTCTGCACTGGAAGATCACAGCACTCAAACAGGAAATGTGTCCTGAGCTTTGCAAAGGAAGATGTTTCTAAAATCCTCACATGGAAAAGCATCCCCTGGCCAAACAGAGTAAACATCCTATGCTGTGATACTTGCAGATCCAGCCAAACTGATTTTATCAACTATAGCAGCCACTCTTTTGGCTACCATGGTGGGAAATGAGCTGGGAATCTCCAGAGTGAGAAGCCAAGGTTTGATAAACTGGACTTTTAAGTGATGTTAATGGTGGGTTGCACTTCCCAGGAATGCAGCTGATGGGTTTTAGGGGATTTCTGATGCCTATCCTGACAACAAGCTCCTGATGTCTGCTCTGACTTACTGAAGCCTGGCATCACTCACAACAGAAAGGAGACGTGAGAGTCCCTGAGTTGCTTTCTTTGAAAATCAAACTCTTCTGCTACCTGAGTGAACACTAAAGGCATCTCTCTGTCTTGCAAAGGTGACAGAGCATCTGTTCTGAGGTTTGGGTTGGGACTTCCCTCCCCACCTGGGCCATAACAGGCCTTTTTGAGATTTCAGGCAAAAGGTTTGGGATGTTATTGCAAATCCAATACCTACAATCTGAGCAGTGTGACCCAAGGGGCATGTCTCTGGTGAAAATTGCTGGTGAAAACTGAGGCACTGAAGGAACACTTGTGGCAATCATAGAATTGTTTAGGCTGGAAAAGACTCTATGGTGATTGAGTCCAGCCATTAACCCAACAATGCCAAGACCATGTCCCTAAATGCCACATTTACCTGTCTTTTGAATGCCTCCAGGAATGGTGACTCCGCGGCTGCCCTGGGTGGCCTGTTCCAATGACTTTGGTGCCTGTGAATGCTGAAATGCCTGGACAAGTATGTATGGCTTATGTCACCATATTTTGTGACTTCCAAAATTCCAGTTAAACTGAAATGCAGGCACATAAGTCCCTTTGCAGATCTGGGCCTTGGAGCAAAGGTTTTAGTTCACAGATTTCCCCATAAATGTACAGAAAGTAACTTAAAGCCTATAGACATCACAGCCTGGTGAAAGCAACATCAGATGGTTACTCAGAGTTAATTCATCCATTCATTACTAATGTGTGCCTGGAATTTCAATTTACTCTCATTAAAATGTGATTGATGGTAAAGATACAGCACATAACAGTCACACTGCACCAGCTCTTTCTTTGCACTCAGCAGAAAAACCCAAGAGCTGCTTCATGAGCAAAATCGGACCTTTTGCTTTGCTTTCTGTGCAAAAGTTGGACTTTTCTGGTCTCTCTATGGTAACTGCTTTTCCTTTGCCTCTTTCAAAACCCAAATTACTGTTACTTGATTGCCATGCTGTAAATCGACAAAACCAGAAAGAAATGAAGAGCAAACATCGGAAATGTCATTACTGGGCTTGCAGATTTAATGCAGGCACAGTAAAAAGGTGGTGACACTGGTGTCCCATGCCTGGAGCAGGTGATGGGGCCCCGTTAAACAGAGCAGTGCCACCCTCGCAGAGCATCAGAGCAGTGTCACCATGGCACACGGTCACTGCCACCCTCCTCCTCCTCTTCCTCCTCCGAACGTGGGTGGTGATTTCCCGCGTAGCCTGGCCAGGCTCCAAGCTATGCTCTGAGCCAAACCCTGCCCTGCAGTCATACAGGAGTTAAGGCCTCATTAGTTTCTTATTCCCATGTCAGCAGGCTGTTAGCAGGCTCTGAATTGGCCAGCCGGTTTCTGGAGAAGAGCCAACCTGCAGCAGCACGGGCTCAGTCCCCCCAGCAGGCACTGCTGCTGCTGGAGAGATGTGTTTTGCATGCATCCCATGATGCTGGTCCCAGTTCTTCTCTCAGGGGATCCTTCTTGAGTTAAGTTGTGTGGTAGAGAGTCCCAGAATCTCCATGCCAGACTCTGCTGTCAATCCAGGCTCCTTGGAAAATGTTTCTCTACCAGCTACTTTTCCTCTCTTCCCTGCTCTTCAAATTCCTTGGTGTCTTGATCCAGAAAAAGCTTTTCTTGATTGCTTAGTTCCCCAGAGAGCTGTCTGTAACCCTGTGTGTTGTGTTGGATGGTGCTCTCCTCTGTGAAGCAAACATCTGAAGAGTTGGCTACCCTTTCATCCCTTGAGCCAAATTTTCAATGCTAAGTCGGAGCCAGCAGGGTCTAACCTGGTCTTCAGATCTTCTCCTGGACAGCTCCAGCCTCAGCCTGCAAAGAGCCTCTCTTTTCATCTGGCACTAGGCACAAAATCCACTGGCAAGAGATTTTCTTCCCTTAGATGCATGTGGGGGAAGTACCGTTGCAAATCATGCTTAAAATTCAAGCCAGGCAGAAAAGCTTTGAAAGTGCCTTTAAAAGGCTGAACAAAACATTTATGTATGGCTGTGTAACCTCTCCCCGGAGAAGAGAGGCAGGGAGAACTGCTGGTGTCCCACCATGATTGGGGTTTTTTCACAGAAAATCATCAAACACAGCCGAAGTTAAACAGTAGTACGATGGAAAATTCTGTTTGTCTGGAATTTTCCAGAAAGAAATGCATCTGTACCATTTCCATTCTGTGTAGCATTTATTTCACACTGTACTTGAGCATTAAAGTCATCATGTAAAAGAAAATTTGTCTAACTTGAAGAAAACAGAGAAAAACTAGTTTTTATGTTTCAGGTGGATTCGAAGTTGTTAAAAAATATTTGCTGACCTCAGAAAAATGGGGTTCTTTTGCATTGCAATGAGTCTTCAAGCCAAGCAGCAGAGGAAGTGAGATGTGGCTTGAGCTGTCATGAAGGAATCAGATTCAGTTTTAACCCCTAGATTACCCATTGATTGGAACTGATTTCCTAGAGAGTGGGCTTTTCTCTGAATTACATGAAAAAATATCTCCAAGCTTTCACCTTCACCTCCCAAAAGAGTCTAGAAAGATCCAGTTTTCCAAAAGTGCTGAAGGAAGCTCAGGATGCTTAGCCCTATACCTGATTTTATACTCTAGGAATGTTTTAAACTCCTCACAGACATTTTATATTCATGGAGTGTCAGTTTTCTGTGATACAGCTCTGGGTGAATATTGATTTTGTACCACGCTCCACAAAGTTGTACTTCTGCACTATGGAGAGGAAAAGCCCTGGATTAAAGCTGCTGTAAGAAAATTTGGTCATGCAATTCATGTGTATGTGGACTTCTACAGATTATGGCCATGCTTTATCTCCTGGATTGAAGCCTTCTTCCTTGGCCTGAGAGCTGGCTGCACAAGCACACACAGGGCATGTGTGAGTGCACATCCACTGCCAACTTGCTTTGTTGCTGTCTCACCACAGTTCATTCTGCCTTCACACATGAGACTGTCTGAGTGTAGGAAAAATCACCTGGCAAGGGAAGGGAAATGTAACCTGACATGAAGACTTAGATGCTTCCTTGGAGCATACCAGCTCCAAGCAAGCTGTCCAGGGCTGCCCTCTAATTTTGGATCTTGGCGCGCAATGACACATCTCATTCCTGGCAAGTAAAGAAGCTCTCCTTAGGCCCAGGTGTTAGTGGCACGAGACCAAATAGATTGGATTTCTGTTTCCATTCACCTGGAGATGTGGATGAAAATCTGAAACAACACCTGCTGACTGTTAAATCTGAATGAAGCTGCCGGGGGGGAAAAAATGTGGAGATAAGAAATCTACTGCTGCTTTTGCCCATGTTTTATCTTTGGCACTCATCTATTTGGGAAAATCATCAGCTGTCTGGGCATCTGGCTGTTGCTTAGCAGCAGAACTGCTCTCCTGAGGCTCTGAAGGACTTTATCTGGGGACATGTCAGAGGAAAGGATTGGTCCATTACTGCTCTCAAACAGTGGTTTTCTTTTTTTCTTTATCCATGAATTAGAACAGCAAGTAATTTACAGAGAATATACCTTGTTCCTCAGTAATTCAGTTTAACGATGTATGGAAAGAGTCTGGATGTCTTATTTAGTACTTTATGTACTCTATGTACTTTAGAACTCTTATTAATTCTCTAGTACCCATGAATTTTTGTTATTCACAACATTTATCTGGGTCTTCTTTGCTGCCAATGCTATCATGGGTGAATGTTTGCTCATTGAATAAGACATATGTGTCATTCTGGTTTGTTGATAGCGTCGTGAATCAATAGCTGTCAGTGGATGGCAGATAATTTGTGCTTTGCATTATTGCTTGGGAGAGGGAGAGGAGGTATTCAGGAAATCAGATAACACAATAAATAAGTAGGCACGTGGGTATTTGTTTTGTTCTGCATTGGCATCCAGCTAAGCCAGAGGTACAACTCCATGGTTTTTGGTGCAGAATTGGGTGACTGGCCATGAGGATGGTGCAGGAGAAACCATCCAGAGGCACATGCTGGCCCTCAGTGCAGTGCTCAAAAACCACTCACACTATTGTCCCGTTCCTGAGAACAGCAGAACTGACATGTGCACTTTACTAATTGTAAATCCCTTTCTGCCTCTGCACAGCCTTGGTCAGCCAAGCCCCATTTTGGAAGGCTTGCACACTTTCACCCAGCACAGCTGGATCCAGAGGCGCAGCAGCTGGAGAGGCTGATGTTTGAGCAGATGATGTACAGTGAATAGTTTGGAGAAGACACATGACAGCATGGGAGTGGACAGGAACAGAAATCCAGCTGCACACAAGTGGCCAACTCCTTATGACCAGCACTGGAATCATGTCCTGTGAGCTCTTTGGGAAAACTTCCTCCAGCTTCATCCAGTTGTCTGGTCCAGTGCAGCTGCTGCACTTTGTGCCTGCAAATTCTTGTTGGCTGATCTCAATGTGAGAGATGTTCTCTCATAAGGTCCTGTGCCCGGGGCTGGACCTGCAGAGTCCACCACTGCTGTAAGCTGCCTCTGACTCCTGCTGGAGCTGAGCATGTGCTGGCCCATGGCGCTTTCCTGCAGGTCAGCTTTCTCTTGCTGCAGTTCAGTGCCAGAAGAATTAAAAAATTCAGTGACAGAATCATTGCATCATTAAGGTTGGAAAAAATCCCTAAGGTCATTGAATCCAATCCTTAATCTAACAGTACCCTGTTGCACAGTTTAACACCTCTTATCCAGGAGCCAGTGCCAGCCCTGTGCTCCAGGTCACACCAGTCCCAATGTACCTCCTGTTGCCATTCCTTAGAAAGAGAGTCCCCATCCTTCTTTCTTCACTTGACTTTTTGAATGCATGACCCAATCTCGTAATTTTTTTTGGCTCTGAAGACCAGAACACACCTTCATGTTGGCCCTGGTGCCAGCAGAGCAAATAAATGGGGGATGAATTTAGACCTGGAATGAAGCAGACAGGGTTGATGGACATCAGCTTTCTAACCCAGTTACTCTGCGATGTGTTGGCATCTGTTCAAACAATTTCTTGCTCAACCTGGACATTCCTATCTACTTCTATAACGTTAGTGGGTAATGTTCTGCAGCACCGAAGATAAATTCAAGGCCCAAACAATTCCTGTGTTGTAAAGAGGTATTTTGAACTTCTGGTGCTAGATCTGACTGATGGCGCCCGTTTGAGTCAAGTCTGTTGCTGTACACCAAAGCTCACCTCTTCCAGCTGGCACAGCAAGATCTGGCTGCCTTTCATCTGCTTTGCACCTCATCAGCAGCGAGGATGATGCTGGAACCAATTTAGGTGGTGATGTGGTAGACAGTGCGTGAGGCAGAGCAGGATGTTGGGAGTGGCGCCGCATCTGTCTCCCATCACGGGGTCTGGCTGGGATTTTTCGTCTGGCTGTGGGAACAGCAAATCCTAGTGAGCGAGGAGCGTGCAGTTGTGCCTGGGATTGCAGCTGGGGAGGAAGCAGCCTTTAATAAGCAAGGTTATGGCATTGGTTTGGATGTTGCAAAGCTGGACTCTTCTGCTGGGTCTGTGTCACTCACTTGTGAGGTTTGGATCTGTTTTTTCAACCCAGCAGAGCCTTAAGCTCTCAAAACACACAAAAAGGGTCTTGATGGGGCGTGGTGCAGCTTAGCATTTGGAAAGAAGAGTGAGGCTGGTTTATTGGTGAAAAGAGCCTTAAAAAATTCAAAGCTTTGTTCTAACCATTGTTCATAGGATAGATGAGGTTGGAAGGCACCTCTGGGGGTCACCTGTCCAACCCCTCAAATTCAAAGCAGGGTAATGGTACGTCTGGCACTTCCTTTACTGGTTGTGCAAAGTTAAGTGAATTTTGAAATTTTTAATACTGTTTCCTTGCAAAATTCTTTCCATTCCTTGTCTGGTCTGCACATCTTCTGAGTTAGAGAAAGTTATTTGGGCTGAATGGTGCCAAAATATGGAGTGGAGTCTTTCCTCTGCACACCCTGTTCTCCATGGATAAATGCCTGGAAAACAATCTGATCCACAGCAGATTACAAGCCTGTGGATCCTCAGAGGGTTCCTCTGTTTATATCGAAGGGCTCTGGTGCATAAGGGAGGTTGCACTGCATGCACAGAAATGTCTGAGTCATGTGAGGGCCAGTTCCTAAACCGGAGCAGATGCCACACATGTGGCTTTGCCATGAGATTCTGGGCTATCAGCAGCCCTTGGCTGAGCGCATGGATGCTGAGAGGCTCCACTGTCCCAGAAGGAGGGCAGGAGTGAGCAGCTGGGGGAGGGAATACCAAAAAGCAGGAGTCTGTTCTCCACAAGCACATCTCCAGCACAACTGCAAACCTTAGCTTGCAACAGGACCTGCTGAAGAGTGCCCTTGGTTTGACAGGGTCCTCTTTCACAACCTGGGCTGCGAGGATTGGGGCCTCCTCTTCACATCTGCGCTTCCTGGGTTTTGGAAACTTTCCTCCAAACCCCTCTGAGAAGCTCTCAGACATTCCCTCACCCCTGGTTTAAATAACAATGCAACCTTTTTGGTAGTTATCTGTCTCCTGCCCAGTGCCTCATCAACAGGGCACAGAGCTTATGTCTGCCTCACCTGGGCAAGCATCTCTTTCCATTTTTTTGTGACATATGAAAGGCTAAGAGAAGAAAGCTGGCTGCTATCTGTGCTGTTGCTTAATCCTCAGTCTCCAATTCCTGCTATCAGCACTATCAGCGAGACTTTTCTCTCTGCCACCATGTTGCAGAACAGCAGATAACATAATCCTAAATCCCAGGTACAATTTTGACCCTTCTGCCATGCAGCTTTATTTTTGAAAGCAAAGTCTCTTGCATCAGATGAATCACAGCTGGAAATATTCTCCTTCAGCCTATATTGCCTTAGCATCAAACCAAGCCCCATGTGTTTTCTGCTGTCTTATTTTCTGAAACTATTTTCAGTTTTCATTTGAAAATGTCTTTTAATGTGGCCTTGTATGTAAGACTTTCTGGGAAGAGGAATCAAAACACTTCCATGATGCATCATTCTCTCCTGAAAAGCTTTGATTTATGGCTAAGAAGAATTATGTGTGCTGCCCATAAAGTAATTTTTCCAGCATGTTGGCTACAGACAGGGTAAGATTACTTCCAAATCCAGATAGCTGTGGATTTATCAAGCCATTTAAAATGCACATACACATGCACATATGTTTAAAAGTATCTAGTGGGGCATTTTTTTTTCTGTTACATAGAACAAATTCAATCAAATTCATTAAGTTGCCTTTGTTTATTACCAGTGGAGTTGAGACTGGGCTATGGTCCAGGGACTGCATCTGTGCAGGTATTATTACCATGATCACCTGCTCTTGTCATAGACCAGATTTTTTCTTGGTGTACTAATTACAACCATAATGTGTGCTTTAGTTGCAAACAATAATGTCTTATAGGAACACACTTTCGTTCTTAACTGCATTACAGTAAAAGCACATGATTCATGATGGCATTTTTTGGAAAATCCCGAGCGGTTGGGGTCTAAGCTGTATGGGAAGTTATGATGAGCCAGCCTCCAAATTCCCGTGGGTGCTCATGATACGCCTGTTCAGGGGAAGACAGTGGGTGAACTTTGTGGGTTAATGCGCTCAGTAGAAGGGGGATGTGGAGGCCTTTTTCCAGGCAACGAGCAGCTACAGCGCTGGGTTTTCAGGGAAGCGGCTGTGACCCTGCCATCTCCAGCCACGTAGTCTGGCTTGGAATTCACAAGCAGTATTGGATTTTATGTGCATGTGGGTTAAAACCTTTTGCCCACATCTTTATGGTGTGTTTAGTTCTGCTCCAAGATTAGGAAACTATTATTTTTGTCCAAACATCAAGTTATCATGCAGACTTGACAGTGTGACTGCAGAGGCAGGAGCTGGAGGAAAATCCTGACACATCAAACGGGGCATTAAGAATCTTGCAATCATGCTGTCTCCTCTGAACCTCACTGGTCCCAGGCTGATGCTCCTTGAACAAGTTCATGCCACCTGTGCCTGTGCCTCTGGCACATTGGGGCTACAAGGAACTCAGCAAATCCAGGCTACTGTGGTTACTCCTGGAGGCGCCAATGGCACGTTCCAGTGCAAGTCCTGACCTGAGTGGTATCTGCTGTACTGAGAAAAGGCCAAACCCTTTGCTATGCAACCTTTCCTAAATGATCTTGCATTGCTGTGCGGCAGAGTTTGACCTGTTGTCTTGGTTTGAAAGACAGGTGTCTTCCTAAGGAAGGTGGGAGCCTCCCTTAGAATGGATAATGTGACCCCCTCCCCCCCCGAATTTTTATAATTTTGGAATCAAGGGCTTTCAGACAAAGATATGGGAGAAGGAATAACAGTTTTACACTAATATTTAGAGCAAGGCAATAATGCAGAAACACGGTTTAGATAGACAAAGTTAGAATGCAACCTGCCACCCTGTTAGGGTGGTGCTAGCAGTCTAGTTAAAATGGTGGCTGCAGTCCCGTTGGAGTGATGGATGTAGTCTTGTTGAAGTGGTGATCTTGTAGAAAGATCTTGTCGGTCTCTGAAGGTCCAGTGGTGGTTCTTGAGATCTTCTTCTCTGGGAATCCAGAGGAAAAAGGTACCCCTGTATTCTAGAGTCTCAGCTTATATGCAGGTAGGAATATTCAGTTCCTCCCTTCTGGGCGGTGTATCTCACAATGGGTTGTTGTAATCCTATGAGTCACTCCTGGAGCCTTTGATGGCCCATTAGCACAGATAGCCCCCCAATGGTGTTATCAGGGCTGGGTCACTTCCACAGACCTTGATGGCCCATTAGCAGAGATAGCCCCTTGATGGTGTTATCAGGGCTGAATCAAGCTGAACACAAAGAACACTGCCCCACTTGTTTTAACAGCTTATGGAGATGGTAATAGAATACATACTTTTGGTTACACCTTCCATGTAACCTAGGACACCTGTAAATTAGAAAGTAATTTAGAGGAAAAATGTGGCCCCATATTCCTTAATGTGACCATGTGCTGCTAATAAGGTGTGGTGTCCCATGCACGCTGTGGTGTCTAAAGGATCCTCCTGCTCCTGCAGCTGCCCAGGGCTGCTGGAAACCCTCCTTAAGCCCTGAGCCAGTGCCGTAAAATGGCATCAAAGCTTGGTTGCTTTAGAAAAACCACCCAAAATGTCTTCTGCATCCCTACAATCTCACCTTCTTGACATGAAATACTTACTTACACAGTTTGAAGGCCTCTTCACAGTCAAGTCAAATAAAGCACCAGAACTTTAGCCATGATTTTCTGAACTGGCTGGTAAATTTCTCATTTTGGGCACCTGACCTGCTGGGGTCCTCTGGCATCTAAAGGCTGTGCTGTGGTCCTGTTGACATGTGTGAGGTTGCTCACATGAAGACCCATAAAACTTTCCACTGACTAGAAGATCTTGCTGCCTTCTCCTCTTTGTAAAATGCATAATACATGATTACAAAACCTCCCACCTTTGTTTTGGGTCTTTCAGGGTGGAATTGAAGTAAGCCACACACAACGGTGTCTCTTCCGGGCTTCACACTTAAATGTTGGGTTTTTTTCCCCTATAGTAACAGGAGAGAAATAGGCAGTGACAACTGATGGAAGAGGAATTTGAGCATCTGGAACAGGGTAAAATCCAAGAAAACAGTGAACTCTGGTAGATTTTCTCCCCGCCCTGGAGTCTGAATAGTTTTCCCATCTCATGAAAACACTCATGGAAGGGAGATGCTTTTCTCCCTGTTTAACTGTAACAAAAAGCATGCTGTGAATCAAAGGTGCTTCCAAGAGCATCTGGAAATATTTCCCACCCCAAGCAGACGCTGGTGATGCCTGCTGTGAATGCTTTGCAGCATCCCCCCCAAAACAACAAAAAAAACAAAAAAAAAAAAAAAAAAAGAAAGAAAAATGTGGGTGAAAGGCCTCTCAGCTAGGACATTTTCAGGGGTGTGGGGGCAGCAGGTAGGGTCCTAATCTCTCACCTGACCCCCTCTTATTTTAAGGGGGAGGAAGGCTTTGCATCCAGTGTGCGCCTGCGAGAATTTGCTGTTCAGTTGACATGCTCTGACACATATTTCCTGTATGATCTCGGCCAGTTATTTGATCGCCCAGTGTTTCAGTTTCCCATGAGAATATTAAGACTTCCCTTACCTTGAGGTTGTATTCCTTATGGTCAGTGAGGGGCTGGGGGATCACAGGAGACACGGATGTAGTGTGTTTTGAAGAGCTGGTAGATATGGGTATCTAATGATGTCAGTTTTCCAGAGCAAGACTGCCTTTGGGAGATGCATAACTTTGACTGCAGGCTCACCAGTGGGTCACCAATCCCACCTGTGAGGACATGGTGAATTCACCCCAACTGCCAGTGCCACCTGGGGCTCCCCTTCTGTCACCTGCTGCCCCTCTAACCCGGGTTGGCTGGGTCTACTGCTCTGTCATGGACAGTGTCCAGTGATGAGCATAGAGATATTTTTTTATGACTCGTTACATGAAGAAAGCCTGAGATTTCCTGAGCCAAAGGCAGAACAGCTTCTGCAATTAAATGGATGCTGTTCGGCACAGGCTGTTCACTTTTGCTGGCTTCCTAGTGGTAAACTCCCAGCAAAAGCCTTGGAGAGTGATACGTGAAGAATAGATGAAGACATAATATGGCAGAGAAGAAAATCAGAATTTTTTCTCATGTGTGTGTCTATCTGTGGAGATCTATTTATTATCAGTTTCATATAATTTTATGTTTTCCAATGTATTTCAGATATATAGTATGATATAAAAATATGGACTCTCATGACAGTGTTATAAATGATTGGAAATTACCAGCTGGGAAATTTGTCTTCCGCAATATATAACACAATGGAAGCATGTTGTATTTAAAAAAAACACCTATATTTAAAAAATAAAAAAATAAAAAGGAAATACTTGTCATAAGCAATCTGTTTTCCAGGAATACTCTGGATGCAAAGTGGAGATATATAAACCCTGCAGTGTGTGCAGAGAAAATGGATGAAAACATGAGCCGCTGGCTGGCGTTAAACTGCAGTGGCATTCCTGCATCTCTCTGTATCCAAGCCATGTGTACAGCATGGATCGCTTCCAGCCGGGGATCCAGCAGTGCTGCCATCCTCCTTTCCCAAACTTGGGAGGACTGCACTTCCCTGGTGGGATTTGCAGGGGAACAGGACAGATGTTTGCTAGTCAGCAATTGGCCTTGCTAAGCTTTGGACGTGATTCTGGACCTTTTCTTTTTCTCTTTTTCCCTCAGAGACAAAGAAATAAATTACTTTAATTCAGCTGAGGATGCAAAGAGCTGCTGTTCATCACAGAAGAAGTGGACGTTTACATTTTTGTGAAGGTAACTGGATTTTTGAATAACATATTTTTCAATACAATTGTGCATCCGTGGGAATTCAATCCCCATTTTTGTGCCAAATAACCAGACATCTGTCAATTGCCATAAAACTGGATGTATTTGACTTAATAAGTAGCAGGCTGTTGTTGTTAGGCCCTGCCACCCAGAGAAGCCATGGCAAATGCTATGCATGTGGCTATTGATGACTGTTGATCCATGTGCCAATAGCAATAATAAGGCTAACCAAAGAGGCTCATGGAAAGATGAAAAAATCCCCAGACTTTCATCCCAGGTTTGGAAACAGGCAGGATCTACCATTCTTACATTAGCCAACACACAGAGGGACGTGGAATGAGAGTGTAAAGGGCCATAAGTGTTGAAAAACATACTTCACATTGCATTTCTGTGAAAAATCGCCTCCAGGACCGTGGTGGTGGAAGAAATGGGCCCACTGACCTGATCAGGGAAGGCTCACATGAGCAGCAGCCAGGGGCTTGGCTGGGGCAGGGATATAAACCTGCTTGTCTGGGCCTGAGCAGATCAGTGCTGGTGAATTCCATTCACAAAAGGAGGAATACCTCTTATTTTAATGCAATAGGTAGCCTGATGTCGGAGTCCTTCTATTTTACGGCATCCTTGAACTATCTGTTTTTGCTAGTCTCTTAACCATCTGCTAGTCGTTAATATCCCCTTGGAAAGCCAGGAATTTCTTTTGCCCCCAAGGACACATAACTTTCCATGCTTCCTTGACTCTTCACAGACCCTTCAAGAAAACCTCTCCCAACTACTTGCTGAAAAACTGTATTTAGGTAATAGATTTACTGCTGAGGAATATTTCAAGCTTTTCCTTCCACGCAGGCATCTTCTGAGGCCACGTTCCCAGTCTGTTCCCTTGGGTGGGATAAGCGCATGTGGCCAAGGAGGTGTTGGTGAGGGAGACACTCATGGCAGCCAACGGCAGCCTCCATCTGAGCTCAGCTTCACCTCCTTCAGCGCCAGTGAAGAGAAACAGGGAATTCTGGAGTGTGAAGCAGCTGCCCTAATGTAGCCATCTGTCTTAGGATGAGATGGATCACAGCCCTGTTGCTCTGGATTGACTGTAATGGGAGAGTTTCACAATTAGTGGGATGGATGGCAACACTTTGGAGCCCAATGGTGGACAGGATGGACACCTCCTTTGATCACTTGTGTTGAAAGAGAAGCTGCTTGTATGTGACAGGTCTGAAAAGGATCACTGACAGCTTTGGCTTCAAGTGTGCATGGAAATCTGTCTGTTCTCCTGGATGGCTGGTGGCACAGTGACCTCAAGACTGGAACAAAATCCTGATGTAAAATAAATACCTAAAAGGGGGCAGAGACATATTTATGGGACCAAGAGTGGATTCGCTCAGTCCTTTTTGAATATACTAAAAATAAGCACAAACACTAATGACCTTTTTAATGGTTAGAAAGACATTAATGTTAATGGACTTCTCACTATCCACTCTCTGCCTAAAATGTGTTTGGTGTCATTGGCCAAAGTCAGACAGTATCACCCAAGCTAATTCTGTCTGAGTGACTTAATGAGCAGCACAGGCTCTCCTCTAGGGATTTCAGGTGGCGCAGATGGAAAATATTTAGTGAGATAAGGACCAGAGCTGTTTCAAAATAGTCCAAAGAAACACATCAAATCCAATTTTTGAAATGCTAGGACTATGTCCTGTGCACACTGGTGTGTTTTCTGTCCCTGCACTTTTACAGAAATAGCCAGGGAGCAGGGCAGGGTGGAGGCAGGGAGAAGGGGAAAGGAAAAAGCCTACTAAAGGCAAACATAGGAGAATTCGATCCATCTATATAAACCTGTGTTTTTCTATTTCGGCTCCTCCTTTTTTCTTTTTTTCCTCTTCTTTTTTTCCCCTGGAGATGGAAAATCTTGTTCTTGCAATTTATAATCTTGCAGTATCACCTGTGCACAAAACCGGGGAACACGGAGGGAGGATAGGGAATGCATTTCTGGTAATATCCAGCTGCTTTTGTTAGATCACACGCTAATTCCCCGTCTTTGTATTCCGCAGCCTTATTTACATTACATTATCATTTAATTTCTGGGCCCCACAGAGTTCTCAGTCACTTTGGGGAGCTCTCTAAATTTGCCTTTCATCACGTATTAATGGAGTGCTAATAGCTCACCCAAGCCATTTTTGTGCAAACACCACGTGATGTGTTTGTCGCGCAAACATCTCCTGTGCTTTGCTGACACACGGCCAGTGGGGACACGGCATCTACCACCTCCCTGCTCCTTTCCTCTGCCTTTGCTTGCTTTGCTCGCATGTGGCATCCATGGAGGCCTGCATGGACCTCTCTGCACAAAGATGAGCTCCTGAAGCTCGGTGCACCACACCTGGAGAACGAGGCAAAGTCGCTGAAAATTGGGCAGTTTCTGAAGGCTGGTCCTGGGCAGATCTGCTGGATGTGTGCACATCTGGCAGCTGGTCTGCTCCAGAAATCAGGTGGAGCAAGGGGAGAGCCAAGGGTGGTCAGTGACCTGTTGCTGCCCTGGTTGGCAGGACAGGAGGTCTGAGCCTGTGCCGCGCTCCCCAGAGCACTCAGGGATTTGGAGGTTTTGATTTGCCTGTTGCCGCCTGTCCTTCAGCAGTTCGTTCTGTCAGTGTTTGCCTCTGATTATTGATTGCTGGTGAGTTCTTCCATCCAAACTGAGAGCAATTTTTTTTCTTTTTTAATGACCCTGGTGAATGAATGAGCTGGGTAAAAAACTGAAAATGTACATTCATGAGCAACTTAATTCTTCTTCATTATTTTTTTTCTTTATCTAAAAAGTTCCAAATGCAGGGGAGGAGACCCAACCCTTCTTTTTGGTCACTCCCCACTGTGAGGGAGCATTTAATCAACTTTTTTGCTTAGGCAGTCAGGAACCATACATTTTCCATATTCCCTTCTGTGTTGCCTCTTGTGCATTTTCTCACCTTCCCTTTTTTTGTCTTCAGCTGCTGCTGGTCACCCTCTGCCCTGACCTGGCAGTGCTCAGATTGCTGCTCCCGAAATAGAGAAAGGAATAAAATCTGATGCTCTGGGGGTTGTTCTCCTGGGCGTCATGCTAAGCTCTTGCAGGATGAGTCTGTTGCATTCATGCAAGTGATGGGAAAAGGCACAGTGATGTGTTTTAAATACTCTTTCAGAAGAGCTTATTGACAGGTCCTGAATAAACGCTAAATAAATGCATCTGTCAGATGTCATTGCTGTGCCAGAGAGGGGCTGATAAGCCTTCTGAAGAGGGTTTTAATGTCCCAAAACAACCCTTCCTGAGGTACCCCCAGCATCTCCTGGCTGCCAAAACAGCAGGACAGGGCAGCAGGGAGGGGACAATGGAGACTCTGGTTGTGTGTAATGGGCCCTGATCACTTGGAAGTTCATGGGGAAACATCGCCTTCTGCACGAGCAGACCTTGTTATAAATTCAGCATTCCCATTACCCAGGGATGACATTTGCAGCCCCTCCAAAGAACAGGAATGTGCTTCCTGCAGCCTTTGGAGCCTGGAACATGCTGTGTTCCAGGATCCATCACAAAGCCCAGCTGTAGGGATGTTGTAGCTTTTAAGCATATTCAATAGGCACGGCGCCTCCTCTTTTTTAATACAGCTCCCATTAATTCTCTAGGATATGCGATGGGATGCGACCCTCTTGCCACTGACCTTTTAATAACAATAAAATCACTCAGTGGTGCACTTTATTTTGATTTATCATTGCACAACATAAAGGGATTACATATCAAAGGAGGCACTAAAATGATAAGACTAATAAGAAGAGACCTGAGGAAGATGGGGAATAACTGGAAGAAGTTTCATCGGTATTTTCAGTCAAAAGAGATAGGAAACTATGGCTTATCTTGAATGGCCTAGGGAACGATTTTTTTTCTCCTTTCCAGCAGCTGAAAAGGCAGAGATCATGTCAAAATAAACTCATATTAAAAAAAAAAATATACAGGCTATGTAGAATTTATCTCAAATAATTGGAGTACTGGACATTTTCTGCAGGCCTCAGCTATGTTATTTTTTGGATTTAAATTATTTTCAAAGAGGGAGACTTATCCAGAGCCTTCATATATTTTGATTTTATTTCTTTTTTATTATCAGGGCAGTTTGATCCATTGGCATAGCAAATATCAAAAGTTAGGATGACAAAATCTCAAGATTTTCTTTTAAGAGACAAAGATGTTAAAGGGGAAATGATTGCTCTAAACCTCCTATTTTATCCTCCTTACAAACACTGAAAATAAATGTTGTGGGACGTTTTTACGTCTGTGCAAGTGATTTGTACAGAGTGCATTGCTGGAGAAAGGTTCCCAGCCGGGGCGGGGCAATTCCTGTTGTCTTTGTTTTTGCACCTGTGTCTGGATCCTGCACAGTGGTAAACCAAATTTCCAGAGCTGAGCTGGCCCCAAAGGTGGCCAGTGCCCTCTGCCAGCCTCGTTCTGCATGTGAGAGGCTGAAGCTGAGAGGTAACAAGCATGGGATCTGGACCAAGAAAATGTTTGTCAAAGTGGCATCTAGGACAAATCAAAATGCTCTGTGAGTTTGAGTTGTGTTTGAATAGATTCAGTAAGAATTTCCAGGAAAACTTTGGGAATATCAAAACATTCCGTTTTTCCTTTATGGTTTGTTAAAAGTAAATGTTTTCACATATTTAAGTGATATTTAAATAAATCTTCACTCTATAACAGCCTTTTCCTTACAAAGATTGACTTGCAGTAAAAGAATAAAGATTTTTAAAACATGCCCAAATCATTCTGTACAGAGCTAAAGGTTTTGTGTGAGCTTTTTACCATAGTTAGGCCAAAAAGCAGTCCAAACTTTCCCTTACACTTCTTCCTGACCTTCTTTCTCTTCTGCTTTTTTTGGCAGAGCAGTAACTGCACCAGGAAAGGACTGAAAACTGGAGGCTAAAATTCAACTCATCAGCGTAGACACGGGAGGTCGCCTGGTCCAGCCTCTTTCTTCTCCTGCAAGCCTTAGAAATTACCAACCATTAACATTTAATCAGCTCGGGGATTCGGATGGCAGCTCGCACAGGAGCTGTCTGAAAGCAGCGTTTTCTGAGGGTGTTTTAGGTGCAGCTGCTGGGGTTCATTCAAGTGCTGGTTGTGACTCCAAGGCCATGGAGCCTGACCAGTTCCCTAATGTCACAGCTGGACTCCAGTCCACCATGTGCCTAGAGAACTGTAAATCCACTGCGGACTGCGAAAAGAATGAAAACCAAGCAGGAATGAGGTCTGAAAACACAAGGGAGGGGGGTCTTGTAAGGAAAGAAAAGAAATTAATAACTCTAAATGCGGGTTGGCATGTTGTTTTGTGGGCTTCTGTCTTTGAGAAATTCACAGATGGGTGTAAAATGAGTGTTAATGGGGCCCTGGAAGGTCACAGACACTGGGATGAGGGGAAGGAGGTAGGCAGCAGCCAGAGATGGAGAAAAGAAACAGGAAGAAGTGAGATACAAGTGTCTGAGCAAGTGCAAATGGGGCTCTGATACTTGTTGTGGTCCCAACCACAACAAGTGGGGACTTCGGCCCATTCCTGAGTGAGGACCTTTATGAAAGACATTTTTGGCTTTGCAATTTCATCCTGTTGGCAGGTTTAGGAGCTGAGTCCCTCACTTTGTGTTTCCTATTAGGATGCTGGGGAACGTTTAATTTCTTATTCCAGAAGCGGAAAATAAAAGATGAAGATGAAAAGCCTGAGTTCAAAAGGTTGGGCTGGGTTTTCTCCATCAAGTTCAGCTGAATTCATTTTACTGCAGAGCCAGTTCATCCTCTTTCCTGAGGACGTTGGTCCTGTGGACAGGGAGATGGCCAGAAGACACAACAAGTCACTAGCCCACCTAAGACCTCAATCACTTCTTCCCTATTGGTTTTACAGGAATGTGTGGCAGTGGGTTTTTCTTCTATATGTTTGAGCCAGAAAACTAAATTTAGGAGGAAGAATTTGGCCATCTCTAAATAGTTTTTTGTTGCAAAGTGTAAAAACAAGGGGGTTTTTATGTCTTCCCTTAAAAAGCTTAAAATGCTTTTTACGTCTTCCCAGGGGTTTTCATAGAGGTCTCTGCCTTTCCCTTCATGATCACAGAAAATATTGAAAACATCCTTGGACCCAGATCACTCTCTTGCACAGGTTCAAGGCCAGAGCCAGAGCTTGTGCCAGCACAGATGGTGTTGTTAGACATGAGAGGGGAATATAGGAGAAAAGGGAAAAAAAAAAAGAGACAAGTAGAAAAGTGCATTTCAAGAGTCGTCAGCCCTCCAACTTTGAAGTGCCAGGGCATGTTTGCTGCAGTCATTTCTCAAGGTCCCCACAGAATTGCTGAGAGGAAGAAAGCCGTGTTTAGAAAAGCTGCCAGATGACAAGACCTGGGGATGTAGGGCACGGAGCAATCACACGGTGCTTTGCTCGCTCAAAGTGCACCTGCAGGGAGGAGAGCAGGGCTGGGAGTGTGTCTTTGTGACAATGGGGGGGAAGAGAAGGAAGGGAGGGAAGAGTCTCTTAAATGCACATAAATACATGAAAATCCATCTTGAGGCTGCTCCTCTGAAAAAGGAACACTTATTTCTATGTGCACAGATATTTCCATGTGAATATACAGCTCCCTTTCGGCTGTGGACTGTGAGCAGCACACCTTGGTGTGCCAGTGTGCTGTGTAGCTGTGAAACCCTGAGCTTCCCAAAGCCATGGGCATGCAGGAGACCTCCCTTGGGGCTGCCCTAACAAATGCTGGTGGTGGGATTTTCTGGAGTGACATCCAGAGGCAAGGGAGCACTGGGGAGGGCCTGGAGGAGAGGCAGAGCAATGCCATGCACAGCATCCTCTTGCCCCAAATATTTGCCCCAAAGCAGAGCTGACCCAAGCAAGAACGTACAGAAGAGGCAAGAATGAACAGAAGAGGGCCCTGGATTTAGTGCAGAACATGCCCAAAACAACAGACAGAACACTCTAACCTCTTACAGCTGCCATTTCAGGCTCCTGGACCAAAACCCAGGCATGCTGAGATCCACCAGGTAACATTCCACAGTACAACACAGGATTTTTGTTTGTGCTTCTCCTTATCCACCTTGTTTCTGGAGCTTCCCTGCTTGCTGCTGCTGTCTGGCTCACAGCTCCTCTTCCTCAGTCACCACCAGAGCCTCAGGAGTATGAGCAGCGCTCCTGCAATGGCCCAAAACTGTTGCTGCTGCAAGGCACTTCACCAAAAATTCTTCATCAAGAGGCTTGCCAGGCAACGGAAACAGCTGCCCAGAGAAGTGGTGGAGTCACCAACCGTGAAAGGATTCAAAAGCCATGAAGGTGTGGCACTTGGGGACATGGTTTAGTGGTGGACTTGGCAATGCTGGGTTAATGGTTGGACTCAATGATCTTAGAGGCCTTTTCCAACCTAAAACATTCTGTGATTCTATGATAAGGTCTGGTTGTGTAAAACTGCAGGAAAACACGAGTGTCTTCTGGCTGGAAAACTATAGCATATCAATGACTTAATAAATCCCTCTCATCTCCTGCTCTTGGAGGCAGAAATCAAAGCCATTGTGTGGTCCTGCTGGCTTGCAGCATCCCACTGATGTTACTGGCTTTGCTGAAAAAATTCGCTCTAATGATCTGCCCACTGACTTCTGCCGGAGAAACCCTGTGGTAAAAAAATGTTTTCTGAACTTTGGGTTAAACAACTCCACTCTGTGTCTTGTGAGAGAGACTTGGAGATGCTCAAGCAGACTGAGTAATGCAGCAGGTTGAAGTCCAAACTCAGAGCTATGTTTTGCCTGTGGTTCTTTTTAATTTAATTCAGAGAGTGGGAGATGAGCTTGTTTTAAGCCCAAGTGTGCTATGCTGCTAACTGTAAGGATACGCTGCTTGTTGGGTTCCTATAGTCCTTCCTATATTCCTCCTCTGAGTTTATCCTGACTAGGATGTGCTGTCTGGGCTTAGGGAGGCTTGGGGTTTTGCAAACACTGTGCTGGAGCAGAAGGAGGTGTTAGAGCTTGTGATTTATGTAGTGGGTTGGTGGTCGGAACAGCTTTTTAGACAGAACCCAAGAAATGCTTTTAAAACACTCAACTCACAATAATTCATGAGGTTCCCTTGCCAGGACTGTCGTTTCAGCAGGCTGCATTCAAAGGAGCTCCTTTGCCTTGGAAAATTCTTTGCAAATGATCACCACCTAAAAACGACTGTTTCAAACCAGAACTGCCATGATTTGATAAAGGCCGAGCTCAGTTGTTTCAAAGGGATGCATTAAGGACCAGATAAATTTTTAAACCAAATCACTCATTGCATAAGAGCCTCTGTCCCTGCTCTCAGCAGCAGATCAACTTTTCTCTATCTTGAACTTACACCTTTGTGGAGGAGAGCCAAAGGCACTGGGAACATAAGATTGCAGCCTTGGACTTTGCCCAGGCTGGAGGTGCAGCAATGCCCTATCCACGCTGTGCAGGGGAAGGAAGGGAGGGAGCTGCAGCTGGGATTTACCTGCTTGTGCTTCCTCATCTCTGCATGGCACATGCACCCTCTCACAACACACAGCTGGAGCAGAGCTAAACAATCCTGGAGGTACCAATATTCAGGTGAGTTGTGTGGGGTGCTGGGCCAGCCAGCCAGCCAGCGGCAAAATTTTGGCCCTGAAAAGGGTCATGAGGCTGGAGCGCTTACTCCTGGAGGGATGACCCTCCTGAAGGGACACTTGTGTTCTACCTGTGTTCATTTTTCTGGGCCAAATATAATCACCATTTGTTGAAGGTTGGGAAGGGGTGGAATTTTTTCTATTCTATTGCTGGGCAACTAACGACTGGATACTTAAGGGCCATCTACTCTTACAAAAGAGACAAAGATTTTGGCCAGGTGGGGCTTGGAAACCAGAGATCTGGGGATTGATAATGGAGACTGCTCACCGGATTTGGAAGGGAGAGCAGGGGAAAAAGGCTGCTGTCTGCTTTTTGGCTGCGACTGCAGAGGAAGCTTGGTTTTGCACTAGTTTATCTCTACCTGCTGGGTGAGCTTGCGTTTGGGAAAAGGGGCATGGGATTTTGGCCCCTTCTACCCTCTGGGAGGCGTGTTTCCCAGCTGCGCTGCAGTGAAGGGGGACCCAGCTGCCACTGCCACCCATCCTGCCGCTCCATCTCCCTGCTCTGAGCTCCCTGCCCAGCCCCGTTCCTCTGCTTGCCATCCCTGCCCAGCCCGTCCACCATTACGCACATGACACAGACCTGACCTCGTGCCACAGCGCCCCCTGCAGTCGCGGGAGTCATCACACCTGCCCTGCCCAGCCAGGAGCCAACAGTGCCCCTGCTGGCTGTGACCGTGGCTGCACCAAACGGGAAAGTGCCTGGCAGCCCAGGGACATCTGCCACGGAGTTTTTGGTTTTATTTGTTGTTGCTACTGTTGCTGTTGCTTGTGTGCCTTGTTATAGATACTAGTAAAGAACTGTTATTCCTTTTCCCATATCTTTGCCTGAAAGCCCTTGCTTCCAAAGTTATAACAATTCAGAGGGAAGGGGGTTCACATTCTCTAGTCTAAGGGAGGTTCCCACCTTCCTTAGCAGACACCTGTCTTTCAAACCAAGACACGGTTCTTTAGTTTTAGTACTTTTCAACTATATATGAGATGTGATCCATGGTTGAGTCTTTAGTTGCTTCCTGTGGGAATGCAGGACATTTTTTTTTCTGTGTTCCCACCTTAAAAGCAAGGAGAGTCTACTTGTGGTGTTCTGAAAGATAAGCCAGAGTCCTCTGGCTATGGCCCCTATTAAAGACATGGTGTGATAAGTGTGCCCTGGCCTATCGGACTGGCATGGCAGGGTGGCTCTTCCAAAAGCACTTGATTTACTACCCATAATATTTTGATTAAAACGTTGGTCTTATCTAGCATGACCACACGAGGCAGAGACAAACCTGGTTTGCCGACAATTTAAAACATTGCTGTTTCCTTGGCTACCCTCGGGGATTAGTCCTTGGTCCAGTGCATTTCAGTGTAATTATCAATGATTTAAGGCAGGATCTCTTCTGATGATAACCTGCCGGTGGCACAGGAAGAGATGGATGGCAGGTACCAGGTCTGGCAGGTCACTGTCGCTGTCGCAGGGTGACCTGAATTCCCAGGCTAACCACAGCCTGGGAAAAGGCATGTGAATGCATTCCAAACGAATGCACCTGGTTTGGAGAAAGGGCGGCAGACCAGACCCACGGTAAAAACAGAGGCTCCGGGGACGACATCAAGGCTGCTGTGTAATTATCTCAATAGCCACTTTCTAGGGCAAGAAAGAAGGGGCTGACACCTTCCTTGGAAATAAAAATCTCTGATGAGCATAGCAGCAAGACTCTGCCTTGTGCACAAGGCAAATGAAACAGTCCTGCTGAACGTAAGGTGGCCAAGCTTGCCACAGGATGGAAAAACTAAAACTATCCAGCAGCTGGAAAGTAGATTTTGTGCCATGAGGCTGAAGGAGTCCATCCTGCTCGGCATAGCACAGGAACAGCAAAGAAGGGACTTGGTCAGTGTCATGGGATTCCACACAGCAACACTGGACTCTTTTACTTTTATTCTAAAAGACCCAGTTTCACCTGGTTTTGGAGAGCAGAGCAATGCTCAGGCAGTAAACCTGGATAGCAACTCCCTGTTCCTCCTCCAGTGATTGCTACCCGGTCCTGTTTCATCTTCCCATTAGGCTGTCCCCAAGGACCACACAAGTGCTTACCTTTCTACTCCAATGGGGGCTCCCCCAGTGTCTCAGAGAGGCTCTGAATCCCAAGCATTACCTCCTGAATTGGCGAACCTTGGGGGCACTTGCAATCCCATACCACGTGTACAGGTGGGGAATGCACCTTGGGGTGCAAATTTGAGGAGTGGGGGACATTTTGGTTCACCCTTTTGCCAGGTCCATCTCCCATGTAAGGACCAAACAGCTGGGGTGAAGAAAGTCAACATTTTCACAGAAAAAAAGAAAGCACTATTTAAACACAAAATATTCTTTTATTTGTCACTGAAGGCTACACATGTTCATTTCTGTCTGTTTGCTTTTTTTTTTCCCTAGAAGGTATCTACATCTGCACTTATTTACAGCCTGGTTGTATTTACACAGTCAAGAATACAGTATTAGAAACACAAAGTATCGAGAAAAAAAATTTCTCAAAAAATTAGTTCCAGACTTCAGGAAAATTATTACACAGGGTAATGACAAGAGTCTTCAGTGCTGGGCTTACAGATGCAGGTTTGATACAAAGTCCTCTTCTCGGCTGGAGCTGCATTAGAAGTCCTCTCACAAAATAAACATTTTTCTTTTTAATAGAAAAGTGTGATTCTTTTCTTGTTATTTCAATAACATCTGCGAACTGTCCAAACACTTTAATTTTCTTTTTTGAAAGATTCATTGTATGCTTGAATAGTTTCCAACTATAAGGAAAAAAAAATTATAGATATATATATGTATATATATTTCTAGTTAATTTTCATTTGTGGTTTTCTATGCTCCCCGGAAAGCACTGACCTCTGGAATGGGAGTTAACAGCTGAGCTATGTAACACTTGGTCAGGAACACAAAGTTTTATGGTAATTAAAGGAGAGTAGGAAAGAAACACAAAAGGTTTCCCTTGGGTGGGCTGAATGTTTTTGGTTGGAGTGGCAGAGGATGGAAAACTGCCTCAGGAAATGGCCCCCAGGACATGCAATGGCCCTTCCTCCAGGAGTGAGAAGTGGAGTCCTGGCTAGTGTCCCTGTGGGGTCTGTTTGAAGTTTGCTCTATAGCCGCAAGTAATTTTATTTAAATATATTCTAGAGATTAAAAATACCCAACCCCAAAACAAACGAACAAAAACTCAGAAAAAAGCAAACACAAGAAAGCTGCAGGGGTTTTTTAATTTTTATTTTTACAAAACTCATGAAAACTCTTTGGCGTAACGAGCGACTATTTAGTGATCATAATAAAATGAGTGATTATAATAAAAAGAGGTACTGAAAAACTAGCTTGTCCTGTGGAGGACTGAAACAACAGGAGCAAAAATGCCCCAGGCCATGCCCACTGTGGGATGGAGGATGCTGCTGGCCACATGGCAGTCAGATTTTATCCCATCAAATGCATCCCTGGCATGGAGGCCCAGTGTCCATATTCACCAGGTTTGGCAGTGCCACCAGGGCGAGGAGATAAAGTGAGTAAGATTTAACAAGCAAAGCGATCTCCCTCAGTCCATTATTAATGTTATAGGCAGTTATTTCTCCTCCCCTTTTAAAAAGCAGCCACAGGACTAACCATGATCCCTGGGCCTGGTTTCAATTACGCAGCGATTGAATCAAAACAGACTGCTGTGCCATAAATACGAGGGGGGCCCTCTCTGTAAATTGTAAAATTGAATTCTAAAGTTTCATGTTAAGAGCCTTGTCTTTGCATAATGGATTGCGCTGCCATCCATCACGGTGACACAAGTCACAGCTGAAAAAGTACTTTATTAATTTTTTTTTTTTTTTTTTAGCAATTTTGATTTATTCTGGTTACACTGTCTGTATAATAGACTGGGCAGAATCTCATGCCGGTCCCTATGCTCAATAAAGGAACTACAGATATATTACAGAAATCCCTCACTGTTTCTAAGTTATGGCCAAATGGTGTCTCAGGGACTGCTCCCAGTCATCTGTGTCTTCTAAACCTGAATCAAGCACTGGGCTCTTAATGACCTTCATCTCATTGGCTCTTGCCTGGTGTTGTTTAGCGTTGTTGGCCCATTTTCACTGTGGTTCTGATCAATAGCTGTGATGACAAAGATATGATGAGCTGCATGATTCCCTCCAGTCACCGCTGCTTAATGATTTTTCCAAGTGCCAATCTTCAGTTGAAAGGGAAAAAAATAAAATAAAATAAGGATCTCAGAGGAAATAAACGTGGCATGTCTCGTGATGCCTAATTAGTCTTGCTCCTCTCCCCTTGGGCTGAGCACACAGGATGTTTTTTGGCTGCAGAGTCCTTATGGCACTGCTCATGTTTGGATGCCACACCAAGTAGGTCCCATCACTGCTGCCCTTCAAATTGAGCATGTCTCAGTACCAGCTCCAGCTACTGAAGACTTGAACTGTTGCTCCTTACTGCTCTACTGAGAGATGCAGCCGCTGCTCCAGACCACTGGATTTTCTCCCCTGAGCTGTGAGATTTGGTCCTTCTCACCACCCTTTGGACTGGAGAGTTGAAAGTAAGTGAAGTTGTACCTTTGTATTTTGATGGGAAACTCCTTTTGGTGAGGGGTGAGTCCTCTTTTTGGGAGTTGAGAAAAAGAACGACTTACCAAAATCAAGCCTTAAAGCACACGAGACTTAAAGCACACTGACATTTTCCCCAGGAGATGGTCTGCCATGCCTTTGAATGGGCCTTTGAAACACCATCTAGCACAGTGGTTGACACACTGGAGGGAAGGGATGCCATCCAGAGGGACCTTGACAAGCCTGAGTGGTGGGCCTGTGTGAACCTCATGAAGTTCAACGAAGTCCTGAAGTTGGGCCGGGGCAATCCCAAGCACAAATACAGGCTGGGCAGAGAATGGATGGAGTGCTGCCATAGGGAGGAAGATTTGGGGGTGCTGTTGGGTGAAAAGCTCAACATGACCCATCAACGTGCGCTCACAGCTCAGAAAGCCAAACGTATCCTGGCTACATCACCAGCAGTGTGGGCAGCAGGGCGAGGGAAGGGATTCTGCTGCCCTGCTCTGCCCTAACCAGATCCCACCTGGAGTGCTGCATCCACCTCTGGGGCCCCCAACAGGACAAAGATGTTGAGCTGTTGGAACAAGTACAGAGGAGGCCAAGAAAATGCTCAGAGGGCTGAAGCACCTCTGCTATGGAGACAGGCTGAGAGAGCTGGGAGTGTTCAGCCTGGAGAAGACTCTGGGGAGTCCTTAGGGACCCTTACAATACTGAAGGGGCTCCAAGAGAGCTGGAGAGGGACTTTGGACAAAGGCATGGGGTGATAGGACAAGGGGGAATGGCTTCAAACTGAAAGAGGGCAGATTAGGTATTAGGAAGAAATTCTTCCATGTGAGGGTGGTGAGGCACTGGCACAGGTTGCCCAGAGAAGCTGTCGATGTTCCACCCTTGGAAGTATTCAAGGCCAGGCTGGATGGGGCTTTGAGCAACCTGCTCTGGTGGGAAGTGTCCTTGCCCATGGGAGGGGGGTTGAAACTAGATGATCTTTAAGGTGCCTTCCAACCCAAACCATTCTCTGACCCTATAATAGGGGATTAGTGCTTTGGGATTTGCACCCAGGACCTTCCAGTCTTATGGAGGCAATGAATTACTACACTCCTGCCCACAAGCAAAGCAAGAAGGGTCAGGCAGCCAGCATGGCCCCATGGTGAAGCAAAAGGGACAACTACAAGGCTGGGAAGGGGCTATGGGGCCATCAGTAGAGTGGAAATGCTTGTGGATAGGGAAGTGCATATCCTTGATGAGGGCACAACTCTTTGTGTCCACAGCTCATTCCATGGAAATGCACTTGAGATCCTGTAGAAAAAGCATTTTTCACTAATGAAGGGGTAAATTTAGGGCTTCAGGACCGAAAATGTTCTTGTTTTGCCATCTAGGTGAAGTGGAAATCTTTCACAGATGCTGAGAATTCAGGAATGTAGTAGCTATCTTTGGACAGGTTTGTCCCCAATATTAGACAGCCATCCCTTTTAAGTTTTTGTTTGGATAGAAATGAGCAACATATACATATATATACTTCTACATATATATTTTTCCCCCTTTTTGACACAATGTCCATAGTTGCCACGCCGGATGCAGGCCCAGGAGAAGACCGTCATGGACGTGGCAAGCAGAGAGGGGCAGTCATATCCTGGTGCTGCGTGAGGATGCTGAGAAATGCAACCCAAAGGGCTTGCCTTGGCCATGGCACAGAGTGGGATGGCTCCTTGCCCTGGGCATGCTGGACATGCATGGCGGGACTGGGGGACTCTTGAGAAATGGATGAACTCCTCAAAGTCATTAGCTCATGTAATAACCTGAAAAGTCTGCGTAAGGCTGTAGAGGTGCTGGCAGGGTTCCAGTAGGAATATTTTACACTTGAATCCCATTTCTTGGCTCCGTGGAAACATGGTCCATTTACTCTTGCACTGCTCCTCTTGGCATTGTAACACGTAGATGGGGATGGATACAGAAGCATCACTTCTCTTCAGAGCTGCTCGGAGTGGGGCACATCAAGCCCTCTCTGCCCTGCAGGTCTTTACCAGGGGTTCATACCTTTTGACCCAGCTTCCTGCAGGTCTCGTGTAGCTCCATTCATGCTGTTTTAGACACCCACAGCCATCACAAGTTTGAGGTTCTAAGACGGATTTCTCCCTGGTGTGACCCAGAAAGGGGGAAGCAGGGAGCTGGATAGCACTGGAAAGAAGGTGCTGCTTCCTTGGAGCAGTTGGCTGCTGCTGGTTTGGCTAACACTGTCCCTATCCCCCACCCGTGCATCCTTGGCGCATCTGAGGCTTACCAAGAGCTTCACACCAGCCATACAGGTGGCAATGCCACGGCCTTTTAACCATCTCTGGCAGGCAGCACCCAAAGCAACTGCTCCCTCACCAAAGCCTGGAGCTGGTCTGGCCAACACCTCTTCTCCCACGTGGCTCTGCCAGAACTGGATACCCTTTCCAGATGCCTGTGGTTCACTCCTGCCAAAGTAATAAAGGTGGTGTGCTGCAAGGGGTGGTTCAGAGTACAACATCATCACCCTTTGCTGCAAGCACGAGAGAGGACCAGAAAAATCAAACCCATACCATTGGTCACGGCCATACAGCCAAAGGTATCAGGGATTCGGAACTGGAGGAGGAACAGTCTGTTAGGGGAATTTCCATCCCATCACCTTCCTCCTGGCAAGCACCCAGGAACAGACAGGCAAGGCAGACGGAGCTGGCAGTCAGCATCTATGGAGAAGCCGTGAGAGTACCAGGGCTGCCAATGTTTCGCTGCTCGAGGACTGTGTGGCCAACACACATCCCTGCTGTATCTGGGGGAGAGATCCTGCAGAGGAGTGTCAGTTTGTGCTGGAGGATGGCAGTGGTGGTGGCATGAGGGCAGAAGAGCTGCCTCTGAGGACACAAGTGCACTGGAGGAGTCCGAGTAAGGAAACAGCCTTGGCATGGACTTGCATGTCTCAGGTTATCTCTCTGCAGAACTGGGAAAAGCCGAAGTGGATGGAATAAAACAAAAAAAATCAGGACTGAGCTGTTCCCAGAGAGACACAGGAGAGCTCTTAGAGCCAGGATACGTGCAGGTGTCAGTGGGATAGAGACACCTATTTGGGACCACGGTTGGCCACCTCCAGCCAGAGCTCCACTGAGAGGTGGGGTAACACTTCTGCCTGCAGGAACGGCACAGGACTATTTCAGACAGGGAAGAGGATGCTGAGCTCATCTCCTTGCTCCCTTGAATTTCAAGGACTATTGCAAATACCAGAGCACAGAGGTTATGTGAATACAAATTGCGTTAGCATGCCGAGCAACTTTGTCAGCAGTTTCTTATTAAAGCACTTGGTCCTCTCTGTAGTGGGCATTTCCATTCAACCTCCCCCTCGTCACTGCTGACAGTCAACTGGGCTCTCCATTAAATTCGAGCTCGTGTAAGAAACAGTGAGAGGGCTGATTTCAATATTCTCCTTCGCGTCCCACCACGCACAAGCTGTTGCTACTTATTAAACATTTTAAAATCCCTGCTGCCAAAGTCCCCAGGAGACATTTATCTGCCATAGTCATAAATGACTTGCCAGCATGCTACTCCAAACTGCATTTCCCAGCCAATAAATACAAGCTCCAGAATTAGGAAAAGCAGGGTTTGGCTCTAATTTTCAGTGGTGTGTCACTGGGATACTATAACTACTTTTAAATTCAAATCAGCTTCCTACAAATCAACTGTTTTTATCAGATACACCACAGTGGACTGTTAAACACGTAGCCTCATGTACTGAAACACTATACATTTAATGAAGTTATGCCATCAGCAAATGTACAACACGGGTGCATTAAATCCACCTATAGAACAGCTCTATGTATGAGAGAGGATTTATTTTAGCTTTTCTCAATAGAGCAGGAGTCCCTTTTCTTGGCTTTTGCTAGTTTGTTTAACTAAAACCAGGATTTGCGCACACACAAAAAAACCCAAAAGGTATCTACTCTCATAATGAAAAAAGACTGATTTTTTTTTTTTCTTTTTTTATTCCAGTTCAGGAAGGAAGAGAATCATCTTGCAAGGTAATATAATAAGCTCCTTTGCCTCTATAATCTACTTCTGCTCAGCAGGAGCCCCCAAAGAAACACTTTATGTCCCAAGTGAAACGTGAAAACTACTTGTAAGGTCTCTTTTGAGGCACATGATTCGGACGGTCACTTTCAGAGTATCAGAATCAGCGTTGTCTTCCATCTCCTTTCTTTCTGGGAAGAGCTCTCTGGCGTGCGGTGGGCTCCCCCTGTTCCAGGTGGAAGGCTATGTCCCTGCCCCAAATCAGAAAGGGTTAGGATGACACAAGTTAGCACAGACACCCATTTTGCACTTACACCTAAGGATGTACGTTGACAACTCCCCGCTTTGAATTCCTCACAAGAGGGGGGAAAAGAACAAAAAAAAAAAAAAAAAAAAAGAAAAAAAAAAAAGGGACAAGAGACAGTAAATTTCACCGTGATCACACTACGGAAAAATATACCTTCTGTTCATTGCAAAAAACACATGAAGGCCAAATTAAAGAGGGAAAAAAGTATGTTGCATGAGTTACAGTGCAACCGCATTATTCCTTCTCTTTCTATTTTCCTCCCCCCCCCACCTTGTTCAGTTTAGAAAAAGGATTGAGTACAACACAGTCAGGTAAGTGGCCACAAAAGAGTAGCTGTCTTTGGCAAGAAGTCACCGCATTGACCCTCTCTGTCACCTTCTGCCCATTTCGCTCTGTCTCATGAAGTGGATGTTGTTGGCGCTGTCTGAGAGTTCGGGGTACTGCTCCACTGAGATCACAAAGTAGCCATCGTAGCCCTGTACCCGGCCCGTGTTTAGCACTTGCTGCTTCTCCCCTTCTGTCCATGAGCGAATACCCTCCTCCCCATCCCGCAGTCTCTGCTGTTCCCGGGACCAAGCTTGGGTGACAGCGCGCTGTCGGGCCAGCTCCAGGACGCGTGCCTTCTCCTCGTCCAACGTGGTCCCATAGCGTGTGTTTAGACACAGTGCACCGTACTGGAGCTGGATGTCCGTGTAACGTCTAGTCCTCCCACTCAGCACTGTGTTGATCTGGGACACTGTCACATTCACGCCGTTCTCCAGGGTCCTCCGCCCGCCGCTGAGGCCCAGGATGGACAGGTCACCCTCTGATGGGCCCTGCTTGATGAAATAGTGTGTGTCCACACCGTCGATGGTGAAGTGCAAGTTCTCCAGGTAGTGGGCATTGTTCAGGATGGCTGCAATCCTCCGCCCATCCTCATTGGCCACGCTGATGATGTCAGTGGCCACGCGCCCGTCCTTCATGGCGAACTTGACGCCCTTGCCAAAGATGGAGCCTCCAGCAGCAAAGTTCTTGTTCTTCTTGACGTGCCTGCACCCAGCAATGCTGGAGGTGTAGATCTGTTCAAAGCGCTCCAGAGTGACAAAGGCCTTCAGCTGCTTCTGCACTTCACATTGGACCCCCAAAATGGACTGAGCAGGGAGAGAAAGAAGAGAAAGACATATTAGAAAGAGAAATCTGACAACCCAAAGGCATTTTTAAGATGCTGGAGACCAGCAGAACATACTGGAAACATGCAATGAGGAGCTCCAAAATTTTTTTTCCCTTATTCCATTTTTTCAGAATTTTAATTCTTTTTCATGGAAGAGATGTGTTGTCCCCCTAATGCTCACTGTTTCTGTAAACTGAACTGTATTTAATCTCTTTTAATGATGCAGAGGTAGAAAGGGATTTCTTGCCTGAGTAGTGTGAGGGTTGAGTTTGGACACATAATTAGATTGTGTTTCAGTTTTCTTCCGCATATAAGAAACAATTCATCTTGTGGCCATGATGCTTTACCAAATGCTTTCAGATTTTCTGTGAAGTGTGGAAGTATTTGTAAAAGTTTCCTCTATTTTAACTCCACTTTGTAACTCCTTGTCCTGCCTTCAAAGGCCCTGCATGACCTGTATGACCCTCAAAGTGGCCATAACTACTCTGTATTCCATTTCAGCCTGGCCAAAGCAGGTTGTTCAAAACTCAAGGAAGGCATTAAATCCAAAACCTATTTCCTGCAAACCCTCTACAATTTGCCAGGCTCCCTGAGTTAAGGCCAACCACACCTGATGCTCAAGTTTTGGCTTATACTGAAGCAAAACTGCTGTGAGACAACAGCCCAGATCATTTGCAGTTGGGTGTAATACAAAGTCACTTTTGCTGTCAGTGTATAATGGAGCAAGCATACAGCGAGTCAGCAGCTCATCATTACTGCAAACAGCTCTGGAAATGCTCTCATCAATTCATGGCAGTGCCGGCTTCTTACAGACTCCTGTTCACGAACAATTATTTGCTCAAATTTCACAAAAGCAAGAGGACTCTGTGACAAAACTGTCCTGGCACTGCCAGCGGCTCAGTTCAATAATGTAATGACACCCAGGATTAAAAATACGCTACAAAGAAAAGTTTGCTCCACTCCAATTATTTTGAGGAAATTTAACATCCATGAAGGATATTGCCTTAAACTGTCCATAAGCTAAAGGCTCACATCCTGGGTGCAAGAAGACAATTCATATGATGCAGGCATTTCAGCGTGGACAACTCAAACAAGACCTGTAACATGGTGAGGAAAGTGAAATAAACCCTCATTTCCACGGTGGCCATTTCCAGGGAAGAGTCATAAAGTATTAAAAAAATAAAATACAGGACTGAGCACGGCAACTCACTCCGAAGTTATGAGCAGTTTTGACCGATAAAAGAGAAAACTATATGGGAATAGAGGAACACGACTTCAAGAGCACATTAAGTGTTGTAAAACATTAAAATTCCCAGAAATTACTTTTAGTCAAAGTGCTAAACAGGGTGGTGTACCTTCTCCTTTTTCCTTTTTGACTGACAGCATAGCAGGTGGAACAGGAACTAGTCTCCTTTGAAAAAAGAGCTCTTTCTGGTTTTCTCCATCCTGCCTGTGGGGCATCTCACACACCCCTCACAGAGCAATATAATTAACACACTGATAGGGAGCCGAGCCCAGCTTCTCTGCCAATTGCACAAGTGCTCTAATTATGCAAAAAATGGATGTAATTAATGTAGATGTCAGCGATGATGGACATGGAGCAATTAGGCTTCTAGGCTCCATGAAACTAAGTGCATACCGCACAGCCTTGGTTATTAGCTATTTCCCCTTCAGAGAGCTTTATATGGAGAGTTCTTCTCAGGTGTATCTCATGGGGGTTGACTCTAGGTGGTCCCTTTACTGCTTTGTATGTCACATTGCCCTTCCAACTTGCCTCAGTAACATTTACCAAGTGATGGGAAAAGGCATCACTCAGCACTCACACTGAATCTCCGCTCACTCAAGGATGTAAATCAGGTCTTCTGTACCACATTGCCATATCTTGTGATCACTCATGTATCACCATCTATATATACATCAACTTGTTTACCAGCAGCTGAGTGATAAAGAGGCCCTGGAATTAATTGCACTATCTCCTGATTATCACCTTGGGGAAGGGAGCTCAGGGAGGTCAGGCACTACTGGGCATGGGAGAATAATTCCTATCAGAAATTGCTCCTGTTCCCCTTCAAATTTATCTTCATCACCTTATTCTTGATGAGCTGCAGGAACTCTAGTATGTTTTCAATGCTGAGCAAATTATTAGGTAAAGATCCTCTATGAGTGCCTCCAAACTAGGTTGCCCCAACAAACCAGGGGATCTGGACACCACCGAATACCAAATTCACAGGCAAAGACCTACCTTTAGGTGTCTTAATCAAGAGCAGAAGCACAACCAAAGGGGATTTTATTGAGGACTGGTTACTTCTGGGCTCTCCACATCTTTTTTTCACATAGGGAAGTAGGAATTGAGACGGGCAAAGTTGTAATGCTGAACATTTTAAGGTCCCTTCCGGCCCAAACCATTCTGTGATTCTAAGTAATTCACCATCACTTAGAATCACAGAATGGTTTGGGCTGGAAGGGACCTTAAAGATCACCTAGTTCCAAACCTTCTGCCACAGGCAGAGACATGTTCCACTACACCAAGTTGCTCAAACTTATCTGTTAACTATCAAGTATTTCAATAACTAAATGCATCTCTGTTACCTTGAAAACAAGCCCAGGATGACTTTGAAATGACTTTTTGAGTGCATTTCTTTGATAAAAGAGTGTATTTGGGAACAGGACTCTTTTAAAAGGAAAAGCAAACACATCCAACAGAAGAAAACCCCAACCAACAAATTCAAGCAAACCAGAGCACAGCCAGCATGTATGCTGCGCTGTGAATATAAGGAGGGTGGAGGCAAACAGATTATATGTAGTTCAAAGAGGCACTGTATCCCTGACTTTGAAATTACCATTTCCGTTTAATCTTAGAACTCATTTCAATAAACTGGCAAAGAAAAGAAACAGAAAATTTCCATCCAAAGCAGCAGTAGCATGTGCTTTTCTCTAAAAAATGCTGCTGCTTTTAGCAACTGTAAACCAAGGCATCCATAAACCAGTTTTACAGAAGAAAGAAGGGAATTCATCACTATTTTATTTCAATATTCGTTGCTTGATGTGAGCGACAAATATGCTGGGTTTGTTTTTCCTCACAGTCTTTTTTAATCAGATGTCCTTAGGTGACATTTCACTTTATCTAGTAACAACCCTTTGGGGAGAAGAGAACGACCTTCATCATTTGTTCTCTGCTGCACAAAGCTCAGGAGAGCGGCACATTACCGGGATCTCTGAATAGCCTCTTGCATTTTGCCAGCACCTCTTGAGGATTTGAAATACCATCGCCAGATCCTATCATCTGTTGTTTTTAAATACCGCCTTCCAGTGTGAGACTGAAAGCTTTAATTTCCCATCGAGGATCCAAGATGTGAAATACGTGAACATGTTTCCAAGTTTCTTTCTATCCTTGTGCCATTACAGACAGATAGGTGTTTCTCTTACCACCATATGGCTGACAACGCAGAAAGCTACTTCTTCCAAAAGGTTTGGAAGTTACGATTTCTCTGAAATATTACTCATTTTTAACTCCTTCCTATTTATCACAGAATCACAGAAAGGCTAGGTCTGTAAGGGACCTAAAAGATGATCTTGTTCTAACACCCCCACCACAGGCAGGGATGCCACCCACTAGACCAGGCTGCCCAAAGCCTCATCCAACCCGGCCTTGAACAATCCCAGGGATGGGGTATCCACATCTTGTCTCCACAACCTATTCTGATGCCTCACTACTCCCTGCGTATAAAATTTCTTCTTCCTAACATCTAATCTATAGCTCTACTGTTTTAATTTAAAACTGTTCTCCCTTGACCTATCACTATTTGCCAGTGTAAAAAATTGCTCTCCCTCTTTTTTTATAAGCCCCCTTTTTATTTACCCTGTAGCTCTCTGTTAACAAAGCCATTGCTCAGCCATCAGCCTCCTCCCTATATTCCAAGTGACCACCACCTGGAGACAAGTCTCCCTTTGGATGTGCCTGCCAGCACGGCCACAATGCAGGCAGGTTGGCCGAGGGGCGATGTGTGGCGCTGCAGAGGTGAGCCATGGGCCAGCAAGGCCAGCGCTCTGGATGCTGCCTGGCTGGGAATGAGCCAAACAGGAGCACTAACTCAGGGGCTTAGAGGACAGGTGTCTCCTCCACCCCAGCACTGTACACAGCTGTAGGGGGATAACGAGGTTGAGTTCATTAAGCAGATTTCACGTGTGGAGAAGTAAGAGGATTTGCGTCCTTCTCTTGCTCATTACTTTTCACATATTGCTCATCTATTTTCATAAAAAACTGACCACTCCATTTGTAAAACATAACTAGGGGCTGATGGACAGACATGCAGACTGTGAAGGTCCAAACCCAGGCCAAAGCACCTGCAGTGTCAGGATGCCCTCCCTGAATGATGAACACTGGCAAAGCCAGTCTCTCAAACAGATTGTCCTTGGAAGAAGCTCTGCCAGAAAACACAGCCCTGTAGCTCACTGCCTGGCTGAGCATCCCACAGCAGCCCTTGCCTCCAAAATGTTGCTCCAGAGGGGATGCCAAAAACTACTCTTTCAGCAAAGCCTGTAACAGGCACTGCAGAAAACAGGACCCTTCCTGGAGACTGCACCCATGGGATGAAGAGAAGGGCAGTTAATAACAGGATGTAGATAATGATACAAGTGCTTACTCCAAAACACCCCTCCCTGGAAATAGAGTTGTTCTGGGTCCAACAATTACCTGATAGCTCAACAAGACAAAAGGGAAGGGGGAAAAAAAAGAAAAAAAAAATTCAACAAAAAAACAGAAGAGAAATTGGATTCAGGTGCAGCAGTTCCACAATAAACCAGAGGTCACCCAGAGTACCCCAGTGGCCAATAACACTGAACTTGTTCAACAAACAATTTAGTGACAGCCTCACAGTCGTGGGGAGGAGGGGGAGAAGTGCTGCACAATGGAGTATTGGATTTTAAATGTCAGTTCAGAGCTTCAGGGCATTAGTGCAAGGTTTATGACATGTTGGCTGTTTTTGAGGTGCTGGATGCTCAAAGTCAGAATTATCTCTCCCATCTTCCACCTGCAAGGTGAGTACCAAAAATGTTTTGGAAGGAGATGCTAGGGCCCTCTGGTTATGCACTCTGAAGAGAGACAAAGGAGCCATTTATGGGAGTTAGTTGCTTTGCTGTTGTGCTCCTGTTAGTCGCTCCTCTCTGATAAAAGAACAGACTCAATCTGTTGGGCCACAGCTTTGATCAGCAAAGCCAGTGGAATAGCTCAAATACACTTTGGACTGTCACAAGGAGGTATGTGACCCAGAGAAACTAGAGATCAGAAGACATGGAGATGAAAAAGTTGTGGTACATCATTCAGTGATCAATGCCTTATCCAAGCTACTTTTAAATGACAAAAGATCTAGAGCTTACTCTGTATGCTCTGCAAGACCACTTTACAGTTTGATCAGTCTTATTATCTGAAAACGTTTCCCGTGCTTCCATTCACCCTGGTTTAATTTTATAATGTCCTATGTGAAATTTTTAAAAGTTTGTATTTCTTCCACATGCTTCATCAATAAATACAGAGATAACCAGTGGGAAGGAGTGGACTGTGTCTGGGAGAGTGTATTGATGCCTGGAAGGGCTGGGAAAGAATAGAATTTTGTGAAATGTGAAGTATCAGTGTTGGATGCATGGCCAGGCGTAGGAGAAAATGGATCATGTGTTCAGGTATCATATGTGAATGAATTTGGTATATGCAAATATGTGCCTACAATATGCTGGGTGTGACAGAAAGGAAGGGAATCCTGCTCTGTTGCACTTAAGAGCCACTTGCTATCACAGCATGATCCTGCAACTGTCGACTGAAATAAAAATGCTCATGTTTTGTTGCTGTCATAACACAGGGGAAGAATATGAAACAGCCTGCAATGGTTAAATTCCACTTTCAACATCTGAGTGCAAAGTGACTCATCTGGAAGCATGACAGCTGTATAAAGCCCTCCTTGAACGAGCAGGTCCCTGCACAGCCCTCACTGCAGCTTCTGGCTTAAAAACCTGTGAGGGACATGGAGATTTTATTTTCATCTTATTGCTCATTCAGGCAGATTCACTTCAAATGGGTGGATGGAAAGAAGGGCTCTCCTTGATTTTATTTCCAGCTCATCTGCATGTATGAGCAAAGGTCAGTCTTCATCTCGAGCTTTCACTCAAGTTACTTAGCTATTCAATAAGTCAAATAATAATACTGATGAACAAATAATGAACTAATGATAAAAATATAATAACACTACCAACAACAATAACTGCTGTAGTGGTTCTGTGAGAGTTAGTATCTACTGCACATAACCATAAAGAGATGGTCTTCTGTGCAGTCTCTGAATGAGCCTTCCCTGTTTGACTACTCCTGTGCAGCTTTGCCTGGGGAGACTGTGTCACATCAGGGAGCAGGAAAAATCCTGAGACTTTCTCTCATTACAGAAAGAACTTCTATTAGCATTTTATTGTTTAATCCAAGGAAACATGAAACAAAAAGGGAGTCTCTGAGCTCCAAAACACAACTGGGTTACTGTACCGTACTAATAGTTTTCAGTGTCTACTCAGTCATGGTAGCAAAAGGCAGAGTTTTTTTTGTTCCCCCTATACTATTAAGTGACATTTCATATAAATTTCTTGTTGAAGTGGAAGCTGGTGCATTTTAACTTGTCTTCACCATGGCTATGAGGCTGATGGCCAGTGATGGACTGATACACGACTATTATCAATCTACAATAATTTTTTCATACCTCTGAGTGATACTTTTGTGGTTCAGGAAATGTGACCGCCTGGTTTAAGATGTGTACCTCAAGAATCTGCTGCAATACATCATGATTTCAGTGAAATCATAGATAAAGAGGCTAGGAGGGCAGATAGATTCAATTCCATTGCCTACTGGTATTGTTTTATCAACAGAAATGTTGAGAGTGTGTCCTGATCTCCCCAAGCACATTGGTGCCTCACCACTCTTGCAATGTTTGAACATACAGCAATAGCAAGTGGGAGTTCAGACTAAAGAGGATTTGGACTAAACAGATGAAAGCAACCCCGGAATACAATCAGGCCACAAGATGAAAGAGAATCCTGAGAGGTAAATGACTTTTTCAAGGTCATACACTGATAAGCAGTAGGGCTGGGAGTTAACCCAGGGCTCTCAAATCCTGACCCCGCGTTCTAACCTTTAACAGTGCTGCCTTCATCTTTCAGCTCAGTAATTCCCAACAGGACTATGGGGAAATGATTGGGCTGCAAAAGCGTTTTTCTTGCCAATTTTATCACTGAATTTTGCACCAGCATCTACCAAAATGGCTTGGGATGCAAGCCTGTTTTTAAAAGCAGGCCATGGTTACATGGGACTAAACCCAGTCAGGTTAATTGAAAGTTTAATATAATCTAAAATTCTTTCTGATGAGACTCTTGGCAATGCAGAACAGTTTTCTATGAAGTACTGGGACTTCTTGTTTAAGACATTTTAAACCAGATTGAATAAGTTTTTATAACAAAATAAAGCCTCTTTGTAAACTTATTCTATATCAAGATTTGCTTTCTTTTTTTTTTTTTTTTAATTTCTAAGAATCCTCAGTGCAAAGGCCTTGAATTTAGTCTGCAATGTAATAACAGCGCCTCTTGTGGGCAAAAGAAACAGTAACATACCACCTCATTGAGCAACCACCAGAAAATATCACAGAAAAAAGCACCATGGCAGTAGCGAACTTAAGATGTGATTATGCCGTCAGATTTCAATACTGGAATGGGGTCTGACTCGCTCTTAATCTCACAACACACTGAGAGAGCTTTTTCAATCAACATTGCAAATGGATAGCTTGCTGATCAGGGCATGAGATACAGTATGGAGTTACATGGATCACCTTGTTATTGTCCCATTCCTGGGTTTTCATCTGTGTGTGGATTAGCTCATAGGATGGCTCCATTGCATCCATGTCTGGCTTGGGGTAGCCGGGGATGACATTGTGTAGCTGGAACCCAAAGGTGAGCAGCCAACTGTTGACATCTGGAAGGGAAGAGAAACATAAATAAGATTATCTGATCTCTCAAGCAGGAAGGATTGCCCAGGAGAAGGCCCAGAGGAGGACCCTATGGTGGCTGGCACTGTAGCAGTATGGACAAAATGATGAGTGAAGAGCACAAATCTTAATGGTCCTTGAAAGAGCCGTGTGCCAAAATCTGGGCTTTCCACTTCTCACCAGAGCCAAATTCTGCACTTTCCCAGCTCTATAACAGAAATGTTGGCAGTGAGCAAACGGACCGAATCAAAGCCGACTTCATGTCTGCCCTTCATTAGCAGAAACCATCAGCAGAAACTTCTGCTTGAAGGTGTGCAGAAGTGCAGGAACAGCCACATGCTGGGAGGCTGAAGTGCTCCAGCCAAATGGGAAGTGTTATCCAGTGCTACAGTCAGCTCAGAACACCTCAGTCACAATACTCCTCTCTCTTAGGACTTTCAAAAGACCTTCAGGCTGAAAACTGAGTTTAGAGCTATGTGAGCCAGAATATCAGGACATCCAGGATGCACAGCACAGGCATTTAGCAGGTGCTCATGGAAGAGGCTCTGGACGTATCCACTGCTTTTTCTGTGGCATTTCCATCTCAGTCCCGAGGCTCCCGGCATCTCTCAGAAGAAGCTGTAGTTTGGGTATTAAGCCAGTGTAAAGTCACATCATCTTCTACAGTGACATTTACAGTCAGCCTCCATACTAGCTGCCAGGTACATTATAGTGAAAGTAAGTGTACAGATGCAAGACATATACTTTGCCTGGGTATTTTTTACAAACCCCTTAAGAGAAGTCCATGGATGGTGAGAAAACTGCTGGCTAGCGATAAATTACTGTCTTATACAAAAGAAGGACCACTGGCACTGAAGGGAACATGATGGGAAACCAGCCACTTGGGGCATCATTCCTGCATTTACTTGCCAGTAGATTACAAAGTCTTCCTTGATTTTTGATTGCACAGCTATTAGGAATAGCAACTGAAATTTAATCTGCTGGAGGAAATAATGATGAGGTTGGGTAACTCCTAGATCTGCCTGGGATTAGCATCACTTTCCTCCTTAACGTCAGAGCATATGATGAGCTCACATTGTTTGGCTTCACTGAGCTCCAGAGGACACACCTGCTCTGGTCACTGAGCAATACGGTGTGCATTTGGTGCACAAATAGCAATTGCAAGGAAAAGAAAGGTACGAAGGTAAAGTTTAACTAATATCAGCTCCCAGGTGTCTTAAGTGTTTGGATGTAAATGGAATTGTGTTGGTGATTGCACTGCTTCAAGCTGGAAGTGCAAAGGCTTGATTTTAATTTTTCTAAACTCAATAAGTGCTGTTGAAACAATCTGAAGATGGAAAAAAAAATTAAATAATCAAATATGCATATTTGAATATTTTTTTCTCTATTCCCATGAGTCTAAATTAATGTTTTGAAGAACTGGTTGGAAAAGAAATTATGGATGCAAGTGGCAAATAACGCCATTCCAGATGACTGGAGAATCAGGAGCCAAACAAACACACTATCTGTTGCTTGTTTTCCTACAGGCCAAAATGTTGCGATTGGGCAGATGTCCAAAAAGCCCTTGCGACAATCCACGTGGAAGAGGGAGGATTTCTGTAATAAAAACACTTCTGTTCACTCAATGTACAGATTGTTTTTGGAGTGTCTTTGAAACAGAGAGGTTGGGGGGGAGTACAAAAGAAATGAAAAGGCTCATTTGATTATTTTGTTGCTTAGTGCTAAGCCCGCCTGCTTCCAAATCCTTCTTATCTCAAATGAGGAACTTTGATGTACATACTGTGGACCAAGTGGTCAGGAGAACAAAGTAAAATGGTGAAGGTCAGCATTGGTGCAGGAATCATTTCCCAAGCACTTAAAAAATGTTGAAGAGAATAAAGAGCATGGATGCTGAACTGCTGAAAAATATGTGACATGTCTGGAAACATCCAAGACAGGGCTTTTTTTCATACTTCTCAGAAAACTGAATTCTAAAACATTTGCAAACTGGAGTTTATTCTTTTTGGGAAGAGGTGTTGGAATACCAGAACAAAAAAATAAAAACCAACCAAACAACCCAAAACCATGAGAGGAAGGTGTGGAGCAGAGAAAACAGAGGGGAAAATACTAATTTGCCAGGAGGCAGTGACAACTTTTTTGACAGAAAAGTACATTTCACATCACAGAGGTTTTTTTCAGCTACAGTAACCCTGCCAACACATTTCACAGTAAATTCATTTGAGGGCAAAGAATAAGAGTGCTTAATGCAGACACATGTAATGGAAATGTCAGTTCAATCCATCAGGATTGCTGAAGCTGGCAGCAAAGCTCTGCGCCATGAAGTGTACAGTCACTAAAATATTCATGTTTAACAATGGGCCTCTCAAAACACAAATGCCTGCTTCTCCTGCTCTGCCCTCCACGTACCTTCAATTTGTATCCATAAGCTCCGAGACCTCATCACTGAGGACCAAAGCATGTGTTGGCCACCCATGACCTGGGCACTGATCCACCCTAAAGACAAGCAGGTCCCAGCGTGGGAATGGAGGGACAGAAAGTGGTTCCCTGTGCCCAAATGTGGGCAGATTTGGTTGTGATGACAAGGGCAGTCTTATCGTGGGTCCTGCCCATGAAGTGCCTTAAAACCTGAGCACAAAGAAGTGCTGGGGCAACAGCCTTGTATCACAGCACTCACCCCACAGCATGGCTTGCTTCTTCCATGCACTGGGAGAGGAGAAATGTATTTGGTTCTGTATTCTTGAAAAACTAAAAATAGAACTTACAAGACCATGGAAAAAATTATTTGGTGCATATAAAATATTAGTGTATCAGATTTGGACATCTCGATTTTATTGTCAGAGCTGAGTGGGAAGCTATGCACCTCTTCTAACACAGGGCTAGAGAAAATATTTTGCCCTATCTTAACTTGAGCAGGAAAACAAAAATCTGTTAATGTGTCACAAACAACAGTTCAAAACCTAGATCAGTTCAAACCAAAAACTTCAAATTAACTTCCTAATCAAACTCCATTTTGGTTTTGACTCCTTAATTTTTCTTTTCCAATCATTAGTTTACACTTAGCTTGAAAAGGTTGAAAATCCAAAAGGAATTTTTCTTTTAGGCCATTTTGGAACTTGTCATTTAGACAATTTTGAGAGCTGTTTACACTTCTGCTGAAAAATCTCTCAAGCTCAATCCTCCCCCATAAACAAATTCAGTTTTGACAAACAAGCATTTTCTGATAGGAAAAGTTATCTTGAGGTATTCCCTGTCAGCCTTAATTATCAGAGTGAGAGCAATACACAGGATCTTAGCCTGCATCTTTTGACATATTTTACTTCCCTCATGGCATCATCTTCTCAGCTCTGGAGAAAACAATTTTTCATTAAAACGCCCCATGATCTAATCCTTATGATTATTGCATGAGAACCTGAAAGCACGAATCCTAATAGCTAAAAAAACAAGCAGAATAGAAAACCCAGGATTTTTACTTTGTAACATTTATTTGCTATTAAGCAGATCTTGTAACTTGGGGGAATGCAATTATTGTTAAATACAGGAAGGTTGGGATAGATGCAGCAGAAGCATTTAAAATTTAATGCTATCTCCTGAAGAAGTATCTACATTTGATTTATGATTGTGGCACTTCGTTTTACAATGGGAAGTACCTAGGAAAGAGTCCCACCAAAACAGTCTTCTCACTCACCGTTGCACACAGTATGAAACTAGTATGAGACTAGATTTGAATGGGGAAAGGGATAAAACAAGGCTGGCTAGAGATATCCCTGGGGGCAGCACACCAGTGCTAGAGGAACAGGGTGCTAGTGAGGTCCTTCCAGCTGCTATAATAGAGGCAGTGAACATGCAAGTATGCCCAGGTGGCCAAGAAGGCCAATGGCATCCTGGCCTGTATCAGCAATAGTGAGGCCAGCAGGACCAGGGCAGTGATTGTCCCCATGAACTCGGCACTGGTGAGGTCACACCTCAAATCCTGTGTCCAGTTTTGGGCCCCTCACTGCAAGAAGGACATTGAGGTGCTGGAGCATGTCTGGAGAAGGGCAACTGAACTGGGGAAGGGTCTGGAGCGCAAGTCTGATGAGGAGCAGCTGAGGGAGCTGGGGGTGCTTAGCCTGGAGAAAAGGAGGCTTAGGGGTGACCTTATTGCTCTTTCCAACTTCCTCTACAACATAAGGTTGCAGTATGGTAGGGGTCAATCTCTTCTTTCTGGTAACAAGCAATAGAACAAAAGAAAATGACCTCAAATTGTGCCAGGGGAGGTTCAGATTGGATGTTAGGAAAAATTTCTTCACCAAAAGGGTTGTCAAGCACTGGAAAGGATGTCCAGGGCAGTGGTGGAGACACCATCCCTGAAGGGATTTAAAAGACATGAGGATTAGGCACTTGGCAATGGTTTAGTGGTGGATGTGGTAGGGCTGGGTTAATAGCTGGACTTTATTGTCTTAAAGGACTTTTCCAACCTAAATGGTTCTATGAATCTACGAATATAGGAAGGACATTTAACATACAAAATGATCTTCTGCAAAAATACCCCATACACAGAGCTCATATTACTGCGATTTTACAAAGTTCCAGGAAAAGCAGCTCAGAGATTATGTCAAGCTTTGGGTAGGTGTGCCCTAAAATCTGGCCTTTAAGTCTAATGCACCTACTTCTATTGACTTTTTGTAAAAACTGTTAATTCTGCAGGGGAGATTAACTTTGAACTACATAGCTAGTAGTGCAGTAGTCATGCAGACACTCTGAAAGGGCTGACCGTAATGAAAGGTTTAAATTGCTTTGCCATTCTGCTAAAACAAATCTGTATGTAATTTGTTTAGTTGCAAATAAATCTCTAGGCAAAACTGTGTAAACAGAGCTGCCCCTCTACAAACAGAAAGGTTATCAGGACATTAATTGGTAGCTAAACTTGGGATATTTGAGGGGACAAAAAACTGGAAGCAAAATAAAAAGAACAAACACCAAAGAAGAGAAAAGGAAACAGGTTTGGGAATTACAATCTCCATCTATGCTAATGAATTAAACATGCCCTGGGCACAGGGGTCAACTAGCAAACTAAAACTTATGTCTGTTATATTAAAGAATGGAAAACCTCATGGTGATCAGGACACTGAGGGAGGAACTACTTGTACTGGTTTTGGCTAGGATAAATTTCTGTACAGTAGCTGGTACTGGGCTGTGCTTGGATTTGTGCTGGAAACAGCACTGGTAACACAGGGATGGTTTTATTACTGCTGAACAGCACTCACACAGAGCTAAGGCCTTTTCTGCTTCTCACCCACTCCAGTGAGGGGGCTGGGGGTCCACAGGGAGTTCGGCGGGGACACAGACAGGACAGCAGACCCTCACTGACCAAACGGATATCCCAGACCATATGGTGTCATGTCCAGTATGTAAAGCTGGGGAGGAAGAAGGAAGGAGAGGAATTTTGGAGTGATGGAGCTTGTCTTCCCAAGCCACTGCTTTGTGGGATAAAGCCCTGCTGTCCTGGGGATGGCTGCCTACTGATGGGAAGTGGTAAATCAATTCCTGGGTTTGCTTTTCTTGCACAAGCAGCTTTTGCTCTTCCTATTAAACTCTCTTTATCTCAACCCATGCGTTTTCTCACTTTTTCAGTTCTCTCCCCCATCCCACCTGGGAGGAGTGATTGAGCAGCTGTGGTGTGGGCCTTAGCTCCATGTGAGGTTAGACCACAACACCTATTCACTGATGGCAAGCTTGTGAAAATGTTCATTACTTTAAATGTCTTACCTGTCATGTAACATTTGATATCCTGAGAATTGCTAATGGGGTTGTTGTTTTTGAACATATACAGGTTGAAAGGCATTATGTTATTGCTACTCAGATGCTTCCACATATCATGATCTGGGCTTGTCCACCGACCCGCTAGCACATCATAGTCTCTCCGCCCCATGTGGATAAGCTTCGTGAGGGGGTCATACAGTCCTCCGTGGTAGCCGATGATGATCTGGAAGTTGGGATTGGTGTCCATATAGATCTCCCCATATGCTGTGTACAGTATCTGCTTGATCATTAAGCCAGTCCCACTGAAGACAGCCAAAGGAGTGCCAATGTTATCGCAGGCTATGTAGAATTCATCGCCGCTGCTGAGCTCCATCGCAAAGAGGTGGCCTTGGAGGTCATAGTAGAGGGAAGTGATCTCGGAGCTTGAGTGGTTGTACAAATGGGTGACCTTGGTTGGGCTGGTCAGATCTGCGTAGAAGAACTGCAAGTGATGGCCATGGCTGGTTTTGCTGGAGACTCTCCTTCCTAGGCCATCATAGCGGTACTTCACACTCCACCCACTCGCTTTATTGTAGGCTTTGATGAGCAAGCCAGCTGAGTTGTACTCAAAAATATCATTGCCCCTTTGCTTCAGGAAGCCATCTTCATCCATTTTGTACTGCACATCCCCCAGTCTAGTAATCCTATCCCTGAGGTCATACCTGAGTGGTGTAAGGCGGGCACTATTCCCTGGACTCAACAGATGGAGGTTTCCATTTAGGTCATAGCTGTAACGCCAGAGAGGTTTGTCATTGATAGACACTGTCTGCAACTGGCCATCAGCATCATATTCATAGGAGTAACGAGTTGTGTTTGCGTAAGGTCCAACCTTCAGCTCTTTTTTAACCACTCTCCCCATGTTGTCATACTGCACAGTCATCCAGTACATGAGAGACCGGAATATCTCATACTGGACCTCCTTCATCCTGCCATAGGCATCAAAATGTTTAGTGTGGGTCATGACAGCAGTGGTGATAATCTGGTTGATATCGTAGTAAATGACCCCAAATTTACCAAATTGCTCAGTTTTGCCTGACACGTCATCGTACCTGTAGAGATCAATGGGAAGAGGTGTCTCATTGATGACCGCTTGCATGCTGGTCACCCGGAAGCTGTTGTCATAGTTATAGTCAAAGCGTGCATTCACCATGCCCTCCTCAGTGAAGCGGAAAATCTGTCGGTCAATGAGGGGCCCTATCTGTCTGTACCTGATTGTGCAGGTGAACCCTTCATTCTGCAAGTTTACGGTCTTCAGCATGCCCGCAGTTTCGTCGTAAGTGAAACTGATCTTTGTGGTGTCGTAGAGCATCTCAGCTAACTTGGACAACTTGCCATACTTGTAGATGACACGTCTCCCTGTGCCCAAGTACAGAGTGTGGAGGAGCTGCTCATCCTCTGTGAAATCTTGAATTACTGAGGCATTGCCTTCTGGTGGCCGGTAAATGTTCCTGTAGTAACCAATGGAACGAATGGTTTCCAAAGTCTGACGGGCAACGTTGGGCATGGTCACCGATGACAAGCGGTCATTCTTGTCAAACTCAAAGATGTACTGTCTCTGGCTGTGAAGGAGCAGCACCATGGACTGGATGGGAAGAAGGAAAGTAAAGATTACACCCCTCGTTTTTGAGCAAAATTATACTCTCACAAAACCTGTAAGATTCCTCAATCCAAGGAGCAGGGCAAGTGAGACAAATCTCTGCACCCACAGAATTCAACAGTGAGAGGTAAGGAGCTGCCTATGGCACATTAAATATCCCCAAACAGGAGTGGGTCAGTGGAAGAAGCAGTTAATGCAGTGAGGAAGGTGCAAGTTCAGAATGCTCAGTTTTTCAAATCAGTACCTTGTAGCTATCTTACCAAATTCCCTGTGCCAATAACCTCTGAAAACTAACTAAATAAAATTGGTAGAACTACTTAAATAATGCTTGAAAAAGTACCCCCCAACACATTCCAATGCTGAAATAATTCATTGTGTCACCCCATCTATTATCCTCTTCCCCCAAACTTCTGCCTGCATGCTTATTTGTTCTAGGATTTTTTTTTTTTTTGTATATAACAAACAATCCACATAGATTGTATAACACAAGGAGTGAATCAATCCTTTTTCCTTTCTAAAAGATATGGTACTACAATTTCCTTGAAACTGTTTCAGGGAGAGGCACTATACAAAAACCAGGAATAAAATTTTCAAGCCCCAGGTACATAGTGTATGGATCTATGGGTCACTGGGCAGTGTAATATTGAATGGTAATACCCAGAAAATGTTAGTCCTATGCCAATCTATGCCAGGAAACACTGTAAAGTGCGCTACAGCAGTGTGGCTGGATTCATGCCTCACTTATTAATTACATGTATTTCTGTAAGCAGGAATGGGCCACTCGAAGAAGGCAGGATGTCAAACTGTATGGGTTGTTTGCACATGGAAAATCCTACTGGAAATTCCTACTGTTCACCCTGCTGACTTTACCAGAATATATTTTATATTGCAGTTAACTCTATAAAGTTAGATTGTGCCTAAAAAAATCACATGCCAAAGCTTCACATTCACATGCTCTCAGCATGACTGGGAAAAAACATCTCAGATAATTTTCAACTGCTCTGTGGTGGTCTGGCACCAAAGCCACCACGTGCACGTTAGTGGGACAGAAGAGGACTACTGGACCACAAGGACCAGCAATTAGCTGATGTGAAGGAGTGCAGCTGTACTGACGTCAAAGGAGTAAAGCCCATGTGCCTGAAATGCACCATCTCTGAGTGGTACGAGCATTCTTACCTTCTCCAAGTAGGTGTAGCTCCATGATTTACCATCAGCAAAGATTCTGGATGTAATTCTGCCAGACTGATCATACTCCATCCTTTCTGACATCGTGCCCCTCTGAATCCCTGCAATGTGTCCTCCTGGGGAGTAGGTGACATTGACCCCGTTCAGTCTGCTGCTGGGTGACCAGAGACTGGGCCTCCCTGCCTGGTCGTAGAGGATGCGGAGTGTGAACTTGCGGTGGTCATCATAGATTTTCTCAGTCCTTGTCACACGATCAAAGTCAAGGGACAGCAGGTTTCTGTTGTGAACCTACAGGAAAAAGATGGAGAATTAGGAAGCTGGAAATAGTTTAAGTTAGAAAGACTAGCCTTGTTTCACCAAACACCTCTTTATACCACACTGGAGAGTATCCAGCTGTTCATTGCCTCTGGATAAGACACAGTTTTTAAAGCAAGGAGTTGTCTTAATATTGCTTTTATTGACTTCAGTGAGGAGAGAGGCAGAAGAACGGCACTTTTGAAACATCACCACAGTGAAGGAATATTGCTCATATCCCAAATCTAGGTTTAGGACTGCTACAGAAGATGTGACCTACAGAACACAGTATCTGCAAGATACTCTGCTTATCAATCCCAGAATATAGAGTCTTTTGCTTTCATGCCTATAAAAAAGCACTTGTAGAAAAGAGATGGATGTTGTGCCAACATAAGGGAAATCAGCATTTTTCTCTGAGTTTACTGAATATACTGCAGGCATTGCAGGTTAAGCTTTCCCCCTGAGAAATACGGAGACCTTAACCACTGTAGATGTTACACAGAGCAGGAACTTTCCTGTGAGAGCTGGAGCTTTAAACTTCATTGTACTGGGGTTATTCAGATTGGCATAATTATACTCCGCTTACCTCCAGTGCCTCTGCATTTCCAAAGATCAAAGGTATCTACTTCAAAGGTAAGAGCAGGAATACATTTTGACTCAGGGATTGCAGTGCACAGCAACACAAAAAGGAGCTGATAATACAACTCATGTTTAGCCACGTGTGCAAGGAGCTTACAAAGCCACATCACCACAGCAGCAAAGTATTGGTTTGAAAGCAAGGAGGAAAACCAATAGTCCCAGTATGACCTTGCCTGTGAAGATAGCTCACTCTCCATCCCACCACTTCCAAATCTCCTTCAGCTGGTGAATCTCTCTTTTCTAGAAGGGTGTAGATTCTTCTTGGATGAATCTCAAACTCGAAAGAGCTAACTTGGTTTTCAGCTCCCTTTGCAGCCCTTCAGCTACAGTCAGTAAACCAGAGTTTGCGGCTTGCTGTGAGCTTTTCAGATCAAGTTAAAAACACTGCCCTATCCTGCTCTAGGTAACACTGACACTCCAGACTGGAAGTGCTCAAAAACATGTGAATATGACACTTGAGGACAGGGTTTAGTGGTCAATATGGTGGTGGTGCTTATTTTGGTTGGATTTGGACTTTGCCTGGTTGGACTTGATAATCTTTGAGGTCTTTTTCAACTTGAATGATACCTGATTCCATAATTCTGTGACCTGAGCACTGTTCTCAGCCCCACTCCAGCTTTGAGCTTGTCTATTGCTCAATGGCCAAGGATGTATGATTGAATTCCTACTGTATTTTTAGGGATGTGGGAGTATCTGAGAGCTAAATTACAAGAGAAATGATAGGGTTGAATCCACAGAGAAGAGGTTCCTCAGCCCTGGAAGAATAGGAAAGGGAAAGGCTGAATCACTGCAGTGCCTTTATCTTGCATGGGCAGATATCTATGCTGAAGCTGAGAGAATGGGGACACCAGAAAGCCAGAATTCAAAAGAAGGTATCTCAGGAGCTGGGAAGAGAAGGAATTGTTGCCATGATGTAAGTATGAGGATGCTGTAAGAGAGGAGGCAAGTGCAACAACAATTTTCAATTTATGAGTAACAATGGTAGAAGGTGGGTATGACTTGAGGGAAGAAACTTCGTAGAAAAGTAGACAATGCTCTAATTAAATATGTGTGAAATAGAGTGCAAATGTGCAATGAGAGAGAAAAAATCAGCCACTGCAACAGGAAAGCTGGAAAATAATTATAAAGGTATCAAAACTCTAAGTATAGATGCACATGTGTTACTAAGAGCAATTTGGTATCTTCTAGGTGCTTGCTACTATATAGGGAGAAACAGGCAATTCCTTGGGAAAAAAAAAAAAAAAGCAAAGCAGGAAGGAATAGCACCTCTGTCTCCCATCTATTTACAGAGCAGCTCTGTGCTGGCAGCTGCAGCTTCTGCTCCATGTCTTTGCCAAGAAGGCTGGAAAGAGCACTTCCAGGACTGGGACAATAATCCAGGCTGAATGAGGGCTTCCTGAGAGGTGTTAGCAACACTGCCATTCACTGGGCTGGAAGGACCAAACAGCAGGTCCCTGGATAGCTCTTAAGCTCAGTCCAAATGTCTATATCTCCTGACTGGTGCCATAAATTGCTCCACCCTCCCTATGCTCTGGCAAGCACTGTCTGTATGACTAGTTGCAACCAGTCTCCCTTTCCCCTGGTATTTAATTTTTTCATGATTTGTTTTCTTCTGCTCTTGTGGTGTACTGTCTCTTTTATCTGAGAAGTACTGCAGTGCCAACAGTCACCCCTCAAGGTGATAGGCAAAGTGAACTCTACCCTGCCAGTAGCCTCTGAATAGGGTCTAAATCTTTTTCTTCCTTGTTCAAGGGCATGCCTCGTATAGAAGTGAATTTCCTGCAGAAGAACTGTCAGGGCTGCAGGCTGCGGCCCAATAACTGTGTTTTATGGTGAGCAGCTAAATAAGGTGCCATCCTCTATCCCAGACCTTATCCTGGAATGCAGTCTGAAAACCTCCTGCAAAAAGGTTTTGCCCCTCAGAGTGTTTGACAAGGCTTGTGATCAGCACAGGATCAAGACAGGGTAAATTTAAATCCACAGTTCACAGCAGATTTGACATCTGCTCTAAAATGTGTGAGAGACTAAATTTAACCCCAAACTCATGTTCCACAGTACTTTATTCAATCCCTTAGCTTCCTCTGCAAAAGAAAGGGAATAAACACACCACCATCTCTGATTTCTCCAATGCTTCATTTGGCACTCCTTTAGCTTAAATGATAATTAAACAACATGCATTGATCTTCCTGGGAACCCAAGAGCACAAAAAGGGGGAGAATCCTCATGAAAACACCCTGGTGACCTTCAGCAGAGGAGGGCAAAAAATACTTCTGCAATGAGAACTCCAGGAGCCAACAACATCCATGTGATAAACGGCCGCCTACAAAGGGACTTCCCCAATGAATTGCTAAAACTGCTGGAGTGGCCATATCCAGACCTCAGTGTCTCGCAAAAATTGTGGAGATCATCCTGCACCATCTCTATTAGTCAGCACACCAGGAATGGTTAGCTCCATATACCTCTCTGCTCATGCTGTTTCTGGGGATTGTCTGGGACACTAGGTCTTGATGCCACCATTAACCTGCTGCCAAGGTCTGGGGAAAAACAAAGTGACTTATGACAGGAGTTACCATGGTTAAATAAATAAAAGAACTGAGCAAGCAGCTGTCTCTTTTTGCTGTCCTATTTGCCCCACTGTCAGAGATTATTTTATGTCATTCTTTATTGTAAAACTCAAGTTTAATTAAAAAAAAAGTGAAGGAGCTCTGCTCCTTGAAGCAGGGTTTACCTAATGCTCTCACTGCAAATGGAGTCTGTTGCTGCTATTGGCGGGGGATGGGTGGAATTCATAGCCAGCCAATTTGTAGAAATATCTCACTGCTGGATGGGCTAATAAAGCATCACAACTTTTCATGGGGTGTGAGGAATACCAAAAGGGAAAGGGGCTACTTTAACATATTTGTGCTGCTTTAGAGCTGCCTGGCCAGGTACAAAGCCAGGTCAGCATTGGTGGGATTGGGAAAAAGGTATCAGGGCTAGCCTCTTTCCCTTCATCTATGCCTAAGTCCCTGCTGTGTGTCTTATCCATGCAATAAAGAAATGTGCATTGTATGATTTTCTAGGGAAGGTCAAGGAGGCAGCTGTGAAACTGGCCTCAGTGCTAGGAGCTGGCTGAACTCATGGCAACAGGTTGCTAGTCCCCAAGCAACACCATGCAACCATGGGAAGAAGAGGCAAAACCCATAAAAAGTAGATTCATGTGAAGGCAGCAGAAAGGATCACTCATTTACAGTGTCCAGATCCTGTTGTCCTCACTTCAAAGGCTTCAGGGAATGATGCTGAAGCCTCTTTAGGATATTCTTTCCCCACGGAGCACCATGTCTTTGCTGCTGTTTCATGTGAGCAGGGAGGTGAGGGGAAAGTAGTAACCTAGTCACATATAACAGAAAACGGTAACATTTCCCAAAATGAACAAAACCATGTTGAACTTAACTTTCCTAAGTTTCTCTCCTGCCAGGGAAAGCAGCAATTATTGGTGTGAGGAAAGAGGGGAACATCACACAGAGAATATGTTAAATGCTGCGCAGTCCCCAGGGAGGCAATTAGCACCTTGCAGGATTTTGTATTAGGGGTGCAGATGCTGCCACACGTGCACAGACACACAGCTTAAAGCATCTTGTACACCCTCAGCTACTTTGAACCCCTGAACAGAGCCATAACTGAGTCCTTCGACCATGTAAGATGCACTTCTGCTTTACTCACAGGGCCCTGATAGACTCAAAATGTGAATAAATGCTGGTAGATTTATAGGGATACCAGTAACCAGCCTGAAAATTCATTTTGCAAGTGTTTTTCCAACTGTAGTACAATATAAAACACAGACACATTCTGTGTTTGAATCTACTGCAGAAATTTTGGAAGATAAAACTGACACAGGCAGTTGAGCTGTGGCTAAATGAGTGGAAGCTGCTTTGAACATCAAATAGCTGTGACACAGCTGCAGATTTCAGAAGGCCCTATCCTTTCAGAAAAAGACTTGCCTGATAATTTCATCAGTTATTAAAATAAAATAAAATAAAATAAAATAAAATAAAATAAAATAAAATAAAATAAAATAAAATAAAATAAAATAAAATAAAAACCCCAAGACAAACCAAACAAAAAGGGTGATTACAACAGATCTGCAGATACATAGCAGTTCACACTGAAAGAGCAGCTTCAGTGCTTCACTACTGTTTGCATTTTTTCTCCTGGTAACAAAATATGATGTGGGGGAGAAGAACAGAGATTGGCGTGGGGAGAGTGAAGAGAAAGACTTGACAAGTGTGAGAAAGGAGAGATGGGAGAAATCACACCAAGGTGGCAGGGGTCATGCAGCAGGGAGTAGGGAGAGGTGAAGAGCAAGGACTGGGAAACATACATCCTGAAACCAGAGCACTGATATTTACTGCTAAGTTAAAGTGTGAATATATAGCTGCAGTCCTTTTGCTGTGGTGGCATTACACAGCACTAAGCATTTTTCTTGGAGGGTCTGAATTTGCCAGGTGCTGAGCAGCTTCCCAGGAACTGCCCATCAGCCCGTGACTCTGAGACTAGCAAGGCACAGGGTGAGCGCACAGGACTTCCTATTACAAGTTCCCAGCTTTGACAGCAGTTAGCAGATGAATTACAATTTATTGGGCAAGATCTTTAAACAGCCCTGACAAGTATGAGGTGCATTGTGCGGAACAATGTTTTCAAAACACATCAGTCTCAAGCACAGAAAGATCTGGGCACTCCTGGAGGGAGAGTACTGTCAGGCTGGAGCTGCTTGCAACACTTCAGGGAACAACTGCAATTGTGGTGCAATGCCTTGTGAGCCTCTTCAACAGGTTCAACAGATTAGCAATTTCAGGAATCCAGAGTTTTTTCTGAGATTTCCCAATGAACAGCATTCATAGAATCACTGAATGGTTTGGGTTGGAGGGGACCTTAAAGATCATCTAGTTCCAACCCCTCTGACATGGGCAGGAACACCTTCCACCAGACCAGGTTGCTCAGAGTCCCATCCAGCCTGGCCTTGAACACTTCCAGGGATGGGACATCCACAACATACCTGGGTGGCCTGTGTCAGTCCCTCACCACCTTCACAGTAAAGAATTTCTTCCTAATATCTAATCCAAACCCTCCCTTTTTCAGTTTGAAATCATTCCTCCTTTCCCTATGACTCCATGCCCTTGTCCTAAGTCCTTGTTCTCTCCAGCTCTCTTGGAGCCCCTTTACATAATGGAAGGTGCTCTAAAGTCTCCCTGGAGCCTCCTTTTTCAGGCTAAATAACCCCAGCTCTCTCTGCCTGTCCTGATATGCCTAGAAAGCTTTCAGTGCTGTGCTCTATCATTGCTGGTAGCATAGGTAGAAAACACCTACACTAGCTGGTGTGGAATTCTTTAATTGTGACTGTCCCTTGCTTGTTTAAACAGCCTGCAGTGTCTGATGGGAAGGTCACACATTCCCAGTGATGCAGAGGACCTGTGGGGAGATCAGCAGAACTTTGGACGGCTAAGGGAACATCAGCACATAAGCAGACAGAAGAATATACTGCAATCATAAACGTGGTGTCCCTGAGGGTGAACAGCCAGTTCTCTGTCCTGCAGCTTCATCCTTATTGGAGGCAATACAAATCATCCCCATCCCTTTCTGCCATGAGACCAGGGACTGATGACATGGGAAGTGGAGGCCAAAACTGCTCATGGTTCTGACTTACCCTCAAGCGACGTCCAAAGACAGTGACCTGTCCTCTTGCTTGCTCCTTCCTCTGCCTCCACTCCACCAGGTTGAGGCCGTTGTCGATGGGCAGGGTGACATTCCTCTTGCCCACTGTGGGGTTGACGGTGCCAGCCAGCAGATGTGGCTCGGTCTGCAGGGCCACCTCCATGCCGTTGGCGAGCATCAGCCTGAGGGAGCCATCAGCACCAATGTAGTAGCTGTTTCGGACTTGGTCTGAAGACAGAAAAGAGATCTTTGCTGATCTTTGATGATACCGCTCCAGCTCTTCATTTGCTCCCTCACGCAGGCTGTACCAGCATTTTGGATGATTGCAATCAAATGCACTGCTAATCACCTGTGCCACCCACCGGGAGCAAAACATCGATTTCATCAGGGAAAGTAAATATGGACAATTGCTTTTTCTTTCTGATGGGGTTCTGCACCTCAAATTCTTGCAGAAAGTCTTGCATGGGTTAAAAAAGCAAAAAAGATGTGTAATACTTTACCAAAGGATGCAGGTTCAAACATCTTCCTCTAGGCTAAAACACTGTGTGCTGAGATATTTGTTTTAAATCAGTCTGACTGAAAACTTTCCATGCTTTTATATCCTAAAGATCCTAATTTCACAACAATGTATGAAAAAGTGGGGCCACCTACTTTCCTCAGCTCATTCACTGTCTCCCAAGTGACAGGAAATTGCACAGCAAGTTAATGCTAACCAGTTCCCCGAACAACAGCCAAATCCTTTCCCTTGAGAAAGCTTTCAGGAGGCAACTGAAGCCCTCATGTTTGGAGAGAAAGCAGAGGCATTAAGCTCCCACACATCTCCATACATCTGGCCTCCACTAGCTCTTGAAAGATCAGATTTTGAGGCCAGATTTGGGAATTCAGGAGTTGAACAGAAGAGCAATCTCTCTTTTACATCCTTCAGGAATCAGGCAGGCTGAACACCCATTCTTTGAATCTCCAGCTGGCATTTATCTCTGCAGAGAGCAGCTCATGAAGGGTAAGAAAGCATGAGACTTACTCAGTGCAGAATGTCTTTAAAAACATATTATACAAACACTGCCTTATCTGAAGCTCCTCAAAAGCTGAAAAATATTACCATTTCTGTCTCCCAGGCTGCCATAAACTCTTAATTGTGAATAAAAACACCCATTGAATATTCCCATTAGGTGTTTTTCCTTTCTGAGGCAAGCTGGGTTTTGTTCACTAGTTGCTCTGTCATAGCTCAGCAGGAAACAAGATCACAGTAAAATTATCATTTGTCCCCACAAAATAGATCAGCAAAGAGCACAGTTTGGCATAGCTAGGGAAGGAAACGTGACACTAACTGGTCCTTTTTTATGTGGGTCTCATCCCACTCCTGTGGTAGCCAGCTGGACCTCTGCCACAGAGACCTCAGAAGAACCACCACTCAACTTTATACAGTAGTGATAGTGCGAAGCTGCTGGTGCACAGGATTTTGCCAAAAACATATAGCAGTGATCCACAATGCAGATCCAAGTATTTTAGCTCTACCACTGAATATGTAAGTTGATGGTCTTTGACACAGACTTCAGTCAGATCAAACCCTCTCCATGCTTGAGTCTGTAAATGGAGAGAAGGGCCAGAAAGTTGGCTGTCACACTTTCTTAGATGCTTGGTTTGATGCTCAAGTGTTGGGAGATGTGCTTTAAATCAAACCAGTGAAATACGCCTGAACAGTGAAAATATTCCTCCCTCTTTTATCCATCACCAGGAAACAGAGAAAATCTCGAAGGCTTACATTAAATTAATTAGACACGTGATGTTCCCTTCGTGCTACATAAGCACCACAGAATGGTTATTTTTGCCAGTACTGTGGTATGGTATGGGGAATGTAAATCCTCTACTTTCAACATTTTCCCAAGAGAAGACTCCTCCCTGGCTCTGAAAGGCATTTCTCAAGGGCTACATGAAATCCATGGGCCATTGGATGCTGTATTTTAGGCTGCTTTGGCTCTAGGGCACTACTGCCCTACTTTGGCATTGAACAAATGCTCACTTGTCATTAGTTCAGAAGACAAAATCCCACTGGAGTGTTGATGTGCCTCTTTGAGAACTCCTAAATCCATCTTACAGGAATCTGAAATCTTTTGAAAATGCCTTCTCAGATCCCCACCATCCAGTGTGATCCAGATTTCCTGAAACGTTCACCAAGATTCTGGTTCACCAAACCACCTCTTCTGCAACATTATCCAGATCTTTAAGTGACTTTCTCCAGATCCAAACAGTTTCATAATTTTATACTTCTGAAGATGGTTAAGCTGTTTGTAATTCTACATGTCCTGATTGCCAGAATGTCCCTGTGCCGGAGGGCAGGACAAGGACAGAATTGACTGTGACACCATTATGTAACTGTGCCTTCTGTGCTGAGTGTATAAATCACACCACAGTGAATTTTGTCACTAAAGGGCCCCCAAGAGTGGGCTCTATTGCTTAATTAGGCTCTTGAGGTAAAGCCAACCCCATGTCTGTGCAGTTGTCACACACCTTAATGTGAGTGAATGGGATGGGGTGGGGTAGGTTGGATCTGTCTTGCAGGCTCAAGAATAAGAAAGTCACGGTATTTCCCTCCAGGAATGTGGGGACAGTTTGAGGGGGCTGGAACCCTCTCAGTTGCCCTCTCCAAGAGGAAAAGCAGTGTTTCAGGCATAGCAGGCACTTTCTTTTAGGAAACATTGATGTTGTTATAGGGAAGGGGAGGGAAATGTGTCCCAGACATGTGGGAATGAATGTCACTCTGTAACGTGCTTCTCTCACTTGGTGCAGTTTGTTCCTCACAAAGAGAAAGTATGTTTGACACCCCATTGTCATCAGGCACAGACAGAGTGAATGAGATCTGGGGAGGAAAGAAAGCAGAGTCTGAAACTCCCTTCCCTTTCCCCAAGCCCCAGAGAACAGGTGTGATAGCTCATCCTGATCCTAATGAGGCTTCAGCTTTCAGAACCCAGAGATCCAGGCTGGCATTGTTTGTGCAGTACAGGCTCTGCCACTACCAGTATGTCAGTGCTCCCCTGCTATTTACTCCTCTTTTATTTCCCACTTCATCTCCTTTTCCTCCACCTAATCAGTCCTCTGCTTTCTACCTTCCTACCACAGGTAGAACTGTGCTCATTTCCCACAGCTGCAAAGTGGTCCCACCACTCCGACCCCAGCTGTCAGCTTCTCCTTTCTCCTTTGTGCCTCTTCACACCACCCCTCTGCTCAAATGAAGACCTTTTGGGGACATGGATGGTCATTTTTCTGGATGCTTCCTTGTGAACATTTGAAAAGCCAGTGAACAAAGAATCAGATCTCTGGGAACCACCTGGAAGCCTGTTCCAGGAGGAGAGCAACTGTTAAGTCAGAAGCCATTAAGAGACTGAAGCAAAGGGGTTGGCTGGAAGTGTGGCTTGATTTATGCAACCCTTTTAGTTACAATAATGGTAATGATGATGGAGGACTGTACTGCATGAACCTGCAGGGCAAAGGGGCTGGCTGGGAATGGAGCAGAGAAACAGCTGCGGAGCTACCACTGTGCTGGGGAATGAGGCTAAGTAGGTGTGAGTGTGTGTCTGAACCAGCATGGGGGGAGCTCTGGGGCACTGAGAATGCAGGTGATTTTTGGTGCTGGGATTATCAAAACGATGCCTGTTTCCTGATGGATAATCCATTGTGTGCAGCTTGGTCAGGAAAGGGACGGTGGCCCAGCTCACCTTGGAGCAGGGTGTAGAAGGCCCCTGATGCTGACAGATTAGTTGTTATTGTAACATCATCCTTGCTGGAGGTTTCCACCTGGACATGCACGGAGCTGTCGGTATCGCTGCGGAAGCTGCTCACTTGGCCAGTAGGGAAGGTCACGTTGGTCAGGCGGCCAAAGCTGTCGTATCTGAAAGAGAGGATGCAATGAAGTCAACGACATCAACAGAGGAAGGATCATCCTATAAAGCAGAGACCAATTCTTAGAGTTTCATCCAGATTCTTCCGAGAGAAAAAAGCACTGTCACTCTGTCTTGGCTTTTTTCGGCCTCATGAGAAGAAAATCACAGCTTTTGGCTGAAGAAAAAGAAGCAAAGAACAGAAAATGACTAAATATGTATTAGCCTGTATTTTAACAATCTATTTCCAATACTTCTCACCTGCACTATGCTTCTTGTAAACAAGAGTAACTTTATTTCTCATCCACTATGCTGTGACTTACAGAAAAGCACTGGCCTGTGCATTCTGTCTAAAATTAGGAGTTTCTGAAGGCCACCAACTCTTTTGTCTGGTTGTGTCCTGAGCTCAGTAATTTATTTTATTCGTTCCCCTATCTAATTTTAAAAGTGAAATATTAAGGTAGCAGCAAGGACTTTCCAGATTGGCCACATCAGGTAGAGAACTGTCCTTTGTGAACATGGTGTTGAGTCCTGAGCACAGCTGAACCCTCGTATCTACCTTTTGCAGTTCCTAGGGCCATCTGGAAGGACTGATTTAAAAGAGTAAAAAACCAGACCAGTTTTCACCCCTACTGTGTCCTTGGCTTTTCCAGTGAGGAATCAACATAAGCACCATCTGGGAAGGTTTCTGTGATGTGGACACCCTATGTACCAGGGCCCAGGTGAAATAAACTTCAAACACGCAGGTCCTACAGCAGTTAACAAGCTGGGGGAGTTATTTTTTGATAGAAAGAGAAGCAGACACATGTGTCCTGAGTTGAGAGCAAACAACTGTGCCTCCCATTTGTGGCATTACAAAAAGGGTCACAGACCTAGCTAAGACCAGAAGGTTGGCAAGGAACCTTTGTAGTGAGGTTATTGTAGTTAACATGGAGAGCAACAGGAAGCTCTACTGGCTTATTTCTGGAGGGCTGTTGGACCTCCTGATGAGATGGATCTTCAGGGAAGGGATATTTAAATAGTTAGGGAGAAACAGAAAAATTCCAGCAAATCAATCAGCAATAAATGTTTGACTTTTTTCAAGTCCTGCCCACAACTCTTTTAAGAATGACTTATATGAAAGTGAAGTAGATTCTATTATGAAGACATATCACAGGGGTGCAAAGTAAATGATGGGTGAACAGAGAGGTCTTGTTCTCCTGTGCTCTCCAGTGGTGAGCCTTTGATGGAGTGCAGCGTCCAGTGAAGGGCATTCCTCAAAATGACAAAGCAATGGAAATGATACAATGAGGATAACAAGCTTAGAAAATATGATGTAGAGGGAAAGGCAAAATAAAAGAGGTTATTCAGAAAAGGGAAAACAAGGAAGTGGGAAGATGCGACCCTAACAATCGGTGTTCTGAAGAGGATTATAATAAATTGCTTATCATGGCTACTGAGGATGTGACAGAAAGTAAATGGAAACAATAAAAATTCAGGTTAGAAGCTGTAGAACATTTTCAAGGCCTATGGTTGCTCCAAGCAGAGGAACAGATGGAGCACTGGAAGCCCCACTGCCCAACTCTTTTAAGAATAAATTAGAGAAATATCTTAAGGGGGGATCTGGATACAGATGATCAGACCTTGGAGAGAGCAGATCGTTGAGGAGCTCTTGATGCTTCTCTTTGGGACTGCTCTGAGCTGGGGAATAAGAAAATACACTTCAACTAGTAACAAAACACACATATCAAACAAAAATATGAGGAGAGGAGAGGAGAGGAGAGGAGAGGAGAGGAGAGGAGAGGAGAGGAGAGGAGAGGAGAGGAGAGGAGAGGAGAGGAGAGGAGAGGAAAGGAAAGGAAAGGAAAGGAAAGGAAAGGAAAGGAAAGGAAAGGAAAGGAAAGGAAAGACAAAGTACTCTTGAACTGCAACCCATGAGAGATCCAGGAGCAGTCACTGGACTGGCTCTGCACCATACAGAAAAAAAATTTGTCACCTCTTCCACTCTCATTTTTCCAGATTTGAACACAGTGCTGGTACTTCACTTTTAACAATATGGTGGTAGTGATTTAATGTGAGGACGGGCTGGTTGAAAAGATGATTTTTGCCTAAGTTTGATATATAGCTTATAGTGACTAAGTGGGTGACCTAACTGCGAATCTCCCCAGCCCTCAGGTTTGGAGACAACATCATGTGAGGCTTTTCTTGCCCACTGGGCAGAAGGGGAGGTAGTAAGATAGAAAGCACTTGCCCTCCACAGTCAGCCTATCAGACATGGGATTATCCAAGCCTTGCCCTTTCCCTCCGAGATCCTGGCAATCAATCAGCCACTTGTAAAATGGAAAGAAGGAAAAAAAAAAACCCAAAACAAGAAAAGGATGAAAACAGGACTGCATTGCAGGAGTTTGGCAGAGATCAGTTAAAGCTTTTCCAAGCAGCTAGCAGCACACAGCCTGGATCTGAGCTGCATCTCCGTGCAAGCGCCAGAACTGAAGTGCTCCCAGTACCAAACAATTTACTCCAGATTTGTGGCTGCCCTGTTTGCACTGAGACAAATGTGTTTTGCTTGTACTGTCTCCAGTCACCTGCACATCTTTTCTTAGAACAGCATGTGAATCTTAAACAGAAAACATCACAGGCAGTATCTTTACCCCATCTGCTGAGACAGATCACAAGGGACATGATTTAGTCTCTCCCTTGAGCAGAGCAAACATTGTTATCACTGAAGGTGTGTTGTGTAACACCCCAAATTCCTTCTACCACAACATCAATAGTTTTATATATATAAACCAGGCTGAATTGTAAGGCTCGTATCAAGTTTGCAAACGTTCCTTAATTTCAGTAAGATGAATCTGAATTTGGCACCTCTGACTTGGTGGATTAGTAGCTGTAAGGGATTTATTTTTATTGCTTCATTTAGATGTAAAAAATGAGCTGCTCCTAAAAGTAAGCTTCATTTGCCTCCAAAAAAACAGTGTCACAAATCTAGATGGGTTGCACTGAAGTCTAAGGGGTGAGTTTGGTGTTAACAGAAGTACGAAACGAACCAGGTCTGCAGGTTAGGGAAATAAGGAGTGCAAAAGCCAGGATGCAGGCAGAGAGCTTGTTCATGTGGTAACTGCTGACTCAATGTCCTGTGAGTCATAGCTTTTTATCCTAATTGAATGGCACTCAGAAAAATGCTGAATCAGCACAAAACCTCTACTCCATTCAAGCCCTTCTGATGTGCTCCAAAGAAAGCCTCAAAACCCCATCGATACTCAGTTTGACAGGCCCAAGAAGCAGCAGACAGACAACTACTTATATTCATCAAATCACAGAAATACAGAATTGGGGTGTAAGGGACCTTACAGATCATTATTTCACCCACCTCACTGTGGGCAGTGATACCTTCCACTAGACCAGGTTGCTCAGAGCCCCATCCAGCCTGGCCTTGAACACTTCCAGGGATGGGGCAGGCACAGCTTCTCTGGGCAATGTGTTCCAGTGTCTCATCACCCTCATGGCAAAGAATTTCTTCCTATCATCTAATCTGAAACCTACCCTTTTTCAGTTTAAAGCCATTTCCCCTTGTCTTAACACTGCCCTTATTAAAAGGCAAATAGTGCCTTTTTATAAAATATTATCTAGTCTAAAGTAAGTATTATTTTATATAGTATTTATGTAGTACCTTTTCAATAATATCTTTATAATATTATTGGACCTCAAGGTCCTAGCACCCTCAGAAGTAGTCCTCAAGCTCTGCTGGGCAAATACATAATACTTGCAAATATGCAACTGGAGAAATCTGCCAGTAACCTCTGCTTGTGCAAATCAGGTTAAAAAGGCAGGAAAAAAGAGCATGAAAGAGTGTGATGGTGCCTAGACCTCACTGCACACGTTTTTCTTGTAAAGTCAAAATGACTAAGCACAGTACACTTAATTTACACAGTTACATTTTCACAGCTGTACAAAACTCACAGTACTTCATCAGGAGCAAGAACTTCCATTTGGGATTTTGGATCTTGAGAAGCAAAGCTCCTTTTGGGCCAGAAGAGTCCTGGTCTGCTGGAACTGGTTTAAGAGGTCTGCACAAGTACATTAGACTTTTGGCACATCCTTAGTCACCCCATTAACCTCCTTCAGAAGGAACTAGGACCATCTGTATTTTCTGCATGTGCAGGAGCTGCTGCACCTCTCTCTGCCCAGCAGCCAGAGGGGGACCTGCCAAAGACTGGCTTTGGGGGTGACAGCTCACTGATTTGCACTGCAAGGAGGTCCTGCCTTACAAAGAGAGAAAAGCGAGAAGGTAGGACAATCAGACCGTTCCCATTTTTATTATTATTTTTAATTGGTGGCAGATGAAGTGTAAAATACTCCTGTCCAGACAAAAGCTCCCATTAGCACTGTGGGGGCAATGCAAATGGAGGTGTGGGAAGCCAGTTAGCATGGACACACACAGTGTTTTCCTCTTGGCAAGCAGTTCCTTCTCTCTTTTCTGTTTTTACTCAGAACTGGAGCATTTTCCCTCTTTTCCCCAATTTAGCTCACACAACACATACCTGATATCATCTATCACATACCCACAGTCTCCCAGGGATGTGAAGACTTGCACATCCCAAACAGAGAATATGCTTAACGAGTTCAATGAGTCAGCTCCTTCCACCTCTGCTTTCAGCCCTAAAAAGGCCCTTACAGGGCACATCTCACCTTGGAGAGGAAGGCCGAGTGACTCTTATGTAGCTGCAGGTGTGTCCTGATATTTGCAGTAACATAAATCTCTCCTAGTCACCTCATTTTGCAGCTAAGCTGACTAGCCTGTCTCCACAGCATCGAGATTTAGGGGAGGGCCAGTTTTTATCACAGCCTAAGACTTCTGTGTTCTCCAAATGCTCTGAAAGCCCCAGCATTAAGGAAATACTGAAGCATAGGAGTGCACACAGCAGCCACTCGGAGCAATGAATCCATCACCTGCTAACACAGCTGCTGCCTCCCATTCAAACCTGCTGCAAAGCCTCAGCACTTACAATTACAGTGGCAATTATTAGGCCAGCAAAGGAAGCCGTTGCCATCCATTCCCAATTGGAAACGTATTTAGCTAAGGTTCAATGCACAGAATTAAAATGGTATTTGGTGCTTATGAGGTCTAATTGTTGGCTTGTAAACATTCAGAGCTTTCATTTATCACATTACCATTGTGTAGAGACCTGGACCTTGGGAATTAAAGAGCATCCAAAGTACCATCTATTCAGAAATCAATTTCTTGCCTGAGTCTCTGTATTTCCTCATTTTAGCTTCTTCACATTTCACCAGCCTTTCAAAACCACAAGCCAAATAGATCAGAAAAAATTCACTATAATAATATTGCATTTAGTGCCAAAGTGTCTAAATGGACCTAGCAAACTATATTTTGCATGTGATTATACCAACGTGCACCCAGCGTCTCTTAACAAGCTCGCCTCATCCCAATTTTTCAAACAACATTAAACACAACATTAAAAATAAATCTGTAACAGACAAAGTGATAATACGCAAAAATGCATGAATGCAAGTCCTCTCCCTAATGACCCAAGGCCAGGTTGTGGTCACAGTCTGCTGAATTTTCTGACTACCCAAAAAAGAAGAGAAAGATCTCTTTCTAGTTTTTATGATACTCATAATTCCCTTGGTTCTCAACTAAACTTTGCTATCAGGCATTCATTTCAGGTCAGGGCAATGGCTCAAAACGTGACTGCACAACTTAGTGAGGGTACTGGAGAACTGTTATTTTATCATGGCACTTACTGGAGTTTCACTGCAACTTTGTCAGAGGAACAATGATGAGAATCTCACCATTTTATCATGTAGAAATTGTGGAACAAGTGGAACCAAGAAATCTTGCAAAAAGAGGAAGGAGGTCAAAAGCCAAAGGTGGTTTTCATACTCCAGTTCTGCTTCAAGAGTAGAACAACACCCTCATTTGAACTACACTAAATCAAATCCTGTAAAACTTCATGTATGACCCGATAAATCAGTCACACAGACAAGGGCATTTGCTTTGGCACCAAAAGCTGCTGGTGCTGGGGTGGGACCTCTGCTGAGCCCTGGAGGTCACTGGGAAACCATTCAAGGTCCTCCTGCATGCTCAGTCCAGCTGGCTCCTACCTTCCACCCATTACAGTGTGTGAGGTTTGGCAGAGTTTGGTTCTCTGTGAAACAGGCTCCAGTGTTATGGGTCAAAGCTCCCCTTACCACTCATCTGAAGATCTGGCTCCATGAGACTCTTTGCCCTCCAGGCAGCTGTGAGCCACTTCTTGGGGAGTCCGTGAAAAGGTTTTGAATTTCTGGGCTTGGCTGGAGCAATGTGTAAGTGTTTGAGTCTGTATGGGAGGAGGTGACCTTCAAAGCTAATTGGACACACAAAGGACCTAAGCAAAAGAGCCTCATCTGGCCTAAATAATGCATAGAAGGTTTGACTTTGGCTCAGAGGGAAATTGAATTAATGTACAGTGATAACATCTCAGTGAACTAATCAAGATAATTGCCATATTCTTGATTTAAACAAATCCATTAATAAGAATTTCCGGATACTGAAGCAGACAAACAGCAACTGCTAAGAAATTTTGTAAAGCCTGGTAGCAATTTTTTTCAGGTCAAGTTGCAAAGCAGCAACAACAAAGCAGCAAGCAGTCACACAGCATCCTTTGTTTTTGACTGGAGGAGTTGAACAAGAAGTCGTTCCCTGGCTGAGTTTCCAGATCAACTTCCTTTGCTGCTGATTATCACTGTCACCGTCACCAGCTCAATGGGAAGAAAAGTCTTTAATCCAGTTACTGGACAAGCTGAGCTGCACTGCATTAACTGACAGCTAATGTCAAGCCCATTGCAATGGCAGGAAAGGTCTATATAATGCTAAAAGCCTCAAAGTAGTCATAGACAGGCCTTTGGGGACAGGCTAATTACAGTAGGGAGCTAAGTTTCACTCTCAAACAAAAAGGGAAACTGCACACCATTATATGCTGAGCCTTACTCAGAGCTAAACCTGATAAAACAGGATTGTTAGAGCAGGCTTGGGTGCAGGATGTGTGAAAGGAAGAGCTGTAAGTACTGTGAGCGAGTCTGCCACTGCCTGAAGCCAGCACCGGTCTCCTTCTCTTCCCCACAGAAATGAAGGGACAATGTGCCAGTCCAGCATGAAGCCTTGGAGGACCTGGATTCCCTGGTGTGCCCTGGAGACAGACCTCCGGCAGTGCATCAGTGCATCCTGACTCCTTCCCTCCCTTCCGAGGCACACCAATGTGCCCACATGTCACAGCTCTTTGCAGCCTTATGGTAAAGGCTAAGAAATGCCCTGGTGAGAACAGCAGCTGGAGGAGAACCAGAGATGCTGGCTATGCTGGCTGGAACAAAATGTTCTTTAAGGTCCCTTCCAGCCCAAGCCATACCATGACTTCTGATTCCATGATGAACACGTGCAGTTATGCCTCTCTCACAACACCACTGCTCTGTCATGTTGGGTTTCTGATGCATGGTCCTTTGTAGACAGCCAGGTGAAGGTAAATGTTTTGAGGATGTTCTTCATAGGGCCACTGGTGCAGTATAAACTTGCCAGCTGGATTTACTTTTATTCTTAACTTTTTGTCCAGCTTGCCCTAGCCCACAAACAACTAATATGTGCTGTGAGAAACATGAAGCTTTTCCTCAGAGTCAGATTTGATGCCTTTATTTCTTTGGCCATGAGCAAGACAGAAATATGAACTTCACCTTTCCCCTCAGCGAGGACTGAAAACTATTCAGAGCACCTTCCAGCCACTCATGTTCACAGGAATTCTCTAAATCACTTAAACTTTCCCAATGTACATTTCCTAATGTTCTGATAGAGAAACCAGTAACATAAAGGTAGTGAATGTTGAATTTATTTGGTTTACACCCTCTTCTTCAGCTTCTTTGATATGAAGGAATTTAGACTTCATCTTGCCAGGCCTGCACTCAACCCTGCAGCTTGTGTTTGAGACGTGCAAATCCTCTGTCTGGTGGGATTATATTTTAGGAAAGGCATCAGAGTTCTGATCTAAGATACCAAGAAATGGAGAATATTTCCATTTTCGGATATGGCTGGTCACTCTACCAGTTAGGTCACCTAAGCCTTGCAAAATCACACCTTCTTGTCAACTTGAACGTCTCTAGCTTTGCTTTCCACTCCCTTACCCTTCTCATGCCTTTCTTTGCTAGGCTGAGAGTCCCTCTGTAGGTGAGAGCTTTGGCTAACATGTTGTGACACTTGCCAGTCTCATTTATCTTGAGATAAATAGATCAAGTCTTTCTAGTTCTCCCCATGAATGCATTTTTGTAGAGTTTTTCTGCCCAGCCTTCAATTTCCACTGTCCTTCACAAGATGCAAGCATCAGAGCTGATAGTATTAGTCACATCAACACTGTACAGGGAAAAAATCAGCTTCCTACTGCCCACTACAAGTAGAGTGTGATGAGTAAATTTACTCATTTGGTTTATCCATCCAAGCAACAGGTTAGACCGATTAGCCATGGAATTACATGAGGATCACACTGAATGACTTGATGCCTTGCCACAACTCTGAGAGTCAAGGCTCAGCCCACTTAACACGTGTACCCTGGCATTAGACTGTACAAGAACATATTTTGTTTAAACAAAACCTATTTCACCGAGCAATCAAAATCTCTGACCCTTATTTCCTAATATTCTAATTTTATCAGTCTGATTTTATATTCTTTTCCGGGTTCCACACGCAAATCCTGGACAGAATCAATCCCTGCTAATTCACTGATCTGCTTTCCAAGTCTCTAGTGGATAGGATAGGATACGAAGAACAGGATAAAATAAAATAAGGTAGGATGGCATAAAGAAAGATAGTCTCCAATTCAAGCACAGAAGATTTTGGCTGAGCACATAAAAAAAGCTTCCTAACAGTAACAATAATATAGGTAAATACATTGCTATCACTAACAATATTGATAATCCAGATGACTGATAGGATCCATTTGACCAAACTGCAGACATCTGCAATGTAAACATCTGTATCTGAACTCATCATTCTGAACTACCTTTGCAGAGATAAACTTTCTGAATACAACTCATCTCATTCTAAAGCAAATACCTGACATAACTCATAAGAAACTCACCTTGAAAGGGCCTGTTGCTCTCCACCTGCCTGTAAAGGGAGGCTGAGGTACCTAATTCATAAATACAGACTTCTACCCTGTAGTTTTATAAAGTTGCATCAGAAACTGTCAGAACAGTTAAACAGAGATAACTGATCACATGTTTGGATGAGGTATCTCTGAAGGCACATTCCCAATTCTATTTTCAGTGATTCTGTGCTATCATATAGTGCTGACTTCCTCTAGTCAAGATTTCCATAGTCCAGTCACTGGAGAATACTGTCTTCCATCTAGCTCTAAAAAGCTTTCCTATGACTCTTCTGAAGTGCATAAAAGGACCAGAATGATGACTTTCACAAATGCTCTATTTTGTTGGACAGCAAGAAATAATGGATCACTGCTATAAATAAATCCACAGAACAAGGTGATTTTGAGCTTCAGTCTTGTTTTATCTCCTTTATATTTTCAGTCGCACCTTAAAATATAGTATTATGTTTGAGGTATAAATCTGACCATTATTAGCTGAAATGTTTAGTTTGCTTCACTGTCTGTGGCTGCATCTGTTTTCAAGCACAGGAATTTTGTAAAAAGAAAACATGTGTTTGATTTAGCACAATGGTCCTGACAATATAGTTGGTTTCCACTCCTATGGAGAAAAACACCCTCTTTTTCCTCCCTAAGCCTTCCTCAAGCAAATCCAATGCAAGAGATGGAAGAGTACTAACTTGGATTCACTGAGGAATATTGCTACAGTGATTGCAAGCAGAACATTGATGAAATGCTAGTAACATTTCAAAAGTTTCATTACAGAGTTTCCATCAGTTCTCTTCAAGGCAGGAGCAGGAGCAGTGACTATTAAGCAAGGAAATGTGAAACTGGGCCCGGCACATTTTAAAGAGAGAACCAAAGCAACCACATACCAATACACAGATATGTGGGTTTAGCCAGCTTTCCCTTCCTGCATCTCTTCTTTTTAACAACCTTTTTCTTTGTCACCTCGGAAACTGTCTATTCTAGCCAAATTGGATTCTTACAATGGGTCTGTTATGGCAGCTGAACATTTTCATGTAACCATTCAAACTATACGGGAAATTATGCACTTAAAGGAGCATTTCAAAGAGGTTATGCTTGTAAATAAAAATGAAACTAAGGAAGAGGAAGGGGAAAGGTTTCTCAACAGCAGGAGAAATCCTTCTAGATGCTCTTCATTCAATTATCTTTTTTCCCTTTTTATATCAGAAATGTGTTGCCTTCATGATATTTATAAGCAGGGAGTTGCTAACAGTAGTACAGAAAAGAAGTACAAATATTCAAGATACTGCCACCTCTGGGTTTTCCAATGCATCCTGTCTTCTCTCTGCTCAAAAAACTCTTTGGGGCAGGGATAGTCTTGAACAATTCCAAGACTACTTTTAAAGCTTAGTGAGGCAAATTGCAACAGTAGGAATCGAGCAGTCCATTAATTACAGAATTGTTTCCAGAGCAAGCTCTCATTAGTCATTGCCAATTGTCGTTCTACATCAGACATTTCAAACAAGCACAAAAAAGACACTGAAGCATAGAAAGTAGGTGAAAAGCTGTGAAAAATGAGGCTCTGATGGAACTTTCACACTTCCAAGGCTTTCAAAGCCAAGAAAAATTCTCTGACATGCAACCCGAATATCCAGTCCTGACTACAGTTAAGGAGAACCAGGTGTCCAAATTACTTAGAAAAACTCAGCAGAAATTCTGTCTAACTTTTGACTTGGTAGAGGGAGCTTATTAAAGCTCTAATGCACTTACTGCCAGTATCTAGTGTTTGCGTGAAATCTAATATTCTCTGTTCTGGCCATTTTATTTGGACAATATTTCTGAACAGGGAATTAAATTCTACCAACCTTGCACAGTTCAGAGAACACAGAATGACGTCAGCAGCCCAATATTCATAATATACTTACTCATAAAATGTTGTCCAACCATTTTCATTGCTTTTAGTGGCAAGGAGACCAGAGTTGCCGTGGTAGGTCATCATGGCTACTTCATGCCCCTGTGTTGTTACACTCTTGAGTGCATTGTTGGTACCAATAGTCACCCAGTAGACTTGGCCATCAGGGACCACCAGCCAGAGGGGCATCCCTGTGGAATCTCTTCGGATATTGACTAAGTTGCCATTATTGTCAGTGATCAGGGTTATATCTCCATCTCCAGAGTAAGTAAAATTGTAAAGATAATCTCCAGTGGTCAGGCTCTGAGTATAAAGGTGCTTCCCACTGGTGTCAAACAAGTAGAGTTCCTGGTCTATGGGTGAGGACAGCTCATACAGATTTTGTGTGTTGAGGAAGGGCTTGTTTTTCCGAATGAAGCGGATTCGGATATTCCCGAGATCAGCGACATACAGCTCCCCATCCGCACACACAGCAAGGGAGGACGGTGCGTTGAGCTTGGCGTCCTTGGCGTAGCCATCGTCCCCCGAGAAGCAGTCACAGTTGGCATCGTTCTTGCAGTCACAGCTGCTCGGGGCGCCGGCCACGAGGGAGATCTCCCCGTTGGTGGTGACCTGCCTGATGCGGTTGATCTTCTTCTCGTCTGTCTCGGCGATGTACAGGACTCCGTTGTGGGACACGGCTAGGGCGGTGGCAGACTCTAGTGTGGCGTGGATTGCCACCTTGCTGAGGAGGAAGTGATCCATGCCCGGCACCTGGCAGTGCATGGGCCTCCCCGCAACGATGCGCACCTGGTGGTTCTCAGAGATCTGCAGCACCACGTTATTGTCGAGGACATAGAGAGAATTATCCATGGGATTCACTGCCAGATCCGTGGGCCATTCGAGACGAACCTTCATGGTAAAAAACATAAGGGAATTTTTATAGCAATTCGTTCTTCTACTGTATGATTTCCATAAATCAATCACAATGAAGATGCAATCAATCCACAGTGGGTAAAAAGAAACACAACTAATTATTACTGCTTGATAGGGTGGCCACAGAGGGCATAACCTGCTGTGAGTGAGAGACCTTAGCTCCTGATCACGTGAAGCAGACGCATGGGGACACCCACACTCTGTACTGGAACTGTGATGGGAACAGGATGATGGAAAGAGGCAAACCACTCTATGATTTTTCCTCTCCTGTGCTTCTTCATTTGATGGAAGCTGGACCTCATAGCAGAGACCTGGGACTGCAAATTTTGCTGTGTGAAGTTCTATGAAATCAGATACACAAAACAATGGTTCTTTTACTGAAGGATTTTTCACACAAGTGGCTGAAACTCCTCTGGGTAAATGACAAGGAGAGATAAAACTGGCAGCTGTGCCAGCATGAGTGAATATCTAAGTTATAACCTTTGATTTTCTGCTTTATGCTGCAAAAATGCAGAATAGCAATTCACAAGAAATTCAGGTAATTTCAATTCATGGGGTAAAATACTTGTGTTTCACGGTGTTTTTCACATTTTGTTTCAGCATAATGGAAAAACGGGTTCAGAAGTGACACATCCCAGTTCTACCCTGATAATCCACTAAAACAGTGACTGGCAACACAACAAGTGAGTGAGCATTAGATGGACTTTATTTCTAGCTCCACTTCTGCAATACACTCTTTTCAAGTGAGTCTACTCTTCCAGTTGCCAAACCAAAGAAATGTTTACCAACAGAATTCAGGACTTGTTTTTGGTTTTTTTTTTTTTTTTTTTTTTTGGTAAAGAACTCATAGTTGGGCATACTTTTTATTTTATTTCATTTCAGGTTTATATAGAAAAAAAAAATCTGTCTTGTGCTGATGGGAACCAATCAGTTCCAGGATACTTTCTTTATTTTGAACCTTCTTTTCTCACCATCCATCGCAGTAGCTGCTTCTTCTCATTTCGCTGATGTGACTAAGTTAAGAGAAGCATTTTGTAACCTTATTAGAAGAAGCAGGAGTGGATGCCAGCAGGCTCAGGTCCAGCAAGCCATCTTTCACTGTGATTTTATTTAAAACTATGAATAAAAAGAGATCAGGTAAGATATATAGGAACACAGGAAATTCCTATTTTTAAGGCCTGTAGGTGAACATCTCTGCTACAGCCATGCTTTATTTTGATGCTTCTATATGCATTTTCAGCATTTTTTTAAGAGATCAGATGTAAGGTATTTAGTTCATTATGTCTTCTAATGCCTGGCTGTGTGAAGCTTATTTTCATGGCTAAGCAGTATGCTGAGCTCTGTCTACTCTGTTCTCTGCAAAATCTCCTTCCTTTTCTCAGCTCCTGGCCTATTTTAACCCTTCTTGTAGTAAAACATTATAGCCTGCGGTTTTCTCTTTAATAATTCATGCCTCCATCCCTTCCAGTGGTCTTTAAACTCTGCAGTCTTCAGTTAGCATCAAGAGCTGAGTTTATTCTGAACTGACAAGAGAATTTTCAATTTCTTAAAAACCATTCCTTGTCAACAGTGGCAGCTAAATATTTCATGTCCTCATGTCCCAAGGAGCCTCAGGGACCTGACACAAAAAGACCCTTTTATCTGCTGTAAATGATGAAAACCTGCTTCCCATGTTGGTTTTTAATTTTTAATTAAGCTTGTCTTCTGTGTGTTACTCCAGACCAGGAGTGCTTAATCTGCCAATCCCAGTACAGGTTAATCTAAAAATGGTTCCTGTCATTTCATGAAAGGAAAAAAAAGGAGTCTTCAGCTGATACATGATCATCTCAGAAGTGTTTCAACCTGACGTTGGTTTACACAGGAGCTACATAATCTGGAAGTAAATAATTTTTAAAGCCTGATTACACAATGGTCTTGTGCTAACTGCCCCTGAAATTCACATAAAGAAGAAACTATGCCTGTAAGATGAGAAACACACTACAAGGTGGCCTTTAACCATCAAAATTTCGCCTCTATAGAAGGCAGAACTCATAATTTCAACTTATTCATAAATTACACACAGTGGGAGTCAATTGCAAGGAAGAATAATCTCTTCAAATTAGAGGGAAAAAACAAGAACAAATTCCATATGGGAGCATGGAAATTATCTAGGTAGTTACAAAAACGAAACCCCATTGACATCTATTGTGGCTGAATAACAGTACTTAGCCCTCCAGCTATGATCTATATTTCCATAGGAGAGGACAATATTCCTGCAGCCAGGCAAACAACAAGTGGCACAAAGGTTTCAAAGGACACTGTCCTAAACTGGCACAATTTGACAAGTTGGCCAGTGCCACACAAAATTGAGTGCTGGGCTGCAACAGATTTCTCTTCTGCACCATCCAGCAGTAAAGCAATCATCAAAATGAGATTTCTGTTTCTCTCTTTCCTTCTTTTTTTCTCTCCACCTTGAAGCAGCAGGACTTAAAAGCCCAGCATGATGGTAGCTGCAACCAATTTGCAATCTGATGCAATTCAAGATTCCTGTTTTCCTGCTGTTGCTAATTTTGGCACCACATCCTCCAATCAGCATTTCCTATGTTAATTTGATTCAGATCTAAAATTGTGCTGGGCCAAATTAGGATGAAGGGAAGAAAAGAAAAAACCTGTGATTAGCTAAGATGTTATAATGGAGTATGGCACACAGTCCACGGCATATAGTGAGAAATGAGCCTAACAAAACCTGCCTTTCCAGGAATCTGTGTCTTCCCACTGACTGGGAGCTCTGAAAGAAGTCACTTCTGGGGCTGGGACATCTTTAAAAATCTCACCCCCAGAAATCTATGAGTTTGGGCAGTCAGGTGTTTCCTTCTGTCTTTATAGGGCATTTCTTTCATGATTTGGTCATATTTATACCATAAACTACGTAGAAATGCAACCCTCCTTGAGTCCTTACCTCTTTGTTAGAGCTGCTGGGGAAGCACACAGACATGCAGATAGGATGAAGGCGCAGGCTCGCATTCCGTAGAAACAAAACCAAACCACTGTCTCACCTGGGAAATGTCCATAACAGAGTCACAGCTGAGAGGCCGAGCAGATGTCAAGTCATTGGAACCCAAGACAGTTGAGATGATCCCATTCTGATCAATCCGCCTGATCATGGTGCCATCCACAAAGTAAATCAGCCCAAACTTGTCCACGGTGATGCCTGGGGAGGAACAGAGAAAGACACTCAGAAAGTGACAGCAGCCTTACATGAGGAGCAGTGTATTTTATGGCATTCAAAGGGGATGAGAGGACAGTTGGGCATGTGGGAGTCCTGGTTATCAAGAGCTTTGAACTGGCACCATTCCACAGAAGGCACTCTCAAATGGCACAAAATGCAATTCAGAGATCCCTGCTTGCTCCTGGAAAAGGGCATGGCATTCGGTGAACTGCTGAAGTGAAAAGGTTTTCTAATAGCTGCGTGTCTTGTGTGTTCAGGAACCTGGTTTTATTGCTCATGGTATGAATGGTAAGCCATGCACATAAAAATCTTACACCAATGAATCTTTCAAAAATGGTAATGAAAAAGAGCTGTGAAAGGTCCATCAGGCCAATCAAATTGCAGATGGATAAATGAGAAAGGGTTTTCCCTAAGATAATCCTGTTAATACACAGTGTTTCACCTGTTTCTGAACTCTGCTAGTGATTAACTTCATTTCCCAAACCTCCTTTGTAGACATACTCCTGTCAGTGGATTTGAGGTCTGCTGACAGCAGTTACAGGCTGCTGATTCTCATTTCTTCCCCTGCAGATATGTGCCATTTCACCTCACCCTACGTATAATTTCTCAAATATTTGTTATGTTAGCAAAACCTCCATTAATCCTCTTTATCCTAGGCTAGCTACCCACTGCATCTTCCATCAGTGGACTTCTTAGTGCATATTCACCTCTCCTTTGTGCTAGTATAAATTAAAATAACTCCACAGATACTAATAAAGTCATCCATTTAATCTACCCTACAGAGGGAGAATGTCACGCAGCATAATATTTGAGTGTCTTAAAGACACTAAAGGATTGTAAAGAAACAGAAATAGAATGTAGAGGCCTGTAACATCTTTTTCCATGCAAGTGAAAACTCCCCTTGAAATATATGATATTAGGATCTTCCTGTTTGGTTTCTTTTGCTTGCAGGGTAACAATCACTTGACAAAAAGCAGTCATCTGCACTGTGCATCTAAGCAAGTATCTGAAGCTATTCCAATCAGTGAAGAGAGAAATATACTTTGAGAGTGCAATTTGTATCACTCTAAAGCACATATTCCCGAGAGATTATAGCAATCCTGCTAGAAATACCTCTTCCTCCCATTTGACTATAAAAGAAGACTATAACAAATATCTCTAAAGAAAACATTTGTATTGTAGGCAGATTAAATTAGTGAGCTGAATCCTCACTAGGATGTTTCTTTGCCTGTCATCTTGGTGACAGAAATGATGGAAAATCTGTTTCATATAGAAAGCTTTGAGAATGTTTGAGGAGTGATCAGATCTTGTGTTCATCCACATCCAAAATGCTGTTTTGCAGCCAGATTCCCTTGTTTGAAACACTTACCCTCAGTCTCCATCCACTGCGAGCTCTGCTGCTCTGCTCTGCTCTGCAGATGCAGCAGTTAACAGATCAAAAATTCTAGATTTTCATAGAGCAGAGACTAATGGCCTGATTGCTTTGGCAACTAAAATCATGGCCTTCAGCCAGCACTGTAACTATTGCACGGGCTGGAAGCCACGGAGGTAGGTGATACACGGAAAAATATACCACATTTGATTATAAGGAAATCCACAGAAGATAATCTGGCCTGGCAGAAAAACCTCAGGACTAAGTCATTGTTTGAGAGAAAGAACAAATTTCTCCATTGAGCTGAGGTAAAGGAAGGGATTCAGACATGGCTGCAAACTGTTGATTCAAAGTCAATTAGGAGTCACAGAACTGGTGTTTCAGATCATTGAGCTGAATGGGAGCTGTGTGTTATTGCCAGGAGGTAAAAACAGCATTTTCGTTACTTCTTCACAGCATCTCTCTGTCTGAAGGGCATCACTTTGACCTGGATCAGATATTGACCATCAGAGCAGTGTGGTTTCAGAATAGCCTCTAGGGCAGTGAGCAAAAAAATTACTTGCTGCTTTCAAGATGAAGTTCATTAATTTTGGAGAGGATTATATAGCAGGATCGCAGAGATAATGGATGACAGGGCTGAATGACCTAAAAGATTTCTTCTAGTCCTACACTTTAATACCTGTGTCCAGCGCATGCCGAGATAGGACTCATCTTTGCAGGACCATGAAACAAGAGCCTCAAAGTGGAGCACAAGGTAACTGTTGCACATCTGAATATACTGAGGGTGGGGAGGCACTGGCAAAGGTTTCCCAAAGAAATTGTGGCTGCACAGCCCTGAAGTTTTCAAGGACACGTTGGAAGGGCTTTGAGCAACCTGGTCTAGTGGAAGGTGTCTTCCCCCAAGGAAGGTGTCCTACCCAAGGGGGTTGGAACTAGATGCTTTTTATGGTCCCTTCCAATCCAAACCATTCTATGATTTGATGAATGCTATGGGAGAAGCCACAGTAGTGGTGGCCATTTATTCTCACTATACAACATAAACACATCATTTGTATTTTAGTACTTCGTCAAATGCTTGCCGAAGGATCTGATGGGACAAGCATCAACATCTCACTGGCATCCATGGCTTTCTGGAAGCTATGCTCACCTGCCATGAGATTTGTCAGCACTATGCCCTCTTCAGTAAGTCATTCAGGATACTGGCACATGTCACCTGTCACTGGCATCTGCTGTTGAAGGTCTCTGCTCCTCTTAATTATTTTACCTGCTGAGTGTCAAGTTCTTTTATGTTTGCTGGTATTTTCTTGAAAACCGGGTACACAACTGAGCTCTTTAAGCAATATGGTACACATGCTTTTGTTGGAAGAAGCACGATGGAAAGTTTAGTTGATCGTAACTGGCTTTTGTCAAACATAAGAGTCTTTTACCCATTCCTTGGTTCACAACAAGTATTTTTCCCGGTGCCTGTCCAGTAGTCTGTGTGACAAGCCAAAAGCCAGTGAAGGGTGGCAGGCTAGATAATGTGATTTTAAATGAGGCAGAATTTTCTCCCTTAGCTAGTTCCATATGTATTGGATTGGACTTATCAGCAGTGTAGGCTGACAGTGGCTCGCTGTGTGCAGTGCTGGGGTTTGATGGCTGCTCTGATTATCTGGTTACAGCAATAATAACCTGGACGCACTTTGGCTCTCGAGCCAGTTCTGATCAGCTGATAGGGCACAACTTTATTTTGCATTCCAGATGCTGGTCAAAGAGCTTAGACAAAGAGCTTGCACACTCCAGTAAGCTGCGGTGGGACAGCAAAGTTACCACTTATCACCCTGCTCCAGGGAATGGTATGTGTATATGTTCTTATCACTGAGAACTTCTCTGCTTATCCCTCTTTCATGGAGGCTAAGCAATCTCAATTGCCTCACATTTCCTGTGATGTTCTGTATGGCAGCAGAGTTTGCAGTCTGTCAAAGCTCCAAATTCCCACTTGCACACATTCTTTACGTGGCAACTGCTCCAATCCCTTCCTGACTTTAGCTGATTGTCTTGGAATCAAAACTAATTCTGGAGAAGAGCCCTGCCGTCCCACAGACAAGTGTCTTTGGATGGATGACTTCTGTGAAAAGGGAAAGAAACATCTTGTGGATTCTTTGCAGCAGATTGTAGAGGTTAGATTGGACCTTTCTGTTTCCTTTCTGATACAGGCACAGTTCCAGTGCTGGGAGCTGGCTCCTGCAAACAGGCACAGAAATGGGTAATTCACATATTACGTGTGTTAAGCCCAAGGCCTTGGCTTGCTTTGGCGGAAGGCTCCTCTCATGTTTCCATAGGAACATAAGGGAATTAAAGCCTTTCAGCATACAGCTCGAAGTTCAGCCTCACAGTTACTGAGAGGAAACAGCTGCTGCCACTACTCAGGCAGTGTTGCAGATCCAAACCTTGAGTTCTGAGATATGAAATACATACGTTATGAAATCATGCTGGCTCCCCTTGCATAAGCAGAGATCTCTTACAAAACAAGGGCTTGTAGCACCATGTGCATCACACCAGTGAGCTGTGCTGATAGAAAGTTGTGATGTGATGACATTTGCTTGAAATGTCAGGACCTTGTAGCGTGAAGAGGTGACAGCACAATGTTATACTGCAAATAGCTACTGGGACATGGTGAGTTTGTTCTTAGAAGACAAACCACTAAGAGTGACAATGTTGAGCATGTAGCTCTACTTAGGAAATTAAAAGGGGAAAAACCACTTTTAACTGAAAAACAAAAGGTGCTTAAAGAAATCCACATTTGGACCTTTCTTGTCTGACTGGATGCTGAATGACTGAGTGATAAAATGGCAGATGAAAATCAATGTCAGTAAGTACAGAGGAATTCACTGAGGAAGGAGAAAGCCTAACTACCATATACAATGACAATCTGAAAAAGAGCACACAGAAAAAAGATTTTGGAACTCCTGTAAAAAGTTTTCTGTACAGATCAGCTTTGTGCTATGCAGTGGTCAAGAAGGGAACTACAAGACAGCAAAGAATTAGGAAAGACACAGAGGAAAGAACAGAAAACAGTGGCTTGGCCTCAAAAGGACCCTTCTTTTTCATGACCTGTCTAAAGAAATTGTGGAAATTATTAGCACAGGGTGCCTGGAAGAATAAAATTAGGTGTTCAGGAAGGTTTCTAAGCCAGCTGATGATGGTATATAAGCACAGGTCTGGTGCAACCTCTTCAGAAAGTCCCTTAAATGCCGATGACCAGCATCTGGAGTGTTAGCACAGGAAGACCACATTGCCCCTCTCCCTGTATGTCTTTTCTGGCCACAGTAAGGGACAAGGTATTTTTTTCAGTCAGTCTCTGGTCTTCCCTGAAATGGTCCTATTATTATCTGACAATAAAAATGTTAACAGATTGTGGAGGGTTGAGTTTCCTCATTTAATTCTGTCAAACTCTTCAACACTTAGTGAACAACTGAGATTTTGTTTACACATTCAGCAGGACACAGTGAAAGAAGCAATCTGTCCCCAAATTAATTACTTCATTTTTCATTGGTGTTACGGTGCTAAATGAATGAGTTGCCCCCTCCCTCCCCACGTGCCTTCTGAAACCTTCTTCCTATTGTGTCAGACTTGTCACTGCAATCTCTCTTAATTGCAGGCTCCTTGGTAATTTCTCTGCCACAACATTTTCCCCAGAAGAACCAATGGTGAGTACTCAGATGAAAAGAAATGCTCTGACAAGCTGGAGTTTTAAATTTTTCTTTAGATTGCTTGTAGAAGAGGATCATTATTAGCAGATGATAATTAGGAAGTAGTAACACTTTAATTTGCAAGGATATATTGAAATATATTGAAATTAGCATCTGAAAGCTTTGCTGTGCTCTGTGGCAAATGAATTGGACAGATCAGACTGGTTCCTAATAGCGATGAAAAATACCCTGACCAAACCACTGCCACCCCTATTTCATCTGTGGATCTATCTGTCCTATGTTTGTGTAGCCTTCCTTAATAGATAAGCCAAAGATAGGTAAAGTGTGAAATTTCTGAAGGGTTTTACCTCTCCTAATGCCTTTTGTAAGCTGACTCTCTAAAGGGGGAGTGAAACAAGAACCTCTGTCCAGAAGGTACTTCAGAGTAATGTACTGGCAGTATAAGGGATAATGGTTCTGAACTAAACCAGGGTGAATTTAGATTATATACGAGAAAGAAATCCTTCCCTGTGAGGGTGGTGAGACATTGGTACAGGCTGCCCAGAGAGGCTGCGGCTGCTCCATTCCCTGGAAGTGTTCAAGGCCACGTTGGATGGGGCTCTGAGCAACCTGATCTAGTGGGTGTCCCTGCCCATGCCAGCAGGGCTGGAAGCAGATGATCTTTGAAGGTCCCTTCCCCAAAGCATTCTATAATTCTATGAAATTATCTCCTCTGAACTCATGGGAGCTGAGATGAGAACTGGAAGAAGCAATCAAAGCAATGGGGAAAAGGCTGCTGCTCAGAATGTGGAGAAATACTCTGAACAGTGTCTGCTGCAGTGGGGACCTCATTCTTCAGGCTATCATATCCAGGAGAACACTGGCTCTTCCAGAACGTGGTTCACTCCCCTTGAACACTTGCATTCACAGAATGAACCACCTTCAGGGTACTAGGTTCTTTCCACTGAGAAGAGACCAAAAAAAAAATCTACTTAGACTAGATGTTTGACTGGCTCAAGAGATTAAAGGCGTAGGCAAAGGCTTATGTTGACAGCTCATGACTGATTCTACAGTCTTAATGAACTGCTGGTTTTCATGTGGCAGGAAGGTATTCCCTCATTATCTTCCAGCAAGATGCAAATATCAGCTGATATCATGAAAGGCAAGACTTTTATTCCTTATGATTTTTGAAAAAGTCCGAAGATGTCCTTAAAATACAGAAATCCTACTTTGCATGAAGCAATTATGTTCAGGAAAAAAATAGCTTTAGCCTTAAAAAGTAGAGCCCTGTGAAGAGTAATGACTCTTAAAAAACTGACTTTCCAAGACCTTCCCTGACCAGCTGATATCTCTATAGCTACAGAATCATTTTCTAATTTCCTCTGACCATTCACTTGTGAGTGTTTATTCGCCTGCCAAGACATGGAAGCAGAGGGTCACTTGAGATCTACTGGTTACTTATACAATAAATCAGTTTTATTTTGAACTATTAGGAAATACATGAGGGAAGAGCATTTGCTGGATTTTTCTGCTAAGATGAACGACCATGAAGGTATAAACAACAGTGACATTACATTGCCAAGATTGGGTTTTCACTGTTCATCATTTATTGAGGGGAATGGGGAGTGAGTCACACCTGCCACAGCCGTTGCCTCAGCAGAATTTGCAAAGTCACACTAGAATCAAATCAGGGAACACTGTTTAGGAACTTTCGGTTGGCAGTGTGGACTTTCCGGATTATTATTTTCTTTTTGTCATTTTGCTTCATGTCATTTCCTCTTTCACCCTCAATTTACTTCTGTTTTGTGAAATTTTGGAGCTATGAGGAATGAATGCATGAATTTTTCTGTTATATGATTGAGATGGAAGAATGGCCTCCTGAGAGCTTCACTTGCCAACAAGGATTTCAGGGCTGAAAACTTTGAACTCCAGATCTATTTGCTAGCAGAAACATAAGTCATCTAAACCTTGTAACATTCACCCATGGATGGAAATGAGTAATATTCCTCTTATCTTGTACAAGGGAGAACAGAGGACCAACAGAAGTGGTGGGGAATTTTTTTTACACTGACTGAACTTCAAAGAGGTGCAGAAAACTGGATTACAGATTTCTGGATTCCCTGATCTCATGATTCATCTGCTGGACTGCCTGAATTTCTCTGCCCAAGTCACTTAATTTTCTTTTCAGTCAGCCTTCTCATTTCAGTGAGACAAATTCTACACTACAAACTGACCACAGGTAGTTGTTCCTTTTCTATACCTGTGCTTCTGGCAATAATTTACCTCAATATAATGGTTAGCTCGTGGGATTCTGAAATGCCTGGAAACCATGCTGGTCTCTTTGAATATTATGAGGGTAGAAGTTTGGCTTTTGATGCTTTTTGGCAAAAAAATAGGTCTCCAAAAGAATAGTTTTCTGCATCCTTGCCAGGAAACAACTAGCTGACATGTAACAAAAAAACATCACAGGTAGACCTGACACAAAAGGTCACTAAATCAGTTTGGGTTTCTTGGATTCAATAACAACAATGTCATCTATATGTCATGAAAAATAACTTCCTGAGAATCACAGAATCATTGAAGGGTTTGGGTTGGAGGGGATGTTAAAGATCATTTAGTTCCAAACTCTTGCAATGGGTTGGGACACTTTCCTCTAGACCACGCTGCTCAAAGCCCCATCCAGCCTTGGACAGCCACAACTTCTTTGGGAAACTTGTCTGCTCTTAGTGAAATAACTTTCCATAAAATCATAGAATGGTTTGGGTTGGAAGAGGCCTTTGAAAGTCATCTAATCCAAACCCCCTGCCATGGGCAGGAGCAAGTGCTAAAGGATCTCCAGTTTTTGCTGCGGGGTTGCTTTACAAAGAGGCCAGGATAGGCTTGGCCATTGTTGTGGTGAGAAAGGAGAGAGCTACCACTCCCTGATGCAATGAAAAGGAAAACCTGCAGCATATTGATGTCAAAGCCAAGAACTTATAAATGAATCCTCACAGTCTGAACAGCTGGGCAAAAGAAGACATTTAACAGGCAAAAACGCCACATCTCAAAAAACATTCCTGCATGTGTGTCCTTCTCAGCCCTCTTCACAAACACGGTCAAAAATGCATGTACAAGCAGTACCTTCCACCTCATCTCTATCCCCCGTGCGTTTTTTTTTTTTTTCTGAGGAGCTGTGGACAGCTGGGAGGAGCAACATCTTCCATCTGCAGAGCTTGTTACCTTGAGACTGCCAGACTGAAGTCTTGGCTACACACAGGACTGCATATGTTTGGCTAAATCTGTTTTGAACAATTAGTTCACAGCCATGAAGGCTGTGTGATGCTTTTATTCTGATTCGACTGCGCTTTTATCACGTTTCAGTATGTTGGAACCAGGTGAAATTGAGCTGAATTAGATAATTCCCATATCAAAGTTACTATCCACCCCCCTACAGGATTTAAGCTGGATGCTGTGATATATAATGTTAATGACTAAACCACCATTTGTATATGTCTGAACTGTATGCTAGCTTTGCTGCCCTTTAATATCTATCTATCTATCTATCTATCTATCTATCTATCTATCTATCTCAATGCTTATAGAGCTTTTTATTTTTAATGTCAAGAAAGCCTCAGCAAACTGAATGTTAGTGAATCCTGCCCAGATTGGGAGAGGCCAAAAACTGTTGGTAAGGAGGAGTAGTGGCTCAATGGGTATAAAAGTGGTGGGTGGATTTTTCCATTGCCCTCTGGACACGGGCCCATCATTGAACCCTTCTGGTTTGGCATTCCTCCCAGCCATGTCAATTTGAAGAACCAGGACAGGACTAGCCGAAGGTGAGACATACTCACTTATTTCCAGAAGCAAGCCCTTAGGGTATGTTTCAGAACTGGAGAGGAGAGCAATCTCCAGTGTGACTAAAGAAGCTGCTTTCAAAAAGGCCCCTGTAAAAAAGCCAGTGGAGAAGAAGTCTCACCCCTGGGATTTGTAAGGGTGGCATCAGTGCCTTTGCCTCCATCTCCGCAGCGGGTATCATCGAATGGGAGGCACTGATCCCCAGTTCCAGCCAAAACCTCGGAGTTCTTCACAATGTCTTTCACTGATGTGGTTGACTTGATTTTATAGATACGTCGGCTGTTGGTGTCAGAGAGGTAGATGGAGCCGGTGATGGGATCTGTGGTCAAGTAATACTTATGAGCTGGGCTGTGGCTGAAAGACAAGGGTATGACATTATTAATTTTTTGGATACTGTGTTTCCTTAAGTCAACAGGCAATGCAAGCACTTTAGAGAATAAAAACACACAGGGCAGAAAGACTGGAAAAGTGAAGGAGTGCTGTAGTGGACAAGGTTAGTACAAGGTGTGTTACAGTACAGGATCCCGAGCTGTATCCATTAGCAATCGCTGTGCCTGGGGTGCTCTCTGGCACAGAGGCAAGCAACTGAAGGAAAGGCCGCTCCGGTCTGAGCCAAAATCATGCCAGGAGCTACTACAGATTGAATCCCAGTACCTGTGTTTGCTTAATTTACTTGTTCTAAACATAGTCCTCAAACTGGTGTTCGTGCAGTGCCAGGAAGTGAAGGGAAAGCACAGGACAATAGGGAAATAAAACAAATAGTAATGGAAAAAAAAAACCCCTGCCCTCCCAACACTCTAATACAAACTCCAAAAGAAGACTCCCTGTAAAAAGCACTTGAAGATACACCCTGCAAGATCACTGCATCGAGGCTCATCTGGTGCTCTTGCTGACTACAGCAAAGATTCTAAAGTCCTGTCCTGCCCTCAGGGAGATTAAAGGAATCCTGCCACTGAATTCAGCTGGACCTCAATGATGACAGAAACAAAGTAATTCCATGAGCGGCACATTTTGTCCCAGTAAAGCATGAACTGGTATTTGGCTGAGGAACCTGAACATCAGTCGCGTGTTAAACACCCTCTGCTCACTGCTTTCTTGGACACAAGAAAAGGTGGCTGAGAAAATGGGATGAGCAGACAGAATGATATTATTTTTAGCTCCATGACTGCAACATTAAATGAGCCCAAGACTGAAGAAATTAATAAACTAGAATCCACTTTATGGAAAGCATCCAATGGGACTGGCCAGAAAAAAACCAACCAGATGGGTTTTTTTTAGACAAAATTTAAACAATTGTCTTGCAAGGATTTCACCTATATTTTAATATAGATACTAAACTTTTTAACATCTTTCATTAAAATTGTTACAGCTAGTGTGTATTGAGCTGCATCTCTTCTAACCCTGAAACCAACAGAACAGACTTTTAACACCTGCTCCTGAACACATTTTTTTCTTTCTAAGTAAGGTTAAGTAGTAACTAGAACAAGCATGAAAAGTATCTACTTTTCTCCAGAACACCTTCAAGCTGTCCAAACTCATCAAGTCCAAAGAATTCATAATAAAAATCTAGGCCACACTTCACAATTTTGCACTTAATGGAATTGTTCCAGAAGCTGGCTAGAAACTTGAGGGTTGATCACAGTTGACTATTCCTCATAACAAGAAAATTCCTCTCAACCTTTATGTTAGGAAAATTACCCCCTCTTCAGACATATAAAAATTACTGAGTTATTCTCTTCTTTAAAAAGCAGTAAATTGGTTCTTCATTCAAACTACTTAATACTATGGGGTGGGGGAAAAGCACCTTTCTGATTTATTCTGAAATATCCCATGCGATTTATCCTATTAAAGTTTGAACAGATTTCATCTCCAAAAATGACACTGATCCTTGCTAAATAAAATGCTCTGACCTTCAAGACAGCTCCAGCCTGACAGTTCGGTCTCCATCTGTATTCCTTCCCAATGACAGCAGGCTGGGAGGGTATTATTTCATTTACCTGCATGTCACTCACACTAAGCAAGTGGCTTCAACCCTGGTGGAAAAAGTTCCCTGTGGGAATCTGTCATCCATTTTGATCAGGGCCTTGCATTTTCTGCTGACTGTCCTAACAAAGCCCTGCTGAATGCCAGTCAGCTTTTGAGCTGTTCATAATCTGTATTTTGCGTGGGAGGTGGACAAGAGTAGGACAGTTTTACTGGCACTTTGCAATTCTTTACCATCTTTGACTGGCAAGCATAGATAACTTTCCCTGAGTCTTACAGCAGGCTATTTGCAGATGGGCAAAGGCAAATGACTTACCCAGAGATGGAGAAAAATGGGGACAGAGAGAAGTTCCTGCTCCCCTCTCCCAGCACTATTGTTGTGATTTATTTTTGGATTTCACAGCCTCACTCTGGTGGATTTTATTATTCATTACAATCTTCTGTAAAAAAGAGAGCTCTTAAAACTATTTTCTATTCCCAGCTCTTGTATAGAACAGACACTGAAACAATCTGTTAAAAATGGTCAAGCTGGAACTTACCCCTTGGCCTCTGTCAACTGTTTTCAGCAGTGTAGGGGGATGGTATCATGTTCTGCCCTTGCATGAATTGCACAGTGTTATACACTGGAGCTTTTTTTTTCTCACTTTGAGTGACAAACTGGTGTCAAAAGGTGACAAACTTTGAGTCACTTTCAGGTGAAAGATGCTTAAATAAACATGCATTGGTCATGTAAAATCTCCCAAACTGCTTCCCTTTATCTGTGATAGTGCATGAGTGCTGGAGCCAGGAACACTGGGGCTTCACTTTTTATTTAAAGCCACAATCAACAGGCAAATCCAAGTGGTAAATTGGACTGGGCTGAACAGCAACTGAAATAAATATATGTGCATATATATATATGCACAGGCTTTGAACAAAGGATGTTATTATCCTTTTGGGCTCAGAGCCCATGTTTTGGAGGTGTCCTAGGAAGGAACCTCCTGCTCCAGAGTGGGAAGCCAGTCTCCATGGAATAGCGATGAGAAAAGAGAGATGGCCCCTGTTTTCAGCAGGTTCCCTACAAAACATCAGCACAGCAGACTGCACCTTTTTATTTGCTTCTGTAAAATTCCAAGGGATTCATATCACCAAGCTTTTGATGATTACAAGGTGGATGCTCATATCAGAGTTGGCTGCCTCAATTCCCTTTACAAGCAGTGGAGAGAAATATCTTTTGGGTTATGACTTGTCTGACTATTTGCAACATTTACCTTACAATATGAACTGTATCTTAGTTTATGTAAATGGAAGGGCATCTATCACCTCCTCAAAGGACAACTTCTGTTATTGGTAACTGTACAGCTCTGGCTCCCACTGTGGTCAACAGACAGGAGCAGTCACACCACCAAAATTAGTTACCCATTACCACTGACCTGGATAAACCCCCGGGGCTTCTCTGGATCTGATGTCTCTGTTTAAGGACACAAAATCACCTCTAACGTTTTCTGTGCCAGCTACCCACTTGCCCTCTGAGCCTTGCTGGCCACATACATTTGCTGGTGACTAAGGAACAACCAAACTCCTGCAGCCAGGAGGTTTTTGTTCAGTGGGGCTGTGTTTCCATGGCTCCATGCTAAGCACTCTGCAGCTCAAAACCAGAGGATTTAATTGTAGCTTGTGTGAGGAATCGGTCTTTTTTCCCTGGGTGACACTCAATAGATAATACCTAAGGAGCCCACACAGTGCAGTGAGTTGAATTTATACTTGGCCTTTTAGTCTTTGCAGCTTGTGTGTGATGCCCAAAGCTCTTCTAGTGTCACATGCTGGACAATAAAACTTTGTAACAATGCCATAAGCCAAGCCAGAGACTGCAAAGGGCTTTTAATCTGATCCTAGGGCTGTTTTCTGAGATACCTCTCTTTGCCACTAATTGTAGACTTATTTCTCTACAGTATGAATGAAAACAAGAAGGGAAGAATAAATTTAAGTGTGACCACTTTTTGCATATTTGCAAGACAGAAATGCCTCCATGCTCCTGCAGAGAAAGCATCATGATTTGGTGATGCTTTTTGGATTAGGTAACATCCCCCATTTAGGCTCTTGCAGTTAGACCTTGGCTATGCACACAGAGCTGTAAAGCCAAGCCTCTAAGCGGGTTGCTCCAGAACCTCTGGAGACCAAGCTCACCAATTACATTTTGGGGAGGAATCCTTTCCTCTGAACTGAGGCACCTTTACCATATGGATTTCAGCTTTTTCAAACCACTAAGATGATCAAGTCCTGTGGATCTCACCCTTTGCACTGTTACTGGTCACTGGTGTCAAGCTTAGGACCTTCTGGAGCTCAAAGCACTGGAACTTTAGCTGAGACTACACACGCTCATTACCCTGAGGGTCAGGAGCAAAGAAGCTTCCTAGCAAGAAGTATTAGAGCAAATGTCACAGAACAGGCACTAACAGATGGGTGACTCCCTCAGTGTAGTCACAGATGGGAGTATTTGATCTGGAGCTCCTCACCTGCTTCCTCCCCCCTGACCCCTTCAGGCTGCACTAAAGCAGGCGTGTCTTGCATTTCTTTCACTTAATTTTATAGTTTTTAGGAACTGCCTAAAGGCTGAAGCCCTGCCAGCTTTGCTTGCCAATCTGCAGTATTTGTGGCCAGTCCACAGATCTTCCTTCAGTTACAGCTCTCATACACAAAGCCTCTTCTCGTAACAGGTATGCAGCTGCCGCCCTTCACTGTCAAAGCAGATGCACTTTAGTGGCTATATATTTATTGGGTATTAAGGATCCAACCTGGCTGTTCCAAAGAGAAATGAGTTTTTCTATTGCCTTCAAATGATGTGATAGAGGAGCTGAGGGACTGGAACTCAGCTTGATGAGGACACAGTGAAAAGGTCTTGGGTGCCAACATCCCAGCCCTGCTAATAGATGCTTTGGGCTAACCCATTATACTCTGAAGTTTATACTCTGAAGCTCAGCCTTCATTATTGTTCTGGCAATAGGATAAAAAATCAGTTTCTACTCCATTTCATTTCCAGGCATGCAGATAAAAGGAACATTTCTGGTTTAGCATAGCCTCTATGAAGTCAAAGAAATAGTAAATGAAAAGCATGTAGCAAGAAAAATCCCCAATCCCAAATGCAAAAGAAAACGAAACACGTACACACAAAAATCCCAACTCCACACAGTCTAAGCTTCTGATTTAGAAAAGCAACCAGGGAGAAGGATGGGAAACCTGTCAGAGTCAGAGAAGTCCTTGCAAACACAGGCAGTGACAGGAAGTTGACATCTTCTGGAATGCAACTGATTGGATCAAACCTACTGAAACTCCAGTGAACCCAAGTGACAAATATTCTTAGTGACAAAGCTCCAATTTAGGAGTCTCTCTTTCATCTTGTTTTCTTGTCATTACTCTTTTATTGCATTTCCCAGCTAAGGTTCTGAGCTGCACTACCTCCTATCTGAGCCGGACAGACTTTCACGTGTCAAAGCTCTCTATGAAAGCTCAGACTGAAAAAAGTTACAAAAACTAACTTCCCTGGGTGGGTGATGCTGGGGACCTTCATTAGGCCTGTTAAACCCCCCAAACACAAAAGGAAGGCTTTTCACTGTATGAAAATTATTTTTCCATCCTAGCTGTTCCAGTGATCTGTATCTGGATGCTGTTCTCATTCTACTTTCTTGGTTAATTCCCACCCATTTTTCTTCCCCCCTCCTCCTCCCATTACCTTGCTCCTCCTGCCTGTACTTCCCCTGTCTCCAGCTATAACAGCTCATGCAGAAGCTTGCATGGCTTGCATTGTGATTAATGGCTCCCAGTTCTGATGACTGATTGCCTACGCCAGTTTTAATCAAGCCAGCTTCATTTGCTATTGAATCATCTGGAAATGGCACTTGTGGCTCACTGTGTAACAACATGCAACAAGACAGGGAGCAGCATAAGAATTCTCCACTGGTTGGCTTACCTATGTCTGAAATCTTTATTTCTGACAGAAGACAGGAAAGCAGGGAATAGAAGAAAGAATGAGGTGTTAGCAGCTCAGTTCGATGCATTATTAGCAGATTGAAAACTTGACAGTAACTGTATCATACAATGCAATAATAAATAAAGACTTAGCTGGAATGACACTGATGTATTTTATATTGGATATTACTTGGCAGTGAGCTCACTTATGTACTGCTGCGTATCACAAAGGAAGTGTGATCTCACCTGCTTGGAATTATTCACTCATGCAAGAGATAGGACCAGGCACACTTTACCGTTCAGCGCAGCACTGAGCTAAATAGATGTAGATGTAGATATCTTTACAGCTTTTTTCACCCTCAGTCAAAGCAACACCTTGTGATTTACAAAGGTAACTTAAGAGTTGCGCCGTTATGGGTGGCAGTTCATTGCTGTAACCTTGTGAACTCCAGCCCAGAGGACTGAAATTATGCCGAGCTGGACATTTTTCACAGGTCTAACTTACACACCCAGCTGCAGCTCCCTGCGACCCACAATGCATTTGCTTTCCAGAACACTACACTCCAAAGCCACCTCCACAAACAAACCTCAGAGCCAAATAGTGAGGGTGTTAATCTCAAAGGAGATGCTGATTTGAGAAGACACAAGCAAACTCCATTCAGTCCAAAAGCAATGGCTTTCCCCCACAGCTTTTAGCCGGCCGACATCTGAACCTACTTACTTTATAGCACACCAGAGCGAAGAAATGTTTATTAGATCCAGTAACCTGAGTGTTTGCACAGATGAAGCAGCAATCATTGCAGCAGATTTACCTCTGGAGTAAATTTAACTCTGTGGCTCTACACAACAGCCAGCAAGGCTACTCTATCAAGGCTTCCAATTTTTCTCTTCCCCAATGCGGAAATACTTTGCAAAACCTCTGATGGGTCTGGTATTTCCACTGACAATGAAACAGGGATTGGGTTTTCAAAATTGTACTTCTGGGAATGAGATATTAATCCTACTCTGTTGTAATGGGATTTGGGCTCACCTAGGCTCTTCTGGAAATCTCACCTTCGGTCATTAAAATAACTTTCTGGCACTGGAAGGATATTACACTCTAACGAGGACAAGGCCTGAAGGTTTATCCCAGCTTCCCACCTTACAAACATGAGAGATAATATGTTCTCATGTATCATAACACAGAATAGCAAAAATGAGGTTCTTGCTTCTTTACTTAAAAGGTGACCCAGCCCTCTGAGGTACACATACCAAGGCAGCTATTCTGTAAGTGACAGCCTTCTGGTGGCTGTCTGGATTTTTTTTTCCATACACCATGATCTACAATGATGGTGCTGAGTGCAAAATAAGACCTTTGGCAGGGTGTAACGACTGTAGCATGATTGTGCATGAAGGACTAAGGAGATCTTGCACAAATTTTGCTGCAGTCCTTGCAGAAATGCAGCATTACATTTGTCCTCAGCAGCAGGGGATACTAAATATGAGTAGAGGAGGGAGGGTGTTACTTTCTGGAAGGTTTTCACTTCCAGGCAAGATCTTGAGATCTAAGTGGGAATGCTGAACTGTCCTACCAGGCTATCCTCATACTGACTTCTCAGGACCTGAGTTCAGGCCTGTCAAGCAGAGAAGACTCATTCAGGAATACTCCTTTACCTGACTTTCCTGGAGTGAGGCTTCTCTAGCCATGTGAAGCCCAGAACCAGGCCCCATTGCTTTGAAGTGGATATTTGTATTCGCTGTGGAAATTTTAGATGGAAAAAAATAACCCCAGTAAGGTCAGTTTGAAATTTGGTTCAGTCACAATTTATTCCATTTTCTCAGAACTTGTGACAAACCATACTTTCCCTCTACTTCATTGTTTCTAATGGATGTTCCTGTTCCTTCCTCATTATTTCTCCTGGTGTATTTTTTTCCTTTGTTATTTGTGGTTAAAAGGAAACTCTCCACTTACTTTCAGATGCTCCATCTGTATGTTCAGCCTGACACTGCTGCTCAGTTGGGAACTGAAGGGGACTGATACAGTTGTCCCGCAAAAATAAGTATAAAACCCCACTCTGTGACTGCCTAGAGTCATCAACCTGTCTAAATTATGAATGATTATCAGTCCTGATTAACCTCTACACGTCATCATCAGTGCTGTGTCCTTCCAAGTTTAGGTTATCTCAGGGGCTGCTTGTTAATTTTCAGCATTCCCACTGGTTTCTGACTACAGGAAAAGGCAGACATTAGCACAGCTTGATTTAGCAAAAGAGAAATGTGTCAATATTTTTGGCATGTGATTCAGTTCTGGAAGAACTTGCTAGGCCTGTGTTTCTCTGGTGTAAATCAAAGTCAGCAGAGTTGCAGAAGAGGCAGATCCCGACAGCTTTTTCTCTGTTTTGCTGTGTTGTTTGCTTTTTTTTAAAACAGTTTTGCTCATTTTTCTTTTGGGTACACAGGATTTTTGCAGAACTTAAGAGCATTATTCTAATGGGCACATTCAGCACAGAGTACCTCAGCTCCAGTATGTTGGTGACATTGCCAGAGGGGAAGATCCTTCGGATGTAGTTGAAATCTCCAACATAAAGACTTCCATCAGACCCACATGTTAGGGCAACAGGAGCCAGGAGTTTGTTCCCATCTGCCAGACCATTGCAGCTTGGACAAGAAATGCTACGTCTGCGGCCGTTGCCCATAATGCTCCCAATTACAGGCGGTTGCTGGGAAATGAACTGGTTTTCCCCATTTCCTTTATGCAAGATGCCTAGGGAAAGAAAGTACTAAGGAAATTAAAAGGAGACAGGAAAACTGAGACCAAAGGAAGTACAAACTGGCAATGCTGAATGCCAGCTGGGGAATTTGTCAAGTAGCAAGGAGGTTTATAATTTTTCATAGTATTGTTTCGCGATAGTTTCAAATGAGTAGCTTCTTATCGGAATTAAGTATTTTTTAGACCCATTACATTTCCCGCAGAAGGAAAATATGTAGGGATAACAAGACATTCTTTACCTTTGAATGAAATACAATTTTCAGCACCTCATGAATTTTTACCTGCCCTCTCTGTTCCTCCTTGGTCTGTAATTTGAAGTCTACCAGGTAAAAAAAAAAATAAATAACATAGCTCATGGAAAATAAGGGGCAGGAAGACCATGGGGCATTCTCTAGGGAAATATTTAATCTGCAAAGTTTTAGAGGGGCTTTGCTGACTTTCCCTCTAAGTGCAGTGCTCTGAGCAGTGATATGGGCTGAATTAGGTGTTTGCTCCCATACCACTGCTATTATCCAGAGGGATGCAGTGTTTCCACCTTTGAACATGCTCTGATCAGATTTTAAGCCTCCCTGCTGCACTCCTCAGCAGTCTACAAGGACTCTGGAACCTTCCATTCTCCCTTAGGACTCGTGAAGCCCTATTGTTTTGCAAGTACGCTTGGCATATTGGAGGATGCCTCTGGGTGGATTTATGCTTAGTGACAGCTCCAATCTGAACAGGCTCCCCTTTGTTATCTTAAGAATATTTTCCTTGTTAATACCCTTCTTTTACGACACTACAAAGTTACACAGGCTGACATTCAACTACTTTATGATGGCCAGCTTCTTTTACATTTTGCACACCAAAGTGTTTCTAAAGGTAGGTTACTAGAAAAAGCTTGTTTGTAAAATACATGAGAGAGCACATGTGTTGGTCAGGTTCCTTTCCTTTCCTTTCCTTTTCTTGAATTCTTAGTGAAAAGGAGCAACTGGGTCTTGTAATGCTGTGTTAGTTCTGTTACATATCGCAGACAACCTACCACTTTGTATGTTGAGGGCATGGTGTTTGTCCAGGGACCATCCTCCAAGTTTGGAAGCATCGATTTCATAACCCTGAAGCACAGCTGTCCTCTTCTCCCACAGGATTAAGTCTGGACAGGATTCATACTCATAACCTACTGAAACTGTGAACAAGAGAGAAACAAAAGACTCCCCAGATAAGTAACCTAGACATGCAGTGCCAGCACACACACAGTCTCAGTTTAGCAGGGATAAGAGCATTTCTACAGAAAACTGCTAATTTAATTGAAAATGTCATAATCATAATGCGCACTCCTAATATTTTTTCTCTTAAAAGTCTGTTCTCCATTAAAAAAGGTCAATGAAGTTGTAGTTGTTGGGCAGATGTGCTAAAAATTTAAAAGAGACTGTTTTAAAGACATATTTTAAAACAATGGATATTTGGATTGGGACAATAATACAATACAATAATACAACAATTGATCTCTGGGGGTCTCTTCCAACTCAGGATATTCTATGATTTGAGCACTGCTAGACTCTCAGATGGGAGAATTTTACTTCTATCTACTTTCTTTGATTGAAGAGTGCATGCCAGGGACTTGATCTTGGTCATGATCTTTCTTGGAAGGTAAAGATTTGCACAATTCATGCATGGGGCAGTGAGTCCCTCAGAGGCAGCAGTCTCAGCCAGGCTGACTTGTGGTGATTCTTAATGTCAAACGTTTGCTTGCTGTGATGTCTAATCAGAGCCTTTCAGGAGTAACTCCACTGAGCATGCTGCAGTTGCTTAAAAGTAAAATTATGTCAGCAGAAGGAAAATCATATTTTTGACAGAATAATGATTCCTTTACAATTTTCTCAAAAGAAGCAGGACCAGTTTCATTGGTCTGCTTTTCTTCTTCTAACCTTTACAGCTGAAGCAGAGCAGAACTGCAAGTTCCACACAAATGAAAAGCAATTACATAGATCTTTTTTTTTAAACTAGATTGAAAAAAAAAGTCTGATCTTACAAGTTTCCCAGCCTCTTTGAAAAGTGCTGAGCACTGAGAGAACTCAGGATTCCTCATCAAACATAGCCTTTTGCAGAATCAGATCATATCAGAGGGAGACGTAAGCTAGGATATGAAAGCTCAGTATTTTTCACTGTTTTGGAGGTGGGAGTCATTGAAGGCATGAATGCTGATGTCCTCAGACCTGCCTGGGTACTCTGGAGCTGCAGAGCTGTTTCAAGGAGCACTTCAGGACCCACTGCTGATCTGGCATCTTGAAGAGCATGCAAGCAGAGTCCTTTGGGATATGCCACCAGGACACATTTCTCAGTGTGGACTCCGAGCTGGGTAAGGCTCAGCAGGGTGTATCATCCAGCCAGCTCAAGGTAGCTGAGCCTGAGAGGAGGAAGGCACCTTTTCCTCCTGGAAAACCAGGCATCCTGCAACTCCTCTAAAGAAATTTATCTTCAGTTGAGGTATGAGGTGCCAGTGAACCATCCTTCTGTCAACAGGAGCTGTATTTGCTAATTTGGGATCTCTCCCATTTTGCCGATATAATTTCGTGGCAGTCTGAAAGGTCTAGTCTAGACTCAGCTGAAGACCTGTAACTGCATGTCCACTGGGTGTTGACAGATGGGAAGCAACCACTACAGAACTGCATTACCTCTGCTCACTAAACACCCAATATGGGATGGTACTCTTGAATGGGTAACGAAGCGGAAAGCAAGATTAGAGCAATCCTGAAGGTCAGGCACAAGGTGCAGTGGCAATCAGGGCTCGGTTCTAGGGATTCCTTTCAAAGCAATGCTGACAGCTTTTGGCTATAGGTGAGAGGCAGCCAAACATTTCTAGTCCCAGTTAATTCCATCTGTATGAATATGATGGGAACAGCTCAGGATGTATGTGCTGGGCCATGAGCCAGAGAACAGATCAGTATTCATACTCTGTCCTTGATAGTGTTCAAGGCCAGTTTGGATGGGGCTCTGGGCAACCTGATCAGGGTGGCATCCCTGCCCATGGCAGGGCTGTTGGAACTAAATGGTCTTTAAGGTCCCTTTCAACCCAAATCATTCTGTGATTCTGTGATTCATCTGCTGGGGAACGTGTGCTGCAGCGAATCTGCAGGGACCATTTCATGTGTCTGCAGTCGGACCACATTGATCTAGGACAAGGTTTGTCATTGCCACTTAGCTGCTTCTAAAAGGACACATGAACCCTGGGGTCACTTACCGAAGGCTTCTGAGAGCCCATACACCTTCTGGCTGTAGACATCTGTCTTATCCCAGATGAAATAGTAGGACAGGTCTGGAGCTGCTGCGAACCACTTTCTGAAGAGGCGCCCCTCAACAGCCACCATGAGGTGCACTTTCATGAGGTTGAAGGGGATGGTGGGGTGGGTCATGCTGATCCGCAGCACTGATTTGTAGCCAGCTGTGCGACTGCTCAGGTAACTCACTTTTATTTTACTGCCGGAAACATTAATCTCCTCTTGTAGAGCCTGTGGAAAAGCAATCCACGAGGTGTTAAATCAGCAGCGAGCAGACAGGAAAAGGCAGTGAAGCTGTAATTTATCAAACACACCTGGATAAAAGCTCTGTCAGACTTGTCTAAAAAGGCACCTAGTAGGCATCAAGTATGAAATTATATATGTAACTTACAGGGTTATTTGTGGAAGCCAAGGAATTCCTCCCCCTTCCTCCCATCTCTGTTACATGGGAGAAGAGGGGAACAAGTATCACATTAAGTTAGTGCTTACAAAGGGACTCTTAAAAGCAGTTCCAGTACCCATGGAGAAAAGAGCCTGGGATCTCAGATAATTACAGCCCATCAGTTTAACTTCCATTTTCTGTCTTTTATCACCATCGGTTTTAGAGGTCTCTAATTTTTGTCTCCTGGCTTCCTTTTTCCAGTGAAATATCATGCCCTACTTGACTTGTATCCTTAAGGATGTTTCTTGGTCCTGATAATAACATGCAATTCTCTCCAAGACATTGGTGAATCCTGATTCCACCCCTCCCCCTCTGACTTATCCACCGCTCCTTCTTTGAAACTTCCTCTCCTACCTCACCTCTGACCCTCTCTACCTGATCTACAATCTACCTCTAGACTTTTTTTTAATCTCTGTTCTCACCCTTATTTTCTGACCTCACATTTGCTCCTACTTATTCTGGTACTTGCTTAAAATTCCTTTCCTTCTTACTTAAGTGCTAAAACTCTTGGCCTGACCTACCACCTACAACTCCTTTCCCTTCTCTTGCATTTTTCCTTCTCTTTCTTTTCCTCTTTATTCTAAGTGAGTTGCTTCATTTTCTCCTCCAGCCATGAGATGAGTGTGGGTATTTCTGACTGACTGGGACAGTAATCTCACAGGTATCCATTACAGTAAAAAATTTAAGAAAAGACTGAAGAAACATCAGGGAAAGCTTTTTCTGCCCCTGTTCTGCTTTGAGAACAGAGAACTCTCAATAAAGATGGGATTTTCAGCTAATTTACCTGCTAAGGTATCACCAGATCTTAAAATGTTGGGTGTTTTTTTGGTTTTTTTTGGGGTTGTTTTTTTTTTTTTTTTTTGCTTTTTTTCCCCTGGAGAAATGCTTGGAAAGTTTCTGGAAAGTGATACAAAATACATCCCTGACACCATGACGATTTTTCCATGCAAAATGCTGATAAAAAAATCCTAGGAGAAAAAACTTGTCACTTTCAAGAAAACTTCACTCTAACGTAAGCATCCAACTTGGACATTTCTGGCACAATTCAGCAATCTCTGGTGAAGATTGAAAAATGAAGGTAGAAGCTTATCAGTGAGCTGGAAAGCTTGGTTTGTTAATGGGATGTGTTAAAAGGTCACAGCGGGTACAGTTCTCTCCTGGGTCACTTCTGAAGTTCTTCAGTGTGCTGGACCCTAAACAGGCGTGGAAAACACTTCCCTAGCAATAATCATCTTTCAAATATTAAGGGTGGGGAAGTTTGAAGGCAGGTGGGTCAAGAGAGTCACCCATCAGGAAGGGATCACATCCATCATGGTGTGATTCTTAGGGTGTCCTGTGCAGACCAGGAGCTGGACTCAATGATCCTTGTGGGTTCCTTCCCACTCAGGAGATTCTAGGATTCTACGATGCTCCTGCCTTCAAAGTTACGTCACTCCTATACCAAGCTCTGTCTGTGTGGGTGCAGCAAACTTCCCTGACATAGTAAATTGCTCAACTCGTACAGGTTTTCCAGTCAGTGTTATCAAAAATGACAAATCTTGTAATCTGTCCCCCGAAAACACCTCTTCTGAGATGCTGTCCAAGGCCCAACACTTTTTCAAGTGATAACTAAAAGGCTCTGAGTGTTGCAGCACTTGAAAAACAGACACATCCAGCAGTTAAAGCCCCATTCCACTGTGCTCATAAATATTTACTTTCACTAATGTAGTCTTTTAAATTTATATATCTCAGCGCTTAAGAGGCTGAAATATGATGGAACTGGGAAAACCCAGGATTTAAATTATATTTTATGAGATCAGCAACAAGCTGGACAGGGTCCAGGCTCAAACAGAGACAAGCTGAGCCAAACTACAGTAAAGGTGGTCCCTTGCATCAAATCTGTCTTCATACGTAACCCCATTAGGATAAAAACAGGTAGAAATAATTGTCATGGAGATACTATTAGGAAAGTCTGTTTCAGATCCCTGTCAGAAGTAATTATTTCTCTCTGTCATGATCTATCTCTGCTGTCTACCATTCCAAAAGAAAGGTCAGCCCAACACTGCCAAGGCACTGAGCAGCATAAGGGGCTGTGTTTAAAGGTGTCTGCTTGAACAGAGGGTTCAAATAGTAATTCAGATGATTCAAAATATATTTGTAGTTTGTAAGTGGTGACAAACTAGCAACAAAACAGGGCACTGGTAGGGGGGTGTATAATTTAGTAGGATATCAGTGGGAGAGGAGGGGGAAGACAGGCTTTAAAATAATCTGAATGTGCTAAAAGTAACAAGAGGTGAATTGCGGCCTTATTTCTATTTGATAATTGCTGTTTGGCCCAGACGCACTCATATGCTGTGACTGCAGGTCTTGTGAAAGACTCTTAGAGTTTATCCCAGACCAAGCAATACAATCAGCTCTTTTGAAGAGGTCCAGCCACGAGGCTGGGCAGGCAGAAGAGATGCTTCTTCAGACTTACTGGGGATTTACACAGTGTAGCAATTTTCACTGCCATGTTCCCTTGGCTCTGTGCTGTTGATCTGTTCTTGTCTTAGTAGCAATTTTTCTACTCTTGGCATGAGACAAGGCAGGAAATCTTGTTTCTGTGTGCTGGGTTACACATGTCTCTTACATCTACTCTTCACTCTGGCAGTAGACAGGCAAGGAACAGTCAATGTCTTTTTTCTTTTTTTTTTTTTTTAAGTAAGATGCTCAGAGGGAATTTTAAGGGGGAAAAGCATTTAGAGTGATTCAGGGGCCTTAACATAGACAACTAGTGCTTTTGAAACATTCTATGGTATCCAAAACTTCTGCAAGAGCATGACAACTCTGACATGGATCTTTTTGACATCTCCACCTTTCTGAAGCTACAGCTGGAGGCCTGAAGGGACACTTCAGGGCATCCTGAAGGGCCCCAAATCTGTCTTATCGGCACCTGAATCAAACATTAAAAATGCACTGTTGGGTTTTTTGAATGCATCCAGGTAGAGTGCACTGCATTTATTTCTGCATTTATTTGTTGGAGCTCATGAGGTTCTTATCTACCCACTTGTCAAAATCTCTTTTCCAGTCCTGCTATCTGCTTGTCACCTCCTCCCAGCTATGTGCTCACACCTTTTATATTTAACATTTCCCTACTGAGAACTGTGTATTATAAAATGCAGCTGCAAGAACTGACAGCTAGGTTATTTTTTATTGTATACATCCAGTACAGAAATTAAAAGTAGTCCATTTCTGAACTGAAGTACAGTCAGGACTCTGCCACAAATCAGATTCTTGTGTAAACTCCTGCACCACAAACTCTGCTAACCTTCAGCTATCAGAATTTGAGGTGGAATATTGATTTACAGGTTTTAGCTCAAACATATGGTACACAGGAAAAGCACTCTGATCATCATGTATGAGATTCATCTTATCTCAACTTAAGAACCTAAGTTAGGTGTCTCCACTGAACTGCTCTTTTAGCTCTTCCTACAGCTAACAGCAGATATAGACAGACTCTTTAGAAGGTTGGTACTGCCAAGTAAACTTAAGAGTGGGATTCAATTCCAGTTTAAGGCATCTAAATCCAGATGTCAACTTTTAAATATGCTCATGCGAGGTAGGCATGTAAACATCAATTTTAGTTAGCAGAATCTAACTGATACCATCAGTGAGAACCAGAAAGCTTCAGGGTGGTCAGCTTAAGTGACATGCACGCCCCACTGATGGTGCTGATTAGACTTCTGTCAGCTTTAATGGGAGCTCTGACATTTGGCAGATAGCCACACATTTCACATTAACTGCATATGAACCCCTTACTTAGGTGTCATAATCTCAAAATGAATCCTTCCTAGGTATTAGATTCCATAACTACAAGTGTCTAGTGTGATTGGGATGTCCAAGTGATGCCCAAGGATTCGGCCGTTACAATACACGACACTGACAGATGGATCATTCTGGATTGGAAGTTGCAGGCCAAGCAGGATACCATCAGGACATTTCAAATGGCACTAAATATCTATGATGAGGGTGGTAAAACACTGACACAGGTTGCCCAGAGAGATGGTAGATGCCCCATCCCTGGAAACATTCGAAGTCAGGTTGGATGGGGCTCGGAACAACCTGATCTAGTGAAAGGTGATTGTGGTTCCAAGTAATGACTGAGGTTATGATCACAGTTGCACTGCATCAGGTGTTTGCTTCTTTTCCAGGCAGCACTGACCATTACCTTTCATGGTGTTTGTTGGTATAATAAAAAGATGTGGAAACCAAGATTCTGAACCAAGAATTTATAACATGATGGACTTTACAAGATATGGCACTTAATTAGTAATTATGCTGGGTCAAACACAGTGACTGTAATTGGAAATTAGTGTGAGAAAGGATCATAAGACTTGGTCCAGAGGGAAAGGTAAAGAGACCACTAGCTTTATTTGTTGCTGGTTTTAGCACCTGGTTTATTAAAATTAGAAGATGCAAAGTTACTTCTTTCCTCATTAATGGTACTGCAACCCCAGTGGAGTCACGTTGGAAGCACACAATTTGTCTCTACACTTGTTATTTCCACCTTGGCAGATTATTGTCACTAAAAGCAATACACAGGACATGCTGAATGCTGGCATCTAAAATCCAGGGAATACTGAAGGTTGAATGCTGCTGCATCCATATGTTTCAACAGAATGAGTGTTTTAAAGGAAATTTGATAATTTGGTTCTTTGGACTATTCAGTTTAAAACACAACTTTCCATTTGACAAAATATTTTGAAGCTATAGCAGATTGTTAAGCATCTTTATCTGACTCACACTTCCTCAAAAAAAAAGGATTATGGGGATGAGAAAATAAAGGTAACCTTTCACTCTGCTCATCTATTCCAAATGTCATGAAATGTAATAAAACTGAGGTGCTCTGCCTTCTCAGCCATCTGCTGGCTGACTGCATGTCTCAGCAGCTGCGTGGAGTGGGGGTTTGACTTGCAACCATGAGAAAGTTCACTCCAACACTCCACCACTGAGGTTCATAGTGCCCAGTGGGTGGAATTTGCTCCTGCACAGAAGACAGGCATTAGAGCAGAGGAGGTCCATCAGCCTGGTGCTGGGCATGTCGAATGCCAAAGGGCTGACAAGAGCTTGTTGTGGGTCACACAAGGGTCTTAGCTCATGTGCTGTCAGTCACAAGTCTTTTGCCTCCATCTCTCAGTGATAAGGGAAAAGAAATCTGGTAAAGTGAGTCTGCGAGTGAGTGCTCCTGGCAAATGTCTGAAAAATGGTGTAACAAACGGGGAACACTTCTTATTAGGAAAGGGAACAGTTGCATTTGTGTTGCTCAAAGCTGTCAAAAGAAGCACCAAAAGGAGATGGGGGTGATCAGGCACTGGCAGAGGTTGCCCAGAGAAATCGTGGATGCCCCAATCCCAATTCAATGTCAGGTTGGATGGGGCTCTGATCAGCCTGGTGTAATGGAAGGTGTCCCTGCCTATGGCAGGGGGATTGGAACCACACCATCTTTAAGGTCCATTCCAGCCCACACCATTCCATGATTCTGTGAGTTATTGTCCCTCAGCTCAGATGGTTCATACCTGGATTTCAGGAACAATAGGACCTTTCTCTGAGCAGGAAGTTGCAAAAGCAGTGAGTGGAGATGGGGAGACCACAGGGTTGGGCCGGGCGAAGTTACTGAGGTCACAGCTTGGGATCTCATTCTCTTCATGCCTCATGACTATGGTTTCCATCACGAAGAAGCGATCCCATGGCAGCCACAGCGTGTGCTCCTGGGTGATGAAGGGAGCCCGCTCAAAGTGCAGGATAATGGAGATTCCACCAATGGTAACAAGATCAAAGCTGTTTCAAGAGACAGAATACAAAGTTAGTGCAAGCACTACCCTATCTGTTTGCAACAACTCCCTAGCAAGGACCCCAGAAAAATAACCGCAAGAAATATCATCAGTCACATTTTATGAACCTAAAATCTGCAGCCCAGAGAGGCTTTACCTGAGTAAAGGCAAGTGTCAGAGGCAGGAGTCCAAGCTTCTTTGCATGTTATCCTCATGTATATTGAAATCATACCTATCTCTTTTTTAAAATACGTTTGTCTTTGTTGGTGCTTTTCTAGCACCAATGTATTTGGCCATACATACTCATTTTCTTTCTTTTTAAAAAGTATTTATTATCCAAGCAAACACACAGATTGGATCAATTCACACAATGAAATAAACTATTTGGAAAGTGGTTTCTCTTACACATCCCCATATAAATTGTCTTGACATCTCTACTAACCTGACTAATGCCTAATGCAACCCAGGGAACACGTAGAGCCCAGTCATGGACTGAGCCTAGTCTACTAGAAATACATACTGTGCAGGCTGTCTGTGTGCCACAGCACTCAGCACATCATCTTTTTTGACTCTAACGCACTTAGAGCAGGGCAGATGAATCACTGCCTGTGGTCTCTGACTTCACCATAAGCTACCTCCACCCAAGTGACTTTTCTGCCTGTGTTAGTGTTGGATAACAGACAGCCTTCCACAGCTGAGTGAAAAAATGTTACCTTGATAAGGGAAATATTCCTCCTCTGGATGTAAAGATGTTGGGATAAGGTTCTGGTGTTTTTCTTAGTTTTGTATTTAAACTTCACATCTTGTCACAGATGGAGATTTTATCAAGTACCACAGGATATATCTACTATGTATAGACCCAAAAAGGAGGTGTTAAGTAAGAAAGGAAGTGATTTCAACAGAAATTGAAGACCTCTTGTTTTTGCTCCTTTGTGTTTTCCTCGCTATCTCTTTGGTTGCAATGCCAAACATGCTTCAGGCAAAGAAAGTTTTCTCATCCCTGCCTCTCACTTCCATGCTTGGTTCTGCTATATGACACTCTCACTCAGAGTTTCTGCACGTGATCAGGCTCACTGGCTTCAACAGAGCTGCTCGTGCTTAAAGAGCTGTGAGCTTAAGCGCTTCTCTGCATGAGAACTGGGATCTGAAACACTCTGATTGCCCAAAGCCAGACTTGATGAACCTTGTAAATACCAGAAAAAAGGTGAAAATAATATTTAAAATTATTTTTAAGAATTAATTGTGAAGCTTTCAGATTGGATGCAAAAATCCCAGAGGAACAACAATGGGTATGAAATATTTCTAAAAAAATAGTCTTTGTCAAGCAATTTTGGGGGAATGTTTTTTATTTCATGGCTGATGGACTGAGGTGCCATTTAGCAAACATAATTATGAAAAGAAGGTTATTCATTAAAGAATGTTGAATTGAGTCCATGGGAGGAAGTGGAAAGCACTTCAAAAAGCCAAAGTCATGTTTATTCTACCACTTGAGCTGGGGCATCGTGTTCCCAGACCTATAGAGCTTGGCTTGCAGCAGCCTGAGGAGTAATGTCCTGGTCCCTGCCAGAAAAGCTGCACAAGGTTTGTACTCTGATGTGAATGTTTTTAACAGTCAATTAGCATTTGGCAAGTCCTTCAGCTGGGAGAGAGATGCTTGCCCTGCATGGATCTGGGTACTGAACGGGCCAACAGGAGGGAAGAAATAAACATTACAAATGATGCTCAACAAGTTTTTAGGAAAGTTGGAAGAGGTTTTATTTGCGAACACCTCCATCTCATCCCTTTGGCTTCACTGAGCCTGGATCAGGGATGGGAATCTGCGGGGGGAAACATTCTGGCTTCTCCTGCATCCCCAAAACAGGATGCAGAAGGGAAAGCACCACCTCCATGTCAGGCTACAGCAGCTGTGAAAACAGAACCATGCAGTATTTTTTAGCAAGCAGTGTTGCTCATGAGCTGGTTTTCCCAGAGTCCAGCTTTCAAGTTACCTTGATGAACCGAAGAAAAGGTAAATCCAAAACCAAACAAAAAAACCCAAGCCAAAAACACCTTCCTCCCAGTTTCCCTTAGTGAAATTAAATTTAACAAGAGGAAAACTGTCTTGGGATTGAAGAAACGAAATAATTTTATTTCTGTTTCTGCTGCTGATCTCTGATATATTTTTTATCACTCTGAAAAAATCATACTTGTTGTACAGTTGTATTGTTGTTTTCCTCTAAAGACGCTGGAGAGACAAGCTGATGTATGAAATTATCTATTTATCCAAAGTAGGCTCAAAAAATAAAAACCCCCACAGGAAAGTGTAACCCTTTCTCACCTCTTTTCTCTGAAAGTTCATGTATTTGGTGTTTCTGAGAAAGCCATGCCAAAGCTGCTGAATGTGATGTGGAAAAAGTCTGAAGACTTTCTTGCTGTTTTATTAACACTGTTCCTACAACCCAGGGATACTGAATACTTGCAGCTTCTCTAAACCACCACTTTAATAAAATTTAAAGCTTTATTTTAAAATGCCATTTATAAACCAGTACTGATGCTTTGAACTGTCTGTTAACTTTCCTTTACAGATAAATGCATACAACAGAGTAGTTTGAGAGTTATCGTTTTATATTCATGCTGTGTTATATATACAAAGTATCTGTTGCAATAATTGGGCTAAAAACACATACAAGCCTTGAAGTTATGAAAGTTTTGCTCAGTCTAAATAATACGACTTAAACAGGACCAGAGTTTCACTGTTTCAGGCTGTATCTGAGCAACGTAATAGGAGAGACCTGGAATAAAGTGAACCCCCTTACAGGGGTGAAAAATTTAGTTCACTGTAATTCTAAAACTGAAATTTTACTTACTCATTTTGAAACTTGATCATGCCAAAAAGAAACTCAAAAAACCCCAAACCTGGAGCAACAAAATCAGCTTAGGAAGCAATCTAGCTAAACTGATGCAACTGGATCTTTAAATTCCCTAACTTTAAAACCCCAGTTATTTCCCTGCTATCAGTAAATTGATTTACTAAATCACTTTAAGGCAAGCCAGTGCACACTTTCAAGAATAGATATTCCTATGGTGAATATGCCAAATAATAAACCCGCTGAGTTTTATGCACTTATCTCATGACCCCTGGAACAAGGTAACTGCTTGCATGCGTGCTCCCGTTTATTCTTCAAATCAGAATGACACTGAAGATGGGAGAGATGACCCTGTATGACTGTGCACTGCTCTGCACTGGGAATGCATGCAGCCTGCTACTGTAGGCTGGGAGAACCTGCTTCTTGCCTAGGAGCATCAATTTCTTAAAACAAAGTTGACTCAATCACATCAAAACTCTACTGTATAAGAGCTGATGAGATGTCATGCTCTATTAAAAAAAATCACTCAAACCCATAAAAAAGATAATAGGAACTGGAATAGCATGAATTCTTTACATGATTTTGAAAGTGCTTTACAAATAGTATTAAATAAATACTATAATGATCAGTAAGGAATGCAAGTAAATATTAACTCCCTTTTATAGGCTGGTTTGCTGGCCTGGGAAAATCAAGAGATGCATGTAACGGTACCCACTTAACTAGCAGTGAGGCTGGGACTAGAAATTAAGCATGTCTGACAATATTTTCTGCCCTGACAAATTTTAATTTGAATGATCTTAAATAGTTCAAGATAATTTATAGACCACTGAGGAAGTCACTGGACTCAAGGACCCAATTTCATAGGACTTTGAGCACCCTGGTCTAGTGGGAGGCGTTTCTGATCATGGCAGGGGAGTTGGCACTAGATGATCTTTAATGTCGCTTCCAACCCAAACCATTCTATGGTTCTATGGATTTTGGGGTTCTTTAACCCGTCCATTTATGGACAAGTGGTTTCACTTGTCTGTAGAGTACCTACAGAGTACACAGATGCACTGATGTGCCTGTTCATCTGAGAAAATGCCTGCATGTATCCCTTAGCCAAGTTGGAAGGTATTTTTATTATTCTGGAGGCTCAATACTGCAAGTGGACAATTTGTTTGATGTTAATTGTACACCAGATGTGCATGAGGTTTCTGTAGAAGCAGACTGATTTGAGAGGAAGGTGAAGAAAGTGAAATCAAAAGAGCTGACACCACACAGTCTGGGGTTATGCTGACCCCCACCAGCTGCTGACAAAAATCACAGATTTAGGATGAATCCCACTTGATCACAGATTCCTTGCTCTGAGACAGCTGGTCTCTGTCATTTTTATCACTTGGAGCTGAGTATCTGCTGGGGCCTGAGTCAGCAAGCTGCAGCCCTGAGCTCCTTGAAACTAATTTAACTTCTGGAGGCTGGCAGCCACCCCAAGGAACCAGGAGTCCAGTGATGCCTGGTGGAGCACACTGATGCTCTGGCTGCATTGCTTTCGGCCCTGGGTCCCCCGCTCAGCTGGACCTTGGCAAGGACATAGCATGGAAGGAGCATCCCCAGCTTGAACCACCAGTAGAAGTAGATTTATAGAGGGGATGGCGGGTGGTTTGCCTTTCACCACCCAAGAACTAGAAAGAAATAGTTAACTTGAACAGTACAAAGGTCTGGAGACTGGATTGCAGTAGTCACCTCCATGCTCTGTCCCTTTAGCTTGTAAGTTTGCTGGGTAGAGGTCCAGTTTACAATAAAGCCCCTCTGTGCTAGGTACAGCACAACTGCAAAGCAAAGAGATGGTTTCTTTCCTCAAAGTGCTTGTAATCTAAATGAAAGATTACACACAGTAGTAGGGTGTTGTACATATACAAGGCAACAGACAGAAAAAAATATTATGACAGGCATTTTTGTCCAAGAATTTTTTCAGCATATTCATCTGTTCTACTGAACACAGATTTCGTGCTGGTGCATACACAGCAAGCTGATTATGAGAGTGTGGTTTGGATCCCACTTGCCCACCAAGTCGGCTCAGTAAGGTTGACAGAGGTACTCTTAAGCATAAATGTTCAAATTTTCTCCTTTTTGCAGTAATGTCTAAGCTGCTGGCAGTAAGACACCAGGTCCAGAGGTGTCCTTTTATGACAGAGACCACTAGTTTTCCTGGAATGCCTCTTTATTATCCACATTTTATTGTCATGTCATCAAAGACCTGGAGCATCACTCGGAAAGCTTCCCAGTCCCCATCAGTGATAACAGTAGGTGCAAACAACCCTAAGTGTGAACAGGACAGGACCAAGCACACACTGCCAGCACATGTTCCTCTCTTCCATTACAATTCTATCTGTTTCTCTGGCCAACTCAAATGAAAGTTGTGGATTGGAGAGGTGCTAAAATCCATAAATGCCCTCCCAAGTACTAGCGGTTAGTACTCAATATATAGAGCATGTGCAACTGGAATCCCTTATATTATGTTTTTGTTCTTAAAAGAAAGAGAGCCAATCAGCACTGACAAACAAAAGATGAAAGACATTCCCAATCTGCAATGCTTCTGTTTTGGTTGAACATGATTGCTCAGATTTTGACTCTAACACAACCATAATCTTAATGACTTCCTAATCATTTCAACATGAATTAGCAAGAATAGAGCTGCTGGGACCAGGAAACATCTTTATTTTATATGCATAGGCACTCCATTACCAAACTGCTGGCTAAAGATTCTAGGTGATATCACAAAGTTAATAATAATAAATAGAATAGAATAGAATAGAATAGAATAGAATAGAATAGAATAGAATAGAATAGAATAGAATAGAATAGAATAGAATGGAATGGAATAGAATATTCATTTGTTAGGGAAGTACAAGGATCATGAAGTCCGGCTGCTTGACCAGTTCAGAGCTGGTGAAATCAAACCATATTATTAAGGGCACTGTCCAAATGCCTCAAACACTGACAGGCTTGGGACATCGAGCCTCTCCAGGAATGCTGAGGTTACACTTGGTGCAGGTAGCTTGGCACACAGCTGCAGTGTGAGCTGCAGGTTGAGCTCTGCGAATGGGGCAGGAGGCCAAGCCAAAGCCTGAGGCAAGAGGAAGGGAACGGCCAAGTGACCACATGGAGACACAACAGGAACTGACAGCTCCAGACATTCCTGTGCTTAGACTGTGAGGAGTTTCCTCTGTCTGAGGTCCATCCTTGCGGGCACCAGCTTGGGCTGTTATTTAGTTACTTAGTTATTGCCCCAAGATTAAGCTGTTTTAAGGATCTGGGTGTCTGAGACTCTGCTATGAGAACCCTGGGGTCTAGTGGGTAAGGAAATGTGGTGTGACTGTGTGAGTGTGTGGTGCAGCTGCGAAGGGGCCTCAGTCCCAGCTCAGATGGTTCAAGTGTGACTGCCAGAGTGGCTTCTGGATGGCTGGACAGGGAAGCTTCCTTAACTGGAAGGCTGTTCCAGTGTTTAAGCACGCTCTCAGTGACAAAATGTTTCTTCATGTCCAGTCTAAATCTCCCCTGGTGCAGTTTTGAACCTTTCCCATGAGTCCTGTCAGTGGATACCAGGGAGATGAGCTCAGCACTTCCCTCTTGACATCCCCTCCTCATGAAGCTCTAGGAAGCAATGAGGTCACCCTCAAGTCTCCTTTCCTCCAAACTAGAGAAACTCAGAGTCCTCAGATGCTCCTCACAGGATATTCCTTCTGGTCCTGTCACCACTTTCTTGCTCTCCTCTGGACGCATTAAGAGACCTGAATATCTTTCTTAATTCATGGGGCCCAGAACTGCACACAGTGTTCTGGGTGAGGCTGCACCAACACTGGACACAGCAGGACAATCACCTTTTTGACTGGCTGGTCAGGCCGTGATGGATGCACCACAGGATGGGGTTTGCCCTCTTGGCTGCCAAGACACACTGGCCCAACAGCTTCTATTCAGCTGCTGCTGGCCAGCACCCCCAGATCCCTGTCTGCAAGGCTGTTCTCCAGCCACTCCTCTCCCTGTTTATACTTGTGCCTGGTGTTGCTCTGTTCCAGGTGCAGAAAATCCAGCATTTTGACTTTTAAAATTTCATCCCATTCATCATAGCCCAATGCTCCAAACTATCTAGATTCTCCTGCAAGGTCTCTTGTCCCTCAGGAGAGTCAGCAGCACATCCCAGTTTGGTACCATCAGCTATCTTGCTAATGGTGCATTCAACTCCTGCATCCAGGTTGTTGATAAATACCTTGAACAGGACAGGCCCTGGAAATGAACAGTGAGGAACAGCACTGGTGACCGGTCACCAGACAGGTGTAGCCCCATAACAACCAACAATAGTGCATCAACACCTTCAAAAGGCATCAATAATAAACACGCTCTTGGAAGGAGTTTCTCTTTACTGTTGATGGCAGTAATGCTATTACTGCTGCTTGAACACTGTAAATCCCATACAGACATCCTACCTGCCATCCTGTCTGCTGATTGTGTATCCAAACAGAGGATTGTTGACAAAGCTGATGTTCACTCCAACTAGAGGGGTCCCATCTGCTGTCATCACCTGGCCTCGAATCACACATGCGTGTCTGCAAGAAAAATGATAAGAAATTGTAAGTATTTTTGACAAATGCAGCTTTTTCCTCTGTTCCTGTGGCTGGGAATTCCTATAGATTAGAAAACCAAGGCCTTTATATCCTGTAAAGCTGGACGCCATGCCATGTGCTTTGATGGTGGGATGCTGCCCTTGAAGGCTTTGTCAGGCATTGCGTAAAAACCTTTGATACTCAAAGTGAGGTTCACAATTATCCCACTCTATAAAAGCAACTGTTGCAGCATATACTTCATTAACTATTAACTATGTTGCAGGATTCACAACATCACACTGAAATTTCACAGAATCACAGACTCTCCTGAGTTGGAAGGGACCCACAAGGATCATCAAGCCCAGCTCCTGTCCCGGCATGGAACAGCCCCAAAATCACATCACATTCCTGAAAGTGTTGTTCAAACAGTTCTTGAACCCGGGCAGGCCTGATGCCATGACATTCCCTCAAGAGCCTGTTCCAGTGCCCAACCACCCTCTGGGTGAAGAAACTTTTCCTAATATCCAGTAGTGTCTGAACAATATTGCCCTAATTAAAAGCAAGGTGCATTTTAAAATCAAAGAGAACAGAAACCTACCATGCAGTGCACAGACATATTTAAGGCATAAAAGCTACAGATGACCCTGATCAAGGCTTGGCAGCTCATTTCTTTCCCATTTGGGAAAACCACAACAGATAGTTTGCCAGGTTCAGAGAGCTTCCTTACCATCTGCCTGGGGAGCTGAGCACACTAATAGGATGGGCTTTTTCTTCCCCTCTTTTTCTTCCCAAGTTTGGTAGATTGGACCATTTTATAGGCTACATCTATTGCAACTATTCTGCAATATGATCTTTTATCTAAGGATTTCAAGGATCTTTACAAACACTGATTAATCCAGCCAGATTGGTATTTTACAGAGAGAGGAAATAAAACATAGAATGATTTTCAGTTGTCCAAGGTCAGCCAGAAAACCTGCAGTAAAGCCAAAGACAAATTTTCTCGGTTCTTATTCCAAAGTCTGTTTCCAGACTTCTAAGTCATTACTACATTGCTACCTTAGGAGCTTCCCATAAAGACAAAACATCACATGCCTGCGAGAGTGTCTGAACCCTATTTTTGGCTGAAGGTAACTATTTTTCTGAGCAGCAACAGCAAATTGTGGTGTCAGCATGCTTACATGACCCAATGAATAATTTTTCTAACTGCTGTCCTGCTGGAGAGCAGAGATTGAAAGCCAACGTTTCTCCAGGTGCAGAACCAGATCTCAGCTAGAGTAAATCATCCCACCTGCACTTCAATGGAGCAATGGTGCTTTACTGGTTCACTGAGGCAAAGGATGGTTTCTGCAATGTTTTGTTAAGATGATTTCATAAACACGGATCATTAGGGAAAGGTCCAGTTATTTTCTTACAGTCCGCCTAAAAATTTGAGATTGTATAATGCAAGGAGATAAAGTATAATTTCTATTTAATAAAGGCTGCACAATTTTTACATTCCACAGTACAGCAAACAGACCATTTGCCAGGGAGTCTTAAACAAAATTCCTGCTGATTTAAATGGAGAGCTCCAGTATTATCAAAAATCACTGCAGCAATGCCAAAATGTGTCTGCAATCTAAGATATGACTAGATTCATATATAATTTTGGAATAGGTCACAGGAAAATGAGATATTGGAAATGATTTTTATGTCACTGAGTTTTTTCTAGTGTACCATCACTGAGTTCTTAGGAGTCATGTAGGAAAAGACTTGGACCAAGTTTGGAGCTAATAATCCTACAATCCTAGAGTGATTCGGGTTGGAAGGGACATTAAAGATCATCTAGTTCCAATCTGCCTGCCATGGGCAGGGACACCTTCTGCTAGATTGGTTTACTCAGAGCTCCATCCAACCTGGCCTTGAACATTTTCAGGGATAGGGCTAATGGGGGGAATAATATCCTTAATACTTCTATTGCTTCTCCCACTGAGGGCTCTAACTCAGCTTTCCATACACAACAAATGGAACATTAATAATCCAGTACAGTATTATGCATATCACTTTCTACCACACAGGTAGAGCATAACTTGAAAGGATCACAATGCCATGGAATATGCTTGGAAAAGTGTCAATGCTTGGAATAACCGAACTGAATCAACAGGTCCCCATCCGCAGTGCAATTTTTGCACAAAGTGAATGTGTCTGAGCATATCTGTGAGCCAAGAGCAGAACCTAGGCCTTCTTCTCCCAGATTTTTCCATGATCTGCTCCACTCTGCCCCATCTTCTTTTCCATTCTTCAGAGAGACCAGAGGAAGGGTCTGAAACTACCTTCTCTCAGCTTCTCCTCAAATGGGCTGCACATTTTGTGAAAGACAAGGAATCACTGCAAAATCTTTCATGAATACTAAGACCTGAGTATGAAGGACTTGGTGTTCTATATCACATATACAAGTTAACACTGTGACTACAAATGTTTTAAAATAATAGAGACAAGATCATATATTTCTGTGCACCCAAGAAGAACATTTCCACCTGTTCTTTTTTTTTCTTCCAAGAGTTCAAAGCAAGTAAAGGAAAAAATATATGTTGCAGGTGTCTCTCCTGCTGCCCTACACACACGTCCAAGTAGTTGCAAACTTCTAAGTAACACTGCAAACACATTGGCATGAGGGATGTGCTTTATATCCACAAGCATCTGCTCCATTACGTATCACTGACAACTGTTTCTACAAAAAGCACCAGCACAATGTGGACAAACAAAGAGCTTCCTCTCACTTTGGCAGCTGTAGCAAATGCTTTTGATGCCCCACCTTTGGGAAGAGACTCAGTTCCCATCCTGGCCCATGCTTCCCAGCACTCAGCCAACTCCGCTAGCACAGCTACGTGCTCACGGACTCAGAGGTTGCCTCTTCTCAGAGAAGCAGCTCATCAGCAAGCCCAGCTGCATCCACCATCCTCCTGAGGACTATAACCACTGCTTTATTTCCATGCTATAAGGAAAGATGTTACCACTACGGGGACATAATTCCCAAAACACAGTAGTAAAAAGAAGCTGGAGCAATATGCATGAATCTGAATCCATTTAAAAGAGGGAGGGATGGAAACTGGAGGAAAACTCAAGCCCAGACTGTCCCTGATGAGTCTCAAATCTTCTCCTTCACTGGGTGATAATATTTGACCCATTTGAATAAAACAGTTCACACAGTGCATTGGAAGCAGCTGGCTTCTCTAGTGTCAACTTGTCCTTTCTGGAGGCAAGATCGAGTGTCTACAATGCCCCAAGCCCCCCAGGAACCTGGTTAACGCTAATTTAGTCAGCCATTTCCTTCAGTTGACCTTGGTCTAAATGCAATTACCCTACAAAGAAGTTAAGTGGTACTGCTAAGATGCTCAGCTCTGCTAGAAGGTCTCCAAATGCATTTACATAAAATTATCTCTCATGTTAATAGAAGAGATTTATTCCATCAGTCCAGGCCTGCTAATTCAGAAGATTTTCTGCAGCTGAACAAAATTCAATTTCTCGTAGCCTGAGCCTCATCTTTCCATTAAATTATTAATAGATTCCACCTATTGCCTCTGGGTTTTGGTTTGTTTTGTTTGTTGGTTCTGTTTTTGTTTCCCTCACTACTGTTACATGAGGCTGTATGGATTCTTGGTTTACAAGGAGAAGCAGTCTCCATTTTTCCTCTTCTTTAATTAGACTTTTTTCTTTTCTTTTTTTTTCCCCCTCTTTTTGTCTGTAAAAGCTTGCCTGAAAGACCAAACCATTGTCAAAATGCTATCTACAATGCCAGATGGTGTATCAGACAATTTTAAACTGTTCCTTTGTGAAGTCATCCTTTATTCCCAAGAAAATTAAATTAAGTCTTTCTGGTAAGATCTGGGCCATAGTGGCAAAACAGACAGTGGTGCACTGATGCCTTTATGTTCCTATTGCTCAGATATAAATAAAGTTTGACATACTGTCAACAAAATTCAAGCACACAAAACCAGCCTTAGAACAGAAGCCAGAAAAGTAAATTCCACAAAAACCATTTCACCTTATGGGAGCACATTAAAGATTTGTCTTTAATACTAACTCTGATCCAGTGTCTCACAACTTAGACATTGGTCCTTCCAATACATTTTACTCACAGACGTTTTCTGGTAACACTGTGCTCGGCATTTGGAAATAAGAGAAAAATACTGCTTCTGCTAAGCATTTTTCACTGGAAGAAGAAAATTCCATGCATCCTAAATCCCACTTTTTCTGCAAGAAATGTATACGCTTTCCTTGACTGAGGATAGGGGCCATGGGAAATCTCATTTGATTAATTTCTGTTGCTCCTCAAAACACTTCCAACATAACTCATTGGACCTTGTCGTTTAAAGGGTTCAGATGTGTGAAAATGGTTATCATGATCGCTTAGCCATCCTCAGCCAAGTTATTAATAATAAATATTTTAATTTGACGTTATAAATCTCTTTGAACTTACCACTTTGATATTTTATTGGTATACATAAATATACACATATATATATATATATATGGGATTTATCCTTCTGCTTGGGATAAAACTCCAACAGAGCTCCACAGAAAAAAAATCTAGAAAGTTATAGTTCATTGGGAAAAATGTTATTAATGAAATTAGATGATCTCAGTTTTACATCTTCCTCTGCTACAGCCTTTCTGTGTAACACCAGTCATGTCAGCTGGTCTGTTTATGTCTCTTTACTCCACCTGCAAAATAACAATCCCCTCCTTACAGAGACGTAAGAAGAATAATTTTAGTAATCTGATAATCCCTTGCATAGGGATTTTTACATTCTCCTAGCATGCTCAGGCTGGTGAGTGCCTGGAAGTACGTCCATTTCCTACAATCTCTTGGCTTTGGCTGCTGTGGCCTTTTTGCTTGAGAGTAAGAGAGGATAAAGCAAATGTACCTTGTCCATTTTGGGTTGAATGCACCTGTCTAATGTTAAACAACCTCAGGGCAGTCTAGTACCAGGATAGATAGAACACTTGGTAGAATGCCAGGTAAAAGCTAAGGGGATCATGATCAAACACACGGACACAGAGAAAATGCCTGAGCTGGCAGATGAAGGACAAAAGAAGAAGAGGAAAGATCAGAACATTCAAGTTCATTGCTTTTGGCAGTATTTCCCTCAAAAGCTGTCTGCAAAAACAGTCCTGCCTCTTAACTCTGGAGAAAACTGCCCTGACACTCTTTCCTTGAACTGAGTCAATCCGTCTGACTTTTTTAGTTCCGTTTAGTTGTAGGAAAAGTTGAAAGTCAAAACCTATGTACTGTTCTTAGCTGCCATCTGAATTAAGGTTAGGAAAAAGACTGCAAATGATCCTTCTGAAGGTCTCCTTGTTAAAAAGAAAAAAGGCACACCTATATAGGAAATGAAAATTGAAGAGCAGTCATCAAGAATGATCCCCACACTACCACGGATAGCACAAGTGAGTTTCTGAAAAGGTTTGGCACATGTTGGGCAGCTGGGATATAATCCTGCTGGATTTAGCAGGTCCTGGTGCAATAGGACATGGAATAATGGTTCTAAACTGAAAGAGGGCAGATTCACACCAGATTTAAGGAAGAAGCAGTTTATGATAAGGATGGTAAAACACTGGCCCGGGCTGTGTGGTGAGGTCACGGCTGCCCCATCCCTGGAAACATTCAAGGCCAAGTTGGACGGGGCTTTGAGCAACCCAACAGAGTTGAAGTTGGCCCTACTCATGACAGGGACTAGATGGCATTTAAAGGTCCCTTTCACCCCAAACCATTCTATGATTTTAAATAACTGATTAGGCTTATCCGAGGAGTTTGCACTAAGGGAAGCGCCAGAACGCCGCTGCCAATGTGAACAAGGGATTAAACGCACTAAGGTTTGACCATATCCCAAATGGGAACCTGCTAAGTGGCACTGACAGACATGGTTTGCAACAGATCCTGCCATTCTGCTTTGTGAGCAGCTGATGGAATAGGGACCCTGGAGAAAGAGAATGGGTCATGAAGAGCAAAGTTTTTAAGAGCTCTGAACAGAATCAGCAAAAGGAAGTAAATTCTAAGTTGTTCGCAGCAAGAAACTGCACCTGCCCTGTTTGTTTAACCTACTCAGTGAAGGAAGTTATAAGGTCCCACCTCTGAAGGATCAGGAGATGCTGATGATTATGGGGGCATGGTCCTTAGCTGTTAACCTTTTGCAAGAAGCTTTCTACAGTATTTAGATATTCCACGAAAGCCACAGTAAAACCAAGTGAATGAAAAGCTCCAGTGAAAATCCATTACTTTAACTCTCTGAAGAAGGACGGGGAAAAAGCTAGATAAAGCTCAGATATTTTTACAAATGTGGCTAATGAAATTGGTATTTGAAATAAAAAAAGAAAGTGCTTATTAATCAATATTTATAATAACATCTCTAGATGCAGATTTTATTCTTGCTGCCTCTTTAGATCTGGTCTAATTTGACCGTATCAAACCACTGGGCCTTCTTCATCTATTTAGTATACATGCAAGGACTTGGTTTTGTGACCAGCTGTTGTTCAGCTTCTCATGCTTCCCGCTGCATGCACCTGACTCTATTCTGCGCCGGGAAGATTACAAATTGATGGTTCTTAAACATCTCATTGAGCATCACCTTTTTTCAGCACTATCAGTGACTGCAGGTTGTAGCTCCTCCAAAAGGAAAAGGAGGTGTATTTATTGCATGACAGTTTGGCAATAAAATGTAATATCTTTTGAGGACCACCTACCACTTCTAGAAAATCCATGATCATTGCTCTCTCAAGAATTCCCTGTTGGCTTCATTCCTAAAAGACTCAGGTCCTTATTGCTTTGAAAACTTCTCCCAGGAATTGAATGTTATTCACTTTCTCAATGTGTGTCCTTTTTCTTTATGATAGCACAATCTTCCTCTCTGATCTGCCAAGCAATCTGGCCACTGTTGGAAAGAGATGCCACTCCTGCCATCCAAAGCATCTTGTGCCTCTATGCCTCATTGACTCACTATTTTTACATCTCAAGATTTCTCTGTTGAGCTATAATGCTAAGGTGGGAGGGTAAGGGATATGGGAAGGCTACTCAGCAGAGGAAAAGATGCTGATGACGTCTGTGAAATTGTAAAACTGCCTCCAACTGTTTAAATGAAAGTATTTTAGAACAGTGTTATAGAAAATGCAACACATAATAAAGTTGGGCTGTGCTTTACTGCAAAGTTTCAGAGAAGAATCTTTTTACTCACAGTGTGGTTGACTAATGCTTTAGGAGTTGATGGCTCTCTCCTTTTCTCCAGTACAACCAAAGAAACATTCTCTTGCTTTGCATAAGGTATATTTTTTTAGGTCTGTACAATGCAAGTCAAGTATCCAGTAGTACATAAGATGGCAAGATAATTTTTCCACCTAACACCGAATTATGCTTATTTCATTATTTTTCAGAAGTTATTTTATAACCATTATTTCTATGAGAAGTAAAGACTTTATGCAGCAATAACTTTCAGAGATGAATAAAGTATTCATGTCAAGTTTTCACTAAAAATGTCTGCAGAACTTAGCAGTTCTGTATTATTACAGTATTTTACATCTGGTATTTATTTTGTAAGCTCTGGCCACATATTCAACTCTGCAGAAGAACAGGAATAAAAGCACTTCCTTTCACTGAATCTGAGGCACCATGAAAACAAAACTGAGCAGAAAGAGAAGGAAAAATACATTATTTCCAGGTTAATTACAAAATTATCTATCTTTTTGATGATCATAGGGAAAGTTCTTTAACTACATATAAGCTGTCTCATAGACTAGTAATGATCCAAAGGAGTTAGGAAAAAAAATGTTGAACAAAATATGTAAGATTTTATGTTTGGGATTATAAAACTGCTTTTTTATATAGAAGGTTTTAACCAATTTAGTAAATAAATGTCACACTCAAAGGACAGACTCTTCCTGATAATATGGCTTTTTTCAGAGGAAAATCCCTTAAGTACTGAACAAATATTAATCAAATATCTACATGCAGATCCAAGAGAATGCATCAGCACCTACACCATAGTTTAGACTTCTAAATCCTAAAGTGCACATCAACACCTCTGTAATCTGGGAGCTACTTAGCTCATTAGGAGGTTTTTTTCCCATGCTTGAGAATTTGGAAGGCTTGAGATTTGTTTTCTGCCCACTCCAAGAGCTCCTTGGGACACAGGTATCACCTGAGACCTTTTAATTCCAGCTACAGGATGGTGTAGCATTTCTATCAGCTGCCTTGGTGGACCCTCAAAACATGCCCAAATCACACTAGGAAGATCCGACTCAGAAGTTTGTGCCTGGTAATAAATATCTAATGCTTTTTAAATATTTTTTCAAAGCTGCACCCCAGTTTCTCTAATGTCAGTACATGGAACTTACAGAATTTCAGAATGATTAAGGCTGGAAAACACCTCTAAGATCACTCAGTCCAACCAAATTCCTCCTACTGACAGTTATGAAAGAGGAATATAATTTCATCATGATTACACTATCTATGTTATGGAAAAGAACATAAATATGGACAGGAGCTTTACTTTCCTGAAGTCCTGTGGATACAGGTTCCACAAAGTTGAAGTAAGTAACTGCATATATTGCATTAATTTACTATATGGCAATAATGTCATGCTAAACTAAAGAAAACTGTCATGTTAATCAAAAGAAAAAGACAAACACTGAAAAAAAAAAAAAGTCCTGTACATAGGAAAGGTAAATTTTAAATGTATGCTATGCTCCTAATCCCTCTTGAAGGGATTAATTACCAAAATAAAAACCAGGAAGTTTTTAAAAATTCCTTGTTATTCTGTAATTCAAAAAGCTATGACTTGTACCTAATAAGGAATTAATTTAAATAGAAAACATCAAAAGAAGAATGATGCCTTTGGAAGATGCTGGGAAGAAGAGGGTTTGAAGGCTTGCTGTGTTATCTTGGTTTAAAATATGGAAAAATATGACATTGTTTCCATCAATGTAAGTACCATGCTGTGCCATGAGTGCTCACGCTCAGAACACTGGATGCTGTCTAATCACTAAGACATGGCTTTAAACTTTGCAGCATTCCAAGCTGTCCTAACCCATGGAGTTGCTGTGCTCCCTAAGTTCCTGCATATCTTCTGGGTGTCTGCATTCAGGGGGTGCATCTGACCCAGAGCATTTCCTGCTGCCCAAGGGAACTGCATCTGCCTGGAGCTGGGCCACGGCCATGGGCTGGACTAGCCAGCTCAGGAGAAATCATCAGGAGAGATGATAAAATCCCGACAAGTTTGTGTTTTTTGACCTCTAACTTAATCTTCAACTAAGGAAGTGTTTTTTGTTGCTGTATCAAAGTTACACTTCTCTTGAGGTAAAAATACAGAAAAGACAGAGCACTTTGGTTTCCTTGGGAAAAAACCTCAGAAAGATCTGCTAGGGTGAATCCACAGCCCTCCAGGAAAGGGAAGAAATGTGGGAAAGGAAAAGAGAAGATGTTTTGACCATATTCATATAATCATATTTGCATTGGAAGTGACTTTAAAGACCATTCAGTACCAAGCCCCCTGTGATGGGCAGGGATTCCTTCCACTATATCAGGTTGCTCAAAGCCCCATCCAACCTGACCTTGAACACTTCCAGGGATGGGGCAGCCACAGCTTCCCTGGGCAAACTTCCTCAAGGACACTAAGAAAACATAGCAATATTCTTCGAAATCACTTAGGACTGACCAGATGGACTACCAAAACATTCTGAAGAAACATTTCAGTCCCTCCATATTTTCTTAGCTCTTCTTTGGTCATGATCAATATTCACAGCTTTGGTTTTAATGGGGCTTTGGATCAATGCAGTTTAACTCTCTGACAATAAACCCCATTTATTTATTTATTCACAGGCATTTATAGCATACCTGTCTCTCTGAGCTTCTAACGGTCCTGTCAAACCCTCTCCACCTGGATCAGTAAGGTACATTGTCCTGCCTGGGACACAGAGGGGACACGGGAAGGTTGAGTTACTTGTTTACAGATAACTTGTCACTCAGTAGTGGGAAAAAATGTGCAAAGTTAATTCTGATCAGAATTTTAAACCATGAAAACTAACTAACTTTTTGTATGTAGACTACTGACTGAGGGCAATCAGGAGACTACTCTTGCAGCTGATACCAGATGCTGCTCTCTGATGTTTCATGTAACTCAGATGGTTATTTCTAAGTGCCCAAGTAATCAGAACATGTTGATACTACTGGCAGCAAGTAGATATATGCAATCTGTCTCAAAAAAAAGAAGCGGTATAAAACAGACTTACTTCAAAATTGACTGATTTATTTTCAAATTTTCTTTACAAAAGTGCCAATTCTGCACATGGTTTTCTGAGGAACTTTAACCTATGCCAATACCCAACATAAAAGACTCTGTGGATCAGGACTTTAGCCTGTTCTTGCCATTTTCTGGCACTGTCCCTCAAAAGAGAACAAATATATAAGGTGTTCTACTTTACAGTCAACTACTTGACACCACTGCATCTTGTGCTACTCCTTATAGTGATGGACAACTTAGAACAGCTTAAAAACAACAAAGCAAACAGCAAGAGTAAGTGGTTTCAAAATCAATACAAGAACGACCAAGTAGTAGAGGAGTACTTGTTAGCTGTTCATCAAAATGATGTGAAAAAACATTTTGCGCATTCAGAATTTAATTTACCTACTTGCTTTATCATCATAAACACTCATTTCAATATGGACAATGATTATTTTTCCTTCCCAAACATGAATAATATATAATTGCTGGTATTTAGGAAGAGACAAGGTCTTTGCCTTTATCCATCAGAGTAATTTATCACTGTCTTTCTTTTTCTTCTGCACTGGTGAGAGAGCTTGTCAGCTCAGCTTGTTCTTAAAAAGCTAGAGAGTAATTCAATAAAAAATTCACTCAAAGGCTAGCTGTCACGAGACATTCATTTATTTGTATCCATTAGGTGATCAGCTCTGCTGTTCTCTATGAAAAGTGGCTAAGCTGTGGTTTTGAAGCTCAGGAAATATATTGCAGAGATATTCAGTCATCTTCACACTGCTGCTACTTCTGCACAGGCCATACCACGATGCAAATGTGGCCGGGTTCCCCCAGGGTGATAATCAGTCAGCCATCACCTAGTGAAACCCAGAGGAGCAGGCTGCAGTTCCTGATCTGAATGATGAGTGTGCCTGTGCCTGTGCCCGTGCAGGATACCAGACACACAGGACACAGAGATCCGTGTCACTGCTGTATTTTCTGCTCACGGGGGACTGCTCACAGCAAATGACATGGATCCAACTCCAACCCTACCTCGTGAGGATGACAACGTTGGGACAGGAAGATGTAGGAAGTGCCATGCCAGCAATCTACAGTCCTGATCTACACCAAGAAGGAGACGGTTTCATGAATCACCCCAGCAGCAGTGGGAGAGGGTTGTCCTAAGGCAGGATGCTGGAGCCCTCCATAAGAATAACTCCCTCCTGTTGGATGAACTTTTAAGCCAGCAGCTGGAAGGAGTGACAAAAACAGTTCCTCCTGCCCCCAGCTGCTGCTGTGATTTTCATGGAGACACTGAGCAGCTCCAGGGATAAGAGGGATATTATCACCTGTCTGTTGCAAAAGCAACTGGTGGAGCTGCAGCCACAATGCTACTGAATAAAAGGGCATATCCGCACATGTAAACACTGGTAGTCTCGTTTGCCCAGATTAAATTGGTCCCAGATGGTCCCAGCCCATGCTTCCCCACGTATCAGACACTGACCACTGCTGAAGTGCTGTCATTTCCAGGCTGACGAGAGGAGCTGTTCAAAGTCCAGCTTTCTAGGTGGTGAACACACAATTGAAATTACAGAGAGGGGTCAAGTGAGCAGAAAACCCTTGCAATGGTTGATCTATAGAATCTTTAAGAACTAACAGGAAGATGTGATGTCTTTTAAGATCCCAGAAGAGTAGTGGCATTTTCAACAACCCAACACTCTGATGAGCCAGGACCATGTGCTCTCTTAGGGGAAAATACACCTTCTGCTGAGATTCTTCAATGTCACTTGCAATCACTCTTGTGAATCAAGATACTTAACCTGAGAGATGCAATACAATCACAGCTCGAGGTGACATATCTGTAGACCATATTTAGTGGCACACACCCTGTGCTGATAATCTGAGAATGGCAACCTCATAAATCATCACTACATCTGTATAATTCTTCATGCTAACTTAAATAGAACAAGTTTTATTAGTTCCACTGCATTTAATGAAAAGCAGTCATTAAAACCCTTTCTATTGATCTGAATCATTGCACTCCCTCACTCCTGTAACCTACATACCAGACAAACATTTCTGCTAGCAGGTGCTCCTTTTGAATTCTGAATCTTTCCTTAGCAGGACACCTACAGATGGTTAGCAATTCCTTCCTACATAGAGATCTATCATCAGACCTATGAAACACATGTAACTCCTGTAGGAATTTATGTGACCCTAAATGACAGATTCTTTCTGTTGGTCCTCTGTTGGCACTCCAAGAAACAAATTCACTGTATAAATCAGAAATTCCCAGTACCTTCTCCCAGCTCTGTGTGCTGTTGAATGCAAGCAGCCCTTAAAGAGAAGTTGCAGTTTTATTTTTTTTTATCATGCATGTATGAAGATTCCTATAGTTTATTAGTTGTATGGAAAGTTCACTAAACACAGATGTCTGAGTACCAAAACTCTCTGCCTATCAGAAAGGATACCAGAGTCCTCTGTGGAAATGCTGAGGAATTGCTACCCTAAAGACATCGGAAAAATGAAGTTGTGAGCATAATCTATTTTATATTCTGAAACCTGATTTTACACCGACAAACCACAACAATTAGTCCAGAGTTGACTGTTCAGTATTCAGTACCTGTGATCTGAGGAATGCTGATGAAGGACAACAATTAGCAACATAAGAAGTGTTTGGTTATAATCTGAATTACTGTTGTCAAATTTCTTGGACCCTGAAGATCCTGGAAGCAAGAAGTATCAGGGAAACTATCACATCAGGCCAATTCCCTCACACTGGTGTGCTTCATGTCTGAGGTCAGCCTGTAGACTACCAAAAAAGGTGATGGTGGTACCCAAGAGATGCTGGCAATGTCCCTTCATGAAAAGCTTTAGGTCAGATCTAGAGGTGCCTGAGAGGCCAGTTGAGATGGAAGTGCTTAAATAAATACCCACACAAACATGAGGGTTGTGTATTTTCAGTGCCAACCGATTAACTGCTGTGTGTGGGAAAGCTAAAAGTTAGAAGATCATGACTGGGTGACATTCAACAGAATTCAAACTTAAGTGTTGAGAGTCACCTCCAGGATCAGGATCACTGCTTCTGAAAGGCAACATTCAGGGCAGACAGAATTCAAACTTAAGTGTTGAGAGTCACCTCCAGGATCAGGATCACTGCTTCTGAAAGGCAACATTCAGGGCAGACACTGAATGATCTAAGAATTTGACAGCCCAGTTACCCAGCTACATGCAATGGTTTGCAAGGGATGACCAGCCAGGAATATACTTAAAACAAATTGCTGAGATGCAGCCACAGAAATGAACTGCCTAAGTTTTCTTTCCCAGTTCTTGTTTCTTGATGATGATTGCAGCGATAAAGAATGTCTCGGTTTTAAAACCAATCTATTTACAACCTGATTGCCTACCTTGCAAATCACTCTAATAGGCCTCCCTAGATGGTAAGATTTTCCTCACTTCTTTTGAGGTCTCCAATACACACACTATGGATTGCAAAGAGCATTCTTTCCTTCTCTTGTCTCTGTCAAAGGAAGATCTGTCACTGCTGTTTAGGAGATACCTATGGGCAATGTCGGTCACTTGAACTAGAAGAGCTGAATGGATGCCTTTCACTCCTTGAAATAAGGAAAGTGAGGGAAGATGCAACTGCTCATATGTGTTGGGAGAGAAGCATCTTGCCTTACTGGCTGGCAGGAAATTGTAGATGAAGAGACAGTCAGCAGAACTACATCAGGCACAAAATTCTTCAGGTGTCTACTCCACTTAAACAATTTTCATATTCTGCATCCTACTGCCCTTCAATATCTTAAAATGGCCAAGTGGCTTATGCTTTGCCACTTACTGAATCAACCCCAAAATTCACTTACCCGCCTTCAAAAGGATTGTCCCCTGGGATGATGTGAGTGCTGTCCTTGCCAATCAGGAACTTGATTCGCTCATAGAAGGAATGCAAGCTCTGCTGGGAGACGGGGGCTTGTGTCTCCTGGATGATATCCAGGGGGTCTGGGGAGCCCAGGCACAGCGCATTAACGTGGCACAGTGGCTGCAGGCAGCAGTCTGGGTCCATGCAATCCACCAGGCCATCTACAGAAAGGGAAGGAACATTTTAGAGCAATGGTAACATGGAGTGCTGCAGACTTCAGGGTGCAAGAGCTCTTTCCAATGTACACAATAGAGAAATGCGGATTTTTATCTACATCGAGGAAGGCATGTTCACTTAAAGTCACAATAAAGAACCTAAAATACGCATTAATATGTGACATAAATATGCAGTAGTATGTAATATATGAAAACTCATATATTAGATTGGGCCCTCAAAAACGCATATTAGATTAATTCTAAGATGTGCCATTCCACAATTCAGTCACTTGGATAACTCCAGAGACCCAAAAGGTTTTATTGCCAATATACACAACCTCTGTACCTTGCTCCTGTTCCTTGTGCAAATCACAGACACACTGCATCACACCAAAGCTATCAGGTTCACTTTCAGCAGGACTAAATAGTGAATAAAACCATGGTATCTAACATGGCTGCAGAGAGATCTATACATACATACAAGTAAAATAGAATAGAAAGTAAAGGAGATTTTGCTCAGAAAGTTTGATATCTTTTGACCTTTGTCACATTGATTTGAAACTGACAGAGTAACAGATGACCTCAAACTCTCAGGATATAGATCTTGCACTTTCAGCACCAGTAAATTAATAACAACAATATCAGCAGTGGACACACATGAAAAGGCTTGCTGAGCGTACTCCAGTAAAATGAGGGTTTGCATATCTGTCAAGCCATCAAATGCACAGAGAGTATCACTTCCCCTCCCACCGCCAGAGCAACATCCCCCCATTCATTTTGAGATGCCACTGCTCATTGCCAACAGCACAGTAAAAAGCAGTGACAGGAAAGGAAATACAAAAAAAGCTCAAAAGAGGTTTGATGAAGCATTGCATTTAGCAATAAAAGTTGTTAGCATGTAGTAGAGACAGATCTTTAAATCAGATAAGGGAACTGGATGTTTTTGTTCTGAGGTAATGGGATATGGAGCCCTTCACTTCAAACTCATCAGTTCAAGCAAGACAGTTTGACAGTGAATGAAAATTACTACCATGTGATGGCTGTTCATAGACCTACGTGAAATGAGTGGTTGGTCTCTGTGTAGTTGCTGGGAGCTCCACTTACCAGAGAAACTACCTTTACAGCAAGCATCCTACTAATGACTCCAGTAGAGAGGCAAGAAATGAACGTGCCTGGAGAGCAACACTGTCTTGAGAGATAGTTCCCTCCTGAAGTGGGATGAAATCTTTAGTTTCCAGGATAGATGATTTTTTAACTCAAAGAAACAGTAAATTAAAACAAGACAGTTTGTTGTTATTACTGTTCGTGAGCTTCAGTTTTATCACAGTTTTACCAGTATGAATTAGAAGTCCTTTCACTAATGTTACTGGCATTACTTTGTATTTACTGCAATATAAATAGGATGGACTCTCATCTTTTATTGTTCTGGTACTTAAGATGGCTCACACATCATGGACTTGGATTCTGTCGAGTTTCCAGTCTTGGAATATTTTAGTGTTTAAAATATCACTGACAACATAATTTCATGTGGTTACTCACACACAGAAAGCTGAACAAGCCTAGCAAGGGTTCCCAGAGCTTCCTGTCTCCAAGTAGGTCAAGACAATGAGTACCTGCTCAATGTACATGTACACACACACACACACACACAGGGTCATTTTCACAAGTGGTCTGCACTTGCTGTTAACAATAATGGGAGCACTGTTAGGCCAGCAAAAGTGCTTTGGAAAATCCCATCTGTTACCCTTACCTCTGTCTGTTCTAATATCTCTATATCTTTATAACTCCTTGCAAAATCGCCACAAAAAATTTTCATCTCGGGCATTAAACCTACCCACTGGCCTTTTCTCTTGATGACTAGTGATAATGAAAAAGAACTAATTAGAGTTTCTTTGCCCATTAAAAAAATTACTTGCTGCAGATGATTAGATCAGTAGGATTCTGGAAGGTAAAATCTCAGATGTAGTTTGACACCGTTCACAGAATGCAGACCTGCTTAGATGTAATAGGCTTAGCTGTGGCTGTACACTAAAAAAACCCAACAAACAAAAAAAACCCCAAAAACCAACCAACCCAAAAAAAAAAAAAAAGAAAAAAAAGAGAAAAAGAAACAACAAATCAGCCTTGTTACTGTATTGACCAAAGTTTCAAGCACGACAAAATGTTGTCTTTTTCTCCCACACATTAATAATGTTTGCTAAGGATACAGACACTTGGCTGAGAGGATGGCAAACTAGCTGCACCATACCTCTTCATTATTCTGTCTGTTTTCTAGGCATCAGAAATGTGTTTTGGGACCCAAAGCTGCAAGACAGCAAGCAAAAGTTGTCTTTGCAGGAAATGGTAGATAAATGTTTGAAGAATAGATGCAGAGGACAATGTTTTGAACAGGTGAGAATGATGAGCACTCATCTGCAGATAAGCCTTTCAACTAATGTGCTTTAGGCCTGTATGGAATAACTTGAGGATAACTACACAAGAGTGGTTTGTCACAGACATCCTAAATTCATTAAGGTCCCCATGAGCTGAAGTGGCATTTAGCTACTCCACTCCCTCTAATACTAAGACCAGTTTCAGGACAAAGCATTTCTTTAGCTTAGGAAATGTAATAGATATCTTTGTCTGAGTCATGTAGAACAGCAAGAGTTAAGCTACAAACCAGACCATATGTAGTGATGTCTCCATGTGAATACTGTTTTCTTTCTTTTATTATATGGTCCAAAAGTCATCCAAGTGGTGCCCTACAGTGAATTGTAATGAGATATAATGACAGTGTACACAGCTATGACCTCTCCTGCCCTGACATCTCTCACTGGATCCATCAGAAGAGTGAGGATAACGTGACATTTGCAAGAAGCTCCTGACCCATGAAGAGCAAGGTGTTCAGGGAGCTGCATAGATTAATCAAAAATAAAATCAGAGCAAAATAAAACTCAGGCTTTAACTGTCCAGTTCAACAAAAACAAATGTGGGAAGCCAGCACCATCAGCAATGGAAAATACAGAAAGATACGATCTCAAGGAACAACATGAAGTTGTAACACAAAACACCTTTGAAATTTATAAGGCATAAAGATGAATTTTCATTAGAAATCACTGCAGGTTTTTCAGAGACAGGTAACAGAGGGAGGTGAACATGGGATCAATGCCCTCTGCACCCCAAGTTTTGCAGCAGCAAAGCCACAGAGACACATGATCTACATATGGATTCCTAACTCCAGTAGCTCCCAGAGCACAGGTAGGTTGCACAGTAAGTTCTTAGTTACAGACACATTTATACAGCTCTTGGTTTTAAAGCATGGCAGCTCCCTCACACATAACTGTAATATGACCATGGCACTTTAGAGCAGAGAACAAATGTGTTGCTGAATTATCTCTGTGAAAAGTTTAGTCTTGCATAGGGGGATTACTGCAATTCATATGTTTTAAGGCCAAAGAGGCCACTATGATCAGCTTGTCTGACCTCTTATACCCACAGGCTGTTTAGTTTTTTCCCACCCAGAACTGGATTAAAGCCTGTGTTTTAGAAAAGTATCTCATATATCAAAGACTGCTGATTATAGTGAGTCAACCACTTCCTCCAGCAAGCTTCTGAAATGCTTAATTACTGCTAGGAAACTGCATCTTATTTCAAGGTTGGATTTGTCTGACTCCAGTATCCCATGACTGGGTCTTCTTTGGCCTTTGTCCATAAAGTTACCAACAGTTCCTTCTGCCCTGCATGCTCTGATGTCTCTTCCATGTGCAAGTACCTTCACACAGAGCAACAATCCATTCCAAGTATTTTCTCTGAACAGCTGAGGAAGATCAAACTTCCCATTGTAAGGTTTATTTCCCAGCCACTGGACTTCTTTCTGTGTATGACATCCTCTGATCTCTTTCCAGTAATTTCACACCTGTTTTGTGTGGACACCAAGACTGGACACAGCACTACGTCAGCAAAACTGGGTGCAGAAAAGAGACCACTTCTGAGTTTTTGGGCTTCTATACTTCTAAGGTTCACAGAGGTGAGGGAGCAAGAGCCTTGTACTGAGAACTCATGTAGAGATAATTACCTCTAGTGACCTCAAAATCCTGTTCTGAGTCATTGCTTCTCTAGAACCTCTCAACCCTCCAGTATAACACCCTTTCTTTGTTCCCAGGGCTATTTTGCATTTTGCTGCATTAAGACACATTTTGTTTGATTGTGACCTTGCAGCGATGTGAGTCAGATCACTCTGTATCAAAATGATCTGGGTACATTATTTAACACCATATTGACCTCCAGGTGACCTTAAAATTTTACCAGGAGACACTTAAATTACATTCTAAGACAATTATGAAAATGCTGAGTAGAGTTGGATACAACAACCAGCTCTAAGGGATCCCTTCAAAACAGCTTCAATCATGGATGCCTTCTGATTAACAAATTAATTCAGAGATGTTTCACTAAGCCAGATTTTAAGACATCTCTTGTGCTCCTTCTTTCCATGCAACAGGAATTTTTATATCTTTTTATATCTTTTATGCATTCTATATACATGTCCATGTCCTTTTGGCAGTCCTGATAAAACCAAACCCAAACTCTTTTGTCCCATTTCCTTTCCATGAAGCCATGAAAAGAATACCTTTTTAATTCTTAAGAGTTATCATGGGGTGAGTCAAACCACTGTTCTTGAGAAAAGGCAGCCATTGCAAGACATTGTCACATCTGGTAAATAATGTGTTCAATGGTTTGCATGTTTCACTAAGACTCATGTAATCATAGAATAAATCAGACTGGATGGCATCTCTGCAGGTCATCTTGTGAGCCCTGTCTCATTCCCTTCAGAGAAGGACATGAAAGAGAATGAACTGGGCTCAGCAGAAACCCTTCCTTTTCTGCCATTGAGGATAAAGCAGCTTCAATTTATTCAACCAACATTATGTTTTGGGGGACCAAGACCATTTTTATCAGATAATCTGCACTCTGTATATCACTAGACAGTGAGCTTCACTTCGGGATGGCTCATCTAGCTTGTATCTTGTGGGTGGAGTTGCAGTATTTTTTTTAGAATGATGCTCTGACTCCTTTAAAGAGTTCAAATCCAGCAATCACATTAGCAAGCTCTTCAAAACACTGCTTTAGATTGTAAACTCCCTGGGAGCAGAGACTGTCTTTTTATTTTCTGTTCATAAAACATCTATTCCAGCCCCAAGGGGCTCTGAAGTATCAGCACAGTCCAAAGAAGTAACTACAATTCTCATTAAAGTTTTGTAAAGAACATACATCTGCAATGTATGTTCAGCTTTTTCTCCATGGGAGCACTGTTTCATGGAAGGGGCTGAACTCCAAACGTATCTGTGCCTTCTTGAAGCAGAATCTTGGCCTAACAAGTATAGCATTTGCATAATACCAGCAGGAAAAGGCTTGATATTAACTGACTTTAAATACTCACTATAACTACCGAGACAGCTACATTAGATAATGACAACAGATGGAAATGCTGACCTCGCTCAGGAATTTCAAGAGGTACTCCATATGATAACTGCCTTCCACAAATAATCACCTGGATGCCAAATTTAAGAGGAGCTGAAATTACTTGGCCTTCCAACACTGCTTGTGACCCATCACTTTCTGAAAATCATGCCCTTTACGACATTTGTCCATATGATGCATGCAAAAAAATACATCGACCCAAACCAACCAGAAATTTTGACATTCCTGCAAAATAATTACAGTTTAGCAGCAATGGGGTGTCGTGGGTTTGACCCTGGCTAAATGCCAGGCACCTACGACGTTTGCTCTCTATGCTCTCTCCTGCTGCAGCTATGCAGAGGAGAGGGAAAAATAAACACAAAACACTGGACTTATGAGTTGAGATAAGACCACTGATAAGGGGACGCACTAGATTCAGGGCAAAAGCAGGCGGTAAAACTTAAAGTTGCAAAAAAAAGTGATTTATTAGTCTAACAGAGTCGGAGGATAAATCAGAGGTAAAAATAAGCTCTCAAGACACCGTTTCTTCACTGACCCCCCTTCCCTCTTAAGGCACCGCTTCCCAGCTCACCCCCTCCCTCCTTTCCAACTAACCAACAACTCCCCGGCAGGGGCAGGGTGTGGGGTTTTTTTCTTTAAGTCAGTCCATCACAATTCTTCTACTGTAGACACTGTTTCTCTATTCGCCCCCTCCTTCCATCCAACCAACAGATCCGGGCTGGGGCAAGATATGTGGCTTTTCTTAGTCAGTCCAACGCCACAATTCTTCTGCTACAAACGCTGTTTCTCTACTCACCCCTCTCCCTATTAAGGCCATTTCTCAGCTCGCCCCCTCCCTCCTTCCTTCTAACCAACAGCTCCGGGGTGGGGGCAGGGCATGGGGGTTTCCTTTGGTCAGGGTCAGTCCATCAGGGGAAAAGAATCCTCTACTTAGCCATGGGGGTCCCTCCCACGAGAGACAGTCCTCTGCAAACTTCTTTGGCGTGGGTCCAATCTCACGAGCAGCCCCGCCCGATTGCTGCTGTCCGAGATTCTCTCCAGGCTGCAGATTTCCAAGCCGAGGCCAGGCTGTTTCCATCCCGGGAGCAAGGCCTTTCTCTCTCCTGCAAGGCTTTTGCAACTCTCAGTCTCTGGGACTCCCACTGGATCACAGCTTCCTGCAGGCCTCCACCTGCTCCTCTGGCATGGGCACCTCCCCACAGGCTGTGGGGGGTTCTCTGCATCCCCTGGACTCCATGGGCTGCAGGGGGACCACCTGCTCCCCCATGGTCTTCACCACGACCAGCAGAGAGTTTTCAGCTCCGGCGCCTGGAGTACCTCCTCCCCCACCTTCTCCACGGACCTTGGTGCCTCCATGTTGTTCTCCCTCACATATTTTTACCTCCTCCTCCTCCTTCCCTGGCTACAAAGAAGTGCGTGCTTACCTTGTTTTGATTTCTTCTTAAATATGTTTTCACAGAGGCGTAACTAACATCTCTAATTGGCCCAGGTTTGGCCAGCAGCATGTCCATCATCTTCAGAGCCATCAGAGATTGGCTCTGCTGGACATGGTGGAGAAATTTCCAGAATCTTTACTCAGGACATGCAGGAGCTATCTTTGTACCCCACCCTATTCACTGGCAAAAACGGGGCCAGGCAAAACTACCACATGGGGCTACATGCTGTCCCTGCATTCCATGAGTTGCTGTAGTTGCTGGCTACAAAGGGCTCACAAATCCCACAGCAGTCTCATTCCTCCTTGAGTCCTGTGCAGTGAGCTTCCAAGTTCCTCACTCACTGCCATGCACCACCAAAAAGGTGTCAAGGATTAGAGCGTTGTACAGAAGCAAAGGGCTGATTTTGAGACAGATTCTGCAGTAAACAAGATCAGCAGAGAGCTAATAAAATTTCAAATTAGCTGTGACTTTTCATGGCCCTACAATTGTGTTGGCTGATTTAATGGGCAGTGTCTTAGCTGGCTGAGACTGAATAATTGAGCATTTCTACAGAGTTATGGATGCTGTAACAAAAATCTGTCATGCTAACATCACTAACAGAATGCAAATAACCTTCAGCCAGAGGTGTTATTATGGGTTTAAGCAGATTCTGACAGGTGCTGCATGTCAAGTGTCAGGCTGGAACAGGCAGGCCATGGGCAGGGATGGACCTGTTTGTACACAGAGAGCATTCTGTGAACTGTGACGCACATCGGGACCCCCAGACAGACAGACACTCAGAGGGAGGTGAGCTTAAGGAGCCTGATTAGGGTAAATCTGGGAGAGTATACATGACAAACTCAAGGATTGCTCCTGCTAAAGACCATGACACTTTTTGTCACTGACTGGAGTGGGAAGAGCCTCTGTGAGAAACTGTACTAGACAAGTAAAACTAGGAAGTAAAAATAACAATAAAACCCCACTGTCTCACATGGGAGTATTTCCACAAAACAAAAGCATAAAATACACTGATTGTACATATAATTGTGTCTCTCACCTCATCCAGTTCACATCTTTCTCTTCCCTTTCTGTGCCATTCATCAGGCAACATTATCACTTTTTGTGGGGACAGTCTTGTCCTGTGATGCTTTTGGATGAATAACTGGGTAAATTTGGATGGGAAAGGTGTTAAAAGTAAATGTAAAAAGGTAAAGATAATGAAGTCTTAGTCTTACCCTTGAGCAAATCAGGTTTTACCCTTTCAGTTTGAGTCTGAACTCTGGTTTAGAGGAAGGCTCTAAAGGAATGGCTCAGTACTTTTGCACAAACAAGTTACTGTTCACGTGAATGTTTGTGCTGATAAAGGTTTACAGGAACAATGATGTTCTGCCCTGAATTGAGGACTGACACACAATTTACTTGAATTAAATTTGGGGAATAAATGGGTTTTACTCCAGTGCTTTGCAGAGAGCAATTTTACTTATTCAACAAGAGTTGCAGCTTTTGGGTTTACTGTAAAGAGTCTAAGGGAAAGAAAACACAACTGTAAGAAATGATGGCAATGTGACTGTCAACCTCCTGTGACCATGTTAGCTATCCATATTCTCTTTGCTCCTTCTATCCCACCTGCTCTGTTCTGATTTCACCTGAATAAGCTTCTCATTGGTTATATCCTGGCTAAATTAGATTGCTGGCTGCCTAGGAAAGGAATTGCCCTCACATCTTTCTCTAAGTGCTCAACACTTGTTTGCAAGTTTGAAATAACATATGTAATAGCAATCATGCATTTGAATTACAGAACTCCTTGGGCTCTTGTGCAGAGTCTCTGCAGGGCTAGTCACTACAGAAATACTCTGCAAAATGTTCATCCTAATCCAGAGCTACATTCTTGTTTAAATAAACCATCTGAACAGGAAAAGAAGGGAAGTGGAAGGAGGAAATGATAGAAAACACATGACAATCACTGCTATCTGGCGTAAACCAGAGCTATAATAATGTGTTTAAAATCTCCAAGTTCACAGCATCCCCCAGCTCATCACTGCTCTGGAGAATACAATTGATGCAGCTGGCTTCATGGGCTTCTTCCTTTCTCCAGGCAGATTTTTAACAAAGGGACTTATGCACTGCACAGCTGGCAAAGCAGCATAGAAACCAGGCAGACTAGGATTTGAGGGAATTTCATGAAGCTGAGCAAGGCATGTGAGGGCCTTTCTTAGCTTAGGAGAGACTGTGTCCTGGGGTGCATCAGCATCATCAGCTGGGCAAGGGAGGGGATTGTCCCACTCTGCTCTGCACTGGGGTTGCCTCACCTCCAGCGCTGTGTGCAGTTTTGGGTGCCACAATAAAAAAAAGACACTGAAGCCATTAGAGAGTGTCCAAAGGAGGGCTAAGGAGAATGTGAAGACTCTCGATGGGGAGCCATGTGAGATATGGCTGAGGTCACTTGGCTTGCTCAGCCTGGAGGAGACTGAGGCGAGACCTCACTGCAGTCTGAAGCTTCCTCTCGAAGGGAAGGGCAGACACCGATCTTTCCTCTGTGGTGACCAGTGAGAGGACTTGAGGAAACAGCATGAAGCTGAGTTGGGGGAGCTTTAGGTTGGATACTAGAAAAAGGTTCTTCACCCAGAGGTTGGCTGGGCACTGGAATGGGCTCCTCAGGGAAGTTGGCTACAGCACGAAGCCTGACAGAGTTGGGGCTGCCTTGTGCAGAGCGAAGAATTGGGACTCGATGATCCTTGTGAGTCCCATCCAAATCAGGATATTCCATGATCCTGTGACAGGGCAGTTGCTTAACCTGATCAATCATCATGCAATAGTGTACCTGAAACTGCTGCCTTCAGGAGCCAGAGCACCTCTCAAAAGTGATTCCTCTGAGCAAAAGGGACTCAGAGCTTAGCAATTTTTTTGTGAGAACAGTGGTTTCACACCCTCAGCAGCTGAGATATCCTTGTAACCAAGGTCTCTCACTTTCCTGGCAAGTGCTGCAAGTGTTAAGCTACTGCTGAAAAGTTCACCCTAACATATTCTGACTGAATCCAAGCCAATTTAAGCAATCATATGAGAACAGCTTAGAAAGTGGTCTCAGATAACTCAGATATTGGCATGTTTCTCAAATCCTGGTCAAGAGGCAAGTGGCCATGCACTCTATGCATGTTGAGCACAATTGGTGCAAAATGTTAGGGTTTTAAGGGGACTTTCTGCCCCAGAGGTTGCAACAGCTTGCCTCAGATGCCAAAGCAGGTCTGATAGAGCTTTCCTGAATTTCTGCTTTACACATTGGTGCTCAAACTCTGTTTAAGCACCTTTTCAGGTGCAGAAATGCTTTGTGAAATAAATGTCCAATCCGTTTTTTTTTTTCTGAAGCCAGTTCATGTCACCTTCTGTTACATCTTATGTACCAGTAGAGCCTACTTCACATAAGTTAGCTCCCTCATTTCAGCAGACAATGGTAGGTTTCCTTCAAGACAGAGACAACTTTCATAGTCTCTTTCTGAATCTACTAATCAAAGGCATTTCATTAAGGACTACTTGAATGTGCCAGGAGCTCTCCCAAAGTGTCAAGACAAGGCACCACTAGATCCCCAGTTCACAACACATCCATCCTCTCCAATGGCACAGTCAACACCTGCTCCTGGGTGCTGGAATGCCTGGGTTCACACCGCCCTGCTGCCAACAACCAGGGGCAGGTGACACAAAATCAGCAAAGAGCTGAAACCTGAAAATGTGAACTGGACATTTTATCTGAGGAGAAGTCAAGTAACAGCCACCATGAAACACAGAAGAGAAGCTGGGTGATCTCTAACAAATGATACCAGCTAGACAATCTTTCAGGTATAGCAGACTTTCTCATCTTTTTAGCAGTGCTTTGTGGTTCCTCCAAGATGACCCTGTTGTTTGACTAGATCTGTGATGGTAAGTGCTAATTTATGATGGCTGGTTTCCCAGGTGCATTCAGATCTCAACACTTCCCTCCACAAATGCAGCCAGCGCATTATTGCATAATTTTTTACAGTTTTGAGGATGCAGACAGCTCACACATCATGCCCAGGAGACAATCTTCTTATGCTTTAAAAGCCTTGTGGCATGAAGGTAAAAAGCAAAAAGAAAGTATCAGAAAGCACCCCACCACCTTGTCTGCAGCTCAAGCATTTGCAAAGACACAGGTTTGCATTCTTGGGTTCTCCTGGATTCTTTACCATTCCCTTTACAACCCTGAGACTGCCTTCAGGTGTAACCCTATGCACTGCAAAGACAAGTGCAGACTCCTGCCAGCTCTCTAACACTGTTTGGCATGTGGTGGACAGACGGAGAACACACGGGTGTTAAGAAGGCCAGTGTGCCGTGCCAAAAGTTCTCTTGCCAAAGATTTGAAATGTGCTGTTCCAAAGCATGATCTAAGTCTCCGCCTTACTACAAGCACTACCTGATCCTTGAATGGGGCAAGACACTGTGGGGCTGCCAATGGGCTATGGTACAGTTAAACAAACAGCACTGATTTGCCTCACGGAACCCACTCCTGAATTACACTGTCCCTGAAGTGGGAGTTGGTTTCTAGTGGCAGCAATAACTAAGACTCAGGGCTGCAAGAAAACGCAAAAATCCTGTGTGCAGGGACTTGGTGGCTGTGACCCGCTCACTGCTCCAGGACTGGGAGACTAAGGCAACCTTCAGTTGTTCTGGCCCAGAAAGATAGAGGGAAGGAAAGTATACAAATCACTCCACCTGCTAGCTTTTCGGAAGCATCGGGTAGAGCACAGACTGAACTTACAAAGGCAAAATGGGGCCATGGGTACACTGGAACTCTGTGCTAGGCTAAATGAGACATAAACTGAGGGGCACGAGCTTCGCTAATACAATTCTTGCAGAAAAAGAAAACTGGATGTTTTATTTTCCTCTCTCCCAAAGGAAGATCATTGACCAGATGACAGCTAAGAAAAATGAAGTTTCTACACTTTTATGTAATGGTGTGCAATATATGTTAGGACAGGCCAGCCTTATTTGACTGGGAAGGGTATCTATCTATCTATCTATCTATCTATCTATCTATCTATCTATCTATCTATCTATCTATCTATCTATGTTATCCTGCAATAATCAGTAACACAAGCCTTTGGAAGTTTTTTAATTGGGAAGAACAATTAAATTGGAGAACAGCAGACAACTGAAGAGAAACCTCTAATGAATATGAAGGTTTAGATAATATTGTGAACATTGCCATTTCAGATGTATTGTTCATATGAGAAAGACTCTTGACTTTCACAAATAAAGAAGATTCATGTCTGACAGAGTTCGGCAGCTGTTCAGGAACTGGAATTGTTCAAAGCAGGAGATGAAGAATGGGTTGGTTCCAATTCCTGGAAAACCATCACGCTTTACCCTACCTGGAAGACTTGGCTACACTGGAAAAGCCCCAAACAATAAAAAAGGCCCTCAAATGAAGCTACTGTGTTGAACTTTTAGACCAAATGTGCAATTTAGTTTAACATTTGTAGTCCTCTCATGATTTCACCTCAGTGTGACCTTGTCTTCGTGGGAAGACATTGAAAGGGAGAACTGGACAACTCTGGCTCTCAACAGTTAGATGATTTCTCCAGAACAAGGATGGACAACACACCTTTGCTGTTCAATAGCATATTCATGAGATTAGTTAAGAATATCCTCTTCCTCTCCATTTTTCCTGTACACTCTGTTCCTAACAGAGGAGTCTACCAATGCAACAGAGCCCATATTTAGCCTGTGGAATATCAGCCTCTTCTCAAGGTATTGTCAAATGCCATTAACTCCACTTTTAGGACTTGTCACAGAATATAATTTCTTTGATTTTTTAAACTTTCAAACTTTTTATTCTTCAATACATGACAGAGCACTCAGTGTGGGGTGAGACACATAGGTACTACCTGTCACACCTACTCTTAGATAGTGAGCGTTTGCAGGCATGAATTAGAGAAGTTATTTTTGGCTGAAGCGAGGCAAGAACCACTTTTCTTATTTTGTTTTAAAGAAACAGGTCCCGTTTGTTGTAATACAGGTGGCCTCTTACGTCAAATGTAAAAAATATTGGCATTTTACCCAGATTGTTACAGCTCTGTCATTGCGCTGTTCTTCCTTAACTGATACTGGATGATCACCTGCTCTCAGTTACTCACTACAGCTTCTTTCAAGTTGATGGGCTTGGTGTTTATAAGTGTAAACAAAGTGGACCTGGGTGTGAAACCTAAGTGCTAGCTTTGACAAATGACACTTTTGTGTGCAGAGGGGACTGCTCTCAGAAACAACTTTTTGCTAGTATGAACAAAGATTACATTTCACCAAGTCTCTCTCTGAGTGACTCCTGCTCAGCTTGTTATTGTTTATCTGAACAGCCTTCAGATTTAAGAGCTGAACACACCCTGTAATTTAGCACCCATCTCCCTCAGGGTATGATTAGGCTGGGAGCTGATGAAAAAGTTTCTGACTTCAGCTCCCATTATCCTGAGGAATTTCCGGCTGCAGAGATTTTGATTAGCAGACACTTGACACCACAGTGTAAGAACCAGCTTTCCAATGAGCTCAGGCAGAGTGAACCCCCCCGTATGGTAAACAGCCCCACTAACCTCTTTCTCACCACTGAGGCTATCCATTTTGACTAGGACACTTGTTTGACTTCTAAGCTTCATGAAACGACTTCTACCTTGATTGCCAACATTCATGTGCAAATTTCACATTTGGATACTTTCTGGTGAACCAAAGTAAACCACCTTTCTCCAGCCCTGAGCATGCATTATTCCAGTGTATGTGATAGAACCCCCAAAGGGAGAGAAACCATAGTGCTCATCCACACACTACATGTTTTTTTGAGAGACTTCAGGCATGCATCTCTTCAGTGCTCTTCAAAGCACAGCAGCTTCCCAAGGTATAATGTTTGTGGTAAATGGGCTCAGTTCTGCTCAACACAGATGCCTAATGTGATTTGAGCTGGCTTTGGATATCTGAGAAATCCAAAGAGAACTGTCACACATGAAATATATATGTATGTTCTACCAGACAACCAAGCTATGGTGAAGGGGAAGCTAGAAGTCAGCTGGGGTACTCTAGGATGTTTCTGACAGTGTTGCACAAAAGGCAACAAACATTCATTTGGCATATGGAAAATTATTATTAGACACAAGGAGAAAAGCATTTACTATGAGGATGGTCAAACACAAGAGCAGGTTGTCCAGAGGTGGAAGTTCCATCCTTGGAGGTATTCAAGAATTGACTGGAGACAGAGCCCTGAGCAACCTGATGCAATCAGTATTACCTTGAGCAGCAGATTGAACTGAAAACTTCTGGAGGTCCCTTCCAACCTAAATTATGCTACAATACCCTACAAACATCTTCACTTGCTGTAGAAATCAGCATAACATCTAGCAAACAGGCAGAGTATCAGACTTTCTTCACGAGTCCTTCTACCTGTATTGCGCCAAAAAACAAAGACTAAGGCTTCCAAAGCAGGAGTGCCTCATCACTGCTGAAGCTCCAACATCTCAGGGGTCGAAATTCTAGACTTGAACTCACAAATAAAAATGATCCATTAAAACATATAAAAAGGAAGTTAATAAGGTAAATGTATTCCACTATTTCACTTCCCAGCTGAGGAGAGTCCTTAGCAGTAACATAGCCAAATCAAAGGCATAGTGTATGACAGATTATCTGTAATGTATAATGCACACCATGTACACTCTTTTTTTTTTTTTTTGTATGTACCAAGAGTAAAGTCAACACTCATTTGTGGGCTTTGACACACGAATAAGCTGTCACAAGGCAATAAGTTACAACCTATCAATTGCTCTGTGCTTGCTGTGCACACCACTGCTCCACACAAGTTCACCAAATGCAAGTTAGCAGCTGATGTGCACTAACCTGTAAACCTGTCAATGCCTTTTGTCTCTCCTGTCTACATCTGCTGTCCTGCAGGCTTGCAAGGCAGCTTGTTTCAAGGTGAGGGTAACCCAGGTAACAAGGTTAATCCTTGAACCAGGAGATATGAAGATATGCTCAGAGTCTGGTCACTCTCTGTGATATCATACAGTTGTCATCTACATTGTATGTTAGGCTGGATTATTCTTTCCCTCTCTCTCTCTCTAAAAACTTCACACAGTTTTTGCTGGTTATTTTCTTCCATGGAAACTGGGACTATCCTTGGGTCTATTTACCATACTTTTACACATCTGATGTGATGAACTTTATTGCTGCTCTGTGTCAGCTGTAAATAGGAAAGATGAGTACAGTGATATTCAGTTCCATATGAGGTAAAAAGTCATCTTTGTTTTATAGTGTGTACTCTTTCTATGGTTCTCCAATTTTTCCATCTTTTATAAAGGGATAATTTGGTCCATTTGCCATGCCAGATGTGCAGAAGTATTTTAAATATTCAATCAGAATCCCAGTTGCTGTGAAGCAGATAATCACAGTCTTGGCTTGGCTATTATTTTTTTTAACTGTACTGTTCTTGTGAATATGATAAAATAGAGGCTTGCAAAATGCAGTCTCCACTTCACAGTCTGGGTCCTGGCCCAGACTTGTGGTTTACAAAGCCTTTTGCTAAGTGATAACAAAACAAATTATGCAGTCTCCCTTATGCCTTAAATTTAATATCTCATCTCCTGCTCTCTAATTCAAACCTTCACACTGCACCGTGGTTTCCTTTGTAATGAGATAACTCTGAATATTAAGTTTGCATTACACAGAGCTATTATTCACATGCCTGACATCATTACATATGGAACAGTAATCAATAAAACATGGTTTGAGAGGGATTGGATGGCTTCTGGGCATGGGGATCAGTCACACAAGCCCCTAAGTTTCTGCAAAATATCCATCCCAAGTCAGTAGTGACCGACTGGAGAGCCTTGATGAAAGCCTCAAGCAGCGAGGGCAAAGTTTCAACAGTCAGGGATGTTCACTGTCTGAGGTGGTCCCACTGTGTCACTGCTCAGCCACTCAGCTGGGGTGGAGGGACTGGACAGGTGCACAGACTCTGCATGCTCTCTGCTATATGGACTTGATTTGAAGATAAACAAATGTCCCTCTTCAGCTCTGGCATCCCAGACCCAAACCCATTTAATTTGAATTCCAATCCACTCTGGCTGAGTCAGCCTGGCAGATTTCACTGCCTGTTTTCTACCAGCTGTCAAAAAACAATCTGCCCTGCAGAAACAAGCCCAGATGACTGCTCACTGTGAGAGGTTTATAGGCTCTGTGAAGCCTGACATATCACATGTGCTCATGTCCTACCTCCATCGTTGTCTTTCCCATCGCCGCATGCCGTCTCCATGGAAGTGTCACAGCCTGCTCCTCTCCAGCCCAGCTGGCAGACGCAGTGCCAGCCGTTCATGTCCAGAGTGCATCTGCCATTGCCGTTGCACAAGCCAGGGCATCCCTCTGCAAGGCAAACAGCCACACATTCAAAAGCACTCGAAACACAAAGCAACGCAGCCTGGAAAAGGCCTCATTAAACAGCTTTTCCCCTTTGCCTTCAGTTTATTTCTCCACTCCCACTTGGTGTCTTCCCACTTGGAATGAACCCACTTTGGTGTCAGGATGGTGGTGACCACTCAAGGGGCAGCTGCTTCTGGCTCTCCCAGGAGGTCCTCACAGTACAACCGCACTCACTGCACTGAGGGAATGGTGAGTTTCAGGGAGGCACTGAGATATTCCTGCTTCATTGGTTAAAAAAGCAAGGCTGCACATTGCCCTCTGAGCCTCTCAAAACATTTGCTATGTAAGACCAGTATTTCGGGTTACCTAAATTGCATTCAGAGTTAAAGTTCCCAACACCCAGCGGGATAAAGCAGCTGGCTTTCAGTAATACTGAGATCTCAGACTGGTAAGCATTCAAAACCAGCTGGAATAGGAAAGGCAGAAAATACTTGGAAGACCTTCAGTTTCTTTACTGTAGTAATTTTGGGTGGGATTCATCTCATCTGGTCCAAATTAATCGATAAAAGAGATACCTTCAACTCTCTGTAATCATCAGAAGTCTCCTCACGTGGGTTTGATGCTCATGGTGATGAGCTGAAGCATGCTCTGGAAACACCCATTTCTCCCCAGTGACTAGAGAGAGCCCAGCACAGAGGCAGGCATTTTATAGGTGATAAAATTTAGTTAGGGAGGATGAACACCAGCTTCCCAGTCTGCTCACTAGGGTTTGATTTTCTCATCTGATGACCTCCTGCTGAGATTTTTGTACTTCCCCCCCCACCCCACCCCCTCAAGAAAACAGCAAAGTAATTTCCACAGTAAGCAGTGGTGTGAGGGAGGCTGCTTAGCTTATACCCTTCTGGGGGCTTTTTACCTGCAGAGCTCAAAAATCTTTACCAAGAAGCTGTCAGAAATATAAGAGACATTTAACAGCTTAGGAAACTGAAGTACAAGAGACTGAAGTGACTGTGAAGGTCATTCAGCAAGACTGATTATACCAGGGACACAATTCAGTCTTCCTGAGCCCTGTTTTAATGCTTTCTCTATTTATAAGTGTGCTGTGCAATCCTGCCACATAGTCTGAGTTTTTTTCAGGCCCTCAGCTTTGAAAGACAGGTTTGTGAACCTGTGTGAGTGACACAGACCTATCCTGTCCTAAAGGACAGTGAAGAGGTGTGTCTCGACACCTGCTTGACCACATGATGTGTGAGGGTCTCCCCAAGGCAGTGCTGGGACCCCATCTAAAGCACCCCATGTCATAGTGTGTCCTGCACTGGGGAAATGAGGCTTAGAAATGCATTTAAAACCAAAAACTGTTTCACAGGAAACCTTTTCAGTTCCCAGAACTTTTCCCCGTGAAGAGAAAAAAATTTTTTTTCTAGGACTGTTTGTTTAACAAGTGACTGGTTTACAGGGACCAAAAGGAAAAAGGAACAAAGGTGGTAAGGAAAAGTCCTTTAAAAGGATCTCTAGTACATTTTTCATTTACAAACATATTTGTTTCATTTCAGTCTTTTAAAATTTGTATGCTGGGATGAGGGTGTATGTGCGAGCACGCTGTTGTGTGTGTATTTGGTATTTACAAATTGTATTATATTTATATAGTAGCGAAGAGCTATTTATAGGCAAGGCTGCTTGAAATTCTCCATTTTAATATCCTGCCATCAGTTACAACAGTGCCAAAATTTTAGCCATTTTATCTGATTTTTTCCATGCTAGAGCTAATTTATGTGTTTGCTCCCTTTACTTACTTTCAGTACAAGCTGAAAGCATGCAGCTATTTCGAGAATGAAAGACTAAGAAGTGTATTAAATAACCTCCTAAAATTACTTGGCTAGGTAGGTAATCCCATTTTGGAGTAGATAAATCCAGTTTGGATGGGATCATCCTGACAGTAAAGACAGAACTTTTTACCAATCTCTATAAATCATAGCATCATAAAATCATAGAATGGTTGGAATGGACCTTAATGGTCATCCAGTTCCCATCTCCCTGCCATGGGCAGAGAAACCTTCCTTTAGACTTTGAGCTTCTTGCTCAAAGCCCTATCCAACCTGGCCTTGAACACTTTCAGGGATGGGACATCCACAGCTTCTCTGGGCAACATGTGCCATTGCTTAAACTTGTCTAGATGAAGAACCTCTGAAGAAATCTTGCTTTATGTGTGTACTGTATGGCTCCATTACAGCTTGGCTGGTGCATCACCACTAAGCGCACCTCTTGTTTTTACTCCTTGGACTCTTTATAATCCTTGCTAAAAAGGTCTCTTCTATCTTACCGTTGCAGAGACTGGGTAAGAAACTCCTTGTAAAGGTGCTGTCGAGTTGACCTTGACAGGAGTGCAGTGAGAACCAGAAAGACTTAAATGATGAGAAGTTGAGGACACCATTATCTTCAAATACCTTATGTGAGGAGTGTCCAGCAAGTGTAAAGAAAAACTAATGTAACTGTAAAAACCAGAAGCTCATACGGAACTGCATGTGCTCTACTCCTTCAGGCTTAGGAAAAAGAGAAATTGCAGTGGCAAAAAATGGATTATATAGTTTGGATGAGGCACCTTCAGCATCTGAGGAAATGATAAGAGCTTGATTTGTCTCTCCTAGCACAAGAGGGGTTGAAAAGACTATGATTTTTTCACACAAGTTCACGAAACAGATAAACATTGAGAAGGGAAAACTTCTTAAAAGCTATTTAAGGTAAAGAGAATAATGCTGACACAAGAACAAATGGACACAAACCAAGTATGAATAAATTCTGGCTGGAAATTAGAAAGAAAAAAAAATAATTTGCCAGGATCAAAGGAATGAAGTTCTGGAGCAGCCTCCCTGTGGGAGTATTACGGAGAAGATTCCTCAGTTATCCATACAGCTTGGTAAATTTATATAAAGTTTTACACAATGTGGTTGCCCTTGCCAGCAGACGACTGGACTCTAACTGAAGAGACCCCTTTCAACCCTATGTCTTTGAATTTTGTGTGCAATTCATTGTCTGTATGAAATGTGCTTGAGAGTATTTGAATGGACTTTCAGTTTTTTCTCTGAATCTTCTTGATCTGGACCCAGGGAAGTAAGCCAAGCACTTCAGAAAGCAGAAAAGCAGAGGAAAAGCATCAGCCAGGAGATGAGAGTTAGAAGAGACCAAGTATCTCATGAGATTATGCCTTCCCAAAATATCTATTCCTCTTTTTGAGTACTAAGGGAATCCAGGGTGACCAGATGAGAGATAAGCATTTGTAGATACCTAAAGTAGGGTAACTCCCACCTGTAATTTCATACTCCACTGTCTTGGCATCTTTTAAGTCTAAAAAGTAAGTTTGCCCCTTCCCACTAAGAAGAAAGTAATCTCTTTTTCCTAGTAGATAAAACTCTTCCAAGGAACCAGAAAGAACTGTTTCCTAATGACATAAATGGTTCTTCACAGGTACAGGAATGTAAAAGTTTTCAGATGTTTACCATCGCATTACAAGGTTCATCACAGTTTCAGCAGTATGCAGATTAAACCGAACCTCTTCAGTGTCATGGTTTGGTAGGAGAGCAGATATTTTTCAGATGTGATGACAAAGTAAACCATTAATACAAAAAAAAATGAAACAGCAGTTGTCAGAGGACTCAGACCTTCAGAAAGTTAGAAGACAACAGAGACGCGTAAGCCAATAGACCCAGAAGAATGGACCTATAAGTACTACCATTTCTGAACTGATTCACTGCACAGAGACTTGACCATCACTTACACCACAGAGATAGGATGGTACAATATTCCTCATTCCACAAACAGTGCGCTTCAAAGCTCTTGATGAAAAGATGATACAAAATAAACTTTATCCTCTCCTTTCCCCCATGCTGGAAAGCAAAGAGATCATCTTGTTTCCAAAGTGCTTCTGAATGTCAACACAGCAGGATGGCTTAATCCTCAGAGATTTACACCACCCTAATCTTGCAGCTCTGATTTCTCATAGCTAGAAGTCACTAATGATCCATTATTCCTGTTTGTGGTGTTAACTGTACTTGGGTGACTAAGAGAATTAAATACATGAATAGGGCTTTTTTGGAAAAGAGGGAGGAAACCCTTTATGTGTGTTTCAAACTTAAGCACATGAAAGTGCTGCTGAAAGATTCTGCAGGGCATTCACAAAGATGTCAGGTCTGCCACGGAAGTGAGAAAACATACCGGGGATGCAATATAAAAAGCAGGCTAATTTTGAAACAGACAACCAAAGAGTATCAGAGTCAAAGGAGACTGTTAGCAGAAGTTATCCTGCAATTTTAAAGATTGCTGATAAAATAATCTGTTCTTAAAGATCTGTACAGTTAAAGCTTTCTCTAATTAGTCTAATTATTAGCAACATTTACTGGTATTTTTCTTCAAGGCAAACCTCACTGCCACTTGAAATTGGACTTCGAAGAAAAGGCTATTTATTATCTTTCCTTCACCATCAGTAGGAAAGCACCAATGGATGTTGTCAGCAAGTCCCACAGACCGCAGCTGAGCTCAGGGTCAAGCAAGACATGGCTGAACGCAGCATGTGAAGATGCAAATACCTGAAGCTTGAGAGAACAAGAGACACTAAGAGACCTGCATAAGCTTCTCTAGGACTAAAGGCAAGGAGAAAAACAACAGCTGATCCCTGCAAATTACGGAAGCTTGGTAGAGTGTCCCAAAACCAACTCAACTCTGAAACTACCACCATGATATTCTATGATGATGGGAATCCAGAAATCCTTAATTGGATACATCCTGTAATAGGAAGGTTAAGAAGTTACTTATCAGAGCTTCTACACCTGTAACTAAAATGAGGGAACTGGCTTTGGTCAGACCTTGGGTTCTCACTTGCTCTCATGCTTCAGGAGCAGCCCAAAGAAGATGCCTTGCAGCCACTCCTAAATTCAAATGTTGTCAGCAACTTTAAATTTCAAACTAGCTGTTTATATATGCATCACTACAGTGTTAATGTGGTTAATAATAATTTTTGAAGAGTAAGAATTGATATTCACCAATAGAAATTAATTACGTTGATGTACCATCAGATCCAATGATATTCTGGATGGAGAAGCTCTCTCTAAAATCAGCACCTCTTTTAATTATTATTAAAATAATAGGCACCTCTTCTCATTTTAAGCATTACCAGTGTCAATTAGGCCTTAGTTTAGACGACTCTACTCTGAGTCTAGTTAGAGCTTCTTGGTTTAATTATGCTGATGTTTGCTATTGAAACTTGCCCTCCAATTTAGAAACAATTCTACATCTCCTCTGACTTATTGGTTTATTGTAAAGCTGTAGGGAAGATTCAGCAGTAAATCAGGCTCACCCTTGACAACAGAGGATTACTGGGAAGGGATTTCAACCAGAAAGATGTTAATAATTAAGAAAGCCAAAAGGGCATGAGTAATTTAGTTTTGAAAAATGCACACCATGAAGTTAGCCAAGTAAAAAAACATGTACTTTTAATGTTTCAGCTATTGCTAATCTTTCCAAAAGAGGCCATGCATAGCAAGAGACAATCTTTTATTCTTAGTATGTTGCTTAACCTGTTACCCACTGAAATACTCACTAAATATAATATGTCTTTATTATTGGGTGTAAAGGTGAGTCAAAAAGCTACCTAGCGGAAAAATGACAGCTACAGAAGACAGTTAAAAAAACTGGGCCACTGAATGGGCAAATCAGTACTGAAGGTTCCTTGAAAGGCTCTGCAGGTTGATTTTTCATCTTTTCTATGCCCTTAATGCTTATTTGCTACTTTTTGATGTAACTTTCTCCAATACATGTTGAGATGAAAAGGAGGAGTCCTGGGGTTTTGAAATGCAAAACACTGAGATGTGCAACATTAACAGTAGGTTCTGATTGCCTGCCCTAGTGATGGCCCATATCTTCCCCTGAGGATGCCACCATGATTATTTCATAAGGGCACAATAAATGACCCTCTTTCCCTGATCTAAGAAAGAGAATGTACTCTTTCCTCCTAATTTAAAAAAAGTCAAGCATGGGGTTTTTTTGGTGCTAAGCAATGAGAGAAAACCAACTACCACTGAACAATCCACTGATCTATAAAGTGGGTTCCAAGGACAGCTACCAATTGCTGCATTACACTGAAGATGGAAGTCTTGAAACCGTAGATATTTCCTCATCATTAATATCTGTCTGTTCAAAGATTTTCTCTATTTGTAGTTGGACCTGAATCTGCCATTAATCCTCAATGGAAAAAGGAAAGAAAACCATTAAATTGTAAATTTAGCCAGAGAAGTGAAGTCAGTAGGGCAACCATATTTCTTGCCACACCACACAAGCCCTGCATAGCAAAAACTTCATTTTAACTGTTCACAGGGTCAATATTTCAGCATATCTGCTCTTCATCATCAGCCTCTCACAGCTGTTATTTTTGATTGCTCAAAACCTGAAAGGAAGAATAATACTACATAAAAAAATTGATTTGTTCAACCTGATTTTTTTTGTTTAACCAGCAAACATATGATGCTTGCATGGTGTCAACACTGTGTTGCTGTTAGTGTCGAATCAGCCATGTAGAAAGATATTTAAGTCCAATTCAATCATATTTATTGTCAGATTGTTGTATTTAACCATATGCATGCTATTTCAATAATTTTCAAAAGCTAGGTGCCTTGTGGAACTGTCTGTTTCTATTAAAAAGTCCTGAAGTAATTTAGTTCATTTTTCTGATTAATAAATAACTGATTTTTTTAGAAAGCAGATGATCTCTGTTCTGTAACCATTCAATTTCTTTTGTTCTTGTTTGAAGAAAGACCTGGGTCCTAGACTTGCTTTACACTTATAAACAGGAGCATAAGGCTGGATTTTGCTGTAGTGTACATTAATGCAGCATCACTAATTTCTACAGAGTTTGCAGATTTATGCAATCAGAAGTTTTGGGGGTCATAACATTTTTGTGTTAGGAAAAAAAATAAAATATCATTAGTTAAAGTTCCCATGCAAGACTTGGCAGTTGTGGATCAAAAACATGAGGACTCCACACAGAAAAGTGCACTCACCTGTGTTACAAAATAGACCATAGACATTTAATAAAAACATATCACTGTACAGGGCTTTTGCTGTGTTCACAGACACTTGTCTTCTCCTGATTTGCCTTACCTGAGTGGGAAGGGTGAGGATGAGAGATGATTTGGAGGAGAGGGCAGGGACAAGGGAATGGATAGGAACACTGATACGATGTTAACACAGGGTCACAGCACTTACAGAGGTATTTCCTACCTAAACGACTGGAAAGTTCACCCTTCCAGACATTAGGGACCACTTTGGTGACAATGAGGAATAGATGCAACCTCAACATAGCATGTTCACGATGCATTTTTTAAAAAGAAACACAAAGACAATAGGAAAAATAGGAAGGAAGAGCATACCTTTCACTACCTTATCCAGATAGTGAGCTTGGGAGATAAAAGACAGGACATTTAAGGTAGGATTGAATAAGTGCATTGCGGCTTACTACGAGACTGTGCAGGTGCTAGAAAGGCAAAGGAGAGTTCACTGCGATATGAAAAGAAAAACCTTGATTATGAGGAGAGAAAAAAGGAAGAAGGGTGGAGCACAGTGCTCCTCAGTCAAATGGCTCGAGAAGGCTGTGTTAAGGCATCCAGTCATCTTTGCTCATTAAGATAAGAAAGAAAACCAGGAAAGTTCTATATATATATCTGTGCGTTTATATATATATAGGTATATATGTAGATGGACATATATATATATCAGGATATTGCAATGCTCTGCTCATTTGCAAATTTCCCTCCACTTTACTGACTGCTTTGCATTTCATCAGGAAAAGCAGAGTCATTTAAAAGTCCTCCACCTTACCCGATCGTCTTACAGTTTTTCCACACAAAGAGGCATAGTTCTGTGACCTTATCAGACTGGGAGAGGCTTTTCCCTGGATCTTTCTAATGGTAATACACTGTATTTATACAGCATTTTCTAGCCCCAGATCAAATTACTTTACAAATATGAAATTAACCTCATGGCAGCTCTACCAGTTAGGCAAGTATTAATACTTTCATTTCAAGAAGGCCAAAGAAAAAGCAAAAAAGAAAGTTATAGATGTCATGGGAGCAATCATGTACCCAGCTCCCATGGCACACTAATTTGGAAAACCACCTTCTTATTGATTTTCTGGTGTCAAGCAGAAAGTTGGTGGCAAAGACATGTCCTGCTTTGGAGAGCCCTGGTGCATGCCAGCAGGCGGCACTCTCTGTCCTAACACCAGCTGGTCTTTATTAATAAAAAAGAGGTTCTGAGTATTGCATTTCTCTCTTTCAATACCTACTTAAACATTATTTCCCTTGTTCTCTTGCCTGCCCCCTGCAATCTCTGTCTCAGTTGTGTCCTGGCACTTTTTGAAGAAGTTTTTGTTTCAGGTTTGTTCAGGCAGACTGTCCACCTGGGAAGTCACGGCCCTTGCAGGAATGCCTTTTCCATCCTGTGAATGTAATGGATCTGTCTAGGAACTATTGTGAGTAAGTGGAGAGGGCTGGGAGAGCTCACCTGGTGTGGGGCAGCTATGAGGCTTGGCGAGGAGGTGAATTAATCACGCTGAGATGTGGTGGCAGTGATGCAGGAAGCACAGCACCACCACCTGCCTGGATGGTGGCTGAAGCCTAGGAATGTCTCTCTTGGATTTTGACATCCACAGCAGCCCAACCTGTTAAGCCAGGCAGTTACCGTGCAGCTGATGGCAGCAGAGGCAGCTGCCAACGCCAACCATGTGTCAGCTATGTATCAATGTTTTCTTGTAATTGAAAAATAATGGGGCTTACTATCGGAGTATCCCATGGTAGCAGGAATCTTTCTTTTCTAAACCCATAAAGGCTACATTTCTGGCATTAAAGTAACATCTTATTCGCTACAGACATTCCATTGGAAACTCTGTGGGCATGTGGCACATGCTGAGAAATTATGGAGGCATTTACAAGAAAAGCTACTGTTCTAAGGTGTCCTCTGCACCTGAAGGCACCACCACACTCAGCCTCACGTCACCACCCTACTCCCGGAAGCCACTTTAGAGCTGCTATGGGAGGAGCTCATGTGACCATTTTCCAGTGCAAAAGTCCCCCCGTTTCACCAGCCTGAGCTAACTTGTTTTGCTTTGTCTGAAACACAATGGGAATGATAACATGAGTACTTCTCTCAGCTCTCAGAGAGGGAGGGAAGGAAGAGAGAAGTGAGAGATGCTGCAAGCAGGTCATTGAGAAGGCCTTGTTTCCCACCACACTCTCCTTCAGTTTCCAAATATTCTTTTTCCCTTTATCTTTCCCATGAGGTTAAGTGGACAGAACCTCACTGACATCACTGGAGTTAAACTGAGATCACACAAATATAAAGGAGAGGAGAAAGTAAACATCCATTGCTGAACCAGGGATGGCATAAGAAGTTTATGCTACAGGGTCAGGGAAAACACTGTCTTTGAAGTTCATCTGTGCTTAATATTTACTGTCAAATATGCTACCAAACTACTTAAGGCCAGATTACCTTCAGATTGATTCAAGATCAACTCAGAACAAAGCAGCAAGTGCGTATTTTCCACTGACTGCTATAACCATGGTCCTCTCTTGCCCCAGAGGTACCCATCTCAACCAGGCAGGGCGAGTGCCAGAGGGTCAAACATAGCTCAGCTTCCGCTGTGGACACACTTGAGCACTGACTATTGGGCAGAGGGTAGAATCACAGAATCATTAAGGTTGGAAAAGACCTCTAAGATCATCGAGTGCAACCACTAACACAGTACTTCCAGATCCACCACTAAACCAAATCCCTAAGCACAACATCTACAAGATAGCAACAACCTTCCCCAGACACCAGTAGACTTATTTTTGTCTTGGGCCATGCATGGATTGAGCTGCTTTATGGATTCAAATGGCACAAGTGATGTGTTAGAAAGCTGGAGAAAAGAGCCCAGGATACACCTGTAATGTGCCTTGTCTGGATTCCAGCTGCTCAAGCAGAAACGGAGAGGCACTGATTACAACCGCAGCTATTCAGAACATGTGTGATTACTTACACAAGAAGACTGATGAAAGGCAAACTTAAAGGGGCAGATTTCTCAAAAATCAGAGTTTTGCTATGTAAAACAAACCCCAGGCTGATGGTGCCGTAAGCAGAAGCCTGTGCAGGACAGGCTGTCTGCCTGCCTGTCTGGGCACTGTTATTGCATATATCACCCGTGCGTGCCAGGACCAGATTGCCTAAAGCAGTTAAACATGGAGCTTTTGCGGAGATCAACGGGAATTAGGCACTGAGGTGCTTTGAAATCCTGCTAGGTAGGCTGTAGAGTGTTTGGAGAGCTAACTGCTGGTCCCTCAGCACTCTAGAGACTCTGGAGTATTCAGCTGCAGCAACTCAACTTCCAGAGATGGCTTTGGTCTTGTGTCCAGCCTGTTTAAGGATAGTGAATATCCCAACCCCTCAGTACACCGGAAAGCCCTCTCTGCCATTATTTTTCTAAATAACCCTGTGTGAATCACAGAATTAAGGGCTGTTGATAGTAAAATATCCTACACAGAACTTCACATATCAGAGACCACCTCGGTGCAATGCCCATGTAGGCAGAGCAAAGTCTCCCTTTGCATCTCTGGGTTGGGATGCACAGCACTTTGGGCACTATTCAGGCCATATCGTCAACTCTAACAAATTTGGGGCCAGGCTGTTACTGCCCTGGCAAATTTCTGGCATTCCAAAGGGGGCTTAAAAGAAGGCTGGAGAGGGACTTTTCACAAGCACTTGTAATCAGAGGAAAAGGGAGAATTACCTTAAGCTGAAGGAGAACAAGTTCAGATTGGGTATTAGGAAGAAATTTTTTACTATAAGGGTGGTGAGATGCTGCCACAGACAGCCAAGAGAAACTGTGGATGCCCCATCTCTGGAAGTGTTCAAGGCAACATTGGATGGGGCTTGGAGCAACCTGGTCTAGTGAAAGGTTCCCTATCCCCGTCAGCAGGGTTGGAACTGGATGATCTTTGAGGTCCAAACAACTCTGTGATTCTATGATTCTTTATTAAACCCAGGAAATTTTCTGTGCTGCTTCCTGTCAGGCAAACACTTCGAGCAGCCTACTACAGAGCTGAGCTGTAATTTGGCCTTTCAGAGCCCACAGTAAGAGGCTTTATTTCAGCTTTAAACTCAATGCTCCTAAAACCCACCATGCTCCCTGGATGTAGTTTGGGCCAGAATAGAAGAAACTTGAATTCTTGCAATGTTTCTAACTAGGGATGAATTTGGAACATGCTGGACAACTCATCACAGGAGTCTAGAATTTATGTTGTTGTCATGGTATGTTTTGTTCTTTCAGAAATCAACTGAACCCTTCTGCTGGGCTCCAGGATTCCTGCAGTTAGATAATCAACTTTCTGCTCTACTCTCCTTCATCAAGTTTGCTGAATTGGGATGATGAATGCAAGCTTCTGCATCAATTTTCTAGTTGGGAATTAACTGGGGTTACTCTAATGAAATCTCTGAATGTGAGCAATCAAGATAGTACATTCACTGACACATCTCTTTGTAGGAGCAAACAAAATTAATCCACTGGGATCAGAGTTCCTTGAGCACCATAAGAAAGAGTCTCCTATGACCTACAAAACAAAAGAATGTCTTACTCTCACACATGCTCAACAGGAAATGGAAGAAGTGTCCCTTACTTGTATCATCCATTTCTACCTTGTTACCTGAACACATGGAATTCTGGTAAAGCATCACTTCAGCAATGGGGTTTTATGCTTGTCAGTGCTAAAGCAAACCGGGCCATGACAGAGACATACACGGAATTACTATCCACAGAACAATTTGCCATGCAGGGAAATTACACAAAGGACAAGGGGAATGCTTTCCACATACTTACTGTAATTCCAAGTCAATGTCCTTTCATTTGTGCCAACATAACTAGCTTATTACTCCTGCTAAAGCTATTCAGTTTTCTTGGATATTTACAACTTTGCCAAATCTCCTTTACATTCTACACATTTATCGATGAAATATTCTGTAGGAAATAGTGTTTATGGCTTCAGAGGCAGGAGACTATGTACAAATTTGTTGCTAAATCACCATGCAAGAAGATGAGGAGGGGGGAAAGTGAAAAGAAACAGAATTGCTGCAGCACTCTAAGTATTTATAGAATGATTCCTAAACCAAGGCAGTGCTGCAACAGGAAGGTAGTAGCACACAAAACGAGAGTGTGCACCAGTAAAATCTCAATGTTGACTGCATTGCAGTGCTGGCCTTCCCCATGATAGCATTTATACATAGAGTGAGGAATACTACAAATAAATTTAATTACCATGAAAGATCAAAGCTTGTTGTTCGAAAACAGCCTGGGCGTATCAGCTGTGTGGAGAATTATCATACACTGTACTAATGGCATTTTGGTTTTACAGCAGAACTAATAAAATGGCACTAAGGGTATGAAATCAGGCTTTTTTTCTTTCCTGCATAAATAAGTTCCATATAAAACTGTCCCCTGGATTTGGGGCCTTTTGCTGAACTTTTTATTTTTTAAACCCTTTCGTGAATCTGTGTTGCTTTCCAAATCAAATTGCTTGAATAAAAGCCTATAAAATAATATTATAGAAACAGAGATTTTCAATTAACACAGAACTGCTCTCTTTTCATTTTAAAGTAATTTCAGAAAGGTGGTTTTTTCAATCCCTTTCTCAGGAAAAGAAATGAAAGCTGCTAGAGACATCAACAAGAAAGCAGAATGTAATGTCTAATGAGACAGAAGAAGTTTTAAAAGCTAGATATTTTTCATTGGAGGGATGCATGTGGAGACCATAATGTGGTAGGGCGACATTAGCATAAATAAATGATAAGTAGAATTGAGCCACAGATATGGTTTGTACCGTTATCCTAATGCTGAAATTAAAATATTGAGATCAGGCTTCATTTCCTGTCTTTGCATGTGCAAATGCACCTGGTGTTCAAGCAAAGGAAGTCATGTCTCACATAACTAAGCTGCTAATCCACACAATAACTATGCTGATACTTGCCCAGGTATTGCTAGTGGTTCGTCTTGATGCAGTGTGATTTTCAGTTACCATGACATAACAAATGCAGCACAGAATTTTCTTGTCTTTAAAAGAAGCTGATTAAAATAAAATGACTGGAGGAGAATTTTCACTCTGGAACAATTCTTCTAAAGTCAACTGATTTTTTTCAGGTCCACACAGGCATTATTGAGAACAGAACTGGATTCACTAATTTAGATTTTTTTTCATATACAATAAAAGGTATCTGGGGAGTTTAAGTTTACTGATTTTATAGCATGACTACAGAAGGGGAATTGAAGAGGCTGAATGCATGACAGTCAGAAAAAAGGAAGGTAAAATGCATTAAGTAGTTAAGTGAGATGAAGGAGAAAGGTGAAGCCAAGGCAGTTCATTAATGATCCTGTAAACTGCTTAATGTGAGAACTGAACCTCTTTGCATGTTTTAGGCATATTGTTGGCTTCTTATTAATAATAACAATAATAAGAGACATGACAGAGAGAGCTCATGAGCAGTGCCAGGTGCACGAGGAATAGAGAACCAAAGTGAGAGGGAAGTGAAATGATTAGAAAGGCAGCAGAACAGACAAGGGACATGCAAGACAGAGTTAAATACCAGCCAGAAATTATCTGACTGCCGTTTCCTATTTTATACTGGCAAGCAAAGTGACAGTGCAAATAATGCAGCAAATAAAAGGAAAGAAAACTTAAAACCAGATGCACGTTTCTAAAAACATGCATGTTTCTGTCACCATAGTACAGAAGTGTCTTGGAGGCGCAGAAAGACCTCTCAGGAGAGGTAAAGTGGGATGTTTTTAAAAAAAGCTTCTAGCTGACATTTAAAGGCTTTTCAAACACCACATAGGTGTACTTCATGTCTGATAATAAAAAATATATACAGCAGTGTCACCAACAAATGAAAGGACATTTTGTCTTGTTCCCACATGAAAATGTATGATGTCAGAATTTGAAATCCAAGAACAAAGGTGCTCATGCTACACTAAGTCACGCATATTCAATTAAGCATGCACCTTTTCTCCTCCCTGATCATCAATTATTCTTTGAAAAGGAGTCAGATTTTCTTTCTCCCTACCAATAGTGCAGTGCTCTCCATTCCAGCCCGGGCTGCATTCACACTTGCCATCGCGGCACGTCCCGTGCTCAGTGCAGCGTGGGTGACACGCTCGCTGATCACAGGCTGTGCCCATCCAGCCCTCCTCACAGCGGCAGGTGCCTCCGACACAAATGCCATGTCCTCCGCAGTCCGCTGCACAAATCTCTGTGGGAGAGGAGACAAGAGAGAGAAGGGGATATGGGTGGAGAGAAGGGAGAGGGGGAAAATCCAGAGCGTTATTGTTAAGAAAAGCAGACACACTTCACTACCTCGCTTTACGGGGCAATGAAAGGAATTCCTAGAGCTCATAACACTAATCCTTCCTGACAATAAGAATCTAATAAGTATATTACAAAAAAGAAATGGACATGGATTGCAAGAGTCTGCGGTGATTGATCCTCCTATTTGCTTTCCAATTCTCTTGCACTCCTCAAGCTTTTGTGATGCTCAGATCCAAAGGGGAAGGCTCTTCCAATAAGCAGAACAAAAGTCACATTTAATTAAAATCTGGTTAAGTGTGGAAACAATGTGCTGACAAACTACTGATGCTAAAGTTAAGTGCTGACAAAGCCTGTTTATGACTTCTTACACCACGCTTCTGGGGTGGGATTCATTAAAATCCTCCTTCTCTCTTTAAAATTACAATAGGATATTTCTATTTCTACCGAATCTGAACATCTGCTATGTCCCTATTCTCCTACCACCCCATTAAAAATCCCCTCTCAGGCATTCAGAGGTACAACCATACCTTTTGTGAGCCACATGCACTGGAGCTGATAGGATGGTGCTTGTTCCCAAGTCTTTGGTATCAGAGTTAATGGAAGCGCAGTCACAGCTGGGTATTTTGGTACTTATCTCCAAAAAGAGAAGAGCTAAAGGACCTTGCTTTTTCAGGGATGCTGGCCTTCCCACCCTCCCTGAGTCCCAGTAGGCCTGAGGACACAGACAGGCATAATATTTTTGCCTAGCACTAGTCTTTTGTCTAATACCTGGCGTAGCCCTGGCATGAATTTGGGAGACATATTTTTATCTACACTGTATTTGTCTGGAAAAACATAGACTTGGTGGAGAAGAGATATGCATGAGTCAGGTATTACAATGCCTTTTACTACCATTATTATACAGGATTGATTTAAAGGAAAAAAATATGCCCAAATACTGATGCAGTGTCGCACTGCCGATGAAAAGAATCTATTTCTTCTCCTCCAGACTCATTACTTGGCTGCTACTTTCCATCTCTCATAAACCCTGACTACACCCTCCCCTCCTCAACTGAGAGAGGCAATTCACAGTATTTCAGCTTATGAGGTCTTCTCTCTGACTTCTGCCTCGTGCTTCTAAATTCCCAAATGTTTTGGCCTCAAGCCTTCTGCTTCACTGAGCCATTTTATACATTTTACAGGGTAAGGACACAGTTCCTTTTGGGGACATGGACATGCGAACACAAGAAATGCTGAGCAGTGCTGGGCTGGAAGCCCAGAGAGGGGTACCAGGGTACTCTGCAGTGCACATTTTTTTTCTGTGTCACTGGCTGCATATAAAATATTCAAAATGACTCAGCCTGCATTAACACCACACCTGACTGAAATTCAGCCATACCCAAGATGCTTTTAGTCTTCTGCTAATTAATACCCCATTTACAGGACACTTGGGCTGTTCAGGGACTTTTGATATTCTCCCGATTCAGGGCTGGAACATCCACTTCAACCCCAAGAGGAAAGTTGTACACCACAGAAGAGAGCTGCGAGGTCTTCAGCCCCTTATGATGAAATGGACTCTGGTCTCCAGAGATCAGAGTTCTTCAGACAATGGTAATTATGATAGTAACGATAGTAATGCCTTACATGTCTAGGAAACACCTAATTTTTCAAATGTGACATGAGAACAGTATCTAGCTCCTGCTTCCCTAAAAGCTCAGGGTGGTGGAATGGTTTCCAGTAAAACTCCTTTTACCACAGCATTGTGGATGTCTCCAAACCCCCTCTAACATTTAGTCCAATATGCTTAAATCTCCTAGTGAAAGAACTTTGGAGTTCAAATGGGCTTAAGACACTCAGGAACTTGTCTGTATCATTAGAGTCAAACCTGCAAAAGTTCCTGGGTATCTTGGGTACTTAAACAGAGCATGTGCACATACCACTTGCTGCTGAGATGTAGCAGAATCTAATGTAAGATTTATTGGAAGTAAACAGAAATTACACTATCAAACAATAAAGGCATGGCTGAGGAAGGGCTTGAGTTGCTGTCAGAAGATTTTACTTTGCATCTGGCATCAAGACACAGATTTTCACAGCTCCTAGATGCGAGGAGGTAATACCATACTACAGTACCCGATAAGAACATAAGGGATGGGCAATTATGGACTTGCTGAAGGGCTGGAGCGCAGACATGTGTTTTTTCTTTTTCTCCCCAACTGCCAGACAGCACCGCCATGGAGTGTGGGCCGGTCAGGCTGGTGCGTGAACACACAGGACCTGCAAGTTGGTTAATATAGCAGTAAAGCTGCACTAAAAAAAAATAAAATAAGTAAATTTGTCTCTCCTTGGCTGACCTGATGAACAAAGTCTGGGGAGGATAAAGGAAACAGCAGACAAAAAAATCAAAACTTAGATTTATGTTGTTAAAATTTCAGCAACCTTGAAAAAGTACGAAGTCTGAGAATACTGGTATCTAAGCTCAAATGCAAAAAAATTATTGTTGTAGCCTCTGGTGCTTCCCAGCACTCCTTTACCATTGGGCTACTCTAGTGCTGGACTGCAATCCCTTCTCTGGTTATTGGTTTACATTTTTTCTTCGTAAACTTTGATCTCAGAATATCAAATAACGTAATTTTTCTTGCTCCCAGTTTACCAACCAATCCAGAGGATGTCAGCTTGGTCACTTCACACCATTATATCCTGTTCTCCCTCTTTGTAAAAGAATCCTTCCTTCTATCTAGTCTAAAACTATCCTCTTTTAGTTTAAAACAATTATCCCTTGTCTTATCACTAAAGGCTCTATTAAAATTTGCCGCCATCTTTCTTATAAGGCCCTTTTAAGCAGTTGAAAGGCCACAATAAAGTATCCCTAGAGCCTCCTGTCCCCCAGGCTGAACAACCCCAACTCTCTGAGTCCGTCCCCATAGCAGAGGTGCCTCAGTCCTCTGATCATCTTTGTGCCCTCCCCTAGACTTGCTCAAACAGGTTCACATCCTTCTTGTGTTGGGAACCCCCACAACTGGGTCCCCAGAGCTGGATGCAGCACTCCAGGTGGGGTCTCACAAGAGCAGAGGGGCAGAATCCCTCCCTCGCCCTGCTGGCCACACTGCTTTGGATGCAGCCCAGGACATGACTGACTTTCCTGGGCTGTGAGAGCACATTGCTGGTTCATGTCCAGCTTTTTGTTCACCCCCAAGTGCTGCTCCTCAGGGCTGATCTCAGTCCCTCATCCCCAAGCCTGTATGGATACTGAGTGTTGCCCTGACTCGGGTGTAGCACCTTGCAGATAAAGTAACCAAGGCATAAAGAAGGAAAGTGGTGGATCCACAGGTAAATGTGAACTCTGGGACAGGCACATGACCTCCTTGATGTCCTAATATGCAGTCTTGCATCCTGTAGGTAAGACGGAAATGTCAGATGTCTACAGATTGGTGGTGGAGGAAAAAAAACCCAGAGATGGTAAGAATAGTGACAGTCAGGAGCCTTCCTGGAATTATTTAAAGGTGTCAAACTAGGATAATGGAGTGCATTCAAAAATGATGAAGAGAGAAAAAAAGTCACGTTCTGAAAAGCAGTCTCTGCGTAGTCATTCCTAGGAAAAGGATGGAAAACCCCCTGGGACATTTACATCTTGACTGAAGTATTTCTCAGACGACACACTGCCAAGGAACAATCTTGCACACAGGGCCAGGGATATGCACTGCATGATATAAACCAAAGAGATCTTAGGCTAACCCAGAACAGGAATGCTGGGAACATTTTGGGTTTCATCTCCCAGCCACCAGAGACCCCAGCCAAACCACCACCCATGCACACAAAAGCACGCAGGTTCCAGGTTACGAATGTGTAATTCAGCTATAATGGATATACAAGGTGGTTTGGATTCCCAGGCCCCAAGAGCTGCAATATAGACTATCAGCTGTGAAAAACACTTGTGAAGCAAACTACTTATGACAGTGTCCCTAAAATGTAGTTTAATTATTTCTGACAGGGAACCAGGAGCCAGGAACTCTCAAAACTAAATCTTCCATTTAGCTGCCAGTTTAAAGATAGATGGATACCCTACAAATAAAACCTAATATATGCCCCAGCCCTTTATAACATGGCCCTCTTCAACGCCCACAGGTTTCTAATGGGTGATTAAATAGTCAGAGTACCTTTTACTTTTCTGGTGGCACTCAAAAAGAAATGATCAAAATGGATTTCAGATTAAGCTTGCACTTAAATACATGTCTTTTTGTACAGAATAAGACAGCTAAGGCTGTTTTACAGAAAAGGGCAGGTGAATCGTTTCTTTGTCATTCAGTCCCAGGGACAGAATTTGTCACCTCTGTTCTTATTACAAGCTGCATTTTTTTTGTACATTTCCCAATTCTGTTGTTAAAATTAGAGGACATGATTAGTTACCATCTGAGCTGCATGAGCAAATGAGAAAGAAAGCTTTTAATTCTCCTATTACAGTATTCACAGACTGGCCAGCTGCACTATATTGCTCCTGCCTATTTAAGCTTAGTTAGAACACTGTGCTTGTACATAGAAGAACTGCCTGTTAAATAATTTCACACCAGCTGTTCCCAAAAGGTGACTAAATATTTCCTTTCATCTTTAATCTCATCCACTGTTCATATGAACAGCTTAGCCACTCCTTATCCTTTCCTAGAGGTGCACTGTGTTTTACTTCATCTCACAGTGCTGCTCTCAGAGCTGTTTGTAGTTCCTTGAAGAGAGGGGATCCTCTGAGTAAATCTGGTGCCCAATTCTAAGAGCAAATATGAGGCTTAATGTCCTCAAAAAGTACAATCAAGCCAAGCACCTCTGTTAGAAACACCTGGACTTTGAGTAATACCCTGTATTTTGCTCCCTGATGCTTGTACTTATCAGATGGATGTTAACTGATTAATGGATGCAGACTTTTTTCTAAGGAATCAAGTTAATGTCAATGTTCCCGTCTGGGGCTTTGTCTTGGAGTGATGTCTTGCATTGCCTGAATCTTACCTCATGTCAGTCTTACCTGAAGAACTGAATTGAGCCTAACTGCGCTCTGTGGGTCAAGGAGAAAAGACAGGTAGTTCCTGGGGATGATTCACTTGAATCCACTTTCATGGAGAATTTCTGGAGCAGACTGTGCTCAAGGCACTGTTGAGCTTTGGTTGGTTCATCCAGAGGTCTTAGGTTATCATAAAGATTATTCTTAGAAAAGGATAAGGCCATTCTAACAGGATTCTGGTTAATTTTCATGCAAATAACCAAAAAAGAAGTGACTCATCTTCAGTTCCAGGACCTGCTCTGTTTCATCACTGCTCGTCCCCACCAGGAACCAGCCCATTAATGGGGCTCAGAGCAACCTGGTCTAGTGGAAGGTGTCTCTGCCCATGGCAGGGGGGTTGGAACTGGATATCTTTAAAGTCTCTTCCAACTCAAAACATTTTGTGGTTCTATGAGCCCAGATTCAACTGCCTGCTGGCTAGTTTTTAGACCAATGGTTTTTCTTTTTTTTATCCTCCTTATCTGCTCACGACTGGGGGAGGGATTTCCCTCTGGTCTGCTAAAGCTGCCTCAGAATTATTCAAGGCTCTCTTAAAAATCCTAATCCATCTAGAATCCCACCCAAAATCTTGACACTGGCTGCTGACGTGCCTTAACTTCTCCACAGTGTGTTGATGAAAACTGCACCATAATTTTATTCTGTCTCCATCAGCATGTCTCTCTCTCTGTTGCTGTTGACTTAGATTTTAAGAATCTTAACTATCTGAGACCCAGATTATCCTTTTTGTTCTGCATTTGCACTGTGCCAGGTATAATGAGGTCACAGCCCATTAACAGCACTTCAGAAGTTAGAATACTAAAGCAATTACTCAAACAAATAAAAAACTTGTACCTGCTTCTTTATATATTTTTTGGCATATCCTGCTAAATACTGAGATAAATCTGTCCCCTTAAGGATAAAAAGTCTGCTATGTTGCCTTTGATATTTCAAAAGAAAAGTGGGAAAAGAAACTTATCAAACACTAACCCACCAGCATAGTGCTTTGTTCATTGCCCTTTTTAACTGATGGAACAGACAGAGGAGCTTCTAACACAGGAAATGGCATCATCCAGAATTTCGTATTATTTTCACATTACATTAAAGATTGGAGTTGGGAAAGTGATAACGATGCTAATTTGTGCTTCATTTCTGGCAAATCCATTTTTACATGTTTACCCCTATCCCCCCCAAATCCTCAAACTGGCTTGACAACAATTTAAATCTTTCCAGCTTAGGGAAGAGCAATGCAGATGAAAATTTTTCTTTAGCATTCATGTTATGCAGAATCAGAGATTTAGCTGCTTCTGACCTGTCTGCTAAATCCTTTAATAAATATAGATTTAGTGCTAAAATATAAGACCAGGTGAAATTGCTCAGAGCTTCCTGAAAACCGGGTCAGTTCCACTGACCTTCAATATATTAATAGAAAATTTAATAATTAAAAATCTGCCTTAACTGGGATTTTCTCATTTCAAGTTGGCCCATTTGAGGCCATTTCCAGCCTTAGACAGATTTTTCCAGAAAAGAAGCACACGAGAGAGGCACTTCACGGAGCTAAAAGGCTGAATTTGGTGAGGAGCTAAGCCTTGTTTTCACAACCTGCTTTAGAAGGCAATTTATGGGAAATATAGGGGAAAAGCAACAAATATAAAGATATAGATGAAAAAACCAGAAGGTGCGTGATCAGCATGATTTAGATTGCAGTGAAGTGCTAAAGACATTCTTTATAACAAAACACATTTTGCAGTGTTATGAAATTCTTGTTCCTGTGATTTGATAACTCAGTAGTGACATGAACTCCTGTGCTGTTACTGAAGACATAAAGCACATTAGCTTTTAAAACCATTCTTTTTACAAATGTTATAAGGAAAGGATCAAACTGGGGAGCAAGAAAAAACCTTAAAGGAGAGGTCTGGATTTTCTGTCATTGCCAGTAGCAAATCTGTAGCATGAAATCCTCTGAAAACCATCCCAGTTCAGTAGTGAACGGGGAATGACTGTGCAAATTCTGTCCATGTCAGTAATTGAGGGACATGTTTTTACCTTCCGAGATCATGTCCTGAAAGCATTGTCTGCATAATTTAATGCCTTAAAACAAATAATCTATTTTTAAAGCATACATCAAATATGTAAATATTAGTAGTGTATAAATAATAATAATTATTTATGTCTATAAATATAAAAACTGGGCTTTTATGAGTGCAATTAAACTTTTGGTACTGAGATGACTCTCTGCTCCAGTCAAGAGCCTCCATGCATTTTATACGGCTCAGTAAACTGAATATAACTGAAAGGTAACAGCTACTTATTTTCTTTCCATGGTTGAGGAAATCAAGATTAAAGGATGCTCTCTAGAGACTGAAAATGAATCCATAAACTTTGCTATCATCCCTCATCAGGAAGAAAACTGAGCTTCAGCAATGGCTTCGAAATGTGACTTGGGACACCTGAATTTTCACCTCCTGAACACAAAACCCTGAGGAGCAATCTGGAAAGTGCACTGGGGAATGCATATCTTGCATTAGAGAGCGACTCTAAACAGTACACCTGAGGTGGCCTGAATGCTGATTCTTGCCAGCTCTGCAGAAGGACTGAGTACAGGTCTTCAGTATGTGTGCAGAAGGGACAACTCTGCAACTCTGCACTTGCAGGAAAAACTGGGTATGCACAAAGGAGGTATAAGACATATTCACAACAGGAGAGAGTTTTCACTCCAAGTGGTTGAGCTGTATCTAAAGAGAAGGGTTGGTGGAAATCCCCAATAGAAGAAAGAACCCACCTCTGGCCCTCAACTAGACACAAAAGATTAACCCCACTTCAACCTTTTCCCCCATTTTCTCCTGGTATTTAGTTCTTTGCTTGCATAAACAGCTTGTGCTTAACTGAAAGGCTTCTGCAAATCCCCTTCTATATCTCATTTCTCTCTGGAGGTTCAAATCAGGATTGAGGCACCTCTGAGATGCCTAATTTGGAGATGAATAGTCCACAGAGTAGCTCCTCGCCTGGTGCAGAGCAGATCCAGGAGATGCGTCCATAACTGTCTCAGAACCCACCCTTCACCTCCAAAATGAGTAAAGAAGGAGTTTGGTATAGTAATATACTTAAACTGACATATGTTTGTCCTCCAAGACTGAGCCTCTAACTCTGTAAGCATACAGGATCGAGCACAACGGCATTCTTGGGAATTCTTTCTAGAAATACTAACAGTGAGAAGAGGAGCAGTGATTAGTGAGCTTGGCACTAACGGATCAGAGCTTTTACCCAATCCTTCCAGTTGCACAATGTACATTGGTACAGTTGGGATGTCTTTTAAAAAAATCTCACTTCTAAGTGCAATTTCAGCTTGCTTCATATTTGCATAAAGGTCTTCCAGTTCCTGTCTGGAAAGCCATAACTTTGTGAGATGATATGTCATTAAACTGGTGTGGTGCTTTTTATCAGCTTCTAGTTTCTACAATATTTACACTCTATTTTCATCCTTGCCTTAAATGCTAGGGACTGACCATCACATTGTGTCCAAAGCATCTCCTCTATGGCTGTGATTTACTTTTCTACTCGTGTCAACGTTCCATTTATTTATTATTATGAACTTTATTTTAAACTGTCTCTTGTTATTGAATAGCAGGACATGGAATGCCAGGCATTGTCAGGCTTCAGCCTTGGAGCTAAGATTTGTTGAATAAAAATAAATACCCCAAAGTGCAGGATTATATTTTTGTCTTTGATGCTTAATTGAATCTCTGTGCTTTCTGGCATGTGTGTTAAAGCTTCCCAGAAAAGAAACAACTCCTAATGTATTAAATGAAATTCCTAAGAAGGACTCTTCTCTGGGCTAATTTTAATTTCCTCTCTGTGTCCATACAGAAGAGATAATTTGCCAGCAAAAACGCCTTTTGCTCATGCTTAAAAAGAACTGATTTCTTTTCCAATTCTGTACTTTTTGTTTTTTTCTAAAATAAATTCAGCAGATCATTTACAAATGTGTGTGCTGAAGTCATCATAAGCTAGATTTGCTTAGGATTCCCTTACTCAGAGCTCAGTCCCAATATGGTTTCCTTTTTCTTCAGACAACATTTTGCTGAAGAACTTAGAAATTTTATTGTTATTCATTTTCTTCAAAAGGAGACACAGAACATGCATGAAACATGCAGGGCTGGCATATCCAGAAGTTGGATGTCTGTCTATTCACACAAGTGGGATGCAGCAGTAGCTGTTCCAGAAGGTTTGCAACTGCTATGCTGTCCATATGCCTCAACACTGATCTGGAAGGATCATCTTTACTGAAAAGCAGCAGAGCTCTCTGCAAAGCATTTTCAAACTTTCATCTGTCAAGGTCATTAGAAAGTGCTCATTAGTGCAAATTGTGATGACAGTTTATAGAGTATGAATATCTTGTAATTTGGAAGGCAGCAGAGAGAATATACTAATTCTAGTGCATCCACTTCAGACAGCTTATTAAATCATGGATTTCTGGCCTTCAGTAGACACCAATCCACTATATGACAATCACTGGTCTTATATTGTCTTTTTCTTGCTTAGTTTTGATGCTGTTCTGTTTTACTGACTCCCAGGCTATTTTCCTTATTATGTAACCTTGGACATTGTAACTTGGAATGAAACATGGAATCATCGAATGGTTTGGGTTGGAAGGGACATTAAAGACCATCTTGTTCCAACCCCCTGCCATGGGGAGGGACATCTTCCAGTAGAACAGGTTGCTCAAAGCTCCATCCAACCTGGCCTTGAACACCTTCAGGGATGAGACACCCACAGGTTCTCTGGGCACCCTAGTTCTGTGACTCAAATAGCATTTGATGAAGCCAGAAACATACAATAAACCTTTGCAGGTTTGGAGTGTAACGTCATAGTCACAGGAGCTATCCACCAACAACAGCATGGAATTGACTGAATGCCAGTGGAGAAATTGTGACATGGAACCTACAACCATCCTTGATGAGCATAATCAAGGTAGGTCATGGCAGAGACTGACTGCAAACAAGTATTCACCCTGCTGATATTGCAGCAGTATCCTGGTTAGAAGTAGGAATTGTCAGCAGCAGAGGTCTAGATTCAAAAATTAAGAGGCTCCTCCTTTCAAATGCAAAGTCTGAGAAAAGGCCAGAATTTGATCATCTGAGACTTAGTGATACAAATGATAAGTTCTCAGTGATACAAGCAAACATGATAATTGGTCAGTCATCCTCAAAACATGGTATTTTAACAGTAGTCTGCTTTAAACATGGAATTCAATACCTTGTGGTGGTGGTGTGAAATTTTTCAAATTAGCTACATTAACATGAACCCCACCGACTCCAGGACAACACTGCTCTTTTCAGTCAGTAAAGTCCACAACACAAAGCATAATTGATCCAAACAAAAAGAACTTTTGAGCTCATGGTGTGACTGCTGAGGTCACATTTGGAGATAGGGAAGAATGTTAAACTAAAACTGGCATGCTTGGAATTAGCCCAAATCATTATAGAAAACAAACCGGGGATGGAATAGTCTTCTTATTGCCCTTTGTAGGGGTCCATAAATTTTCATTGATTACTGCTGATGTGAGAGAGAAGCTTTGCTCATCACAGAATGCCTAAGGTCAGTGAGAACCAGGGACTGCTTGTTACACGACTGGACACACACACTATTCTCAGCCTGAGACATGACCTAATCAGACCAAATACATTGTGATCTAATGGTCAGAGACAGATTGATGATATCATTGCTTCCACTGGTTTTGGCCAAGTCTGAAATGACAGCTAGAAGACAAGTATTCAGTTCCTTCAATCTTCCCTTCGTCATTGTGTCTGACCAAGACTGCATGGACTGCTGCAAACAGAGAAGTGGTTAGAAGTAAGAGCCTAAACACATCCCAGAGCTGACAGAAGTTTGATGGATCTCTACTTGGCTAGGGAAATGTCCCAAAACAATTCCTCAGCTATCAGATTTAAAGTAGAAACCTGTATTTGAAAGATAAGTTGTATTTTCTGTCTTAGGGGGAGTTCTCTCCCTCCCTTTACTATGTCCTTTTCATCTGCTGAGCACAAAGGTACTCGGACTTCTGAAGAATTGCATTCCCCACAAAAATAACTACAGCCCATTTCAACTACTATCTTTTTCTCCACCACATCAGGGCCTCCTTACACACATTTTTAATAAACAAAAGGAAAGGGAGTAAAAAGATATTCAAATGAAAGCCTCCCTGAATACTTTTATTTCAAGGGTTTGGGCTGATTTTAGTCTTTTATTGCATTTTTAATAAAAAGCTTAGAAGACTTTAAAGGATAAGTTCATCTTGGCAATGGGTAGGCTAAAATCTGTACTCACAAACTCAACTACATAAAAAGTTCATATTTTTCACAATGATAGTTCTTATTAACACTGTTGACTCTCTGGATTCACTATTTCTTCACAATCCACAAAGCAGATATCTGCCAGGCAGAACCTGTGAGAGCCCTGTGTAACAGCACTGGGCTGCACATACTTTTCCCTTAGAAAGAAAAGTTACTTCTCTCCACACAAAACAGAGATCACAAGTTCAGACATCAGCATGTTATGCTTCTGCAAGGAGGAGGATGAAATTCCTGCTAGTACAAAACATTTCCTGGCCTTCAATGATCATTGAAGGATCAAATTAAGGCTTTCAGGGATGAGTCTGCAATACAGGTATTGAGCCAGAACAGATTTTGATGGTATCTTCTGAAGACCAGCTTTGAATACAATTGTGCTAACCAAAAATTCAGTTGCCTCAGACTAATGTTTCTCACAACTCTGCCAGGGTAGTGAGACGAACAAGTTACAAGCTGGAGGAAGAGCATTCAAGGTGGCCTTTGATTATATAGCTGTGCCCAATAACTTTTTTTAAAGTGATTAAGATGTTTATCAATTTCAGGTGTTGCATCCTGAGGTTTAGTCCTCTTGTTCTTCCTCAGATGTTTTAAAGGCAAGAAAAAGACAAATCAGCAACTTTTTAGGCACTAAAAATGGTCCTGGTCTGTAGTATGGTAGAAGCCTGTATCACATGAGAGCTCATATAATATCCATCTTTTACAGAGACATTTTTATCCCTGAAGAAAATGACTGTTTAAAGAAAGAATTATATGAACGTTTTCTAAGGATGGATTTTTATCTTGGTGGCCTTGGGCATGGCATGAATTTAACACGAGATTTTGTTTTCAAAAGTTGACACCAGTAAGCCCAAGGAAATAAAATTTTATCACACATATTGTGTTAACCCCGGTGCTGGTTGACCAATGGGATATGACATTGTCTGGTAAGGTATACGAGAACTGTTTCTGTGAGCCTGTATATGTGTGTGTGTGTGCGTGTGGGTGCAATAGTCTCCTGCACAATTCCTGGTGAGAAAAAGGCATTGGAATGTAAAGCTGCATTTGCTTCAGCTTAACTCTTTAGAAGTTCATTCTTCATGGTCTCTTTATCTATTAATTGGAATAGAGAAAAGATGCCTGTTTCAATGAACTGGACAACTTGGTGGTAGGCAATTCTGTTAGGTGCTACCTGAAAGCCTTTCACCATTGTTAATTTATACAACTAAACTGATACTAAAAAAATCAGTCATTACCATTAACTGATACAGGATCTTTAATCATTGCTGGTGAATAGCCTTCAATTGATCCATAGTGCTGCAAAGTAAACAGGAGCTTTTCCATTGACTTCAATGCACTGTGCAATAATTTATAAGAATATGGCTTCCCTGCAGCCAGAGACATGGACACACACACCATGCTAGTTTTAAATCCAACTTCTCAACTTACTGAAAATGAGTAAAGTCATGGAGGGTGGGTAAATACCTGGTCTCCTGCTAGCCCTGGGGCTACCCACACTATTTCCCCACTGTGCCTGGAGGTCAGGTTTATCTAGGCATACCTGCCATATATAGTACTCCTCAACACTAGTAAAGCTTGACAATCTGCATTTGCTTAAGGCAAATTTTAAATGCCTAAATATCTTTGTGATCACAGACCTTCATTTCAAAGTTTGTCAGTAAGTCACTGGGAAGTAGCATTTCATTCCTGCCACAGTGGGGAAAAAAGGGCAGTCATAAAGTCAAATGCCATATCCTCAGAAAACCATGTTAGCAGCAGAAGTGATGAGAGGAGCTATAATAGGACCTAAGTACTAGATTTCATGAGATATGGTCATGCAAGCTCAGCCTCAGTCTCTGGCCAGGCATGCTCTCTCAGTCTTTTCAAAATGTGATGTAAAATAACATACCTTCTTACTTTACTGAGTCCCAGCTTCCAGTTTCTAACTCTTATTGTTAAATGTAGAGCCCATGATTTTATGTCTCCACTGGCAATTTAGGACTACGATATACAAAGTACTATTCCTATTACTGCTCTTCTCCAGTGTATTCTTAAGGGTCTGAAATACTGCCTGGATGTCAACTGTGCATAAAGTGAGTCATTATGAATGAGTGATGGAGAAAGAATTCTTATCTGCATGCAGCTCAATCTACAACCACCGTCAACTGCCCAGAAAAAGTCAGTACACTTAGGACACAGAGAACATAATTTCTATTGCTGCTTTGTATACTCAACTTTCCAATGATTCGAATGAACACTGTGCATGTCAAGGTGTCAATGACCAAAGACAGAACAGTGTGAAAATCACTGATTTAAATTTGAGGAGAGTGAAGGACAACACCAGATAACTTAATTCCTTTAATAATGATTTTGCATCAAGGCCTAATACTGTTTTGATGGGCCTGGGATTATACTGATGCATTGGTGAGATCCCTCTGGTAAATGGTGCATTCCCTCAATACAGATGACATGATTCACCTATTCATTTCATTGCAGTCAGCAAATACGTCTTACGGTAGGTGGTGTGCTGCCTCACGATTAGCCAGAAACAGCTGGTCCTGTTTAAATAGGTCAGGAGTGAGACTGTATCACACAGTAATTTCTGTTTCATGCTGCAGCACAGGCCATTTCCTTTTTCCCACTACACTTGGACAATAAGAGGTTAAGAGAGGTGCCCCATAATGGCTTCATTAGTTGCCAGATAGGGCTACTAAAGAGGTAAAGGGGGATAGGCCACCAAAAGCCTGGGATACAGAGGATCTGTGATGGCAGACCCTGGAGGAACAGGGTTAGGATCAGTGGTTCCTTAAGTACCTTTCTTGTACCAAGCCTTGCCTTGGACTTTTTAGCTGAACTGGGTAATAAAGGACTTTTTTGTATTTGCTTGTGCAACAGTACTAAGATGCAAAAGGGACGAGATTTAATTATCCCATGGAGAAATCAAAGTATCACTCTTATTGCTCAGTACAAGTTATCTATGCAATTATTTCTGTACTTTTCTCTAAGATACTCTTCCTAATATTTGGGAATCAGCCAAAAAAACAGTGTATATTGAGGGAAAAGTGATCCTACAAAACTGTCCCTTGCTTGAAAGGGTGAAATATGTTTGAGAACCATTTTCCTGGAATGAAAATTCTGAGATAGTATGGCAGCAGTCCTATCCCAAGATATATTGGCTGTGGGCAGACACAGAAAGGAAAAAAAAAACCCGAACATATAATTACTTCTTTCTACAATGCAGTTCAGAATGGGCATCTCTCACAAGAATGGGAATCTCTCACAAGAGATTGAATTGCACAGCTTATCTATGAAGGCTAAGTGGAATGAAAAAAGATAATCTAAACAGGAAACAGAAATCTCTGTAATATTACTGTTTTGTGAAAAGTAAGGGTTTTACCCAGTAATCTGTGTTCTCTTAAGATTACCAATAAAGGTGGGTAAAATCCACCTACTTAGTTGAAAGACACAGTCTAAGGTTCAAAGAAGGTCTAGTTTTACTTTCTACATATGACAATCCATAGATTTCACCTACTGCTTCCTTATTGCCTGATAACCTTCTAAATGAGTATAGCATACAGCACTGCAGGTAGGTACTATTCTTGATTTCAAGGTGTTGAGAGCTGGAAAATCCACTGTGCCTCCTCATATTCTGGGTTTTCAGATGATTATGCTATTTCCAGGATATGCCTCTCCATGTGGTTTATGAAAGGGACTGTCCTTGGCACGAGCCCACATGGGCACAGTTCTGTAGATTTCAGTGGGACTAAACATAGTTCTAAATGCTTTGCTGAGCTGAGGGTGACTTCTGCAAGTACTTAAGCTCTTTCCCTTGATAACTCTTTTGTTCTGTTTGGTCCTGTTTTATAGGACAATAAAAATCTGTCCCCTTTAGTCCCTTTTACAGAACCCCCACCCCAGTGGGCTGGCAGTGTGTTACTACATGCAGTAGCATGCCTGCTCACTCTTCTTTAATGATGCAAGAAGAGTACCACACATTCTGTGAGTAAATCTGTCTTTCACATCAAGTCATCAATTCAATGGAAAGGTTTGGGTTAGAAATGGAAGTTTACAAATCACCTTAGCTGTGATTTTAGCTGTGAGGCACAATAACCTGAATGTTACAAGCAGCTCAGTGAGGAAAAAGGTCTTGGAATGATGCTCAAGTTTGTCTCAAATAACCTCATGCTGCCAAAGAAAGTTTGCACTACATGGATTTATAAAAGCAGTATAAGGAAAGCTTATAAATCATCTGTACATGACCCTGCAGGTTAACAAAGGGAAAGTGAATTCTGTTTGCACACAGAAATAAACATTTTTCCAAATCCATCCCTGCAATCCCCAAACCTCCATACAAACTCAGAATAAGGACTCAGTAATGAACTATGCTACAGAACCACTACAAATACACGATTACCTTTCCCCTTATGGTGGTTTTAAAAACAAACCCGCAGAGTATGGGATTGAAGATGTTAATACAGGGAAAGGAAAAAGCCTGGCACCAAATTTATCTTCCTTTCAATACATGATAGCTTCCCTACCTACATCTGCAAAAGTTTTGATCAACCTAGTTTCAGCCCCAGGCAAGGAGGGTAGGCCTCCTCTTCTGCTTATTCCTCAGTCCAGTCAATTTTACTTTATGGCAAGCTTCTAACGTCCAGCCTAAATGATGATTGTCAAAAAGGTTTTCTTTTTATGTTCTTAGCACCAGTTTATTCAGTTTGCCTCATCCTTAGAAATTACTTTCTTAAAATATTTGCAAACAGTTAACCTGATTTTCTTTATTCATGATAGCAATTCCTCAGTGAAAACACTGTTTACATAATTCTTCCACTATATCCACTCTCCTAATAGCTTTTTATTTGGGTTGCTTTGCTGAAAATTCCTTTCATTTCATTGCCCATACTGAGCTGCCCTGGATTTTTGGCCTAGTTCCACCCCAGTTGTGTAAGGTATAGAAACTGTGATTGCTGGGGTCCCTTTTTCGTGAGCACACAATACAGGACAAAAGCTAAAGGACTGATGTTCCATAGGTTCTGACTATTTAATATATTCCAGTATTTCTCAGTGTGGCCCCTAAAAGCTTAATTGCATTTGGAAGAAAAGGTTTCTGAACAGTTTTTCTTCAAGTCACATACCTGACGCAGATCTTGAGAAAGATGCCCATTCAGAGGAGGAATGAAGGAAGGTCACTGTTCCAAACCTCTACACAAAATTTCCCATAAAAATTTGTCTTGTTGGTAGCTGCTTGTACTAATAATACTTTTACTCAGTAAATTTAGTTTTTAGTTGGTAGAGGACAGTCTTTCAATATGAACCTTGTGACGCACTCATCCTCCTCTAGCTGAGCCTATAAAAGCATGGGCTTTGAATTCAGAAGGGAAAGGAGACCTGACATCACCAACTCTTCCTTCTTGTTTACAGCCACCTAAAGATTATTTAGTCATTGGCTAAAAATCAAAATAGACCCTTTGGTGGCTACTAGGTTCATCAAGAACTATCACCAGAACAAGAAGTTATATGTAGACCATCAATTACATTTACAGCCACGTAATGAACAACAAGAAGCTTAGGTGGCTTTAAGGGTGTTATCTATTATATTACTCTATGTTCAGCAACGGAAGTAGAATTATTTATGTAGTTGAACTATGGAATTCCTGCTTCCAGTCATGCCCTACGTGTGCTTCACTGGAACATCTCGGCAGCACTTTTCCTGCAGATCTAAGTTTGAATATTTCACAAAGTTTAACAAAAGACCAACAGTGATCAGCGCTGACATTACCGATTGAGCAATCGTGGCCGGTCCAGTTGGGATCGCAGCTGCAGAGTCCAGTATCCGGGAGGAAGGTCCCATGACCAGAGCACTGATCCAGACAAGTGGCTCTTGGGGTCTCACAATTTGTTCCTCCCCAGCCAACCGAACAGTGACATTCTCCTCGTACACACACGCCTCGTCCCGAGCAGGTAGGATCCATGCAGTCCACTACGTGGGAGAAGGAAGAGGAAGCAGATGGGAATTTCACGAAAAAAGCTATCAGACTGCCATCTACACAAATGTATTTATACAGTATCTCAAGGTTTCAACCAAAAAGCTCTGCTGTGAACAAAACAGATGCTTCATGAAAGAAGTCAGTGTCCCTAAAAAGCAGTGAGACCTAAAACACCTACGTGAAAAGCAGAGAAAAATCTAGTGATGAAATCCATTCTTTTATGCAGGTCTGCACAAATAAGTGATCTTTCTGGTAAGAACAGGCTAATATCAATTAAGAATGGAATAAGAATAATATTCTCTCATACACATATTGTGTCTTCATTTATTCTACTAGAATAACCTAAATTACTATTACTAATGAATTCAAAGCTGAGCCCTAGTTTTCTGAGAGAGAATTTTGCATAAAGATTCAGCAGAATCTGACATTCTTATTCAGCAAAATACATGCTTAAATTGAAGAATGTGCTTAGATCTATACAGGTTTCATGGAGACTTACAGAAATTTCACATTAAAATGTATCTGCAGACAGCTTTTCTGGAGTAAGGATTAAAACAAAATCATGCATTTTTTTTATAATGGTGTTCTTCTGGTTTTATTTTTGATCAATTAATACTCTTTTAAAAATGTTTGGGGTTTACTTTCTCCCCCAAAAGAGGCACTTTTCTAACAAGATCAGAGACCACTCAGTTGGGGTATAGCAATGCACAACAAAAGACCAAATGTACTCCCCGCCTGATTCCTGAGTTATGTGTTTTGTAGGCAACTGTCAGCTGCTCTGCCCACAGGGGAATTTCACCCACCAATTGACAAATATGAAATGCACCAGACACCCTCCCAGAAAAACTGACTGGAGGAGTCGATTGTCTATTTATAGATAAAAGCTGATAGGACAGCCTAGAGAAATTCTTCCTGTCTTTTGAAACGGTGTGTGGCAGTTCCCTGGGGATTGGTGACAAGTGTCAGCCTGGCTAAGCAGCACAGGAAAAGCTGTCCAGCTCCTGGCTCTGATACAGCAGAGCAGAAGATGGCCACCGCACACACAGCAGGTTTGTGGTTCAGTTTTTACCCCTGTAAAAGCTAATAAGAATTCCACTGACCTGTTTAAGATCCAGAAACCTTAAAAGGAAACACAACAGCTGCTCTGATAATTCCCTGGATTCTCAAACCCTTCTCACTCTGACAAGTAATGGCTCAGTTATTACTATCCCAAGGCATGAGAGGGAATTTTCTTTTTTGTTTGATTCCTGGAGCTCTGCTCATAGCTGGAACAATCCTCAAAATTTTTAAGAGGCTGGAAAGGATGAGTCCATAAATCTCCTTCACTGTTAGTGAGCTGAGAGCGAGGGTGCCAATTTTAGCATGAGACCCTTGAAGCGCTGGCCCTGCTCTTTCTCAGCAGTAATAAATATGAAAAGGACTAAGGGATGGAGTATCAGCCTCATCCGTTCTCAGCAGATGGTTTGAACATAGAGAACAAAGATCACAGGCTAACTGACAAGAGGCTACCTCCAGGCAATTAATCATCCCCTCTGAAGGTCAGTTGGGAAAAAGGTGAGTTTTACAGGGGACTCCATCACAGGAGGCAGACAATCTGCTATCTCAGCTCTAACACAGACGATTATAGGAGGGGAATGTGCATGTCAGAACCCCCCATTTATCATAATCCCAGGGCCATTTTTCATGTTGAAATGAGCCCTTTCAGAAAATGTCACACACAATGGCTACTTTAATCTCAACCTCACTAGCTGTATCTCTTTAGGCTTTCTGCACCATCAGAAGGGCCCTGGGACAGGATTACAGGCTTCTTCTTTCTTTTTAATCAATTGCTTAGTGGATTTGGAGTACAATGGTATATTTTTAGGGAGTTCTGCTTGACAAATTTAGCTGCTCAGCTCTGGGAGAAGCAGAGATGGGGAGCTGTGCAAGAGGGCAGAGCTGACAAAATCTAGTATACCTGGAAAAGAAAAAAAAAAAGCATACATCCATGTTGTTGGTTGGAAAATGTCCGAAATGGTCAAATTCTTGGTTGGAAAATGCTCTGTTTATAGTTCAGCCTTGTGCAGAATCTTTTCCAGGGAGATAAATTATGCAGCAAGCAAGGTTAGTGCCTCTTCTACACTTTTCCCCAATATGCTTCATGCTTCATTGGTCACACAAGTTATTAGGCTTATTCAGTGCCCAAAGAGTAACTTCTCATTTTTCACTGCTTAAATTTGCTCCCCTCCCTGTAATGTCTCGCTGGCTTAGGCCATGCCTTATAAAATATGGGCCAATAAACTATGGAAGAAGAAAAGAAAAACTCCTGTAGGATTGTTGGCTGATGTTTTATAAACATTGCTGAACTTCTATGGCAGAAAAAGAAAAGACAGAAGAAACCCTGGAATGAAAACCCATTATAAACATGGGCAGTGAAGCTACAAGAACTGAGAAATAATAAAAAGTAATCAATACCAGATGGCCCTTCTTAGAAGAGAAATTAAAGAGTAAAAGAAATTTAAAAAATAGTATAAATCAACTTTTTTACTAGACCTAAATATATATATATATCCTCAAGATTTCCCACGTGGCATATTTCTGCATTACTTCTCCCCCTCACAACACAATACAAATTATGCCTTGAATATCAAAAACATGCATGCTTGGAAAAATACTAAACAGCCCATAAGAAAAACCATGTTCTCTTTGTTCTTCCTTCTTTTTCAAGTTTTGACCTAGTGGGACTGACACTGTCCCCCACTACAGTGATAACATAAAATAACGGAGCAGGGCCTGGCTTTTCTACTTTAAACATGACCAGGGAAAAAAAGGTTCCTGTTAGAAAAAGGGCAAATCTCACTCTGATTTACACATATTAAATACTTCTGGCTGGAGGCAAAATCAGGATCTTTTCATTTCTGTTTAACCAGTAAAGATATTATCTAGTAAATAGGAGGTCTACAGAGATGCTTTAAAGATACTTCAGTAGTCACAATCTTCGGGTTTTGCATGCCCCACAGCTTCACTGAATTGTGCTTTAAGCCACAATGAAGCTTTCTCAAGAGATGGCTTATTGTTGTAAGAGCTGATACTGTCTTCATCTCTAACATTTACTGACACTGAAGCCATGCTACATCAGAGATGTCCCACTCCAATACGTTTAACACATCAAAAAAATTCCTAGATTAGATGCCATTTGAATGTCTGAATCCAATTCAGTCTATTTTCATTGTCTATAAAATAAAGCCATTTCAGATAAATCTTCACCCTGCATACATTAAGACAACCATAAATTAATTCAAGCCGTCGTCATTCTTAAATGTATCAAATGACACCTTTAATCTATCAGGTGGTGAAGAGCCCTCACATATGTACTTGTAGAAGCATAACCTAAGAGTAATTACTTATCAGGTCACCTGCATAGAAAAATAGTTTTCAAAAGCTTTGAACATTATTCTTTAAATAACACACTTTTGGATATATTTTTATAACTCTCTGAAAGATTTATACACTTAGAAAACTGTCCACTTTTTCATTTAGCAGTAAGAAGCAATCATAGACTCAAGAAGATAAGATTTATATTGGCAGGTGAGTTCCTACAGAAAAAGATTAAAGATAAGTACTAAAAGGTACCGTATTTCTGAGCCATAAATCTAAATGTAAATGAAAAATGTTTGGGGGCTAATGTGAGAAAAAAACTATGGAAGAGCCAGTAAAATAACATCTGACTCCGAAGCAGAATTTAATTCAAGTCCTGAGCAATTCTAAGCTTTTAAAGCTGACAAGGATCAGGGACTTTCTCTCACACACCACCATTTTGTGTATGTATGCAGCTGAAATTGCTTGGCACAGCACAGCAGAGAAGAAAGCATTGTAAAAGTAATTATACGTTTAGATGTGTAAATGGAAACGATGCTTTAATAAGAACATTTGAACATATGATTAGACGTTCTGGTCTTTCAACTAGATTCTTCTATCTGAGCCGTTTGATGGCTTTTCATCCAATTATTGAACAAATATGATAGCCAACGACGAGTTATGACAACATATCATTTTTATGTTGTATCCATCTATTGTATCTCTAAGGTGCCTATTACTGTTCTGTTTAAGTGCCAGTCCAATTCTGAATTGCCATGTAATTACAGAACAACAATCAAAGCAAAAGGCTAATTGAATGCATCTTGCAAATACCTTCTTCACAGCTCTCTCCTTTGTACCCTGGGTTGCAGATACAGGTCCCCATGATGCACGTGCCGTGGTTATTGCAGGACACATCAATGCACTGATTCGTTGGGACATCACACTCTGCTCCCTTCCAGCCACTATGGCACAAGCACCTTCCTTTCATGTACTGCCCGTTTCCACTGCACAGCACTGGGCAAGATGCTATACACAGACAACAAAAATCACATTAAAACAAATAGAAAATCACTTCAAAAAGGAGCACAAGAGCCCAGCATGTGATTTACATTCTTCATACACAGTCTTCACTGGGGTATGTTGCTGTTTCTTTTGCCAAAACCAAATCTTTTATACGGATGACACCCAGCTGTTAGCTGTATTCTCCTATAAGTGTTTAAAACAAACAGTGCCCTTGAGTTAGACTATCTTCTTGCTTTGTGTCTCTGATAGCTTTTTTCACTAACTAAACTGGTAATTTTCTTGTATTCTGATTTTTCAGTGTACTGATGTCTTCTTTCAGCAGCATCACTGACCTTAGATTGCTTACCACTAATTGATCTGCTGCTTAATTCAACTGCATTAGGCATGTGATGAATCCTCTTTTGCTTTGTTCCTGACTTTGATTATGTGTGGGAAGAGGTATTAACATGGTTAAGGAAAGCTTTCCTCTCCTTCTCTTCCCATCTTTTCAGATGGTAATCTCACAAAACACATCATGAGTTGTTTCCACATGTTCTTACAGTCAAGCCAGTTTGAGTGTTACAGAATTACAGAAGCCTCAATAAAATACAAAGCATTGCCAGCTCTGACTGTTAAGCCAGTTTGATATGCAGTGAACTATATTTGCCTGACCAAGATAAAAGAGGTTTAGAAAAGAAAGGAATTTGGCAAGTGATATTACTAAGGAGCCCTTTGCTCTCTTTAAAGGAAGCACAGTTCAGTGCTGCATTGCAAGTGCATCATTTGCAAGATGGTATCTACCTATACAACATGACACATAAATTAAGATACACTGTGATGTGTACATGGCTCACAGCACACTCACTCTGTAATTTCACTTTTCAGTTAAGATGATGGAATTTTCTGCCCCTCCCATCTCAAATTTCAATGCTCAGTAACAGACATTTTTCTTTCAAGGCACTGGCAGGGGATAGTCTGCAGTTTTTTCCAACAAGAAGAAAGAATAATTGCCTTTAACCATTGAGAGGTTGCTGAGAAAGACTTACATGTTTCCTGACAAGACAGGTGATCACTCAGTAAAAGATCAAATAAATTACTGGCCATCTGCAATGAGACTGACACTCTACAGAGCATTCTGTGGAGAACACCTTGAGCATCACCTAGAAAGCCCTGCTGCAAATGTCAAAGCAATGGCAAGAACAAGACCTCCTCTGTAGCATGCAACAATGAATAAAGACAATGACAATGAAAAAAGAAAGAAGTTTCTGAATTTTTCCCGTTACTTGTGCAACTCTTTTCCATATGTAAAGATAGATAATTATTATTTGATCATTCAGATTCCAACAATGTCTATGATGACAAAATTATAGTAATTCTCTAGTGTGGTAATGATAGCAACAACCCAAATGCATACTCTGTTTCTTGCAAAGTTTACCATCAGAGAGTAAGATCATTTGTTTGTTTGTTTACTTTATACAGAACTTGAAAACAGCACCTCCCGTGTCCAAGAAAACCTTCAAAAAGCCTGTGAAATACACCTCATTTTGTTTAAAGTAATTGGTTTATAACACATTAATAATTAACCATTACTAAGAGGAGAAAGGCTGCCTGCTCCAGAGTTTCCCATTCATTTGGATGGTGAATTACAAGCCTGATTTGAAACAAAGGAACAACCAGGAAATCCATGACCTAGAATTCTTCATATGGGCAGGAACTTGCTTATTTAAGGATTACTGCTCCCTACAGGGACCGGGAAGGACTGCAGATGGATACTGTAACAGCCTTACACTTGTTGCCCTTTGAGGGATTTGTAGGTCAAAAGAAGACTCTTGGACGGCCTTAAAAACCAACAGAAAGTCAATGCTGGGATCCTTAGATGTCATGCTTATGGCAACATGATCTATTTAACAAGCCCAGTGGATGGAAATGCATACACAAATATAATTTCAGCACTCTAGGTATTACTCTGTCTTCCTAAAGGCAGTGTGCAACCTGTGATCTGAACCCAGATGATTCTGAACGAAAAGACAGAGTTGAGTAAAAGGTGTTCATAGCAGCCAGAGTATGTGCTCTGGTGAAATGGGAGAGACCTGGCTCCACTGAAAAGCCTGAGAAAGTTCAGGATATAGTCCAGGAGGAGAGGTGAACTCCTCTGCAAGTGGATTCAGAACAACAGTTTAAGCATTCTGACTCACAGTGAAGAAGACAGACTCTACAGGGAGCCTTGGGGGGAACAAGCCGTGAACTTCTGCCCGTTATGAAAGTTAGGAGGTGTGAGTTGGAATATGCTATGGGACATGGAAAAAACCTCCTTTTGTCTCCAGCTCTAGGGATTTGAAAAGGAGCTTGGAAATGCAAACCAAGTGTAAGGAAATGCAACCCAAGTGTAACCTGAGTCAGCAAGAAGTTTGACATAGTAGCTCTGAGGGATGCAGATTGCCACATCCATCTTACTGGGCTGTGAACTCTGAAACCCTGCCGGGTTCAGCCGGGCTGGCTGCCGTGCCTCCGCAGGGAGCTCCCGCCTGCCTCGGGGGGTGTGTGGCTCCTTATCTCTGTCTGCTAGCTCGGCTGCTGGGAAGTGACCCAGCTCAGCTGGAGGGGGAGAGGGCTGGGGTTGGACAGAGTTTAGCTCTCTCTTGGGAAGGTGCCAGCCTGCTTTCCAAAGCAGCAATCAGCTGGGGTGAAGGCCTGACGCGCAGCCTTACCGAAGCTCCTTGTGTGGGCACTAACATTTTATGCTACCTCCCTCCCCAGATTTATAAATCTGTACTTAGTTTGGACTGTTTGAGCCAAAAAGGCCTTGAAAAGTTGATGTACAGTACCCTGTCATTTCCCACATGCAAGGTTTTGATATCCTGGTTTGAAATATGCTCTTACTAAAAGTATTTCAGTTTGTTTTTTAAATGTTTAAATAACCTAAAAAATTCAGGCCAAAGAAAACCCTTCCAAAGCCATTTATTAGAAATACTTATCACTTGAGCATTAAAGCGTATTATACAGTTTTCTGGGGTAAGTCTCCTTCCCAGTCCTCCCAGTGTTTTTGGTTTTGGCCAGAGTAACCAGTTCTTCCAGCCATTATTCCACTCCTAGCCTTACTCCAAACCCTGCCCTATTCCCCACAGCCAGGCTCAGGCAGTCTTGCAAGGTACTTTTTATATAATCAGTGTCTTAAAAGAAAGTATCACTACAGTGTGGTGGCACACCATGACAAAAGTGCTCAGCTAAACAAACCATAATGCCACATTTGTAAGTCATGTTTTCTAAAGTTACTTCCAGAGAGAAAATTTTCAACTCATTTTGCCTGTCCATAAGCAGCCCAAGGAGTTGTGCTGTTGCTAAGCGCACAGCAGTCATGATTAGTACAGCATCACAGTGTCATTAAGGTTGGAAAAGCCCTCCAAGATCACTGAGTCCAAATCTTAGGCAGCTCTCCACTAAAGCACGTCCCTAAATGCCACACCTACACTCGCAGAGATGGTGATTCCACCACTTCCCTGAGCAGCCTGACAAACCCTTCGCTGAAGAAATTTTTCCCAATATTCCATGTAAACCTCCCCTGCCACAACTGGAGGATGTTTGCTCTTGTCCTATCACTCATTACTTGGGAGAAGAGACCAATCTCCACCCTCCTTTCAGGTAGCTGTAGAGGGCAGTAAGATCTCCCCTGAGCCTCCTGCTCTCCGGTAAACACCCACAGATTTCTCAGCTGCTGAGTGAAATTGTAGCAAATTTGTAGTGAACAAATTCACAGATCCACTTGTTTCCATTCTCCTGCATCATCCCCACTCTGGGTGAACAGTACTTTGCAAAAGGCACCACCATGAATGTAATGTTCAGAAGAAAAGTGTTAACTGAAGGGGAGAGGGGAACAGTAATGAAGAATAAAATCCTACCTCTCCCACAATCAGGGCCCAGAAAGCCAAGGAAGCAATGGCAAGTCCCAGACACGCAGTCTCCATTCCCATAGCAATTACTGGGACAGTTATCCACAGATTCTGGAAAACAAAAGAGAATTCAGACACTTCTTTAGACAAGAAAACACTTCTGAGTTTAGGAGGGCTCTGAATAGGCGGGGCAGATGAAACTTCAAAGCCATTGCTACACGCTGGGGGGGAAAGCATTAGTGTGAACTCAATTGAACCAAGCTCATCCATTTACACCAAGGATGGTTCAACAGCAAATCCTGTGATTAAATACCAGCAGCTCAGCACCCACCAGGTTTGGCATTCACCCACTGCCTGAGAACTTCCAAGTGTCTTTTCTTCCTGCATATTTTTACAACCATTTTTTCCTCCGAATTTATTGGAGAGATGCACTACACACCATTCTTATGGCAGAACATGCACCTTTGGTCCAGTTTTGTTGACTTGATTAAGTGACCTTAGGACATCATTTTATGCCAAACAGAGCTGAGTGATGATAGATATGTTCCCCTATGAATTTACTGAACACAGACCCTTGGTTCGTCCTATCTGCCTGTTCAAGGAATATTTCTAACCAAAATCCTTCTTACTTGCTCTACAGTATTATATTGAACGTAATACCTTACACATTATACAATATATAATTTATGTATTTAACAGCTCAAAGTGGTGGGGCTAATATTCTGCCTGGTGGAACAGGAATAGGTCTATTCCTCATTTTCTTCTGTTTCTAGTTATCTTCTTAAATTCCCTGACTTTGGCAAAAACACCAGCTATTAATTTTTCAGGGAAAGTTAACAGTTAAGCAAAATGTTATCTAGCACTTCTCTTTTGAGAAGAGTTCAGAATATTGGGGCAAAACCATGTATTTCATAAAAGAACAACACAAGCTGGTAAACACATCAAAAAGAGAATGAAAATCATCTTATTTTCTTACACTAAGCTGCGAGTGAAGACTGAGTAAATGTGAGTGGAGCTTTGAAAGATGTAATAAATACCATGATTCATCCTACACTGCTATTTCACATTTTCTCCAAGGGAGATGAGTATCAGATGAAATCTGGATTTGGATATACAGGAGGTGCACTGGTGGTACACATTGAGTGGGATGAAAATCTCAGCCCTGTGAATAATAACTGCATTTTCACAGAGGTACTTCATGAGACCCTGTGGTAGCAAAAAGATATTTGTAAACTCCCAATCAGTGCAAGTGAAGAGAGCCAGCTGCAGCAAAGATGTGCAGGTTAGTTTCTAATCACAAATGAAAGGAAGCCTGTTTATGGATGGGTGTTCTCCAAAGAGCAGAGATTTCTGAAGGACATTGTAAGGGATGTGGTGTAATTTAATCATTCATAAAGGGCAACAGCAATTTTAAATAATAAAACCAGTTTAAAGCATTTATGTTTTAAGTCCTGGCTTTGGACATCTCATAATCAGACAGCTCCTTGCAGCAAAGAAGACATAAGGAAGTGCTGTCAGTTTTCTAATACTCAGTAGGTTAAGCAGGTATTCACTTGATGGTGTAGGGAAATACAGTCACAGCATGTAGTCAACCCTTTAGGCTTGAGCTGCCATCTTTATTCCAATCAAAGAGCAGCCATGCTTCCTAGAATAAAGAAATAACGACTCAGGCCTTGTGCATTTATACTGATATTTAGGAATATCATCTCTCACTTCATAGCAGGTATAAACTCAAATCTATCCTGTAAATGAAAAATTAATATTAGCTCATGTGAATACAATCTTCAGAATTTTGTCACGGTTTAATGTTATTGCTGAAAACAAAAATGAATTCATTTTATGCCCTCTTTTCTCTATTTTTTTTTTTTTACAATACTTATATTTTTCTTTTCTTCACGAAAAATATGCAGAAATTTAGGAAAAATAAGTTATTTATGCATGTACTTACACACATGAAGAACATACAGAGTGTGAGTACTGTGAAACAAGATAATGAGACAAGGTAAGGAGATTTAACAGCTCCTGTTGCTGAAAGGGTCAGTCCTTTTCCTCTAATCTTCTCATCCTAGGAACAACTCTAAGCTCCCTCTTCTTGCACTGGTTCTAGCACTTGTCAGACTCTTCAATGAGGTGGTTAAGCTCAAAAGGTGGCAAAAAAATGAATGCAGCAGAAAAAAACCCTACTTTTTTTTCTACTGCCTGAAAACTGGGAAGAGAAGGGCTGTGCTATTCAGCATCAGTGCAGTTGTCCCATGACACCTCACCACTCCACTGCCACGCTGGGTCAGGGGCTGCAAGCTGGAGCAACACTGCAGAGATGTAACACATCTGTGACCTATGCAGTCGAGGGGAATACCTATGTCAGGGCTTGATGCAGGACAGACTCCCAGTGTTATGACAACACCTTCAGAATATTAAAAATTATTTTAAAAAGCTTTTTGCCAAGTTTTTGCGTTAAAGGACTATAGCTTTCCTGGTATATTTATGCAATGTAATATTTAAGCAAAATAGCAAAAAAACCCCACAGAAACATCTAGAAAGTATCTAAAAAGTAACATAATATCACCCACAGCAGCTGTTTCAAGGTGTGACAATGCACCACATCAGCTAAATGGTAATCTTTGTTACTGGAAACAGTATTTTGCAGGTATAGTGGGGTTCAGTTGGTGCATCTGTGATGCTTAGGACAAGACAGGCAAGACTCTATACACCAATTTGATATCTGCTGCAGGTTAAACGGAATTATTCTGTCCACCATAATGACTGTGTATAAAAGGATTTAGAAGTTCAGAGTGACCACAGAAATGGAGCATACCCGTGCATAGGTAACCAACCTTTCCAGAATCTCTGGGTGAATCCATGAAACCTTTACTCTGGTGGTGCATCCTTTCCTCTGCTGAGCAGTTCAGCATGGACACCTTCCACTGGTCAGATCCCTGGGTCTGACAGTGACTGACACTGACACATCAAAAAAAATATATTCACATCTATTTTCTGGTTCATATGAAGATCTGGCATTTTTCTTTGTAAAATCGTAGTGATATGCACACATATCACTTCATCTGCAAGTCTCTCCTCAACCCTTGATTTCCCAGACACTTCTTTGCAAGTGTGGCCAAACTGCTTCATAGTGGCTAACTCAAAAGGAATTAGAAAACAGGTGGATGAAACCCATTTTACCTTCCTCACTGAAGCACCTCAGTAGCTCTTACTCGTGGCCTGAATACCCTATGCTATTAATAATAGAATAGGCCCTTAAAAATCCTTTCATCTTATTTCATTGCTTTCTCTGATGTGCCTTGTTTTTCTAATATAGCCAAAAGTAACATTTCTAATGTATTCTCGTTTTACTCTACCTCTATTTGCCCTGGAATAACCTACCTGATAGAGATGAGATGAAGTGAGAAGAAAGTCTACTCCCCCTTTGACTTGTGCCACTTGCTGCTTTTTAGCAGTTAAGGATGCAAACTTTCCTGGTGATTCAGGGCAATTAAGGTCTTCACACACTCCCAAAAGTTCTTCACTACTGAGAATCCATTCTAACAAGCGATGAAGCTTCATGCAGTGCATCTTTGTTTCAAAGCTACTCCCAAACAACTCCAAAGTATGTCCATAAAGGAAGTGTTAAATGAACCCACTTTTTTTTTTCCTCAGGAACTCCAGAGCTAATGAACACAAACAAGGCTGAGACAGGCTTGTGAGCAGCAAGTCTGCAAGCTGTGTGTGCAACACTGAGCATCCTCCTATTTAAATTCTTAGGCAGAATCACAAACTGGAATTTCTTTTTACTTTGAAGATTACAGGCATTAGCAAATTATGCTCACTCAATGCTTCTCACAAAAACCACTGTTTTCATCCTAGGACTGAAGTTTGTTTCAGTGGTTACAGACTGTGCCAGTCAGTCACCTGAGTCAGTTTTCTGGCTCTTCTGGCATATATACATGCACACGCATTCATGCACACTGCTCTAACACCTACTTTTCAAGCTTAACAGGAGGAGGTGAGTGACTTGGCATCAGAAATTAGGGAGTCGTGATGGGAGAACCCTAGAAAGAATGAAGAATTGAACAGACATTTTCAGAAGCTAGGACTTGGCCAAATTATCATATGGTGCTTAGATGATAGAAGAGACACAACTTCGACATTCAGGGAGTTCCTAAGTCAGTGGCACAAAGTAATGTCTCTCTTTTGAGTATGTTCACAGTCACCATTGCTACAGAGGTGACAAACTATCAGTCAATAAGTAAAAACAGGTCACTGCAGTTACAACTGGCTTCTAGTCTCCATTATACAGCCTATTCTGTAAGCTGCTCACATAATCAGAAGAGTATTTTCCAATATATACAAAATTCCATATGGTGTTTTATGAATAGTACCATGGGAACTGCTTTAGAGAATCAAGACAATGTTTTTGTTTTATTTAATTGTTAAAGTTCACTGTGAGACTGTGAACAATTCTTTCTTAGAAAGAGATATATATGTTCTCTGTCTCCAGTCTGATTCCCACAGTTTTCTCTTGGCTTCCAAATCCCCAGAGAGATCTGACTGACACCAGCCAGTAAGGGCAGAGATTAGCAACTGAAAAACAAGTCATTTTATGGAACTGCAGAATCACAGGATGGTTTGGGTTGGAATAGACCTTAAAGACTATCCAGTTCCAATCCCCCTGCCATGAGCAGAGACACCTCCAACTTGACCAAGTTGCTCCACGCTCCATCCAAATTGGCCTGGAACACCTCCAAAGATGGGACAGCCACAGTTTCTCTGGGCAACCTGTGCCAGCACCTCATCACCCACACAGTGAGGAATTTCTTCCTAATATCCAATCTAAACCTGCTCACTTGTCAGTTTAAAGCCATTCCTCCTTTTCCTATCGCTCCATGCCCTTGTAAAATGTCCCTCTCCAGCTCTCCTGTAGCCCCTTTAGGTACTGGAAGGTGCTCTAAGGCTTCCTTGCAGCCTTCTCCAGGCTGAGCAATCCCATCTCCCTTAGTCTGTCTCCACAGGAGAGTTGCTCCAGCCTTCTGCGCATCTTTGCAGATCTCCATTATAAATATCCTCATCATCTCCTCAATAAATATTGTAAACCTCCAGACCTCCTCTGAGAGAAAGTCTAAATGACATAATGAGACACCTTTTGGAGAATGGTACAGAAATGCCCTGTCTGACATAGCAGGTACTCCCTACCCTAGGACAGCCTACCTCAGCCAGGAAAAGGAGGATGTACAAAAGTGCTTCCGGATTCATAAAAATGAGAAATGGAAAACGCTCATTAAATGTGAAAGCCTAGACTTCTCCAAGAGCAAAACTCTTCTTCTGAATTACTCTTTAAGGTCCTTTCTGCTCGTGAGCTTTAATTAACAAAGCAAAGAAAAATGAAAAAAAAAAAAAAAAAATCCCTGAGTATCCTCAGCAGCTGTAATTCAACATATTGCATAAAATAAAATTGATTCACTATTTTTGCCATTTACTTCAGGGGATGTTTTTCACTACAAGCAAACTCACAGCTGGCAGATTTTGAGGGAAACTTGGCTGAAACCTTTATCCCCTTGATAGTTTTCCCACTGTAATCACCCTTTACTCTGAGAGAAGCCATAAATTGGCATGATCCAGCCGATACCCACAGTAAGATTTCACACTACACTATCTTTCATTTAAGGAATTATTGAGTTCAATATGAATTTGCTAATTGTTAACATTCCCATTTTTTTGGTAGTTAATCTGAGGCATGGACAAATACAACACAGCATTTGCTTCATATAATAAACTGACTCATGTGACAGCAACAAAGCTCCCAGGCTAATGGTCTGCTCAGGGGACCACTTTGCTGCTGACAAAAAGCCCCATGAAAGCCAGTTCTACTGTGGTGAACTCTATAAAGATCTGTCGGCCCGGCTCACAATTACCAACATAAATTACCTTTATCCAGATGCAACACAATAAACATATTAAGAAGGTAGACAAATTGCTAGACTCTTGATGGACTTCTATTTTATATACTCAACATGTTTGCTGGTCAGCAGTACAGCTACTTTAACAGTATTTCCGCCTTATTTATTTACTATGAAGCATTCAGCTTAATAGCTTGTTTCCGTATCTTTGGGCCAGAGGCCAAGGCAGATGTTTGCCTGACACCAAATCCTATTAGAGGGTGCAGTAACACAGTTGTGTGTTAAAGATAAATATTTTAAAGCCTACACTTGCCACCAAGCATCATCATTCCCTAGGCATTTAGAGGGAACTATCTATTGGCAAAGAAAAAATAGTTATCTAGCTGGCAACTGAAAGCAGTAGCTTTTTGGGAGTTAATAAGCACCAGGACTGTTTCCTAAGAGCTGATTAAATGCCACTCAGCGCACCTGGCTGCATGAATTCAAATGTAACTGTTTCATTTGATAACCTCAAAAAGTTGTCCTAGAGCTGGCTGTGTTTGGTGTCAGAAACATGTAGGAATAGCACTGCAATAGGACAATTAGACCTTAATGAATCGATGCTAATCTGAAGTGTAGGTTCAAGGAACATAAAAAATCTGTACCAATGAGAATATTTGGCATTAGAAATGAGATGCAAAGAAAAGAAAAGGTTTTTTTAAAGTATCCTGTCTGGCCCCTTTTCCTGGGGTGGCATAATGATATTTTGTATTCCCTATCGTTTGTATACTTGAGCAGAAATATGGTCCTGTAGCTTTAACTGTGTCCTGCAGCTGGGAGAAAGCTCTGCCAGCGCGGGATGTTTTGAAACTTTTTCCCCAGCGGGAGAGTGAGAAGGAGGAAGGGACACTGTTTTTACTTTTTTTTTCCCTCAGTCAGTTGCTGCTGCTGGTTGCTGGTGCTACTGGTGTGGCTGCTGCTTGGGGTTTTTTTTCTTTCCTTTTTTCCCCCTAGGATTGTTTTGTCCATTGTTTTTGGATCCTTTTCTTCGACTTGCTTTCTCATCCGAGAACCTGAGGAGCCCCGAAGGACAGCGGACGAGAATCGTCCAGGGAGCCACCGGAGGAACACCACCCGGCCCCTCCAGGGACCCCAGAAAGGGGAAGCTACGCCTGAGAAAAAGGACACTAAAGTTCATCAGCTGTTTACTCAGGTTTAATGACCCCTTCTCCCCTTTCCCCTTCCACTGTGTGGTCTGTTAATTAAACAGTTCTTTCCACTTCAGGCTGAGATATTCTGTTGTTGTGGGGGGAAGGGGTGCCAGAAACCTTTGTGAGGGAGGCACCTGTTCAGAGTGCTTTCCACCTAGGGTATTTGTCTCTAATCCAAGACACCCCTTCAACTAGTAGTCTACTCCACCTCTATATAAGAAATGGTCTCAAAATCTTTTGTTCAGTGCTGGTGAGAACATATATGTAGCTGCTCAGCCTAAAATAAATTGCCACAGCTACTCATTTACCAGCCCGGGAAGATATTACATACATTCTAATTGCTACAGTGAAAGGTTTTACCCTTTCCTTATAAATGGTGACTCTTTCTATACAAAAATGCATTAATTAAAAAATAGCAAGTAAATTAAAAAAGGAGGTAAACAAAATAATTAGAGTAGAATTGTCTGCTGTATCAAATAAATACATGTATTTACTGTCACACAGAAATACATTGTTCCTAACTGTCCACTGATCTATTTTCTGCCTAGTTATGTTGCCCTGGCTAAAGAAAATGTTTTGCTGGGAGGGAGGGAGGGCACAGGGAGCAGGGAAGCAAATAGGTAGCTTGTGTGGTTCATATCTGACCTTGAAATCCTCTGTCAGCCACATCAGTGCAAAAGGGACATGAGGAGTGCCCAGCACTCCTCTCACTGAACAATGAATTACATTGCTTAGGAGACTGAAGGGACACCCCATTATTTCACCTTACTCTTTGCTGCTGCACTAGAGCAACCTTAACAAGCCACATATTCTTTTCCTAGATCTGCTTGTCCAGGATAAAACTGACACCTACAAGCTCATTGTAATAACATCGCTCTTTTACAAAAACGCTCATTGTCACCGCCCTGACTACGTTAGCAATAATTTTAATAGGAAGTCAGGAAGTATAACATGAAAGGCAAAGAGGATTCTGAAGCTCTGTGAACACATTTAATTTACTTCCCAGTTGCAGAGCTTGCAGTCTTGTTTATTTTTCAAAGAAATGATGATACTCAATTGAATTTCACTGCAGGAGAGGTTGGCTTCTAAGCCTAGAGAACTGTCACCTGCCCTTGTAATAGTGATAACAATGCCAAGGCAGACCTGGAGGTGAGAGGGGATAAAACAGGTTTCAGATGTCTTCAAGCATCAGATTTGACACTATGAGCCAAAAAAAAAAAAAAAAAAAAAAAAAAGTAAGGGGAAAAAATGCCCTGGAAACAAAGGAAATGTGAAAATGCTGGGTCTGGTATTCTCTTGCTCCTCCCCTTCCTTCCCCAGATGAAGCTTTAAAGGACTGATTCCTTCTTATAGTACATCCTCACCTGCTGAGATTTCAATTTTTCTGCTTCATTTGTGTTTTATACGGTTTTTATACTTTTAGCTCAAGTAATCCACACCTGGCAGCCTGGGATGTGAAAGTCTTGACAGCATCATGCAAACTCAGTCATTATTTTTGAGAGCTCTTTCACAGTTTCCTCTTCTGTAGGGCACCTAGTGTGATGCTGATACTGCTAATGCCACTTGATGTTGTGCCAGATTTTGATTTTTTTTTTTCTTTTTCCTAAGGCTGGGAGGTCTGTTTTAATTAAGGGCCCAAGCATATAACCCTGTTTTGCTCTCATATCCCAGCGGAACTCTAATCTTCACATGCAGGTATAAGGATGCTGAAGTAGGAAAAGGACAACAGGCAGGCAGTTCTCTAAACAACTCTTTAAATCACTCCTGAATCTGGAAAGTGAGAGAGGAGGACAGTAACCACAATATTGAATTGCATGTTATTCTCCCTATTCTTTTTCTGTAAGAACATTTAAAAAAAGCAATTTGCAGGGGCAGATACACCCCCATCTCCATCAGGGTACTGACAACAAACACCTGCCCCAGCCAGAAGTGACTGCTGGCTGGACCATTTTACAAGGTGACAGTGAAGCACGGAAGGTTTGGTGCTCAGGGCACTTGGGTTGCTTATTGAAACCAAGAGCTGCTGATTTTGCCAAATTTCACAGTACATCATGTGCGCACATTTTCCCTTGAGCTGTCTGTACTTTCGCTTTTAGGCCTGGTTTGGGACTTCTATCCAGGTACTCTAATGGCTCTCCCTACAATTGTATCCGTCTTTCTCACACTATTTCAAGCACATTTGACTCCAGGCCCAGCTGGAAATGCTAAAAAATCAGCCTTTTTGTGTCCTATTTTTGAACTTCTGTTCTACAGAAAGAGGTACCAAGTGGGAATAGTTTGGGGAGTAAATAAAGATGAGAAGAAGCCTGATGATTTCAGAAGCCTTTGCCCCATTTGGTCTGAATTTGGTTTGCCCTTTGAGAGAGAGCTTTATCTTTATCTCCCTGATTCATTCCTTTCTCCTACTGCTTCCTTATTAAGAAGAAATTTTTCCAGTGCAGAATGCCTTATAATCTGAAGCTCTCAGATGGTTGAAAGCATAAAGTGTATTGGGATTTCAAAAGCGCTTGGGCACTGGTCTATGTGCATGACCATTTAACTCGATGGTAAAATCTCCCTTGACTTCATCAACTTTTAGGAAATCCTACTAATGTATTTCTGCTGTTCATAGGGCTAAACAGAGAACACTGTTTTCTTCCCTTATGATGTGAGCAATGCTAAAAGCACGAAAGGGTCTTGAAATGCAGTTCTTAAGAAATCATACACTGACCATCTGAAAACACCCTCTGTTCCGAATAACCTGAAACGTGATCACAGGTTAGAAGTTAGCTGGGAAAAAAAAATTCAGCAAATAATTTTAAACAAAGAGCTGTTGGACTGAAGCCTTCTTCTTTTTCCTTCTACAATGCAGCTTCCAAGCACAACAAGACGTTAAACTACACTTCTAAAGTAACTATGACGTGGCTGTGGAGATCTAGAAAGACACATTGCGAACAGTTATTTTCTTCCTAGATTCCCTTTTTGTGCAGTTGGAACATTTTTAAACCTGAATTTGACTCCAGTAGATGAAACTCTCACATCCCCTATTTGCCCAAGGGATTGCAAAGAATTTTTTTTGTTCCTTCCTACTCTCATAAATTGTTACAAACTAATACAGGAAACAACAATTATTCAGCCTTCAGGGTTCAACTTCTGGAGCTGCACTAGCAAGAGGAAAGTTACTCGATGTTCAGTATATTACAATTTCTGCTGTCATAGCTCAGGGCAAGGCTGAAGCTGGCCTTGAGTTTTATTTTAAATGATGTTTTAAGTTGGTGTGTTACAGGGGAAAAAAGCAAACCATTCTTGCATACACAGAGGACTACAAAAGTAATCTCATTTGGACAAACAAATGCCACAAAACCTTGGCAATGTTATAATTTTGGGTGCATTAAAGATCAAATTTCATTTTACACCAAGTCTTCAGCCTGATAACCAAGGATGTAGTGGCTGGAATGCCTGATATCTGAGGTTCAGTTAGGTAAGTGCCTGGTGCTAGGGACACGCTCTCAAGCAGGCTGCCTGGTCTCCAGCCACTGCTATAGAAGAGCCTGAGTCCCCTCTAGGTTCTATGTCAGCCTTGCACCCCGGTAGAGATGCCCTCAGTTCCCCGGGGCATCTCAGGTGCCAACAGAGTCCTGTGCTCAGGCAGCTGCATGGAACTCTTGGTGGTCTTTGATCAGGGCCAGACAAAAAGCAGAACCTATGGCTCCGTTCCTGCCTCTTGCAGACTCACTGCACAAAAGTGGTCAAATCTTGTTGCTTCTCAGAGCCTCTGGCAAGCTCTCTAGGAATCAGTTTAAGCTAATCTATGAAACTTTTTCTAAGACTGTTGTAACACTCAGCAACAGAAAGCAGTCACAGGTCTAATACACAGACCAGCTGTTACCATTTATAAAGTCTACATATGCCAGGAGTGACTGTACAGACCATGTCCTTCTCCATCTGCTCGGCCCCTGTGCAAAATGAAGATTGGTCCAGTAACTCCTGGGGTGCTGATGTTGCTGGCTTCTGTTCTTTTGTGGTCTTGCATACAAGTACATACACATTAATACAACCTTTGGAAAACTGAGGCTTTAAAGCATCTGTTGTTCTAGCAGAGAAAGAGTTCTCCTTTTGCTTGCCAAAGCGGACAAGTAACTCCTACAACCTTATTTCTTGTGCTTTAGCAGGGGAGCATTCAGGGAAAGAAAAGTGTGCACAAAGCTGTTCTAGCAGTTGGAAATATGATACAGGAATAAAACAAGTTGTGCTTACATTAGCCCACAGTCTGGGCTGTGTGGAAAGAGCTATATACAAAAGTGTAAAAATGAAAACCATATGCAACTTTTTACACATTTCTCCAGAACCCCTCAGACAGCACTTACATGCCATGTTATTAAGGCAGAATTCTGCTGTTCTGAAAAAAAGTGAACAGAAAAACACAGGGACAGAAATAACAGAGAGAAAGAAAGAACAGAGAGAAAGAAATAACAGAAAGAAAAAGAAAGAATGAAAGAAAGATGAGAGAGAGAAAGGCTTTAACTTTAGCATTAAATAAACCTTTCCTTGATCCTAAAACTAAAGTAATTACCCCCATCAATAAACCTTTTGTACGAGCTCTGTCAGATCAAGAGAACTTGCCTGCCTGTACACAGGACACAGACATCCAAGTTCAATGCTACCAGTCCATGTAAGTACAGATGTAGGCAAAGCTTTTCAAAAAGACAAATCTACCTTCGTTTTTCTACCACTTTAAAGGATGATCAAAACCAGACAAAATCTCGAACATTAAAGACATTTAGATGTCTGACTTCTACTGAGATGAATACGTACTGGCGTCCAAGCAGTCTTTAGAAGCATGGCCTAATTTCTTTCTAAATGAAGTATCTGCCTGTTTTTCTATTTTTCCCACCCAAATAACCACCTGAAATCATAAGATCTATTGAAAGAAGAGTGTACATACAGAAATCAAAATAAAAAAAATAAAGGAAAAGTTCAAATCTAACATTAAATATATTATTGCATCTGCTTTAAAACTAAGCTAGCTTTACACATTTTAATTTTCTACTGCTAGCTTTTATTCACAGATCATGAATAAAGACATACATTCTATGCAGAAAGAGCAGCCATGGAAGTTTTCACAGCGAAGCATCTGACCTTTACAGGCTTCTTATTATTTAATTATGTTTGAGACGTGTCCCTAATTTCCTCTTTATTAGAGATGCCTTACGTCTTCAATAGAAAAATCCTGAAATAATAATTTTGCCTGCCATTATGACTTGGGAAGCAGAGTTATTATGTAAGAATTGTTTCAGACACTTGCAGAGACAAAAAAGATCATCACAAGTAACATCTAGATTTGAAACAATTGGTCTGACTTCCTGTTTTTTTTTGGAAGCACTGTAGATCTAAGCAGCAGCAGGCAGAAAGCTGCAGTTAACATTTAGGGAGCAGTGTACTATAGGATCACATACAAACATTATTGACTGAAGCTGAAAGGGATTTAAGAACCAGGAGGAATGTTTGATCTGTTAGGAGTTGTCTGAAAAGGCAGACAGAGATAAATTCCAACACTGGAACATGCTCACCCTCTTGGCTCACTTCACTGGGAAATGAGGCTGTTCATCAGTTTTGAGGAAAAATGTGAAAAGATTAAGGGAGCACTGATGAAGCTGCTGTTGACTTCCAGGTGCTAAGGTTTTAAGGGCTGTGTTACTATCCATCCCAAACCATCATCGCTGTTTTATGGAGAATAGCAAACAAACTCTGGATATGAGGAGTGCAAAGAAAGTTTCACCTCTGCACAGCCCTCTTTCCATTTCCAGATCCAGGCTCAGCCCATGTTTGCTTTTTATTAAGCCCTATAAAGAGAACAGACTAGATTTACACATGGATGAAAGTGAAATCTCACCAAGCACATTACTACACCTGCTTGGAGTGGGGAATTCTTGCAGCTCACAAAGTTCAGGCAGAGGGAGTTCAGCCCACACTTCTGTCTTTCCTTGTGGTACCGTATCTATCAGACTGGACTGGATTTGGCTAGGATGGAGAGGGCAATCTCCTGTCTTCCTGCCATCCTTCTGGATGGACTAGTTAAATTCTCACAGAGGACCTCACATTCTGTGGCCAGCTGGATACTTAGTGGAAGACACTTTGCAGTGTTGCAGCATAACCTGAACCTACTCTGAGGATAAGCATTTTCAGTCAAGCAGACCTGTTAACAGAATGTCATTCATGAGATCAAATACACAAGGAAAGAAAAACCTAACACAGCCTGGCAGGTACTAATAAATGCATTTTTCGCCTTCTACATGAATTGAGTGACTGTATCTTTCCTAAATACTACCTGACTGAGACCTATGAGCTTTGCCACACTCAGAGAAACTAGGTAAGAGCTGAAAGCAGGAAACAAAGCATCAAAAAAAGGGGTGGCAGCAACAAGAGAGTAATCAAAAAATCATTGTCCATCTGACAGAGCGTCTGTCAAGCAAAGGCTTGTAGGGGAGCACACAGAGCCAAAGTCAAAAACTATTTGCAGAGCATGCAAAGCTCTGCTGTTATTTTGTAGGAGAGAGATCAGTAACATCAAAAACTAAGTGATTTTCCTTCCTGGCACAGTTCTCATTTGTTACTGCATTTCTTTTTCTGTTCAGAGCAAAAAAAGGAGTTGTGAGTGTGGTATCTAACAGGAATTAGTTAGATCCTAATTAATTATCCACAGAGGGTTACCACAAGGTGGAAGTGCTCCACGTCCCTCTCTGAAACAGAAGGGCTAAGATGACCATAATCATGCAATGGGGGAGAACTGAGCCCTTCCACGGAGCAGCTGGAGTATCAGTAACAGTTATGGAGTTCTGATTTGGCAAAGTACTTGCTGAACTTTCAGCCTCTTTAACCTAAGGAGAAGTTCAAAAGAAGGTATTTGGGACATTAAAACCACTTTTCCTCATTCAGAGTCCTGAAGATCTAATAGTACATGGGGGACTTTTAAGCTGAGTAACTGAGGCATTAAGGAGCTAAAAGGGAAGTGCAAGCCAGAACAGATCACACCCCATGTTACTCTACACAGTATCCTGATGCCTCAATATTTACGTGAAACTAATTTAGATTTTTCCAGACACTAGCAAAGCAAGTGCAAATAACATTAATGGCTTTGAGACTCTGAGTGGATGACACTTCTGCATCCTCTCTGAAGTGGAAATTGCTAGAGTTCAAGTTAGCTTACACATAAACAGCAAAAGCAATGGAAGCAAATCTGAGCTACTCAGACTCTTCCCTTTGCTAAGAACAAGGCAAACACAAAGGCACTTGCACACAGTGCTAAGGAAGTCATTCTTGTCACCTCTCACACAAGGAGGGTTCCCAGTCCCTTGCCTGTCTCTGTGCCCTGCATTTTCTCCTCTGTAAGCTCAGTCCTACTGTGAAGTGCTCCTCTGCTGCGTGAACTGCTGTCCTAGGGACTGCATGGGGTAGGTTACATTCTGGGCTATGGCAGGAAGGGCATGTGCCTTTTGCTGTGTATTGCCAAGTGCTGTATGTGCTGGCAGCCCCTTATAAATCACACTGGAGCTCATCTTGCACTGCAGTGCAGGAAACTAGTGACTAGGTTTTTTTACAGATGGCAGAGGGAGCAGAAGGAATGGTCCTTTCCTTAAACTTAAGCCTTGCCTCATGCAGAAGATGGGAGTGAGATGAAACCTTGCATTCTGTCCAGGGTGTTCTACATGCGTTTCCTGTCACTTGCTGGGTGACATGCTGGTGAACAGTGATGCTCTCCTCTCACAGACAACTGATGTTGCTTTTCCTTTTGATTTCTCAGTGGCCCTGCACAGCCGAGCCTGCCTGAGCTCAGCAGTAACAGCTGCTAGAAGACACTTTGGCTCCATGGATGCTGTTTTCAGGCTCTCGGATGTTTCTTGCTTCTACTGAGCAGACTTTTGGCCAAAATCTCTGTCTCAGATGTGCTGATTCCAGCTTATTCCTCAGCCTACTATTTTTCTTCACTTAGACAAGATAGCTCTAAATAAATTACCACTATCAGGCAGGTAGTGGCAGCTTGTGAATTCACAAGGTGCTTCTTAAAGAAGTGTTTCTATTAGGAATTTGAGAAAGTGCCACCAATGTCATTTACAAAAAGATTAATCTATTATTGAGAGTCCTTGATTGTCCATTCCTTTATAATGTAATGAATTGTAATTCAGAAGAATGGGATAGAAAAATGTTATTAAAAGCTGAAAACTTCTCCAGAATAATCTTTTTCCCTTCACCTGAATTGCCTGTATTATTCAGGAGTATAAGCTCTGACAGGCATTACAAGGCTGTATTCTCCCCAGGTTGAGATTCAGTGGCATGTAACAGGCACACATTTTGACACCACCTAACTCTTCAGCGGTGATGATTCCACGTCCTTTCAGAAAACAGGCTAAGTTGCCATCTCCTGCCCTCAAAACCTTTGCTAATGTTCCTGAGTGGATTTAGTAATAGCTTTATTGCATTCCAAAGCTGTATGATGGACAGCCTCACAATTTATGAAATTAACTGTGTGTTATCAAACTGGGAATACAGATGCTTTTTTCCATTTTTCTCCAGTTTTTACTAGAATAATGGAAGCCAAATCGTTCCAGGCAAGCACTGCACAGTAATTGCAGTTGATACTGTCATACAGAGCCTGCAATGATTTGCTGGCTCTGAACAGCTCAGTCTGTTGAAACATAGCAGATAAGACTTGGAAAATCAGCACCCTTTCCATCCAACATGTTTACTGCTGAAGTAAAAGCTCTGGCCATTTATTTTGGTGAGTCCTCACTCACAGAAGATGTTTGCCTGAAGCAACGACTGCACAATTTGGCTTTATGAACTCATCATTATGATCACCATTATCAATTTTGTGCTTTCTACAACTATCAGTGATTATTAATTAATGCTTCATTCATTTTCCCAGCAGTTCTATCACCCTCACAGCATCTCTGGGGAAATGTCACTCTCCTCAGTTTTACACGGTAAGCAGCTGAAGCATGAGCCTAGACTGGGGCAGAATTAGCACATCAATCAGAATTCAGGAGTTCCAGGCTGCTGGTCCTCTTCTCAGATCACTGGATCCTACTTCTTCCTGAATCACAGCTGTACTTTTCAAACCTACTCTTACTGTAAGCCCTATGCTAGTGGAACAATAAAGGGAGATTTTTTAGGTGGTCTTGCCATAGAAATCAAATTAAACAGCAGCTTGCCTCTGACAGTCAACACAACTCCTCTGAAGGTTCCTCATCCCAAACTGACACATCTAAGGCTCCCATCACATGTGACTTGATTTGTTTGGTGTTGCAACTTTACACACTGTGTCAGGTTGTCTTATCCTCTTTACTTGGGCAGTGAAAAAAAAGAACACTACAGTACCACAGTATTTATACACTTACAATCTAGCAACCATGTTTTGCCAGACTTCATGAATACACTAGAAAGGTCCTGAAACATTAGAATATATTTACACCAAACACCTGTTTGGTTTTTTTTAACAAGCTGTTGAAATCTAGGTTCAGAAGAAAGGTATCAACTTGTTAAGGCTATTAGAGGGTTTTTATGGTACTCATACAAATGTTGCACTTTTCTGGATGAATTATAGCCAGGAAGCCACATTTTCCTACCTAAAAGTTTTACTTAAACCTGTTTCAAAATGCACAGCTTGTACTTAGGCTTTTTTAAACTAGACCTTTGTGTTGATATACAGCTGCCAGTGGATAAAGTCATTCCTACCAATGTAGCAAAAGAAAACTTCCTTGTACCAAAACACAGAATGATTCAACGTCAGCAGAGGACATATTGAATATAAAACGGGCTCCATATTGTGGACTGTTCTTCTTATCATGCAGTCATGAAGGTACAGCAGAGCATAAACAAAAAAACCAGGATTGCCTTGATGACAGTCTGACATGCTCCTCACCCACACCATTCCCTTGCTGTTCAAAGGCAAATTAAGAGTGCTTTTTTTCTTCTTGTTTTTCCCTATATTAGTGCAATGAGGCCAAGAGAAATGTCTGGCTAGAACACTTAAGCATCACTTTGAAAACAAGAACAAGTAGAGACAGTGCTTTAAACGTGTTTTCTGCTGTTAGAGCCTCACTGATTTTTTCCTGTGATGGGAAATTTTGAACCAAAGACATTTTTAAAAAAAGCTGCCTTCAGAAGAATATCTTAAGCTTCTGTGGTTGTTGTAAATAAAAAATCAAATTGCTAAAGTAAACTAAATGGAAGTAAATCTTCATTCAATAGAGTAAGACTTCAATTTCATAAGCTAATATACAACTACTTCTAGTGTTGCTCAGCTGCAAACAAGACAGAACATCACATTTCTAGGTTTTAAATTTAACACAGAGTATTACAGCAGTTTCCACTTCTGCATTAGATAAACTTTAGTGCTAAAATGGAATATTGGGATGTTAATGACTTTAATAAGACCTAAACTTTTTAATTAACCTGTCAAGACAAATTACAGCCCATAGTTCTTAGGTAACTATTGCAGACAGCTGAGACTCAACACCAATGCCCCTGTTGGGAGAGGGATTAATGGCAGCTTTGGAATGAGTCTGCTTTTTTCTGCAGAGGAAAAAAGTCCATTAAACACTGTGGCTAGAAGAAAGCTGAGTGCTAGTTTTATGGAGTAATCTTTAAATTACAACCAAATGAATTTAGTTATATGAACGATTTCAGCAGGTCAATCAAATTTAAAATTAGATACTACTGAATCGGAAACAGATTTTGATATTTACAGAGTGGAAGAAGAATACTCAGTGTGCTGTGAGGCACCCACTGGCAACACCTTTTCCTCCTTGCACAGCAACAAATCCATGCCTGTGAGCTGAACCAACAGGGCATTTTACTGCCAGAGAAGTCCAAAGACCTATTTAGTTAATTTGTTCTTAGGCAACCTCAGCTTCATTCTGTTAGCAAGGAGAAACAGGGATTCCTGTTACTGTGGTTGCTACCACCAGGTCTTACAGTGTTCTTTACTGGACTTTTAACCCCAGTACCCTGCCTGAACTCCAACTTGAGTGATTTTGATGGTGTTCAATGGCAGGACTGTCTGTCACACAGAACCATGGCATGGTGCTGCTGTCTGTTATTTAATCATTCCTACATCTCTGCTCCAAAAAAAAGCCAAACAAACAAAAAAATCAAACAAAACTAACAAAAGCCAACTAAATAAAAGGAAAACCAATGTAAGAAAATAAAGCATGGATATTCCAGCTTGTAATCCATGATTCACACTTGGAAGAATCTTGTTATGGTTATAGTTACTTAAAAGGCCTGCAAAATACTTACTCAACATTTAGGGTCTAACAGTATTCAGCATGTTGCTAAATACAATCCCCTCCAAGCCGGCTCCCCACACCAAGCCATTGTGCAATTTGAGTATGTGCTTTAATACCTGGCCTCGAGGCATATTTAGAAGTTTAGGTATAATAAAGGAAATCCTTACCAATAGCAGTAGTAAGAAAAGAAACCACTTCCGATTCCTTGCCATCATTGTAGAAGGCTAAATGCCATATTCCTGAATCTAAATACTGGATAAATCCTGTTTCATGGCTGGCCAAGGGCACAAAAGCTCTGTGCTGCCGCTGAGGTCCTTCCAAGCTTCTTGCCTCCTGTGTCAGTAGACGTCTTCCATCGAGGAGCTCGACAAAGTCAAACTGAAACATAAGAGGGAGTGATTTTTCTATGTATAGATCAGGCTTCCTCAAGCTTAGTTTCTTATTCTGGGTCTACAGAAGCATCATAAACAGGATTTTCTCTGGTAATGCAAGTATTTTCCTGGACTACCTGCGAGTAACCATTTTGGAAATAGCTAGTATATGAATGTACTTTCCTGTCATTATATGAATAATGAAATCACCGTTTTTAGAAGGTGACTTGCAGCGTATCGGTCCTACTGAGGTGTTCTTATTCTGTAAAAATATGCAGGGAAACATGAGACCATGCCTCAACTGCACTGTAAATATGACACTAAGCAGCTTATTTGTTATCTTCTTTGTGTCTTGGTTAATATGGAAAATAAGACAGAAAAATATATGTAGCCCAGCTGGGTTGTTTGCCAGAATTGCTAGGGGTCACCAAGGGAAAAGTAAGAGATATTTTAAAGTGAACTCTGGTAGAGGTTTTGCAGAAGAATTTTGCTTAGCCAACAAGGGTTTTATCTTAAAGCAATAGCAAAAGTGGTTAAAAGACCATAGAAAGTGAAGATGGAAAAGAGAGAAATAATGTAGAAAAGTGCCATTTAAGGAGAGGCTCTAGGTATTTTCCTCAAAAGGATGCATTTACAATGGTAACATCAACTGAACAACTACTTTGCTTTTAATACTGGTATGGCAACTACCTTTAGTTCCCTATTTAAATAACCTTCCACTGATTTTCCACAATAATTATATTTTGTCTGCTATTATATTAATGGGATGAGGCAGATACAAGCCTAGCAGACATCACAAATGTTACGTGAACCTTATCTAATCTGACTTGTATCATGTGTTTAGATGACCAGGACACCTCACAAGCAGAATCCAGCAACTGAGGCACTTTTCAGCTTCTCTATTCCCTGATTTTATTTGGTTTTGCCTCTCTCATCCAGCTGGTCGAATAAACTTGTGATTTTTTTGGCAGGAAGAAGAAAAACAGGCAGAAAGAAACACCACAACTTATTTCTGAGCCCCTAAATATTGCTGCACTGAATGGCTGCTGAGTATCACATGACTGTGGCACCAATATTTAGGCTGCTTATCCCTTTTCACTTTACTGTAGCAAAATTTGGGTGCTTGTTATTAAGTTGTCTGGTACAGTCTTCAAAGTCAACCAAGATAAGGACTTGATGACACATTCTTTCCTATGCAGGAAAAGTTAAAAAAAGTTAGGCTACTAAGTTAAAAAAAGAAGTGTTTATTTCCAACAACATTTTGAGCAATAAGCTATATATGACATAGCTCGCATATGAAATGACAGAATCTGTCCCTAGATGAGTAAAGTATTTCTAATTATTTATTTCCAGGAAATTTGTTTTGAACCTTGTTTAATTTTTATTTTCTTTTGGCTATATTTCAGTACACAGATCTCAAATTGGTGCTGAAGTGTCTTTTTGAGAATGTGAAAGTTTGCACACCTGGAAAGGTCATTCCTTTTGAGTATCTATCCAAGTTAGCTTTACTAGAGACAGAGTTTCTGTTTGGAAAAAAATATGATGTAAAAATAAATTATAAAAGCACACAATCTAAAATCTAAAAATATAAATTCTAAGCATGTGTAACTAAAAATGTACATTTCTGTTTCAGCCGTGTCCTGGGGTGCATCAGGTCCAGCATCACCAGCTGGGCAAGGGAGGGGATTGTCCCCCTCTGCTCTGCACTGGGGTGGCCTCGGCTCAAGCCCTGGGGGCAGTTTTGGATGCCACAATATCAGAAAGATATAAAGCTCTTATAGAGTGTGCAGAGGAAGGCCACAAGGATGGTAAAGGCCTTGAGGGGAGGCACTATGAGAAGTGGCCGAGGTCACTTGGTCTGTTCAGCCTGGAGAACGGAGACTGAGGGGAGACGTCATTGCAGTCTACAACTTCCTTGTGAGGGGAAGAGGAGAGGCAGGCACTGATCTCTGCTCTGTGGTGACCAGGGACAGGACTTGGGGAAACAGCACGAAGTGGAGTGAGGGGAGGTTTAGGTTGGATATCAGGGAAAGGTTTTTTAGTCAGAGGGTGGTTCAACATTGGAACAGGCTGCCCAGGGAAGTGGTCACAGAAGTGCTTGGACAATGCTCTCAGCCACATGGTGTGATTCTTGGGGTCTCCTGTGCAAGGCCAGGAGTCAGACTTGATGATCCTCATGGGTCACTTCCAACTCAGCATATTCTATGTGTCTATGAAAACAACAGAATGATTTAAGAGGATACTGGTGAGTGGTTGGCTTGAATGACACTTTGTGACCCAGGTGTTCGTAGCCATTCTGAGCATGAGCTACTACTTAGGCTGATGCCTCATCAGGTCTCAGTGTGACCATGCCTGAAAGCTGAGCAGAACAGTGACAGAGGACATCATAGCGGTGTCTGGGTGCTGGGAATGTCTCAACAGAACTTGAGTTTGAGTAAGGAACAGGTGAACTAAGAAGGTAAAACCAGTAAGGGGAAAACCTAAGTATTTTCATTTTTATTTTGGAGCATGTTGGAACAGGTTGACTCGATTTTAAAACACCACTGAAGAAACCATAAAGAGGTAAAGTTCACCTCACCAAGTGATGACACCTCCATGGCAGCTTGAATTAGCTTTCTAGAACCACTGGATTGCAAGTGAAGAGACACTCCTTGGATACAATCTGCCTCATTGTAAAGTGGACACGAAAGAAATGTCCTGTGGATTGTGCTTACAAGCATCCACTTCCTGCTATATCCTAGATGTAGTTACTTAGAGCTCAGTGAGATGAAAACAATTTTAAGGCAGTCAGGTACAGTGAGCTGCTGTTGTTGCACTCCAATCTGCTTTATTCTTACTTGGGGCTTCCTGCCAAAAGCAAAAAGGTTTTTTTATAAATATTTGCAAGATGCTGCTGCAGATGTTGGTGACTTTGCCAAGCTACTAGTTACTAGTTGTAAATATTAATTGAGCCACAAATTGATTGTGCTTTATCGCATTTTAATACATTCAAAGATTTTTAATAGACAATTAGTTACTGCCAGCAAGAAAATTATAGATAAAATACCATGTCAATCAATTCAAACTGTACAAATGGAAAAATGCCCTCTGCAAGCTGTGATGGCCTATCCCAAAAATTTATGATTTATTAAAATTTGGCCTAGGTTAAAATGAGTTTAAAAAAATATTTGATCTAGGAAGATTAAATCCAACAGACCATAACAAAATTGTGTAACTTACTATGATTTGTTGAGAACAATGAGAAGAAACGCCTTTTGTTAATAGTAAACTTATTTGGGCTTCTGCATGATCCATTTCTAAGACCACAGAAATTTGGAGTTTACATTTTCTTCCTACTTATTAGTGACCACAGCTGTTGGCAAGCTAAAACAGAAAACAATCACCACAGCCAGAGAAAGTTTCCCAAAGAGAATTTGGAACAGTTTGTTATTTTAGCATAGATAGATATGACATTGAACATTGTATTGGGTTTGCATGGCCAGGTTTTGGTAACAGGCCCTGCAGGGGTGGCTTCTTTGAGAAGATGCTGAAGTTTTCCCTGTGTCTGACACAGCCAAAGCCAAGTGGTCCAAGACAGACCTGTTGCTGGCCAAGGCTGACACCAGCAGTGATGGCAGCAATTGTCACCTCTGTGATAACAAATTTAAGAAGGAAAAAAAAAAAAATTGCACTGAAGTAATTGCAGCCAGAAAAGAGGTGAGTGATAATATGTGAGTGGATCAATTATGCCAGTGAATGGTGGCATAATAACTCACCAATTGTGTGAGTGGACCAAGGTCAGTGCAGAAGGACGGGCAGGAGATGCTCCACATGCTGGAGCTGAGATTGTCCTGCAGCCCCTGGTGCAGACCATGGTGAGGCATCTGTGCCCCTGCAGCCCATGGAGCCCCAAAGGGGAGCAGAGATCCACCTGCAGACAGCCTGTGGAGGAGAGCCATGCAGGAGCAAGTGGATGCCCGAAAGAAAGGCTGTGACACTGTCCAAAGCCTGTGCTGGAGCACGCTCCTTGCAGGACCTGTGGCCCCACGGACAATGGAGCCCCCACTAGAGCAGGTCTGCTGGCAGGACTTGTGATCTCATGGGAAATTCATGCTGCTCTTCAGTGACTGCAATCCATGGAAAAAGTGAAGTTTATGTGTTAGATTTTACGTTTTTTATTTAAACAACTGAAACTATCAACGTAGTAACTTCTGTTCCATATCAAAATTTAAGAATGATAATAAACAAGCAAAATGAATACAGACTTCTCATATACAGTTAGTATTATGCAATCATGACTTGAGTGTTTATTCAACTAACACAGGATTTTTAAATTATAAATGTTTGAAATCTCCTTGTGAAAGGAGACTGATTAAAAAAGGGCAATAACAGCATTACTGTGTCATTGAGTTACGATGCGCTGATCCTACTGACATATTTTAATTCCACAGAGGAGTAAGCAGAGAAAGTGTAGATTTATGACACCTCTTTGACAGAAGTAAGTTGAAGGTGTGTTAATATGTATAAAATACCATATTATCCAGAGAGATCATAATAAACATATTTGTTTGCTCAAAAATGAAATAAAGGCAGGGTATTTATATAAATGTCTAATAATTTCACCTGACAGTGGAGGGCAAGGGCAAGATACACTAACATAAACCTGCTAATTCAACATAAACCTGCTAATTCTTTGATAACTTGCTGATTCAAGTGGAAGTCAGATACTTTGCACTGCCAGTGTGTTGTGCCCTAATGTGTTTATCAATCTGGGTAAGAGCACCTTAGAAGCTGAAACAGAAAGGAAAGAAAATGATGTATAAAGTCCTTACTTAAGGAGATGGTTCTTCAGAGCTTTTCCTATAGAGTGCTTTTTTGATATGGTTTTTGTCAAGGTGCGTTAAGAACAGCTACTTTCATTTTAGTTCTACAGAATAATAACTGGATCTTGATTTCTGCCTAAATTGGCGACTTTCTATAAAACCTTGATTTTCTTTGATTATATACTAATTACTTGGCCCTGAATAACCTCAGTCTGACAGTCAGCAAAGATCATGTGAAGGGTTAGCCCAAGGCATTTCAGCATGGGAGACAGAAGTGGCTCTTGCTCCCCTAAGGGTGACCAACTGTGGTCTCACTGCTCTTGCCATGAGACAGGAAAGGCAGTGGCTGAAAGAGAGGCAGACCTGAGATACATGAAACTGCTTAAGAGAAGATTCCTTTGGATGCAGTTTGAGTGTGGCTGCCTCTGTGCAAAGCACTGGATAGAGAGGGTGATATCTTCTGCTGCTTGGAGAAACCAGCTGGTACCCTCGTTGACCACCAGTCTCATAAAACCCTTCTCCTCCTCTGGCACCTTGCTGCCTTAGGCAACTGCCTTGCTCTGCCCCTGCCTACAGTGCACCAGATTAATTTGTGTAAATCCTGCAATTGTCTCTTGATTGTCTTTCCCTGGAAAAATGACCTTTGGCACCTTGCAAGCATGCAACAAATTCTTGAAAGAAATAGATAAAATAAAACAATACATCATACAAACCTCAATTTAAGACAACATGATTAAATTGAAATAAGGTCCCATTACCTGTGTGTGTGATGGTGGGAGTCCTTTTCTGCCATAGATGCCAACCAGAGCAGCCTTTCCTAAAGACACATTGAATTTCAGATGCACTGGGTGGTCGATGAACACCTGAGATCTCCAAAAGATACCAGGAGGGATCTTCTGTGTGGCTCGTCTGCCTACATCAATTTCTCCGGAGTCTATAAAACTGTCATCTGGAAAGAAACTACTGGGCTTTCCTGCCAAAACACAGGAACAAAATTCTCAAATTAGTCTTAGATCCTGAAAGTAATCCAATCATACTGGTATCTCTGACACTGATCTTGAGAAACAGTCTATTAGTGTCCTGAAGTCTTCAGAGTACTTCGTCTAGCCAATCCATACGATTATGGGAGGAAAACTGGAAGGATTATTTCTGGCTTCAGTAACTGTTTTGTTTGAAAACATGAGCAACCTGGAGAAAAATGACCTTTTGTTTAAACTGTAACATCAGAGAGTGTGTAATTGCATTCCAAAGATAAGAATAAATCATCTGACATTATACCCTAAATGAATATAAATTTAGGAATGGAGAAGTCATCATTAAATTAGAAGAGAGAAGTGTAGCAAGAGTGAGATAGACGTGCCACAGGGTGGAATGGTGGTGTGGAGAACAGCAGCATGAACGATGCCTATGTGCAGAAAGGAAAACGTTTCTCTATTAAATTAATTCTTGACAGTGGTAACAAGTATTTGAAATATGTTGAACAGTCAAAAAAAAGCTAAAGAAAAGAAAAAGGGACTGAGAAAAACAAAGGAGATCATACCCTGCACTTGAGTAATATCAATTAAGAAACATGAGAGGTTTTAATTGGGTTTCAATATAATCTGTAAAGTGTGCTATTATTATCCATTTTCTTACAGAAGACAAACGGAAGCATCTGTTTCTAAAACTACCAGGCTGGAGAGCCTGGGTATTCAAATGGAATCAGTACATGCCGTAATGTCCAAGGGAGTCAGCAGAGAGCTTGGCACCCCTAAAAAAAAAACACCTGAGGAATTCCAGGTTAGAAATTCATACACTCACAACTCTCGAAGCAGGTGGCTGCTTCAAAAAATCTGGACCCAAAGGAAGACCAGGCAATAAGGGGCAGAATGAAAAATGAAACGTCAGAATATTCCTTTTTCAGCCTGTGCTATAACCAGTGGCCACAGCTTTAGCTGCAGGGCACAGGGATGATGAAGAAGGCAACTGCTTCGCCCATAGCCTTTATTAAGGACACTTCCAGTTGAAAAGTATGCAGTAATGCCACCTGAAAAACTCCAGCTTTAGTAAAGAGAGCAACATGTCACCAACAAGGGCTAATTATTAATTCTGGAAATTCAAATAAATTTGTTCTCTTACCTCTGTGCCTCTACAGCACACACTACTCTGTGTTTCACAGAGCAAACAATTCTAACAAAACCAGAAGGAAACTTCTGGGTACAAATATTCTTTTGTAGAAAAATCACATTATGAATTTTTTTCTTCCAGTATCTACATTTGAGGAATGGGAAAAGAAAGTCTTTTCCCATCAATCATTCCCATTCATATCAAACAGTCTCAGAATTTACCTGCCTTGTTGAAAAGGTGACTGGTAAAACATTTCATTTTATTGTTTCAAATGACATTTCCTTTAATATTATATAACAGTAAATACAGCATTGCCTTAAATTTCTCCATATACCATCCCAACATAAACTCTCCATGACAGACAGACAGCTGTGTCTGAAAATCAATATAGAAATGATACGCATATTAAATATTAAGGATGGAGAATTTTTCCTAGCAGAACTTCTGGTTCCAGTAATACTAATCCCTAATTTAAAGTCAGCAACTGCTTAAGAACACTGCTGGAGCAGGACTTGATGGTATGTACTACCCTGAGGCACAAGTTTTATGCATACCAGCACAAAAGGTGTATATGAAAAGGCTGTATGTTCACACAAAAAAAGCTACTTTTAATTTTGTAAGATCGCCATTTATCTTTGCTCATCACTCCCAAATAAATACAGAGGGGAAATCTGCTGACTTTTAATCTTTTTTTCATCCAAGTACACATTAAAGGAGATAATCAGAAGCAGCTTAGGTAAATGGGCATTCTTTCTGAATCCTTCTGTGCTAATAGAGTACAATTGCACACTGAAAATCAAGCAGCTAGATTCTGAAGGGAATTACTTCATCAACTGGATTGATAGTATTTATTTGGCATACTAAAATTTTCTTTTCACACTGTCAGGATTAAAGGAAACAGTTCCCATGTCTTCATGCAAAGTTTTTTACTGCACTATTGTAAGATGAAAAGATTGAGGGTTCTATTAAAGAAGAGCTAAAGATATCGCATGCTATGGTTCAAATGAAGGATTTATTTTTTCTGATTACTGACATGTTTTTAGATTCTTAGCTATTCATATGAAAACCTTAAGTATTTGATATGCCCCATAATTGTTCATTAATAAAGATTGTACATCAGAGTGAATCAGGGAAGGTGAGAATTTAATATGACAGATGTTGCTATGCAAGAGAGAGTCTGGAGAAAATGAGCACAGAATGTATTCTGTAGAGAGAGCAGCACTTGCTCATGCAAACGAAAATGCTTCTGTGATTGCAAAAGACAGTCTCACAGAAATAATTTTTTTGTACACACAATTACAAAGTTTACGTCTCCTCTTGGAGGACGGTTGTATGTCTGAGAAGCGGATATCCCAAGAGCTGTTATATCATGTTGCCAGTGGTTGAAGCTTGTCCTGATACAGAAGCCCAAGGAGAGGCTCTGTTCAGCCTGAATTCAGTCCCTGAAATCCCTCCCTCTTTCATTAGTTTTAGCCTACAGTAAGATTAGGCCCTGTGGACTGGACACTTCATAAAGAAAGTACAATAAAAAAGTCATTTTGACTTCTAATCAGAAATTGGCTTTTAATCAGAATATCTGACTCCTTAAAATTAACTTCAGGTCTGAATTCTTAATTAGGCTGCCAATTACTTTGTTCTTTCTGCACATTATGTTGAACTTTTTAGCTGCCGTAGCAACTCTTCCTAATTTCTTTGGAATGACGTATTTCATTTCAATTCAGACCTTGCTGAATCTCTCTGTATTTCTGACAGGATGGTTCCCTGACCCATCAAAACACTTAGAACATACACAGTTCTGACTTCAACCACAGTCAGTTACATGCTTAAATATAAGCATGTGGTTAAGTGCTTTGGTAAACAGGGTTGGGCTTGAACAGAGGTAAATGCTGTTCTGGAGCACAGCCACAGATGAGAAGGAAAGACTGTTACTGAGAGTTGGCAAGACACTGGCAATGATTCATTCAGATCAGCTCTAAGGATGTTCCTAACACATTCCAGCCTATTTCATTCTGATCCAGAAGACAGTCAAATATATTTCAATTCTATTTAAAATAAATTTCAATCACATACATTCTGCTTTAGAACAAAGCCCTCCAGCACTGCTAGTCCAGAATTAGTTACATAGTTACTTGATGGGGAGACAGCTGCATTTGAAGGCTGGACGGTGTAACTCCTGTACCAAAGATGTTGTCCTGATGTGGTTTTTAGTCAGGACACAGTATTTTTCTCTAAAGCCTACAGACCCCTAAGATCTTTACAAAGCACTAACTTGAGGGGTCTTCTAATGACAGAACTAGGCTATTTCCCAGATTTCTCTTTTAACAGAGCAGCAATCAAAACTTCTACTCATGTCACTGTAAATGTGGCTAAAATAAAATCAAGTGGAGGTCTTTTACCTGGATGGCAGTTTTGGATACATCCGTTTATTTTCACTTTGACTTTTAAAAGGAAATGGACAGATCAAAGCTAGATGATTCAAGTCAGAGGGAAAGAAAAAAGGATCTGTCACAAAGTACAACAGCAGGGCTGTCTGCAGTTTGCTGTACTGTCTAGTAAGGTTTGTTGAGAATAACCGGCTTAGCTGATTTTTCCTTGTAGCAACTTGATGGCAGCCATCAGCTACCAGTAAATACACTGTTTTAAGGAACAAATATAACGATGGCCTTTGTTTAGACCAATAAAGATAGATAAGCTCTTACAGAAAAAAACCCACTACAATTAATTTAAATTAAACATGTAAACACAGGCTGTCAGCCAAAGCCTAGGGAACTCTGTGGAAACTTTTGAGTTCAGTGAGTTGCCAAAACAGTAGCATACATCTTATCTGTCCACACAACTTCTTCCATCAAAATAACGACCAAAAATAGTCAATTATTTCCATTTTACTGGAATTTCTTAATTTTATATAGAGAAGCTTGACAAACAAACAAGAAAAGCTCTCTGAAAACTTGCATTTATCATTTCTCCAGCTATGTCTGGGGAGGGATAAGATTTTGCAGAGCTTACAAGTACTTTTAGCAGTGGTGCCTCTGAAAAAAACACACAAAGATGCAAAGCTGCAGGATAAGCTGCTGCTGAATTGAGGATCCATAAGCTGCTTCTAATTGCTGTCAACACCATGATACTTTGTGGTGCCTAGGCCTTTTAGCTGGCTACTTTTGCAAAGCTATGTTCAACTCTGCAGTGCCAAAACTCACACTGTAATAGTTCTCAACAAATATTCTGGTCCTCAAAACATTTGCTAAGTGGCAACAAATAGTCAAACTCAAACCTTTTTGTAGTGCTGTAGAGGCAGCTTGATCCAGTGCTCCAGGAATTATTTAATTTTCAAGAGACAATGCTTTCCCATGAAAACAGCCACTTGAGGCAGGGTTTTCATGCTTCTGTAGTCTGTGAGAATGCCTTGAATGTGTGGGGAGGGTTTCACACAGTTTTATTGCATTAGTGGACATCAGAGGGGTATGAAACTTAGAAACATATGGAAACAGGACTGACGACTACTAGTTCTAGACATGAAAGACTGGAAAAGCACCTGCTGATGGCAGCACTGAGGATAATGGAACATGAGATTGGACGGCTGGAGTTTAGAGGCAGACAGAAGACTCACAACATGGACACACACCAACCATACCTTCACTGGATCCTTTGCCTTTCCTGTCAGGTAACTCTAACCCTGTGCCCCCCGAAGGATATAAGGAGACGTCCGTTGGCACTGGCCAACTGCTGGCTGTGTCTTCCGTGATCTCATACATCTGCCCTTCCATCGGCTGCAGGTGCCAGTTTAGGCCAAACAGGTGCATGGCTGTGGTGAGCAATGAGAAAAGTCATCTTTTTCTGTTTGGCAGAGTTTCAGAACTACAGGGGCACTTCCTAAACCTTCGCTTCAGTGCCTTATTAGTTGTCATTGCTTTAGGACAAGAATGGGATTAATGTAATTAGACAGCCCCTGCTGCTTCTACTATACCAGCTCTCTAGGTCTTTCCACCCACTTAAACTCAATTTATATCACCTGTACCAATCCACTCGGCTTCTTCCAGCAGGACCACTCCTGACTCATGGTCTACATGACAGGATAACCAGGCACAGTGTTTCACAAAGCTCCCCAGGCTGGGGTGACAATGCAGTGAACACAGAAATACAAGGAGTACTATTTCTCAACATACCAATAAATCCCAGGGAACTGCACTCTGGTTTGTTTTGCCATATTCACAGTGTATTATATAGGTTCTTTTTTTTTTTTTTTTACCCACCAATTATACACAGAAGCCCTTATAGACATCTCTGACAGCTTTTTCTGGTTAAGACCAAGTGAAAACTGAGGCAATTTAAGATCCATCTTGGACACATGCCTTTGTGCTCTGTGTCACAAATGCGAGCGACTATGTCTGAGCATTTCTTTGTACAACTTGGTTTCTTCTATTCAGATCAAAGATAAATCCTTGAGAATTGAAAACAAGCAGCACCATTTAGATTTGTGTGATATCAGGGCAAAGCTCTCTGTAGGTTTCTGGGGCATGCAGTCATCCAGTGCACATGTGAATCTATTTCAAGGCATTACATAAAGACAAGTGAAGTTAAGGAATAAGACAGACTACTTAAAAAGCAAACACATGTATGAGGAGTATGGAAATCATATGCTTATACAACTAATACTTGCTCCTTGCAAATATAATGCAAAAGAATGTGGCTTGTGGCTTCCCATATCAGTTCTTCCATCCCCAACATAAACATTTCATACTCAATCAGTATCCATCTTAGCTTCAGGCTCTACACAGCTAAATGATCTGATATTTGCTACATTTGGAATGACATTTATTTTTTAAGGGAAAGCCTTGATATTATACACTATAATTTCTCCAAGAAACTATACAATAGTACTAACATCACAGCCATTTAGTATAAACAAAACCAGTAAAGAAACAGAACATTTCCATAGCCTATAATTCTCTTTTTATTCACAAAGATATACCTGAGATTGGCAACCACTCTTAGGGACAAGTGGTTAGTTTATTTAAACCTGTGCATCAGAAACAATCTTTTCAAGAGCATTGAAAAGTAATCTGAGTAGCTCTCTGAAGACAGCATGTTTAGGCAATTTACCAAAATATGTGATTTTTTCCACTTCAGTCTCAATTAGGTCACCTATCATTTACTAACATAAATAAGGTTGTCTTTGCACAACTACAACATTACAAAACATGAGAGCAGAATTCCTTCTATACCATGTAAATGGGGACTGTGTTTGTTAACAGTCTTATCCATTAAGGAAGAAAATATGCTCCTTAAACTCCCACACAGTAAGGAAGCACAGCAAGGAAGGTCTCCTGAGGACCTGTTCAACACTCATTTTTATAAAGGTACAAATACCAAGAAGGAATGTTACCAACACTACTGGTAATTTAACCAGGGTACTTTAGGCAGAGGGACAAGTATTTTCATCTGAAAGGGGTATATTTACTCAGCAGAGACACTATGCAAGGGAAGAGAGGAAATCAGACCATGAACAAGGAATCTGCATCAAGCATTTGGCATTGCTATGCTTGCATAATATCTTCGTGTTTATACAGCCCTCATCATCAGAGTGCCTGGGCATTTCATAGCTATTAACCTCATAAAACCTCATCAGGTAGGAATCTGGGTTTTTTCTACCACACAGAAAGGCAAAGAACTACAGCAGATTAAAAAACTGACTCAATTCACTTGTTTGGGCATTCAAATGCAATTGTGTGTTAATTCACTTAACTTACTCTCTGCTTACAGGGTAACAAATCCTAAGAGGCATTTCATGCAGCTCTCTGCCAGCAGTTTTGTTCTAAGCTCAGTACTGAATCCTATCTGATAATTCCATCTAGGCTGGACCTCTCCAAGGACCAGAGCATTACCCAGGTGCTGCAGAGCTGTTACAGAGCTCAAGGGCTTAGATGCTCTGAGCATGCAAGTTCCCATGTTTAATTAACATGGGATGTTTGTAGTTGCATGGATGTTTGTAGTTCCAAGCAGAATGAAAACTGTGCTCTTCACTCCTCCTAACTCAGGCAATCCTAGACAGCAGTCAGGCCTAAGTTCTGCTGGCCCTAATTGCTTAACCCCAGCCCCATCTATCAGATATCTTCATGTCACAATGACCTGCATGAGCTTACACTGGGCACCCCCGTTTAGACAGGAACTGAGCCAGTGGTTTGCTTTCTTCATAACACCATTTGACTTGCCATGTCCTTTGTACATCATAGCCTAAGTGCCACGCAGACTTTTAGGAACACATTGCAAGGCCATTGTTTGTTCAAAAGGACATTGCTGCTTCTCCCTTCCTTAGGAGGAATTTGTTATTGCAGATCATTATTTACTACAAGCACATGAAGGTGAAAAACTCAACATTGTCTTGGGTGCAGCGAGAAAACTATGAACATTTCTTCCAGGCAGTAAAATTCATTTAAAATACCTGAGAGGAAATGTCTTAAGAAGTGATCATCTTGCTGTAGTGTAACGACAGAACTGGCAGCCTGGAAGTGCTACAACTTTTTTGCACATTATCCATTCACTTGAGCAAGTGAATCAAGCATTCCATGTCATCATTTAATTCTCGGTGTTTGAAAAGTGTCTTACAATGTCCCAAAATAGAAAATACAATAGAATTATCTGTAACATAGATAATGCCTTATCATACAAAGTTAAAAGGCATGTATTAATATGTTAACTTTTGTCCTTGGTTAATAGATTTTGTCTAAAGCAAAAAGCTTCTTGCGTACATTAATCCCATCACCATACGAATCTCAGAATGCTTCCGGTTGGAAGGGACCTTAAAGATCATCTACTTTCAACTCCCCTGCCATGGACAGGGACACCTTCCACTAAAGCAGTGGAAGGGGCTCCATGCCCCATCCAGCCTGGCCTTGAACACTGCCAGGGCTGGGGCATCCACAGCTTCTCTGGGCAATCTGTGTCAGTGCCTCATCAGCCTGATAATAAAAAAATCATTATATCTAATCTAAATCTATTCTCTTTTCATTTAATACCATTACAACTTGTCCTGTCACTAAAGACTCCAGTAAAAAGTCTCTCTACATCTTTCTTATAAGCCTCCTTTTAAAGTGTTGAAAGGCTGTAAGAAGGTTTCCAATGATAAGACAATGATCTATGCACACCATGCATATAAAAGTGCAGAACTCTGAAAAACAGAATTATTTGAATAGCATCTTGATTATCAAGTGGCTTAAAAAAATTCAGAAAACAGAGTGTAAAAGCTCAGAGCTAGTGCTCTATTCAGGATTTCTGATTTGATGTTTCTAAACACAAAATAAAAGCCTACAAATATTCCCACTCATATGGCAAACAGACATCATGCAATTTCTGCTATGGGTGGGCAATAACCACAAAAGTCAACCTGAAACAAGAACAAAGAGTCTGATTTACTTTGGAAACACATTCTGGTAGCAGGTATGTTATGAGGCAGTCACGTGATTAAGTGATTTCATTACAATCTTCCAAATACCAGTAGTGTCTGAGTGGCAAGCTGGTGGAAGATTCCTTCCTCCTCTTGCTCCCTCTAACTGTCACACTGGTGCTAAAAAGTCAAGTAGTAACAGCAGTGGATGTTTTGGGTCTTTACATCTCAATGGGATGTGTAAAGCTGTTGTTGCACACAGTTGTGTTTAAAGGTTTTAGGAATGGCAAAAATCAACCTTGTTCTGTGCTAAATTGATGGAAAGTTCTTTCTCACAGAAAAAACCCCAAAAAACAACAAAGGATCATAATCAGGGAAAAGCCCTGGAACCATGGATGAGAGACACAATCACAACTTTTGAAGTGTTAATGTTCCTAAAAGCAAAGTAAAGCTGTAAAAATAGTGTGAGATTCCTGATAGTCTCCAGGTCAATGGAACCCACTGTGGACATTTCTTCTGGCTTTTTTTTTCACCCCCTGTTCTGCTAGATATAAGATGTTGCTGACAGAGAGTAAATGCCCTCCTAAAAGCCTCCATGTCCTTCTCTCTCTCCCTCTCCAACACGATGTTCAATAGATTTTCAGATGTTGAAGGCTCCCCATGTATTAAAAGAGCACTCTGCAATTAACAATGATTAAAGTGTACACTTTTGTAAAATGCCATGTAGCTTTCACTGCCTAGAAAGCTCCATGACAGGCTCTTTGCAGAAGCTTTGGTTATATTTCCCATGGAGAATAAAACTCCCTTGTCTGCCTTCTCTTGGAATGAAAACAATACTTAGGGGGAACCCGGCATGATCTCTGGGCTGTTTCAGCACCAACAACTTAGATGATACAATGGCATCTGGGGCCCCTGGACCATTATGCTCATGTTTTGACTATAAAGCTTTGACTTGCACAACCTTTCCACTGTAGCTAAGTGCTAGCAAAAAGTGCCCTGAAACTTGCTAAATGGGTAACAGAATTTTCTGTGGCAGAGTAAATCACCTTATCCTCAGTCCTAAGTCACCTGTGACTACCTTCTTGGTGGAAAAAAAACAGACATCAAACTCCAGTCCCTTCAGGGTTTGATTACTTTGCTGAGTTCAGCATTTCAACCATGCCAGTGTGATATGGCTGTTCATTTGCTGGACTCAGATTCACTTTAGCAAAGAAAATTTGCAAACCATTTAGCATCAGCTGAATTATTTAAGCATGCAAAAAAATCGAAGTTCATATTGGTAGAACCAAGTATTCAGGATCACGATTCTTTTGATTTTAACACATTATCTCTTCTCATATTGCATTATTCCTACTCCATATCTACTTGTGGACACCATAATCAGCATCAGCAGATGCTGTTAAGGCAAATAAAGAGGAACATTCTTTCCAAGTTTCTATGGAAGAAACCTATGCTTTTGAGTATCTTTGTATTATTGCCACTTGCTTATGAGACAGCAAAACACTTAAGTCAAAACAACTTACTCAGCAGAGCAGAGAACAAAGGAAGTGGTACAGCATTTAGAATGAAAAAGGACAAACAAAGATAATAATTCACATGGTCAACAGAATGGACATCTCTTAGGACAGGCTGATGGAGCGAAGGAGTTAGCAGATGATTGTGACAGATCACAGGGAGAAGAAAAGACAAGACATGCTTACTGAAGCATAAAAGACCCCCAGAAACCACACCAGTCAGCAAAAAATTGGAAAAAAAAACTGCTGGCCCTTTATTAGCTTGCTGCTTTGCCCAAAGCAGCAAGCTAAGTGTAATAAATAACCAAACCAATCAATTACGATGTTTGGAATTAAGGCTACAGCTGAAGCCACCAGCTGCTTCCATAGTTTTTGTTAAAAGCATTCTCACAGCAGCTCACAGGCTCTGCTGTTCCTTCTCCCCTGCTCTCTCAGGGCTAAGTCCTGCAGGTACCACAGATGGCCTAGTGATTCCTCACCCTGGCAAAGCTCCTACAGAAACTAAGAAATTAATAAAATAACAACTGTTTTCCAGCTAACAACTGATCTTGCTCTGAACAATGGAAAAAGAATTTTCCAGAATAGAAGCTTAACAAAAAACATTAATGATTTCTACCTGAGCCTGGATTTACAGCAAGAGGAGGGGGTTAAGGGCATGCAGGCAAGACAGAAAGTCTTTTGGGCGTCTCATTTGAAAAACATAGCCAGTTGCTATGCACTAAGAATACTACAGGGTTTGAATCCATATTTATGTAAGGATGTCAGTATATTTGCTTAAATAACACAGGCGAGGGCACAAGCTTTGGAAAAGCCAAGCTTCTCTGCACAGCCACTCCACCCTCCCCAGCTGAGCTGTACTGGCACTGGGCTCCATCTGGAGAAGTTTGGCTTCACTACTCTGCTGGCTTCTATAAGCACCTTGCTGCTGACAGCTAAGCCAAAGCCAACACAAGCCAAAAGGCCACCCCTGGGAGGGAGAGGGGTTTTCCAGAGCCTCCCAGTGCAGTATGTGGAAAAGGAGAAAATGGAAAAACAACACGTGAGAAGGAACAGATGACAGGGACTGATGCCCCAAGGGACAAGTATAAAAATGAGAAAGGGGAGGAAGGTGAGAAAAACACAGAACGAGAGAAACCAAGAAAAAGAAGCTTAGGATAGAGCAAAGAAACGCTAAACAGAAAAGTAAAAGGGATTTGGAATAGGTAAAACAGCGGAAGTTTAGTCAGTGGTTGAGAAGACATTTTTATAGCTTATTTCTTTGCTCTCCCCTCTTTGTGTAGAAACAAGTCCAAGACACGTGATGGTTACATATTCCTCTTTAACCTTCATGTTTAGTCAGACTTACAATAACATGCTCTCTAAAATGATACCTGAGCTTTCTTTTTTCTCCTAATTGAGAAAAAGCTGAATCCCGCCACTGAATTACTCAGGGTTAATTTTGACTCAAGTAAATGTATTGCTTTCACTCCTGTCTCTGGAAGAAACGCGACTGTAATTATCTGGATAACTGTCTCTACACTGAAATCATACCATTTCTGTACAAGTGGTAGAATTGACTGTTGCAGAATTAACCATATTTTTGTGACATTCAATGTTATGAAAAGAAGCCTTTCAGTATGAAATAATTACTGGTTTGTCAATCTACAATAAATCAAGGAAGCGGCACACAAGATTAAGGAGAATGGAAACAGTAAAACAAACATGAAAAAAATAAACTGTTTTTCTCTTACACTACTGTTCCATTTCAGTGCTGGACAAGGCTTCTGTGTCCGAGCACGGCAGAACACACAATGAGAGTCAAGGGTTGAAGTGGCTTTATGGCCCTGCTGGTGTAGGAAGAGGGCAAAAAGCTGGATTCAATATTAACTATCTGCTCTCCTTGTTTGTATGGTCAAGTCCTGGACCAGACAGACCTAAGCTGCTGTTCATCTAAGAGCATGGGGACCCTCTTAGTGTTGTAGTGATTTAATACCCAAAGAACAGGTTCACAGGTCTGGAACTGAGACCTAGTATCCTGACTGAAGATGCAAGTGGTTTTTAATATCACGAATTCACACAATTTACATACCCAGGTCACTCAGCCAGTCACCATGGGGCAAGGAGAGAGGGATTCCTGCAAGGCCACTTCTTGCATGGATTTTGGCAGTTATCTTGCAGCCAAAACCTCTACAGCACTCTGTGTCATTCCTAGTATCTGAAATTATTTCCTATACATAAACACTTTCCTTCTCAGTGATCCACCTTCAATGAGAAAAAAGGGTTTTCGAACCTCCTTCACATGCTGGGGTTGAAGACACTTTGCCAGGCTGGGACGCAATTGCTTCACCTAAGAACTGGACAACCCGTATCCACCCATCTCAGGGTTAAAGGCATTAGGAAGAAAGATTTTGATGATAAAACGGAGAGACATCTGTGTTGTGTTTGTCTGTGGGACTTTCTTAGGACCTCAAATGTCCTAAAGTATGACATAGGTGCTTTCACAGCCAGCTCAGTACAGACACATTCTATGGGATACATCCAGTAATTCCTGAGACCCTACCTGCTGCCTGACTATTGCTTCACATACAAATTATGCAAGTACCAGAGTGGTTCTTTGGGAGACAATTCATGCATTCTCCTTCCCTCAATCAGAATCACCACGCGCAAAAGAGGAATACAAATAACAGAGAGCTTCCTACCTCTTAAAATTTTGCCACCCAGGTGGGAACTGCCTCTTGAGAAAATAAAGCATTGTGCCAATCACCTGAAATCCTCGCTGCAAATGCATTTACTCGCTTTGATTTGACACTACCTACTTATTCTTTGACCCCTCCTGACTGAAGAAGAGCTGTATCAATGCTTTCCATGATAGAAGCAGATGGTCTACCAAATAGCATCAGCTTCTTCTTAGGAGAACACTTTATATTTTAATTTAGTTCCCAATTGTTCTTAATAAGGAAGAAGAAAGGCTTCCAGCTGAAGCACCACATTTCTTTGAAACCTTCAAGGAAGTGACTAGAAAGGCATGTTATAAAATGAAGCAGTTAAATTCAATGTTTGTTCAATGCAAAGAGTCAGCACTTCCTATTCAATGCCTCCCTAATCACCCCTGAGGATCAAAGTCTTTCGAATGATTGCCTGTCCATTCAAACCATTAAGAGATGATCATTGGCCCCTCCAGTGCTACAGTAGCTTGTAATTTCTCGCAGGAAAAGGAAAATGCAGTTTTAAAATGGGTATATTTAAATATTTTTATGTATATTTAGAGGAGGATTTTTTAAAGTGTTAACCTATAGAAAAAAAATAGACCTAAAAGTGGCGTGGCTTATCCAAGGAGCTGTCTTATTTAAATACCTTTGGTATTATCCTTTACCATCTACACCAATTTCAAATAGAATAGGAAGTTGACAAGATGGACCTCAGCAGCACTTGGCTGCTATTAGACAGCCTACTGCACCAAAGAACCTTATTTCAGCCCTCACAGATCTGGTAAAATAGGTGTTACACGTGCTCAGGCCTTCCTCAGTAAAATAATATTTTCCCTTCTAGATACCCTTTCTGGCAGAGACCATATTACTATAAATATTACTGAGGTATTTCTTCAAGATCAAAGCCAATTATAAGATGGTCCCACTATACCGCTAAATGGAGTTTTAATTTGTGTATATAATATTAGAAATAATGGTCTTCCCATTGGGGTACTCACTTCAATTAGAGAAATGAGGACAGGCAGCTCTACCAGAGGGCCTCTTACCCTGCTTTGCATTTACTAAAATTCTGGGCTAGCCTGTTGTGGACAGTATAATTTTACAAATGCCCTTTCATTATACTCATATAAACTGTGAGGCACTAATTAAAAATGGTGTAATTTACATATGTAAATCAACAAGCTCCCACATGCTTCCTTCCTTGTTATCTCAACTAGATTACTGTCAGAAAACCTGCCTTCCAAAAATAAGTTGGCTGAAGTCTAAAAAACACAGTTTGCTGTGAAAAAGTCACAAAATATATCTCTCTTCTTCTAACACCCCAGCACAACAGAGGTGGGATCAGAGCTTAAATCAAATATCTCAGTTTAAGCATCAAGATCTAAATATTGCTGTAGAATTTGATGTGTGAGCTGATCTCTCAGACTGCTGCCTGCTCATCTGTCCTTCTGAACAAGAACACGATTTTACTATAGTAAGACAAATAAATCTTTGAGAGCACTGCTTGTATTTTAATCCTAAAATCAGCTGAAAACTGCATTAGTATTATAAGTCACTATGCACATTCTAAAAGCATAGAAGAGCCCCAGTAGGGCTGTGCTAGTTGATATAAGAAAAATTAACAAAATGACAATCTCAGAATCCCTTGATGTCCAAAGCACAGGTTTAACTTCAGCTTTACTTAGCCTGAGTAAATTTAGTGACTTCAAGAGGATGATGGAGTGTACAAGTGTTTCAAGTTCAGTACAAATTTACATATTTTGTAGATCTGGGCCAGAGTGCTCATCAGCACTGTCAAAACTGAGCTCTAAAGCAGAATCCTACTGGCCTCAAGACTACTCAAAGAAATATGAAAAAATTGGAACTGCACATTTATTCAGGAAGATCTTGTTGTTTTAGCTGCTTTGGATGACAAGAGCACAGGTATGCTTAAAGCAGGCTAAGAAGGTTTTAATTTATTTTCTAATTTTTCTTTACATATACTAGAAAAACAAATATTTTTCCAATTTGGAGAGGGAAAAAAGAATCCCTTTTTCTTCCTGTACAAAAGCTTGGCAAATGGATACAAATGCACAGTCTGAGAAAGCTGATAAAATGGGTGACACAGCACAATTAACAACACAATCATTTTTTTTCTGTCCAGAGACCATGAGCAAAATCCAGCACAATACTCATAAACGTAAGTGAATGGCTCAGATCAGTGCGAAAAGCTCTCTCAATAACAAAACTTAACACAACCTGATGATTTGTTCCCTTGGACTTAGAACTAAATCTAGCACATATATTAAGGGAAGTGCTTGCAAGTGCAACCCGCGGTGTTCTCATAGAAAGACCCACAGCCATCTTTATATTTAATTTTACCTAAAAAAAGCATTTGCTTAAAAACCATGAAGTTTGCCAAGTCAACCACTCAAAAATGAGCAAAGAACAGAATTAAGATTGCTTGTGTGATTTTGTATCAGCCCCTGTATGCATATGTATTCTGTAACAGCCTTTAACTCCCTCATCACAGGCTATTTTTTTCCACTGGCCCAATGCTGAGCAGAACAATTGCACAGAAATTGCCACTCAACCCTGGCAACTCCAGCATTGTAGCGTGTTCAATTGCTTTCTAGGGATGCCATATGTGCAGTCTTGTTTGTAGCAGTAGGAGGGGGTTGGAAAGAGAAGGAATACACTCGGCACAGACAATTTTGCTACTGCACTCTAACTAGGTCCCTACTGAGCATGTGTGAATTCAGATTTTCTAGTTTTGTGGTAGCCAGCTTTGGGCGGATCAGGAATGCGATAAAGTTGACACAACTTTATCACAACAAGCAACACCATTGCTTGTTCTCCCTAATAAAAAAAAAAGAGGTGTCACAATTCTCCATTACCTCAGTACTTCTGCAATATAAATAGAAAACAACAGTAGATCCAATAGCCGTATTTTGCCTAAATGAGTGACCACGTCAGCAGGTAGATCCAGACTCCTACTCTCACAAGTCTATTTAGGGCATAGAATCACAGAATCATAAAAGGTGGAAAAGACCTCTAAGACAATCAAGTCCAACCACTAACCCAGCACTGACATATTCACCACTAAACCACGTGTCCATCTGCCACATCCACATACCTTTTGAACACTTCCAAGCATGGTGATTCCACCATGGGCAGCCTGTTGCGATGCTTGACAACCCTTTCAATGAAGAAACCTTTCCTAATATTCAATCTAAACCTTCCCTGGTGCAACTTAAGGACATTTCCTCTGGTCCTATCACTGTCTGCCTGGGACAAGAGAGACCTGGCTACAGCCTCCTTTCAGAGAGCTGTGGAGAGTGATAAGGTTCCCCCTTGTGCCTGATTGCCCCAGACTAAACACCCCCAGCTCGCTCAGCTGCTCTCCATCAGACTTGTGCTCCAGATCCTTCCCTAGCTCTGCTGCTTTTCTCTGGAGACCCTCCAGCACCTCCATGTCTTTCTTGGTCCAGAGGTTCCATTGTGAAAACCTAGGTCAAGATGATTTTGTTTCATCATTAAATACAAATGTATCAATATGCTTGCTTAGGACACAACACACTGTCTTCCCCCTTCATCCCCAAAGACTAAATTCATAGTAGCCAAGTAACCAGTACCAAGCAGTGTAACTTGATAGTCTGTAACATCTATTTGTTAGAAGAAACCTTGCTTTGATTTTGGCTCTGGTCAGCCAATACCTGCTGAATTCCTGTGTACTGTTCAACTAGCAAGGATCAGAGATCATTCTCAATAGATAGTTTGGGTCTGAATACCTGTAAGAGTTTAACAGTAGAGAAATGTATTCATTCTGGACTAGCTGGGTGCCCAGAATAGTCCCATGCACATGTTCCACACTGTGGAGTAGGCCATGATGCAGTCTGACTGGGGAAGGTACACTAAAATAAATAAATTGTTACTAACCACAAGGATTAATGCTGTTTGGAATATCATTATGCTTAGATTGAAGGATTTTTTATTTTTTTCTAACCAAAAGCCTCAGGAAACTCTTTTGATGATTGATTTCACTGGAATTTCTGCCATAATTAAAAGAGATTCTGCTTCATTGATAGTCCAATTAGATTTTCTTTTGAAATGGTCAGGGTAAGCATAGCCATCATCTCTGCTAACTGCCTGGTTCTGCTTTGCTTTTTAAAGAGTCTCTTTGCACCGTGATGCTGCAGTTGCATGAGGCAAGCAAGGTATGATGCTGCTGCTGTGTCATGTGCTACCATATTTGAAAACAGCCAACATATGCTGTTCTCATCATCTTTCTAGGCAAAAGCTTCTGACTGCATTAGGGACAGGCTTGGAAGTTTAGGTATGATAAAACTGAATAAAGAGGAAGATAGGAAAAGCTGGTCATGGTGGGAGAGTTTATAGGTTTGCATTGAAACACAAAGGTTCAACAATCCCTATCTATAGAGCACCAGATCCTACTATCTCAAAGGGAAGTATGTAAGTGGTCCTTTTGGAGCTTCTAACTTTCAGCACAAACAGTGCCTTGAAATCTTGACAAACAGGGAAAGAGTGGATTGGACTTTTTGTTCATTATTTTCCAGGTCATTTAGGATGCTACCTGGGCAGTATACTTAACAGCAACACTTCACCCTATAAAGATGTCTATCTACTACATAGCTCAAACTACAAGTAAAAATCGCAGAGAATGCATTCAATAGAAATGTATGACCTGGCTGCAAAGGAGGCTTTGAAGCCATCTTCTAATTTATGCTAGAAAAGGATGGGAGAGAAACACTAAACTGTAACCAAGGAGCATTTTTCACTGTCAGTGACGTCCCTAATTGAGATTACTCTATGACTACTTACCCACAAAAATATATGGTATTTTAAAACACTGGAAAAAAGCCCATTACAGGAAACAATTCTTTCTGTCTCCACTTAACTGCAATTAAATTATGTTATTTCACACTAATTATTATGAAATAAAAACATGGACTTGAGGAGAACTCCTACCATGAGATATATAAAGATCTGTAAAACTGATTCTTTTTCAGCATCTGTGTGCAAACGTCAATCTAAGTCGTGAAACAAAGATTATAGCAGCACATCTGTGCCACTGTCATAAAGACAAGGCCAGCACGTCTGGAGTCAGCCTGCTGCTATTTTTTTTTCTGGGGGCTTATAGCAACTATAAAACCTCACTAAAAGCAACTGATAAAAGCGTATGGGCTGAGAGCCCATATCTTACCATTTAATAAAAACAGATGGAATTACATTAATCTCTCCTTGTATTAAAGGTTCTTAATTTTACGGAAGGATCAGGCATCTAAAGGGCCAACTGATATGTGGTTTCATGGCACACTGATGCAGACTCCCAGCTCAGATGGAGCCCTCTGGACACACAGTCACAACCTGCTTTTAACTGGTTAAAAAATCAGTTATATTGGTGGTCTACTTCTGAATGGATGTCACTCTTCCAATGATCCCACAATGATGAAAGAGGATCAGACTTGGACAAAAGGACCTCTTCAATCAGTGTCAAAATAAAACAATAAGCAGAAATAAAAAAAAGTAATATAGAAAAGCCCAGAACAATAGGGAAACAGAGACTAATCTATATAAATCTAAAGTCTTGGAGAGAGGTGAAAAGAAGCTGAGGACATGAAGAAAAAAATACATGGCTTGAAAAAAAGACCAAAGAACAATAGAACATTTTTTTAAGTGTACTGAAACCTAGCAAAATGAGCAGCAATATTGATGGAGATGGGAAAATTGTTAATAATGTTGTAGTAAAGTGTTCAGTAAGAACTTTTACTCTAGTTTTTAATAATATCTAAAATAATGCAATTATTTCACAGGAAATATGTTTTTTTTCAAGCCCATTAATAACCAGGAATTATATTAAACTACATCTATCAAGGACAAACATTTTTAAATCTGCAGGCTCATTTAACTTGTACCCAGTAAAGAAGGAAGAATCTGACTCACTCATTAATACTGAACCAGCTAGCAAGGAATTAGAACAGGGTTAATGCCATACAAATATTTAAGAAGGGAAAAGGACAGGATGCAAGCCACTTGGTTTGGATAGTCTGACATCTATTATAGACAAAATAATGTAAAACATGACACAGAATTGAACTGATAAAGAATAAAGAAAGTGAATGTATGGTATTTCAGGCCAACCATATTGCTTTTCTGAAAAACAGATCTTAAGAAACAGTTACTCATTCTTTGACAGGATTACAGTTTAGTCAGACATTTGATTTAATTTGATATGATTAAAGATACAAGCATTTTCCAATGGTAAAAAGTTGTGTATACATATATTTAAAACCGAAAGACGTCAAAATTAGCACTGTTGGTGAATAACCATCATTTGTTACAATTTCTTGTGAAGTTCAACAACTGAAAGTTGGCCTGAAATTATTCAACATTTACATCAGTGTCATGTAAGTAAATATAAAATCATAGATCACTAAACATGTAGATGACTCAAACACTTTAAGTGAGAAATACATTGATAAGGACAGAACAGAAAAATAGAAGAGCAGGGCAGTAACTAAATTTCAATGATACAAACAAAAAGTGTCAATGGCTAGCTTACATACTTTGGATAATGGATTGCAAATTGTGTCCATGAAATGGGACACTGGCAACTGGAAAGCAGAGAGTGTAAATAACTTAAGGAGTAAGCACAAGAAGATGCTGTATAAAAATACCCTAATGTAACTTTTATAGCCCAGAAAGACCTAAAGAGATCCTCATACAGGCAAGTTGGGAAAAAGCCAACTGAAGTAGGTATGTGACTTATCCATGTAAAAAAGGTAGAGTAAGTAGCTGGAGTTTGCTTGGCTTCAATGTTCAAAGAGGTCAGCCTATATGATGGGATAGTGTTCATGGATTTTAACATTGAAAATTGAGAAAAGAGTCTTAAATGAAAAATATGGGAATCCTCAGGCTTCTTCCTGCCTCCACTAAACACTGAATTGGCTGAGCAATGATGTACACTTGACCAGGATATTTATCCCTGTAGACTTTGAAGAAGTACAAACCACTTCTCAAAGCAGAAGTTTTGCCACCAAGTTCAGAACATATTGTCATCACATGGAACACCTGCATTTTAGTACTTCCCAGTTTCCACAGACTGGGCAAGTCTGGCAAAATTATAAGGTTTGTAGTATCTTCTGCTCTACTTTTCCAGTAATATTTTCTTGCAGCAGTGTCTCTCCTATGAGTCCAGAAAGGGAAATAAGGCTGGTGAAGGGTCTGGAGTACAAGTCCTATGAGGAGTGGCTGAGGCAGCTGGAATTGCTCAGCCTGGAGAAAAGGAGACTCAGATGGGGACCTTATTGCTCTTTACAACCACCTGAAAGGAGGCTGTAGCCAAGTGGGGTTTGGCCTCTTCACCCAGGCAACAAGTGACAGGACAAGACGACACAGTCTCAAGCTGTGCCAGGGGAGGTTCAGGTTAGACAACAGGAAGAATTTCTTCATGGAAAGGGTTGTTAGGACTTCACCCAAGGGGGTGGCGGAGTCACCATGCCTGGAGATGCTCAAGAAAAAACTTGATCTGGCACTTTATGCTATAGTTGATTTGACATTGTCATGTTCCATCAAAGGTTGGACGTAATGATCTTAGAGCTCTTTTCCAACCTAACTGATTCTGTGATTCTTTCAAAAGCATATCCATCATGGTGTATTTCTCTAATCACAACACTTTTAATGTCAGGTTTCAGGTCTTATTTAGATTGAAACACTGAATGCTGTTTAATGGAGTTTCTATGGCAAGTTTTTTAACACCCACCTGAATGAACTGATCTTCACAGTAATAACTAAAAGTGGCATCTTGTACCTTTATCACCTTTCTGTTAAAGCTGTGGATAAACCACTTGTACTTTCTCTACTCTAAATTACAAAGCTAAGAGTAGCTGCTATCCAAATATACACTGGAAAATTCAAAGCAAAACCAAGATGCACACAATCACCTAATAATACAAAGAGCTCTTGCTGACTTTGCAAGTGATAGAACATAAAAGATCTAAGTTATAATTCATACAACCATGCACTTAAAGCTGCAGCAAATGACAACAAAATAGGGAGAAATGTAAGACTGAATGTAACCCATTGTGGTTTTAATTTGCATAGAGTGCTAGACTGCTTTGGGTTGGAAGGGACCCTAAAGAAAAAGGTCTAGTTCCAACCACCCTGCCACAGGCAGGGACACCTCCCACTAGACCACGTTGCTCAGAGCCCCATCCAACCTGGCCTCGAACACTTCCAGGTATGGGGCAGCCACACCTTCTCTGGCAACCTGTGCCAGTGCCTCACCAGTCTCACATTGAAAAATTTCTCCCCAGTATCTATCTAAACCTACTCTTTCAGTTTAAGGTCATTTATTTAATTTTGTGTCTTTCTCATTTCTCTGATAATTACTCTCCATGTGTGCGTGCATGTGGAGAGAGAGGTGGGTCAGTAAAGAGCTGGGGCTGAAACATTTCAGTCACTATTTCATTGTGGATCTGGCAGGGAAAGTTTCTTTTGCCGTGGAGGCAGCTTTCCTGAGCTCACTGCTACTCACCAGCCCCTTGTAAACTTTACACACAGCCAACTGCCCTCACTGGTTCTCTAACACAGTGAAGTGTGACTGAAGTGAACACAGAATCCTGTGAACTTCCCATCTCTTTGCTACAGAGAGAAAAAAAGATTTTTTTTCTCTTTGCTACAAAGAGAAAAAAAGGCAAAAAGATTTCTGCAACTCCATGCACTTTTGAGTAATTAGACAGAAGCTCAAGTTGATGGCATCTTGAGGTTGAAAGTGTTTTCATGCCTTAGACTTCCTGAGAAAATTTACAGGGGCAAAATTTGGGGCTCAACAAAAAAGATAATTCAAAAGTGGATTGAAGGGTTAACATCTGTCATGACTTACATTTTGTCTTTAGTCAGGTCAATCTCCAGAACCAGGAATTTATAAAAATTTATGCAGATTTTTGCAGGGTTAGTTCAGCTCCTGTTGCAGACACTAGGCCCAGAGCCACTGATTGACTGCATTTGAACCAGTGTGCCGAAGGAAATGGAGTTGCTGCAGTTTAGGAGGAGCAAGCGCACGAGAACAGTAAGCCCTGTATTTCCTAAATGTCAGGGGTATGAAAGGAAGAGCTAGATGTCATTTAAACTGTCCTGCTTAGTCAGGGGTGACACTAACCTCTAGCCCCACTAATGCTTGTCTTCATTTGGTACAGTAAGAGACAGCTTTAATAGAAAAAAACAAAACCCCACATAATCAAGTTCTACTATAAATGATAAAAATGGCAGAGCCAGGTCGTGATGATGGTCCCTCCAACCAGTGTCCTGAAACGCTGTTTCACAAACATTTATAATACACAAAATATAATACTAAAGTACCTTTTAGACTGGATCTGAAATTTTTATTGATTAACGGTGAAATTAAATAAATGAGTTTGCACAGTTACTGAGCAAACACCCACAGTTACTGAGTGAACAAACCCCAGTGATTTTGTGAAGATGTGAAAGAACCAAGAAAGGACCTCAAAGCTCCGCTTTAGGTAACAGACTGACTTTATAACATAAAGGCTTTGTTAGAACAGATTGTTTAGCTCCCATTTCTGCCTTTTATCAAAGACAAGATGGAAATAGAAAACATTCAAAGATTTTGATTTACAATCCTTGTAAATCAAAAGAACAAATGTCAACAGTAGCAAAATAGAACTTAATCTGGGATCAGAAAAGAAATATTCAAGCAGAAAGTGAAAGAAGCCTGTTGGCTGGGTAATAAATTGTTTTATATTTTAATGTGAATAAAAACCTTAATATCAAGGTATAAATGTAGGATTAACAGATATGGATCAAGTTTAATAATTAAGCATTAGCAACTTTTCCTACTGATCTCTTACCATGTAAACACCATGGTAATTGGTATACTACACGTCCATCGCTAACTAATTAGATTTCTAAGAGCTTTGCAGAGCTGCTTTAAATTGGGTTTGCTCCATAGCATCAAAGAATCATGGACAAACTGAGCTAAAGTTAGCTTTCAGGGTGATTCTTAGACAATACAAAGAAAGACACTTTATAAACACATCATAGTCCTAGCACACTTTTACTGTTCAAAGCATTTTGCCTGCAGCAAGCAACACTGCTCTTTAAGTGAAGCTGCATCTGTATGGAGTGCAAACGAACACAGAGCCGAAAAGGAGAGCGCTCTAACTCCAATAAAAAGGAATGACTGTTTTGGCTTCATAATATGTTTTCCAGCCCTAACTTTAATCTAAATCAAATGCCCATCTTTCTTACTGTTCATGCAGTGTAACCACAGCACATGCTTAAGTATAGGAAAATTGCAAGTGTCTAACAACATCAAATTGTACTTCCATCTAGTCTGGAATCTGCTTCAGGCAGAGGATAATACCTTCTGTTTAAAGACGCAGAAACTATTCTCCATCACTAATTAATTTAGAAATTGTTCCACAGATCTGGCCGAAGAGCTGCTGCGCATGGAGATCTGGACAATCAAACAGGTCTTTTCTGTTTCTAAACTTCCTCCCAAGCAGTACAGCAATGTCACAGACTCTTGACAATGCTCTGCTAGCAGGTCTGGCATCTACAAGGTACAGGAACTGCTGGCAAAGTATTAGGATAGCAACACACCTTGTGGAATTACCTCTGCCATAAGAATTTTGCTAGAAATTAGCCCTCCAAGGCAAAACTCAATGGTATACAGACCCCATCAAGTCCCAGCAAAAGCCATATTTTTTTTCTTGTTTAGCTGTCTGTTGAATGGACATTCTTAAAATGGGGAATTTAATTTTAAAGTCATGTCTCTTCATGAACTCCTGGCATAGCAAATTTGCAGGGCAGTTCTGAGCTGCTACAAAAGGCCTTTGATTTCAGTGGTTCCATCATTCTGTTGTTGCACGTTGCAGCCCTGATGTACACCTGCTTTTCTCCTTGGTGTTCTTACCCCACGAGACAAGCTTCTGTGGAGCTGATGGGATTTGCATAAGCTCTGTGTGTGTGCGAAACGCTGACAAGGCATTGTCACCACTGCCTTAGCGTGTGTCCGAATATTTGAAAAGGGGGCAACAAGTCCATCAAAAGCTGGTTAATTCAGATGAAAACCAGCTTCTGGTGTTTAATACACTCTGTTATATTTTGTTTGTCATTATCTCTCCAGACCAGTGACTCAGCCCTGTAAAACCTTCAGCTTGATCACAGTGTTGACACATGATAGCAGCCATTCAGCTTCCATGGACATCTATTTATGACTCCTCTCCTCTTTTTGAAATAGCCCAGCAAGATAAATGAGCCTCAGAGTGCTAAATGCCATAAAGACTTACATAAAATAATAGAAACTCTGCCTTTTAGCCTCCAACAAATGATTTCACAAGTTCTCCAGGTGAATTTCAAAAATCAACTGGCTTCAGCAAAGAACTTCAGAAATGACCAATGCCTTGTTGTTTCCACGCAGCTCTGCCTGCCTCAGATGGGTGCCCGTCACAGCTGTGTCTGAGTGTCTGCCACACAGAAAGTACTGTCCATGGCAGTCTCTTCTGTCTCTAGCTGCACACATCTCCAGGCAGGTAGGGCCTGCAATGGGCAGCTTTAACATTTAAACAGAGGACTGTGATGTGCCTGATGCTGTGAGGAATATTCCGAAGGCCTAGCTATCACTCTGAAGTATTTTGATTAACCAATCAGTGTACAAAAACCAGATTAAATGCCAAGCTGCTGCCATGGGACCCAACTCAAAGTCCATTCACTTAAATGGGACCCTTTCCAATGACCTCAGTTTGCTCTGGAGGATGAAAATGGTCATTAAAAAGATAACTTCTGTGGTTGTTTTAACTAACAAGACCAGACGGAAAGCAGTCAAGCTCCCAACACTCATGAACTGTGATTGGACCTCATACTCATGACTAAGTTATACCTTATCACTCAGATTGTCCCCATGGCACCAAAAAGGGCAAGGTACTGCTTACATGAGAAAGAGACCCGTAAGAAAATGCAACTGTGCAAACACAGGGGGGAAAAACACCCCAAAATTGGAGGAAAAACAGTAATTTGTTTGCAAACAGACCCGGTTACTTAGAATAAGGTTACTTAGAATAATAAATAAGTTCCTGTTAAGAACTGCATAGTTTATATAAAAATGCAAAATGTCTCAGTTTAACTTAGTGAAAGTAAAACATTTTGAATCCCTGATTAATTTCTTTTCTTTTGGGTTAGGTGATACCATTCTCATCTGCAACTTGACAGGATGTAAAAAATAATTACAAATGAAAAGGTTATTCATAATTTTTAAATGAGTTAATTAGTAAACCCTGCCAGAGTCACTCATTACAGTAATTAATAATTGATTATACTTGAAATTAAACACAATTTTTCATCAAAATCTAATTAAATATCTGCCTTTTTGCTCGTTGATTAGAACACTGGGTCTGGTAGAGACAATCTCTGCTAAATATGTTTATGCTGAACTGAACCATTGGATTTGATTTTTAATAATTGATAGTTCCTTTAGAAATTAGTAATTATGACCCATAATTACAGTGGTTCAACCTGCTCAGCATTTCTGGCACCTTACCAGCCATCTGTGGCATCGGGCAAATGCCAGCAAATTCACCTGAATGGAGAGAATAAAAACAATAGGAGAGCACTCAATGGACCTTCCTTTTAACAACATTAGCTGTACTTTTAAGCAGGAGTGTGATCTTTGTGAAATCTGAGACAGGGTTCTGAGATGGAGAATACCAAGTGGCAAACCAAACTCCTCTCCATCCATCAACTAGCACACACCTCCTCCTCCAGAATGAACAGGCACCGCTGTGCTCAGCTGAAATGATTCTCCTCTGACACACTGAGATAATGTCCATGTTCAGGGTTTAAGGAGAATACCAGACAAATGAGAAAGGCGAGTCCAAATGTACATAGCAAATGATGAAAAGTGACTGCATATTTCCTCAAACTGCTGCTGATTTAATGTTGGTTAATTAATCACTCCTGTTCCTCTTACAGGGGACATAAAAGTGACCAGAGTATGATGCAAGGCAAAAGTGGAAAAGTATCAGTCATTAAAGAAGTGTATATAAAAGGAACACAGTAAAAGCAATCCTTTGTGGTGGTGCTAATTATATTCATGTGAAATTAAAGCAAAATCTTTCGATCCAGACTAAGATTTGTAATTCTAACCACAACCTTTTATAGATCATTAGTGCACAGGAAGTCACAGCAAAATCAAAAAGATTCATTTGTGCTGTGAGAAATGAGCTTTTTTTACCCATGATCACATCCAAAAGTGTCTGACAACTGGAGTTTGCACCACTGACAGTTTAACATAGAAGTCTAGGAATGGACTTTTTAAAGACATTTATAACACACATATCAAACAGAACTGAAGAAAAAGTATGGTAAGATTCCAACTTCAAAGGTTTAAAAATACAATTTTCACTTCTAGCAGCTGAATTACTTTTGCAGCATACACTAAGAATGCTTTTTTACAATGAACATTGACAAGCCCCATAAACAAAAAAAATTCAGATCATGCAGAGTCCAAGAAAAATCCATTGCTTTTCCACCCAAGAAGCAAATCTCACCAGCACCCCCTACTCTAAAAAGGCTCTGCTGAACCATAATCCAAACCCAGTCCTTCTCCATCCTCCTGGTCACCCTGTGAACTTCAATATAATTGGTTAAATGTCACTGAAATGGGTGAGTCACCAAACAACAGAATTAAACCACATTTTTGTGTATGAGGATCTTGGTTGTGACCCTGACCCTGCCCCATCAAAGTCAACTCTGACGGACCTGGGTGTGACTGGGATTGGGACATGGACTTCACCACCTGTTTTAATGGGATGCTTAGAGAAAACCTGGTGGCTTTGTCTCACTCCAGGTACACTTTCCTCTGCAGAATGCAAACAGTCCATGACATTGAAGGGAGTACAACTCCCTCATATGATTCATGTTTTACTAAGCCCTTCTGGCTTTATGACAGGTGTTAAGCTCCCTACCATAACACTGCAACACAAACAAGTCAACAGATGCCTTATTTCCCCATCACTTTGTACCACAGTCTTGACCTTCTGTTTCCCAAGCATTAGCACTATGGGAGGGTTTGTAGAGAAATTAAATAAAAACAAGAAAAAAAAACAGCAACAAGCTTACCTATGAAATAGGCCAGCAGGATCACCAGCGTGACTGAGATGACAATGGCACTCAGAGCAGCACATTTCCAGTTACAGTACTTATAGGGTTTCTTCAGGTTAAAGGCAGGCCTAGAAAATGTACTTCTGGGAAGGGGCCTAGGGGGAGGTGAGTACACAGTGCTGGACGTCAGGGGATATCCCGGCGATGTTGTACAAAAAAGGGGAGAAGTGCCTCCAGGTTTGAACAGGAAGTGCCTGAGGGAAGAAAGACCAACAGCAAGTGACTCCTCACACAAATCGCTGCTGAGGGAGATGTGGGGAGGGAGAATGGCAACTGCTGCCAGGACGAGGAAAGCAGCTCCACACAATGCTGGCTACGGACATGGACGGCATGCACAAAAGAGAATAAAAATCAAAGGCAAGTCACACCAAGTAAAAAAAAACCAAAACCAAACAAAAAATTACAGTGCCAACAATGCCACAGAGAACTTTTCAAGGGCAGGAGTCCCCTCTGTGGAAGAGCTAGCATTAGAGTGAGATGAATACCCCAAGCACAGCTACAACAGACTGGTGGCACGGGCAGAACCGAGAGCCTGCTCGCACTCCCGCAGAAATGCCCTATGGAGGCTGAAGAAGAGCGGAGGTCGGATTAAAGAAGGGAGGGCTTTTATCAATTTATTGATCACTGCATGAGAGCATTTTTTGTGTGGCATCGGTGAAAGGAGATGGGGAAAGAGAGCTTAAGCCATTCCATAGCATCCAAATTGTCTCAGAGGGGAATATTCACACTGTTCCCACCCAGCAAATTTAAATGTCGGACAATGGCGTGGCTAAAAGCATCAAAGTCCTGTGTATCATCAGTGGGGGGAGGCACCTGCTTCCAGAAAGCAATCCAGACCACGTTGGATTGAAGCCTACCTTTAAAAAAAGTGTGAAATACTGTCAAAGGCAACAGCATTTCCTGTCCAGTGACACATTGGGAGGCACCGTATTTTGCCCATTATGACAAATGCAGCCTGAGAGCCAGCCTATGAGCACCTTGGGTGAGACTCATGGAAGTCAGCACAAAAAGAACACACTGAAGTCCATGAGTTCCTGACATGAAATGTCCTAATGGGACTTCTGTCTACAGGAATCTTAAACGAAAAACCTGATTTTGGTGGGACATCGTGACATACAAGGCATTCCAATTCTGGGAATGAAACCTGGGAAATGGATCGGACTAATCTATTACCATGCTGATGTAAAACAAAAATGCATCTTGTGAGGGCTGAGAAACAGCCCCAGTGCCCTTTGTGCACTCTGCCATGGTTTATGGGGACAGATTTGCAGCCAGAGTAAATGCAGTCAGCATGGCTTCATGGGAGTCAGCCAAGCCAGTGGCTAAAACCGGATGAAGAGGTGACTGTATTTTTCCCATGAAGTTACTTGTGCAGTCACAGGGGAAAATGTCACGTGCAGAAACATCACAGTGCAGAAAAGCCACCAATTTGGGTAGTAAAACCTAGCACATAATTATCCAAAATGGGTGTTTGTAGTACTACAGCCATGGTTTTATTGGTACTCTAAGCATGACTGCTGAGCATTAGAGAAAGATCCTTTATTTCTACTAATGCTCTACATAAAAATAAAAAAAAAATTAAAATAAGCCAGATACTGTCCTGTGTTTTGAAAAGTATTTATTTAGACAGAGACGTATCTGTTCTGAGCAAAGAGGTACCTCCACTATTCAAGTACACCAATGAGCTCTTGAGTGAATGATGGCTACCAAATTAGAAGCTGTCAACACAAGATTTAACAGTTTTGGCACTAAGTATCAAGTTAAAAGACAATTATAACTTAAAAGTTAAGTGATCAAAATTTGTGTAAAGATGCCAGAATGGGTGGTTAAGTCCAATGCCAAGGCTTGGCTTACATACACCACTAGCAGACACTTGTCAGATAAAGTATGCGGAAGACATCAGTTAACAATGAAGCATCAGGCTGTCAGCACAATAAAAGTTTCAGATTTTAATGAAAATTAAATTAATTTTAGTTAATATGGGACTCAAAAATTCTGTAGGTACTTCTTACTAACGAAATTACTTTTAAAAAAAACACAAGGGGATAAAAAAGCAAACAGCATGCAGTGGCTCACTAGCATATTAATGAATTTGCCATTAATATGTACAGGACACAATGCTCCAAGCCCCAGAAAGTAATTTTTTAAAGCTATACTGGAAGAGGTCAGCAATGGTGTTGCCCTTAAACATCACTGATATAACCAAATGCTTTCATGCAAGGATCATAATGACTGTACAGTAAACAGGAAGACGACATAAGTGTCACATACCCATCATTGTAAGCACCGTCATGTCGGGAGGAGGTGAGAATGTCCATCTCAATGAGGTTGTCCTGCAATGTCTCTAGGAATGTCTGCTTTGCTATGTTTCTACATACATATGGAAACATGAATGAAGCCAGTGAGTCATGCATATATGAAGCGTGACCTTATAAACCACAATGGTTATAGTGCAGCTGTGCATGGAATTAGAATGATGGACCATATATTTATATGTATAAGATGCTACACATATACATATATAGCTTTTAAAAATGTTCACTTCTTTATATATACACTATATATATGCATATACACACATATAAGCACACATGCCCATGTGCATGTATAGAAAAAGTTGATGTCTTTGATCATTGCTCATTATTTACTGCCAGTGACACGTGAAACCTTCTGATCTGCTGGATCCACAGGACTAGATTTCAATCCAGCCCAACTGTAATCTGGTTATATTCCTGCATCTGTGTTACTGTTACTCTGAAAAGGCACAGCACAGTATCTATATCCCACTGTGGCCAACACCTTGGTAGCACACTTGCATCTAACTTTCTTATGGTTCCAGCAAAAATCTGCCACTCCTTTGCTTTAGTTTCAGTTTTGAATTTGAGAACTTTTTGGTTTCCAGTTTGATTAATTTGTTTTCCTTTGTGGAGTAATAACTCACTATTTAGAGTCAAACATACTACATATTACATATTTTCAAAATGTAAAATTTGCTCAATATGCATATTCCAAATGAAAGTCTTGTGGTGATAAGCAGATAGAAGCTAGAAACAGGTTAAGCTGTAACCCAAATTCCAACACCAGAGTATTTGCTATAATCTGGATAACACAGGCAATAAGCAAGATACTTAGGGCCTGCACATGCAAATGCCTGGGACTGACCCTGCACGCAGCAGAGGCATTTTGCAGTATCTGTCCTCCCAGCATGTTCTTTTGTGAGTCATATTTTGACCTACAAATGCTAAACTGTTTTGTACTTTTTGAGGAGAATAGTAGGAACATAAAGAATTAAGCCAGAGGCACAGCTGGGAACAAACTGTGTCTTTCTTACCTTCAGGCTTGTTTCTCAAGACCTGGCAAAAGAACATTCTTATATTTTTTAAAACAAAATACAGTCCTGATTTTGCCCATGTCTCTTTTCAGCATCAAAACTGAATCTAAGCCTGAATGTGAATAAATCCCCTGGCAAAAACTAGCAAAAGAAACAACAGCATTGTGACAGTTATTCACTTATGCAGGATTAAGAGCTTAGAGGATATAAGTGACATGAACTCAAACAAGAATTCCTGTCAAAGAAACTAGATTCAGGTAACATCCTAAACCAAGAGAAACCAGCCCTGTCACATTATACAAACCTTGATACTGTTTCTTCTAAAATGTTCTCAAACTTAATTTTCATTTCTACTTTCTCCTCTTCCTGCCTGCTAATGCCAGCACTTGTTTAGCTCAACTCCATGCTTACGGAGACCTCTGGGGTGCTTTGACAGAACAGATCTACTCCTTGATCTAAATGAAAGTGAAGTGACTCCTATTCATAGCTTTGGAGTAAAGTGGATCAACATGCATGAGCTGTGTGTCACAGCACTTGAGACATCAATTCATCCCCAAGTGTTTGCAGCTTCCTCACATTCCCTGGGAATGCAGGAAAGGTTGGATGTTGAGTTCAATGCAAAGAAAAGCAACATATGTGCATGCACTGAGCATTTAATGGGTAAAAGGCAAGGCATCTAGCAACACACCAATCAGTAAAAGTTCATCAGTAGTTAAAATCCATGTCAAATTGGTTCCATGAATTTCAGTTGCGGATTGTCAATAAAACAGAAGAGGGGAGGGTTACATAATCTCATAATGTGTGCATTTGTAACAGAGAGGTCGCTGGGTCACCAGAGGGACTGATGCGTGACTGTCCTCCCCATGGAAGGCCGGACAGAGTCTGCTCCCTTGGAGATCACCTGTAAATCGCTGGCTAGTTACATTAAGAGTTGTGATGGCAGAAATCTGGCCTTACATGATTACCACATTAAATTTCCTGGGAATGGAAGTCTCCTGAAAACTGTTGTCTTGTCAACTAAATGTCCATCTAGTTGGCATTTATTTGCTCCCACAAGGTCAAATGTAAAGGAACAAAAAAGGAGGCCACAGAAGAAAGAAGACTGAGGAATAAATATGGGGGGAACTGACTTACCTGTCAGGAGTGACTGCTGAGCAAAGATCTTCTCATCACAACCTTGATAATACATGGCTTTTAAAGCAACAAAAAAGGGAGCAGACAGGAAAAGAAAGAGGAGAAAGGAGAAACAGAGAAAAGGGAGTAAAGGGAAACTAATGAAAAGGAGGGAGAGAAGAGGAGGGGCTCTTCCTCTTGTAACATACAAAATTCTCAGATACGCTTATCCTGTCAGTTGTGTATTTGTGCTACACATTTCTGCTTGCCTTTGCATTACAGTTTGGAAATTTCCAGGCAGCGACAAATCATTCAGAGTTCCCAGTTCTGAAAACTGCCTGGAGTTTGTGGCAGTCAAAATCAAGCCACTTCAAACTCTGGTTAAATTCTGTAACTGTAGGCACATTTCAGAGCCTGTGACAATCCTCATTTAAAAGATGCAGCTTTTTCTTCTTGTGTTCTCTCTCTCTGTTGGCCAATATGGGATTAAAAAAACCAAACAGAAATACAATTCCATTTTCGACATGAGATTACTATAATCTCCTAACTTCAAAATCCTTTATTCTTGGATTAATGTTTCTTGGACAGGATTTATATTTCTAGATATTGGACATTTTATTCTCTCAGGTGATGGTCTTTTTTTGGTTCTAAAAATCTTTCTGGTGGGGAAGATAGGGAAGATCAGTTTTATGGATGATGCTGAATTGGGCATCCAAGTTTTCTAAACAGCTCTGAAGCTTGGTCTTTTATGTCTACAGAATTCCCACTGAAGGAAATGGAAGATCTCTGCGTGCCAGAAGAGCTGACTGTCAGAGTGGACATTAGTCACAAATACACTGATCATCTATGCAGCTCAGCCTCCTCTCTTTATGACACCATTAGAACACCTTTTATTTTCTTGAAGTTGTATAAGTGAAGGAACAGTCAGTAGTGTTCATTTGCTGTTGGCACAAAATTACACATTTTTTTCCAACATGCTTGTTGTCAAAAGGAATACTGGGCAAAATCATGTCATTTCAACCAGTGTGTCAAAAGCCTCAACACCAGTCTTGAAATTACCTGTTTTCTACCAAATTAATAAAATGGTTAGACTGATGACCAAGTACAAATGTGGCTGATCTGTGATGCTAGTAAAATCATCAAATGATGCAGAAATAGCTCTTCAAACAGGTAGACCTCCAACTTCTGCTCTGTTTAACAGCAATAATGTGACCAATCCAACCTGCAACAAGAGCAGGCTGCCTCAGATCTTGAAAAATTTTTGCCCACAATGATTTCACAGAGAAAAAATGAGGACAGCCTTTAAGGTTTTGCACTACTAAAACAGTACATTATCTCTTCTACGAAGAATTCGCAATCTGGCTAGGAAAAGGCACAGGGCTTCCTTCAGAATCATAGAGGATTGTCACAAAAGGGCTGCAGGAGTGGGGCCTAAGTATTTTTTAATGTAATTTTAATAAAAAATATCACATAAAACTCAATGCTTGGGTATTTGTGCTTGAGAATTTCTAACATAATATAATTACTGAAACTGTTGCCAAATCACACTTGCATTACTTGCAAGTATTACTTTTGGATCCAGCTTCTTAGATGAGTCTTTTTAATCAAGCAGTCACAGAGAAATTAATTATCTTTAAATGCCATAAAATGTGATATGGAGGTTGTTTTGGAAGTTTCAGAGGGCCAGCAGATACAGCTCATTTTCAAAATGATTGACAGATGTGCTCATTTAAAAAAAACCCATTCTCTTATCAGAAGCTGGCAAAATTGGATACAATTTGTCCCAGGATACAGCTACAGCTATTTCTGCTCTCAGTAAGATTCCCACAGGCAGTGATGTGAAAATTTGGGGCCTGTCTCAGTTTTCAGTTACTGTATGTCTTTTTCTGTCCAAAATCTTGTTGGGTTGAGAAGGTTAGACAAATGAAGGAACAAAGACAGTTGAGCGAGTGCACTGTGTTTTAGGCTTGTAAGACTTCTCTCCAGACTGAAAAAGACACCATGTATGGGGGCTAATGGCTCCAGCATCCCTAGTGGTTGGTCAGCAGCAAAGGAAATGGGAAAGCAAAACCTCTGGAGAAAGCAAGTGGGACCTCAAGTAGATGCACTCACCATCCAGTGGGAAGACTGAGGCTGAGGGAGTATGAGAGTTCTCTTTTCCAGAACCTACACAGAATCTGAACAAAGCTATGGACTAGAACAGCTTGGTGCACTCTTGTCACACCTTTCATGTGCTGCATAGGTGGAAAAGAATTCAAGAGCTAAATGGAAACACCATTAACTGATTGATGCCCTGCTATCCAGTGTTTCATGCTTGCTGGAGTAATGTTGAAAAAGGCAGCAGCTGACCTCTCCTCATTAGGTGAAACAAGATCAACCTTTCCTGAATGATGTACTACGAAAGCACCTGCTTGACAAGGCACAGCTACAAGGCTAAATCTTTTCAATATACTGACTGATTTCAGTTTTTTAAATAGGATATTGATTTATCCTACCACACAGGAAGAAAAGACATTAAAGGAAAATAAAAGAAAGAAAACCAAGAACATTTCAATCTATGATCCTGATTCCAATTTTAAATGAGGAAAATAATCTTATAAGCAGCTGTTAAAGACAATATTTTAGTTTATGAAAGAAGAGCAATTTCCTCTTCTCCTAGTCCAAATAAAAAGACACAAGGAATAATAAATACAACGCAAAATGCGTAAGTCAAACACCAGTTCACAAACTCGGTGGCTAGCTATGCAGATGTGTGTATTTTCCATAACGACCTTAGCATGCACAGTCAGAAGATCGTAAGTACTACAGAAAGTGACCTACCTTGTCTCCAGTGGGATGTTACTGTTGAGTAACCAGTTGTCCTGAGCATGGGCTGGTTCTTGAGTAGTGGCTGGTTGTTCTCCAGAAAGAGAGTGGTCTGTAGGAGCTGGGCTGGGGTTGCTGCGTGGAGTGAAGTTCCCTCTGTTCAGGGAATTGATGGAGGCTGCGTGATGCTGATTTGGGGTGTGAGCATGTGATATTGGAGGTGGTGGAGTTCGAAGTCTTGAATGATTTTGAAGATTTGGGGGATGATCTAAAACATAAGTAAAATACTTTAAAGGTTCATGATTTGAGTAGTTCCATACTGTGCTCATTTACGTGCGGACACGTCTAAAAAGGATGAAGGTTGGGGTGCCACATATCCTAAATGAAACTCAAAAGGATAACACAGCCTTGTTCCGTATGTTCTAATGACATAGCACTGATCCCTGAGCCAGCTAGAAAAATAGTTCAGTCTCATGCATAAAAGTTATGAAAGTTTAAAGCATTGCAGAAAGGCTGTCCTGACAGCCAAGTTAACTTCAATGAACAACTGCAGTTTGCAAACCACAATCTATCTGTGGCACTGGTTTGTGATAAAGCATGAAAAATACAACCAGTCTGGATAGATAACATATTAGAGCCATTTTATGATGGATATACAGCTCCCAGAGAAGTTTGTTCTGCCTGTTTTGCCCAAGAACTTTCAATGGTTAAGTCAACAAGAGGACTGAGAATACATTTAATCATAGACTGGGTTTAGGGAAAGCCATAAAATCGTGTCAGGGTTATACAATTTAACAAAATCCAATAGTTTGTACTGTTAGAAATGTACTCAAAACTGAGTAAAAAATGCATGTGGCATAAAAACTGAGGTGTCAGGAAAATGAAACAACATATGGTGAAGAAAGATACAAAGATCAGTGATATGGCTACTTTGAGTAAAACTCTTAAGTATTTCTTAGCCAAGAGGCTGATGAACCTAGTGCTGATTATATCTGTATGTTTCCTTTTTTTAGCTAACCATAAAGCATTTTTTTCATGTTTTTCAGAAATGAAGAAAACAAAAGTATTTGATGGAACTGGAGAGGGACTGACAGTTCAGCACACTGCATATGAGATACAGCAAACATATACCTCTCTGCTTTTAGCAGGTTCATGCTCAAAAGTCATTAATACTGTGCACTGGAAGAGATTGCCCAGAGAGGTTATGGAGTCTCCCTCACTGGAGATATTTCAGAACTGTCTGGGCACAATCCTGTGCAATGTGCTCTAGGATGACCCGGCTGGAGCAGAAATGTCAGACCAGATGACCCACAGTGGTCCCTTCCAACCTCACCTGTACTGTGATTCTGTAATACACAATACTTTTGTGATGCCTTATCTGAAAATAATGTCTATCCTATCAATCTAGTACCAGACTTCTGTATCATGAAAAATTAACACCCATTTACACTCTAATTAGAGACTCATAACTGAATAAACTGTATGTAGTAATGAATTACAATGAATGGTATCAGACATTTAATGATACTTTTGAAATTTGGATTAGGACTTGGATTTAGGAGAGGAACAGAAAAGGCATTCACAGTATCTCTGTAGCTTTTTAGACAGATAAACACATTAGATAAAATATGGAGATGTGTGAGACACAGCCATCCTGTCCCTCCTCACCTTATATTGACTGACTCTGCCTCATCATTAACTATGGCTGATTATACCAGAATTTTAGGGTGCTTGAGGTGGTCTAGCAACAAACAGGTGTTAATTACAAGGGTGCCATCATTCTGATTGAACATATATTTACCTCTGGCTTCTTCAGGTTAGCTGAACCAGGTGTATATATTCCATACAGAGAACTAAGTGGTTTTAGGGTCCCAATCCATTTTACCCTAAACACTCAGACATATCCTACTGGTCTATTTTATGTCAGTACAACAGAAAACAACAAGCTCAAAAAAAGAGGTCAATACTGGTCGTCTACATTTGGTCAATCAGACTTTTCATGGGAATCTAAGAACTATTCAGAAAACTCAGCAAAGCTCAACCAAACTTAATAATGCCCTATAATGCCAATAATACTGGCCTCTGACTTGCACATCCATCAGCAAATTAAAGGGAAGAGCAATAAGTATGGACTGTATAGACAAGAAATACCAGAGCTAAACCAGGTCTGACCCCAGCTCTGCAGCACCATGTGAATCAAAGTGTCCAACCATTTTTGGACTCGATATTACTGGGGACTGTTGTTTAATTGAAGTGCTGACCATCGAGGTAATAAAAACAACAGTGGAAGAATCCTGCTCCTGGCTTAGTTATATTAATGACTTTTTTCGTACTCAACAGACAGAAATCAAGACAGGAACAATTTATTAAATCCTAGCTGAGGGAGATGAACACAAATAGAAGGTTTTCAACTTTTAGGGCTGTCAATATATCACTGTCATTAATAAGAACTTAATTCAGCCCAGAGAAAATGACTTGTCTATTCCAGAGCAATGTACCAGAGGTTTCCAAGACCAGCTATTCAAGTTTTCAGTACAACTCATGCCTGAGATGAATACTCTGTGCAATTTACAAACGGGCTAAACAGGTAGATCCTGCAATATGCAACAGGCATTCTGTGAAGTTCTCCTGCTATCGGCTGACTTTTCCTTCTGGAGGCACCATTTTCACACTGTGAGTCAGAGCCTGTTTTCAAGGATCTGTTATGTAAATTCCAATTTACACCATTTTATTACAGACACATTGCAGATGCTATTATGGATAATGCTTTTGAATGAAGTAAAAATGTGTTATTTTCATTCTCTATTTTCATATCCTCCGTGATTGCTTTGCTAAGTAAAGACAGCACATCTATCTTACTCTGGTCTATGTGATTTTTCACAGGATTTTATAGCTTTAATTTCTTTTTTCCTGACATTTAGGTAGCTTTTCCTTCCAGAACGCTTATTATTTCATTAATATAAAAATTCTGAACACTTATGTCATGTCTGAGCATTACTGAATTTAATACACCTTGACTAGAATTAGTAATTATTTCCCTTGCCTTATGATCCCTCTTTTTTTTAATTGCCTTTTTCTCAAGTTAAGGAACATTAGAAATAAGGTGTAGACAAAAGTTAAAGCTAGGAAATCTTCCTACTGAAAATTATTACTGCAATTGTGCAGGATTTTCTTGATGCAAAACAACTGTTAAGGTTCTTACCCTCTGCTGTGACCAAAGCTCCTATGGGATTTGCAAAGGATTATGAAAGCCCACAAAATAAATTCTTTATTTCCTAAAATTTCAACTGTCCCCTTATTTGAATATGCTTGTAAAAGCTCCAGATGTCCCACTGCTGGAAGTGTTCAAGGCTAGGTTGGATGGGGCTTTGAGCAACCTGGTCTAGTAAAAGGTGTCCCTGCCCATGGCACAGGGTTGGAACTAAAGGGTCTTTAAGGTTCCTTCTAACCCAATCCTGCAACTCTATGATTACTAACTAGACCCACAATGTTTGAGTGATATAAATCTAACCTGTGTGGTTATATTTCCCCACAGGAAGGAGAACTTAATGCTGGCTGAAATGGCTCTCCTACATCCTGTATGTGCACAGATCTTTTATAGTGGGAACATGCTCAGATCATCCTCTGTCTGTTATACAGGAACACTATAACAGTGTTCCCATATATGATTTTTACAGATTTAGTGATTTTTACAGATCCAACCATGAAGGTGGGATACAGGGGAAGTCTGATACAGCTCTCTACATCTACCAGCAAGCCTTTACTGGGACAACAGCATCACAGAAATTCAGAAGACTTTATAGAGGAACAGGACATTGTGGCCAGTGTAGAGATTGCGCAAGATTCCACAAGACCTTTCTTAAACAAGATGGCTAAATGTGACTATGTGTAAGTTATCTTTGTTTACTCCAAAAGAGATGATTTTCAACGTTTTCCTTCTTGCAGTTTTCCACTTTGGTTTCTAAAAAGACATAGACTTTATCATTCCCTCTCTGTTTTGCTGTTGGAATGAAAAACCTGACATATGCTACTCAGAAGGATCAGCTGAGCTAACAAAATACCGAGGAATAAAACAAACACCTTGTAAAACACTTCTCCCCCACCCACCCAAATTTCTAATAGTTCTCAGAGACAAGCAACACAGTTTAAGGGTTGATTTTTGCCTTGAAATTAGAACAGATGAGACCTATCAATAGCAAAGGAGTCTTAGACACCAATCCCAGTCTTAGACACCAGGTGCCATTGAAAGAGTGTCTCACAGATAAAGTTCAACATTTCTAGAAGATAGGCTGGCAACTGTAGAAGTCTAAATAGCCCAAAACTTAAAGAGGACCCCCATAAGCCTCATTTTCTCTAATGGGTATCCAAAGTGTATCTAACATGTCTGTATTCAAATGTAAGGAAACTCTGGAAATCGGAATGCAAAAACCACAAGCTGCTTTTGTGTTGGTTTTTTTGTGGGTTTTTTTACTTGTTTTTTAACATTAAAATGTCATTGATGAACACTGGCTTGGTAACCATAGATAAAGCAGAACTGAAAGATAATGCAGTTAATGAAGCTTGTACTTGGTACATATTAGTGAGCCTTGACAGAATGCTCTGAATGAGAAGCTGAATAAATGTGAACCATAAAAAAAAAAAAAAAGAGGAGATAATATGACAAAATTTCAGTAAAAGGTCTGAACCTCATGTTCCTTTTCTTTCCCTTAATCTTTAATGAGTAGGACTGTTTTGAAATTAGTCCATGTAACAATTACACTTTCTGATTCATTAGGTTTTGGGATTGTGTTCAGGGCAAATGTGCTAACCTCTGAGTGAAAAATACATTCTCCTTTTTTTCCCAGCTTCTCCTGTTTTCTCCTGTTCCTCCACACATCTGTCATTTGTACATCTGCTCAAATTCAGACAGACTGATGCCTAACTGGCGTCTGGATTAGGTACAGGAAATATTTCTCTTTACTAACTGTATATATTGCCAGGTGGAATGAATCACTCAGTGCTCCCTTGAACTTCAGCTCCACAGTAGCTGCGATGACAAACTTGGCAGTGTGACTTTGGGCAATTGTGCCTGTACCCACTCACAAAGAAACACACCCCCAGCCCCCATCCTGCCACCCCTTGCAGAGGAAACAATCTCTTTTAAAGCAATGAACTCTGTATTCAACTGACAGAGCAGCAAAGAGCCTTGCTTCAGCTACAGGACCCATTCCAATCTGCTGCAGATGTACGCTCACAGCATTTGCACCGGCCAGCTGAAATCACCTTCACAGGGCTCCTTGTCCTGTTGGGGGTCACTGGGTAGGGAAATTGGGGTGCTTCCCTCCTTAATCTGATGAGCCGCCTAAGGTCAGGTGGACTAGGAAAGACTGAACTGGGTCTTTTCCCTCACCTTTGTAAGGGGTACAGGGAGTTTGCTATTAAAAGTGAGACTGTTTGGCCAGAAACAGTCTCCCTATCAGACATGTGACAAGCCAATGATGGCATCTGCAAAATGAAAAGCAAGCAGAATATTTAACCTCCAATTTGGCAGATAATGGAAAAATATTAAGCGGAAAATCAAAGTGGGAGGAGCTGCCTGCTTGGAGGGTACCTTAGTGGCTTTTGATGACAGCCAGGATAAACTGCAGACCCAGTTTTTCTTCTATTTGCAGACAATCCAGCTGAATGTGCAACATATAGACTGAGTTGAAGCAATGTGTAAAGGTGGCACCTATTTTGTACCAAGCAGGTTGATCCCAGGGCTGGCACTAATATTCTGCAACCCACAAGAAAACTTCTGCCTTCAAGGAATGTCTGACAACAGTCTCTGTCTCCATGGGACAGTCCAACAAGGAAGCCACAGCAGTGGAGGGTAATAGGAGATGGAGTGATATAGGTCACTGAGTAGACAAATGACTTATCTGAGCAGAGATGACTGTATTCCCTCACTAACACTTAAAAACTAGAATCAGCATTACAACTTCAGTGACTCAATCTTTCCTTAAGAAGGATATCCACTGAATTTGACTGAAGACTAGCTTTTCCTACTACCAAGTGGAGTGTTTAAAACATTCTGTGAAATACATCTTTTCCTGTAGCAGCATCTTGTGCCTCCAGTTTTCAAAATGCTAAGTCACAAACTGACACTGAAACATAAAAGGAAAGCAAAGTGCTGATGTATAATCTCCATTAAGTGACAATAGGAAAGCTACCTTGATGTTTTTTTCTCTATTTTAAGTAACAGAATAATAGGGAGCTGTGGAGGGTCGTCCCACGGTTGCCGCCCTCTCCAGGGCGAGTTCCGCCTCCTAGGAAGGGGACAGCCTCAGTGGGCAGGACACGGCCGCGTAGAGCCACCCCTGGGGCGGGCCCCGGGAGTGGTTTCTGCCTCAGCCCCTCCCACTTTTCTAGCTGTTTCCCTGCCACTCCACCTCAGAGGCTGGCCTTGGGAGTGGCCTCCACCCTAGCCCCCCCCCTTTGTTCTAGCAACTTCGGGACAGTTACTTTGTTCATTGGCCAGTTTGCATTTGGTTTCACCCCTATTTGTGTTTCATTGGTTTGTGTATTTTGTACCCACCCCTGTATCTGCTCCTGACTGGTTGCCATGTCCTGGTTAAAACCCTGTGCCGAGCCCAGATCAGGGGCTTCTTTGTCCTATCCCACCGCGTTCCACTACCCCTTACCCTGTTACCAATAAAGCGGTTAGGAGGACGAACCCGGCTCTCGCCTCTTACCTTCTTGGGCCCTTAACCCAGCAACAGCCTGAGCTGAGACCGACTTGTCCCGAGCCGCAGCGCCTCAGCACGAGACACTCTCTGCGAAGCCTTTGTGGAGGCTGCGCGCGTCGGGAGCGAGGGCTGCCTGGCTGCCAGGCCAGTGCCGCTAGGAAAGTGGTTTACAACAATTGGCGCCCAACGTATGGCTCTTCCCACGCGGGAAGCCCCACAACTGGTGACTGTTGGTGCACCCTGTGTGCAGCACACCCACTTGTGTCGGGCGGTGCTCCCAGGGTTTTGGTTTGGACTCTGCGCCTCGTTGTCCCAAAGGAGTTATCCGGAGACACCTGGCGACGCGGAGACCCCGGACCGCGGCCAAGAGGGACTCGGTGTTGCAGTTTTCTTTGGAAAGGAGGACCCAACACGCTGCTGCAGCAGGGAGGGTGAGTGTGTAACCCTGCGAGGTGAAAACCCCCCTCCGGTCTTTCCCCTCCCCACCTTATTTTTCCTGTTTTTCGTTCTACCAGTGCTGAGGCAGGTATTTTTCTCTGCAGAAATGGGGGCTAAGCTTTCTGCGGAGAAAACAGAGTTCTACACCCAGTTGAAAACGTCCCTGTTAGCGAACAAACTGCCCTTCTCTAGGACCCGGTTGAGGGGCTTCGTATGATGGATTTTTACCGAGTTTCCCCAGACTCGCCCAGACGAAGCCCTCTCGACTGCGTTCTGGAGGAGGGTAGAGGCGAGGCTGCTCGCCTTGGGGAGCTCAGGCAACAGATCAGTCGAGCGATACTTCCAGCTCCTGACTGTGTGCCGGGGAGCCGCAAGGCTGACCAAGCCTCACACCCCAGTTCAGCCTTCCCTAGAATCTGCTCCTACCCCCTGTCCTCCCCATTCCCCCAACCTTTCTAGGAGCAGTGTCACGGGTGCAGAACGCCATGAGGCGCGGGGCTGCCATCTGCTCCCCGGCACCCCTGACACTGCCTCTTACCCCGCTGGCAAGGGGAAGGCCACCCCTTCCAGCACCCCTAAAAGAGTGTCTTTTTCCCTGCCGTCCCCAGTTGAAGCTTTCCCGAGTTACTCCCTGGTTTTGTCTCGACACGACGGCTCACAAGATGGCTGCCAAGGCCACCTTGAAAGACAAAATGGCCTCGACCACATGGCACCCAACCCCCAACCGTCTTCTTCCCAAAATCCCTTTCTCCCTGATGCTGAGAACCCCTTCCTTCCTCCCTATATCACTCCCTCAGCTCCTCCTACCCATTACCCTATCCCCTCCCCTGGGGTGGGACAAAGGGGTGTGGGTGGTCCTAACATCTCCGCTCCTCCTCCAAACCCTGCCCTCTTCCTTGACCCCCCCTCTTCCTATGTTTACCCATCCCTTTCCGCTCCTGACCCCACCCCCATTGGTGCACTTCCGTGTTCCCAGGGGCCTACTTCCGGTTCCCACGCCCTGCCTCCTGGTTCCCACGCCCCTAGTTTTGGAAACAAGACAGGGGCTGTTGGGGATGGGATGGCACGGGGTGGGGTACTGGAAGAAAACCCGTTTGCTGCCCTGGTTATGCTTCAGGGACCAGGCGACCCTGCCTGGGAACCTTTTGGGTACCATAATATCAAGGAGTTATGCAAGGCAGAAAAGGAGCACAGGAGAGAAAGCAAATATTTTAAATCCCTGTTCCATGCCACCTTTGCCAACAATATTCTGGTCCCAAGCGACATCAGGCAAATTATGGAATGTTTGCTTTCTCCCTCGGAATACAAGCTGTGGGAATTGGACTGGAGGGCTCAACTTAAGGAACTGATCCCCGCTCTGCCAGAGCTAACAGGGGTCCTGGACCCCTTGGATCTCCTAATGGGAGAGGGAGATTATGCAAAACCACGGGTACAGGCACACCGCATGTCGCCCGAGACCCTTAAGACAGTGGCTGGAACAGCTGAGCGGGTATTTGCGCTGCTACCACCAATGGTCACCCCCATGGTGCCTTACACAGAGATCACACAGGGCCCCGATGAGCCTTTTATGGTCTTCTTAGACTGTTTAAGGTTGGCTATTGACAAGCAAGTCCCGGAGCAGGAGGCACGACCCTGCCTGCTAAGACAACTAGCAAAGACCAAGGCCAACTCGGTCTGCAGGGGCATTATCCTGTCCCTTCCCCATGAGCTGCCACCAACGGTTCAGCAGATGGCGAAGGCTTGCCTTAATAGGCTAAGCGTGCTCCCCACCAATGAGCAAACGCCTAGCGTGAATGCAGTGGACGTGAGGGAAGTGCTGTGTTTCTGCTGTGGGCAAAAGGGGCACTTTGTGAGGGATTGTCCCCTCAAAGCCAGGGACTTTGACACCCAGCAATCACATCGGCCTTACCGGCCAGGCACCCCGGCCCAACACTGCCGGAATCCCTCTGTTACCCTTCCTAACGCGTCCTCCCCTTCTTTCCCCACCCCCTCCTCGAACGCGGGAAATTGAGCGGGCGGCGTGTGGAGGCGGACACACGTCACGCGGTGCCCATCACCGCCAACATACCGCTCTGATGAACTGTCGCTGCCCAGGACAATCCGCTTGGCTTCGTGGACGTCACGCCCATGGAGTCATGCACATTCACCGGACTGGACTTTCTTACTCTGCTATGTCAAGCGCCTCTCCACACCACCAACGTGCTGCTGATACCTGATGCCAGAGGACCCAGGGAATTGCAGATCATCCCCACTATCATCTGGGTAAGTGAGGATGGTCTCTTTCCACTGAAGTTGGCGTGCGTTAACCCGCTGTTTTTCCTCTCTAGGAATCAGGTCCTTGCCAGGATAAAACCTCTCCCCATGCTGACTATTCTTGCGGATCAACCCTTGGTGTGCTGGACCGAGGAGATCCACAAGGGTAGACCAGTGGTCGGCTGTAGGCTGTTGAGCAATGGCTCGACCGTGTCCAGGATGGGCATGCTGGACACGGGGGCAGACGTGACAGTCATATCTAAGACCGACTGGCCATCATCGTGGGAGGAGCAATCTGTAGAGGGTGCCATCTACGGTGTCGCGGGATACATTCCCACATCATGGAGCAGGAACATCATTAAGATAGAGGGGCCTGAGGGACAGGTAGCATCGGTACGCCCGTACATCACCAACTCAGGTGTGACCCTGTGGGGCAGAAACGTCATGTCTCAATGGGGTGGCCGCCTCAGCATTGGAAACTTTGAGGTGCGGGATTTTTAGTTGGGACCACTGTGGAGCACCCGACCCAGGCACTGAATTGGCTTACAGATTCACCAGTGTGGGTCGATCAGTGGCCCCTGCCCCGAGATAAGTTGCAGGTGCTCAACGAGCTCGTGGACGAGCAGTTGGAGCACATTGTCCCCTCCAACAGCCCCTGGAACTCACCGGTTTTCGTTATTCGAAAATCAGGGGGGAAAAGGTGGCGGCTCCTCCATGATCTCCACAAAATTAATAAAGTCATCGAAGACACGGGATCCCTGCAACCAGGGTTGCCATCGCCCTCTATGCTCCCGCGGGGGTGGAAGCTAGCGGTCATCGACATCAAGGACTGCTTCTTCCACATCCCGCTACACCCAGATGACGCTCCCAGATTTGCGTTCTCAGTGCCGTCCATCTATCGGCACAAACCAGTGCGGCGCTATCATTGGCGGGTGCTGCCTATGGGCATGAAGAACTCCCCCACCATTTGCCAGTGGTATGTCGCTCGCATTCTGTCCCGTCCAGAAGCCTGCTGCCGACTCCATCATTGTCCATTACATGGATGATGTACTGGTCTGCGCTTGGGATCAACATTACCTCGACTGGGCCCTTTCCAAGGTCGTGGGGACTTTGGAAAGCTGTGGCTTTGAAATCCAGTCATCCAAAGTCCAATGCACCGCTCCGTGGGACTACCTCGGCATGAGGATAAGGGAACAAACTATAATCCCCCAACAAATTAAAATAATTGATAACCCTAAAAATTTATGCGAAATTCACCAATTATGCGGCGCCATAAACTGGATTCGGCCATATCTGGGGATACCTACAGAAGACCTGGCACCATTTTTTAACCTCCTTCGGGGAGAGAAGGACCTGACTTCTCCCAGGACTTAGACACCAGATGCGCGTGACGCATTGGCCAAGGTAACAACATCTTTGGCCCACCGGCAGGTACATCGATTCGACCCTAAATTGCCCTTTCAATTGGCAATTCTTGGTAAAATGCCCCATGTTCACGGGCTCATCCACCAGTGGGATGAGGGGCAGAAGGAACCACTACTAATCATTGAGTGGGTTATCCTGTCCGCTCATTCCAGCAAGGTCATCACAACGCCACAGGAACGGGTGGCACAGGTTATTTGCAAAGCAAGGTCCCGTCTTGCCATTCTAGCGGGGTGTGATTTTACATGCATATTTCTTCCCACACCTAAAGATTTGCTCGAATTCGTTTATCAGAACAATGTGGAACTCCAGTATGTGCTGGACTCTTACACTGGACAACTGTCAAGCCACTACCCAAAACACAAATTATTTGGCATTGATTGGAAATTGGCTCCAAAGTAATTTCTGAGTCCGAGACCCCTCAAGGCTTTGACACTGTTCACTGACGGGTCCAGTGCCACAGGCAAGTTTGTCATCGCGTGGCAGGATCCTACCACTCAGAAGTGGGAATCTGATGTGGAGGTAGTCCACGGATCCCCACAGGTGGCAGAGCTGGCGGCCGTTGTCAGAGCCCTTGACAGGTTCCCGGAACCTTTCAATCTGGTCACCGATTCGGCCTATGTGGCAGGTGTAGTGTTCAGGGCGGAGGGCGCTTGGCTTTCTGGTTCCACTAACCCCGAAATTCAAAATTTGCTCTCGCAGCTGATGCAAAAGATTTCCCGCCGAGAGCATCCCTTATTTATCATGCATGTGAGATCCCACACCGACCTTCTTGGGTTTATCGTGGAAGGGAATAGAATGGCGGATATGCTTGCTGCGCCTGTGCACGTGGCTAACTTGCCGGACAAATTCCAGCAGGCTAAGTTGAGCCACGCCCTGTTCCACCAAAACATCCCCGCTCTCGTCAACATGTTTGATTTAAAAAGGGACCAAGCGAGAACCATTGTAGCTACCTGCCCCAACTGCTAGCCGCTCCAGCTACCATTGCTGGGCACCGGGGTCAACCCAAGGGGGCTAGGTAGTGGGGAGTTGTGGCAGGTGGATGTGACCCACATCCCTGAATTCGGCCATCTAAAATATGTTCATGTCAGCGTGGATACCTTCTCGGGTGCAATATGTGCCTCCGCACATTCAGGAGAAAAGGCAAAAGATGTGATTTCACATTTAATACAGGCCTTCGCAGTCCTGGGAATTCCTAGGGAAATAAAAACGGATAACGGCCCAGCGTTCATCTCTGGGGCTGTTAAGGAATTTTTCCAGGAGTGAGGAATATCCCATGTCACCAGGATACCCCATTCCGTAACGGGTCAGGCCCTATTGGAAAGGGCTCACCAGAGTCTCAAACGGATGCTCCTTCAGCAGAAGGGTGGGTCAGAAATCGAGGCTCCCGCAATCAGGCTGGCGCGAGCTCTCTTTACTCTAAATTTCCTAAATTGCTCCAAGAAGGAGCCCGACCCCCCTGTGCTGCGGCATTTCCACAGCAGCACCCGCGCTCGGCTGAAGGAACACCCGCTTGTGCTCACACGGGAGCCGGATTCCCTGAAGATCACGGGTCCCTATCCTCTTCTCACTTGGGGGAGAGGATACGGATGCGTGTCAACACCGGAGGGTCCTAAGTGGGTTCCAGGCAAGTTCATCAAGCCATTCCTGAGGAACCAAGGGAACCCATGGCATCGGCGGCCCATAGGTGCCACAGACACCACCTGGCGCCACAAGAGGAAGTCCCGGAGGCACCGACCACCGAAGCCCGAGCCGAATCAGCAGCGTGAAGCAGTGACAGACCACCCGGACAACGGCAGCGCGGACAACAGCAGCAGTGACAGCGAGGAAGCCAGTCCAGAGGCAGTCCATCACCTCGCAGAGCTCCCCTTCCCCCTCCTTCCCTAAATTGTTCTCAGGACCCCCCTCCCCTTTTCCGTTTTCAGTGACATTAATTTTGTCATCTGTTTTATTTAGAATGAAGCTCGCTCACACCCGCACGATGGTGTTCCTCGGTGCTCTCCTGATAGCCGTGCTCCTGATGACAGCTCCCTGAATCATGCCGCAACCTCGGAAGAACATTTGGGTCATGCTGGCTCAGGCACTCAGCCAGGTGGAGATGTGCCTGTCGAGGGCGGCCACAGGGAACCCGTTGTTGACGAGCCTGGTGGGAGTCCCAGTGGAGCTCGATCAATATCCACCCTCCTTGCGCGATCTCCTTATGGACGTTAATCAGAAGGGGTCCGGAAAATACTGTCGCCAGTACAAACCGTCTATCGCTATAGTCCGGACCGTCTGCCGGAGGCTACCCATCACCAATCCATTTGCTCTCTGGGGGGAATGGATTAAGAGGCTGCCAAAATTGGAAGTTGAACCCACTGAAATTGAACTATTGGGATCACTAAAGGCACCTTATTGTGTGCAGTTTAATTATGAGCCTGCACCACACAACTCTAAGGTCTTCCATTTCGTCAAACAGGGCCACTTAGAGTTGACAGCAGCCGAGTGGTGCAGGAATGTTATTCAGCTTGATCTTCCCTCCACAGAGTCAAGAGTCCTATCTGGACCCGCCGGGGCTGCCTCAAGGCATTTTCCTGATCTGCGGGAATTGCGCCTGGAGCAGGATTCCCTCCTTTCTGGTAGGAGGCCCCTGCACCCTACGGTACCTGACCCTTGCCACACCTAACATGTCTCAAATTCAAATCGGAAATGAGCCAAAACGTGCAAAAAGAGGTGCAGACAAATCTGACCCCCACTGCAGTACAGAAATTTTTCATTGGGCAAAATAAAAAGAGTCGCCGTCTCAGTTTTCCTACCTTGGGTAGCAGCGGTGAAAGCACTTGGGGAATTGGGCCATCTTGAGTGCTGGGTGACTCGGCAAGCGGAGCTCACTTTGAAAGCCCTAAGCGACCTCCTAGCAGAGGAGCAAATCACCAGGCACGCCACCCTCCAAAATCGGGTGGAGATAGATTTCCTCCTCCTGGCCCATGGGCATGGGTGCAAGGACTATCAGGGGCTCTGTTGTTTCAACCTCTTGGCCCGTTCAGAGAGCATCCATGCCTCCCTGAGCCGCATGCAAGACCTAATCAAGGACATCCATTACGAGTCAAAAGACTGGTTCCGAGCGGCACTTAATACCACCGCTAGGGAGCTGTCACACACCATCAGGACAATAGCCAAGTCTACTGGGAGCTGGCTCAAGCAACTGCTTGATGACCTCGGACTAACAGACTGGGAGGCGTCCATCATGTGGTACGTCGGGCTTCTTCTTTTTCTTCTTTTGGCCGGGTTGCTGATTTTCGTTTTGGTTCGCCGTTTTGTTTTCAATTTAATAAATAAAAACGGGGGAGGTGTGGAGGGTCGTCCCACGGTTGCCGCCCTCTCCAGGGCGAGTTCCGCCTCCTAGGAAGGGGACAGCCTCAGTGGGCAGGACACGGCCGCGTAGAGCCACCCCTGGGGCGGGCCCCGGGAGTGGTTTCTGCCTCGGCCCCTCCCACTTTTCTAGCTGTTTCCCTGCCACTCCACCTCAGAGGCTGGCCTTGGGAGTGGCCTCCACCCTAGCCCCCCCTCTTTGTTCTAGCAACTTCGGGACAGCTACTTTGTTCATTGGCCAGTTTGCATTTGGTTTCACCCCTATTTGTGTTTCATTGGTTTGTGTATTTTGTACCCGCCCCTGTATCCGCTCCTGATTGGTTGCCATGTCCTGGTTAAAACCCTGTGCCGAGCCCAGATCAGGGGCTTCTTTGTCCTATCCCACAGCGCTCCACTACCCCTTACCTGTTACCAATAAAGCGGTTAGGAGGATGAACTCGGCTCTCGCCTCTTACCTTCCTGGGCCCTTAACCCAGCGACAGCCCGAGCTGAGACCGACTTGCCCCAAGCCGCAGCGCCTCAGCACGAGATACCCGTGCGAAGCCTTCGTGGAGGCCACGTGCGTCGGGAGCGAGGGCCGCCTGGGTGCCGGGCCAGTGCCGCTAGGAAAGTGGTTTACAACACGGAGCTGCTGTTCCATTAAGGACTCTCACCAGAGAAAAGCGCAGTCCTCATCATGCAGTTAGAATCCTCTGTCTATGTCCTGGTTCTAGAGACTATTCTGGTTCAGTCCTTTTAAAGTTGAACTAGAGCTGCAATCTTCACAGCCTTGTATCTCACCCATACTTTATAATGCCACATGCATACAGATGCATCCGACTATGAATGAGTGAAGACTAACGAAGAGCCTTCCTATGCACACCTGTATTGCAAATTCAATGCAGTTTTGTTCAGAAAAGTCCACAAGCACTGGAAACTACTTACTAGAGGAACATCAGCTACACAGATGTAAATAGTTTTGAGTATCTATCTAAATGTGCAACTTGGACATTGAATTTGCAATAGCAAACACTACAATGAGTGAACACCAAAAAAAGCTGCAGAACATAAAACTTGTAGTTTATTTTCATAACAACACCACTCAGTGTCCCCGTGAATGTCTCCAGACACTGCCCATAGCTGTTTTAGATATTGCTAGTAAAGCTACACATATTGGTACCAGTGCAGAGTCTGTAACTATCAAAATCTAAACTTGACTTCCAGCAGGATACAATGTGTAAAAGAGGCAATCACTCTTCACAAACTAACCATAACAAGTAGCAAGTGGAAATGGGGGACCTCAAAAGCGGGCAGCAGATAAAATGGCACCTTGCTACTGACCAACAAGACTGTACTTTATAAACTATTAAGACTTCATTCTGAAACATTACCAGGTCATACTTAAGAAACTTCATTTGTTTAGATCGATTATGTCAAAAATCAGGCCCACTTAGATGGTATTTGTGCATGTGTAAAACAAGTTGAAGCTCCCCTCCAGCTGCACAGATGAACACTTCATTGCCTTTACTGTTTATAGAAAACCATAGGTGCACCATATCAAGTCCAAACAAGCCATCTCCTCTGTATTTTGTTCATTAAATGTGTACGTTACATGCAAACTTTCAAGTGCCAAAGTGCCTTTGCAAAAGCAAGATATTGACTTCTGGGTTTGAAATCAATTTTTTGTTTGATGCTGGGCTGTCAAGCTTTGCATGTACATAGTCAGCAAGAGCTCTGGGTGGTTGTTTTTTCATCAGTATGCATCTGGTTGAATTGAATGCCCTACAAGTAATGGTTTTAAAAAGGTCCAGGTCATCAAAGGATGATATGCAGACTTTTAACTCATGGTGTTCATTACTCAATAAAAGGGAGTCACAGTCTAATAAAATCAAGGCAGAGTATTACTGTTTAGCCTCTGACAGTTTATGAAGAACCATTGTCTTTAGCACACAGGAAAGTGGAAAAAAGCCAGAGTATCTGGCAGAGTGTAATTTTAAATAACATATTTAAATTATAAAATAATTTATAGGAAACATAGGAAAGTCGCTTCTATAGTGCCCAACTATGCAAATTTTCCTGCAGCTCTGGAGACTGAATTTTCTGCTGGACTTACTGAAAAGGAACATCTTTAACTACCATGATACCACACACTGGAGGCAATAGTAGCCTTCGAAATCTCAAGCGGTTGAACTGCTGGCTTTTCTGGTCTAGGCATATAAAGAAACAAATAAACAACGCTTCATTAGAGCGCCTTTCCTCTCAGAAATGCCCCAAACATAAAAACTGACGGTAAGCCTCACCACTCTGGTGAGACATTGCAGTCAATCACACTGTGCTCTCTGCCCCTTAGGTCTGGGTTCTCGTGTTTGGAAACCCAAAATTGCTACTCTCCTAATTTTCAGAAGGATGCTCAAATGACTTTGCTGTACCATTTTGACAGCACTGATGGCTCCTGTAAGCTCCCTTCCAGCTAAATGACTGAGGATAACCCACCTCCACTGCATCTTAACAGGGTACAGCACCTTCAGGTGAGGCAAGAAAATCCACTGGCCTTGAGCAAAGGATGGCACATCCGTGCTCTGATTTTGAGTTGCTACAAATTATACACATCCAATGTTTCTAAATATGTGTGTCTAAAACTTCAAAACTTACCTCCTGAAGAACTGGGGCCTGCAGCTGTCTCTTTTCTAAGTTAGAGACGTAGGAATTCAGTACTTCTGAAGCTATGTGCCTTTTTTGAAGTGTTAGAAAGGTGTATTCAATTCCCCATATTTTCTATATCGCAAAGTATGCTATATGAACCCGAAAAGTCATCTGTAGTCACCCATGATATCCCAGTAGCTGTGGTTTAGCCAATGCCTATGCCACTTAGATGATTACAAGTCTCCTGTTCAAAGCATCCAACTTGCAGAGACTTGGCAAAAAAGCAGCTGGGTGCCATCCCTCATGCACAAAAGGCCTGGAGAAATGGAAAAAATTCTGATTTGCTGCCCCCTCCAAGGCACATTCAAGAAACACAACTGTTATTACACCTAAGATTGCTCTTCTTGAAAGAAATGTAGTGCATTTCTCTGATGTCTGCAGTTTATTGAGTTGAGGCCCCAAGGAACTCCTTGACGCAGAGAGTTTTGCTCATTTCCCTGCATACACTCTCTCCTGTGTCTGTGATCCTTTAATACAGTAACATATGGAGACAAATATATATATATGAAACAGATAACCACGCAGTTCGCCCTTGTCCAAACCAGATATGATTAGCCGTATAGTTACAGAGGCAAATTTCTGAATTGTCTGTGTAAAGCAGATCCTGAAAAAAAAGTACATCAGCAAAAGGTGCCTCTGGCTGCTGTAACAGCAAATAAACTTGGGACTTTGCCAGCATAGCACTCAGATATTGTTGGCTTTTTGCTTTTTCATATACCTATATTAGAAAAAGCTTTGAAATATAGACCTGATCTTTGTCCATTTCTCCCTAAAAATAAAATGAACAAACACTCTCTATTTTGCTTATGCCCTTCAAAAATCTTATCTAAACTGCAACACTGTTGTGACTTAGCTGTACACAAACAGACAGGACTGACAGATCCCCAGCTCTATCAGCAAAGCTATTTATAGCAGCTGAGGAAATAGTCTGATTTATATATTTTTTTACAATGTTGTTAGCCACGACAATCCAGAGCCCAACCTTTTGCAAATATGAAGCACACAAGTTCTGTGCAGACTGACCACGTGTCAGGACCAGGTATGCGTATTTAGTGGTCAGGATCGAAGTTTAATATCCTGCAAAAACATTTTAAAAATTTGCTGTATTCAATGTTAACTTGCAAGATTTAGGTCTGGATTCCAACATCTAAGGGCATGTAACTCCCAGAGCCACCAGGGAGCTGCATGGCACAAACATCTGAGGCAGGGTTTTGTCCTTTCTTTTTCATTTATACATGACTCAGGCTTGTGAATAAATAAATCCCTGGAAACACACAATTCCATTTTTTCACGGCAAAGTGCTTATGGAAGGTGACATGATGTGATCCATCAGCACAATGCCAACAAGCACTAATGATTTTAATTATTTACTCTAGAGAAAGAAATAGGGAGATTTCATGTAGGCAGCAACTGAAATAAACTAATTCAAATCTTTGCTGGCAAATAGAGATTTTTTCCATGACTTTGGATCAACTTCTGTGCATGCTGCCCCCCAGGTGTCACCAAACAGAGGCACTGCACAGTACAGAACTAGTTCTCCAGTTTTTCCTTTGTTACCCACTCCTTGCCCCCATCCTCCTTTTAATTTTTTTCCTGTCTTTGAAGTTTTAACAAACCCATTTCTGTTAAATACCTCCAAAGCACAACGAACTGGTGACAACTCCATCTGACAGCTGTGACTGACATGATGTCTGTCACAGTGATTAATGCCTACATCCCCTGCCCCAACCACAGCACACATAAAGCTGACTGACTCCCTTTGGTGAAAACCATGGGTGCAGTTGAGTGTAAAATACCTCTGCACAGGTGGAAAACCTTACTCCCTTTGGCACAAGAATCTGATTTGTGAGAGCTGGGCTCCATGACCTTTCCCTTCAGGTTCTATTTGACATTCTTGGAAGCACTATGGCAGACGGCTGCACTCCAAACAATTCTGAAACAGACATAAAACTTCTATATTTTTATTAACACTTGAAGAGGCCGCTAAAAGAAAATCGGAACTATGAATCTGTCAAGACACCCCTCAGCAATGCTGCACTTTGTTCACAAAAGCACCATGATGGAATGGTGATGTGGCTTATCCAGTGTGTTTTTCTGACTACTGATAATGCCTCCACCCCTAAAAATCTCAGTACTAATTGATACAGGCCCTTCAGCAACACACATCTGAGAGGAAATATTCATGATGAGTCTCATTTATGACTTTCTTTTTTTTTTTTTATTTCTACATTTTATGCTATAAACCTGTAGCACTTAAAATACATCAATGAAACTATAAATACACTACACCTAAATATTACTAGATCATAAAGACATTTATACACATTATGATGTTAATTTTTCACCCTATTATTCTGAATGTACCTTTGTATATCTCTCTGCCTTGCTACAGCTAGACAAATGCATACTGTGTACAAATGTATACTGTGCTACAGAGACAGAAGAAACATGTTATAGTTAAAAGATTTTGGTATTTTCTTAATTCCTCCTCTTAACTTTTTTGTTTCCCTTCCAGGAGCTATTGCCTTTACGGGCATCATACATTAAAGTGATGATTGCTGGCCTTCAACTTTCATCTTGGAAAACAGGCTAAATGAAAAGGTTTCTGGTAGAACAAAAAGACTGCCCTAGCTTTTCTAAAATTAAAAAAAAAAAAGTGTCAAAATTATTACTTCTTTTCCTAGAGCTTATTGTGGTTCTCTGCAGTGCAGGAGAAACAGAGAACAGCCAGGGTACCAGGCTATACAGCAGTTATTGTCATGTGCACAAGACAGAAAAGGTTTGAGAGAGGCAGATCTATTTCTGCAAGTCATTCTTCATCGACACAAGCCTGAAAACTGCCCATGCGTGAAACTGTCACTGGATTATTACTGGTATCTCTACACGTGCCAAGAGGGAGATTTTCAGTTGCCCTAAGAGAAGCAAGGTATGAGCTCCCATTTCTGCCACTCAGTGATATCTGTGACTGAAAAATTCACCATGAAAATTTTAAAAGCAAGCCCCAAATTAGTGATATTAGTGCAGATCCCAGAAGCCAGGCGCTTAGGTTGTTTAATAATATACTTTGGACAGACAGAGTCCTAGCAGTGACTGAAGTCCAATATTAGCTGAAGATTCCCTTAGCATGTGGCAGTTCAAGAGAGTGACAGCGCACTCAGATAACGCTTTGGCGTGAAGCGTGTGACTTTAAAGCACAGATTATCACGAAAGATGAGTTTTCTAAGGTTCTTTTCATTACTTCCCGTAAGTGCTACTGACATTCTCTGAAGCAGTTTAGGAGAGCTTCCCAGGAAATATGTCAAAGTAAAGTAATAATTTTCTTATAATATTGTTCAACAAATGTGAGCACGGCACAGTTCAGGAATGAAGACTGGTGGCTTATGAAGACGGTGCACACATGCACACATCTACATATTATCAAGCGATTCGGTGTGATCAAAACAATAAACAATAATTTCACTTATGCACTGTCAGAGAACTAGAACAACTGTTCAGTATAGAAAGGGGATTTTTTATGACTTTCAAGTATCCCATCAATATACAATTCAACTATGTATGAAACTTCCGTTTCAAACATTGCTAGTTATTCTCTGAGCAAAACAATTTATACTGGCTTCATGCTGGAAACATTTGCTATAAAACTGATACCCCTTCTATCTCTTTTTAAACACAACAAATCGGGTTCAGAATGCAGGTGTATTAAAATAATGCCTTGGTTTTTTAGGGACAATCTTGTTAAGGCTAGTTTAGTCTGCCACCAGCACCAACTGGCACAACTCCATGAGGGTGACAAAATTTTTTGGTTTAATTAAAGAGATGATCATTAAGACTTATTTTATTCTGTAACTCAAGAATTTTGTGTGATAAAGAGCGTTTATTTAGATTCCCTTCATAGACTCAGAGCCTCCTCAACCCTCTAGATGAATGATGTAGAGTTTGGAATGGACCCATCACAAACCAAAAGTTGTTAATTAAACAGTGGGATAAATAACTGGCCACAGGGTTTTACAAAAATGCTAACAGAACACATCCTACTCAGTCGACTGTGAAGGAACTTCTTTCAAAAATATGTTTCTGAAGCAGAAGTAAAATTACTTAATAGCACGATTTAAATTAATAATGACTGGTTTAAACTTTCAGGCTTAAATTTCACTGTATTTGTTTATGCATAGAACTTTGGATTGCTCACTTTTGAGCTAAAACACTTCACATATTTACCAAACTAACATCAAAACTACAGGAAAGAATCATTTAACTCATCACTGGATGGCCACCATGCCTGCCAAATAACAAGACAGCTGCTGCATGAAGGATGAAGCCCTGACTCCACTGACAACAGCTGCAAAACTCTGAAAGACTTTAGTAAGGGTGGAATTTTACAACTCATTTTCTGAAAAAAATACCTTAATACTTGAGGGTAACTTTAATAGTGGAAACCAGGCAGGGCTTTCTTTATTTTTCAGTTCCAGTGACAAACCGTGACAGGGACAGAACTGTGTCTGCTGTTATGAATCCAATAGCTTCCTTCCCTGCCAGTGCAGCCTTTTGGAAAGAAATATGCAGAAACTTCCACAGAGATCCACTGCCCTTGATCTGCAGCAAAACTCCTGTATTGTCAATACTCGCCTTGATCTGCAACAAAACTTTTGACGTCAACAGCAGTTTTGTGCACAGTGTGGGCAGTATCTGGCTCCTAAGGAAAGTTTTAGACGCTGGGGATGCATTGAGATTAATCAGCATTTGATGCCTCACTGAAGAAAAACAAATGAACAGGTTTTGTGGATACAGTGAGTGAGGGAAATGCAACTGCAGCCAGAAAATAGCCAGAAAAATTACAAATTAAGCCAGAGGAGAAGAGCAAGAGCAAGGAAAGATTAGCCTTGAAGAAGCACCACTGAGGGACCAGACTGTCTTCATCTCTTCTACAGCTTTTCTTTTAAACTATCAACTTTCATGTGGACCATCCCTGATCTTCTCCCATCAGTCAAATCTGAACTTCACAAGCCCTGCCAAGCTGTTCTTAAAACCAGATCTCATAAGCCATATAAACCAGGAGGGCTGGATGGAGATACTCAAGTTTCTCTGCACCCCTCTCCTGCCCAGTGCAGTCTCTATCTACTGGAAGATTCATAGGCAAAGCACCAGCTTTGCTTCCTGAAGTGAACTCACAGACCCAACCATCTCTGTTGGGATCTTCAGGGACAAGAGATCGCCTGACCTTACAGAAAAATTCTGGGCAGCAGGGAATCGATACTCTTCATTTCCTTAAATTCACAGCCGTAATGTTGACAGTTACAAACCCCCAGCTCCTGTGTAATTGCACAGTGTTTATTGGAGGAGTAAAGTGATAGTCTCCCTATTTGGGACATGATGCTTTTAAAATAATCTATCTGGTATACACTGGGAACCAGAAACATAAATAACAATTTTTATTGCATAGCAACTTTCATCCTGAATTTTTACAGTAATTTACAGCATTAATTAGTTAAGAGCATCTGATAACAGGACTCCATATTCAGAGGATTATGGCTATAATTAAAGGTATTGAATGATGAAAGGAACAGTGGTCAATTTGTACATTAAAATAATGAACCCTGAAGTAACGAAAACAAAGTTGAGCACAAAGACTTGTGACTATGCACACATGACCGTATGTATTTCATTTCTCCATCCTGCCTCCATCTAGGAATTTGTATGTTTTGGCTGCCCTGCTGACTGCTGACAAAAAGAATGGGAATCGACGTAATTCTCCTTATCTTTTTACCACAAAGGTGTCAATTTCCACAAAACATTGGTTTTTGGTATCTTTGAGACCCCTGCTCCCCATCAAGCAGCCAAAACTAGTCAACAGCTAAAACATACAGGTACAGGGAGTCAGGTAGACAGGCAATACAGTTATTTAAGCCTTATTTTCTTGGGAAATAGTAAAAAATGAAGGTGATTGAATTGTATAATGAATTACAAACAATCTTTAACAAGCCTGACAAAGCTATTGTTTTTCCTTAGTCACACATATGCAAACAATACATGGTCTTCTTTATGTAAAATGCTACCACCATCTTGAAGAGTTCAAGATACTATCTCGTAGAGTTCAAGAGCATTCTGGTCTAGTGGAAGGTGTCCCTGACCACGGCAGGGAGGGTTGAAGCTCGATGATCTTTAAGGTCTCTACAAACCCAAATCATCCTGTGATTCTATGATTTATGGTGAGAAAAAGAAAGTAGTGACAATAATTTCTAGATTTTGAAGGAAGTTCCACTTTTTTTAGGAATCAGCATAAGCTAATAAATAAAAACTCCAGTGAAGCAAGAAATCACCCAAATGCCCTTTGGTGCAGAAAACTTTATTTTTTTTCTCCCTCTAAAAGACTTTAAATCTTTTTAAGATAATCCACTGAAAGACAGCACCCAGCTTATGATGAGGGACGTGTCCAGTGAAATGGCCTCCTCATAATGATGAAAGATGCCAAAATTGTGGATGGCACACTGAGAGTCATCAAAACTGCATGGAGGGCTGTATACTCTATAAGCATACTACAGTCTCCAAAGTTTTCAGTAACATTACACTTCTCAGTCCAGTGGGAATGAGTGGATTCTGAAAATTTTCATTTATTAAAAGTTCACAGCACACCACTTGTACTTAGCTATTCAGAATTGAAGGGTGGCAGATTAATAACACTCATACCCAAAGAGACCAAGAGAAACTTGATAACTTCCTTTCCAGAAGCATCCTTCCTTAGAGACCACTATCTCTAGCATATCAAGCAGCGATCCATGAACAAGTATTGACAGTATTTCTACCTCTTAGCTGATTTGGAGCTGCTGATAAATACTCTGCTGACTCCAAAAGGGTTTGTACCCATGACACATGCCAAATGAAAAGGTATGAAAGCAAAAGGAAGGCTCTGCTTGGCATGGAGCAGCATTGTGGCTCAAACAGCTGATCTGCAGAGGAAGGTGGCTGTTTGAGCTGTGGAATGTTGTCCAGAAACTCAGCACCTGGTACAACAAAGGGAACAGAATGGTTTTCTGCTGGAAAATTAGCAAAGACTCCAGCTCAGTAGTGATCTGAACAGCCTTTTGAAAGCTTTCATCTGCTGTACATTTCTGACACAGAAACACAGTGCTCTAAGTGGTGGTCTGCAAGTGTACAGGCTGCCTGACTGGTCTGGCGCCAAACACACTCACCTGGAGAAGAGAGATGGATTCCAAGGGGTCAGTGACAGGACAGCTGGGGTCTGGTATGGGGTACAGTGCCAGACTGGTATCTACTGCTCAGATCTCAGCACCAGAAGCAACTGTGGTTTAGTTCTGAGCCAGGGTCAGAGTTACGGCAATGTGACTCCTCACAGATCAAACAAAACACAGCTTGAGCCACAGAGATCTTTGATCAGCAGCTAGGAGAATTTTGTTTCTTCATACAGAAAAATCCCAGGGGGGGCACTTACTTTGTTTTTCATTCTTGTAGCTGTGAAGGCTTCTCTATACATGTATACAGCATGTGCTTATCCTTTTCCTTAAGCACATGACCCTGAGCATTTCTGAAGACCTGCCCAGATACCGCTCTGATACAATTTATAGAGGGAACACTCTAGGCTGGACAAGATAAAACTGGAAGGAAGATTCCAGCAAGATGTAAAAGGGGAGGAAAACTAAGTGGGCAGAGCACCCCAAAACAGCCAGGCATCCTGCATAAAGTATTCTAAACCAGTAAGAGTACACAAAACCATCAGGGAAAATCTTTGCCAAACTGTGTAAGATACTATTGGTCAAGCATCTGCTTCTACACCAACATCCAGAAAAGTTGTAGGGTTTGCTTCTTTATTTTTCATTTCAAATGCTGATTTATGCTATGTGTATTCCCACTAGCTCAGGTTTATGAAACAAATAACCCAGTTGGTGGAGAAATTAAAACACATGGAGTAGTAATGTTCTCATCTTTTGGCATACTATTTCCTTTTTCTAATTTATGTTACTAAACTTGTCAAGAAAAGAAGATTCTCTTGGCAAAGCAGAATGAATGCAAAGGAGCAATCAACAACATATATAGCTCACAAATCTTTGCACCTAGGCTCCCAGGGACTGGAAGCTAGTTCACATTTAGATAGATTATCCTCAAGGATTTACACCTATAAATATCTTTAATAAACTCAGTAAAAACATGAAGTGTGAAGTAAGCACTTCATCAAAAGCTTATTTTGGTTTTCAACAAATAAGAAAATTAAAACTCTTGCTGCCCACATGAGTCTGTGTGTCTGAATATTTCTTCATAGATAAAATTATTCATGGCATATTAGAGCTTGTCAGTCTGTTTAACTAGAAAAAAAAGACATATCTGTCCTAGAGGAGATCTAAACAACTTCATTATGAAAGCTGTGAGGGAGTCACAATACATAAGGAAGAATAAATGTAGTCTGCAGTGTTTTTTCAGCTCTTTCTACACCATTGACTTACAAGAGGAAAGCACTACTAATTACACCTACTTGCATTGATTTTTTTTTTTCTTCAGGATGGATCACTTTGTCCTCCCCTAAATCTAATGATTTAAATTAGAATGAAACAGCAATGTGATGGAGGTTGGAAGTTATCTTGAAAGAAAGACATCAAACATGACATTAAAAAAAAAATCCTCTTTCCTTATTAACTGCCCTTCCAAAATAGGCTAAGCTTCAAGTGATGTGATTTAGCAAATAGTATGGTGGTATAACATATCACACATTACAGGAAATGCCAGATATATTTCTCGTGGCTACATAAGGTTAAGTGATCCAGATCAGGATCAGATACGATCCTGTTTACACCAATGTAAATCCAACCTAAATTCCACTGAAGCCAGGAAATTAGTTAGATCAGAATCTAGTTCACTAAATCATAAATTATTCCATTCTTAGTCATAGTTTTCTTATCTGTCTCCTCCTTTTCTCCTTACAGACCCTCCAGTTTTGCTGCCAGGACCATAAGGATCATCTAAATAAAACTCATATGCTATGGGTCATATCTCCCAATCATTTCTATGTCAGACGCAGTCGTTTGCAGTTGTGGTAGAAAAGATCAAACATTTCTGCTGATTTTCTGTTTGTTTTTTGTTTGTATTATCCCTGTGAGAACTCAGTAATTAGGAAACAATTGCCATGGTAACATATTACACCCAAATCTGATCATAATTAAATCAGTGCCAAAATTTCTATCGGGTTCTTCTAAACAGTCAACCTCTCCCTCTATTCATACAAGATTGTATCTCATCCACCATCCTGGGACTTTTGTCCAACTTGGTTGTTGTGAGGATAAGCTAATAAAATGTAAGAAAATTTCTTAAAGAAAACTTCCTGACCATTTGTCAGATTATCTGCTTCACCATTTTCATGCTATTATAATAATTACCACTCTGTCTTTTGTTTTCTATCCCCCTCCTCTGCACGCCCTCTCACTAGGTGGGCACAGATCATTCTGTGCCACCCCTGCCATTTTGTAATCAATGACAAAATACTTCTTAATTCCTGGCTCTATTCTTTGCACAGACAGCTACAGTGCATATTTTCCCATGGAATAGCTTCTACTAAGCCATTAAAATTTGAAAACTTCACATTTTCTCATTCAGTTATAATGCAGATGCATACACAATGAAAAGTTCCATGAAAAACAAGGACACTACAACGAATAGTCCAGTATGGATTTAAAGCAACTGATTCAATGGGTCATCATACTGAAACCTGACACAAAACAGGCACTATTGGAAGTGCTGGCAGTATGCTGAAGGATTTGGAGGGACAGGGGTGGGGAGACACAATAAAAGCTTATCTAGATATTGCACAGAACATATATAAAACGACAAGAAAGAGATCTGATTGTCAATACATAGCATAGGAATCAATATATGCCAAGGAAACAAATTATTGTAACTCCAAGATGCCGAAGTGTGCAGAATCCTTTGTACACTTAGAGAAGTGCATACATTACACTCAGGCTGGTGAGAGCCAATGTCACTGCATGGATAACACTTGTCCCAGCACTTTTGTTTTCAGTGCAATCACAGAATTGTACAACGTAGTTTTATATTTGTTCTTGCTTTTCTTTATCCTACTCTGCTAAATTGGCAATAAAAGAAATTAATTCACCCAAGCTGAGTCCGTGTTGCCTGAGACTGTAAATGCTGAGTGATTTCCTTGTCCTCATCTCGACCCATGAACTTTTCATTGTATTTCCTCCCCCTGTCCTGTCAAGGAGGGGAGCGACAGAGTGGCTTGGTGGGCACATGACAGACAGCCAAGGTCAGCCCAGCACACCATCAAACCCACAGCTCTCCAACTGAGCAAGAGAGATGCTGTGTGGGACCATGTCAGAGTACTTAAAGAAGATACATTACATCAACTGCTCTTCCCTTCTCCACCAACACAATCACTGCATCACAGAAGGACACCAGATCAGTCAGGTGTGATCTGCCCTTTGCAAAGCCATGTGGCTGTCTCTGATCACCTCCCTGTCATCCACATGCCTTCACAGAGGTTCTGGGAGGATATGATCCATCTTATCAGACACAGAAATATCTGACTGGTTGATGGTTCCCAGGGTCCTATTTTTACTCTTTTTAAAAGCAAGTGTGATATTTCCCTTTTTCTAGTCACTAGGGACTTTGCTTGACTGCCATGACTTTATAAACATGATGGAGAGAAGCTGAGCAACTACATCTGCCAGTTCCCTCTTACGTGTAATCCGTTATCATGTGAATAGTAATACTCAATATTGTCCTGTTGGTTGAAGGAAAACAGGCACTGAAGACTGGGGGCAGTCTTGACCTTACAACACAAGTGTTATTTGCCTTGACTGACCTCATAGATAATTTCTTGCTTTTTTTCATATACTTCTATTTTCCACATCCTCACTAGCTTAGGCATTATATAACCAGTGCTTTAAAAACTAGGAGAATTACAGGCTCCTGAAATCTCTTTCCCTGTAGATTATTTTCTTCATCTGCATGATCTTAGTGACATGTGTAAAACTCATGCCCTAGATTTTAATGATGGTGACCTTTGGGACTTACAGTTGAGTCAATGTCATTTTAAACATGAGCCTGCTACTGTATTATATCTTTGCAGCTGTAGCCAAGTGAGAGGATGACAAGTGTAATTACCAGCTCTTTCTGTGAAGATTTCTATCTGAGCAAATGCAAGAACCTTTACAAAATGACAGCATGGATATGCCATGACTTTATACCACTAGCACAAGTGGAAGTATTTATTTTTCCCCAAAGCTGGATGCATTTGGTGCAAAAAACAGAAATGCAGATACATAGTCAAGAAAATGAAAATGCTTTGCCCTATACACTATTCCACATGTTTCTGTTCTCTTAGAATTGGAAATACTTTCATAGAATTGCTTTAAACTGCTATTTTGGAATATTTGCAATGGAGTTTAGGTAGGAAGTAACACTGTGTTTTATAGTTTCACATGAAGAACGTCCAGTTTGCAAGTTTAACTTTATAAACCAGGTGACATATCCCAGACAATTAGACGTAAACTGACTTGTTTGAACCTCAGTATCACCACCTGACATCATAAAACATCTGAAGCTAAACTGATATAAAGACAATTTGTTGATTTTACTGGGTCTACAGAAATGTATGTGAAAGCAATTTGGTTAATTATTCTACTGAGGCATCCCAAGACAGAACAGAGTCTGCAGAAGCCTTGAGATGGCATCCCTTCCCTCTTATCTTCTTCACCTTTTCTTCCACTAGCTAGTGATGGCAGCTCAAGCTTCCCTTAGAACCTTGAAATCCTACTCCTGTCTCCGTGGGAGGTACTTGTTTGCACAGGAATAACTGAGAAGAAAATTTAGATTTCAATTTAAACTAAGACAAAGTGTTTGAGAATGTATCAAGGTTCAAAGTGTCAATAATGAGGACTACTACCTATATCAGCATTTTAGATTGTGGAAAATTATCTCTATGGCACTAAATATTTAATATATTTTTGATTCAGCACTCCAAGTCTCTGATGACAATGACAGAATTATTTTTAGCATCCACTGAAAGACACTTTAAAAGGTAGGCTTTTGTGCAACAGTTTTTCTTAAAAAAAACTAGTACAGCATACATGCACAGGGGAAACTATAACTGAAAAGGAATTTGACAAGTGCTCCTGCAAGGTACTTCTTGAAGATGTTAAACGTCTTCCTTCCTACAGAGTTTGGATTTTATTTCAGCATCCTTTTGCTATTCAGTGTCAATGCACAGACTAATCATATGTTATCATAGCAATTTCCACTGTGAAGCTATTTCACGTGCTTCATCATATTGTATAGCACCCGGCATAGTTACTACTGGGTCTGACCAGAGGAGAACTTGATGGTATAATGAATTCTGTATGTGAGAGAATCTGATCTGTGGTTCACTTAATGTTAATGCCGAATAAATCTGTTAATTTCAGCAGACTTGCGCTAGTGTAATTCAGATGTGAGTTAGATCCATGCTGTGTATCCATTAAAACCACTCTCTGCTGGAGGGGATCACACCTGCTCATTCCCATGTTGCAGAGCCTACCCCAGTAGCAGTCCTATTGCCAGCACTGCCCTGTCTCAGCCAGATAATGGGAAGATCAACTTATTCATGTCACCTGAACACTATTAGATGCTGTTATGAAATGATGTGAATCACCTTGTGCATTCTGACTACAGAAATAACTTCCAACCCATAAACTTGGTGTTTATGAGGTTTTTACTTGGACAAGAGGATACGTTAGCTTCTTGGGGACAGATGGACAAAATGTTTTTCCAGCAAGGACGTGAAGTGCATTAGTAAACAAACCTGGGCGGGTACCCTGCAACCATCCCAAAGGTGGGAGCACCTGCAGGGGGAGGTGGCACTGCTGCTGGCATTACTGACAGAGTGAAAAGCTTAAAGGGAACCAGGCAAAGAACAAGGGTCTGAGCTATAATTTGGGGCTTGAAAAGTAAGCAAAGAAAATACAATGGAAGGAGTTAATGAAGAGCCAGTGTTAAACAGTATCTGCCACAGAGCTCTGAGCAGGCAAATGAAATTCTCTCTAGGCTGAGGAGTTCAAACAAAAGAAGGCTAGAAGAAAACAGAAGAGGAACATGAGTAAAGCAAAGAAGCACACACTGGAAAACCCAGATGGTGCATTTGGTCACAGGCACCGAAGAGTTCGAGAAAGCTGTGCACGTGTAACCGCAGGCAACTATCAGCTCTGACATCTGCACTGCCAGATTCCCACACTTTTGGAAGATAAATAACTTGTTTTGAAGGGAACACTTCAAATAATAGTATAGATATTGCTGTAAATCACAGTCTTATTCCTCAGCTGTATTTCATCAACTTTACCTTATGTACCATCTTTCTATCATATGCCAGACAACAATGTTCCTCTATCCTATTACCTGCTAACAACCACTCCTAAATTCAGTATTTCACAGTCCCCTAATTCTGCTGTCTTTCAACCCATATATAAATGTCCAGTTCCAGAGGCTAGAGGTAATATTTCTATAATTGTCCCCAGCAGCTCTCAATGCCAACACAAGGACGAATAGAGAGAAAAACCCTTGATGCACAGGGCATCTGAAGCAGGCTCTCAAAGCCCTACAGCCATCAAACTAAATGCCCATTCTTACTGAATATTTTTGATGTAACTCTCTTAATGCTTCATGAATAACTAGAACGAGTGCCATCTAAACATTTTTTTTCATGACTGCCACCTATCCAGTTTGCTTTCAAAGGAAATATTTACAGTCTTCATTAAATTTCAGTGGCACCAGACCACAAACACACACACAACCCCAGTTTAATTATGGGAGACCCAGCCTCTCACAGGCTGGGTCTCCCGTACTGAAGTACAGGACAAGTCAACTAATGTTGAAATTTTTGAGGAACGGGGGTGCTGATCAGTTCCAAAAATCAGGCACTTCTGGGCTAAAAAAAAAAAAAAAAAAAAAAAAAAATTATGGAATGGGATTGTAAAAACATAAAAAATATATAAAGCATGCACAGGAGGTGTTTTTAATAGCATTTCTTGACCTGAAACTGAAACGTCATTTTCATACCCCCATTGAGTGCTTACTCAATACCTACACAGTAAATACAGATCAACAATCCTGTAAATGTATTAAATACAGCCTTCCTTTCCCATCAGATTTCAAAACTGCAATACCGGCACCAGCTCTGCTTGAATTTTCGAAAACTTTGGTCCTTGAGCAATCCACCTTCTTACCATGTAAATCCATTATAGCATTTGGACTAATCCTTTTGTCAAAAGGATTCCTGGGAATATCAGGAGGCAGCTCATTTTACTACGTTTTTATTCTCGGCAGTGTCTGAAAACTGGATGTGTGGCTATTAAGAAAGTAAAATTCACTCAGTGAGAGCTCCAAATAAAGAATAATCTCCCACATAATCATTTCTGCAAGTCTGCAGGAATAGGTCTAAGGTTCAGTAGGTGTCCTGGAGCTTACAACCATGCCTCTTTGTTTCCCTTGCTTGAATAAACATTTGATAAAGGAAAGATGAAGAGAAACGTTAATCCTGAATTTGAATCTCAAGACATGCAGGGGGGAGAGAGAGAGAGAAAAAGAGAGACAGGGATCTCACTAGATTTTCTTACAAGGTTATAAGAAAAATAAATCCAAAGATACTAATCAAGGGAATTATCTCTCCTCTTATCTAAACAGCTACTTTAATGTAAAGTCAAGAAATAATTGGCCTTCCAGGAAGACTTATGTTTGCATAAAAGGGAAGATACACAGGCCTACTGATCTGAAAAAAAAAAACCAACCATAAAACAATAGTGAAGAATGGGGACAGCTTCAGAAATGTATAGAGTTTGGGGATACATCGTGGAAGGGGCGGACTGTCTCCAGAGATCCCTCAAGCAACTTACCAGACAAAAAACTTCTAAACATAAAACAGAGCAATGTGCATCCTCATCCCACCACTGACTGTGACTATCCTTGAAGTCCAAGACAAGCTATTTAACCCACATAAATCTTTCCATCTGTGCAATAGGCTAATAATATTTACCTATCCACGTCTCAGGGATTAAAATATTATTATTTTTAAAGTACTTTGAAGATGAATCATGCTATGTGATTGCTAAATATCATTATTACTAAAAATGTGACATATTGTTTGAATTAAAGAAAATATTATATCTTTCTCTTAAGAAGCTTGTCAGTGCATAATGAACTGAAATTGTGACTGCTTAATATAGTTACTGCAATTTCTAGTCTGAATGTTCTGCATTTATTGTTTGCATTGCACTGACGTATATTAAATTAACAAGATTATACTGTATGATTGCTCTCCTCTTGAGACCCTTGGGAAATGAGGCTGTCCTAGAGAGCACAGTGTTTAAATAAATATTATTTTATGCATTAGTTTAAAAGCATGGACTGTCATTTTTCTGCATCTTTGGATGTGTTTTTAATGTTACCTAATTCCACATTATGTTTAAAGGGAACTTCATTGCTCTGAACATTAAAAACAAAAGAGTAGCAAGTATATAAAATTGGACTGCTGGAAGCAATCCTGCAATGGAAGCTGAAGGGACCAATTGTTCTAGTTCATCTTACTTTCCTGAACGTTTATTCTCTGCTGTACCATTCCTACCTTACATGCACTTAATACACAGTGGCAAGAACAATGTTCTCCTCACTTGTACATTCACAAAAGCATTTCCTATTCGTTCAGTACCACTGAAAGGAGCACACATTACAAACTCATCACCCAGCCCTGCATTAAACAATCTGATATCTGGCCTTGCACACCCACTGGCACAGCACTCCTGTGAGTGGGCTGGACAACACCACCCACCATTTTCTGCCATGGCTTTGGCCATGGTTCAAGAGATCTCAAAATCCAGGAGCCAGGCTCAATGGCCTGTGCACATACAGCCACGCTGTTTTCCAGGCTAGCAGATTAACTTGCATGGGTGCAGGTTGTTCCTTGACACCCAGACTCCAAGTTCCAAGACTCCAAGGCTTCAGTTCGAAGTACAGGCACAGCCAGACTGGAACCACTGCAGAGTGCTGCTCAAGCATCCTGATAGCAACTGTGTCTCTTTCAACACAGACAACACTATTTAGGCACAGCCAGAGCTAAGTACAGTTGGACTCAAAAGCCCAATTTCCTGGCTTATCCAACACTGTTACCACACTCCAAATTTGTCAGAGTGTGGAATCATTACTCAAAGTGTCAGTACACCTTCTGAAGCATATTCCACAGCGTTTTATTCTTGTGGAAGAGAATTTACCTACCCATATACTCCCAAATGAGTGCCATACATGCTCTACTCAAAGCAAAGGTTAGAGGGGCTGGTCTTCAGTACATAAACACAGAAGCCTTGTACCTCCACTCTTCTGTGAATTAAGAACTATGTTTTGCTCTTGTTTTAGAAGCTTTTAAAGCTGCAAATAAATCAAAACCACCCTGCCGGGCTCCCACTGCACAAGCTATTCATCTAGAACAAATTCAGCTGTCATTTAAAGTTGAACTAGATTGGACAAAGAGGCAGCAATCAAGCCATTTTCATGTGAGGCAGGTAATTACAGAATCTGTTAAACTACAGTGATTAGGCACTGCTAAGAAGAAGCTCCAAGAAATCTCAAGCAACTTTTGAAGGGGGAAAAACTAAGTTAACAGCCGCAGACCTCTTGCAATTTTTCTCTCCCCCCCCCTTATAAAAAGCAGGCAGGTTAACAGGAGACAAAAGGCAGATAAGGGAGTGTAAGTGGATCAAGGAGAGCCTTGGGAAATCCTCAAACAGTATGTCTGAATGTGGTATTAAACGGTTCATTTGGTGGTAAGTGATTAAATAGGAGAGGACTTTCTTTATCATGGAAATTGGTCCTCTATACTGTTGGACCTATGCTAATGACTTGAAACTCAGAAAAAAGGATGACTGTGTTATAATGGTTTATAATACACCACTTCATGTTGGACTGTGAGGAACATTTGCATGAATACAGCTATGCAAGGAATCTGAACAGCAACAGATTTTTGTTTGGCAGAATTATTCTCATTGGTGTCCAAAGTTCACAACATAGAAAATGCTAGCTTTTTTTATACACTAACTTAAAGCAAAATGTGCCACTAATAGTCACAACAATGAGAAAACAAAGGCCCTCCTATTTTACTGAGAAGTCTCCATTTCCAAGTCTAATTAAAATTTGCCTGGTGATGGGAAAAACTATACTGCAATCATTGGGGTAAATGCAAACCTGTATTTAAACCATTCAAATCCTTTAGAGCCCCAATACGTATTTTGCAATGTAAGCTATGTAAACAGGGATATTCCTTCAAAGAGGAAGGCCCACTAGCTCAGCACATCAGCTAAGAGTTTCAGAGACCAGAGGTCTTGTTTCCAAATTAATTTGCTAATTCCCTTGCCACTTTGAGTGACTTTAAATTAAGGTCTCACTACATTACCCCAAATGGCTTGATAAATTCATGCAAAATCTGTGAAGGAGGGCTAAAATGCATTCAAAAATCTCATTGGTGCAATACCAAAAATATTTCAAACTTTCAAGAGCAGAAAAGGCATTTTCATATTATGACCAGAACCTTGGATAGAACCAAAAAAGCAATACATTCAAACTCTTAAAAAGTCAGAAAGCATCATTAAAGGGTCATTCCTTCCTGCCTTGGCTTCCTTGCCACCAGTAGAAGAATAACAAATGGTTATGGTTTCATTTTACAGTGTAGCCAGGAGGAATTGAGAATCTGCAGGGCCTCATCTGCTGCTTCTTAAGCAAACATCAAAGGTAATTTTAAATTTCACTTCATTCAAGTAAACCTCTCCCGTGTGCCAATCCTCCCTCTCCAAGGCACACAGTCAGTGTTACAGAACGGACAGAAACAGCCCAAGATGATCAGATCCCCTATGACTGTGATTTGTGACAAAAGCTACACTTGTAGGGACACAGCTTCTCATTCTTCTTCATTTGCTTTAAAGCAGTGCCTTGTAGTTTGTGAGTACAAAGTGTTGAAGCTACTTATTGTCACTGTGGTAAAATAGAAGGTTTGATGGGGTGTGGGGCTGATTCATCGAGGATATTTAGGTGTGTGAAAGTGAAAGAGAGAAATGATGAGGTCAGTACCTTTGAAAGCATCAGAGGTGCATTTTCTAGAAAGCCTTAGGCCCAAGTGAGGCTTCATTTCCAAAAGTACTCCATGCATTTTAGAGTCTAAGTGTTCCCAAAAGTTACTGTGACTTAGGTTCATACATCACTTGGGCACTTCTGAAGAGCACACCTTTAGTAAATGTACAAAAGTGCTTGTAGCAGCAAGGTACCTCTCTTTAACTGTCAGGAGAGTGAGGTTGCTTGCCTGCTAGGCACTCTTTAAAAATCCTCTGGGAATCTTCCTGCATTTTTATGTGTGTGAATAAATCTCACCTTGTCCTCTAGTGTCCTTTAAAAGCAACAGGACAACTCACACACAAGGCCACTGCATGCGTATCAATAGATCCCTGATAATCAAATCTCCCTGTGATTACTTATACGGAATTACTGCTCAGGCTGGAGCAATGCCAGCTCAAACGCAGCCTACAAGCTCAGCAACCCAATCTGACCTACTAGTGTTGAAGCAAAGGACACAGACCGATCACCTGGGTGATGATCTGCAAAGATGAAAACAGCTCTGCTAATGGAGACAACCCTGGCCAGCCAATAGCTCTTCCAATTTCAATGATCATATTTCTCTTGATATTCATTGGATGACAGAAAATAAGGACATAAGCACTAACTGTCATTCATGGTGTCCAAGGAGGTCTTCAGATTTCTTTTTTCTGGGCACTAAGCTGCAGAAGTAAAGGCACTACAAGGACAGCATTTGTCTGGTACAGGCATTCCCACCACAGAAATTCCCGATGCTACTCAATCTTCCTGAGATTCCCATTCCTCTACAGCCACAATAAACTGACCAGAAACCTTGTCCCTCCTTATCTCAGACTGTAATTTTTTGAACATAGGACTGTTGTCTCTACACTAAACCCTACTGGAAATAAAGTTCTGAACATTGAAAATTAAATGTTAATGTTCAACAATTTTTTGCTTCCCACTTGCCAACTACATACCAGCAGGCCATGCCTGCTATTTCTTCAGCAAACGAAAATTTACCGTCTCTGCATAGTTTAGAGAGAACAGAGTAGGTAGAACATGTTGGGGGGAACTTCTCATGTGCCACATCAGCTCTCCCTTACAAGAAAATGTACCCAGTTAAGGCCTTGTTGGTCCCTGGGTCTTTTTGAGGGCTTTTTGATACTTAAGTAGTGGCTTCAAGCAACAAATGTGGAGGTGGAGAAAACCCCTGAGAGGAGCTGCAGTCTCAAATTGCAGCATGATGTTTGCTCAGAACTGACAGAAGAAATGCCAGCCTCCTCTTCCTTTCCCTGGTACTCACCTAAACAAACAGATATGTAAGCGAATGTGCTGGCTAAGCCTGTGTTGCCTGTGGCCAGGAAGTGCCATTCAGCCCTCAGAGGTTCCCCTCTGCTTATAGACACACAGTAGGAAGGGAGAAAAAGAGAATTACAGAGGCAGACAAATGATTATTTAAAATAATCATCATGTTTTTTTATGGAATAGCTGGTGCTGGCTCTGGTTCTGGGGTGGAGGGGGAAGGATCCCTAAATTAAATTCACATGATCCACCCTTGTCATTCGCATGGTTATAAAAACTGCCCACTGGTAGAAAGTTGGTCATTTGTAAAATAAAAGAAGAAAATTATGCCATCTTAGTACAAATACATTTTGCTGATGAAGACTATTTATGGTAAAGATAAATAAATAATAAAGTAGATAACATGGTGGGGCACGACTTCAACTAAACCCTCGTGGAATTTCACCTCTGGTTGCACTGGAGCTTCCACTACTTTAACAACATAGCTGGGGCATATTGTCCTGCACAAAGGAAAACAGAATGTAATGTGCATCTTCTTAATTACATGGTCTATCAGATGCAATGTTCTCCCCAGAAGCAAAATGTCCATTGACTTTTACAAGGTATGGCTGGACAGAGGCAATTTATAGCAATAAGTGCCCTAATTCATGGAGGGAAATGTCTTCCTTCTCTGATTACCCAAAGTTTGGGCCTTGTCCATTCTTAATGAAGAAAATAGGAACGCCACTTCTGACATAAACTTGAGTGGAACAGACCCTCTAGAACAGCAAGCACTGGAAAAATGCTGATGTAGTCCTATACAGGTCTTAGACAATAGCAGGTCATATATTGGTGGGTATTCTGGGTTGAGTCCAGCCTTAAAAGTGCTACCCAAACCCTCACTATTTCCTAGCAACAAGGTTCAAATGCTTCATGTCTCAAAAGCTATGTCATAAAGCAAAGAAAAAAGTAATAAAATAGGAGCTAAGTCTAAATGCTGAATGCAATTTTCCACATCATATTGGGAGGCCATAGTTTACCCCTTTAACTGTGAGAGGAAGCATTTGGGGCACAGCATGTATAAACACAAATACCCCAAACACAGGCAGTGTGATGGCACGTGGGAGTCTATTACGGAAAATTCATGACTCCCTAACTCAGGCTCCATATGACCGCTGCAGGATATGCACTACAATCTGATCTCAGTGTTTGTCACTTGTCAAAAAATTGAGAACAAAGAGCCAATTAGCTGTGGTTTGTTTTCTTTTATTTTGCTGGAAATAAAAGCTGAGCTATCATACAAAAAGAATTCCTGGTGTGTGTACAAGGCAGGGAGAAGGAAAAAACCAATAAACAAACATTTTTACAAAAACTCAAATCATTGGACTTGCAAAGTAAGGACAGCTGGGATGCATAATCAAGAGCATTAGAAAAAAAATATTTTATACAACAGAAACTTTCCTATTCTGGCACTTGTTCTTTCAACATACAATATAACCACTGACTTATGCAAATCTACAAAGAATTTAAAAGCAGCTTAGCTGCAGTGGCACTGTTTTTTGAGGCTATACGAAAGGCAGTGACTCTCAAATACTGGCCAGGTGCTTTTCAACCATTAAGATAACAGTGCTTTGCATTGGGTTAGAGATGATGATAATAGAATGTTTTGTGACAATGGAATTAGTTGCTCCTCCCCACCCTGTTATGCAGTTGGTAAAGAGACACTGGAGACACATCACCAGCATTCGAGTGCCTCTGCAGTGAAATCCATCGCAGATGCCTAAGATGCAGCACTGCAAGATAAAAAGGACCACCTGACTTCCTAGTCTCATCTCCTGGGTAACCCAGTTCACTATGTTTCACTCCACTGAACAGTAAACCAAAAGTTTTGAATACAAATTGGGGGGGGACGGGATGGGGGGGACGGGAAGACTACTTGAACCAATTGCAAAGGCAGGGAAAATCTGGAGGGGTAGAGTAGCATTACTGAAACTGGAATGTAACTAGAACAGAGAAGCTGATATCCATGTCCATCCAAAGATGACAAGAGATCTTTAAGGAACCACGAAGAAGTGGTCAAGGTTTTGGTTTGTGTCTCAGTTGAAGAGAACACGATACGGTGCCACCGTATTGGTCCAGCACTGACTGCTAAGGAACACAGATCATTCAGGAAGTACCAGCAATAATGCAAGCAAGATCCTCAAGAGTTCCTGGGAAGTTTCCGATTCAAGGATGGATCCAGTCCAAAACCTGATAGCATCAAACAAGATAATACATGACTAGTTTATTAGGACAGCCTAGCGTAACTCAAATATGTAAGCAGTGTTGCTTATGGGGAAGGAGACAGGATTTAGCAATTTGATTAATACTCTGCACACAAAAAAACAATTAGCAAATTAATTTTCATCCTGATCTGAACTCTAGAAACATGAAGAAATGTATTTGTGTATTAATGTCTTGCTCTGTGTAAGGAATTGGCCAATACCTATAATAACTACTATAAGCACACAACTTTTCCCATTCCTACTGATAGTGATGGGACTATTTTAACTGACATGTCCAGTGAGCCCTTTCATTCCTTTTTTGGGCTCTATACTGAATGAGGAAAACCTGCTCCTTTTTCTACTATAACAACTCTTTGTATTTCAATGTGCTGTTCATGAACTACTGAAGCTTATTATGTTTAAATAATAAAACAATGCAAACCAAGACAGTGATTCTGTACAAACACAGATTAAAGTTCCTTACCTAGAGCCATGCATAGGTCACTCCCAAGGGAGGCAGAAGGGAACAGCCTGTGTGCATAGTGGAAAACACATTTCATAGCTTAAGACAAGTGCCTTTCACACTGTTGCCTTTTAAGCAGCAATGGGAATCAAGCAATGCTGATTTCTAAGAAAAAATAAAATCCAAATTTGGTTTTGAGCACAAACAGAGATAATTAAAGTACTTGCTCTAACAGGAAGCTGCATTAGAAAACAACTTTGCACTTTTGAGGATGCACACTGTGTTTCTTGTTTTGCCAATTCATTTTAATTAATCAGAAAAACATTTATTTGAGGTATTAGCAATGCTGGTGCTTAGCCTGTCATTCTCCTTCCCTGCTAAATACCCAGAATGGCAATTCCAAAGCAGAGCGCATCTGGTGCTAGGAGGAATCTCTCCTTCTGGCACACTGCTGAAAAGAAGCAGTGTAAATTCCATGGGCCAAATCTTTGTCCTTCCACTCACCTGGAGTAAAGCTGAACTGTGCTGGAGTTCATCACTGCACAGAAATACGAGTTAACCCTTAGTGGACTGTGAATTGGTGCTCATGGCATTGCAGGATCCCGTTCACGCTTGCCAGGGAGCAAATGTGACAAACCACACCACCTCCCAACAGGCCACTTGTGACTTTAACCTTGGAGTGTCACACATGGTGGGTGCTGGCCCAAAGTCCCTCTGGGAGACACAAGGAAATCTGACAGCATGGGGAGGCTGGAAGGACCAGACAACTTGGACTGCACCCAGGTGATAGTCCTGGAATACTAAGGGAAGATGAGATCTTCCAGGGACATTAAAGACAAAAAGGAATCAGAGGATGACTCAGTCTCCTTTCATGCTTCTCTACTGCACCTCTCATTTCTGAAACCACCACTGAGTTTCAGAATATCTGCATTAGAAGATGCTCCTTTCCAACAGTATCTGGAAAATGGAAATGAAAAATACCATCTTCCATGTTCCTCTTTGCATGCTTCATTCAAATAATGAGAACAACTGACCTGCCCTCACCAGTTCTTGTCCCTTACCTTGTCTACCCAAACCAAAAGAATTGGTAAACTTTTTCAAAAAATAGACAGACCCCCAAAACACGTGACTGACATAACTTCCTAAAAATTTCTGAAGTTTAAAAAGGTAACTAATTTTGATAATATTTAAATAGTTTTCCTGATTAAAATTATTATTAAAATCTATTTTAATAGCATATTTTGGATTTTTTTCCTTTTTGGTTTGTTTCTCTGTACCTGTCCCATATTCAAACTTTTTAAATAAAACAAAGAGCACAAGAAACTTTATTTTACTCTCCTTTTAGTTGGACTGAAGTTAATGGGTAACTGGAAAATTCCTGGGGCTCGCACACCAAAATAAATGCCAAACATCTTTAGAGGCAGCAAAAACAAATGCAGGATTTGCCCTGACACATGCAGAAAAAAAAAGTGTTACCAATATCACCAGCAGTATCTCCTAACTGGTACTGTTTGTCTTACCAGAAACACTAACAGGCTGGGGGAGAAAAAAGCAGTTTTGACAGTTGGATGGCAACAAGAAAAACATAAGGTGGATGCTCCCTGAGGATGAGTGTGGCACAAACAGGGAGCAGACAGTAACTTGGCTCCAGCTAAGCTTGCTGAGTGCTGTCAGCCTGACCTTAGACCAGCTACAATCCAGAAGGCAGCGATTCCTACTGCACGACTCTGCTAGTGCATCTCGTGCACAACGGGGCCAGCTTTTAGCATCCAAATAGTATGAAAGCTCTCAGGATAAATAAACCAGAAGACCAACTCAAACAGTGTGTGAAGTGGCGGCAGCAGCAAGCAAGTCCTCCAGCCCAGGCGGTTTCAGCACTCAAGTGGTTCTGCGATGCAGCATTTTGGGAGCTGCTGTACACTACAGATTGACACCAAGAAGGGAACCATCCCCACCTCACAGTGTGACAGTCGACAGCACCATCAGTAGGAAAGTCAGCCTTTCTATGAGACACTTAATAAAGAGACCTGAAAACAACCAAGCTTGCATATTTTGTTCACCTTAAATGCCTGCTGAAGTCATTGAGTTTGAGCCCTAAGTTCCATTCGATTGCTGATTTAGAGAAGCATTCAGAGAAGCATTCTCCTGTTAACACATGGAAGACTATCCCTTGTAACCTCCACAACTACCACATGCTGCTGTGACAGTGCCTACACCATCACAGCACAGCGCCTTTGGTACTTTATGACCACTACCAATAAGGGCAATTTATCATATAATAAAAATTACCATATTTTAGCAGAAGAAAGGAAAAAATTTGTATGTTAAAACTAATTGCAAACCAGTGAAGATGAAGCAAGCAGAGAAGCGTAACCAAGGAGAAAAACTTGCCCCGAACCTTTCATGCTCTTTCACAAAATTTTTCTTTTCCTCTTTGATTTTTAACCTTTTCTGTCACCACCAGCACTAAAAGCTGCTTTCCCCCCCACCCTTTAGCTGGAAGAACAAACAAACAGTTGCCATTTCAGTCAAAGCAATGTTATTCTTTGGCTAGCTGGCACTGGTATCAGCTCACAGGGCGGTCAATTCCTTTGGCTCCCATCCAGCAATCTGAATAAACCAGTCTGCCAGTAAGCACAACTCTGGGCTCAGAAATCAGTTCTTCAGACCCGTCTCCAACCTGAGCACTTCCAATTTACAGCACTCCAACGCCACAGGAAGTACACCAAGCCAATCTGAAACTCAAATATATTTGAAACAAAGCTTTCTTCCATGCTTTTATGTCTTTTTCTACACTCTTCCTTCTCTCTTTAATGTTTGCAGGTCAGAATTTAGTGCTTTTTTTTTCTGCCAGAAGTTTGGCCTTTGCAACAAATAACTTCATCCAAGTGTGCCATTTCCTCCAAAATGCACAGCAGTGGCAGAAATCAAAGACAGATCATTATCATCTTTTCTCTGTTTCTCACTTCCCTCCTTTTGTATGGAGCACTATGGGAGCCAAAAAGAATTTTCCTGAAATTACAATACTTGTTTTTTATAGACAAGCAGTCGCCTAGTGCAAGACTTTCGACTCTCACAGTGCAAAATGGAAAACACAAGAAAACATGTAATACAAGAGAAACTGTGGTTCAGCAAGTGCAAAGGCAAGCTGGAAGGATTATAAGTGCAGGACTAGGCACTTTAGACTCCCCTTATGCTCTGCTCTCTGGCAGAATAACACTAACAGCAGAATTCTACTTTACTGGGATAAGGGACAGTGCTTATGAGAAGGGCAGGAGATGTGAATGCAAAGGCTGAGAAATAGTATTGAGTGCTGTGTTTCAGTGCTCAGGTTATTACTTTCTCTTTCTTCCTCTCATTTTTCACACCATTAAAATTCCACCTCAGACAGCAGACTCAAAGTGAACAAACAAACATGCATTGTTCGCTATCCAAACCCACCATGCTCACACGGCTGCTGTTGAAGCTGCAGTGACACTTGAGCTGGGGAGCAGAAACCACTCGGGCAGCCCACAGGGGGAATGCCAGAGTGACAGATTAAGTACAAAACCAATCCACACAACGTGTTTCTGCTGCACAGGTGTGTTCAGGGATTATCCTTCTGCCATGCAAGTCACTTATGCCAATCTCTAAAGAGCCTTTCTCTTCCCTTCTGTTTCTTGGATTATATGAAATAAGCTTTCCATGGCTACTGTGCTGAAACCCTTCGAGGGAAATTAATTTTGTAAAACTTCAAACATTACCACTAGTACATAATAATTTATCAATTTTTGTAGCATGCTACAATGCTATATCCTACTCTCAGCATCTCAGCAGATGAAAGTTGTCCACATTCTTTGAAAGAATCTTAAATATTAATTCTAGTGCCCTGCAAAAAACAATTTGGAAAAAAAAAAAATTCAAGCACCAAGACTACCTGTAAATGCTGCACATAAATATTATGCTAAGCCAAGATGGAGACAAATAGCGAAAAAGATGCAAGAACCCTGTTTGAAGTTCTCAGATAAAAGCACATACAAACTCCCACTTAGAAGCAGAATTAATTTGAAGAAGTTCTACTTAATAGATGGCACAGCAAATACGGGTTCTGATTTCCAACAAAAAGTGACATGCAGTAAAATATTTAGGCGATCTCTTGCGGACTATGTAGCATTTCATAAATTAAAGGGCTTTAGTCTGATTTCCGTGTGACAGTAACCAATCCACAGTTCAGTCAGAGGAGAACTGGGTGTTTTATCCTAAGATGGATTGAAGGAACTTTTGGCATGAACTGACACTGATATAAACTGCTCAAGAGTTTTTACAGAAAAGAAATGGAAGACAAAGCAAACTGTTTTAAATTGAAGCTACCACAGTATTCAGCAGAAGCCTAAATTCTCTGTTCAGAAATTCATGTGACTAAAATCTGGGACTTAATTTTCAAACAGGTAGTTAAGGTGCCTTTAGAAATTCCACTACTATGTTTAAAAATAACTTAGTTCTCATTCCAGTTGTGTTAGGTGTTTCTGTGCAGCTTTTGGCAGAAAACAGGTTGTTAAAGAAACGGGAGAGTAAAGGGACGTAAATCCTGCCGCGGTGGTATTGCAGAATGCCTGGGTGACCTCAGGCTAATAAATTGTGACCTCTGTAAAATGGAGATAATCACACTTATCTGATTCAAGGAGGTACCAGGAGACCCACTGTTTCCTAATTGTTTAGAGATATACATGGGAAAGGCACAATATATAGTTACATGGGTTAGGTTTCTGGAAATATCTACTGGTGACACAATAGATTTTACCCATCTGTGTAAAAGTGTCAAGTACTGCTATTATTTTTACTTCATTGATAAAGAAAGGATGGGTGGTCTGGTAGACTGAAGCACATTTTGGCTGGAAGCCATTACCCTTTGAGATGACCTCTTGTTTCAAGTTTCATTGGTGTATCAGAAAAGTTACAGGCAGCAACAGTAAGGGTTTCTGTAACTTGTGCCACAAAAACACTCAAATGTGCTTTATCTTCTCTGACATGCTGCTCCTCTGAACCAGTCCTAATGATATTTTTCCTAATCAAGCATACATTAATGGCGGGAAGCAATGCCACTCCTGTCTGGTTTTACCTGACCTGTCTTTGGGTACTCACAGCATATGTAAAGCTATACCAAGCTCAGTTGTCTCTCACTATTAGAGAGGTGTAGACAAACTGACTGCAATACTAAGAAGGGCAGCAAAAATGATGGTAATTTAAGAGGAAGACTGATTTTAAAACAAGATACCTAAATTGAGGTAAAATGTAGATCCTTGTGATCGTTTCATGAAGCCATTCACTTTTAGGGAGAGAAGTTGTCTAAGCTGATTTGGGCAAGATTTATGTAAACTGAGTAGCAAGGAAAAGAGATGATTTACATTAAAACACAGTATAAGCAACCATCAAGTGGCAGTAGTTTTTCTGCTGAAATGTAACTCTGGAGAATTTTTACAAAATCTCCACACTTGGCTGGGCAGGGTAAGGCAAAAAAGGGGCCAGTGTGAAAGTATTAGTTTTAACTTGGAGTAATCCATGCTGATTTCTATTTCACCAGAATAATTTTACACCAGAAATACCCATACAGAATGCAAATATTGGCACCTCTGTCTAAAGTGCTCATTTACTACAAAGCGCCCTTGTTTTACTCAGTGTGTTTGCAAGGGTGAACCAGTCTATCATTTATATCAGTAATGCAACTCCCACCCACATGTGCTTCAACCTCGGACTTGACTAATGCATGAATCTTTATGCTGTGCTCCTTATGAAATGCTGTGTCCTATCACGTTGCCACGATACTGCCACTAGATTTATGGCTCTAACTAAATCATCTGATCATACCACTTCTGCGCTGTGCTTCTTCCATTACCACCTAATGTATCAAAAGCATCGATTTTACACTTGCCAGCTTTCCTGCCGGAGCACTCCAAGGTCCTGCAGCACTGTATTACACCCCATGACCACTCCCAGAGCTGTCATGCTAATGAGCCATGTGTCGCTACTTTAATTTTTCTGAAGCACGTCACAAAGCTCAATTCTCCCCTCATGTGGGAAAACCTAGAATCCAATTCCTGAGCCGTCATGGCTGGCTGATTTTGAATAGTGCATATGATGACACAGGCTCTCATCTTACTGGCCTGGTTGCCACAACACCCCTTCCCTCCCAAAGGCTGAAAGAAATGTGGCCACTTATGGTTTCAGAATGCTTTTTCCTATTTGCACCACACTGTACTTACCAAACACCTAATATCCTGAGGTGCCCAAAATGCTGAAATTATAACCTGCTTGACCTCAGTAATTCTGAGAGGCCCATTTTTATCTCTACAAAAGGAGTCTTACATAGACTGAAAGACAATTAAAGACACCATGATTAAGAGGCTAAATTGACAGGACATCTAGAAATACCCTGAAAAACCTAGAGAAATTTAACACAACAGAAAAAGGCTCAGATGCTTCAGAAAGGACCAATACATTTTACGACAACAGGTAAAAATTCCCTGCAGTTATAAAGCTCTTCCAACTCCAGGTATTTTATGATTTCTATGAATTTACTGCCTTGCCAGAGCATCTTCAGTTAGGAAAGGTAAGAAAAACAAGAGGTGAGAATAGCAATTAGGTTACCCTGAAAGGCATCTCAAACATACTCGCTATATTTTGCAGAGTTAATTTCTGAGTAATGCTGATGTCCTAAGAAGTTAAAGAATAGGAACAATTAGGAGGCAATTAATGAGGGCCAGTCCAGCCTTCTTATTTTGACCACACTTGCTAATAAGGCTACTTGTTGTTTGAGACCCTCGATGAGCAAAAGGGGCAGATTTGGGTTTCAGTAGCTTTGCTTATTTTAGAATTTTAAATGGCATGTGACATGGGGAGAAATGCATCAACCATCATTCTGTTAGCAATTGTTTTCCAAATACATTTGTGCTTTAGTGGTAGAAAGTAGTAGATTAAGATCTGAGGTCTCTGCCAAATTTTCTGGAGTCACCATCCCTGGAAGGGTTTGGAAGGTACCTGGGGACATGGTTTAGTGGAGAACATGATGGTGCTGGGTAAATGGTTGGAATCAGTGACCTCAGAGTCTTTTCCAGCCTTAATGATTCTCTGATACCATGAAGCAACATGGAGTCACTGGTCTTTTGGCTCATCATTGTTTGTCTTTGGTGAATGGCTGCATGTTTTCATGCTATTTTGACATGTCAGTATTAGCTGACCTCTTGTAAACAGAAATAACCTACACTGAGTCTGAATTTTAGCAACTTTTGTCATACAATATTATGATTTGAATCATTTTGTCTTTTTGCTACACTTTCTGTGCTTTATATGGAAAAGGCCTAAACTACCAGGCTGCCATTAATAGACATGGAAAGATAAAAAAAAAATCTGTTAAATCTTCCCTGGTAAAAGTGAGGGCAGACTGTGAAGATGTGTTACAAAAAGGCTGCCTACACTTGCGGCATCACCATCCCTTAACTCCAGAGACAGAGCACACATTAAATACCAGTAGTAAAGCCCCGAGACACTGTGGATTTATCAGCTGAATAGAGTGGGAGCACAACAGTATTTTTCATTTTCAATCTGAAATGAAGAATCTGAAAATCTCCAAAGTTTCTAAGGACCAAACAATGATTATCCCCCATTTTATTCACATGAGAGTCAAGCACCAGCATTTAGGTCTCTTGGCAAAGGTCCACCTGTCACCAGTGACCAGTTTTTTGACTGGTGTTGACTCCAAATTGACTCCCATTTCCAGGCACTACTTACTACAAAATATTGACCTTGTAGTTGTAGATTTTGAGCTAATGCCAATCATACACTTAAAACACTATACCAGCTATTCCATCTCTTTGGGGGGCTTTTGTCTCAATTTACGTGGCAGGACTTAAAAACAAACAAAACTTTTAACCCTTCAAATTCTGGTGTTTTCCAAACTGTCATCAAAATTAATTCTTACGTGGGGTGTGTACACTGGGGCTTGTAGTCCTCAAAGGCTTAACCCAATTGACTGTTGAAGAATTGTGATAGTCTTTCATATAAAGCTCCTCATAGCAAAGGTTTCTTCCATGCCATAACTGCAAGCATGGGCACTAAGGGCTTGGTCCTGCTGTTAAGACACATGGTTAAGGACTGCCCTCCCTTGAACAAAATACCCTACTGCTTTGCACCCAGGTGCACACAGGAAGCAACTTCAAAGGACACACCATGGTTCATACACACACAGCAAGAATCTGCATGATCCTCTCATGTCATATTTCAAATACCGTTTTTCAGAAAAATCACATTGGATCCACAGAAAACACTTTTTCCTCTGAACTACTGCCTCAAACCTTTTTTAACCTGATCCTTTCCCTTCCACTCAGAGCCTCAAAAGCTTCCACCCAGAATACCTAAAGCTATCATTGCTTTAGCTAAAGAATTTGTTGGGGTCACATGATGGTTTGAAAGCTGTGGTTGAAATTAATAGTGTGTTACAATAAACACAGAGAATAATGCAAAGCACAGAAATGACAGAGGAGGAAGTGGGGGGGTACATCTTCTGAGGCTATGTAGTTATTGGATGTTTAGTTTGAAAGAACACACAGGTCAGAGCGAGATTTCTGGCATCTTCTCCCTTACAAATTAATCACCAACTCACAGCAACCAGCAAATTTCAGCTTATAAATAAAGTTCAAAGCCCCCAGGTCCCAATTTAAAAATGGAGACATATGGCTTGCAAACAGCTAATGGAACAAGCCCTCCCAAAGTCTGAGTTCATTCCCAACTGAGAGATCCATTTCACAGTAATAACACAACATAGCCATGAGTACATGAGCTTCAGACTTCCTTCCTGTATTTTATACTTGGCACTTCCACAGCAGCTTTTATCTGGTGAATGGAAAAAGTTCTGATGAACATCAGCTATGACTTTTCAAAGTGTAGAAGGCACTGCAGGAACTGTGAACATACACAGACCCTCAGCCAAACATGCCTCAACTCAGAGACGATACATATCCAGAAACAAAAAGTTCAATGTTGTGCACCCAGAAATCTGAAAAGATTTAGAAAAAAGATTAGCTTACTTTCTGAAACCTGATGTCTGCAAGTTTGGAGCCACAGGTCCCTTTTTGTCTACTTGTTCATCGTAGTGTAAACCATGTCTAGCTCCAATAATACCATACAGATGAGGAAACAGTTCAGAAAGACACTGAATCCTAAGGCTTGCTATATCTCTCATTTACAACTGAGAAAACGGAGGTTAAGTTTTATATCTGAGAAGCCTGTGGCAGAAACCAGAAGGCTGAATTCCTAGTATTCACTCCAATCTCTGGACAGCTCTGCCTTCAATGTTTTGTTCTTCTAAAGCTGCCCAGAAAGCATTTTTTCCACATAGAATCTACTGCTTTGGGGGCTTTGTTTCATGTTAGTCACAAATCTCTCGGTATAACCTGAGGTAGACCAAAACACTGGCTGTCCTGCAGTGAAAAAGCATCTAATGGGCCATAAATTAATGTTTCATTTCCTTTAATAGTGTAATGATTAATTCCTTCATCAGAACAAGATTTTGTTGTACATTTGATAGTTACACGACAAAGAAAGAAACGGGTTTTTTTAACATCGAAAAGGACCAAAGCCAGAATGCTGCTATTTTTGTTTGTGCTCTTGGTAGCTTGACTCTTCAAACAGTTTTTTCTCCCCAATTTTGTAAAAAGGTAAAAAAAAAAAATCCATCTCAGATGAGACCTTGCACAGCTTTTCAAATTTCAACCCACACTGCATTTTCTGCTGCAGATTTAAACCTCTGGAAGTAGGGGTTTCTAATGGAAATGCTGACATAACCTTAACTATACCAATGTTGCTGTAATGCTCAGGTTACCAGGAATATTTCTGCTGCCAATTCCATTTAACAAGTCTGAATGCATATAATTTGTTCCAGTTGTCTTTCCTCAGAGTGGAGCTCCTTTGTGCACACTTTCCAATGTGGCTTGCATTAAAAGAAAGAAAAAAAAACCAACCCTACTCCTATGTAAATTCATATACACATTGATACGGTTTTATCACAGCTAAAAAGCTATAAATCTGCTTTAACTGATTAAGTGTGTTCCCTGATCTGGAAAAGTGACTTGTTTCATTGCTGTCCTTCACTGAATGTGACAATGATAATTTCGTTTTATTATTTTTGAGATATTTATTCCTTGCAAAAGAAACTCCAAAAAGCACCCGACCTGCCTCTCTGTGTATCCATATTATCCTCTCCTGACCAAATGTCCCTCTGTTTGAGCCAGAAGGATTTGAGCTGGGGCAGGATTTGACCCTGGCTATGGTAGGAATCTAATCCAAATGCCTCCCACCGATACCAGTGATAAGAATCTAGTCCTATAGCAAATGATTTGCTTCTCACCTTTGGCTCATCCTGAAGCCAAACAACTGCCAGGTTAAACAAACATTCTCAGGATGCAAAGTGAATTCACGAGGCAAGAGCTTAAGGGACAGCAAGCTAAGTGGGCACTTCTAGAGCCTCCTGTCCTCTGAGAGATCTGCAGCTCACACACTGACGTCTCTCTGATCTTTCCTCCTAGAAGGAAGAGTGAAACAGGAGGAACAAAAATTCAACAGGATGGCTCCACTGCTCAGTGAATAAGACCAGGAATAATTCATGATCTGATCTTACTCACAGCTGCCCCGTTTACAGCTTCTTGCTTCATCTTCAGGGTCTAAGAGGCAATGGCTGATGCCTGGAAACTCAAAACCTGAACCTTTTTGTCATATTTATATCAGAGAGAAATTCAGAGGAATGATGTGAGGACAAATTTTCAAATAAGTCAGTGAATTTTTGGAAGGTTTCAGTGAGTTCCACTAGATGCTAACTGTGAAAATCAAGCTAAAATGGCCATCTCCACACTAACTTCTCAGGCTTCTGGGGACCCATATCAAACACAGCTCTATCCACAATGAGGGGAAAAAGAGGAATCTCCTCAGGATGACTTAAACCCTGGTAGCTTAAAATGTCTCTATCTAAATCGAAACCTTATGGTTAATAAGTTTCTTGTTCAGTTTTCTGACTAAAATTAAAAGAGAGGAATTTTGGTTACAGTTTCTCAGGCTGAATTCGGAACATGTTCCCAAATTGGAGGATAAATTCATTGAAAAATTATGTGAAACTGATTTTCAAAATGCTTTTTTCCGAGTACCTCACCTAATCATTGCTATAGTTCTAAAAAAATAGTTTTTTATTAAAGATTATTTTAAAAAGTATTGCCAAACTCAACATCTTTTAAACCTTTCCTCTCCTTAGGATGTTTTTTCCTGAATTTCTGTAGTGTTGGGGGTGGGGGAAGAGGGTGATGACGTTAAAAAAAGTTTTAATAGGAAATGCAATAACAGAAAGAATATTTTAAACTTTTTAAAAGACACATGGAAATTGACTGGTTATATCTTCCAATTCCTGTTTCCCTTCTGTAACTATGAATTACCATTATGAGTAACACTGACTGCTAATGGACTCTGCAAATCTCTGATAAAGGATGCAGAGATTAATTGCTGTTCTTACTTAACACACTTTCTTGAGTAGAAAAAAAGAAGCAACGGAAAGCACTGCGCAAGGACAAAACACAGCAAGAGAATAGATCCTCTGTTCACAAGCTTTTTTGGAAAGAAAAATGAAAGCCTTCCATAAAAGAAAACTGAAATTAATTGGAATTTATTGTTAGTTTTTAGATGAGAAAAATATCAATTATTCAGATTACATTATCAAAGGTTCTTTTGCTCTCCTCAGTCAGATCCCTGAAAATTCTCCACTTCTAAGACACCTTACATGATACTATTCTTTCTTCAAAATCCTTTAATATTCAGTGTCTTTTGGCCTTTCTGCTGCAGTTTGATCTCTCTGTACTTTCCACCCTGGTGCTGTAAACACCTAAACCTGTGCTTGAGCAGGACTCCTACAGGACAACTTCTATGTCTGAATTCGGACCTGAAGATCAGAGGAGTGCTGCCTGACGCAAAGCAGGCTGATGCTCCATCCAGCCTTTCAGCTGCTCACACCAGCCTGCTGCACGAGCCTGCAAACAGCAGTCACTGTTTGGAAGACTCTGCAGCACCAGCCACATCAAGGATACAAAAGAAATAAACACTGAGCACGTACAGACAGATTAAAAACTTTCAGCAGAAAGTGCCCTGTGTTTTGAGAAGATGACTTCCTTTTAGACCCTGCGGAAATCCAGCCATAGCAGCAGCAGTGGCAGATGATCTGGTCAGTTACTCGCCGTCATTTACCAGAAATCCATCATTTATATAAAATCAAACTATTTGACAAAAACCAGATGAGCCTATAGGAGTCCTCAGCAGCATTTTTATGAAAGATTTCTCTTCATAAATCTGGGCCAAATCATTGAATTTAAAAGTGGAAAGCTTTTACTGAAGGATAGGAAAGGGAGGTAAATTACAAACAGTGATTGTCTTTAACAGCTCAAGTCTGCATCTTAAAAAGATTTTTTAAAAAAACCTTAACAGAAAATAGGCTACAAATCAGGAGGTCTAGACTGGTCCAATTTTGTTATAAATGAAAAAGAAGACCTTAGGGGAACTTACTGCTTCAAGCTGTCCAGCACTCTGAACAAGAAAAAGTGGCAAAGCAGTACAAGAACCTTCATTAACTCTGTGACCACAGATTTTGTTGGTCAAGCAGCCCATTCACGCAGATCCCACTATGCAGAAGCAGCATGGTGTGGCTTCTGGGGGCAAAATGATTCTGATGTGCTCTATTTTCCACTGAAATCACAGATCATAAAGAAATAGCACTCATCTCCCAGGATGTAACCTCAGAACATTTATGTGTGCACTCAGCATGGTTTTCCCTCCTTGTCCACTGCCAGTGAAACCTGTGTTGAAGTAACGGCTGCAATGTCCATGCTTTACACAACTTTTAACCCTCCCCTTGGAATTCAAAGTGTAATAATACTGGGAATCATGCCTGCCTTCCCCCTCTTCCAGCAGCAATGTCACTTTGGGTGACTGGCAACATGACCCTCCACTGCTGCTGCTTTCTGTGAGTAAATGCCCTTAGTGGTAGAAAAGGCGCAAAACTGGTTAAGCAGTGGTGAGCAACAAGCTTATGCAATAGGAATGTATCTGAGGGAGAAACCAAAGAAACTGGAGTACATATATTCAGAAGAGGGTGATAAGACTCCAAACAGTATTAGATCCTTCCTTAAGAGACTTCAGTAGATGTTACCTCCAGTGTTACCAAAGCAAAGTAATTCCTAGGACTAGAAAGTTAGTTTTAGATATTCTTACCATTTTCTGGTATTGCCTTACTTCTGCTAGAATTAAATAAAATCCCTGCCCTGGTCTGAGAAATTGTGTCTGAGAAATTGTGTCTGAGAATAGTAAGATGCTCCAAACCAGAGGTGATTTGAGATTCTGTGGCTCCCATCTGCAGAGGCTGTCTCAAGTGACTACATCCAGCCTTCCTGTCTGCCTGATACAATCAACTTAGAGAAACATACCAGGCCCCACCAGAGGACAAAAGCAGACTTCACATGGAATGCCTGCTCACTGATGGAAGAGCTGGTAGAAGTCACACATCTTGGCTTTGACTATGAGGCAACAGTGTTCTCAAAGGAATTTGGATGCCAGCTTTCCACAGATTTCATATATCTTTCTAAATCTGTTCTTCGTCACTTTGTACAATATTACCTTTCTGGAATGAAAGGAACTTAGATAAAGAATAGCCTACTGTATCTTCAAAAAGTAGCATGTTTCTTAAGTTCCATGTGCATATATTTGCAATTTACATGGGGCTTTGTAACAGCAGTGCTGCTCCCTGGGTGTTACTTACTTTGGATGGACTTCTCTAAGGCTGAGTTTACACAGCTGTGGTAGGAAAACCTAGCCACAATCAATTAAAAAGTGCAACACAAATCCTTTGGACAGCATTCTCAGGCTGTCCTACTGTTGAGACAGCTACTAAGTATTCTCTGAGAATGTGTGCTCTAACTGTATTAAACTTAGTCCTAACCAAAATAAGCTTTAACTAATTTTCACCATTTAAGGAACATAAAGACCTGCCTTTGTCATTTAAAGTATAAGCTGACTAGGCCTCATAGAAACAGAACGTTAAAGAACTAAAGCAATTAAATCCATTTACAGAGGTCAGAAGAGTCTCCGGGTTTTAGACATGATGGGCTTGTATGGTCTGTGCTTCTCACTCATGTGAACTCTCAGATTATGGGTTGATAGGTGGCAAAATAAGTCACTTTTGTTTTCCTCTTGATAGCAGAGTGACGCTGAGCTGATCCTAGCAGGTCACCAGTGTCCTGGCATTACCTGCACTTCTGATTACGGAACAACTAGAATGAGCAGGCAAATGAGACCCCACACGCCCTGCCTTTGTATGGGACATATTTAATACTGCACACAAAGAAGGCCTCAGGGAATGTAGTATGTCTATAAGGCAATGTAAAAAGCACTGAGAAAAAAAAGAGGATAAATAAGCAGGCAGCTGAAAAGCCTGAAGTCTAACTAATCCACTGGCACATTGATAATAACGTGGTCAACACACTGTGGACTCTGAACAATGCTTTTTTTGGTCTTTAATCTTGCTTTCTCCATCTTCCCCCTTTTTACCTGGAGGGTGTGCATGTATGTGTACATATGTATTTCCTAAATGAGCAAAGAGAAAGTACTTACATTAAGATATGGAAAACATGAGGTGGAGTGTGTTTAGTTTTATTTCCAACCAGAGGGTCATCAGCATTATTTCAGATTTCCATGTTCTGTGACTGCAAGCAGTCAGATGTGTTTGTGTGTGTGTGTGTGCGTGTGTGTGTATGTGTGATATACGGTGGGAGGGGAAGGGGGAAGCTGAACAGAGGATATGAATTTTAATCAGTTTCCTGAATGAATACAACACTGTATTTCCCCCTACTCTCCTTAGGATGACAATTCAGAGGAGATAACCTTCTCCTTTGAAAAACCTTGAAGGGAAAGTTTGTTTTTACCATAACAAATGCAACAAAAGAAGAGGGAGGCTGGGAAAGGGGGAGGGCAGACAAATTAAATGTCAAACTTTCTCTCCTTACTTGGAGATAACAGCATACTAGGAAACCTTCTTAGAAGCTTAACATAAATGCAGTTAAGCTGTTGCCAGCTGCAGTAAACCTCTCTCTCGCCTTTCTTTCTCTCTTTCAAGATATCTTTGAATGCCTTCCCCTTCATCATAAATCAGACCTGTGAGCAATTATCACTCAAGCCGGATGGCAGCGGCCTGAGTGGCCACTGCTATTCCACTGCTGTAATCCGCACTTCGTCAGGTTACACTACCCTTGATGAAATTTCACATTTCTTTGCCAATGAGCGTTACCTCTCCATTTACGACTCACTGTCTTTGCAGCAGAGAGCTGTGAATTTCATTCCTCTCCTTGTAATTTGTTTAAGCATCATGGACCGTACGGCCGTACTGAGCACCCCCCCAACGGGGAGTCTCAGAGCATCCCAGAAGGATGTGGTTGGGCTGCTCTGAGTCAATACTTACCCTGAGGGCATGCCTCGGCGCCTCGGAGGGAAACTGGACACAGACACCCTCCTCTGGAATGGTTCTGATGCCACTGTCACAACTATCAAAGGAACTCCGCGTTTTCGTCACTCCCTTTCCCATCCACGCTCCTGACAGGTGCCGGCCCCGCCAGCCCCCAGGCAGCACCTTGCCGCTTTCACAGAGAAGGGGGAGGCTCTTTGGCCAGCTTTTCAGCCAGGAGTTAATAAAATAAAAAAGCCAAACTACCCCAAAATTCCACCCCCGCCGAAGTGAGCGGGCTCCAGCCTTCAACTCAGGCCAAGTTCGTGAGCGCTGCCCGGGAACCACGCACCGCCGCTACCCCGCAGCGCGCACGGCACCCAGCACAGACCTGTTACCCTCCCCAGGTCATTTACTTTTTAAATAAACCGCCCCAAACCAACCCAAAGAGCACACGCGCTCCCCCAACCAACCTACAGCCCCGCGCACAGCTGTCAAGACCAGCACGACAAAGTCGGCAGAAAGAAGAGAGAGCGAGAGAGTCACTCACCGTTGGCGGCGACACAGAGGTTTCCAGAGCCACTTTGAACTAAGAATGACTGAGGGACAAACTCTTCCTCAGAGTCCGAGCCCGCGGCCGCCCGGGCCGCGCCGTCGCCCAGCGACCGCCCCGGGCCCTCATTGGCCGGCGGCGAGGGGAGAGGGGAGGGGGACTGCGAGCGGGGGGTGGAGGAGGCGGACGAACAGGGCATGGGGGGACCTGCGGGCCACAGACACACACACAGAGAAGGGAGGGGGGAAAAGACACAGAAAGAAATAAAATGAACACAAAAACCACGGCAAAAACACGGACAGAGAGACAATAAAAGTCGAGCCGGGGCACGAGGGGAGGCCGCCCCCCCCCACCCACCGCGCCGACTGCCCCAGCGGGGCAGCCCTGCCTGAGGGACGGCCGACTGCACGTATCTGACCCGCTTTACCTGCTGCCCCTCGGGCTGTCCCTGTCCTTTAAAACTCGTATCCACCTCATATCCATCCTTTAAAACTCACTCCGGGTTTTTTAGTTTTGGGTTTTTTTTTTGGGGGGGGGGGGCGCGGGGATGTTTTTTCGGGTTTTTTTAGAAGATTTTTACGTTGGCGAGAGCTTCTGGTGCGAGATACGCTTTGCCGACGACATGGGCGCTCACCGACCATGAGCCGTACCGTATTCATTATTACTAAAGGTTTCGAAAGCTTTGCCAGACGTATTGTGAGTTGAATTATTTCAGATTCCATGTGAAAAGTGTAAAGTCCTTTTGGGGATTGTTTTAACAATTCCCTTCCCTCTAGTTTATAAAGCAAACAACACAAGACCTCCACCATGCAGGCAGGAGGTGGAGGAGAGGTCCGAACATTGCTATGTGGGGGTAGAAGCACCTCCGCAAACCACCACACTGATACAGGCCAGAAGCACAGCTCAGAACAGCGTCATTTCATTGATTAAATTATGAAAAACACAGCAAATCGGGTTCTAAGAGTATATTTTACATAGAGTTGCGCCTGGCTGAGGAAGAACTTCTACTGACTGTAAGGAAATTGATGCAGGTACATGTAGGTTAAGTAGATCCAATTGCAAATGCATTACTGTAAGGAATTAATGGTTATCAGGGTCTTGTTCCAATCAGATTTCTAATCAAAACTGCGAAGTCAGAATCCCCAGACTGGTGAAAAAACTATCAGGCAAATGTACAGGTCAGATATGTGCAGTACATCAATAAAAACAGAGGGAATATGAACACAGACATATAATACAGGACAATGCATTTAAACATGAGCTTTTCCCCTTGCTACATTTGATCTGAAAGTCACAATGATTAATCTCCCACATTTTTCCAAATACTGAAATGTTATCATGCAAAATCCATCAAAATAAAAGAACATTCAGCACAAGAAAACCAGAAAACTTAAAAAATCATGTTTCTAAAAACCCACAGTTTGAACATAGCATAACTCACAACATAGCTGTACAATATTTCTTACCAAACACAACATGAACACTTTAGAAAAGGACACAAACCCAAAACAATAAAGTAAGTTTAACATTTAAATCCCCTAAAGCTGGTTCTGATATATTTCCTTCTACCTTGGTCATCAGTTTTTTCTTACTGTAAGCCCTTTTATGTCACCTCCTTGGCATATGCCAGTCTTATAAATTGCTAATTATAATCAGAGCAGAAATTCAGGCATCAGAGGCAAACCCTGGGATCCAAGGAGAATACAGGACTATACCTGTGCTTAGAGACACTTGTCACCCGAAGGAGAAAAGCCAGCACTGGTTGAGAGCCTACACTCCCTCATGTGAACAGCAGCCTGTGCAGGATGCAGACCAAGAGCAGAAATTGTGAACCCTGTGTGTTTTGTTATAATCAGCAGTGGAGTTGTCTGGGTCTCCTCCTTTCTGACAGCCCTCCAGACAGAGAAGTTCCTCCTTTAGGAATGCAGCTTTTAAGGAATCTGCAGCCCACTCTACACTTCCTGCCCCTTTTTATGGTGCCAAGGCTGTAACCTTCCCATTGTGCTAACTACTGGTAGGAGCTGGAGAGAGACTTGAAGAAAAAGGAGCATGTGCAAGTGGATGAGCACTGCTTTCCTTGTCGCTGTCCCTGACACAAAAACTGAGATTCAGCTCTAATTCTGATCTGCTTTTGAAGAAGCAAAGACTACTCTGCGTCATGCTCTTTGTAGCAATAGAGATTTGATGAGCCCTGACAAAGGCTCATCATGATGATGTAACAAAGTTTAAATCAAGACTATGATTTGCTATGCATTCATTACAAAACAGGGTGACATGTATTTCTAACCCTCTGTAGTCAGAGGCTGAATTCTAGTGTGGTGATGACTGAAACGGAAAGGAAATGTTAAATCAATATCTTCCTATAGACCCATACAGTTTTTCAGTGTATTTTGTAAGGAGAAGACACATTTTTCCAGCCATTGAGGAAGACAAACGAGATTAAAAAATTATTTCAAGCCTTTGATTCATTTACACAAAGACCAGTGAAAAACACATAAAAAGGACGTTTATGGTGAGACTACCTGACAAAAAAAATGTGTGGTAAATTACAGTAGAACCCCAAAGCTCTCCCTGTGTTTTGTTCAGACAGCATGCTTGGCATAACCATACATGAATTCTGTAGTCTGGACATAAAGAGCAGGAGCATAATGAGCTGAATTTGGAATTGTAACCCTAAAAGCAAAATGTCAGTGCTTTTGTCAGTCCACATCAGAAAGTTTCTGCCATTTCCACATGATTGCAAGTTGTTGTTGCTTTTTTTTTTTTTTTTTTGTATGAGCTTTCCCCATCTCCCAATATTGCAGTTTTGGCAAGGATAAAAGAAAATAAAACCAAACCATACCTAAAACCTTTTTAATGGTAACTTTGGATTTAATCAACTACACCGTTGCAGAGCACACATGAGAAGATCCTGTGGGCTTTCATGGTCATTACATGCACTTCCAGCGGTGCATAAACTGACCTTTAAAAGGGAAGATTCCCTAGGAATTGTGCATACTAACCATGTTACTGAGGGCTGCGCTGCTGTGAAGGGCACCAGCACATACCACCGTGCTCCCTGGAAAATTGCCTTTTGGGGATGTATGACAGGGTGGATGCAACAGGGGATTTTGCCAGCTGCTGGATGGAAGGTGTGCATTAGGCAGTTCTGCTGACAACATCCAATTAAAATGCATGGGAAGTAAAGAGAAACCTTCCTTTTTAACAAGTCAACAAGCTGTAAGGCAGCGTGTATTAAGTTGTGGATCCTTTAAGAAAATTGCCTGCTTTTTTTCCTGCTTGGACAGAAAACCAAGAATTAAATCTGACCTTTTCACAACAATTAAACCAAGAGGGAGACGAAAGCTACAAGTTTGCTTCCTTCTCAGACAAGTATCTCATTGAATTTACTGCAACTGCAGGTCCAAGTAAAACAAGCAGGATTTGGCCTGTAAACTTTCATTCCAGCTGCCAGAGCAAAATTTCTAATTGATTAGGGCAAAATGAATTTGCAGCAATACTGGGTTGCCATGGAACCTGAGCAAGTAGGACAAGTTACTTTGCGGTATGTGCTGTTTCTCCTTCAAAAATACAAAACAGAAGGACCAGATAACACATTCATTATGCACACTCTTGCAATTTGGAAGCTAACTCAAAGAAAAACAAAATGGATTCCAAGAATGGGCCCCTTGGCATCAATTTGTAACAATCTTATATATCTGCTTGCAGTGAACAGTCAAAATTATGTTCTTTGGACTTGAGGCAGGAATAATAGTCGTTGAATGTCTCTGTATGAGTGATGTGATACTTGCACATATTCAGAGGAAAACAGAACAGAACCTTCTATTTTATCTATGTGCCAGTATTTCAGATTAAAATTTAAAAAAAAAAAAATCGGGAAGATACGTTGTAGTCTCTGATAGATTTATGAAAGTACTTAGAAAATACAAACTTTGGAAATAGGTTAGTACAAAGAATCTGTTTCCCAGCTTAACCGAGGAACTCTGCAATATTCAGGCAACTGCTTTAAATTTAGGGAAGAGACAAGCAGAGCAGACCCTAAATAGTTAGGGGAAAGTAAGACAAACAATAAACACACCTTCATTTTATGCTGCACATTTGGCTGTAATATTTCAGAATTACTTTATCTCTCACAGGATTTGGCATTCAGAGATCAAGAGCTGATTTAAAACGGGTGTATTCATGCTAGTGTGAATAGAAGGGCTGCCAGAAATAGAGAACATTCAGAGATACTTCTAAAGAAGGTCAGTAAATTGTTTCATGGACTATATTCAATGGATTATACTCATATGTTTATAATTTGTCCTAAAAGAGGTGAAAAACACTGGATATGTACAAAGGCTGACTTCTCACAGAGCTGAAATGACAAGGCAACAGGATTTAATAGTGTTCAATATACCCAGAATGGTATTATCTCTGATCAATAAATAAGTAGTATCAGCTTTTTTCACCTAGTAACTTCTTCTATCAAGCTTCATCCAAGAACCTTTAAGGGCTTTACAAGCACTGGGTGTGTAAACTTTGAAATACTGTTATCAGATCTGTTGGGATCTGTTATCAGATTGGCTGATACAATGGTCAGAGGGCTGGAACACTTATGCTGGGAAGACAGGCTGAGAGAGCTGGAGTTGTTAAGCAAGGTGAAAAGAAGACTCTGGGGAGATCTTCTAGCAGCCTTCCAGTACTTAGAGGAAACTGGTAAAAAAGAGGGAGAGTGACTTTTTACACAGGCAGATAGTGACAGGACAAGAGGGAAAAGTCTTAAACTAAAAGAGGAGAGATTTAGATTAGATACCAGGAAGAAATTTTTCACTGTGAGGGTGGTGAGGCACTGGCGCATGTTGCCCAGAGAAGCGGTGGGTGCTCCATTCCTGGAAGTGTTCGAGGCCAGGCTGGACAGAGTGCTGAGCCACTTGTTCTAGTGGAAGGTGTCCCTGCCCAGGGCAGGGGGTGTGGAATTAGATGATCTCTAAGGTCTTTTATAGCCCAAACTATTCTGGGGAGTTGACTTACACTTCTGACACATAAGGAAACTGAGGCACAGAGATGTGTAATAATTTGATTCAAAATTCTGTCATTTCCTCTACCTGCACATTGTATCTCTAGCCACTGAAACAGTCTAAAAGGCTGTTTGTCACATTCAAAATATTTTAAATTAACAGAATTCCCACCATAAAGGAGCAACAGGCATGGGCAGAAGTACTGTGATTGCAATTACTTCAGTACAACAACTGCAGTAGCTCTCACACAAGAATATGTGCATTAAGTCATATCACTGACAATGCCTTTGTACCACCTTAAAATAGGAAAGTTTCTAACCAAGGTGAGAACTGGTGCACCAATGATGTTAAGCACCATTGCAAACAAAAGACATCACAGTACAGCTCTGGCCTTTAAAGCGTGGTTTTGCTTTGTGGGTTCACAGGAAGACTGTGTAAATGATAGCGGAGTGTATTCTGTAGTGTGCTGGCTGGGTTTATTATCCTGTCAAAGGAAAGAGAGTGTAAACAGATGAACTTCTTTTTATGTCTTTCCCTCACTTTACACAGGAGTTTTGAGTGATTTGTACTGACATTGACATGAAATTTTATTGATCAACATTAATTTGTAGCTAGTCTTGTGCTGGAGAAAACCATGATCTGCCTAAACAACCCTTAGGTACCTCTGTCTAATAAAGGAAATAAATTACTAATTAAGTCTAAAACTCAGGCAATTTCATCTCATAGTATGTCCAATTGATTAAAACACCACAAGCATGAAGCAGTCCTGCAGGGCTGAGATCCTGTGTGAGAGCCATCCTTGCAAAGTGGCAAACAGGGTGGGCACCAGGACATCCCTGGATTGCTGACACATGGGACAAAGTGGAAAGGACACCGCACTGCCTGCTGTGCAGTGATTTGCTCCACTAGTATTTCAGGGCATCCGAGATCCTGCTGGATTGATGGCGGGAATGGGAGAACATCTGCCATTTTGCTTTTCAAGGTGAAGGGGAATGTATATGAAAATGAACCCTGATTATCACATGCTGGAAGACTGGTTTAGCATCCAGGAGCCTTGCTCCTTCAGAGATGGAGAAAGAAGGAATTTTCCTAAGGGGCAGGCAGCATTCATGCTTTTCTTGTGGCAGCATATCAAGCCTTTCCAGTGGACAGCATAGTACACCTCTGGAAAAAGAGCAAGCTGAATGTTGGAGGTTGGGGGGGGGAAGTGGAATTTTTCCCATTCTGTTGCTAGGCAAGTAACGATCGGTACTTAGAGGACATTTTACTCTCACAAAGGAGACAAAGACTTTTTGGCTGGGCGGGCACGGGAACAAGAGATGGCAAGACTTGATAACAGGACACTGACTCGCTCACAAGTCTCGGAGGAGACAGCAGTGGAAGAAACGGCTCTCCGTTTTTTTTTGGCTGCGACTGCAGGAAAAGAAAAGCCTGGCTTTGCACTAGTTTTCTCTACCTGGTGGGTGAGTTCTCGGGGCACGGGACTCCAATCATCTCTTCCCCTCCGGGAGGGTGCATCTCCCAGCTGCACTGCAGCGGAATGGGACCCCCGCCTGCCACCACCCCGCGCCCTGCCTGCCACCACCCCGTGCCCTGCCTGCCCCAACTGCGGAGTTTCCTGCCGCCTCCTCTGCTGGCTGGCCCGGGTGGGCTGACCCGGCCGCTCCATCTCCCGGCTCTGGGCTCTCTGCTGCGCCCCCCGTCCATCTGCGCTCCACCCTGCTCCAGCCCGTCTGCCATTACGCGCGACACAGATCCAACCTCGCGCCACAGCGCCATCTGCAGCTTCCCGGGAGTCATCGCACCTGCCCTGCTGGTCTGGGAGCCCAACAGCGCCCCTGCTGGCCGTGACCGTGACTGCACCAACCGGGAAAGTGCCTGACAGTCCAGGGACATTTGCCACCGAGTTTTTTGGTTTTGTTTACTGTTTTTTTACCTTGTTTACTGTTTTTTTTGTTACTGATTGTTTACCTCATTATAGATACTAGTAAAAAAAACTCTTATTCCTTTTCCCATACCTTTGCCTGAGAGCCCTTGATTCTAAAGTTATAATAATTCGGAGGGAAGGGGATTCACATTCTCTGTTCTAAGGAAGGTTCCCACCTTCCTAAGCAGACACCTGTCTATCAAACGAAGACACTGAACTAGCTGTCTGGCAAAATGTGTCAGTGAATCATAGGAGTAAGGAATTGTTGCACAGATTTATTGCTGCTCTTTAACAGTAGGTGGTCACAACATTCTTAGTTCAACAGGCAATATATATCTTGTGTTTAGAATTGATTAAAAAAGCAGTCTTGGGAAACTAGTCTTAGTTATTTATATTTCCTGAATTTCCACCTGCACTTATGTTTATTTTACTTAATTTAATTTTGTGTATTTGATTTATAGCTTTAAAGCCAGAGGGGAAAATGAATGAAACAAAGGGGACAAATGAATATCATCTTAACAAGAAAAACCTGGGCAGCTGCCATGTCACTAAAATTAAGAAATGAGTAGTTGTGCCTAAAAAATGAGAAATAATCACATGCCCTGTATGAAGACTGGCATATTGGGGGAAAAAGGGCCATGTGAGGTTAAGAAGGAATGAATAAATTCGCCTGGGCTGGAGTATGAAGAACATATGTTACATGGACTTCACCTGCCTTGTGGGTGATTTGTGCTACTCTTCCAAATTCTGTTTTTTCCCTCTGCTATGCTGTAAATATAGGCAACCATTTTCTTTAGCCATTTACCAGGATAGTGCATTTTCTATTGAGGAAGTCCAAAAGTCACTGTCAGCAGAGTCTTGGAAACATTCTTGTTTGTACAGAGCAGACCTTGGGTAGACCCTCCTCTGGGTAGAAAACCTCCAGATTGGCAGCAGCTCTGTGAGGAATGAAATGCTGGGATATATAAAAGCATCCCAGCTGAATGCCTGTTGCCTGCCTCTGCCCCAGCACAGATCATGGAGCGAGCGTTTGGGTCTTATGCAATTATTCCCCAAATGAAGCAGAAGGTAAAAAGGGACAAGAAACAATGCAGACCTCAGACCTCCTTTCCCCCAGCTCCTGAGGTTACTAACCTCACCCAAACCAGCAGAAAACAATTATCCATTGAGCAAGATGGAGAGGAGCAGGGAGAAAATTGTTCCCTTCCGAAGTGCAGTTCCTCCAGGGCTTGGGGTGCTCTGGAGCAGCACAGCCGCACTTATAATTTTTTGCCAACAGAAGAAAATAATACGGCAGATTTTCAGAAAATTACATGGGCAATTGCCCGAACCGGATACTCAACTTGCTCATTTGTAGGCACAACAGTAGAAACGGATTGTGTAAGTTAGCTACACGATTTCCTACAACATCCGTCTCCAAGGCTCAAATCGTGCTGCTATTTAAAAGCACAAACAGGTAATGTAATTTCCAAATATGTGGGAGATTTCTTGTATCTTTTTCAAAATCAAAGAAGTAAGGATCAGGAAAGAATGACTTTCTTCTGATAGAGACAGTATAAACATTCCTAATCACCAGAGAATATTTATATCATGCCTTGTGAAATATTTATGCAAGTAATTCACATCATCTAAAGTTTTAAGGAAAATGCAAGCCCCTAATTATGGATCAGCATTACAAAAGCTTCTGCAGCTTTATTCAAACCCCCTTGTAAAAGAATAATGTAATCAGTAGGCAGTCTGATGAGCTGCCCGTGAAGGGGCCTCTCTCAGTCTGACACTAATGTTCTATCTGATCCCAACACCCAATATAAAGTATGACGTTCTCTGCAAATGATTACATGCAAATCTCCGAAAAGGTCAATTTTCCTGTATTTGATCACCAAACTGTAGGCTTTATAGAAATCGCTTTCTCTAAGCTTAGTGCTTACAAAATGGTTTACACTAGCCTCGCAGAACTTTTCCTGATAGGCTTGGTCAAGGCAAAGAACTTTTTCATGCTCCTGTTACCCCAGCAGGAAAGAGTTATTATATATGGGCCACTGCAAGGCTTTTTCACCTGCCCCAGCAAATAAAATTTACACAAATGTCTTGCAGGGTAGTTGGCAGTAATTTTCTAAAATTAACTTTTAAGTAATGCCAGAGGAGACAAAATTATGGAGTGCTAGAAACCAACCAAAATCACATGATGTTAGAACCCACCTACCAGGCAGCAAAACTAATTCATCCTACAGCTAAAGCACAAAAAAATCCACAGGTTCAGCTCATGATCAGTGATACACTTTGCAACTGTCCTCGACATTGGGGATGGGTTCTAACACACATATGTAAAGAGGTAAACTATGCTGTTAAGGAAGAAAATGTGTATTTCCACCTGTTAACTAGACAATCACAAATAAGCATCTCTTGAAAAGAAGGAAGGTTGCAGTTGTTGAGAGAAAGCCAGAACTTGCTTGGGGAAACAGAAGGATAAAGTGATATTGTGCAGCATAGTCACTACAGTGTCTCCCTGCAGTCAGGGGAAATACAGCCTTTATCTTCCAAAGGCCACTTTTTCTGTCTCCAGTTTGAGCTGGAATGTCTCATGTCTCTTCATTGACTATACAGGGAGCCTTGAGTGATCCTTATCCGTGCATAAGTGAAAGTGTCATGAACCCTGGGCTTAAGGTCTAGAACCTGCTTGAAGGTAAGGCAATCTTACTAAGATGCTTTTGGCAGTGACAGTTTGGGTTGCTCCATTAACACTTAATCCAAAATTGTCCCATCATATTTGCAGACTTGACACTTCCTTCCTGAGCTCATAGGCAAAGGCGCTGTACAGTAACAATGGAACTGGAGAATGAACACACACAGGCAGCTGAAGATAAAAGTTTCAGTGAAGGAGAACTCTGATGCAAGGGTATTTTATGCTTCTCTTGGGGAAAAAAATAGTCTGCCTGAGTAAGTACAGTCCAAAGAAAACATATAGCTGCAGGTCTCAGGAGTCTGGCAAAGGGGTAATAAAGGTATATTGCAGTGAGACCCTACCTGTATATGCATGAGTGTTCTGGGCAGGAAATTTGGGGTGACAAGAATGTCACCTGAATAAAGAGATGTTATCTGTTTCGATTATTGCTAAGATTACTTTTGACTTTGGATTTCTGCCCTGCATAAAACCAATTAACTTGCTCAGCCTCTTACATTTACTGGGGCAGTTTCCTCCCAGTCTCAGTCTTTATCCCCATGGGGGCTGGATGCTTTCATCTTTAAAATTGTATGGGAGTTGTTTTCCAGTCACTGTTATTTCTTATATTCCAGCCAAACTCCCTTATTTTTGGGAGCACTTTTTTTTAGTGCATGATTTCAATGAAAGCAAACAGCCTCCCTGCAACATCTAAGAGTCATGGTTCAGAAGATCATTTTCTTTCTTCAGCTGAGAAAGAGATCAAGGCAATTTGTGCTAAAAGACTCTTCTTAGATCAACTTTTAAAGGGATCTGATAAAGAAGAAAGGTTATTTTCCTTCACGCTGTCTCTGAGCTAGCCGCAGGGCTCTGGACTTGAAGACAGCAGAAAGTGTGAAGCTCCTGCAGAAGGGGAAGCAGGATGACTGCACCAGAACGATGCTGAGACTTGGTCTGTGTGCTGCAGACACCAGCAGCAGAGCACAGTGCTGTGCTCAAGGGGCTGCACCTCTGCTGACACTTCTGCTCAGTGCTGTTCTGCCACGTGCAGCCTGCAGCACCTCTACCTCTGTATCTCTGCACCCAGGGTGATAGGGGGTGTAATTCCTTTCCTTCTCCATTCTGTAACCAGGGGAAGAACTCTTCAGATGTTTCTGATCTGATCCTTACGTGTCAGACTCTCACTTGGCATCCACCTCATGCTCCCCCAGGAATTTGAATCTTGCACACACCCTGTGCCTGGCACAGCTCATTAAAAACCAGACCTATCCTGCATCTTCCAGTAATTTCAATCAGTTTTCTATTTATTCTGTAGGCTTTTCAAGACATGGACTCCTCCTCCTTGTGTGCATGTGAAGCACGCAAAGCTGCAGGACTTTGATCTGCAGACTTAGCCATTAGGTGTTATTGCAATGCAAGCTGTAAGAGTAGGGAAGTTGTTTGTGCTCAAGTAGCTGTAATTACTGTGGAGGAGAGCAGTTCACAATGTTCTGTAGGCAAGGAGAGGCTCAGAGTGTCCCTTCCCTACAATCTGCAGGCAGGACTAGTGCTGCGTTTCTAGGGAGGTCCAAGGAGATCACACACTTACTGAGAAAGCTGCTAGGACAACGTGCACCCCTCACTGCTCTATTCCAAAACCTTGCCTTATAAACTTGCACTTCAGCTTTATTTTCCCAGAAAACTTTCTGAACTTTTGCTGAGGCAAATGTATCTGTATCTGAAGCTATGCATCTGTAGAGGATGCTCTTCTTTCTTGGGAAAGATTGCCATTTAATGGTATTGCCCAAGAAGGTAATGCAGGAATATGATAATGTTGAGTCAGGAAAAAATGGTGTTTGACCAAAAGTTGTGATTTGCTTTGCATTTGTTTGAGTCTTTTAGAACAACATTAGAAAGTAAACTAACAGCTACCCACAAGAAGAAATGGATCAAGAAATTTTTTCAGGTTATTGAATGACATTTCAAGTCCCAAAATATGGGACTAATCCTTTTTCCTCCAAAATAATTGATGTCTTTCAGCAGACAACAAAACAACTTGCAATGCAATAGCAAAACTTCTGAAAGTTTGAGACACTATTGATGCCACTGTTATTTTTTTTCCTCCAAAGCATTGATTAATATCTTTAAATCTTCAGTGTAAATACCTTAATCATTGCTTTACTGACTTTTGCCCTATAAGAAACTTTACTTTGACTTTTGTTCGGTTCCCTGCTCAGTGAAAAAGATGACATTTTTCAAGTGACTATAAAAAGATTGGACCCAAATGACAGATTTTCTGGATAGAGGGTAGGTAATGATAATTCAAAACACATTGCAGCACATCAGAATTATTCAAAAATTCCAGTAGGACAAAGAAGGGTGGGCTAGAAGCAGTAAAGCTAAATACAAAGAAAAGTATACCTAGTCTTACTCACTGAATGTGTCTCATTCACTAAGTCTATCTCTCATTTCTCCCAGCCTCTGACTGTTTTTCATAGTGATAGTTAAAGGAATTGATAGTTAAAGGAGCTAATTCATATTCAATAAAACAGCTCTTTTAAAAAGATGAGAGGAGTATTAGAAAATAATTCAGTGCCTGGAAATAAGGCACCTGAGCCCATGTGAAAATGTGCTGCTGGTTTTGCCAGACCAGAGCACACTACTGGTCCACCTCACTTACTTACCCCTTCCCCATCACTAGCTAATTGCAGCCATGTAGCACTCCCATAAAATAGTTCATTACACCCAATGGTGTAGGGGAAAAACTCTTTCCGATACTGCATAGTAACCAAAGCCAGGCAAGGAAGTAAGATGGCTAAGAGACTTTATTTTTCCCTGACTGTTGAAACAGAATGTGCTATGTGTATTCCAAATCATTGGTAATTATTTTCCTCAGTCTATTTGCCCCAAAACTAATGTGTAACAGGTAGCTTTGCAAGCTTGTGATGAAATATCCCCTGCTTTTCTTTTTCAAATGTAATAATTTTTAAATGTAATTTTAATAATGGTAAAATGCTAATGAGAAAAGAGAATCCTTATGTTCTGGGTGACAAACAGCCCTTATTGGCTATTTTGTCCATCTCTGAGATGGTTATTTACTGTAGCATAGAACCTCTGCTATAACAAGTCTAATTTTAAATTCCCGATCAATTGGTCTGGCCAGCCTGGTCCAGAGTTTTGGCGTTCACAACGCCCACTCTCAGATACGCTTCTGTTATACTGCACTGAACACTCCTCAGAAGGCTGGTGAGCAGAGTAAGTAAGTACATTGTGGTCTCTTTTATCTCTAATTTTGATGATTACCTGCCTGACCTTTTTAGCATGCTTGACCTTCTGTACATTATTCAATAGTTTATACAGCTATTTTCTTTCTTATGATTCTTTTTGAACTAAAGACCCTGATCTGCAAGCAGCATGCAGACTCAGCTGCCTTTCATCAGTCCACATGTGTGTCGGCCAAATACCTATGAGTGGAGAAGCTCTGACTAAACAGTGCTTGAGGCACTTCTGCAGACATTACAGCAGTTCCACCACCCTTTATGAGCCACTCTGACTTCAGTTTTGTCCTAATTTTTAGCTTTTGGCTATCTGTGCATGCATTCATATAAGCTATGTTTTCCCCACACTCTTTTAAAGTTTGGTTGAGCAGCACTTATATGCACAGAAAAGAGGCTCTTTTTTCTCTTGGACAGTTTTTCAAGTGATGCTTTTCATTTACAAGAAAACAACACAAGAACAAACATGAAAAAAACCGAACCTTGAAAAGTCTAGAAGTTGAAAAAGCTTTCCAAAACATATGACTTCTTGATTCTGTATATATGTATGATCAGTTGCCTTGGGTTCATAAAGTGTAAAAATCAAAGGAGACAGCAAAACGAATGTGAATGATTCTGGGGAGATTCCTGAACTCCCAGATGGTCAGCAAACTTGATCACTTCTAGGGGCTGACCAGTTGTGTAGGCTTCTGCACTCACTAAGTGTCTTGCTACTTGACCTGCTGGTTCCCTGATTTTTAACATTAAAAGGAGTATTACTGGAGAGAGAAACCTGTCTGTTGCACAACCTTGCTGAGATAAAGAGCCCCCTTAAACTCTCAAAAGGCCAAAAAGTAGCTAATACCACTCAAACTGAGTGGAGCCTAGAATCAAGGCTTCCCACTTCTTGGCGAAAGTCTCCAATTCCTAAATTATTTTAGAAGAGATCAGTGTTATCATCACACTCTCATTGTCAGAAGATGGCCTGAAAGACTGACACTCAAATGTCTCCTATTTGTTGCACTGGAAGACTTAAAGAAATTCATGTAGGAAAACCCACAGGAGACACTCAAGTTTCCTGTGTCCAGTCCAGCGGGAAAGGATTCCATATGATAGGTTGAGTAGAATTTCCTGTGCTTATCTTCAAAGCCATCTACTTTCTTCATTTCCACTCACACACACAAGTACAAAAAGCAAAATTTGGATGGCATATAGCATATAGACTGGATTTTTCCCAAACCATTTGGGACCAGGTTTCCCAAATTTCAGTAGATTTCTTAGACTCCCAAGTTATGTGTGACTAAGTATATATAATTTGCAGACCTTAGTCCTTGGAGAAAAGAACCAGAATTCTTCTTTCCTTTCTTAAACTGAAATGCTGAAGTCATCAAGTAAGAGGCGCTGACACAGAGCACATCAGGATGTTTTTTTGTTATTTTGGAGTTGATTTTTTTCATAGGTACAGAGAACCCAGAGCTCATGGTGAAGACAGTAAGTGGATTTTGGTGTGTTTATTTCTATAATCAAACAAACAAAGGTATGCCTAAGAGGCAATGCTTGAAATTGTTAACAGACATAATCATCAACATAAATTATTTCCAAATGCAACTATCAAGAGTTACCTGAATATTTTGTACAGAAAGGATGATTTGTACTTTTAGTGTTCTTGTCTAAAAAAAGATACTGTCTCTCCCTGTGCCTTTGGTCATAAACTAACCCACCACATGCCCATGGGAAAACAACACATATTTGGAGATGCTTTAAGAAAAACAAAAACTCATTGCTCCCTGTCACAGCTCAGTTTATACAGAAACTACAGTAAAACTCATTTACGTTTGGGATTCTAGCCATGGACAGGTAAAGGTGCTGTTGACAAACTGTTCTGCATCTGAAGGTTCCTAAAGGCAATCCTTATCTAAGGCTATTTCAAAGGCATTTCTGCTTGGATCTATCTGATGATCCACAATAACTGTGCTGTCTTCTGGTTTTTTATCTTTTCCTTTCCCTTTATGTTTTCTTATATGCTGAGGTTGATGCAAAGATAAATGTGAAAAGGCATGACATTTCCTTTTTGTTAGATGCCCGTGACTTTTATTATGGATGTCCCCAAAGGTAGCTTAACCAGCACCTGGTGCTATTTGAGTGTTTCTGCCTTCCAGCCAATGAAAGAAGAGACTCTGGAATCAGGGAGCAATAAAGCTACTTCAGAATCAAAATGGTTATTCTGGTGTGAATATTAAAAGTTCTCTCTCTCTCTCACACACAGATATGCACACTCACAGACAAAAGGGTTCAGATCACCATTATTCTGTGTCATTTACCCTGCAAAATATATACACTCATACAAGCTCTGTTACAAATTCTTAGCAATTTCTTTAAACTTGCACTTAGCTGTGAAGTCTGCTGCTTCTGTTTCAGATTTGAAGAAAGCTTGTCTACTTTTTCCAAGTATATCACTTCTAATAAAAGATTGTACCTGTGCCTGTAAGTGTTTTCTTGACTAACTCATCAGATTATCACACCTACAAAAATATGCCACTAGGCTGATATTTCAAGGTCTGAAATGGCATACAGATGTTTGCTGCCTTATTTTGAGAAATAGCTTTGTCTTACAACATGGGGTTTTATAACTGTATTAGCAACATAATCATTTAAAGGTCTTGTGGTAGTAGAGCACCAAACAGATTTCTCTACATCATTCTAGTTTTGGTGGGGAGCACTGATATCCAGTAATACAAAGACGTGAAAATGTGATGTGAATTACATGAAATAAACTTATTATTTAAAACATAAGAAAATCTAACACAGGTCTCAAGTAGCACAAATAAAAAGAAAAGGTCAACAATCTGAATGCATCCATTTATGGACAGATCTATACTTCATATGTAGATTTAATTTCTGAGCTTTGTTGTACCCTGTCACTGATGCCATCCATGTGAGCACCTAAACATAGGCAACAGGAGCAAAGGCCATTTTGAACAAATGAGGCAGTGAAGTCTGAAAACACAAATTGCACAGTGTCACTAGAAGTTAAATCTGCTGTGAGTAGAGTGGGGAAGACCACCATGAGCTACTAGAGAAAACTTACAGGATATGGGGAAGAGACAAAAAGACGTGAGGGTTTTGGATGGCACTGCAAAATAAGATATACAGAAAGAGAATTGATGAAATAATGGTGATGAACTTGGCCATTGGACCCACAGAATGAAAAAGCATAGCTGTGCAAATGATTTTTCATCTGGTTTACTCAATAAAACGTATGTATGTTCAGAAAATGTTTCATGGGAAAAACCCTTCAGCTGCTGTAACTTGTGAGGTAAGTTAGGTAGAACAACTGAGATTGGTCTGTGGCTGAAAATCTCCACAGCAACAGGCATATCTCCTGCTTTCATTAATGCTAGGTGGAAAATGGAAAGGGTAACATTTTATGTAGAGAAAGCAGTTATGTCTGATTATACACAAATGTTAGTTTAAAACTCAAACGAGCATGGATTTTCTCTAACTGTGAAAACAGCTCTTTAAGTCATTAACTTCTGAGTTTCCTCAAGAAATAGGTATATTTAAAATAATTTCAAAATTCCATGGCCAGCAAAATTCTTGCTTATTTTTTTTAAGTAAACAGAATTCAGTGTCTGCTTTTGTTGTGGGCAAAGGTCAGTTGGAGGAAAAGGAGAGGTTTTATGATCCATTCTTCTTTCTTACTTGTTGTTGCTGGGAAGCTGTAGAGTCAGCCAAGAGATGGATTAATGAATGTCTTCTTTATACTTCCCATTTTATCCTTCCCAATTGCAAAAGGTGGTTGTTAAACCATGTAATGGAAAACTGGACTGATGGAGCTGGGATTATAGTTTTTGGAAAAATGCTTTTCAAACCATTCCATTTTCCCAGTCTCATTTGTGCATTAATTCAGCAGTCTTTTTCACCACGGCCAGTGCTAAAATTCATACAGCAATGATACATCTAGCAAATTGCACATTGCTGTGTAGGCAAGAATTGCTCCCTTCAGATCCCTGGCAAGTGATATGCACATGCCCTTGAGGCTGAGGTTTTTTTGCAAATCCCTGTTGCATTATGCAAATCTCTAGAACTGATGAGAACAGTTTCTGAATAATAGCATCTTCTTCTGCCACCTGTTCACCAAGGCCTTAGGAATCACTGGAAGAAACTAAAAATCCAAACTCAATTTCTGAATCTCTCCAGCAGCACAATAGATCTGACAAACTGACTGACAGAAGCAAGTTTGCTTCTTAGAAGAGAAAAACAGATGAGCAATAAAGCTACCAGGCCAAAATCTTCCAGGGTGTCAGATAAGAGCACACCACTTCCCTTGATGCCCATCATAGAGCTCTATCTATAAAGTTAAGAAACTTTAGTATTATTTTAAAAAGTGGCATCGAGACTGAAAAGAAAGCAAATTAAACTAATCTGCCCCTCACACCTTGGTGTTTAATAGAAATCTGCAATGAATAGATGTGTTTTGTGAAAGGTCTGTTTTAATAAAACCTGCCTTCATCTCAAAAGGGACTAGAACTATGGTGAAATGAATACTGGTAATACCAGCTTATCAGCTACTTGGTAAAATCCTATTTATGGATGCTAATTAACTGTCTTGCAATAGCAAGCAGAATTGTATATTATTCCCAAATGAAAGCATGGAAAGTGTTAAAAAAGACACCACATTGATTAATGTCTACCCAGGTGTTTTGCATACCTGAACTCTTCCTGTCTGACAACTTTTTCCCATTATTTTTCCTCTTCATAAAAAACTCATATGAGCACTTTCAATGGCTATTTTAGTTCTTTCTTAAAAGACTGCAACTTGGCAATAGAATCATAAAATCATAGAATGGTTTGGGTTGGAAGGGGTCTTAGAGATCATCCAGTTCCAACCTCCCTGCCATGGGAGGGACACCTTCCACTAGATGAGGTTGCTCAGGGACCCATCCAACCTGGCCTTGAACACTTCCCAGTTGTGATGTGACTTCCACAACTTCTCTGGGCAACCTGTGCAAGTGCCTCAGCACCCTCACAGTGAGGAATTGCTTCCTAATGTGTTGTCTAAAGCTTCCCTCTGTCAGTTTAAGCCATTGCCCCTTGTCCTGTCACTCCATGTCCTTGTCAAAAGTCACTCTCCAGTTCTTTTGAAGCCCCTTTAGGCACTGGAAGGGGCTCTAAGGTCTCCTGGAGCCTTCTCTTCTCCAGGCTGAACAACCACAACTCTCTCAGTCTGTCTCTGTAGCAGAGGTGGTCCAACCCTCTGAGCAATTTCCTGGCCTCCTCTGGACCTGCTCCAACATTTCCACATACTTTGTATATTGTGGGGCCCAGAGCTGGATGCAGCACTGCAGGTGGGGTCTCAGGAGAGTGGAGCAATATTACAGTGAGCATCCGAGGTTGTCCCAGAGTCTGAACTTACCAGAAATCAAGGAGAAGCCACTACGAATAATAAAGTGAAATGAGTATATTTAGGATTGACCTCTGAAGACAGATATTATCTGATAACTGTGTTACAAAAAACATGGCCTTTATAAAAAGACTTGTAGGTAGAAAAGTCCGCTATAGGAAATCCATATGTATTTACAAGCCGCATGACAAAAATGTGTAGCTACAATGTAAGATTGATGGAGTAGGCTTAGAAATTGTCTGTGAGGCTCTCAGGAGATGGAGACACACACAGCTGGCTTCAGACACGTCAGCTCTGGAAATGAAAGAGTTGCATAGATACAAATGAGCTGCTTCCTCACAGATACCTTTCCATGGTGTGTCCCTGACCTTAAAAAGCCTCTTTAGGATTTCCAGAGACTGAAGAGACTTGCCAGCACAGACTAGAGCCATCACAAAACCCTGAGGCACTGCTGCATGACATACAAGCCGTCAGGTTTGTCAGGTCTCTAGAGAAGTACAAACCAGGCTGAGATTCGGCTTTTTCAAGGTACCTATGTACTTTGCTGGATAAGGGCTTGGGAGGGAGGCCCATTTCTGCAATTTTGAGTTTGAAGTCCAGAACTGACAAGTGTGAGCATCTGAGCAAAATGTGTATCACGCCTTGGCTGATTACCAAAGGCCATTTTCCACATGGACTATTCTTATTGATTTTAATTTAATTATTAATAGCATGAGGCACTATTTAATGAAACCCAGGGAAAGAGGGGGTTGAAAACTAAAGCATCTCCATTCCTGTTGGCTGTTTTCATGCAGAGGTACATTTATTCTGTGAACAACTCCACTGAAATCAATGCGTATCCCTGTAGAAAAGCTCTTTGACCAGTTGGATTAAGAGAAAAACAACCTGGCTTTTTTGGATGATAAAAGTTATGTGGAAGTATAGCATTATTTTAATACCCTTTACTATTAATATATTAAACTCCTCATCATTCTTCAGGGGAGATGAAGCACAGCAATGCTCAACACAACTGTAGGTTGCAGTCACCTGTGTCATTCTGTCAGACAGATGGCTTTTACATGGTCTGTCCTGGACAGCCAAAATATCAAGAGGGTAATTTGTCTCTAAATTATGGCTGCTAGTAATTAATCCTCTTTTACTCTGGACTTGAGTGACCTTTATAAAGAAGCAGTCTAAATTAAAAAAAAAAAAAAATGGGAAGAAATGAGCCATCCCTCCACGAACACATACACTTTTGTTTTAAACTTGCCGCAAGAACTATGAAAAGAATAAAAAACCCTACAGCTGACTCAAAATATAGCCCAGAAGATGTATACTAGCTGACTTCTGCTGCATTTGAGGATAAAATACTTTTCCCGTAGTGGCAGTGGGAAGCCTGTGACCTCTCCATGGCTTGCCAAAATCAGGTCATCTCTGTGATAAACTGCTCAGTTCCATCTCGAAAAGTTTCCTGATGAAGTGTGAAGAAAAATGTCCAGCCTCTGTAGATACGGTGTTTCTTAAAACCTTGATGAAAATCAAATGTCTTCCTCCCTTTATAAGGGATGTTAAACAGAAGCAGCTGTGCAAGGGACACGCAGTCTGTCAGTGTGACCTTCAGAGCTGCTACCTGCTCACTGGTAATTACACAGCCATAGCTGCTTATCATATAGAAAGTGAATCCAACACCTTGTAGGAAATACCTTTGAGGAAACAGAGCCATGATGAAATGCTCCCCTGCTTTATTTTTGAGGGTGAATTCTAGCATTTATAAAAATAAACTACTTCCATGACAGATAAAAAGCAGACATAGTTTTTGTGCAGACTGTTTGGGGTGAGACATCTCTGTCTATTTGTATTATCAAAGGTTGCCTTAGTTGCAAATTTTTGGTTGAACCTTTAGTTTTGTTAAAAGAGAGAGGAAATCATTCCAAAGCTGTACCAAATGCAAGGAGAAGGGCAACCTTTTAACATTTTTTTAAAGAAAACACATAGGAGAATAAGTAGAAGGATTTGTCATGAAACCATCCCTGTGTTTGGGCTGCCTTTTTTTTTTTTTGAAGGTAGGAAATTTGGGTTTGGCCAGGAAGGTTAAGTAGGGAAACCCTTTTTTTGTAATATTTATTTTTTCTCATCTGAAAATCTGGGAGCTTATCTAAAGAACAGTGGCGACTTTTCTTTCAGACACAGCAATCTCTCCCGTCTCAGATTCGTTATATGTGATTTTAAGCTCCATCTAATTGAGACTGCCTTATCTATGTTATTCTTAGAAACCAGAAGTTAATCCGTAAGAGCTACAAGTTTATCTTTTCCCTTTCTACCCACATCTCAACTCGAAAAAGCCCATGCCATCACCCTGCTTTGCCTCATTTATCAAAATAATACAGCAACTAATCCTTCTGGAAGGACACAATGTAAGTCAGGCAGGGCAGGACACTCACATTCCTAGAGCGCTTTTGGGGAGCTGGAGGGCCTGTGTGCCCATACTGTTGCTCCTAGGAGGTTTGGTTGGCTGTTTGGGACAATTGAATATGAACACAATGTGATGGGAAAGGTAACAGCCTGGTAGGACATTGAACACCATTCTGATCCCCATCTGCAAATCTGTGTCTACAGAGGATGACCAGAAATTATCACCTCTCCATGGGACCCAAAAGATTAAGATGGTGTCTCCAAGTCCATCACTATCTCATCATAACCTGTCCTGTTTTGTGTATTAAGGCAAATCATCAATTTTCAGAGATGCCAGCTCAGCACCATTTCCCAGACCTGTGTTTGCTGCACAGAAAATTCCCATCCTGCTTCTGTTCCAAAACCCAGCATATTCCAACCTGAGCCAAATGTGCATATGGTTAATGAATATATTAGGTGTAAAGGTTCCCTTAGAGAACTGAGACCTGTGTTTATTTGCAGAATAGGTGAGGTGTGCTATTAGGGTTAAATGAGGGAATGGGATGCTTGCAGGAAGATGTTTAAATAGTTCTGGTTCAGCAAGTGCAGATTCCCAGTATGAGGGAATCTTAGAGAGTGACTGGATAAAGAGTGCTGGGAACTTAACTGCTTTTCCAGGTTTAGGCACAAGTTTAACAATTGCTTTCTTAAGCACTTATTTGGCTTTCTTATTATAATTATGGAGCTAAGAAGTTTCTCACTTTCTTGAAGAGAACACTCACTTCTGAAGTTTCTCTTTCTGACATTTGTACCAAACAATTCACAGGGATGTGAACATATACACCTAATGCACCCAAAACTTAGATCAAGTCTCCAAATCTGAAAGGACCAATTCAGATATCTCAAACCAATTTATTCCTAACACTGAGAGTTTTCCAATTCAATCAAGTCACAGAGCATGATGTTTTAATCTTCAGCAAAACCTATCAAAACACATGGTGGTGGCCCATTGAAGGAGTGGGTTCTTGCAGAGAAATGGCAGTGCTGGGGACTCTCCTCTATTGGCACAGCGGGGAATATGTGAACTTAAGCATTAGCCAAGTCCTGAAGCACAAAAAGTGTTTTAAGATCAGTGAATTGGACAATGTTGTTGATCCCTGCAGCAAAGAGGGAAGCTTTGAAAGAGCAACAACTGTATGAACGGCTCAAACATGAATACTTAGTTGATGGTTCACAGAGTCAGAGGCATTAGGAATGGAAAAGATCTACAGGGTGAACCATGATTATTCTGCTTCAGTGCTCTGTCCTGTGTTTCAAAGTGAACACAGATTTCTCTGACCCAAATGCAGATTTTAATATGTGTATTGTCCAATCAGCTTGATTTAGGGTCCTGAGTCAATCTCTTGTAGAAAGAATATTAAACAGCAAAGCATGAACAGGCATTTAAATAACAAGAAAGGGTTTTTGTTTGTTGTTTATTTCCCCTCCCCTTCCCTCTTTTATTTTTTCTTTTTAATAGGTTTTGAACACCAGCATGCATTAAACTGTCAGCAAGGCCAAACAAATATTCCTTTCCAGAAGGGAAACAATTTCTTTCCACAGCATTTGAAACAGGTATGTACAATACAAGGATTCACACCAAACAAAAATCTGCTAAACAAAACTGGCTGGTTTACCAGCTGAATGCAAAGTGCAGATCCTTCCCCCAGGACATGATTTTTAGTGGTAGAAAGTGAGGTATGTAGAAAAAAAAGGTGAGATCTTACAAGAACAGGAAATTGCTCCAAGTCATCCTTCTGGAATCAGGGACAGAGAGGAGGCAGGAAGGAATTGCAGAAGTATGTGAAGACAATTTCTGAGACATTTCAGCTTGTGGCCATGTGTGGCACTCATAAGCTCAATATGTGGCTATATTTTATGTTCTGATTTACACAGCCTGCAAGAGAACTCAGGTCTGAAGCATGGCAAGAAAACAATGCCTATCCCAACATGTTCCTTGTGGCATTTCAAGGCAACGTACTTGCCCAACAAAAGATAAATTTCAGCAGAAGCCACAAGAGCCATTGCTATATGTGAAACAGTGCTAGCAATTTATCCACAAGAGGTCCAGTGTTATTTCTGTTGCCTTTTAAAAAGCCCATGAAGTTTGCTGTCATTTTCATTCTGGAGACTAACCTCTGATCAAAGTTTTCTTCACCTTTTCTCCTTTTGACAAGTCTGCTTTCTTCAATTGCTTTATGTAGAAGTTTGTAGGCAGCCTGCAGAAAAGAAAGCCACAGCCTCCTTGCCTGGCAGCAGCTCAACACTCTCAGAAGTGAAGGAGCAAGAGAGGAGCAGAAGTACAATGATGCAGAGTCGGCCTAAATGGGTGACCATCCCAGCTACACACTTGAAACAGGAAGAAATTAAATAAAATCCAAAACCAGAACACAGAAAGTATTAATGCTGAGGGTGGAAAAACACTGGTATAGGTTGCTCAGAGAGGTGGTAGATGCCCCATTCCTGGAACATTCAAGATCAGGTTGGATGCAGCTCCAAGCAACCTGATCAAGTTGGAGTAGATGAGATTTAAAGGTTCCTCCCAATGCAATCCATTCCATGATTCTGTGATTTCCACATTTCTCCAGATCTTGATGGTGTAATGGCAGCTGCATTGTTCCTGCTGACTCTGCTCTCTTTCCTTTTTAGCCTGGCTTAAAACCACATTGCTTACCAGAAAGACTGGCTTTTCTGTGGGTTCTAAGGCTGAGAACTGTCCCTGTTGTTCTGACAATCTCAGGATAAATATGTAATAAATACAGTGATGTAGCCTTTGCAATAAGACGCAGGCTTGTCTGCCCATGCACCAAGTCCATCAGAAGCGGTTCAGCCATGGACTCTTTTCCTGTGGTTTAATGCTTGGCCACAGCACTACTGTACATGGCTGCAGGACTTTAAGGTTTACAAAAGTGCAAGGGGCTGGCATAGAACTGGGGTTATGTGAGCTTATGCAGCAACAGTGTAATGCATTTACTATCTCTAAACATCTTTAGATTTTCTTTGGATGGGAGCCCTTTGAGTGGGAAAGAGACTGAACAAGATACTAATTAGAAACTTGCTAAACAACCTAACAGATGACAAATGGCTCCAGCATTGAAAACTAGAGGTGAAAAAGACCATTTGCATCTTGTTTACCTCTTCCTACCTAAGATCAGGTGTGACACTATCCTCATATATTATAATGTATTTTACTCTGATAGGCTTTAAATTACTCAAGTGATAAGGTCTATAGACCATATGATATGCTCTACAGTATTTGCAGTATTTTTTGAAAGCAGATTTACAGTCTAGGTAGACTGGTAAGAAAAGTGATGTAGCTGAGGGGGCAAAACGCCACTCACTTTTTATCAAGATGGCCTTTAGTGAGATGGAACTTAAATATTACCACAAAAGTAAGCATCTATCTGAATGCTCCTGAAATGTATAACAAAATATGTTTGTCACCACAGTTAATTTCTATCAAAGGTTGATCTCATTGCTGAAGAAGTTCACTTTGCCTTGAAAATCATCTATGTAAAAAGTCAAGCTTCAGGTGACTAGTAGGAGAGATTACATCAAAATTATTAAAAAATAGGAATAAAGTCTTTCCAAGTATTTTTTTTCTATGTGCTAAAGATGTGTCAGTAATATTCACATTTTTGCCATACTGACCATCCAGTACAGATTACTGCAGAAAGTTGCTGTTCTTTGTTACACTGTTGAGAATCTAAAAGTGACTTTAATATAATTCAGGCTTCAAACCCTTTCTGCGAACTTTCTCTAATTATGGTGACCAAATGCTGCAGGCTAATGCCACCCTTGAAGTAGGCAGTTATATCTGAGGGGCAATCAACCCAAAAATAACAAATCCAAGTTACCCTGTATCTTCAGGCAAGCTGCATAACATTCAGTCCATACCAAAGTGGTCTACCACCTTTCTAATTTCATGTATTTGGCACTCAGCCTGGACTCATGCCAGTGATTATTTGCATCACTTTCCAACCTGCAGCACTCTGTGCCTGTTATCTGAGTTACTGTCACTACCTCTTTGAACAGCACCAAGAGCCATATGGCTTGATTTACTGCCTCATGGAATTAAATAAGCAGCACAACATCCACCAAATCGCTCTTTTTCAGAAAGATCCTAATGATTCCCATGAACTCTGTATCCAGCCTGACTGATCCAGACTTCCCTCCCTGTTAGGCAGTTTTCCCATTACTGAATATACTTGGCACATACTGAGCCTTTTTCCTTGTCAGATCTCTGAGCTGATCGCTGTGCAGCCTAACCCCTGGAAGATGTCCTGTGTGCTTAGTGAATTTTTCATGAATCCCACATTAAATCTGCAGGCTTTGAGGTGCACTAAGGGAACTGACATGTTTACCCTTCCAGATCAGCACCGCTGTTATCTTTCCTAAGAAAGCACAAGTGCACCTTTGTTTTCCAAAATAGGTGTGGGCAAAGGAAAGACCATGGTCCTCACATGTCACTCAGCTGACACATCATCATTCTTCCCAAGTGCATTCCTTAGGCCATTTATTAGCATTGCTAATACCAAGCACCTCATTTTTATGCCGCTAGCAGCAATTGTGAAAGCCATACTGAACTTTCTAATCCATTTATCTATTAATTTATTATCTAATTAAGGCTCACAATAACAGTGCTATTTGTTTAAAAATGCCCTCAAACTAAACCAATACAAAACACACATGCATTCAAATAAATTAAAATGGTACTCGCTAATGTTTTCCTTAATCAGTTGGTAACTGTTCCATTACCGTTTATAGAAAGGCAAAATTAATTTTAACTTCATCGTAATTGTGTGACCTACTTACATGGTGCCAAACTGATACAAATGGATGTTACTGTCATGTCATAAGGGCACGGAATCGTACCAGCCATGAATTTTGCAAGAGCCATCCTAGGAATAAGTTTTTTTTGCATAAAAGGGCCCTAGAACACTAGTTTAAATGCAGTCACTGAAAGGCAGGCAGGAAAAATGGAGATTTCTGAAGAGTTTATTAAAGTTTACAGCACACTTCGTGCTGCATCTTTGTGATTTTTTTCTTCCAAGGGCTGTGCTGTTTGCACAACAGCAGCAGAATCTAGTGCCACATGCCTAACGATTCATGTTCATTACAAGAAAAAAGTGAACCCATCTTCCTGTGTTGTTTAAGCAAAACCTGAGCACATTCTTGAGCTACTGAGCTGTGTCAGGGACCCTTTCCACTGTGTCATCCAGGCACAGAGAAATCCTACACAATACTTCAATGCCATTTATTTTGGCCACTGACTTCATAAGCAGTTGTCCCTCTTGTTTGGATACAAAAAGTACAGGCACTGCACATCTAAACCACGTACAGCTGTTACACCGTCGTCTACCTTACTGATACTGTGAAAGATTAAACCTGATGTTAATTGCTTATTATAGCAAAGGATTTCTGGGGCACAGCTGGGACAGACTTCTGCTCCCTTCCATCTTTCCCTGCTGCTGGAGGGACAGCACAGATTATCACGCTGGAGAGGGTTGCTCCATTTGGTTATTTAGAAACATTTTAAGAGCATCTTTCAAAGCCCACACTAATGCATACTGACACCAAGGTCTGAAACACAAATCCCCACGGACTCAGTCTATCCTGTTCAAGCCTGGAAATGCATGGAGGAACATTCATTCATTCTCCAGAGTTGTGTTTGAACATGATTAAACTGCTGCTTTTCCCCTCCTGCATGAAGCATCACTTTCGCTTCTGCTCATTATTTATAGTACCACATAAGATATTTTTAAGATGAGGAAAGGCAGAAAAAGCCAGATTGAAGACACATATAGCTGTAGTTTCTTTAACTAAGAATGGCTACATAACATTTCTCAACCTATTTACTTCTTTCAAGTTTTTTTTCCTTATCTCTTTTAAGACCAAACAGGTAGCCAAAAAAAAAAAAAAGAAATTTAATTAACACGATGTTTATACACACTACAATTCAACTCTTGTACTGGCAGCATTTTAAAATAATTCCAGCTCTGCAGTGACTGAAATGGCACAGCCATACCTGGGATGGAAATCACTCACTCTGCCTGAATTTTTTGCAAACCTTCTTAAAAGTGAAGGAATATGCCTGAAGAGACTACTTTTCCTTTGCCAGGGAAAACAAGGGAGCAGCAGAGAGCTCTTAGGATGTGATCTTGGTCCTTCCGAAGTCCAGAGAAGACTGTGAGATTCAAACCCTCACTGCATTCCAGCACCAGTGTCAGCCCCCAGGCTTGCAAGCTGGTTTTCAAGCAACAGCTAAGCCACCTGAAGAGTTGCTCGGCCTTATCAGTTCAGTGGGGATTTTTTTGATCAGGTTTACTGGATGATGTCTTCCTCAGTGACAGCCATGGTCAGAGTACCGGATGTGTGTTCGATAAAGCACATTCCACTCCCAGAGCTTATTTCTTTCCTTTTGTGTTTTATTTACCCTAGCTGACATTATGACACTTATTTAGTCTTAAAATTGGAAATGTTTTCTGGATTAGAGATTTCTGTTTAATAAAGTCTGGGAGGAAGTGCTAGGTCTGATTAGTGATGCCTGACTCAGAGGAAAACAAACTACCAGAACAGCCTACTGACAGCTAATCTCCAATCCTGAATAATGTTAGACCAGGAGAGGAAACCACTACCGCAGAGAATTGGGACCTATCCCTGTCAAATGCCCTCAGTGAGCAGAATGAACAGTGGCCATGTAAGAAACCACTTACTTGTGGTGACTGGTGCCTCATGTGAACAGCCTGAAGGTGAAGCTGCACTATATGGTTTTGGTAGCAAAAGGGACTTTGCCAAGCTCTCCCTGCATCTGCTTCTGCATCAGAGAATCACAAAACGGTTTGGGTTGGAAGGGACCTTAAAGGCCATCCAGTTTCAACTCCCTGCCATGGGCAGGGACACCTTCCATAGACCGGGTTGCTGAAAGCCCCATCCAGTGTGGCCTTGAGCACTCCTGGGGATGGGGTATCCACAGCTTCTCTGAGCAACCTGTGCCACTGCCTCACCTCCTGCATAGTAAAGCGTTTCTGGTTCACTGGTTGCTAGTTGCAGCAGAGATGCTCTCTGTAGAATAGGGATATTCCCCACATTACTGAAATAGGTCAGCTCCAAATCATAAAAAATAAAAAATCATTTAACTATTACCTGTCCCTTAGGATCTTTTCTACCAAACAGAATTCATAGGCAACATTGTTGCTGTCAGCAGAGACATCTTTGCTAAAGCTCCTCACTGGAGGAAGAAGAGGAATTGCTGCTGGCCTGGCAGACACAATAGTGAGCAAGGAAGGCAGGACACAGTGCAAGGGGAGCAGTTCATGAGGAGCATGGTGGCTGGAATCTTGACTGAAAGGGTGGCCAGAGAAAAATGATGACAGAGAGCTCATGCTAGAAATTGAAGGGTCTCTCCATGAAAGGAAGAGTCTTCAGAAGGTCAGACACCAGGACTGGATCTTTATGGGGAGCTCAGAATTGGACCTTGTGGGTGCTTTTGGAAAGGAGGAATGTGGAGGGCCATGATCTGCTCTCCAATGTAGTAGAGTAAAACAAGTTTATACCACTGTTTCAGTGTAATAATAACATATTAATACTTAATTTAATTTAAGAATATGCTGGGGAGAGGATTGGTTGAAAACAAATAATTGCAGTGGCACATCCTGCCTATATTATGATAATTCTGAATATCTATCAATATACAACACCACATCTGTTGATACACAGTTATCACAGCTATATCAATATCTTCCTATATCAATATATGAAGTGAGGGGAGTGAAAGAGAATCCTAATATTGATGTGGGATAATTGCTGACAAAGAAATCACTGACATTTAAATGGAGTTTCTCTGCTGCAGATAATTCCAGGAATGTGCAATAAGAAAAGTAAAGATCTGTTGTTCCATTTTCGATTTTCAATTAATTTTATAGTACAAATGATGCTTTGCTCTAGAGAAGCTGACATAAACCAGATTGTTATAGCAAGTCCCTGCAAAATGTTTGCTAGTATTGTTAATTCTTTTTTTAAAACAACTATCTCGCTATGCAATTATATTTCAATAAGCAAAAGGTTATCTCTGTTGTAAAGACACATAATGGAGAAAACACTCAAAGTATTGCAATGTCATCACTGGAATTTATCCTCCAACATGACTGTGTTCTCAATTACAGCAGAAAAAATGCATTAAATATCAGCTAGATAGGAGCGCCATCCAGTAGCTGAACACTTCCGAAAAGCTTTTATATTCCAAGGAAAGAAGATTTTTTTTTCACCTACATTATGCTTAGTTTAGGAAAATAAAATGGAAACTAAATAGAAACAGCTGAGAAAGAATAGGAGAAATCTCCAAGCTATGGCCCAGTAGGGGAACCCAGGCTTTCTATTTAATAGAATTATTATTGGTATTGTTATGTTGTCATCCACAGTGTGCCAAAACCCCTTTACCGTGAACTTGTGTAAGTCACCCGTCACCCATGACTCACTTGCCTCATCTCTAAAGTGGAAATAAATGTCCTTCCCACAGCTGGGTCTTGTAAAGTTGCATTTTCAGGATTGGAATGCCATTATAAACGGGTTTCTTATTCAGGGCTTTATAAATCGTAATGAAAAAAGGCTGAGTAATCACCGACAGTGTTGATGTTTTATCTGAGATTCTCCCTGAGATCCCTCTAGTCACAGGAAAGTGACAAATTATTTTTCTTTTGTTTCTAATAGAGTCAAAATGAGCATGGCTCTTTGTTATAGTCAGTTCCTTAACAAGCTCATAAACTTTCATTATGTCTTGCTTTGCAGAAATATTTGTGCTGCGGAACCAGACATCAAAGATATAATGTAACTCTGGACACTGGGACTATTTCACCAGCTGCTGCTTATCTATAAGAGAGCAACATATTGTTTTGTTTTTATGAGATCCTGTAAAATGAAAGCTGGTACTTCAAAAAAATGAAATGCTGCAAGCAATATATTGGCTGGATTAACTTCTCCTCTAGTACTTATAATTTGAAGGAATCTCTATGAAGTTTCAGTATAAACACGTTGTGACTGTGCTTACCTGGAAAGTAAAAGAGGGCTCAAGCTCCAGTTCACATGAATTTCCTGCTTAATGTTACTGGGCTCACAGTGGTCATGGTTTGACCCTGCTGTGTCAGCCTGTCTCTGTGTCTGGGGCCAAATCCATCCTTCATCCATGCAGCTTCCCAGGTGAAGTTTCGTTGCTTCTTTCTTGATGCCCAGTGTCTGCCCACATGTTTCTAATTAAGTTGGGTCTGGCCCATCATAACTGCTGATAGAAAACATTGTTCTGAAAGTTGGTAGGCACTGCTTGGTTAACAAAAGGCAAGCGCACACCATCCCTAGACGAATTTTCACCAGACTGCTTGATTTCCCTTGTGCCAAGACTGGAGCATGGAAATCAGTTTTGCTTACTTTCAAATCCGAGGAAAAATTAAAACCTACTGGTTATTGTGTTTTGTGAGGATGCATTCAGCAATGCTGTTCTGTCAAACAAGTGTCTCTGTCTCCTTCAGATGGAAAGAAAATGGATTAATAAGTATCCCATCTCACACCCCATGAATGGTCACTGACCAGCAGTGCAACGTAGAGACCTGGAAGTGACAGGGACATTTCATTACCTTGGAGCAGAGAATCAATGATAAGTGGAACACAAGGGAAGGAAGGAAGGAAGGAAGGAAGGAAGAAAGGAGGGAAGGAAGGAAGGAAGGAAGGAAGGAAGGAAGGAAGGAAGGAAGGAAGGAAGGAAGGAAGGAAGGAAGGAAGGAAGGAAGGAAAAAGAAAGAAAGAAAGAAAGAAAGAAAGAAAGAAAGAAAGAAAGAAAGAAAGAAAGAAAGAAAGAGAGGAGAGAGAGAGACAAAGAGAAAGAGAGAGAAGGAGAGAGAAAGTGAGAAAGAGAGAAAGAAAGAGAGACAGAAAGAAAGAGAGAGAAAGAAAGAGAGAAAGAGAAAAGGAAAGAAAAAAGGAAAGGAAAGGAAAGGAAAGGAAAGGAAAGGAAAGGAAAGGAAAGGAAAGGAAAGGAAAGGAAAGAAAAGAAAAGAAAAGAAAAGAAAAGAAAAGAAAAGAAAAGAAAAGAAAAGAAAAAAGAAAAGAAAAGAAAAGAAAAGAAAAGAAAAGAAAAGAAAAGAAAAGAAAAGAAGGAAAGGAAAGGAAAGAAAAGAAAAGGAAAGAAAAAAAAAGAAAAGAAAAGAAAAGAAAAGAAAAGAAAAGAAAAGAAAAGAAAAGAAAAGAAAAGAAAACCACAATTTACATAATTCTGTGTGGATATGCTGATTTGAAAAATTGTGAGAGATTAATAAGCAGTAGGTCTGTGCTTTGATAATTAATCTCCGTTATTGAGTATTAGTCCATGCTCTCAGTATTTATTTTTTGTTTTGGTACGTTTTGAGAGGGTGGAGGGAAAGAGAAGATTAGTCAACACAGAATGAGAGAAAGTGTTAATGGGAGAGATTACTGCTGTATAATCCTTAGCAAATGGCATAAAAGCATTAGATACCTGTACTGCTACTACGCCTGCCTGCAGAGATATGTCATTGCCAGGATTTTAGTTGCTCTTTCTGTGGCCTCTGTAGCAATAAGAAAAATTCAAACTGAAGCTGTTATTCTGTAAGGTTTCCTTGCAAATCCATTGGATTTTTCTCACAGGACCACAAAAATTGCCATGCTGGGTCAGATCAATGGTCCATATAATCCAGTAGTCTTTCTCCAACAGCAACTAATACTATATGTTTTGGTAAATCACAGGAAAATGTAAGAAACCTTTCACGACCAATTACAGAGCAACTTTCCCATAGAAGAAGGCTTATCCTAACTTCTGACAGAATATAAAGCATTTTTGCTTAGAGTCTGAGGGATTTCTATTAGCTCCTGTCTAATATGACCCTGGTTATATCTGCTATTAATCTAAATATCCATTCCTTTTTCAAATTTGGTTATGTTTAACTTAACATTACTGTGTTGCAGTGAATTTTACAGGCTAAATTATCTTTAGAAATATGCCTTTTATCACTTCAAAACTTACTGCCCTTCAGTTGCACTGGATGGCTCTTGTTTTGATTTTATGAGTGAGAGTAAATAAGGCAGCCAATTTACCATCTCTGGAGTACTCAGGATGTAACATACTTCCATGAAATACCTTTTTATTCACCTTTTCTTTAAAGTAACTCTTCTCTGTCACATTTGCATTCTTCCTAATATTTTCTGTACTGTGCAAGACTTCTTCCACTCTGAAATCCATCTATTTCTCTAAATATAAAACGATTGTTTCTTTAGATCTGTTCTTCTCTATTATTACGTTCTATTTAAATTTTAAAACTACAGTGATTTTGGCACTGAAATCTAATTTCTGAAGGTCTAATTTGAAATTCCCTGAATCAGTCGCTGCATTCGTGCCAAGCTCCTGCCACCATAGCTATGTGACATTAGGCTATCTGTGATATTATTCCTAAAATCCAGTTTTAATATTCTAGTAATGTATATAATTTAATAAACACAGTTCTGCACTCAATGCATGATTTTCCTGAACTGTTGCTCATAGGGACCAACTGATTCTCCTCTAAAACCCTTCAGACTCTATCAATGTGCTAGACCCTCCAATCTGTGTATTCTCGCCTCTGATTTTCCTCATCTGTGTTTTCCCAGACTACGGTTCAGTTGTTGCTTTGCTTTGGAAGGTGGTCCTGGATTTCCTTCTTAGACTCTTCTGGCCCTGTCACTGCTTTTATGTCATCTGCCAGTGTTTCCCCTTCCCTCTTCACTGCTTTTTCGAGTCAGAAAATGGTGTATTAAATGTAGTCCAATCATATAACTTTTCCTTAGTGTCTTCTGTTAAATACCTTTATTTGAAGACCATACTAAATACAATCAACTGTCTTTTTATCCACTGTTGCATCAAGTTGAAAGTAATTGGACAAGACTAGCACAGAGAAAAAGCACGTTTACATCTCCATTGTGTACATGTGGTACATGTGGCTTTGTAATCTAACACTGTTATAACATTGTTTTCCATTTTAGCAAACTCTTCACTGGCCCACCATCCAGAGATCCCAGTTTCTTCCTAAAGAAGCAAGTGGAAGATGCTCAGCCCTCTAGTGCCTAAGCTTGAGTTACTATCTTCCCTTTTCGTGACCAGCACCAGAGCTTTTCCCAGCTTCAGCCAGAGAATGAGCACCTGTGGGCCAAGAGAGGCATCCAATGCACTCGATTTCAGCAGTCTTGTTTCAGCAGCAGGAACTTTCTGTAATGATGAGAACAGAAATACTGTAGCACCTCTGAAGTGCAAGTTGTTCCCTGAAGCACTTGATTTGGTGGCATTCATCAACCTCTGGAGATACTGTTCTCTTTCTGCTGAATACCAGGACTGCCTAGAGGACCAGCTGGGGACTAATGGCTCTGTTCTGCCTGACTAAAACTGCCTGAGACGAATCCTTCTCTAAGGGAGCTGAGAATCTTTAACATAATGCCGTTTTTATGGTCTTCTCTGGCATTCAAATTCAACTCTATTGCTGTTTTTAAGTGGGTGAGGAGCTGCAGGGCTCAGTGGACTGACAATAGTCTGTGGAAACAACTGAGAAAGAAACCTTTTCATTACTGGGAGGTTGGCCAAGTGCTGGCACATGTTGCTCAGTTTATGGAGTCTCTATCCTTGGAGATATTCAAAAGTCATCTGGTCACAGTCCTGGGCAGCTGGCTCTAGGTGGTTCAGCTTGGGCAGGGGGCTTGGACCAGAGGTCCCTTCCAGCATCAACCACTTCGCCATTCCATGATTTTGAAGTAAACTCAGTTTGGGATGGCCTAAGGGTATTGCATTGCTTTGTGGACTAGTTTGTTAACCCCACAATAGGAACACAGAGGTTAAGGACCTGCCAGCTCAACTTCAGATCCCAGAGCCTTGTTGGCAAAATTTGTTTGAGCCCTGAGGTCTGCACTTATTCTCTCAGAAATGCCGCCCAACTTGTTGAGGAAGGACGAAGGCTTTAAAGGTACCATACTTTACTGTGTGCAATATACAGTCAGTCAGAGAACTTCACTCCAGGAGTATCTGTTGAATGGTTTTCAGGAGGACATTTAGGACCCACTTCCTTTAAAGAACAATAATTGAATGATGCTGGTATTTACTATATAAATATATATGTATATTTATACATACATGCATATATAAATAAGGTGACTAGACATTCTTATACCAACTGAATCTATATAAACACTTTAAAGACATTTGCTTTCACTTTTCTTTAAAAAAAATTAAAACTTAGGAAGGTATTTCATTGACAATGAATATTAAGTTCCAGCAGTTAGAAATGTAGCAAGGAAATTGTGTTACGTGATGGGATGACAAAAACCCTAAGCTCTCATGAGAAATCAATGCACTGTGTCATTTAATGTCATAAAAAAAAACCTCCCAATAAGATGTACTCAGAGTAGTATTAGCAGAAAAGTGAGCTTCTAATGGTCTTTATTGATTAAGTCAGAAACAGCAGACAGCTCTGAGGGTATTGCTGTTGTACAAAACAATTGGAAGTACCACTGCCTTACAGTATTCTTAAGCAGGTTTAGTGAGGATGCCCCAGACTCAGTATCCGTGGAACTGCCACTGGGGCAACTGCAGCCCTTTGCTCCAGTGAGAGTGATTTGCTGAACTTGAAAGAAGTTTCCAATCACCTTTTCTGAGATACTCCTCCTTTTTTCCCCAAATTTTGCTTTTGCTTTTGTCCTTCTCAAAGACATCCTGAACCATCCCATTCCTCTCCTGAGCATCTGTCCAAAGTTTGAGGGAATGAGGACTAGAGTCCCTTTGAGAAACAACAGCCCTGATGGCATAAAGAAAAAATTACTGCTTTGGGGAATGGATCCACAGCGACTGTAAGACTCTCTCTAGGAAAAGACACACAGAGCTGAATTAAGGAGGCCTAAGAGCATGCCATCAGCTGTTCTGCAATACCTCAACAGGGTGTGCAGGCCCCATATCCATGGAGGGGACAATGTTGTATGATGCAGAGGTGCATTACACTCTGGCTGATGCTGGGAAGCACAGAAAGGCACTCATGATTTCCACATCCCTGGTAAATCTGCTCCTGTCCTCAGGCAGGACCTAATTGTGAGATGGAAAATATTCCTTTGCTATTCTTTCCTTAAGCTAAATTCTTCTATTTTGCAGGGAGGGAGCTCAGAACATGCTGGCCCAGCTGCACAGCTGTAACTCATCAAAGTACAGCAATTCAGTGAGGTTTGACTGTGTGCCCACGTCCTCCAAAAACCTCATGATAGGCACAGATCGTGTTGGCGGCCTCTTGACTCACTGCTTGGCTGCATTATTGAGATGAGGGCTGCTGAGAGCCATGGCCAACAGCATTAAGGGCCCTGCAGAGCATCTGAATGCCAGCCACACAATGCTGTAAATGGGCCAGGACGGATGTTTTGGATAGGGGCCAGATCACCATAAACACCAGCCAAGGAAGATGTTTTGTGAGTCACCCCTTGGTAAATGCACATTTATTCGGTGCACAATTAATTTACCTAAAGTAAACAGAGAGACAAACAGACAGACTCCATAGTGGTGTGAAGAGGTGACAATAAACAAGGATGATAAAGAGCATAAAAAAAATCTGCAGTCAGCCATAAAAATTCCCATTCCCCACTGGCTATTTTACAGAGAATTGTTTTTCTCTTGCCAACAGTAAATAATGAAGGCAGGTTTTGTAGCTGGGTGAAGGGCACTGAAGCAGTGGTGGGGCTGATCAGAAAGGGTAAGGTGCTGAGCATACATGGGGTGTGCAGACTGGAAGCTGGGAGCATCACTGCTCCTCTGCTGTTAAAAACACTGGAATTACCCCAAGCCATTGAGTCCTTGCCAAGTAATTCACCGCCCTGCGGACAGACTCTGCTTCGTGTTTGCTGATCTGATGCAATTCCTAGTGCTTAGTGGTTTAACAGAACTTTTTGTGAGACACTCGATTTATCACTGATAAATCGCTGATGAAATCTAAAGTTCAGTTATAAAGTGAGGGCTCAGTCACGGCTGTATAAAGGGCTTTTCCCTGGCTTAGAAATACACCAGTGAAGACACTCAATATGATAAACCCCTGCAAAACCCCTGCACTGCTCAACCTTTGTTTCAGGCTTTTGTTCTTAACCATAGTTATTGTTCCCAGCTAATGATGGAAAAGATCTGTATGTTATTCCTACCATGCCCAACCAGTCTTGCCCCATCCTCTACCAACTCCCAGCTCCATTATGCAAACAGCGCAGCAGTTAAACTCAGCAATGAGCTTCTCCCTTTTAACAGGAACATTTTGTATTTTCAATACTGCCTGTGTCATTTCCTCCTTTGCATAGCATAGATGAGTGGATGGATGCTGGATAGCTGGCTGTCTTAGGATGTTTCAGGCATTCTTTGTATTTTTCTTCAAGCAATGCCCCAAAAGCAGTAAATTTTCACCCTTTTCTGTTCAAAACATTAGCGAGTCCCCTCATTTCACTGGATAGTATGTTTTAGATATGGAGATGTTGAAGGCTAATGATAGGATAAAGGGGAATGACTTTAAACTGATACAGGAGAAGTTGAGATTAGATTTGAGGAAGAAATTCTCTACTGTGGTGCGGCACTGGTACAGGTTGTCCAGAGATGTTTTGGATTCCCCGTCCCTGGAAGTGTTCAAGGCCAGGTTGGATGGGGCTTGGAGCAACGTGGTCTAGTGGAAGGTGTCCCTACCCATGGCAGGGTGTTTGGAATTGGTTGATCTTTAAGGTCCATTCTAACCCCACCATTCTGTGATTCTGTGATTCCATGACTTGTTTTCCTTGCAGGTGTGGGCTGAGGACAAACCCCATGAAAAATTTGTAAGCATTCAAAATAATTATGGATCTGTGTTTGAGGCAGGATCTCCACATATTTGCATTTTACCTGGTCAGAAATAACAGATGACACAAGCAACAACTCTACAAGCAATTTTTTGTTCTGCACTAGGCATGCAACTAGAATGTCTGGGACCACACTACAAATCTTTTTATTCCCCATACCTGCAGTGCTCATGATACAGGCTTTTGAAATTTGTCTTAGAGTCCTCAGTGCACATCAGACCTAAATCTCTAACCCAACATACTTCCCAGCACACCACTTGAAAAGGAGGTTCTGCCCTTTGATCCCAATATGCATGAAAACCAGTAAGAGACCTGCAGGGCAAAGCACTGCCTGATTATTCCTTTGTGTGTATCTGTTATTTCCCAATAACAGATACAGTGCTGCTGCTCTGGATCCTGACCCCCATTACAGTGATACAATGCAGCAGCTCCACTGACTTTCTCATTTATGCCATCCAGTAAGGTGCTGCAGTATGAGCTGCTGCCCTGCCATGCGTTCGTCTTTCATTTCCATGCATTTCTTGCCTGATACCAGAGTAAAAACAGCACAATTCAGCCTTCACCTCTTCTTGGCATGATTTATGTGCATCATGCAGCAGCTCTACGAGAGACTGTTCTCCTTCATACTGTGCCCTATCATATTTTCTCCTCAAACTAACTCCAACTTTTAACTAAACCAACTTCAAATAGAAGCAACACCTGAGCAGAGGAATGAAACCAAGAGCCAAAACAGGGAGAAACAAGTGCCTGGGCACAATGGCATTAAAAGTGAATCTCACAGTAACCCCATTTCCACTGTGATCTTTGTAAAGGGTACAGGCACTATGTCTGTGGAATCTCATTGCACTGACATCAGTATACATGGGTTTTGATTAAAAAGTGGAAATGTATGGATGGTGTTTATGGCTTGTATAATAGTGCTGGGAATCTGGTTGGATTAAAGTTTGGTTTGAAGTGGGACATAAATCTGAACACAGACTTTAGCCAGTTTTGTGCTAAAAATTGAAGAGATGTCCTGGTTTGTCTTCCTTCCAAACTCAGTCTTAACACTTAATAGGCTGCCTGTTGTTATAGGAAAGTGGTATTCTAATTGCAATTAGTGGTTTAGGGGGATTTTAATTGCAATGTAGTGGGGAGCACTACCTCTAGATTACAGTTTCATTAGTGTGGTGTTACCTGAATGACAAACAGCAATAGGTGGCTTCTTCTGATTTAGGAAAATTTGCCCCCGAAGAAATAAAATTAAATTACAACAGGGTATTCCTAAACAAACAAACAATAACCAAAGGAGGAGAACTACCTGTTAAGCTGATTTGTCTTGCCTAATACAGGAAAACAAATGCAGGCAGGCAATATGCAGTATTTCAAGCAGGTAAACACTGGCCAGAGAGAAAAGCAACTGAAGTAGTATAAAATGGTGTGAATAAAATGGTGTGAATAATTTGAGACTGAAAATGAGATGAACACTTCTAAGCATCTGAAGAATGAAGCAGCTGTTTCCAGTAAAAGAGATCAGAGCGAGGCACCAATCTGGCTTCAAGATGAAAAGTTATCTCTGTCTACAGTGTGAGCTGGGATTTGGTGAGGCAGTAGGGTCTTGGAATGGCAGGGCATGGTTGTCAAAGATTTGGACAATTTACTTTCTGCAGTGTCAGCATCAAGATAATTTTCAAAGAGAAAAAAAGTAAGGGAATAATGGAGGGGAGAAAAGAGAAGGAAGGAAGGAAGGAAGGAAGGAAGGAAGGAAGGAAGGAAGGAAGGAAGGAAGGAAGGAAGGAAGGAAGGAAGGAAGGAAGGAAAGAATTAAAAGAAAACAAAAGAACAAGCCAAAGAAAATCAAAGAAAAATGAAAGAGAAAGAGCAGAGAAGAAAAGAGAGAAAGAGCACGAAAGAAAGAGAAGAAAATGAAAGAAAGAAAAGAAAGAAAGAAAGAAAGAGAAAGAAAGAAAGAAAGAAAGAAAGAAAGAAAGAAAGAAAGAAAGAAAGAAAGAAAAAGAGGAGAAAGAAAGTATAATAACCTTTTAAACCAAAACCAGCTACACCTAAAGCCCAGATGACTTCAGAGAAGCTGATTTACTAAAGCTTTCTAACATTTCACATAATCAATTGCATCTCACCATTGCTTGACTATTGTTTAACATACAAGAGCAATATAGTTCCAGACCTTGCTTGGGGCAGGTAATGATGGTGTGTTTGTGTGGGATGGAGTAGTAATTAATTTCAGACACGGAGGTAATTCATTGCAGACACTCTTTAAGAGACCGGGGGGAGAAAATAAAATGACAGATGATTTTACAATGGTTCAGTATTATTTTTTTTTTAGCTGTTGACCCTGAAACTGGTAATAGCAGGAAATGGAAAGATTAGCATAAAGAATGGTCATTGATACTTGGGGCCTGATAGTAATTTTTGCTGAGCTCTATACTTATTTTGAAAGGAATGAAGCATTAAAAACAGCCAAGGTTTTCTTTCTTGCACATATACAGTCTTACAGCCCTTATGGAAAGTGTAAAATGGGTGAACAGGAATTATGCCAAAGGGTTTCACAGGAGTAACTCTGAACTCCCAAAAAACATGGCAGAGAATTAGGTCTTTTTCTCTTCGAAATCGAGTAAGACTGCCTAGAAACTTATAGATAATCCAGTTTTTTCCATTAAATTTTTTATTTTTCCATATGTGAAGAAAGGATTAACTTTGTTTACAGTCTGTTTGGTAATGAAAAGTAGTTCTGCATATAAATGAAAAGAGTGGATATTCATATCTAGACAAATAGTCTAAATAATATAGAAAAGAGATTGTTCCAGGGAAGTCAGAGATGGAATTTATGGGAGAATACAGGGAATCTACCAAAAACATGCTAAGAATCAAGATGGCTGTTTAAGATGTGTCCTCAGAATTCTTTTACTGAATAGACAAGTGACCATTAAAGGATATTGTGGGAATCATGATTTATTAAGTTAGGTTCAGCTCTGCAGTGCAAAGCTTTCTATCCAGGAAACAGCAAGTCCACCAGAATTATTCTGTATTAAGGAAGAACAGAAGTGGTTTAGGCTCATTCACACGTGATCTGCTCAATTCAGCCAGCAGATTTATCTTCCACTCAACAGACACTCCTACTGCTTATCCCCTGGTCTGACAATATAGCTGGTCCCTCTCCCTATTGCCTGAATTTATGGGGCAACTTTAGTGATGCCACAAGTAATCCACAGCCCTTTTACATAGCTCTGTGGGTTAAATATGTGAAACAGGTGATGTGAATTGAAATATAGCCTATATAACCTTGTATTCATCCCCTTTTCCTAACCACAGGAGCCTGGTGTGAAAAACACTAAAGGAAGGATTAAGGATGTGCCTTAATTTGGAGGGAGTATCATCCATGGATGACAAAACCTGGATAAGTGTTAACAGTTGCACTGAACAGATAACAAAAATGATGTGATTTATAGTAATAGACAGATACTTCTGTGACTTTGAGATTTTCGTACTCTAAGTTCCTAAAGGAGTCCAGGTGAGGAGATACTGGAGAAGGAAATGGGAACTCCTGAAAATGGTCATTTTTCTGGTCCTGCTATCAAGTCTAGGAAACCCCTGTAGCATTCTCACCATAATGTGAAAAATAAAGCGATCAGATATTATATGACAGTCTTAATCGGAGTAATTGTGCATTTTTTTCAGCACAAAGAAGAAGGATGCTGCTGCTTCTACATTAATGGGAGAGTGAGTTTCATGAGTCATAAAAGAGAAGGAAACACGGGAACATTATCTCACTGGCTGTAAAAAAAAATATAGAGAGAAGAAAAAAGAAGACTTTCAGGTCTTATTCAGAAAAACACAGAAGCTGGAGGTGTTCAATAACTCTCTAGACCTAGCTTTTTGTCAGGGAGTAGCATTGATGACAAAATACTTTGAGCTGAGGATTCATCCCAACATCCCTAGAAGTGAGGAACAGAAACACTACTGCACCAAGGCTAACTAGGACACCACTTAGGAAGAGACCCTCTGCAGCAGTCAAGGCATATTACATCTCCCAGCAAATGTACAGAAGCATGTGTTCCCAGGAAATTTTTTCCTTTTCTCTATGCTTTTCTCTTTAAAGCCTGTTTCTGCAAACACTTGCTGCTTGACTTCCTTCCTGACACCACGAGGAGTCCCATTTAATTAACCTGGCAGCCTACGGTGGTGAAAATAGATTGTGGCTTGTAAGTGTGGAGACTGACAGTCTCTGCAAGCTGCCTGGGTTTGCTTAGCTACAGAAGTTATTGTTTTGCAATTATTTTGATCGTATGATTCCAGGTTGTACATCCAGTGGCTTGGCTTCAGCTGCAACAGTAGCTGAGGATGGGGAGGGAGGGGGAAGGGGACTGTGTGTGACATGGAGCATCAGCAGTTCACTCCCCCATGTCTGTGTTATATTGGGTAATGAATTGCCTCTGGCTAATCACAAGTCTTCTTTACATTTTCCTCTGAGAAAACAGATGATCAAATGCAAGAAAGCCTACTCATTAAAACAAGTGCTGGGAAGGTTTTGTTCTCTTCAGACCCTTCCCTGTGTTTGAGTACCTAAAGAACCCACCACTGTTAGCTGAATAGCATCTGTTTACCATCAGCTTTGTCTGAAACTTCTCTCTTCGTTTTTTTCCCAAGTTAATAAAAATGGAGTTTGAAAACTGGTTCTGATTAGGCAGGTCAAATAATGAAAATACTCTCTAAGGCCAGAATATACCTGAGAATCCCACTGCAGAGCAAAACAGCACAGAGAAATCACCAGAAGAATGGCAGATCAAGGCAGATGGAAGTGGTCTACTGGGTGCTGCTGGGTTTGGAGGTGCTGCCGTGGTGCTGCAAATGGAGGTGCAAAAACTGTGGATGAGATTCAGCCACCTGAATTTCTGCCTTAGGTGCCCAGGCAGTAGCATTAGACCCTGGGGAGGGCAAACATAAATGAAGATAAAAAAGTCCCCCCTGCTTTTTATTCTTCAGGAAATACTCTGTGGTATGCAAGAGTGATGGTGACTACAGCAGTTTCTTTTCTGCATTTCTTTCTGCCTACTTCACAGTTAGTTGTTATACACCACTTCCACTAGAGTATTTTCTTTCCCACTGTTACTAAGATAAATTGCTTATTACCAAAGTAGCTATAAGGAAGAAGAAAAAAGTGTCTTTTCCATCACAATGCAGTCAGGTTCCATTGTAATTGGCAGCGTGGTGGGTATGTCACTCCCACCAAGTCCCTAGCCCAGCTGATTGAGTCTGTTCTTTGTGTGAGATGCTCCTATTTGTGTTGATTCATGTGACTTTCTCTTTCATTTTCAGTCTCTTTTTATGGGTTGTCTTTTCTTTCCCTTGTAGGAGGTGAACAGCCAGGGGAGGAAAGGCAGTTGTTGTCTCCATTTACTGGAGTTAGTACTGAGGTGGTGAACGTGATTCCTTCTTATGTGTTTGTGCACTTTTATGGGTGCTGCAGGGTGAAACTGTAAATTCTAGCTATAAAAATAAAACAGGAAGCACAGGGTGAGCAGGTGAGGCAGAGGTGTTAAACACTGGTATTTGGATGGCTGGATGGGTGTCCATGTTACACAAGCTTGGCAGAGATGTAGACAGCTTGCAGCTCCTACTTTAGGGGGCAGGGGCAGCACCCAGAATTTCAGATGTCTGGACTCCTAAGCAAAACTATATTGAGAAAATCTAAACTTATGACAAGAATGTGGCAGCCCGTCCCTCTGCCTCCCAGGCCGATGCTCTCTGGGGCGGGGTAGCCTTGCCTGGGCGGGAGCTGGGGAGTGAGATTCTGAGTCCGCCCCGTACTGTCTCCCCCTCCCGGGCCGGCTCCGACTAAGGACGCAAGTTGGACCCGCCCTGGGGGATGGGTTAAGGCGTGCTCAAGGCTCCGGGTCCGCCCATCCCTCCAGATCTTTCTTTGCCGTTATGTATCTGAATAGTTTATTTGAGCTGTATTATGTTCTCCCTCTTATGTTATTATTGGTTGTATTCGCGTGTACCCGCCCTCTCCCTCCTTCCCTATTGGTTGTCCTTCCCCGTACCTAACCGGCTGCACCCTGCGGCCGGGGCCTCTTCTCCCGGCACCCCTTGTGGGTGCTGGGGGACCTCCTTTTCTCCTGTACCCCGAGGGGTGCAGGGGAGACAGTTGGCCCTCTCCCTGCTCTCCCTCCCGACCACTCTCACCCCTTACCCCGACAAAGGAGAGCTTGGGGAGAGATCAATAAACTCCTGCCACCCTTTGCCTCATCGCCCTCATTTTTATTATGGACTACAACACAAGAGAGCCAAAGATAGACTTTTAACAAGGGTGTGTAGTGATGGAACAAGGGGAATGGCTTTACATTGTCAGAGGGTATAGTTAGATTAGGTACTAGGAAGAATTTCTTCCTGTGAGGGTGCTGAGGCACTGGCACAGGTTGCCCAGAGAAGCTGTGGATATCCCACCCCATGGGTGTTCAAGACTGGGTTGGATGAGGCTTTGAGAAACCTGGTTGAGAGGAAGGTGTCATGGCAGGGGGGTTGGAACTGGATGATCTTTAAGGTGCCTTCCAACCCAAACCATTCTATGATTCTATGATCTATTCCAGCTGACACCCCACTGTGACTAGTCTGTCTCTGTTAGTCTCTGAGGGATACCTATATCCTACCCCCTACTGCTGTTTACTGGTCCATACCTTGGCTTCTTGTGTATCAAATGGCACAGTCAGCTTGACCACTTCAAAGAAGACCTGAAGCCATGCACGGCTCACCAAGAGCTGTCCCACACCTTTGCACCTCCTTGCCATGCCTGCCACATTACCAGCCGAGCCTTGTCAGGATTTCATCTCACTCTCACTGCTTTAATGGCTTAAAAAGGCTGAGCAGCACTGCTAGGGATTGTGTTTGGATCCTCACATGGGTGACCAAGACTATGAATCTCTCCCTGCTCAATACATCTGGGATAGCTCAAGGTACACTACTACAGAGTTGTCAAGCACTGGAACACGCTGATCAGAGAAGTTGTGGAACCACCATCTCTGGAAAGGGATGTAGACATGGCACTTAGGGACATGGTTTAGTGGTGGGCTTGACAGTGCTGGATTAATGGTTGGACTCGATGATCTTAGAGGTCTTTTCCAACCTAAATGATTCTATGATTCTAAGAGTGCTCTGTTCTCTTTATTCCCAGATTCAGATAAGATCCACAGGTTGTCCCTTTAAGTAGCCTGGAATTGTTTCTCCTTCCAGAAAGTTGCTTTCTAAGAAATATGTGAAAGAAAAGCTCCTTTCTCAGTGTCTAATATAGTGCAGGTTTCTCCACTGAGTTTGTCTGTAGGATACCTGGGGTCCTAGAATCTTTTATCAACATCTGGCCAGAGTCAGAATTTGGAAATGCTATGACTAGACCGAAACATGTCTTTGAGAAGTCATAAGATGTCTGTGCCAAGTTTTACAGGGAAAGCTAATCCTCAGATTTAAGTACAAAACCTGGGTTTAATCCATTATTGGCATAGACTTAAAAACTCTGTAACACTTTTGTATTGCCATACCTTTAACACAAACACACACAGACAGATTATTCCACTTTTTAAGTACAGAATATTTGAGAATTATTGAAAGCTACAGAAGAATGGAGAGGTTTGTCTGACAGAAAAATGCAAGCAGCATCTTCACGTATCTTTTGGGATTTAAATGCATTTCTTTTAAACTAGTTTTCATTTGCATTCACAGAGAAATTGAGAGTCACCAGGAAGGATTAGCTTTTCATAATACACAAGGTGAGATGTGTGGTGGCTGCAAGGGTGATAATGTAATTTAGATTTTGTAGTGTAAGTGCAAGCATGAGATGGGCAAGCATGAGATGGGCAAATCAAGTCCAATATAAATTGTATAACAGTACTAGAGAAGAGAGACGTAGGGCTCATGAAATCTAAGGGCTTTCTTTGAAAATAATAATGTTAGTCAGTTCATTAAGGAAACAGAAGCAAATATGAGTATTTGATGTAATATATTAAATAGGATTGGAAAGACTAAAATAACCACAAGCTAAGAGCAAGAATCCTTCAGCACACTGCATGCACAGATTTCAGTTTAGCCATCTCTTGCTTGTATTGAATCCGAAGTAAGTTACAAAAATTAACCCTTCTTGCAAAATGCAAAGGCATAGAAGCTGGTGGCATTATTTTAGTCCATGTCTATATTCATGTCAACGTCATCAGGTGTATGTGTGTCCTTCACTGCATAGAATTTTTTTATTATTTTTTTATTACAGCTGCCTTTCACCAGAGTAAAGAGACAAATTCCCAAGGGAAAAAGAGCAATCTTTGAAACATGTCACAGAATGGGAAAATATGCTTATTTTCACTCCAGGGAGGTGTCATAACCCCACAGAAAAATTAGCCCCACATAGGGCTAATTTCAAGACCGATAGAATTCCATGGGAGAAACTAAGCCTTCACTGCAATGGGTATGAAATCTTATAGGGCCACAAACAATACAAACTCTCCCTTCTCCAGCCACTTCAAATGTACTTAATGTATTTTTCTAATGTACTAACAAAACTAATAAGCTTATCTCACATGGAAAAATAAAAGGCATAAACACTGTTATGAGTAAAAATGCTCTCTCAATCTAGTGTGGTCAATTGCCAGTCCCTGGGGGTTGTCTTCTCTTTGCAGCTCTGTAATTCCTTGAGCTACCTGCGGTGCCTGAACCGCTAATGCACACTGGCAAGGAGCGAGTAAATACCTTGTCTGCGAGACTTAACTTTTTGTAATAATAGAACATGATCCAAACAGTGAGCTTCAAAACTAACAGAAACAGAAAGCTTTGTACGTATATGTCAAGGCACAATTGCATATCTGCCTTTAGCTGTAAATATAAATACTGTGTGATGCCCTGGCAGCATGAGCTACATAGTAGAAGCACAGCATTCCCAAGCAGGGTCTTGCTCTGAGCCTCTTGGACTCAGTAAGAAGCAGGATTGGGCCCTGGTATGTAAGAACAAGAAAATGAAACTGGACTGGTCAGTTTCATTAATGCTGAGATTATATATATTATATCTATATTATTATTATATATATTATACTATTTAAAATATGAAATACCATTGAAAAGTCCAACTGGGATTCAGACAATCTTCCATGGAGGAGAGCTGGGCATGTGTGATCCTAGATATAGAGCCAAATCTCCACTTGGTGTAAATCAATGTATAGCTTTTCCAATCAGGCTTTTAAAAAAAGTGTATGTGCTTGCATGTGTACACACAACTACATGTATTTTCCCACTGAAAGAATTAGAACTTTTTAAAATTATTCAGTATTTCATATCTAATACTGGCATTCGCTCATACACTTAGGGTAGACAGAAAACTTTCTCCCTACCCCTCCCATAATTTTCCTAATGGTCCAGGATTAAAAAGAATAATTTCTCTGCTTCTGCTGGATGCCTTATAACTAGCACGATGTGGATATTTACTAGCAGTAACACAGAGGAGTAATTTTTGGCAGCTAATGCATTCCCCCTCTATGTTCCTGTCACTCTCTTCCTGCTCCAGGCCAGCTCCCTGTGCATGAGGTGGGACAGTGCCGTAAACTTTGCAGTTGTGCTGAAAATCTTGGTCTAGGCAAATTTCTTAAAACTTTGGCACTTCCCTCAGTTGCCTGACTTTTTAGGGTTTTTTAATTGGTTTACAGAAGAAAGCCAAAAAATACACGTTTGGCAAGCTCAAAAACAAAAGGTAAAGAGAAAGAAGAAATCTGTATTCTCATTATGTTCAAGTTTCCTTATTACAAAGTGAATTTCATTATTTTTACAGGTTATTCAAGATCTTTGCATGCTGGTCTTTGGCAATGCAGACAATAGACATTTTAACCACTTCTTTGTGAAATGAATGCAAGATTCTTACCAGAATTTTCTACCTGTGGGTGGCAAAATTTCCTCTGAGTTATGAGCTTCTAAGCTATTTCCAATCTATACAACAGGCAATAAAGTAAATCCAATAATGCCTACTGCTATCTTCAGTGCTCTGATCCTCTTCCTTTGCAGCGCACAATTTAACATAAAGCTCCTTTTACTACACGATGTAATCTGGCATGCCAGGAAAGTCTGTTGTAGGATGGCAGTTACATTACATATTGAAGAGTGAGACAAGTATACATGTTTTCTCCTGCATGGTTAATGGGACTATTTTATCAATTTTTCTTTAATGCTTCAAGAAGTTTTCTTCTGTAGAAGGAGCCTGCAGTTTGTCTTCCCCAAGAGCCAAGGGCCGAGCTCCTTAAGATGCCGTATGTACTGTCTAGGGAGGAGGGAGACAAATGACATCAGTAGCTCCTGTCATCTCCCTCTGGTCAGCTGGCAATGGCTCTTGGAAAGAAAGCACAGAACAAAAATGATGCCATGTGCCTTTTCTTTCGAGTGGCCAAATTATTCTTCAAAGACAAAGGACCAGATTTTTCAATGGCACAAACTCTTCTTGACTCACTAGAAGTGTAGCCACAGAGACCAGCATCAGACAAGGATGTGGCGACTTGTTCTTCTGTCCTTGGTATTCCCCCTGTACTTGGCACTTGTGAGGTTGCACCTCAAATCCTGTGCTCAGTTCTGGGCCCCTCACTGCAAGAAAGACATTGAGGTGCTGGAGCGTGTCCAGAGAAGGGCAACGGAGGTGGTGAAGGGTCTGGAGCACAGGTCTGATGAGGAGCAGCTGAGGAAGCTGGGGGTGTTTAGACAGGAGAAAAGAAGGTTTAGAAGGACCTTATCACTCTCTACAACTCCCTGAAAGGAAGTTGTAGCAGTTGGGGGTTGATCTCTTCTCCTGAGTAACATCTGATAGGACAAGGGGAAATGTCCTCAAGTTGTACCAGGGGAAGTTTAGATTAGAGATGAGAAGAAATTTCCTCAAGGATAGGGTTGCCAAACTTTGGAACCATCTGCCCAGGAAAGTGGTGGACTCACCATCCCTGGAGGTATTTAAAAGACATGTAGATGTGGAACTTGGGGACATGGATTTGTGGTGGGCTTGGCAGTGCTGCGTTAGTGGTTGGACCTGATGATCTTAGAGGTCACCTTTTTCCCCTTTCCACCCTTAAATGGGAATTTCACTAAGATTACTTTATCTTAAAATTCTCTGCGACATAGTGACTGCTCAGAGTATATTGTTCACAGAATTTGGGAAGTGCTACTTCTAACAGGGGTTTCAGCTGCAGGATGGGTTGTTGAGTCACATGGAACTATTAAATACCCAGCGACTAAGTGATTATTTCTGGCTTTTCACTCACTTTTCTGCTGTCGCAACAATCAAGCCTGAATAACAAACATCAATTTAAAGCCTGATTTTGATGCTGACAGAGCAGATTTCCATTTAAATGGGAAACAAAATGGAAACATCCTCTTGATCGTGATTCTGTAGAAACAAAGAAAAAGCCATGGGCTCACAGTACTGGTATCCATGTTTACGCTGCTGAGTACTTGATTTCTTGCTTGGTGCACAGGTGGTGAACTCTGAATTTTGGCTGGTAAGGATAAAAAGGCCAAGGATGTGGGGGAGGAGGAGGAGGGAAAAAAAACCAAGAAACCCTCCACAAGAAGGTGGCTCAAAATACCAGGAGAGAATGGAAATTGGTGGGAAATTCACCCTGCTGTGGTTTTCCTTGTCTAAAGAGGAGATGGATATATTTTAAGTCACTCTGTGTTGTACGTTTCTGCCCTCCCCTGCAACTTGCTGCAACCTTTCAACCATGAGATGTTCTCAATTGTGTGTGTGTGTGTATATATATATACACACACACATATATATTCATGTGCATGTATGTATATATATACACGAGTATTGATCTACAGATTCTGAGGTAATTTAGGAAGTGCAATAAATATTCCTAAGTGGAATATAAATTAATTCTTCTGACTCAGAAAAGTTAGCAACATATGGTTTGTAAAAGTCTGCACATTGTTAAGGAAAGTAAGTTCTCTGTGCCAAACCTCCCACATATCTTCCATGTGGAAACAGGGAAGAAGATGCAGTGACCCAAAGACCCTAAACTGGTTCTCTGAGGTTGATGAAAAAGCTTCTCTTAATGTTCATACAGAACTTTTAAGATTTAATGCATTTATATATTAAATATATACATATTGTGTTATACATTGATATAACATATAGATACACCTTAATATATAAATACATCAATTAGATGATAAGTATTTATACATTTAATATATATTTAAAACAAGATCTATTTTTTGTTTCTGCACTTGTTGGCATCAATGGGATTGCCTGGGCTCAGCTGGTCTGATGCTGGCACCTATTAAATGCACCTTTTAAAGAAAGGTGATTGAATAGCTTTATAAATAAAATGCTGGGCTGGTATCATTGAAATATGATATGTGAACAAGAAAAGTACACAAAGCCCCAGAGTAGGTAGGATCAAATCACAGACAGCATATTGTCTCTGTTTTCAAGTGTTTTGAAAAGGGCAAAGCAACCAGGATGCTGGGATAAGACTTTGATCCTGTCTTTGTAATGGTGCTATGCTTTTAAGTCTTTTTTTGAGTGGCAAACCACTCATGAGTTAAGAAAACACCACGGTGCAGTCCAGCATGGAAAAAACCCCACACCTCACAACAAGATATAAATAATTCACTGCTGTAGAGAAAGGCTGTGGTATTATAGGGTAAAGTTGATGGGAGAGTAGTACAGATATATATAAACATAAATACATATATATATATATACATATATATAATAAATATAAACATGAAGATTTTTTTCAGTAGTTAACAGTGGTGCTAACAAAAGGAAGCACCTCTGCATGTGTTTCGTGAGGCTAGAAGAAAGTGTAAAATGCTCTGCAGAGACCCGCATGTTTTAGTTAGAAATCCCAGAATACAGCCAGGAAATCTGGCCTCATGGAATAAAGGCACGTTAGATGAGAAGAGCTCCTGAGCCACACACACAGACCAGACAAAGGAAAGCACATTCCAGCAGTGTTTTTCAAAGGACCTTGAAAGGCTGATGAGTAAACAAAGAAAATATGGTGAAGGACAGCGGTGGCTCTTTCGCCTTCATGTTAGACTTGGCTGAAAGAGAAGAAAAAGCTCTAACGTAGAAGGATCTCTAAGAACTCATCCTCATGGCATTTGATGAGTTTTGTCAGGACAATTGTGCTTGTGCAGCATCTCCTGCAGGAGGAAAGCAACTGCACACAGACCTTGCAAAGCAGATAGGGAACCAAGGCAGTGCTGTTAACAGCCTTCAGTGAGGGATAACTGTGGGGTTATTGGCAGAATCACAGAATGGTTTGGGTTGGAAGGGACTTTAAAGACCAACCAGTTCCAACCCACCTGCCATGGGGAGGGACACCTTCCACTGGACCAAGCTGCTCCAAGCCCCATCCACCCTGGTCTTGACCACCTCCAGGGATGGAGCATCCACAACTGCTCTGGGAAAGCTGTGCCAGTGCCTCACTGCACAGTCAAAAATGTCTTCCTAATATATAAACGAAATCTCTCCTCCGCTAGTTTAAAGCCGTTCCCCCTTTCCTATCACTTTCTGCCCACATAAAAAGATGGGAATTATTGGAAGTACTGGAAAGTGTTCTAAGGTCTCCCCGGAGCCTTCTCTTCTCCAGGGTCAACAATCCCATCTCTTTCAGGAAGAATCAGAAACAAATTTCACTAGTCCCGGGTTTTCATTTTAACACTGTGTATTCTTTCCCCTTGCACAGATAAGTATAGATGCTGCATTTTTATAAGGTGTTTAATCACATCAATGGCTAAAGACAAACAAAAATCCCCACCCTAAAACCAGCAGCTAGGCTGAGGTGAGCTTCATGGGTGTTTAACACTGTATAACCTGGATTGATCTTCTGTGTTTCCAGAAATAATGTGAGCTGGAGCATCAGGAAAGGCAGAAGCCTTATTTGCCACAACATTTTTAATGATTTGGGAATTTTTGGAAATTTATCTCTGTGGTGCAATACATTAAGCACTTCTCTGTCAGCCCAGCAATGTACTGAATGTAAATATTTTAATCAGCAGAAGTGGATCATGGCTAATTGACGTGATGAACATGAATAAAAGAATCTTGCTACTTTTTTGTTTAATGATATTTTCTTGGAAGCCTGAATTGTGTAACTAGAGAGCAAACTCTCTGGGCTGTGGATTGCCCTTTCTAACTGAGTTTATCAGACTCAGCACAGCAGGATCCTGATAATTGCTTGAGGGCTGGAGGTGTTACTGAAGGAAAAGCCATCATTGAAGTACCAAACACAACAATTAACATTTGAATCATTTACAGACTACAGGTGGGCTATCCATATGTGTCCATCCCATACACTCATAATCTGCTTGGTGTAACATTCTGAAACAGAGTTCTTTGTACAGTGGAAATGCAGCATCCATGGAATAACTTCCCATGCCAGCTGAAATGAGGATTCAAATTTGAAATGGAATTAATGCACATGGAAAATAGGGATTGGCATTTAGAGTCACATCACCACTCTTAGGGCAGAAAATGATACACCCTCTCCCCAAAATGAGAGTGGAGAGGATCTCTATATCCCACAGGCTGAAAACATTGAACCAGCAGCTCTGTATGCAGCTTCTGACTTTTGAACAAGAAAACAAAACTGCAACTGAAAGAGCATAGGTAAGAATGCAAGGAAGGTGCAACAAATTTGTAATCAAAGCAGTGTTGCCATTTCTAAACCCCTAATAAACAAGAAGTAGAGTGGAAAAAACCCAATAGCAGTTCAGGGTAACTGTGCAGTGAAAACCTTACATATCAAGGGCTGTTGATCTGGGGGAGCAGCACAAGAGGTAATCTCACCCTAACTGGTAGTCTAGTGGTATCAAAATCTTCTGAACATTAAAAGTATAAAGAGAAGCAAGGTCTATATGTCTGTATTTGCAACACAGGTCCATTATCTATTTGTGGTTTTATTGGGCACCAATCACCACAATAACCCCACAAATCCCCTAACACTCCCTTGGAACCATCCAGATCTGCAAAAAAACTAAGAGCATCACTTCCCAGCCCAGCTCACAGAGCTCTGCATCATTAACCATCAGGTAATGGCCAAGTCATAACTGCTTCATCCCTGTTAAGTATGGGAAGGTTGTTTCAAACAGCTAAATACAGCTCTTGGAAACAACAGCCCCACTGAAAGGGCCTGTTAATGAATGATTTATTAGGCAGCAGCTTTCACTGGGATAATTTCTTAATTAACACTCACTAACTAGTTGATGTCTGTGTAAAAAGAAGAAAAAAAAGGACCTAAATATGTTGATTTTTTTTTCCCGAGATTTTAGAAATCTGTTGATGTACCAGTTCTCCTTCCACACTGGAGCCATCCCAACACCAACTGGCCTGAACAATGGGAGGTGTGATCTTTATTGCTTTCTCTTTCCACATTTTCATGGAGGCCCATAGCTGCTAAAAGGCTTCAGTGTTCAGTCCCTCCACTATCCTGCTGCGATCCCTCTGCCATAGTTTGCCAGGAGGCCATGCCTCGCGAGCCCATCGCCCAGCCTGTCTCACTGTGTGTGGGCACAAAGAAAACTAGGTCATTTATTTTCTCTCCTCTGAATTGCATTTTTCCCCTTTTTTCCTTCTGAAAATTATTGATCAAAGAGCCAGAACAGGGAAACATCCCTGTGCAGGGACCACTAAAAGCCACATCAATTTGCATGGGCAAGGCCATTTTAAAGCATTTTGGTGTTGTTCATATGTGGCTTCTTGTACCAACCCTGGAGAGATGCACAGGGAGAGATTTACTGCAAAAGGAGAAATTTAAGAGTTGCTTTTGCTTTAGTCCTCCCTTTTCTATTGCCATGCGGGTCATGTCTGGTGGGAGCAGCTCTACAGCCCCTCATCCACACTGTGTGCAGCTTTAGTGCATCTAGATCTGGATGCAAGTGATTTTTACAGGGTCATGCCATGATGCAGGAGCAAAGCAAGGGAATAACTGAGAATTCCTGATATGTCTTTCACGACCTAGCTAGATGTAAATCCCCTTACTTCCTGGGAAAGGCCATAAGGGGATCTAAATCTCTCTTTGTATGTAGGGAGAAGGAAAGGTACTGCACAAGAAGGGATGTTGAACAGTGGGGTAATGAGGAACAACAGGACTAAGACTAGAGGCACTTTGCAATTCTCTGAAAGGAAGTGAAAGGATTGTGGAGCTGGGACAGCAGTGTAGGATTTCCCTACCTGAAGGGAGGCCAGGATTAATGTAGGCTGGGGAAACTGGAAAGTGGAACTGGAGCAAAGTGTGTCTTGAGGCAAGGAGGGAGGTTTGGATGTGTGTGAGCCTGGGTTTTCAGAGGTGACTCAGCTCTGCAGCATCAGCAGAGAGCTGGGAACGAACGGTGTGTTTCTGCTCTCCTTCAGACACAACCTAAATATGCTCAGCAGAAAACACTGATCTTGCTGTAACTGTGACATTTTTTTACTTAAAATAATGCTTCTTTTCTTTTCTTGTCTTGGGGTGTGAAACCAACTTCAGTTCTTGCCTGGACCTTGCTCCAGCACAACTGAAAAATGCCTGGCAGACTTAACAGTTTACATATGCTAATATGATGAATTTTCAATATGCTCTAGATGAGGCAAGCTGTGTAATGAAAAAAAATCCGTTTTCAATGACATAGGAAAATCACTTTCCCCTGTTGTAATGAAAAAAGGCCATAAATAAATTCTACTTCACTGTTCTTAACTGTCATGTTGCACAGAGTTATGCAAATGCCAGGACACTTGAAACACAGTGTTTGCTAACTCTGTGAAACCAGTACAGACCTGAAGGTATTTTTTCTCTGTATTTCTTCATCATCCTTACAATGGTACTTGGATGGGGAGGGGTGTGAGTTTCTTGGCCATGTCAAATAACGTAGAAAACGTAATTCTTAGTAGTTTTGGAAATGCCTTAAACTTCTCGAAGCCTCAGATGTTAGACAACTTCATAGTGAGTGCTTTCATCAAGCTTCAACTTACTCTGGCAGTGAGATAATGAACAATTTAAACAAAATGAATGAGAAAATTAAAATTAACAGTCCAGAAAACTCTAAATAATGAGGGAAGAGCCTCCGATGAGTTAGAAATATTCAAGCTTTTCAAAGGATTTTGAGTATTTGCCTGTATGTGTGTATATAAAAATTCATAGCCTTGTTAATAATAACCATTATTTTTGAGAGTAGACAGACCCTATGCCACATACTGGCAATAATCGCTCTTCTGTTTATGGTTGCTCACTGGAATAACATTCATGCAGACACAGGAAAATTATTTACATTAACCGAATGAATCCAACAATCTCTTACTTCTTTTGCAGAAGCAAATTTTTTACATTCCTTGTCATTTACTGACTTGTGCTGGAGTCTGAGCAGGTTGAAGGCAGGGTCATTAAATCCTTTCACATATGATTGAATGCTCTGAAAGAGACTCTTTAAAGTGACATAGGAGTGTCTAAGAGACAAATCGTTACCTATGCAGCTACTTCTGGAGTTGGACAAAGTGTCTAGAACAAGCCATGCACAAGATTAGAATAAAAAGTCAAGAACAATGTGTGTTCAGTGGAAAGGAAATAAAGAAACACTGAAATTATGTAGAGACATGTCATCTACATTTGCACTTAGCTTATTTCATCTATTGTCATCTCGACTTTACTGGACAACACAAGAAATATCCAGCATTGTTTGTTCACGAGTTGTCTCCAGGAATGTCAGAGGCAGAGGATACCAGAATGTGGATATAATAAGCCTAGTTTACAGCTCCCCTATCAACTTAACAACATTATGAACCGGGATGGTGTCCAAGACCCAAACGCTCCTTGCAATTAAACAATGAGAGATACCAGCTCCTATAGACAGTGCCATGGCTTGAATCCTATTGTTCTGAAGCTTTTAAAATAGATTTCTGACTCTAAAAACCTCATGCACACCAAAAAATCCAAGAAAAGGTACTTATCAGGCAAACCTAGCAGATGTTTGTGAAAATGTTTAGTTGCAACCCCAGCACTGGGATGGGGTTTGCCAGGAATTGCTCAGAGGTTTAAGAATGCAGACGGAACCTGGACTAAGTCACAGTGTCAATGACTATGGAGGCAAATAATTCAAATGGGGTATTTTGATCTGAGTTCAACAAAGAGTAGTTTAACCTCATGGAAGCTGAATGACTGAAAATCTGACATGTGACTTTTCCTTCCATACCACCCCGGGTCTGCAAAACAAGTCTGAGTTTATGAATCCTCCCTTTTCTCCCCCATAATCTGTGCTATTTGAGCCAGATCCTCAGCTAATTTGGCAGGATATGAGGTATCCCAAGAGCTGTTGACTTAAAAATAAAAAACATTCAGACTTGAATCTCTGGTTTTTTGCAACATGAGAAATCATTTATATTGGTGCAAAGTGAATTAAAATTGTAAAAGAATGCTCCTATAACAATGTGAACTTTTTATACCAACTCTAAACCTGATTTTTACTAATATGCAGCTTATTAAAGTACAGGGTAATGAAAAGATTGCTCCTATATGTTTTTTTTCAGGTTCCAGCTGGTAGCACCAGAAGAATCCTTCAGAAACAAGGCTGCTTCCTATTCATTGTTAATGTTACACATGGGAAGCCAGATCATGTGTTATTAAAGTCAATAGGATTTTTTATCACTGACTGTAATGAGCAAACCATCAGACTATATGCTTTCTTCTCTCCCCTCCACTCTGTTCCTAAATTTCTCATTATCTTTATTCAAATTACTTTTCGCTGATTTTCTGTACTTCCTTTCCCTTCAAGTTTTGGGCCATCAATGCCCCACATAAAAAACCAATGGTTCAAGAGGAACTAATGTGATTCTGTCCTTTAAAAATGCAGCTAAAACATTGTTTTGCCACATTTACAGGCAGAACTGGATAGGTTGTGGAGCTCTCAGCAGAGTCCCTTTGGAGGCTTGGTTTCCATTCAAATCAAATTGAACAGGGCATGAACATGAGTGAACTAAAAGCAATCAAACCCAATATAACACAGCTGGAGAGGCCAGCTTGGCAAAATGCTGAATATCCTACGCTCTTGATGATTAAATGAACCATAAAGGTTTTTGGCACCTTTTAGCATTATGCTTTGAGGTCCTGATCTTGCAGAGGGCTTCAGCTCTGCATAATTTTAAGCTCTTGCTTATATCCAGTGACATCAACAGGTTTTTGTTCCAGATTCATGCCATCTAACTAGAGATGCTTAACTGAAGCAGAGAAGAGATGAGCAGGGATCCTCAGCCTCACTGGCGAAGGACAGCCAGCTCCAGGATGTTTTCTCTGTTTTGCATTAAAGCTGTTGAAGTGCTTTACATGGTGTGAATACTTATAAAAAATGACGACAGTAAAAGGACAAACCCAAAACTCAAGCGTCGTCTCAGGGCCCTTAAACAGAACTTTCCTCCCTCTGCTGTTGTACAAGCATTAGATCCCAAAGCACATACAGACACCAATATATCACGAGCTCAGAAAGCTGCATCAGCATTACAGAATAAAGCACTGTCAGTGTCAGGTAGCTACATACAAAGAGATTGTATAAATCTGGCATAAACACGGCCAAAATTCTTTGTAATTAAGGAAGAGGAATATTTTGGCACAGAAACAGAAAAACCAGAAACCCAAGCATGCATGCAATCTCATTTTCTGGCAGGTTGTTTGTATCAGTGGAAGGAAATTATCTAATTTGTTTATGGACAGTGTTTGTCCCTGAAGACCACAGCCTGGAACTTGGAGGAAAAAAGTCTATCTGAAGCAGCTCATGTTTTTCATACTGAGTGAGTTCTGGTATCAGTGAAATGAGTTATGCAAAGTAAAAATAATGCTTACCAAGGCTGATACGCACCCAAAACCTAGCTACGGCAGAGGAAATGAGGACAATAAGTTCCAAAAACTCTAAAAATAGGGTTTTTTCCAGGTTTGCATAGGGACTTGTATAGATGAAAAAGTAACCAGTCCCCTAAAGCCCTTCTTTTTGTGTTCAGCGAATGATAAGACATACTTCTTTTTGGAGATGTATTCTTGGGGGGACTCAGAAACTCAGTTCTGCACTTTTAAACAGCCTCCATGTGCTCAAAAAGGGCAGCCAGAGGCCACATTTTTCTAGTGTTGCTGGCAAAAACAGTCTTGATATTTGACAAGAACATGAGAATCCAGCATAAGGGATGGACTAGTCTCTGGCTGCTTCTACCTATTTCTCTCTTTCAAATTTCTCAATAGATTTATCTTTATCACTCAATTAATGTGTCTAAATTTTCATTTCCTTGTTTTTGCTCATCAGGGCTTCCAACAGTTCTAGGAATGGAGATGACTGATGAAGTGACAACCACTGTGTCACATTGCCTCTTAGTCTTGAAGGATAAGGTAACAGAATAATTTTCAAAGGAGTGGAAAAACATCAGATTTTTTTTTTCTTGAGTTTTTCTTTTTGATTGTTCTAACTGGAACCTGAAAATCATTGAAGTGCAATTTGTGGACTGTCATGAACCATGGGTGGTTCTTGTTCTGATTTTGGCTTTCTAGGATGTTCTGGAAGCTTGCTCTGTCTTAGGAACTGGTGCATATCTCTCTTTTGTGCTTTCTGTTCTCTTGCTCTGCCTGCACCCTGACCAATCATTTTAGAAGAAATCAGTATTTCTAGGGTATGGAGGGCATGGGATTGCGTTAAACAGGTTTAGGCTGTAGGGTCAAAGCTGGCACTATGGAAATTACTGTGGAAGTATGACAAAATTGCACTAAATTCTCAAAGAACTGAAATCAAAGATATTTGTGCTTTCCCTGACAAAAATAACGAGCTGCTCTCTGACCTCTGTATATGTCAGGAACTTCCTTTAGTCCATTTTCTCTTGTGCTGGCATTTAAAGAGTCTGATTTCAATAAAATATACTCCTTGTTTCTTAGCCACTCTTACTTTGTATTTATGACAAGTTCTTTCATTCTACCTTTCAAAGCCTTGACAAACACTTGCATATTTAGCTTCACATTGATTCTTTGGGTATTATTAGACCAAATTTAACACTGAATAAAATGAAATGAACTCCAGAGCATCCAGTAAGTCAGCTTCCCAGCTTGGATGAGACGGCAGGAGTCCTGACTCCTTGGCTGTTATTCTAACCACTAAACCACATTCCCTTCTCTTGCCTTATGTCTTCTGGGAATCATCCATCAAATAACTTTCCTGCACTTCCTTTTATTGCTTCCCAGGTAATGTTTATTGCTTTGAAAGTAACTAATCATTGGTTGGGCTGTGCTTAGATGCAATTAAAAGAATATTCCATACCCCCTTCTTAAAATGCAGAGCATCTCTGAGATTCCTAATCATCTGAGTTTTATAACTGTGTTTTATTACTTTCCAAATATACAATGCTCATAAAAAAGGTAATTGGATCTTTACAATAATGCCATTTCCTAATCTTCACCAATGAAGGAAAATTATCATCATGTAGCAGAATGTTATGTTTCAATTGTTTTGCTCTCTTATCCCATGTCAAAAGTTTTGAGGGCAAATGCAAGGTATAAACACAAAGCCATCACTGCTGAACAAAATGGTCGTTAGGGGTGATGATAATTCTGTTAAACAGGGAGCGTCAAGGATGAAGGGATAAGGCAAAAATATAGAGACCAGACAGCTTGAAGTAATAGAGAAAAAGACACAATAGCAAGTGTTTAGCTTAAAGGCTTATTAAATAGGAAAACTGAGAGCCATGCTTTTGCCTCAGTTCTTAAAGTACATAAAATCACAGAATTATTTAGGTTGAAAGAGATTTCTAGGATCAAGTCCAACAATTAACCCAGCACTGCCAAGCCCACCACTAAACTCCATCTTAAGTGCCATGCCTCCATGTCTTTCAAACACTTCCAGGACAGTGACTCCACCACTTCCCTGGGCAGCCTGTTCCAATGTTTAACAGCTCATTTGGGGGAGAAATTTTGCCTAATACCCAATCTCAATTTCCCGTAGCACAAATTGATGTCATTCCTCCTGTCCTATCACATGTCACCTGGGAGAAGAGACCAACCTCCATCTCACTACAGCCTCCTTTGAGGTAGCTGTGCGTGTCCAGGCAGCTCTGCCTCATGGAGGCACACTGGAATCCTTTACTTGCTTCAGTAGTGGAGTAGGTTGAAAGTGGTTTCAACAGCCACCAAACACAAGAAGAAATACACCACATCAGGTACGGTAGTTTGGTCCAAGAGTCAAAAGGTGTAAGAAGCAGAACAGCAATGTGTTTACTTAAAAAAAAATAATTAGCAGTTTTGGTGTCAGGCTTCATCCTCAATTGCTCTTATTTTCAGAGGAGCTGAAAGTAAGATGAAGCCTGCAGGGGCTCAAGCTGAAGCCATTTTCAGAAACATAAAGCCCTAATGAAGCCCCTGTTGCATTTCCCTATGTGTGAGGCGGGGACAATAACCTCTTTCTCTGGCAAGTCTTGCAATTCCTTTAGGACAAGGATTGTTCCTTAATGTGAAATGAGCAGTCCTTTGCCCAGCAGGGCTCTCCCTTTTCATTGAATGGCTTGAATCTGTAGTGAGGCAAAAATACACAAACTGAAAGGATAACAATACTTGGGTAGATTAATTTCAAGCTACTTTCAAAATTCCCTTATCCCTGTATTACTGTGGTAAATGCAGAGATATAGTTTCTATCTGGAATAGTTTGCAATTAAAAAGGCCCTCTGCCGTCCTGCATGGGAAGCAAGCCTTCAAATATGGCTTGTGTTTGATTTGTCCCCATTGCCGTGGCTCTCAGCCCTGTGAACTGGCAGTGCATTAAAACAGGGGCTACTGGTATTTAGTAGTGACCTGTCTGACACAGCTCTCTCTGCCACATTATACAGGACACTTCAGGCATTGGATGACACAGAAGTGAAAAATGAACATGGGATTAAGAAGGATGTTCAAGGTCACCAACACTACCCTGATAAGAGGCATCGTCCCATGCAAGCCTGCTCAGGACTGTCTAAAAATTAGTTATTTTCTTGTCTAATCTTCTAATCTGGAAGGAATTCCAGAACTCATTCTCTAAACATCTAGAAAATTTTTAGTTTCCTGTCTAAATTTATTTTTGGCATATTTGTAGTCATCTGTTCTTGTGCCAACATCATCTTTTAACTTAAAGACCCCTGTTCCCTCCCCAGTATTTACCTGGCTGATATATTTAGAGTCTGCAATTGTATCATTTCCCTACGCTCCTCCTCCAGCCTTTCCTGTGAGAAATTAAACCCAGACAGACTTTGCAGTAACCCAAGCTTCCCTGTGCTATAAGCATCCAAATTGCCAAATTTTTTTTTTTTTTGGTTGCAGTTTAAATTCTTCTTTCTTGAACGTGTTCAACAGAATATAGGTGGGAGGAGGGAAAGGGGGGGGGGGGAGAAAAGTGTTATAGTCAGTATTGCTGTGAAGAAAATGAAAGTCCAGAGAGAAAAAGAGATTTGAATAAGTTGGCACAAGAAGTGAATAAAGCAAGAGGAGAATTTGAGTCTCCTCATGCCAAGTCCACTACCTTCACTTTTACTCATGGCATACTTCCATCATAGCAAAGGGTTATTAAGGTGTGAGACACTTGGTTCTCAAACCAGCATTTCAGCCTGTGATCTTCTAAGTCTCATTCAATTTGCTCATGAAATGAAAATCTATCAGGAAGAGTCTGCTGTCTGTGCATATTAATATAACCTAAACCTAGAGCTTTCATTATCATCTTCCTTGCTTTTCCCTTTTGCCAAAAAGGCAGTGTGAAGGTTGCACTTAAGGTCAGCTGCCATCCACATTTATTGGTTTATTCCCAGATTTTGAATTATTGATATTGAGCTTGTCCAGGAAATCAGTGCAGTGCAACATAAGGCTCATTGATAGCCTGCTGCTCTTTGTGCATTTTAAAAAGATAACCTTAAAAAGTAAAATAAATTTTTTAAAGAGAATTTCAATGTTTTCCCACTGTCAATTCAAAGCTTTACAAATCCTTGGGCAGCTGTTTTAATTTATTTTTACACTGTCTTTCCTTTAAAGCTGTCTTTAATGGTCAAAGCAGGTTTCTTTTGTTTTCTTTTTTTTTTTAAATTTCTCCTGAAGATGAAACAAATGCCCACTGCACAGATATTCAGACAGTTGACCCAGTTGGATTTGTTCCCTGCATATTGCTAGACTGTCTTTTAGCTTGCTGGGCCCCAGGAATGAAAAGAGCATCTCATGGGCTCATGGTATCAGCAGGGCTGTGACCTCTGTCTGAATGCTGCTTCTCCCTCAGCCATCTCACTGGTGGTCTTTGTTTCTTGCTCTTTCCTTAAAATTCACTTCAGGGACACAAGTATGTCCCTGTACTTTGTTTTTCAGAACACCCACAAATTCACCAATGCTTTGCTTTTCATGCTCCTGCCTGCCCATTTTGCCTCCTGCATGTCTGTTTGGTTGCTGTGCAGCTCCCTTCCTTTTCCTGCCCTAATGCTGTTATAGGATATTGTTGTTTGTTAAGAAATGAAAGATGATATTTAAAAGGATGCTAGTACTAGGTTGACTGCTGTTGAATTTCAGAGTCGCTGGTACAAATACTGAATTGTATTACTTTCACAGTAATGCTCTCCCCAAAGGATTCTCCTCTTGCCTCATATGCTCAGTCCCCGGTCAGTTCAGATCTGATTGCTCATCTGTTAGATGTAATAATAGTATTGTGCTGTAGCTCTACAGTGCCTTTCATCTGATGTGTTTTGCAGAGTCTGGGCAGCTGTTGTAGAGAAACAGGTGGAAAGTTGAGTGCTGAGGCTCCTTCTAAAGTAATTTCAGTTGACATATATTTGGTGAACCCATCCTGCTGATAAAGAGGTACAGTGTGTATTATATAAGTGTATATATACACACAGCTAATTAAAATGACAGCACTGGCACCAGTGGCCAGCTGGGACAGATCTCTGCCACAGCACCTTTCTTCATCAGCCCCCCACCTTCCCAGGCTGGTCACCAGTCCCCAGGGTGTACCCACCATCACCACTGTCTCAGAACATGATTTCTGTTGTCTCACGATGACTGAGGCAATCTGTCTGGACACAACTTGGGAATTTGGCTGTGTTTTATGAAGTTGCCATTTCTCTGACTGCTTTGATGTATTGTCAGCAAACCAAGCCCAAGTCATAAGAGGAAGGATCCTGTTTGCCCAGAAATAAGTTGCAGATGTGGTAACTGCAATAGGCATGTTACTAGAAGTGTAAAAGAAGATGGAAACTGGACCAAAAGAGATGTGACTTTGGAGGGTAAAATGTGAACTCAGAGAAGTAGCTAGAAAGTCTGAATGTATCTGCTTTGCTTAGTACAGCTGAACTTGGGACACCTCTGGGAACTGGGCCAAAACACACACACACGATATAGCACAGTGTCCTACCAGAATATTATCTGAGATCTTAAAAGCAAAACTAACTGGTCTGGACACTACTTGTGTCTGTTATTCATTCTTCTGAATGGCTCTGGTGACACCAGAGTCATCTCATGGGCGCTGGGTGACACAGTTCTCTAGCCCAGGACCGAAGCCCCAGCAGATCTTTGATTTTCTCAAACCCAAAAAAGCAAGTTGTTGTGCTAGGAGACAGATTCTGAAGTCTGGAGAGCAAGAAGGGGAATTCAGGTGAAACTATGACAGTGGTGGGTAACTGCACGAGGAAGAAGGTTGGCTTTTTCAGTGCTGAGGTTGTACCAGAACAGTCCCCAGGGCAGACACAATGGTCTCCATGGACTGTGATTTCCTCTTCCAGTAGAGGAATTGGCTGTGTTGGTCTGGTTTGTGATCCATTAGTAGGAACTGAATGTTGGAGAGCCATTGCCTGTTGGCATCCTGCACTGATGTGGGTGCGAGTGGCTGAGATGTGCAGACCAGAGCGAAAGAGCATGAGAAAGTGAGAATGGTGGCGACCTTGCCACGCACTGAATGGCAAATTCATGTTTTCAAACAATAGTAACTTGCCTTTGTCACAACACTAACCTGCACTGCAGCTGCAGATTTGCTTGTAAATCTCCTCTCGGTCACACAGCAAACCACTTGATTCAAACATGGCAATGCAATAAATTTGAAATGATCTGCTCAGAAGTACATAGGGAATCAAACCCAGAGCAGCATTACAGACCAACTTCTGCCATTGTCCATTTGTGCCTCTCAAGTAATGCTTGTCATCTATCACCTTCCCACAATTCCCTCTGTATCCCCAGAAAGAACAGCCATTTCTTAAACCATTTCTTCAAGAATTTAGGGTGAAGATCAGTTCTATGGCAGTGATAAAACCCAAAAGATTCTCCCCTATTATTCCTGAAGCCATGCACACGTGATGACCATGGCAGCATGGGCACCAGGATACGAGCCATTTTACAGTAGTACTACTCTTAGTCCAGCTCAACTACTTCCAGTTGAAATACAGTTCTTCAGTGAAGACAGATGCCAAGAGTGAAAGACCCTTCCGTTGTGTGTGTGGGGGGGTGACCAGCGTGACTATATATTCATGGAAACAGATGGAACAGTTTATACTACAGTACTCACGCATATTTGGTTTGTATTTGAATGAAGACTAACAGATGCAATGTGCTATTTTATTTTTTAGGAAATATATGATTAGATGTGGTTAATTTGCAGAGGGTAATGAGCTACATGCCCTTATTAAAAAGTCATATATTTATGTACATTTCTAGCAGAAACATCTTTCTCTTGAAAAGGGAAGGTCTCTGTTAAGAACAGAAAAGTTGACCTTTTCAAACTGGTACCTCAGTACCTGCGTACCTGCTCCTTCTTTACAGCTTCTTACAGATGTTTATTAAGAAATCAAGACAGGAAGACACTGATGACTGAATTGTGATCCTCCAGAAATTTTCTCTCTGCACCTGGCTAGATTGTTTTCATATGTATATAGCTGACATATTGCACTTTACAGCTGCCTGAACGGAGGTTGAAGTGAGGTTGGAGTCAGTCTGTTCTTCCAGGTAGCAAGAGATAAGACAACAGGAAACAGTCTCAAGCGGCACCAGGGTGGTTTAGATTGGATATTAGGAAAAGCTTCTTGACAGGATTGTCAGGCATTGGAACAGGCTGCCCAGGGCAGTCAGCGGTGGAGTCACCATCCCTGGAGTGATTTAAAAGATGTGTAGATGTGGCACTTGGGGACATGGTTTAGTGGTGGGCTTGACAGTGCTGCATTAATGATTGGACTCAATGACCTTAGAGGGCTTTTCCAATCCAAACTATTCTATGATTTTATACTTAAATAATTTTATTTGGTTTTGAGCACATCTTCAGGAAAACTGCATTTCATCCTCACCGTGTTGACAAGGTCTTCAACATCTTAAACTTGACCGACCTTGATATTTCAATCATCATCTAATGAGACATTAAGTGAAGTATTACTACGTGGGCTGTTGCTTACTCGGGCATTAAGCAATTAATAGCCGCTTTGGAGTACTTTTTCTTTTTGCCTTTGTGAAAAAGACCATTGATATATGGATACTTTCCTCCTGATTTTAATAAATAATACCATGTCCTAAGGCCAGAAACTTTTTTTTTAGTCCCACAAATTCAGTGGACTGGCCATGCTAGAGGGGTATACCATCATTTCTTGAATGTTTCAGAGGGCTGGAGTCAGTAGTGGTCGATCAATTCCTATTCCCCAAAGATCTCAGTAACATTTTGGATAGACTCAGAAGACTGGGTGTCAGAGTCCTGGGGTCTAGCCCCAGCCTTGCCAATGACAGAGAATGCAACATCAAGCACATATAATTAACACAGATGGAAATACACCCCAAGGAACCACCTTGCCTTGCAGTTGCCCATGCACACACACACTTTGCAGGTTTGCACATCATCAATTTGCAGACTTGTACATTGCCATTTTACAGCAGTTTCATGAGGTTTGCTTCTCTTAACTCTTACCAACAGGGAGTTATTAGTCTAGGATGTGGATGCCTGTAGTGTTGAGCATGGTAGCCAGTTGTTTCAGTGCTACCTATACAATGCTGATGAGAAAGACACCTTTGCACAAAAACCTGGGTCACCCTTTCCATTAAAGCACTCTGAGATTTTTAACATCTCTGCAGACCAGATGAAATCAAAGTCTCCTTCAAAGCAATGACCCACAGTGCCACATAGCTGTGTTTTCCTGTCCTAGTGTGATGAAAAGCCAAGCAGACTTGGCTGATGAGTTCAGTCCAGTGGGAGTGTGAGTTTCCCAACATCTGGCCCAGGCTTTACTGATGTTGTTCAGCCACAGGAACACCCCTCACACCACTTTATTAAGGGGAAGCAACGTGGCTTTTTTCGTGTTGGGTATTATCAGATCAGATCTGTCTCAAATAAATCATATGAGCCCACACTGTCATCTCCTTCCACCCACTTTTTCTGTAAAACTTCCATCAGCCAAGCTTACATGGACTGAATTTTCACAATGGGTAGTTTGCCAAAAGCAAAAAAAGGGACAAGACTTGGCCTTTATATGAAAGATAGCTTCCTTTGTAAGACTGGGAAAGGAGGAAGGATTGTGATAAACATCATTACTAGCAAGTAATTTTTCCTTTTCTGATGCAGCTCTGCAGTGAGTTTGTTATCTGCCTGCATGAAAGATCTTTTCAAGATGTTTCTAGTCCCCAAGGAAGTGAGAGACTAACAGAGTCTTCCAAATGATAATAAAAGAGGGATGTCAGGGGGGAGAAGATGTCTCTCTTGTTCCTCTAACACTTGACAAAGCACTTTGCCCTCCTTCCCAGCACTACTTTCCTAAGCAGTTTGGGAGGGAAATGAGCTTGCTTGCAGATATTTTTGTTCTTTAGCTAAAGAAACAAATGCATTCACTGAATATAGCTCTGCCAAGAAAATAAGAACATGGGTAGGACTTTGAATGGAGTCACTGATGGGAATGAAGGAGAGGAACAGTTTGCTGTTTGAATTGCTCATCAGGAAGAAATAAAGGTGAAGAAAGGGAGGGAGGAAATGGAGTTGTTTGAGTGAGAATGCTGAATGCAAAATTTGTGTGGAAGAAATAGTAAATGCTGAGAAGAAGCTGGATGAATCTGAGTCATGCAACAGATTTTTTTTTTCCTCTGAAGCTGTGTAAAACAGACGCTGCGACAACCCACCTCAGAAACCTTTCAAGCAATCATTACAGGAAAAATGACCCCGGGGCAAGGTCATGTCTTCAACAGATGGACAAAACCAGCTCTTCTGTTCTTCTCTCTCTTGCCCAAGTGGGCTGGGATCTCAGTGCTTTTGAGTGGCATCTCAGCAATTTTATGGCATGTCATGATAAAGGGAATTACTGCCTGCTTCCTGACTCCCTGCAGGGATACATAGAACCTCAGCAACTGCTATCTCCTGCTCTTCTCATACCAACTTCCTTAGCACAGTGATATTTTCAAAATACTCTCTGGTACTGACCTTCTGAATTCCCTGTAATTTATAACACTCTTACTTCAAAATATTAGAAACCAGACTCACTAATCAGTTTTCAGACAGTGTTTTTGCAAGGGAAGGTATGTCTGCATATTTCCAAAAACATGCAAGTAAAGAATCTGATTTTTTTTTCATCCTAGTCTGGAATGCTATTTGTAGTCTTATCTAGACTTGAAAATATATTAATATAATTATTCTTGGAAAATTATTTGAATTATTAATTTCAAAATAACTCTCTATGTTGAATCAGAATGATCAGATACTTGTACCAAAAGAAAAAATGCTGAAATAATTATTTCATAAAAACTATATCAGTACATTTTGAATTGGAGAGGAGCTGGTATAAACAGGAAGGAAGCAAACCCTATTGTCTCCCTCCTTCCTTACAGCCTTGTTTTACAGCCGAATAGGCAATAATGAAGCTGTAGATCTATGTCATCTTCTTAGAATCCAAAAGGCTTTACAGAGTCTGTTGGATGAATTTCAACACCCTATTCAAGTCCAAGGAGGAAATAAGTTCTTCCAGAAATTCACCAATCTTCCTTTTTCTTCTTTGAGTCTGGCTGTATCTCAAAGGAACCTTATGGACCATCTGTCCCTCCTATCCTCTCAAGCCCCACATGCCACCATCGATAAGACATCAATCTGTGAGGCAGCTCTGGGAGAGATTTTTTTAGTAGTTTCTCCAGGAAAGCATCCGAGTGATTCCTCTGCAGAATCTATCTGCCCTCTTTGCCTGCTGGGGAAAAGGGGTATTGACCTCTTCCCATCTCTAATCTGCTCTGGACATTCTTCTCTTGAAGGACGCAAATGTATTGGCAAGAATTTTAGACAAAGCCAAGAATGAATTAACCAAATCCGATTCAGGGAGGACATTGATAAACAGTGCATGGCTCGTGAGAGCATTAAAAGTTTGGAAAACACTACTTACAGTGAGAAACTCCAGAATAAAAGAACTAAAAGAAGGTTAAGGACTCGGTTCATCACTGTCTATGGGGAAATGAATCTATTGGAGTACTGTTCAGGGGCAATAATAGATGTTCAGGTCTAGGGTGTCTTTGGGAACCCTTTCTGAAAATTTTCTCTTACATTTTGTCCTTACGTGAGACTAACCATAATCTGAAGCACACAATGCAAAGTGGTGGTGCCAATAACTGAGATAAAAATGATTGGGAGCTGCATTTGCTTCAGAGTCCAGACTGTGGCTCTTTCTAAAAGTCTTCCAAAAATCTTGTGTTCTAAGGTGGTAAAATATGTCCCTAGGAAAAAGCACTGTTACCTTCCAAAATATTCCTTTGGGAACTGATCTTCTCCTTAGTCATGCAGCTTACAGAGAGAAGTTAGTCTAAACTCTTCTGTTCAAATTTTCCTCTAGATATCCACTAAAATGCTGAGAAGCATTGTACTGAGTTCCAGAATGTATGGCCTCAATATTTACCCTTTTAGCCCCAGAAGCTCTCTATCCAACAATCCAACAATTAACATGGCAATATCTTTTTTTATTCCCCTCTTGTCAAAACTTTGATAATTTTTGAGCAAATAATGAGTGAGTTTCTCCAGTTGCACTGAAGGGATAAGAATGTCCAGTGATGTTTCTCCAGGTTTCTGCTTCAATTCACACAAATCACAAGGTCTAACTGTTCAGACACATGACCCCCATTGAAGGGAGCTATGAAAATATCCTTAGGGCCCATGGAGTTTTTGTGAGTTGATCTCTGCTTTCTGTTTTCTCCATTCACAGAAGGAAAATTACCAAAGAAAACAAATTTGTCCTAATTTGAGAGCAGCCAGTCTACCAGTGGAAGGGGTCCTATGCAGATTGAATGGCAAGGACTCCCCTCAGGGGCAACCACACTTGATGGACAGTCACCAGCCAAAAATATTCTGGTGGGGCTGAGGGACACTGTGGCCTGACAAGGGACAAGGAGAGCACATTCCCCCTGCTGCTGTGTGTCACAGCAAGTCTGGTTTAGGCATATAATTTGCAAATACATACATCTATATTCTATTTGCATAAATGCATAAGTGAACCTTCACCAACCAAACCGTCTTTGTCAATCAAACTTGTAATAGGCTTCTCTGCAGCTCCATCAGGTGATATTCCTCTAAGCCTTTTCCTTAGTCAGATTGTAGACTGATCCCATGCCAAAATTTCTACTTTTCCGACATCAGGAGTAAACATTTGTAATACCCAAGATCATTACCCTTCTTTTCCTGAGAAGTGAGCCAGGATTAACACTTCTTCAAACTTCTACAAACACAGCGCTCATTTCATGGCAGTCCCCCAACATATGATGGGGCAAATCACCAGTCTGGGAAACAGACTTCTTTAAGGACAGCCAAAGAATGCATCCAGCAAACTGCATGTGTTCCAGAGAGAACACCTTGTATTAAATGCCAAGGAGGAGTAGAACCACCTACAGGTAAAGTTTGCTTTGTTGAGCACTAATAAAACTAATGGGGTATGTTTATGTCACACCTTTCATTCCAAATGATCAAGTGCCTTGCAAACCTTAATCATTTCATCCATCACTGAACTGCAGACACCTCTGGGGTGGAACATTAACAGCTGCTTGGTAGAGCACAGCAGCAAGCCAGAGCAATTAATGAAGGAGAAACATCCCATTCAACTACAGGAGCAAAGGGAATTTTGTTAAGTGGAATGTAATTATCCAAAGCAGAGAGAGGGAGACATTTCCCTTCATACTCTACTTCAGGGTTACAGCTGCTTTTCCAGTCCTTGTGTTACTGGGGAGTCAGTATTCTAGCCTGCCTCTGAGGTTACAGTGGAGTCTCATTTTAATTTCTATTCTAAAAAAGAAGTAAACTCCCAAAGGAAAAGCATCTTGAATTTTTTTGTGGGATACCAGATTCCCACTCTTTATGATGAGGATTACCATTTGTCTCCTTGTCCTGTCTACTTAAACCAAACTCGAACTGAGCTAAGAAAGTGGCTGGACATGAAGGCTCAGTACATGAATGTTCCATACAAGCAACATGACTCTCCCTCAGCTATAAAATCTGCACATTATGTAAGTGGGAGGAATTATTGTCTCTAAACTATTTGTGGCTGGGCCGCTTGATTTAAATTGTAATCATGGTTTAAACCAGGAAGCAGAGAATCTTGATTTAAATAATCAGGTTTAATCTTGTTTGCATGTGTGTTTTTCAGTTATTTTCTTTTAAAACTGGTTGATACTCACTGATTAGTATAATTTGCTGCTTCTTTATGCTAAATAAAAAAGTACCCTATATCTATACATATTTATTTCAGCAATTATATAGTTTAGCATGCATTTATTCAGATTCCTACTTTTTTACGAAGAGAAAATGGTGAACAACAGATTTCTTATTCACTAGATGATTACTGGCTTTTTAGTATTTTTTTGTTGTTCCACATTTATTTGAAATTCACATCAAAACTGCATTTAAATGGAAACTGGAATTTGGTTGTAATTTCACCCCCTCCTCCCAAACTAAGGGTAATAAAAGTACTTGAACATGCTGGAGATTGGAGAAGAAAATAAATCTTGAATAGAAAATGAATTGGTGAGAACAAAGACAGCGACCATTGTTGCTCAAGAGCTGGAGCAGGGGTGCATTTCCAAGAGAGCTTGGCAATGCTCCTTCCTTGCTGGCAAACCTGGTTTAAATAGCTCCCAGGTGTTTTTATTATGCCACCCTCAGTCACTGGCCCTTATTTGACCCAAATCAGGAGGATTTTCTGTTGGGTGGGATTTCAACTACTCTACTCTGCGTCGAACTGATCTCTGTGTGGCATGGGAGCTAAGTGGAAACGGAAATCAGAGCGCTGTGCTGGCATCCTTGAGGAAAGACTTTAAAACACATGGTTTTGGAGGATAAGCCAGAGCTAGACTCCATGAGCAATTGCATTATCATAACCATGGGGATGGAGAACTCCTGAAAGGGCATGGGGATGGGTACCCAAGGTGGCAACCTCTTAAACAAGTTGTCCCCTCAAATGCAATCATAGAATCACAGAATGATTTTGCTGGGAAGGGACCTTAAATACCATTGAGTTCCAGCCCCCTGCCATGGGTAGGGACACTTTCTACTGGACCAAGTTTTTCAGAACACCATCTGACCTTGCCTTGAACACTTCTGGGATGGGTCATCCAGAGCTTCCCTGGGCAACCTGTGGCAGTGCCTTCACATCCCCAGAATAAAGAATTTCTATATATCATCTAATCTATATCTCTTGTCTGTTAGTTTAAAACCATTTCCCCTTGTCCTGTCACTATCTGCCTGTTTAAGAAGCTAAGAATTATTGTTTTCTTTTTATATACATTATTCAATAAGATCTTTGCTGTGGTGGAGAAAACTAAACAACAACCTGCCCTGGAGCATATAATTAAAGTTTTTAGGGGCAGTCCAAAGAAACACTGAAAACTTTGCAGAATTAGGGCAGTAATGTATTTTCAATCACTGCCCTTGATTGAATAAAGTTGCTAAAAGTTAATCAAAATCCTCTGAGAAATAAAACAATGAGATTTTAATGAATAAATTCTCATGGCAGAAGCTGTGCATTTCTTTATTTGGAGCTCAGTGTGCACCTCTGGGCATGGATAAACCAAAAATAACATGCTCTTTCCTCTTACTCTTTTCTGCTTATAGATGGAGACACATCTTCACTGAAAGAAACAAAGCCAGATACCACAAGGGACATTGTAGGAGACTGAACTAGATGTGGACTAACACTGCGTACTGAACTCAGAAGCAGATCCAGAGGCCCAGATGGGAATTCAGAAATACAGACATGAGCATCTGGAAATGCCCAGTTGGGAAGAAAACCTGAAGAGGGAATAGTGGGTGTAGAAAGCCAAATGCACCAGGCTTTCTTCCCAATTTCTTCTACTCTTCAGGGAATACTGCTGTATGTCTTTGAAAGGCTGGGGTGGTGAATGGACATGTCCTACCCATGCTCAATGTGACCCCCAGACATCCAGGATGAAGAGAAAAAATGGAGAAGAAGCAAAGGGGAGACAAGCTTTGGCTCCCTGTTCTGCGCTTAGCCAGCTGGTTAACTCTGGAATCAGGAGCGTATGGACCACAGAGGTAGATAGCCAACTACTTTGAGTTCTCAACCATCATCCCATCCTTGTTGAGGGTGGAGATGATGTTGAGAGGAGACAGTTTACTGTCTCCTCTAATTCTTTGCTTTTCTCCATACTGCTTCTCTTTCATCTGTCCCAGGAGGGATCACTCGTTTGCCTAGAGTGGAATTTGTGACTGGCCCTAAAAGCAAAATCCTGTTCTAAATGACCACTGAGATGCAGGTCCACTCTGACCCGAGTGCAGATGTCCAGTGCCATGCCAGCTCTGATGGTCCTCAGTGTCCTGACCATAATCCTCAGTCTGTAGCATTAGACATTCCCCATTGCAATGACACACAAATCCCACCACAAAACCAGGCTGGAAGCAAAGTACTGCTATCAAAAGAGTAATAGGTTTCATGCTGCTGAACATAGGTTTATTCCCCTTGGGGTGTATCACACCAAAAGAAATTATTTATGACACTCGGAAACAGTGTAAAAAGTGCACAGATTTGCTTCCAGAATACTTGGCAGCTTGCCTGCAATATTAATAAATGCAATTATTTTCCTTAAAAAAAACCTCCCTGACAAGGCAGTTTAAAGTGGCAAAAGAAAGGACAAAAATTAATGGCATAATTGCAAATAACAGTAAATTCTTACCTGTTAATGTTGTTTCTACATGCCCTCTCCCCCAATATCTAGGATAATAATTTGTTTTTAGAGTTTGGAGCTTCCCTGCCTCATGGCTTCACCATCGTCACAATAATAATAATGTGAAACCTACACACTAACCTGTATTGAACTGCAGTTCATTACAGCAGAATAACATTGTGAAGGACTTTAATGTCAGCATCCTTTTAAATGAAGATTACAGTAATGCAGAAAGTACATTCTCTATGGGACACAGCATACGGGAATAAAAATAATTAAAAAAACATAAAATGGGAAGACTTCTTTTCCTCTAGGGACAAAGAGGCCAGCAATGAGATAAATTAGCCTGAGAAATCAGTGGGAGTTCTTTCACTGTGAAACAAGGTCAAGATACTGACCACAAATGCTGCATGTGAAGTATTTAACTCAGATTAATCTCAGGTGCCTTCACCTCCTGAAGGGGGAGAAGAGATGCTGCTAGTTCCCTTTGTGGTGCAACCAAAGGGACAACTTGCTCTCAAGTGGGTTGAATCCTGCCTGAGAGACAGTGACATCCTCATTTTGAGAGGCTGTTTTACACCCAGTGGGTAGGGAGTTGGTCGAATGTGGAGGGAGATAAGGGTCTGTTGTCCTAAATCCCATCAATTCACTGTCCCATCCAGGCAAAACTTTCTCTGAGACTCTTGTAAAGAAGTGAGGTGGTGACTCACCTATTCCCTTTTAAGAAGTATCTCAGGACTAATATCTAAAAAGGACAAAAAAGATAAAGAGGACAGAAAATATGAGGAATCCATCATCAAGAATGTCAGTGATTAGAAAGTTGGATCACAAGTAAGGAAGATGTAACAGCCTTCAAGGGAGCCATTTTTCTGTGGAAAATGTAGCATTTGATGGTCATGCAGTTAAAAGTCTCCTTTTTAGGGACTAATATTCTTCATAGGAATATTAGTATCTTTACAGTTGGGGAGCCTGAAGGCACATTTCTTTCCCTGACCTTCACATTTCAACTGATCACCAAATCTCTGAATATCTCTATAAGGTGGCTTCAGTAAATTGCAATATCCCAACAATTTCCACATACCGTTAAAAGGAGGATTTTTTTGCAAATCCTACCTGGAAAGGGGCAGTGTGAGAGTTATGAGAAGCTGAAGTAAGGAAGGGTATTAGTGAAAAGTCCCTTCTGGATGCACTGCTACTTTATGTAGTTCTTCACTAACTTTGGCAATCGATGATAGATCTTTAGTGGTAAGGGCTCTGGCTAGTTTTTTATTTCAGGCTGAAACATCTTGTTAATATTAAGGAAAGATGACAGCCAGCAGATGTCTGATCTTGTCTGGGTAATTCTAATTTATTCTTGTTTTCCCTTACTAAAAAGTCATAAGGGAAACTTAATAAAGTATAGCTCATAGTAAATTCCTTTAAAAATATTATTTATTTTGAAAAATACTTGTTTTTTTAAAAAAAAATTCCTTTCTGAATTCTCCAGAATCTGAGTATTACATTTTTTACTATATGGTTTGCAGAAGAAGCATGTCTGAAGCACATGCTCATTTACTGGAAGTACTTTATAATACACTGTTTAATTCAAAGGAGTAAGGAAAGAGATGATGTTGCTGCAACCACGGTAACAATATTAACAATGGAGTGGATGAAGCCTGAAAAGAAATTACTCACCAAAACATGGTAATAATAAGAAAAGTCACCATGGATTATCAACTGGGGTATTAACAAATAATTTGTAATGTGGAGATTATACAGTAATTCTGGCACTGCTAATTGCGCTGATATATTGAACTATACTTAGGCCAGTGATTTGGGTCAACATGATTTGAGAAATAGGAAGGTGAATGTAAAGAAAACTGAGTAAAAATTCTTCCTCTGCAGAGGGTCAGAGTTATTTAGGAGAACCTTGCAAGGCACCTGGTAGCAAATATAGACAACATTAGGAGAAGAGCTCTCAACAACCAAAGGGAACAAGGAAAATAAGAATAAATAAAATAATTACTGTTTGCCTGAAGCTTTATTAGCTGTTGTAAAACACCTCTGAATAGAAAATATTTTTTAAAAGCTGATGAAATGTGGCTTGATCATTGGGACAGCTTTCTGATTTAATAAGAAGCCAAAATGGATATCAGAAAACTAGCAGAGAATAGCATATTGTGGTATATTTAACCAAAAGTATTGGGATTTATACCACTCAAGCATGCTGTTTTCAAAAAACAGACCATTACCACCATGCCTAGGGCCTGGTGTAACACTGCTGATGGCAACAGCAACCTTCAAAGGCTTTGGTGAGTTCTCTATCAGTCACTACTGAATAAATGAAAGCATCAGTTAGATTTCTTAACTACCCTGGAGAAATAAATCATTTCTTTGGGGTTCCTTGTTTGAAATACTTGTCTTTAATTATTTCCTGCTTTATGTACTCCTGTGTTTCTAACATGTTCTATAAGCATTCAGTTCTATTGAGTCCTAATACCCCATGCAGTTTCTTAAGCACTCTTTCCAGCAACAGTAATGGCTTAAGCAGTGGGAGCAGTGAATGTGGTGGTTACTGCAAGAAACGCTCTGTAAATCATGTATTACGTCAATTAAAATGGCTCAGAGTTGAGTCTGGGATAGCAGAGCAGGCCTAGCTATCATGTGAGCTTTAAAGCCCCTGATTGCCCCTATGCTTCAGTTTTACAAAAGCCTATGAGAATTTTCCAGAAAGGCAATTTATTTGATGACAAAGCAGAAGTTAACCTTTCTGGTCAAGTTAGTAAGGCTTGGAGACCATGTTTGGACATTGAGCTGGTTGTTTGATTGATGATTTTAAAGTTCATTTAAATGCATCCCAGAACAGTAATGACTAATAGAAAAAAATGACAGAATGGTTGGGCTGGAAGGAACCTTGAAGGCCATCTAGCTCCAACCCCCTGGGCTGCCCTGGGAAGGCAGGGACACCGTCTACTAGACCAGATAGATGCTCACCCAAATACTCATAGCCGCATCCAGGCCAGCCATGAACAATTCCAGGGATGGGACAGAAGGGGAAATTATTCTTCTTTTTAAGATGTGGGTCCAAAATGAATTGGTGCTCTTAATCTTTTCACCAGTAAGTGTCTGTATTACTACAGTCACCATATCACTTTTGGCACTGACTGGTTCTTTGAGAGGTAAAGCTAAAGATAAATGAACCCTGAGATGAAACTGTTCTTCCTAAACAGAGATGATCAACAGATGCATGGTGGAAGTGTTGGTGTGATCATACCTGCATCCAATTCACCACTAAATGGCTGATTTGAGTCCAGTAGCATAATTTTCAACCCTTTTGCAAACATGGAAGGCATGCAGAAGTTTTTGCAGGATGTTTTCTACATGGTTTTGAATTGTGAAGATGGAAAGAAATTGCACAATGCAATTTGACAGAAAAAGGCCCTGAAGCTTGAATTTTGGCTTCCAGGGTGGATAGATCTGGAATTTTAGTTCATTTCTACTAATGTCTCAGTGTGCTGAAGTCACACTTCAGCAACATTTCTGCCACAGGAATTTCTTTACATGATAGATCACAGTTGAACATCTTCAGCTCAGTTGAACTGTCTTGAGCCATCTGATGATCATCCTGTCTGTGAGATCCTTCCGGCCGTTTGATACTGCCCCCATTCTTCCAAAGAAGAGATGATGACAGAGAGAAATATAACTCCACTCCTCACAGCATTAATCACTGCTAACTTGTCCTGCTAATGAAAAAAACTGCTTCTCCTCTCTCTTGTTCCTCCTCATATTTAACCAACTACTTGTCTCGGTGGGTATGAACATTAAGCCCAGATTAAAATAAAGTGAATCTTTAGTTTGTCACAGCTTCTTTGGAGTAGTTGAAAGTTAAGCTGTACTGTTTGTCTGTTTTTTCATTTGTTTGTTTGTTTTGAAGGGCTGCAACTCCACTTTCACAAATACAAATTTTAAAAATGCCATTGACCCAGGTCTATATAATCCTGTAATGATTGTACTGAGTAAAACAGTAAGCTCATTATCACACTGATGGTAGAAGAAAAAGTGGTTTGGTTTTGTTGTTGGTGGTGGATTTTTTGTTCGTTTGTTTTGGTTTTGGTTTTGGTTTTTTTGTGGGAAGGGGTTTTGTATTGGAATATCTACCCATTTTCTGCCCATCTCTCAAATTCAAATCTCACCAAGGATTACCAGCATGACTCATAACACGTCGGGTAGATATGGTTTAAGATCTGCATTATGGATCCAAAGGAAATCTTCACAGCCCATTTCATGGGTGCTTACACGCGAACACTGTCCATCTCCACATACTTTAGGAGTTAAAAAGCCCAGTACAAAAGTAGTACAAAAGCAGTACAAAAGCCCAGCCTGAACAGTTCCGCGCAACCCCAGAGAAAGAAGGCACAGCAATGCTGCAAGCATTGAACCTGGAGAAGGAGGGAGGCTTGAGAGGCCAGCATGGAATGCCACTCTGACTGAGCCAGCATCTAGTCTAGACCTTTCTCAGGAGCTGTTTGTCTAGTTTACACTTAAAAGCTTTTAGCACTGGAGTTCCACAGACTCCTCTGATCTCCTCCAGTGCCAAACTGACTTCAAACTGTTTATGAGGAGAAGAGACTCTAGACGCTGTCTTTTGACTGTTTTTGGTATGAGTGAGGTGATGTTCAGAAAATGGAGTCAGACTGCTCTTAGAGATGCTCAGTGGGAGCAATGGACACGAGTTGCAATGGAAATCCATACTAGCTCTTAAGAGAAGAGTTGTTCACAGCGAGTGTGGTCAGCACCGGAACCAGGATATAGAGATTGTGGCCTGTCCATCCTGACAGATACTCAAAGTCTAACTGAATAAAGCCCTGAGTGACCCGATCTGACTTCCAACTTAGCCCTGCTTTAAGCAGGAGAGGGACCAGAGACTTTCAGCAATGCCTTTCAGTATAAATTATCCTGTAGTACTGTATTTTTATGATGATGTTCTTATGATTAGAAGTTTTTTGGTTGGTTTTATTTTTGGTTGGTTTTTTTCTTTTCTTTTCTTTTCTTTTCTTTTCTTTTCTTTTCTTTTCTTTTCTTTTCTTTTCTTTTCTTTTCTTTTCTTTTTTTTTTTTTTTTTTTTTTTTTTTTAATGTGACTGAATTGCTGCAAAATAAATCAATTTCTGGAAGACTATTACTTTGTTCTTCTTCAATGTGCTCTTCTCTATGGTAAACAATTGCTGGCTCAGTACAAATCCTGTTCAGGGTAAGCTAAGGTACCGCCAGGAAACTCCAGGCTTTGATCCAAATGACCACTTCAGGAACTTCTTTTGCTTGAATCAGTCTTGCTGAGAAATAGTGCAATCTACCATAGGAAATAGGTTCTCCTAACATCATTGCTAGACTTCCAGGAACCAGACTCCCTCCGTGCTTGGTTCTGAACTGGTAATGGGAGTTCACAGTTCCAGTTCAGATCATGATCATACTGCAGAAAATCCCTTGAGCCATATAAAGTGCCTGCTACATCAGCAGCACAGAATGATTGCATTGTCCCCAGACAAGGTGCAGTAACTTGAGCTGTGCGTCTGTCCCCTCACTCGGCAAAGCAGCTACTCAGGTCAAGTGAAATGCACTGTCCACTTGAGGGGAAGCCATTGTGGCTCTTTGAGTGTGTAGCATCTGAGCTCAGGGCAATGCCAGAATTATGATTCAACTCTTTGGTGAGAACAAACTCTTAACCTAGGAAAAGCATTCAGCCTCCTGGAAGCATTCAGCCTTCTAGTGGAAGGTGTCCCTGCTGATGGCAGGGGCTTGGAACCAGATGATCTTTAAAGTTCCTTCCAACCGAAACCATTCTGGGATTCTCTGAAAGCCTGGGAACAGTTTAGATAAAGCTATGCGTGGCTTTCTATGCCAGCTACTTGTGCAAGTGATTTATGGACTACAATATGTCACAGAACCAGAGCACTTCATAGGTTTCCTTAATGATGGGGTGGATTGTGACTACACTTTCTGAACAGCGTATCTGTTCCTTCAAGGCATTACTATTCCTGAAATAAAAACAAACCTGCTTTTCAAGGGAGCCAGACCTCTCCTTTTCTAGGAACACAATAAATGTCTAGGCAGAATCATGCTTCGACAGCTTTGGATTTACAAACAACAGAAGTAAATTCTGATTAATTATTTCGGATAAATAATGAACAGCATAAAAATTGCTGACTTTGACCTTCATTGGAAAAGTTGGTTTAATGGGCCCCATAAACTCTTCTATTGATGGCAGGTTCACAAAGTCCATATTGACTTCGGCTAAAGGCTATAACTTCTAAAAATACTGTCAACAATTAATATTGACTCATAAAGGTATCCTGTAAACTGAGTCATAGCATTATGTTACTTTACGTTGCCACTAGCAAAATTTCATGTCTTCTTGAAAACGTTTCTCCTATAAATCTGTGTTTTCTCCAAACAGCCTGTGTGATAGCTAGCAGCCCAGAGAAACACTGCTTATGTGCAGAGGGAGGAAACATAGAGCAAAACCTTTGTGTTTGCCAGACAAAGCTTCTGAGAGGATCTCAGGCTTCCTTTGCTCCTACAGCAGTGTCAGGCTGTGAGGGGTTTGTGCACAAAGGCTTCTCACACCTTTATCTGAGCCAAGCAATTACAAACAGAAAATGCTCAAATTGTCTGTACATATAAGACTTTTCCCTAACCTTCTTGTCTTCCTACCCTGCAACATTTGTTTGGATACATTTATACCACCAATTCAATTGCAATCCCTATATTAAAATGACTTTTTTTCAGTTCTGGACCAGTTTTTCTGAGCTTGCCTGATGTCTATGACATCTCCCCAGGGAAGTCTAAGCATCAGATGAAGCTCACCACCAGCACAATTGGGATCTTAATATTTTCTTTCAAGTTCCACCACCTCTTTTTTGTCTATACAAAATTTTGTCAATACTACTACATACTGGACACCACAGCCATCAAGCTTTTATTTGTGCTACACAGACTTTTTTTTTTTTTTTTTTTTTAGTATGATACAGCCTTACTCATCCAAAACACCCAGCATTTAAGACTGCAAATGCCTAGGCCCCAAAGAAACTCCTACATTTATACAGCACTCTGTGTTCTCCACCTCTCGTTTCCCTTTTTCTATGAAGTGATGGTTCAATGAATGGTTATTGTGTCATTCATTAAACTTAAGGAAAGAGAAATTGAAGGAAAGAGGAATCCACCCTGACATGAGAATTACTGCCTCTGTGATTCCTTTCAGTAAAACCTTTCAAGGCATGTGAAGTTGAATATGTGCTGTTGCTAATATAATTTCATTTGTAAGTGATCTGTAGGTACAAAGTTGCATTTTCAGTTGTAGAGATAGCATTACAGAAAGCAGGTAATGCAATTCTTCTCTCTTAAGACCAAAGGAAAAAAAAATACTAAAATTTTGTACTTTGCTTTTCTTAGGATGCATGGAAAGAAAAATGTATGGGATAGGATTACAGCTGCTCACACTCCACCATGGAAAGCACAAAAGAGTGCTTTGGATAGACGAGAATGAGATGGAAGTGCAAGGTGTTCACTTTTGGCTGTTTTCTAGAAATTTCTTGTGAGTGTGTAAAACTTTAGTTGACCCTGATGATCCCTCTGATTTTTCATCAAAACACAAGGATCACAAGGAAAACAATATAACCTGGTACTGTGTGTCTGCTTGTAAGACACTACACAAAGAATCTTACAAAAGTATGGTAAAGATCATTTAAAAGAATTCTTCTGTACATCCTTTGAACAGAAGGCCATTTATCTTTGAACTCTGCATAATATATCATTATCTCTGAGGAGAAACTTAATAAGCTTCAACTGTAATTTTGTTGGAGTTAAGCATAAAATCATGTGGGTGGTGTACGTCTCACCACGTCATGGCTTCCAGAGGAAAACTTACCATCATTTGTCACTATAATACTGTGGCAAAAAGCATGAAAAGAACAAGTGATACAGTCATTTCACATGAGCTTTCTGTGCCAAGCACAAGTGCCCAATGACTTGTACGCAGCAGCTATATTAAGAAGCAGGCTGTGCTATAATTGAATTAAAGGTGCAAAGGCATATAGGACTGGATGAACTCCTAGGTCAAGCTGCAATTGAATCAAAATCCGCTCTTCTTCTCCTACACTGCTTGGCAGAACTGCTGACCAAAAGGTTCGCAGACCTACAAAAGGCATGCAGGAATCCCCGCAGCTGGGGACACAAAGTTACAGAGATAAAAAAATCTCTGACCTTCAGCTTTTATTTCATACAAAGAAAAAGGCTTCTAAAAATATTTTGCCATCGTTTTCCTTCAGAGAGCAGTCGGCCAATTTACATAAATGAAATGGCCCCTGTCAAGGAACCAGCAAGGAAAAGAAGAAAATTATCTGACCAGAAAATCTGTAGCAAAGATAAGAGTAGCATTGGCCAGGGGAGGGGACATTTAAATGCCTTCCCTCTGAAAGGTTGTTGCAAAAAGCAGGGAGAGTATTACAGCTATTTAATGATCTCTGTCGCAGTGATAAATAAGTAGGAGCTTCTCCAGCAGTTCATTAATAAACACTCTGTAGGACAGTACAAAAGGCCACGACATGGGGCTGTTAGAAGAGTGTTTTCATGGAGTCTGATAAAAAAACCCAACACAAAACCTAAGGAAGATTAAGGTAGAGGAGCAGGAAGAGTCATTCCTGGTAGAGCTCAAGGCTGACACTGCCCGCGCTGTCACCACTTACCAGTTTCAGTATTCTCATGCTCTGTGTCAGTGAGGGTGAGGTTGGAGTTGGCCCGGCTGGACAGGCAGGAGCTGCGTCCGGACTTGGTGTTGCGTCCCCAGAGCCTCACTGGGTGCTCGGGTGACATGACCATGTCTGCCTCCGTGTCGGCATCCGAGCCGGCGCTGATGGAGTAGCCGCAGTGAGGCAGCCCGATGTCGGTGCGGTACAAAGTCCCATGTGTGGGTGTCACATCTTCAAATCCCAGTTCTCGCAAAGAGAAGTTGGCTCCTGTGAGAAAACACATCGGCTTGGTTATTCTTTAACAGGGCATGGTGCCATCTAGCACAAGTCAAGAGCAGAAGTGTTCATCCTCTGCTTTCATTGGGGCACAGCACACGTAACACACAGGAACATTAGAGCAAAGATACCCCTCTTCTGTGGTCTTGCTCAGTATGAGACCAAGAGACCAAAGAATCATAGAAACATTAAAGTTTTAAGACCATCAAGTCCAACTGTTACTCAGCACTTCCAAATCCACCACCAGTAAGTGTCTCTAAGCACCTCACCTACACTTTTTTTTAAACACTTCCAGAGACAGTGACTCCTTCACTTCTTTAGGCGGCCTATTCTGATGCTTGACCACTCTTTCAGTGAAGAAATTTTTCCTAATATCCAAAGCCAGCCTCCCCTGGTGTCACTTGAGGCCATTTCCTCTTGTCCTATTGCTTGTTACTTCAGAGAAGACACTGGCCCCCACCTCACAAAAACCTCTTTTCAGGTATGCCAAGACTAAAGAGTGGCTGGATTCCTGCTTCTGAAACCTGACAAAAACTCAGGGCATGTTCAGTGAAATCATCAGATTTGAAAGCAAAAATGGATGTAGAAATGGTGAAATTCTTTAGGAGAGGCAAAAAGTAATCTTCCTGTGAGAAAAGCAAAATGAGGCATGCAATGATCAAAAGTCCTACCATACACCTGACAACTTCCCTACAATAGGCAATTTGAGTGAGTTCTGCTCATTGAAATCCCTGAAATTACATACTGGGGATTTAAATTTCCTTTGGTGATTTCACTTTCCCCTTGTCGACCACTCACACCTTGACTCAGTTTAGCTATTCATTCTGATAGAGTCACAGCAGAGGTTATTTGGCTGCAAATAGATGCAATTGTTTAGCTGACTAAAAATATGACCTGAAAAGTGACTCTTGACTTCATGTCTAGTTACCTGCAGAGCTTCAAAATCAGACTGAATTGATGTGAATGAGCCTTCAAATATTAGCACACTTTGTTTGGAAAGTTCCACAAAGAGGCTGGGGAAAGCAATTATAATCCACATTTATTTATTAATGCGTGCATTTATTTTTCAGCCTTGAATTTCTTGAAAGGATTTTGGCCACCCATGAATGCCTTTAGCTGCACAGTGCATTTATACAGTTCAATGCACCCCTGCTTCTCTTCTGCTGTGCCTTGGATGGATTAAAGAACTGAGCAGTGTTTGCAGCTCAGGCATATTTCAACAAGATAAATCTGAATGCACGATCTCCAGAAAATTTCAGGCGCAAACCTTCCTTTGAACACTGAAGTTCATATCTACTCATTATTGAAATTTGTTCATCAAGTCTGGATTTCAAGGTTGTATCCAAAACTGGATTACCATTTTCACCTTTCTCAAGACCCCACAATTGTGTAGTTGTTCTCACGTTTCTATTTGTCAATGTTAAATATCATATGGTGGAAAATGTGTATCCAATAGAAATAGTCAGATATCTACTTTTCCAGAGTATGGTTTCACACTTGTGTAAACACCCTAGCTTGTCCTTGAACCCTGCTGCTTGGGGAAGGTCTCTTGCATTAGAGCACACATGCATCAGATGACAGCTGGAAAAAGCAGATGCTATTTTACTACATTTTTTCATTCAGTTGACTTTACAGCTCATAGTGAACAGAGAGGAGACATTTGAAGGAAGGTAAATAATGGGACTGGACAACATTTTCATGTATAGCTCAGAGGAGAAACTGTTTGATGACAGGAGAAAATAACTCTGGTACAGCTTGTTATGGATCTGCAGCTGACAACACTCAAACTACATAAAGCATTCATGAACTTCACACCTTTTTAATTGACCAAACAAGTTTAAAGCTTTCAGACAGAGTGGACAGAAAATGTTGCTCGGGGCTCACACCTCTGTCCAACGCTAGGGCCTTGCTTCGGAAGCACAATGCAAACTCGTGGCAACGTAATCCATTTATGTGACTGCAAAGTGGTTTGAGAGACTGTCCTCTACAGTCTCATAGCATGAGGTTGCAAATAAACTTGTCTTATGTTACAGACACTAGGAAGGTGTATCTCCCCAGAGACCTTGCTCTTCTCTTCTAGTTTCAACTAATGTGTAAGGCCATGATTTTTTAAACCATCCCTTGCGGACTACTGAAAAACATCTTTTGGTTTTGCTTGCGTGTTTGAGTCACTGATGGCGAGTTCCATCTTCCCCTGAAACAAGCCACCCTCAGCATCATCAGGCACATCAATGTGCAGCATGACCAGTGTTCTCCAGTAACAGCAGCTCATAAATTATGAAAAATAACTGCCACAATTAACTGAAAATCAAATTTATTTGCAATAAACAGCAGCAGATGCATTGATTTTCATATTCTATGCTCACTGTTGCCTTTTAAGCTGGAAGAACTCAAGTCAATAAAAGGAAGATAATAAATATCCAAGACTTTTAAATTCAGATCTGGTCTATTTTCTCCTATGCTGACTTGCACATTTGCTGACACTCACTCTAGCTAAAACCATGCTGACTTGTTTATTTACTGAATTTATTTGGTCAATTTGAAATGCTTCCCTCCTCTGCCTTCCAAACCAATGCAGGAGAGAAATTCACTTTGCCTTGTTGATGTCAAGCAGGCTAATAAGGCTTGGTTTCAGCTGGCATGAAGCCAAGCAGCATCACAAAGTAAGGTCCATGCATGGCTTACTGCACGTGGAAAATGTGGCAGCGAAAGTCTGGGATTATTGGTAACACTCTTCAGGCCAGTTTTGGGACCCTCAAGATAAACTAGGAGAAAGCTTTAAATTGAGCCATCTGTGAGTGTTATATCAGAAGCAGAACTGGTGCTCTGACACAGTTAATCTTAACTTCTCAATTAATTTCAGCTACATAGATCAGTAATTTTTACTATTTCTCAGTAAACTCCAAAATTTTCCTAGGGAAGTATGAACTTGTGTATAGAAAATTTATACTCTCTGTCAATAGACTGGCTTTTCAAAAAAAGCAATCTTTTGTGGGCTTCTTAGGAGAAGTCTGTGGACCTGCTTGGCCTCATGGACCTCCAAGTTGAAAATCACTGACCTGGATTAATTCACATCTATCCTGCATGGTGAATATATTGTATGAAGTGAGCAAATGCAATGACCTAAAAAGTTTCCTTTTCTTTATAATGTCATAAATTCCTTAGAGGGGATGAAGTACTTCAGGGTTGCTAAGAGGGAAACTGCTTTTATGATGTCACAGTATTACTTAAAACAGCTATTGGCCCTTTTGTTAATTACTGCCTGTTGCAGCTATCCTGAAACTAAAACACCCAAGCCATATGCACAAAGATACTTGTGCAAATCATTTTGCTTGTGTGTGTCTTGAAGATGAGTCTTGCACAAAACCACAAGCGCATGATGTTTGAGGAGTGAAATGAAGCAGCCCCCAAGTTAAATGAGTGCAATTATATGCATTCCATTTGGGGATTCAGCTTCTCTAAATTGCAGAGGATGTGCTCAGAGTACTCTGGGTTGGCTAGTTTGTGTTCATTTTCTGGAATGTTGCCTACTCTATTTGACTCACTTTGCCATTTTATGCTTTTCTTGATGGACTTCTAAAAACAATTTATGTGAAGTCCTGGTTGGATTCTGAACTACATCTCTACAGAAAAATGAAGATGAGGCCATAGCAGGGGCCAGAAATCTACCTCATGTAGGCAACAGCAGCAGTGAAAATGTAATTGCACTGACTTCAGGGCAGCAATAAAAAGAGAGAATATCTGAAATCTCTGTTACAACTGTGGAGTCCATGGTGACTCTTGAAACACGATATCTGCACAGATACTGTGACTCAGATTCACTAAAAGTGCTGCTATAAGTCCTGAAGTGGTTCATTACTCCTCTAATGTTGGAGCAAGGCAAACCTAAAGCCTGCAGGCCATATATAATGCCAAGAGGGTTCATCCCATCTGGAGCTCAGTTGCCTCCTTTTTTCCAGGGCTCTTGGGTTTTGCTGTAGACCAGATGAAGTGCGGATGGTGACACACTCCCCTCATTGCCTTCTGCCTCAGCATCCTCGCTGACTTCCTTCATGACAGGGCAGACACATGACATAGTGAAAGGTCTCCTGAGCAGGCAGGAACTTTCCATGCCACATCAGTTCTGTATAACGTGCACAGGGGGTCTGGTCTTATGATGGGAAGAGGCAAAGTGCAGACAGAAGGACTAAGACATAGTGTGTCTTAGTAAGTGCTAATGAACATGGCGTGTGGGTATGTCACTTAAGTACACTGGGCTGCACACAATGTGTGTGCAATACAATGAAGGCGATCCCTGCTGCTCTCTTTAAATCTCTCTATCTTGCTTTTGGCCTCAGAGTCTTTCAAAGGTAGCCTTCCACCCAGCTCCAGCTCTCAGATGATCCCCTCATGCTGCTTACAGCTGCATTTGCTGATAAGTACCCACCTGCTCGGCAGAATTCATCAGCCTCCTGGTGCACCATATCTTTGACCCGATTGCTGTAGGTCAGCCTGGAGTCTTGATCATAAGCCTTCAGGGTCTCACTAGAGCTGTAGGACTTCTGGGGTGCCTTGCTGTCCTCACTCTCGGCTGAAGAGCTGGTGTAGCGGCGCTCAGTGTCACGGCGCCGAGTCAGAGATCGATAGGGTTTCCTTTCTTTTACATCCATGGCACCCTTGTCTGAGTATTCAACATTAAAATTATGGCGTCTGTGTGGTGGTCAGATTGGAATAACCTGAAAGAGAGAATAAAAAAAATTCATGCCTTTGGGCACTCAACAGCTAATTTGCCTTCTTTATACATTCTTGCACTGAAGAAAAGGGATGTTATTTAATGGATTGCAGAAAAACCCTCTTAGAACAATTACCAATAAAAAGAAAGCCTCAATTATGTGTGACTCATTTAATAATTGCCACTGCTAACAGGGCACATACACGCAGCAATGTGGGTAGGTAGGGTCTGGTGGTCGGAAGATATCGTGCTGTACGGAAAGGTAGGACCTCTCCCCAGATAGCCAATAGTGTTTAGTTTATGATGTAAGCAGACGGATGTGACGTTGTAAACCAAAGTTATATTACGCGGTGCTAATCACCAATAAACGCCATTTGCCATCCACCACAGTGGTGTTTGTGAGCAGATGGCCCGAGTGGCCGGGGAGGGCCGCCGTGCCGCTTCCGAACCAGGTCGCCATGCCTAAGAAAGGCAACAAAGTGGTGCCGAAACCCGGGAGATTGCCTGAGATCGGACGAGCGGCGGCCGAAGTGGCGGGACCAACTTCGGCGGGGAGGACGCTCCCGGACCAACAAGGAGGATGGAAGCCCTTGTGAAGGTCATATCTCAATTACATAAGCAGTGGGGTATTGATTGTAAGCCCAAAGATTTTACTCTCGCTGTTGCGAGGCTTTCGCAGATCGGGGTCATAGACCAACCGGTAGATATTCTCCACCCTGAGGTGTGGGATAAATGTACTAAGGCTTTAGCTGAGGAAACAATGTCCTCAGGTAGTGGAAAACACCTTAAGTCCTGGGGTAAAGTCGTACAGGCCCTGCAAAAGGCTATCCAAGAGCAGGAGACCTGGAAGGCGGCAAAGAACTGTTTACTACCTATCCCGAAATTGGGAGTTGGGGCGGCTACGCAGACACTGCACCCCCCAGGCGATGGCGATTCGGCTGAACCTGGGGATTTGCGAGGAGGTACTGCACCCCCCCAATCCCCAGATCCAGGCTCGCTTGCAGAGGAGTCAAAGCAGGCAAAATCTTTTTCGGACGAGTCAGCCGAAGAGGCCAGGAGTGCTGCGGGGAGAGTGGGGGCTGAGGAAACCTGGGCCAGACCACCACCCTATGTGCCCCAGAATGGCGCCGAGAACAAAGAATGTGGGCGGGATGAAGATGCGCCTGGCGGGAACAGGGAGGCAGCGATTAACCTAACATGCATGTGTAAAAGAGGAAAGTGATAAGAAATGTGAGAAAGATGGTGGGAGTGACCGAAAGAGAGAGAGGAGTGTGCGCGAGGGGCGGAGAGTTGACCAGAGCGCCTGTTTTAAACAATGTCCCTATAAGGCAAACACCTCGCCGAGTAGAAGGCGGGGCGAGGTAAGAGGGAGGGAGCGGCCCACCCGCAAGGGAAGTGGGCGGGGCCGGAGCCCTACCAAAAGGCGCTGGAACCCGGAAGTGGCTGGTCAGTCGACTTTCGGCTCCGAATCAGACACAAGCTGGAGCGAGTGGCTCGCAACTGATTCGGACTCAGAGTGGGAGGATACGAGAGCAAACGGAATTAAAAGCCAGAATAAGGAGAGGCCGTTAGAGAGTCAAATCCCTCTTACGGATTGGAGGAAAATAAAGATTGCGTGTGCCGACTGGGCCCCGTCAGCCGCACTGGCGTTCCCGGTCCGAGTGACAGAAGGGGGACAGAGAGTCCATTCACCAGTTAACCCTAAGGATGTACAAGCGATTGTTAAAGCAATTGCAGACAAAGGGCTCAATTCTGCTATGGTCTCCACCCTTATAGATGGTGTCTTTGGGGGGGATGACATGCTTCCGTTCGATATAAAACAAACTTGTAGATTAATCTTAGACGGAGCAGGGATGATTGTTTTTAAGCAAGAATGGGAAGACAATTGTACAAGACAACTAGCCCAAGTAACTGGGGCGGACCACCCACTGCATGGCTCCAGCCTGCAGCGGTTAATGGGTACAGACCCCACAATGATCACTCCCCAGGCTCAAGCCCAGGGCCTGCGGGCTCATGAAGTTATAGCAACTACCCATACTACTAGAAAAGCTATTCATACAGCTTCTAGAATAATTGCTAAACCGTCACCATGGTCCACAATAAAACTAATGAAAACTGTGAGTTTTTGTTCACAAGACCTGTTCATCGGACACCCCTGTAATGCATACGCCCTGATGGTGAGCAGAGACGACAGACCGCCAAACATCCCGTCCACACCTGAGAGCACCGCATTGACAGAACCTGACCGATAGCAGAAAAGCCACCGAGAGAAAAGACCGCGATGCCTTTGCGTGCTTTTAGTGTTTGGGTTTGTTACTATGGGGCAAGTAGAATCACATAGTCATCACCACCAGCCTTTTAAATGGTCCCTCCTTCGATTTGAGGACCAAAAGGTTATCGCAACCCAAATAACATCAGGTGCACCGAGTTTTAATGCCTCCCTATGTCAGCTTGTCCCAAGACAGCGTTGTTGGGAGTTTCTGGGCTTTTATATGTGTCCCAGCTCTAATCCTGGGAAAGGGTATTGCAACTACCCTAATCAATATTATTGCAGCCACTGGGGCTGTGAGACCATAGCCCCTGATTGGATACCTGGTGCCGGCAGGGACAGATATTTAAAAGTCCAGTGGGGCCCACACGGCTGCACATCACCACAAAGATGGCGGGGACGCGGAAATTGCCGATACCTCTATTTAAATGTTACCAAGCCCCACGAACACAGTTGGTTACTTGGAAAGATTTGGGGAATAAGGTACACAGAACCAGGGACAGACAAAGGTGGCTTAATCCTCATAAAAAAGGAAGTTGTCCCAAATGATCCACTGCCAGTAGCTCCCAGCCAACCATTTGTTAATAAAGTAGTCCAGACTACTCCCAGTCATGACTACGCAACCACAGAGACCAACAACCAGGGAACTTCGACAAATACCTGTCCCACTACGCCCGCAGTAACACACACCACCAATGCCCCTTATCGAAATTCATTTTGGAAATTGATGCAAGCCAGCTATCAGATATTGAACAAAACTAATCCAAATCTTACGGAGCATTGCTGGTTGTGCTACGGAATAACTCCCCCATTTTATGAGGCAGTGGGAGTGACACACCTATACAGGCAAATGACACAAACCTGGCCCAGTGCAACTGGGACACAGAAAAGCAAGGTATCACCTTGACACAGGTGATGGGCAGTGGCGTGTGCATAGGCCAAGTCCCAGAGCATTAGAAACATCTGTGTACTAACAAGCCACAATACAATCCCTCCGCAAAGTGGTTAGTACCGGCCGAAAATGCCAAGTGGGTTTGTTCTACTATTGGAGTTACACCTTGTTTGTCGTTAGAAATATTTAGTAAGTCCTCGGAATATTGTGTTCAGGTATCCATCATTCCTAAAATATTTTACCATCCTGAAGACTTTGTTTATGACGCACAGGTTACCCCAGAACATCATCTGTCGAAACGAGAACCCTTTACAGCATTGACAGTAGCCACCCTGATGCTTCTAAGAGGCGCGGGAGTCGGTACCGGCGTAGCATCCCTGGTGCAACAGAGTAAAAAATTTAGTGCCTTGAGAGTGGCAGCAGATGAAGACCTGGCTAGAATTGAGCAGTCAATAACTGCACTGGAACAGTCCATTAGATCATTATCTGAAGTGGTGCTACAAAACCGAAGAGCTCTAGACCTGGTGTTCTCACAGCAAGGGGGTATGTGCGTTGCTCTTAATGAAGAGTGTTGTGTATATGCAGACCACACGGGCGTAGCAAGGATGACAATGGCCAAATTGCGAGAGGGATTAGAAAAGCGAAAAAGGGAACGAGAGGCACAGCCAAATTGGTTCGAATCCTAGTTCAACCATTCGCCATGGCTAACCACCCTGATATCTACTTTGATAGGGCCGGTCGCAATGATCATACTGGCTTTGATTTTCGGGCCGTGCATATTAAACAGGCTCGTGTCATTTGTCAAGAGCCGGCTAGACAAAGTTAACATTCTGTTAGTAGAAAACAAACAACTGTGCTAAAAATGTGCCTTTGTGGTGTTATCCCTAGTTATCTCCAATTCCTTATGCAGTATTATCCCCAGTCATCCCTAGTTACCCCAAGCTGTATCCCATCCCCTTACCCCCCCTAGTTACCACTTACTCTAAGTGCCTTAAGTTCTACCTCCTTAATACCTTTTTATACGTTTGTTAGTCCTCTTAAATTAGCATGGGGAGGGGGGAAATGTGGGTAGGTAGGGTCTGGCGGTTGGAAGATATCGTGCTGTACGGAAAGGTAGGACCTCTCCCCAGATAGCCAATAGTGTTTAGTTTATGATGTAAGCAGACGGATGTGACGTTGTAAACCAAAGTTATATTACGCGGTGCTAATCACCAATAAACGCCATTTGCCATCCACCACAGTGGTGTTTGTGAGCAGATGGCCCGAGTGGCTGGGGAGGGCCGCCGTGCCGCTTCCGAACCAGGTCGCCACGCCTAAGAAAGGCAACACAGCAACCTGCATCTGTCTGAACTGGGCATGCACTTGGGAATTTGAAAATGATTGTGATATTGTGTGTCTTCTTTCCATGGGAAGTGATTCAGACACCTTCAGGAGGCATGTATTCATCAGTCACCTAATCGTGGGGAAATCAGGTAATGCTGAAATGTCTCTGTTTGCGAAACCAGAGGACTTTGGAAAAATGCTGTCCTGTGGTTTTAGAAGTGTTTTGATAGATCACGAGGTTAGAATGTATGAACAAAAGACTAAGATGGAATAATAAGGCAAGTGGGAAGGGAGAGGGAGAAAGGAAGAATGAAGGAATGAGATATGGATGGAATTGCATAAAAATGTCTTCCTTTCCAGAGGGCTCATCTTCACTCAGCTGGAAATATATTAGAACTTAAGTGGAGCTGAGAAAGTGTAAATAAATGATACTGATCTGTTTCAAGTAACAACATGGCCTGGGATTTATTTCTGGGGAAAAAACCAATGTATATATGCACTGCTATGCAAGCGTACATATCTGCAGGCAGAGAAAACACATATCAGAAATAAAACATGTATTAAAAGTATTTTTGTCAATTAATAAATGACATTTTTACTTCAAGTTTATTAAGTGTGACAGAAGTCACAGAAAAAAAAGGCAATGACTTGCATAAAGATGGTAAAATATGTTTTTTAATGTCTAAACTGGTTTATGAGGAAAAATAATGATAAAACCCACAAACCAAACACAGAAAATCTGTAATTATGGGCTGAGCTTCTCAGAAACTGAGTCTTCCCGACCACTAAAGAACAGAAGTCTAAATGCCACCCCAGGATATTGCTGTTTACCATTAGCATTTAAAAACAGAACGGAAGAGATTCAGAAAGCATCTTTTAGTTCTTGGTCTTTTTCATAGCAAATACACATGGAAATGTATGGCAAGGACTGAATCACATTCTGTTGGCATTTCTTTCTTGAAAGGCTAAACCCTGAATGCACTAATGAAATCTTACTCCTCCATGACTCAGACCCTAGCCTTGCTTCAGATGCTGTGCCCTGGATTTCAGAGAATCTTAGAACCTTAGAATGGTTTGGATTGAAATGGACCTTTAAGACCATCTAGTTCTAATCACCTGCCATGGGCAGGACACCTTCCACTAGACCAGGTTGCTCAAAGCTCCATCCAATCTGGCTTGAACAATTCCAGGGGTGGGGCATCAACAACTTCTCTGGGCAACCTGTGCCAGTGCCTCACCATCCTCACAATAGAGAATTTCTTCCTAATACCTTATCTACACCTGCCTCACACAGGTATGGTGCAGTAGTTGAGGACGGATGTGCTGTGAGCTTTGTAGGTTGGTTTAAAGGGATGTGGTGAAATGTAGCATTTGTGGGTTTCAAAAATGAGTGTGTGAAGGATGGAAGACTCTTTGCACAGGTTCTGATAACCTACAAATCATAATACTAATACTGATGCCTTAAGACAACATTTTATTTTTCATTCCTTACTTGACAAGCTGTCTGGCACAAGTTCAACTTAAAAAAATACTGGAGTTGAGAGTGCAGGAGGAAGCAAGAATTGCAGCAGGGCTGTGAGATAAACTGGGAGCTGGGCAAGGAAGCACAGGGTTACACTTTTGGGACTCTCGTGGGGTTAAACCATGACACACTCCTATTTCTGCAATTCTGATTGTGCTAAAACTGCTCCCTGGCTTTTGTCCCTTTAACCTCCAACCAAAACCAACTTTGCAATGACAGACCCCAGTTCCAACACCTTGTATGGCTCCTGGAGCATTCTTCCTGGAAATTAAGACATTACTATAAAAAACAAAAAACAAACAACATGGTCTCCCAGTCTATTCCAGAGATGGCGGCAGACCAAGTTTATACTTCCTGTTTGTCAGCTAAGTGCACAGAAACTATTGAACACAGAAGGAGGATAGGGACAGAGGAAAGAAGGAGTGTCTTATAACAAGGTTTACCTAAGTGATCCACAGAGATTTGAGTACCACTTTCATTTTAAACATGTTTTTAAACCCACAGAACTCACTGACTTTAATTCATTCATGTAAATACAATAGAGTGAATGCAAATGGGATTACCCACCGGCCAAAACTGACACATGTTAAATGTATTGCAGAGTAAGGGTACAAAACTGAGGCCTGAATGTAGAAGTAATAGTGAAGGAGATTGTGTTGTGCTAAGAACCAATAGGAGCATATATGAGATCTACCAAATATTGGTAGATTTTTCTTTTTTTTGCATTGAATCAAACATATTGGTGCTTTCACACTAGAAGGAGATAAAAGAAATAGAGCATCTGATTGCCTTTCACTGCACTGTCATCTCCCCTTTTTTTTAAAAAAAAGCTTTTTTTGGCTTGAAAAATTGTGACTTTTTTTGCACTTCTTATTGAATCCATTTGTCTCCTTTATAGCATCTCTGAAAACCTTAGAAGGAGAAGGTTTGTTATACTATTGAATAAAACAAGTTAAAACAGGCTCCTTCACAAAAGCCCTGTATTGAGAGCCATTATAATGATCACTGAAATTGTGGTTTATTGTTATGGGGGATGGAGACAGCAAAATGTGGGCAAGAAGTGGTTGCTCTCTAAGAAAGGAGGAAAGGTGGCTTCTACCTGCTCCTGAGCATTGTAGCAATTCCTACTGAGGGCTGGTCATTTAAAAACCCTCTAGCGGGAGAGGCACATGTGCCAAGAAAACCTTTCTGCACTGCTAGAGCCACAAGGTACAAACAGGGTCTGTAATTACCATTAGTAACCTTGCAACTTAGGAAATGACAAAAAACCATGAGGAAATTGACTGAATTCCCACCAGATGAAGGGTTTTCTTTTTGTAAGGAAAGGTCCTGAAAAACTGAAAATTCTCCTGCAGTTCATCAAAAATAGCCCCGTAAATTTGCACCATCCATATGCACATTCCTCTGTAACAGTGTTTCTATTCCCAACTCATTCCTGTCTTTATAAATTTAACTCTTCTCAACTTTTTATTTCTCTCTCCCTCACAACTTGGCTTGACTTTCCAAATAGAAAGGTTACCTCCATAAAATATAATGAAGACTTTAAAAAAAATTATTTTCAAAGACCAAACTGTTGCATTTACCTAACTTAAGTAAGTTTCCAGCACCTCTCCATGGACATGAAGTTCTTGTCATCTCCGTTTTATGGCCCAATTCCCAGATGGTTTAGATACCTTACTTTCAATGGAATTGTGTTGTCAGAGAATTTGCCTCATAGTGTTTCTGTGATAGATTATTATTTTTTATCTGCTACTCCTTGTGTCTAGATTTCACTTCTGCTGCAATTTCATCAGTGCCATCAATGCCTCACATTTTTCCTGACTTCTCTGGCACACGACGAATACAAAGAATCACACTCATCTCAGTTACATACTCAACCACCAGTTTCTTTCTATCTTTAGCTCATGATTGCTCCTCATAATTTTAAAGGCTTCCATAAACTTGCTGGACCAGATGTAAAAAACCAGGTTTTCTCATATGCACCTTTTCATTCCTGTGTTCCTTTTCCGTCCATAAAAGTACAAAACCCTACCACTCTCAATCATTTATATTTGGAAAGGGTTTTCTTGTCCTGTAACACAGCTCTGTTTGATTCTTTCATCATACTGCTGTCTGCATAACACATCAAATTCCTCCTTTTTTTTTTCTATTTTCTTTTTTTTTTTTTTTTGTATTTTAAAGCCAATTAGTTGCATTAGCTATTCTTGATTTTGGCAGGCCTCTTTGTATCCAGTCCCAGCTGGACCTCAAGTTGGTCTGGAGTACAATTCACAACAGAACCATCCTTCTGGCTTGACTTACTCTACTCAGAAAAATCTCATTGACCCCAGAAAGGGTTACTTACAAGTAAAAGCCTATAGAATCAGACTCCTTCAAATAGTTACATTTTTCAGAGGTGTGGGACTCTTTTCACATCCTTGTATGTATGTCAGGGAGTGGAACAAAAAAATCACCTTTCTGGTTCTGGTGCAGTAGTGCAGCAAATACAATGCTTATTTGCAGCTCTTTTTATTTTGCTTCTGCTTTGGTTGGCTTCCAAATAATCCTTTTTATGATGTTTTATCCTTTATATCTCTCCTCCTCATTCTCAGTTCTGTTGTGTTTTGTTGCTCTTTGGAGCTTTGATTAACCACACTGGCTTTGTGCTGCAGAATCACACTCAATGAATGGCAAGGGGGATGATTTATTTTCTGAGTCACTGCTCAAAAGACAAACTTGCATCAATCAAAAACCAGACAAGGGAGTGTGACACCACAAAGCGATATGCTAGGAGGCACTTATAGCAAAAAGGACAGGTGGTCTTTGGTACCTGACTTACACTGCAGGTCACTAATCACAGAGATTAGCAGCAAGGTGATAGACAGCGCCTGTTCTGGGAGGCAGCATGTCATATCATCCAATTTACTGTCAAAATGTGAGGGTTTAAACAGTAGAGATAGCTTTATGTACTTCCCATATAGTTATGGCAACAGGGTGATGAGAAAGCTGGAAGACTGAAATATCTTGTCTGCAAGAAAACATGAGCATGAGCTCTGGTGGGTTGATTCCACCTCCACCTTTGTGCTGAAGGAAGCAAAAGGACTACTTGTGATAGTCATTTGTTTTCCTCTGCAAAACTGCCTATGCAGAAATGGCATCATCTTCCTTGGTAGGGCACGCTTTTTGTCTTCTTGAACTCGATCTTCTCATTTCAGTGCTTAGGGCAATATTTTTCCCTATTTTTTACTTCTGCTGCCCTTTGTAGAACGAGCACAGCCATAGGATGCTGAGCAGCAAGCTTAATTTTATATTCCCTCCTTTGGGCTCCACAAATTGAATCGTTAACCAAGACCTAATGCTGGTAAGTAATAAGCAAATATCCTTTCCTTCACTTCATAGAGGAAGAGAGGAGCCACAGGAAGTCAAAGTGAATTGCTTAAGGTGGTACAAGAAGAAAACAACACAACTGAGGGCAGCAACTTGATTTCCAAAGCTGAGCCAGATAATGAGCCCTGGATTTTTTTGAGAACCAAGTCACATAAGCATAGTAGAATACTTAATTAAAAAATTGTGGCAAATGCATGTCTAAAATCTTTGTTGTAGAATAGTAGCATGAACCTCAGGTATTATTAACAAGATGCTCTTTCATGTTTCATGGTGTCCTTCAGTCAGAATGACTGTGGAACATGGACAATTGCAGTTGTGTCTGACCAGTGAAATCCCATGGTGAATGATGAAAAGCACACTCAGTCAAAAGAGAAACAGATTTTCACCTTGTTGTATATTAACCTTCTCAAAGACACCAACAGATACTGGGGGCAGACTAGCAATGTTATTTGTGATATTAACTCCAACTCAGGATCTTAAGCTGCAACCAAAGAAGTTGTGAATTCAGATGTTTAAATGATTTTGTGTCTGTGGTTATTAATATCCTACATCAAATTAAGTCCCCACCTCTTATTTTACATCGTATTTGAAAGAACGCAGTTCTCTGTGACAGTCCTGCCACACTTCCATGATGCAAGTGTCTGGTTCAGGGCTCCATATTCTGATTTCATAGACTCATGGAAAGGCTTGGGTTGGAAGGAATTTTCAAGATCATCTAGTTCCAACCTTGCTGCCATAGGCAGGGATGCCACGCACTAGTTCAGGTTGTTTAGAGCCCCATCCAGCCTGACCTTGAAAAAATCTGGCCTTCTTTACACAAATTGTTGAACCTGGGAAATCTTATTTGCTCATTTTCATTTGTCAAGAGTTGTCTGCTATACTGCCTCCCATTCCACCTCATCTAAAGCACAAACCTGGCATAAATGGTGTGGTGAATGTTCTGATGCATTCAGCAAATACTTAGACACATACTCAGGGGTTATTCAAATCAAATTTGTATTGCCCGGTGAGCAGGGGCAGCAATGATCTGACCTTAGCAAATACACTACTGTGGCTTAAACAGTGTGATGCCATTTATCAGGTTTTTGGGAGATTCTTCTATAACATAAAGGACTCCTGTGTTTTTTATTAAACTTTAAGCTTCAGATTTATAACAGAGGTTCAAATCTCATGAGGTCTTTGTAGGAAATAAATTAAGCTATAGGTATAACATCCTCTCACATTTTTGGCAAAGGGTCAGGAAAGAAGCAGGCTACAAGAGAGGAGAATGAAGAGTTGAATTAATACTGCTTGGCTTCAACCCAGTACTCAAAAAAAGTAACAAAACCTCCTTTTTCCGGTCTCAACCACGAAGCCTTTCTTCTACTGGTTAGAGACTTGCTAGGCATTTGGTAATGCCTTGTCCAAAACATGTGGTTTGTGACCTTTTCATGAATAAATCTAAAACTGCAATAAGCTGGAGGCCCAGGAAAACTTGAAACAGTAGTGGTGAAAAAACATGAAGGAGGCTGGAATGCAATCATCTCAATTATTTCTGGTTTGCAACCCCCTAAGACTTCTGTCATGGGCTGGAGCCTTTAACTTGTGCTAGCAGAAGATTTTGGGGCCCTAAGTTGAAAATTCCTTTGAATATTTTTTGACAAATATAAGCAGTTTGCAGTTGCAGTCATCAGAACCCTACTCTGGCTTACACCAAAATGGAAATTACTTTGGAAACAATCTTAGTTTTATATTGAAATTCTCATTATGAGTCTATTAACTATTCTTGGATGAAGTGGGTTTTCTTTAGAACCTCAGTTTAATAGACAATGCATAAAGGCATTTAAATAATAAATGCCAAAAGAGACAGCTTGACCATGTTTTATGTTCAGCCTGCAAATTTTTCCTGACTCTCTATGTCAGACTCAAGGTTTGGGTGTACGATGTGCCACACGTCCAGACCCCATGTGAAACCAGCCCACTTATCAGCCAATCTCAGAGTGACAAAGAACTGGTATCATAAAATGCAGGTAGTCACTGAAAGCATTCCCATTCTTTCTCCGCCACCCACCTTTTGCTAATTTGGGCTCTTACCTGGGATACAGGAAACTAAAATTTATGTCCTTAATCTGAGTCAGACAGGATGAAGTTTTGAATGTGTCTCAAGCATCCTAGGTGAAAAGTCCTTGGCACAGCCTTTCTCAATCTGTTTGGGAGAACTTTTCCTTTTTCTTCCAGAAAAGGAAAGCATAGCCTGGGTTCTGGGTTTGTTTGTTTGGGTTTTTTGCTTGTTTTTATAACAACAAAAAAAATTATTTGATAACTGCCAGTTGTACAACCGTAGAATGGATTTTATGACAACAAGGAAGGTGGCTTTGCTTTGGAAGTGACCTTAAAGATCACCTAGTTACAATTTTCTGCTGTGGGCAGGGACACTTTCCACCAGACCAGGTTGCTCTGAACCCTTTCCAACCTGTCCTTGAACACTTCCAGGGACAGGCATCTACAATTCCCCTGGGCACCCTGTGCCAGTGTCTCATCTCTTAGACCAGAAGAAAAGGCTGGTACAGGGCTCATTTCAGGGTATTAAGCTTTGTACCCACTCCAGGGGAAGCTTTGTGTCCAATTCTCAGTGTTCTGTTGTGGCCTACAGGAAGCCTTTGCAATTAGATGGTGACCCACATGAAAATGTAGCAAGAATCCCAAGACAGTTCCCTTGTACACCTCGTGCCACTCAGCCTCTTTACTCCACAATTAGGTAAGTGAATTCCCATGCTTAGATACACTACCTCTGTATCCCTGATTTCCTGTCAATAAATTGAACAAGGAAACTATCCATCTTTATTACCCTCGTATGGACTGGATGCAGTCATTTGGAAAAGAAGAAGGGGACAGTGGTTGTGAACAGTGATTTAAGGATCACTCCAGAATTCCCCTCCATCCACTTCAGCAAATTTCTTTGCAGGAGCACTGGGTTTGACAGTCCCTCATGAACCTGTCCTTTGAGAGTCTGCCTAATCCCGTTTGACTCTGAAATATTTTGGCCTTTGCAACATTCTGTGTGCAGTCCCCCAGTTTAATTGTGTGTGGTGTGAAGAAGTATTTGTCTCATTTAAAGTTACTGTTTACAGTCTTGTCTTTCATGGTAATATTGATGAACCCTCAGCCTTTTCCATAAGAAAAGAAGCCTTGAACTCATACCCACACTCAGATGTATCTTTTTGCTATTACACATTATTTCTGGCGCCACAGAAAAGAGCTGAATGGAGCCTGGGACTCTTTTAGGAGAGAAAGCATGTCTGCCCTTTCTCCCTGCAGCCACCACCCTGTATCCATATCCCTCAGTGAAAATACCACGTTGGTGCGCATCTCCTATTTGAAACAGAGTTCAGAGCATCTTCTGTTCTACACCTTTTGGATGCAGCCTGGGGCTGAATAGCTCTCAGGGTGACAGCTTGAACTGAAGCAGACCTGCAGCATCAAACCAGCAAGATCTGAATTTTTCCTCCTTTTTCTCATTGGCTTTACTGTGAAAACAATAGAATAATAGTTTATGCCTGCATTGGCTTTCACTACTGCCATTGAATAGCAGGGAATGCCATAGGCTCAACTGAGTTTGGAGGAATATACTCAGAATTATGCTCAAAAAACATTGCCAGGGACAGATTAATTTTGTATATTCCTATTTATTAACACTATTTATATAGATACTCTGCAGAACAACAAGATGAAAAACTTCCTGCAGCAGAGGGAAGCTCTCACCTAACCAGGCAGTACACACAACATAGGAAAAAAGTATTATCCCTCTTCTACAGGCAAAGGCAACTATCTTATCCAGTTACTTGAATTCAAGTAACTAACACACCAAACTCCTGCAGGATTAGTGACAAGGTCAGCCTGTCCTTGTCTTACCACAGTATCATGTGTAAAAATGTCCCTGCTCTTGTCACAGATGGTGTGGTATGGGGTAATCTCTTCTTGCCTTCCTTCTGCAGGGAGAGAAGCCAACCTGTTTTCTTGTTCTGATAGAATTCCCTAAAGGGTCGAACTTCAAACTAAGTTCATTAAAATATGAATTATCTGTAAAAAGACTGCAAAGCCCATGAATTGATTTATTTTAGGACTTCTCTGTGAGATAATCAGAGTGCATTGAGAGATGCTAGGGATTGATTAATTAGTGTAACCCCTACTGTGTCCAGAGCTTCAGTTTTAATGACACAATAAGCTTATGCAGTAGGAAGTGTATCTTTCTTAGGCAAAATGCCTATGGGGAAAAAAATCAGAGAGGTAAAAATATTAAATTAGAAATAGGGAATGTTTGGGGGTTTTTCTGAAACAAAGGGCTCCTTCATTGGAATAACAAGGAGGGGTATCACCTCTAAGAAGATATTTTAAGCACATGTAAGAGGACTTACACCTAATTGCTGGGTTGCAGCTTAACATTGCATGTACAGGGGTATGGAGAAGAAAAGGCTCAAGGGAGACCTTACAGCACCTTCCAGTGCCTGAAGGGGCTACAAGAGAGCTGGAGAGGGTGTTTTGACAAGGGCATGGAGTGACAGGACAAGGGGGAATGACTTCAAACTGACAGAGGGCAGGGTTAGATTAGGCATTAGGAATAAATTCTTCCCTGTGAGGGTGGTGAGGCACTGGCACAAGTTGCCCAAACGAGTTGCAGATGCCCCATCCCTGGAATTGTTCAAAGCCTGGCTGGATGGGGCTGTGAGCAACCTGAAGGTGAAGGTCCCTGCTCACTAGGTCATCTTTAAGGTCCCTTCCAACCCAAACCCGTCAATGTTTCTATGATTCAATGACCTTCCAAAACAGACATCAATACACTCTTCCACATGTACAAATGCCACTTGACTGAAAGGTACATCAAGAAGGGATCTTAATAAGGTAATGATAAGTGATACTTGTAGCTCAGGTGAAAATATCAAGCATTAAGTGGCAAAACCTCAGCTTTGTTACTGGTTTAGCCTTCAAGGAAGTACATTTTCATCTCTCCCATGTTACTGGAAGAAAGGAGGTGACTTGACCAAATGATGCAGGAAGTCAGTGGCATGGGGCACACAAACCCCAGCTCCTCTTTGCACATCAGAAGCCTGTTTACTGCAGTTCTTGGATTCTGAGCCAGTATTCATGGAAGTCAATCACCTTTCAGTAGATAAAATGCTAGGTAAGAGATTAAGTGGTTTATCCAAGTCCAAAATGGAAAATAAATTCTGCATTGTTGGTACTAAGATCACTAATTTAGTGAGTAAGTGATGAATGTCCTGGTTTGCCATAACAAAACATTTTGTATTTGTCTTTCTGTGGCAAAACAGAATGACTTATTAAATCTTTCTTATAAGCACAAGTTTTTATAACATTAAACAAAATGAGTGGAAAGGCCCACTCTTTTGCTAAAGAAAAGCTTTGCTGCCATGCTAAAGAATCCAGCTTAAAGGATATTCAGCAAAAAGACATTGTAGGAAGAAAAGGAAAAAGCAAATTAAGAAGCTGGGGAGGGAGAGAAAGCAATTGAAGATGTAAATGGCTCTTCTTAGTCATACCTTTAATGACTAGCTAGACCAAAGATTAGAAGTAATTGAACTAGCTCTCAGTCAACAAGAGATGCAAATAGATTGCAAAACTGAGTGGGATTACATTAGTTTACACTAAACCAAGAGTAATTAGTGTTTGCGCAATGCTTAAAAAGCAGAAAGTCCTACATAAATGTTAATTATTACTATTTGTTTCAAGTAGATGCAACAAACACAATCTTTTATGTGCCTTAGGAAGTAAAAGACAATAAAGCAAAACTCAGTAACAGGCTCCATCATTTGGCTAAGGCCTACCATAACACATTTGGGAAAACACATGGAGTCTTATTCAGCGGCTATCTCTGAATTGTGAGTGTTTCATTTGAAGTCATGGGTGACTGTCTATCTCTGGAAAGCCTATATTCTGGAAAAGGAAAAAAAACAAAACAAAGCCTACCCAAAGCAGCAAGGTCACCAGCTCTACCAACATCAAAAGAATAGAGAATTTACGAGATGGAGGCCATGGATTTCAGTCGCAAGTAAACCATCTTCATTTTGGGCCATGCAATCGCTCCTGATATGAAGAGATAGTTATGTCTACTGCTGAGAAGTAAGATTCTGGGAAACAGCACTGGCTTCTCTTATGCCACTAATTTATTGTGTGATCCTGGACAAGGCATTTAACCTTTTGGGCCCATTTTATGAAAAACAGATATAACCATTCTCAGCTGTTTCACAGCCAAGTAAAAGGTCTCTTCTGATGCTTTTAAGCATGTCATTTCAATAAATAATTTATGAGACATATCACTATTAAGAAGATGTCTGAGAGAGTCTAGGAGTCTAACAAGTAACTTATGAGGTGAGATCATACAGTTTCAGGATGGATTCTGGGCTATAACATGCTAATGATTTGCAAAGATTATTAGACTCATTGGAATCACGGACATAAAAGAACCCTAAAGTAAAATGCTTGTCTACTTTTTTGCAATAAATTTTCTACCAATTTCCTTCCTACCTTGGCAAACTCTTGCAGAGAAGAATGATAAATAGCAGAGGTCCAACCACTTCGCCAGTTTTTAAAATCGCAAGGGATAATTCAATTACAAAAAGTAATTTGTATGAAAGAAATATTTTGCCAGGATATGAGCTAATAAAAACCTATATTTAAGCTCATGATTTTCAAGGCAGTATACAAATGTTAATTTATTAGCAATTATGTCTGTAAAGGAAGCAGTACAGATGGAGACAGAGGAGACAGCAACATCCTCAGTTAAAAGCTCCTGAAGCCAAATGTCTCATTGTACATAACATTGCCCAAGTGAAGCTGGATCAATGCTCGCATCTGTTGGATGCAGAAATCTGCAGGAAATCCAATTGCCAAGAATCCTTTAAACAAAAGTTTGTTTTCACTGAAGTTCAGGCTCCTGGGTTTGAAAACGTCAACCTCAGTAGAGGAATGGTTCCACGTTTCAATGTTTCTGATGACAAACCCTGCTTGAGATGTTCCCTCCTGCTAGGGCTCAGCCACCCTGCTGCTTTCTGCCTCCCTGGGGATACTGATGCAGCTGTTCATAAAACCACCCCATAGGCAGATCAGGGAAATTGTCTGGAAACTGAAAGACAAAGAGCCCTTATCTGCCAAATCAGTACCTTTTTATTTTTGCAGCCTACCCCAAATTTAATTGAGCTAGATTAATATCAATCTGGTTTTATAGGAGCGTTTCACAATTAGATGCAAGGCTCAGGCAAGAGACAATACACTGGGGTGGGAAGGAAAACAGACTGGGATACTCTATCACCTAAGTTGGCAGATGGAGCTGTTTCCACTTTAGGTCATGCATGCAATAACTTGCCTGACCTAAAAATCTGTATTTGTAACCAGTTTTCAAGCAATAGAACTAGGGGTTTCTAATAACCATTCTAGTACATCTTTTCTAGCTCTAGCCCCTACCATCCATGGGCGGGTGTATATTTTGTGATTCACAGATGATATTGCTCCATTCCTTGACAAGAGAGCAGCTGCTGCTTCATGGAAGCTGCCTTGCTGAAACCCTTTGATCCATGTCCACAGCTCATCTATTCCTCCTCCTTGCTTACAGACCAAAGTTTCTCTGCCCTTAATTAGAACTTCTGTTGAGATTTTATTCTCTTTGCCATGTCTTTACCATATTGTTTCCAAGAAGAGTTGAAAACTGAAGTAAGCAAACAAGTCAAATGCAGCCAGCCAGCATCTTTTTCCTCCCTTCTCTTCCTTCTTTCTCTTTCTCTTTCCTTTTCTTTTTTTTTTTTTTTTTCCCTTTCCTTTTATTTCAGTAGCAATTGTTGGAATCCTGTGTAGGATAAATGAATATTTAAAAAAAAAAAAAAATAGAACTTTCTTACTGCTTTGTAGCTTTTTGCTTTGTAAATCATGCTGTGTATAAGCGATATCTTAACATATTCCACAAATGACTATTTTTCTCCTACATTTCTGACCAATGAGGAGTGAATCTGTTGTGTCACCCCCTGACTGCCATTGAGTTTTACACCACTATGGCTTCTGTGAACTATGCATCTGATCCAAAGTCCTTTAAATTACATGGAAGTATTTTCCATTCATTTCACTTGGTGAGTAAAATGGGGCTTTATAAGCTCAGCTCTCTGTATAAAACCTTTTAACGTTCACTTTTATGGTATGGGCTGCACTGCATCATATTTCAGTCTCCAAAAGTGTCAGTGCTGAGCATGAACAGGAATGAAATTAAGAAATTGGAGTCTTTTGATAATCTCCTTCTCAGGGTGAGCCAAACTGAAACTATAAAGAAACATTTAAGAAAGCACAGTGGCATTTTTTTCAGATGTAACCTGTGATCTTGGGAGACTCTGATTTGCCCCTGAGAACCCTTGAAGGGGCCTGGGTTTGACGGGGCAGGTTTTTCTCCAAAATTAGGCTCCTTTCTGGTGTAATAAGCATGGTGCCTTTTATAATTAAGGCATTTTAAAAATTTTCTTTCCATAATTATATGTAGCTGGGGTCTGGAGCAATCCAGCCTTCAAGCTGTCAATAAACACGTTCAGTGCCGAGTTGGGTCATTAGGCTTACAAACAGGTTGAACCTAAACACTGGGGTTTTTAAGCTGATTTCTTGGGTAGGTAAAGAGATATTTATATTTTCATTAAGTTTGAGTGATACCAGCACCTGTCACTCGCTTTAAACAGAGCAGTTAACCCGTAACTCCCTCTGTCAACTCCTGTTGATGAAAAGCAAAGCAGATAAATTAATGGCTCCCCTGAGAGAAGAGAACTGAGAAGGCTCATGTAAACAAACACCTCACAAAATACAACTGTATTAATGGGAATGGAAATGAAAGAGAAAATGCCTCTCCCCATCCTTAACAGGCACAGCAGGCTGGAGGCAAACACCCACAATGAAGCTAAAGGTATGGAGCACACACTAGGCTCTTCGCGGTTCACTCAGTGACCATTAGTGCAAACGGAAATATTTCAGTCCTGCTGACACCAGTGCAGCTTTCTTGGAGCATCTGGCTTTGTAAATGTGACCCTTGCTCCTCCATGCAGGCATGGACACAAGGTCCTGCTGCTGGGAGTTGCACCCTGCAAACAGTAACTAAAAGTGAAAGGAGGTGAAATATGTCATTATTTTAAAAATCTGGTTTGCTCTTAGGGAAATATAGAGGATGATACATGTTCCTTGTCTTCTTCCCCCACCTGAGGATGGGCTCAGTATCTTCAGCTGCTCTGTCTCAGATGCGCTGGGGGCATGGTGCTACGACATAAACTGAAGAACATTCAACTATTTCCTCTGGGAAGGGATAATGTTAAGACACTTAGATATCATAGACTCATAGAATGGTTTGGGCTGGAAGAGAGCTTAAAGATCATCTAGTTCCAGTCCCCCTGCCATGGTCAGGGACACCTTCCACTAGAAGGCGATGGTGATGACAATCTTATAAAAAGCGAAATCTGCAGGTCAGTTGATTTGGCTCTAGTCAGGGGATAAATCTAATCAAGAGAATTTTTTTCTTTCCATCCCTATGACCTTCCTCTCTCAAATACATTTTTCCCCTCTTCCTGGTAATGGGAAACTGGATTTTAGTTTCTTTTCCTGTTACTGCTTTGGAGTGGTTCTGGGCACCACAAGGCTTGTGCACCTCACAGTCTTCCAAGACAGAGCAATGTTTGCACAGACAAAAAAATTAAAGCAGAGACCTCTTCCCTATCTCACCCTGGCTGGTCATTTTTACCCATGTAAGTCTGCATCCTTGAGATAAATCAAGCATCTGTGTGACTCTCATCTGGTATAAAATGCCTGCAGAAATGAAAATAAATCAAAAGCAGGGTTTTTTTGCAGGCCAGGGATCCAATCTGGTTCCCACTGCTGCATGGTGGGACTTGGTGACGGGCAGCCGGAGTCTGCTGCTGGCCAAAGCTACAGCCTGAGGGAGGATTTATTAAAGACAATAATGCTGTGTTTTGGGTAAGGTAGGTCCCACATCTGTGTCATCCTGCTGTCCTGTTCAAGATTGCACCATTACTCCTATCTGCTCTGCATACCCAGATGTTGCAACATCTGGTCAGAGGGTATGAAGATTTTTGCCAGACTGGAGGATCTTAGGTGCCTTTTTGCCTCCTTCACACCTCAATTTGTCCAGGAATATGTAGGAGAAGCCCATAGCTGTGCTTGTGTTAGGCTACAAATCATAATTTGGGGAAGGATGTGTGTAAGGCAGGATGAGAACAGCATCAAAGCAAGGAGCTGCAAGTGGAAATTTTATTCACATGTGTTTTGCCTTCTACCCTGGCATTGTTTAATGCTTGTGCGTTGGCCTGGATGAGAGCCAATGAGTCAAACAACATTCTCTGTGTAATCATATGCTTAATGGAAACAAGCCGAGGTCCCATAGCCCAGATTTGGAGAGGATTGTTTCTTAAGCAGTTGCCCCTGAGGAAGAGCTGGTCAGGAACATGCCGAAGTCACATGCAGAAGTGATGGTGGAAGGACACCAGTCACAGTGGGAGCACATGGTCTTGGGGCTATGCTCTGTAGCCAGCTCTAGTATCAGTCAGTGCCTGCTTTGGCACTTACTCAGATGGTAAATCAAGAGCAAGAAATTGCACCAAGTCATCTTGCCCCACTGAGGACAGGTAGTTGCAGCTCTGAAAGCACATGATATGATCGACTCCAGAAACAGAGCCTGGGGTTTGACAAGAGGTGATCTGGCTGGACTTGTGGTGACATGGAGTGTTTCCCTTCCATACTGGTTTCCACATCACCCTTTCTTCTAGAGGTTAATAGTCTCATAAGGGCAGCAGCAACAAAAAAATATGCCTGGCCTGGAGCTTCATTAGTGTACAGCCCAGCCTTATATACCAATTTATTAACTTTGCATAAACTGGGTTGGCACAAGGATGGAAGCATGAGCCTACTTCCACCTTCCATTTCCCTGTCTCTGCTGTAACAAGGGCAGGAGAGCAGCTGCGCTTGAGCATATTTTAAGCTCCTGATTTTATGCTGCTGTGCAGAGCTGTTCTCAACATGAGGGCTCGGCATAAACGTACAGGGAAGGGGCGATAGGATCACAGACAGACACCATCAAGATCCTGGCCTAAGGCAAACATGCCTGTGGCTTTCTTACTTCATGCTTTTTGGCTCAAATTAGCTTATCTGTGTCAGAAAGGGCAGCTGTTCCATGGGGGAAGGAGGAGGGAAGATGTCGATCGTGTATCTGACTCCAGAATTTTGGAAAAAAAATAAATGCGGTGGGAAAGGGGCAGAGACAACGATTGAGATCCCTACCTTGAGCCCAATGCTTTCTCCCACGGGACTGCAGAAAGAGAAACACTCCAGGGGAAATGCTTAAGCAGTGCATTAATTATGTCAATATTATTAACAGACCTCTCTCTGTCCCTTCCTTAGCTGACACCTCCCACCCTTTTTCTGCTCTGTGTTTATTATAAACTGATATAAGAACTATAGAAGATTTCCTGTTGGCCCAGGGTTTTATATAGGCTAAGGCTGAAATTAAACTATTTCACTAAGACAAAAGAAATGGTTTCAGTAATTTGTAAGTTTGGAAACAGATGTATCTAAACTTAAATAGCCCCCAAACCATCAAGCAAACAAACAAGCAGACAGCAACAAAAGCTGTAAATGGCCTTGATGGTTACATTTATTGCTAAACAGAAATGCTAATAATGTATTGGTCCTCAACCAGATTTTTCACCAACGGGAACTCAGCTCAAGTGAAAACCAAGACACAAAGGAGATACCTACACTAGTAAATTAAATATTTTATTACAGTAAATAACTGTCTGGGACTATTCTCTGGAACTGAGGCCAACTGGCACGGAGAAGCCTTCATCTACATAAAAAACCCTCCTAGGATCCAAAACAGGGTGGCATAGTCTTCTGCATTTTGGGACTGGTTCCTGGCCTATGCTGATGCCTTAGCTGTGGTCAGAAATCGTATGCCAGGTCAAAACATTGCTAGGAACCACTATTAATTGCTGTTTAGCTCCTCTTCAACAATATAAACATTAACTCCTTGGTATTGTTTCATTTAGTAGCATAAGCAGAGCCAAAACTGCAGCTTGTCAAACTGTAAGGAAATAGGTACCTCCATATTTACAGTAGCTTTCAGGTCCTTTTGTAAAAGAAAATGTTCTCCTTCTTATGAGTTAATTATGCAAGCCCTGAAATTAGTGATATCCTGTTCTTAAACCCACTCTAGCATTGCCTTTTGCACATTCCAGAGCTTGAAAGAGCTGAATGTTGGTAGTTTCACAGCTGGCGGGCTCAAATGTGAGAATAATTGGGATTTTGGGTTTGTTTTTTTAAGGAAAACCCTGCTCCTTCACCTTCCTCCCAAGATTGTTTAGCAATGTAACTTTTCTCAGCATTCAATTTAATTGTCTTTCTTCCTCTCTCTTTTTTTTAATTTAAGAGGAAAAAAAGTGAGTTAAATGAAACTGATCTTTCATTAGAAACCCATTGATGGAGAAGATATCATTTAGGTTTTCTGGGAGTGAAGGCAACACCAGCCAGAGAGGAAATGCTGCTAGTCTGTCCTCCTGACTCTAATCTCTGATTCTGAGGTATTACATGAAGCTCTGCAAATCACCAAACAATGTGAACAATAATGAAAGGGTGTTTAAGAAAGAAAGATGCCATTTGCGGGGGGGATTACTGGACGTGAATGGACTCTCTCCCAGCTCTTGGCGAAGAACGAATTGCAACTGCATTGTTGTCAAATCAAATATTCCTAAAGCACCCCTAGGGATTGTTTTGCAATTTTGTTAATATTTTAAAAGCATCCTTTGATCTCTCCCATGCCTGCCTGCAACTATGATTTCATTTTGCTCTGAAACAGATGTCTTCTCTCTCCCTCTCTCTCTCCCTTCTCCCCTCTCTCCCTTCAAGTGTTCACCTTAATAAGGTACATTATGAACAATAGATTTTGCAGCCCATGAACACATGGAATTCAGCAGGAGACAGACCACTTTAATTCTGCCATATTTGGAGAACTGGCCTTTTTGCCAACACTGGTCAGACATGAGTCTTCCCAGAACAAGAACAAGAATAAACAAATAAGGAAACAAAAGCTTTTTCTCAGAGCCATAGGACAGAAATGCAGAGCCATGACTGTTCAGAGCACCTTGGTGGCCTGAACCTGAAAGCCTGCCTCCAAGCTGAATTCCCAACATTATCTTAAACTATCTATGAATTACGCATTACACAAGGGACAAACTTCTTAGCAAGTTTTGTTGAGCTAGGAAAAGGGGGAATGGTTTTAAACCAAAAGAGGGTCAATTCAGACTAAATATATGTAAGAAGTCTTCTAAAATGAGGGTAGTGAGACACTGGCACAGGCTGCCCAGAGAGGTGGCAGACGCCTCATCACTGAAAACATTAAACAGGTTGGATGGGGCTCTGATCAACCTGATCAAGTTGAAGATGTCCCTGATCATGGTAGGGGGGTTCGACTAGATGGCCTTTAAAAGGTCTCTTCCAACCTAAACCATTCCATACTTCTATGACTTTTTGAATGAAAATTGAATAAGCTAGTATTGGAGTGGCATACTACAAAATTGTGGTGGTTTTGCTTGGCCCAGTTTTTGCTAGTAAGTAGGGTGGGGTACAAAGATGGCTCCTGCCTGTCCTGTGTAAAGATTCTGGAAGTCTTTCACCATGTCCAGCAGAGCCAATCTCTGATGGCTCTGAAGATGATGGACATGCTCCTGGCCAAGCCTGGGCCAATTAAAGATGTTATGCCTCTGTGAAAACATATTTAAGAAGAAAACAAAACAATGTGAGCACGCACTCCTTTTTAGCCAGAGGAGGAGGAGGAGGTAAAAATATGTGAGGGAAACAACATGGAGGCACCAAGGTCAGTGGAGAAGGTGGGGGAGGAGGTGCTCCAGGCGCCAGAGCTGAAAACCCTCTGCCGGCCGTGGTGAAGACCGTGGGGGGAGCAGGTGGTCCTCCTGCAGCCCATGGAGTCCAGGGGGATGCAGAGAACCACCCACAGCCTGTGGGGAGGTGCCCACGCCAGAGGAGCAGGTGGATGCCTGCAGGAAGTCTCTGTGATCCAGTGGGAGTCCCAGAGACTGAGAGTTGCAAAGGCCTTGCAAGGCACAGGGGAAGGGGAAAGCGGAAAAGGAATTATTAAACCTGAGTAAACAGTTGGTGAACTTCAGTGTCCTTTTTCTCAGGTGTAGCTTCCCTTTTTCTGGGGGGCCCCAGAGGGGCTGGGTGGACTTGCTCCAGTGGCTCCCTGGAGGATTCTCATCCACTATCTTCCAGGGGCTCCCAGGGTTCTTGGATGAGAAAGCAAGTTGAACAAAAAAAGTCCAAAAAAACAATGAAAAAGCAATCCCAGGAAAAAAAAAAACCAAACAAGCAGCAGCCACAGCGGCAGCAGCAGCCTGACTAAAGAATGTCCCTTCCTCTCCCTTGCTCCTCCGTGGCAAAGACTGGGGGAGAATTTCAAAACATCCCGCACTGGCAGAGCTTCTCCTGGCTGCTGAACACAGTTAAAGCTACAGGACCTCATTTCTAGGCATGCATGCAAACAATAGGGAATACAGGATTATCATAACATCACCCCAGGACAAAAATTAATCAAAGCCTGGGCTCTTTCACATTTTTCTGTGAAGAAACACTTAGCAGAACCCTAACCAGACCAAGGCCACCTACCCCAGCAGCATTTATGTTGCTGTTTATCTTCAGGATAATTGACACAGAGGTGGAGTCTTCCTGAAGGCCAGGGCCGTGACTTTGCTTGATATTTGCAAAGTGCCATCCATCACGTGAATTAATTACAGCTCACAAGATGATACAAAGTGTGGCCAAGGCAGGTCAAATGCTCTGGCCCTGGCCAAAGTGCAGGCAGCTCAGTGGCACTGTTCTTAGCAATGGCCCACACTCCTGCCTATCCATCACGATAAAAAGGATTGGCTTGTTTTCTGGCTAAGCCCTTTCCACTCATGCATTTTCATTTGTTTTCAATAATTTTGTAGTTCTCAGATGTGGGTATCACACCAAGTTAAACAGGAAGGTAGAATTATTAAAGGACTTAGTACTCATTAGTAATAGAAGCTTACTTGTTGAGCTGTCTGTGTGATGAATAAAATCATCTTATTAATTAAAAAAAGTCTATGAAATTACCACAGATGGTGTGTCGTAAAGCAGAACTCCAGCTGCAGCTGGAGAAACAGAGGTAAAGAGGGAGAAAATTGAGGGACATACCCATGTTGTGAAACCATGGATGCCTCAGCTGGCAGCAGAACCAGGGATTGAACAGAGATCTTCTGTTTCCCAGTCCAGATCTAGCCTAGGTCTTGCAGTTAGGCCAGGTTCAATTTTGATATGTTTATGTTTTTCTGTCACTGTGGTGTAAGCCATATCCCAAGCTTGCAGGCTTAACAGCTAAAATTCCTCTTTTCCTCCCTTGCCTTGGCTTGGCTTTTTCCTTCCTAGTTAAGTGGATCCAAATATGCAGATGCCTCAATGATCTCAGGAGTGGATATTTCAGTGGTGACTTCACGTGCTCCTTCTAAATTTGTCTATTAAGCCATTTCCTTTAACTGTCTTTTAAATAAAACAGAGCTGGATTGTCAGACATTTCTTTTATCTCTATTGCTTTTCAGGCCTCATTTAATATGTAGACTCAAGACAGAATCTGTCAGACATATGTTTTTCTTCTCTAGAAAGACACCAGTTTGACAGCAGAGGACTGGGCAACTTCTGCAGCCAGAAGCAGCCTGACTCACAGAATGAAATAACTGTTGCTATTTCAGATCAGATCAGCTTGAAAGACCATCCAAAGACAAACCTTGTCTCAGAGAGGCACCTGCACACAGTGACTGCGTTGTGGGGATCTTCTAGGTGTGGTCATGATTCATGGTTCTCTTGGGGAGGACACTGTAGTCCCAGGACAATGTCTGAAGGTTGTGCCTAGGGGCTCAAGTCTAAGCAGGAAACACTTTTGTGTCATCTGGAGACAGAAGGTTGTCCAGAGGCTGGTGGAGCCTGTTCATTTGGCAGGCATGGAGGGAGAAGATGACACACACTAACCAGGGGAAGTTAAGAAGAAACAATGGGTGCAGTCTCCTTATAGAGACCACAGAGCTTTCGTCCCCAAATCAAGAGAACTGGCTTCCAGTACTATGAAAGGGGCAAACAGAACTTGAACATGCATAGGAGCTTAAAAAAACCAAGTGTGATCCAGGATCTGAAATGTAAACAGGAGAAAAATTTGATGTAGGAGCTGTAAGAGGTAGTAAAGGTTGCCCAAATCAGGAAGAGACTGGCATGGTGGAAGAAACACAGCAGAACTGCGAACTTTGTACCTAGAGCATTTGTTTCTTAAAGGCTCTAGCAGCTTGAAGCTGGCAAGCCCTGATAACCACTTGTGAGCAGGCTGATAAATGGGTCAGATGCATTATGTCACGCTTGGCTGGGGATGCTGCCCATGAAACAGAGAGGGGGATTGGTGTGGAGTTAGAAGGTCCATGTAGCCCATGCTGTTTGTGTCACTGCTCTGTGAGTCATTGCTGGACATAAAAAATAGTACCTTGAAGAAGAGTCTGAAAAAGACCGTGCAGTGAAGATAATCAGCTATGCCTGCTTCAATGTGATGTCCCTCAAACTCTCCTTAGATTATGACCTGAGCCACTGAAGTGCATGCCACAGTGATGGCAGGGTACTCATGTAATATTTGTATCTTAATTATACCACAAATTCTTTTTTATTGCCTTAAAACAGTTAACAGCAGCATAAAAACCTAGTTTTTATATTAGCTTAAGGTCAGGAGGAGGGTGCACATATTCCATAATTTGTTATGGGAATAGAAGAAACAAGTGAAGGAGACCATCAGGGTTTGTCATGGTTCATTAGAAGTTCCAAGGTAAGGGGAAGTTGGCTTAATCCATCCAGAAAAGTTTCCTGCCTTGTCCCGAATCAGTAAATGTTCGACCTAGTCCAGTGCCATTGAGTCCCAATGATCCAAGTGCACGGCACATAAATCCAGGCACTTTTACTGATACAATTAAAATGGTCAAATTATGTCTCTATAGCTTAATACCTGCAAAGGACTGTCTGAAATTCTGCTTTTACCTCTCATACCTGTGAAACAGGAGGCAATTTTATCAGCAGAGCAGAAACAAGGGTTGTTCATTTCTATATATGTGCTCCATAGCGCAGAGCATAGGCCATTGTTACTCTTTTTTCTCCATTAATTATTCCACATCTCTCTCCCAAGGACAATCACACCTCAGTAGTGCTATTGCTTGTGGATGGACATGAAGTTGTGGCCCCATCCCTGGGCAGGGGGGTTGGAACTCGATGACCCTTAAGGTCCTTTCCACCAGTCCCTTGAGGCTGAAGTGGAGAGAACACCAAGGTCAAGCTGATCTCAGCAGATGTCCCAGCTCCTTTGCTACTCCCCAGCATTTTAAATATAAACTGTGATGGAGTTTAGTCCTACATCACAGTCAAGCTACAGAACATGAACAATCATAGGAGTGCTGCTGCTGCTTTCTACATTTAATTTAAAGTGTTTCTAGGAGGACAGATGGGGAAGATAGAGTGATCCCTTTACTTAATTCTTAGATTGGCGTCATCACTAAATTTTTACAGTTTGCTACCTCCTACAGCAGAGAAGTGTTTGTCTCTCTCTACTTGACTAAGACCAGGCTTGAAGTGTGTCACATATTCCTAGTGTGTCACTTCCAAAAGTATATCCATGTGAATATACTTATGTAAAGCTTAAAGAGAGTGACTAAGAAGAACTGGTGTATTAAACATCTGCAATAAATGTATGCAGATTGGCAGGCAGTAAAAAACAAAGGGGTTATAAAAATCCAGAGGAATCTGAAAGATTCACCTCAAAACAAAACAAAAAAAAATAGATATCAGTACTACTATTTAATTCAGAAGAAAATTTGATTAAAAAAAAGGAAATTTCTGATTCACATAATGAAATATTTCCCCAATGATCAGATCCCTTAGGGAAGTTGAATAAAATAAATAATAATAATAATGACACTGATAAAACAGTTAAGTATCTGAACCTGGAGTGACCTGAACGTGAGAAGGAACTTTACTTTGTGGGTGACCACAGTCTGGTTGTCCAAAGAGGTTGTGGAGTCTCTCTCACTGGAAATATTCAAGAAGTATCCAGATGCAATCCTGTGCCATGTGCTGTAGGATGACCCTGCTTAAGCAGAGAGGTTGAACCAGGTGACCCACCCAGAGCTCCCTCCCAGTCTGACCCATTCTGTGATTCTGTGACTCCCAAAGCACTATAGAAACAGAGTGCTGTATAAAAATGAGCAGTCTTATGTTGGATTGGGGTTTGAATGGCCTGGGAGATTCTCTTCCACTTCTTAGGTTTACTCTACTGTATAATTCAGTGGAGCCAGATAAATGTACCAATGCAAAAGCCTGTCTCTGTTTCTCACAGCCCAAACCAGGGAGATGTGGACCAAGCTCCTAACCACTTTGTCACCACCCAGAATTTGAATGGATAAAGAAAGCAAGCTATTTCCAACTAGTAGAGATCCATACCCATATCACAATGCTGAGGTATCCTCCATACAAGCAGAAAGTTTCACTGACCCAAAGCAAGTCTGAATTCATAACCTCAGCACTGGGAGAACAATTCTCTGTCAGGAAAACCTCTGAAACTGCAGAACTGCTGTACAAGTCCCTCCCCGACCCAAACATCTGTTTGTTACTTGGATGGAGTGTGGTCTAGATTTCTTACTCAATAGTAATTCCCAGCAGTTTGTAATGGGCCCTTAGTAATCCTTAACTTATCGCAACAGCTGTTGGAAGGCAGCCCAGGAGGGCGGTTGGGTTGAATGCTTGACTGAGGGCAGGAGATGCTTCTCATGGCAGCTTTGATGGAGAGTCAGGGCCACCGAGTAACATCACTAAGCTTCAAAATATCCCAGTGTTCTTGCTTTTGTGAAGCACACACATACTGAAGATCTGGAAACTGTCAGCTTGTTCCAGCTTTGTAGTACCCTCAGGGAGGAAGCAAATACTCTGCTGACTCTGAAGATGTGCAGCTCTAACTGCACTAATTCAATACTAACAGTGAGTCAGGGTGAACAGACCCACCGCTACAGAGAGGACCACAATGGAGAGGCATTTAATTGACAGATGTGCACTGCTTAGTATTAGTGGAGACAATGAAATACCACATTTGTGAGCAGTAATGTAGACTTTATCTGATATATAGTACATCTGTGCCTTGAATTTCCTCTAGAGTGCAGCTGGGTGTTAATCCCCTTTTCTTGTTATACCCCTCTCTGGCAGTGAATACACTTGTCAATTAAAATATGTTCTTTGAAGTTATTTCAAGATTTCCAGAGTAAAGAATTCTGAATTCTCACTATGACCCAGGATTAATTAAGAAGGGCCAAATTTTATCTCATTTATGGGAGTGTAAACGTGTTGTAATGCTATTCCCAGCCTAGCAAGAGAAGACATTTACCCTTGGTTGGTAATTTTATTTTTTTTACAGTCTTTGGTCAAGAAAAGTTAGGGTAGTTTTATTCTTCACCTGATACTCTGTGGACTCTATCTTCACGTGGATTTCAGTGTTGCACAGCTGCAAGTGCTTTCTTTAAAACAAATCCAGCTCTCAGACAACTTTGGGCCATGAAGATGATCAGAGGGCTGGAGCTCATCTCTTGCAATGACAGGCTCAGAGAGCTGGGGTTGTTCAGCCTGGAGAAGAAAAGGCTTCAGGAAGACCTTAGAGCCCCTTCCAGTACCTAAAGAGGCTACAAGAGAGCTGGAGAGGGACTTTTGATAGGGCATGTAGTGACAGGACAAGGGGGAATGCCTTCAGACTGAAAGATGGTAGGTTCAGATTAGATATCAGAAAGAAATTCTTTCCCAAGAGGGAGGTGAAGCACTGGCAGAGGTTGCCCAGAGAAGATTTGGATGCCCCATCCCTGGAGGTGTTCAAGGCCAGGTTGGATGAGGCTCTGAACAACCTGGGCTCTTGGAAGGTGTCCCTGCCCATGGCAGGACAGTTGGAATGAGATTATGTTTATTGTCCATTCCGACTCAGACAATACTGTGATTCTATGTTAAGTTACCCAGATAACAAAAAAGATGTAATCTGCTGAAATATTTACTCAAAATAGGAAAATTTATCTTGTTTATCATCGATCTTTTGAAGTGTTTAATCTCTAGGCATCTCTGGACTACACCTATTCTAGCAATGCTCACACACTGATGGTGTGAGTGAAATGGACACAGTATTGAAAATCAGATCCTCCTATTCTGTTTTGTGCTTATATTACATACGCTTGGCGAGAATGGGATGCAATCAATTGCTCATATCTGGTAATGATTCTCTGTATAATAAGATATTATTTAAAATTATTATTACTATATATTGTGTCTCCTGGAGAAGGATGCAGAATCCAATATTCAAAGTGTTTCTGCAGCTGTATGAAAGCTCTCATGGCAGACTGGAGATAGTCACAGATAGGCCCAGTTCAGCATCAGATGTATATACCTCTTCTACATGAACTGAAAACAATTCCTTAGATGCACATGAGTCACTAGAAAGATTCACAACCCTTTCCAGTTAAGTAATGATGCTACAGATGGAGTTTGCACATGGAAAGCATGCTGTGTACACAAAGTTGAGATGTGGCATGGAAATCTCACATGAGCTGATTTGTGGGAACAGTAAAAGGCACCCCTTGACAAGCTCACTAGTGTGCTACTGAGAAGGCCTGGAGAGCATTTGAAGGATGTAAGAGAGTTTTCCCTTTAACCTGATAAAAAGAGGATAACAAAAGTCAATTTCATTATCATAGTAGTTTCATTGTGTATTTGAGATGTCTCTGGTCATTGGAAAGGGCTGGGAGGGAGCGATCCAGGAGGGGAAGGGCAGGGAGAAGACCAAGCTGGTGACCGCAAATGCAAATGGAAAGCCGTTGCCCACGATTCCCATTTTATAAATTTTTACTTAATTTTACAGAAATAAATGAACACAGGAGAGATAAAGCGACAAACAAGATTTGATAATATGTTACAGTGGAAGTGCAATAGTACAGCACTGCTCTTTCAACAACATAGAAAGAAAAACAGTAAAAAAAAATCACCAGCTGAGTGTTTGGACATGTTCCTTGACTATTTCATTAATCCACCTTCATTTATTTCTAGATTGATGGTGTGATCCATAGCAGTTGATTAAACTGTAGAGAGTGGCAATTTATTCAGCTAATGTGAAGTAAATGAAAGATAAGCACATGTTACATGAATCTTGCAAAATTTGAAACAATAATAAACCCTAACTCCCTGTGCCTTCTTCAAAACATTAACAAAGTACCATCACACTTCTGTATTGTATTACCAGCAGTTATTATTGCCAAGACATGGAAATGAATAGAGGAATTAGAGATCCGTGATTGCTTAGGAGTCTATTTGGAAAACAAAGTACACTGAGCACCCTCATTCCCTTTTGCAGTCGAACTGTGTTTATGCAGCTAAATTTTGCTTCTTTGGGAAGGCTTTGAACATAAATAATTTCATCTGGTACTCAAGTTGCTTTCATCATTGCATTTTACTTCAATAAAACATTAAGTTAAAAAGGCCAAATATGTATGAGAAAAAATAAAAACAATAAACTTCTTTTGCTATTTAGTTCTTTGAGTGACATTCTTGAATATTTTAATGCTATTTAGTGATGGAATCATGTGGCATTCATTCCACACGTGTAAATGGAAACAGGATCTAGCCTGCTATTATAGGATGTTTGTGTATATTATTTTTTAAGTGGAAGCTGGTGGAAGAAAAATCACTGGGTTACTTCAGAATTATTTCCAATGGGTTTCAGCACTTTAAAGTGCTTCTAAAATTATATTAACTGAAACTCAAGTAGAACCCTGTTGAGTACACTCATGATGCTGCAGCTACAATCACGAGGCTTAGAGAACAGTGTTTCACAGATGTATACAGCCTTGATGTCTCTAGTGCCCATATAATGTTCTCCCTTTCTCTCTCCACATGGTTTCTTCCCTTTGCTCATTTTTCGTATTGTATTTTATTTTTTTACGAGGGCGAGGGGAGGGAAAACACAGCTGTTGACTCTCACAAATATGCAACGTAGCAAGACAAATCTCAGAGGTGGTCAAGACTCAAAGACTTGCTGGGAAGCCTGTGCCTTTTGGCTTCTACTCTCTATTATTTCTTGATCAGCATTCATCAGTATTGTCTTTGGGAAAAGAAGAAGGAATGGGGAACAAGGGTCTGATCCTTGTGCTGTCCATCGGGCTTGTTCACTGTACAGCATCTTAAATAGCAAGTCCCCTAACTTCTTTGTGCTATTTCTTTAAGTAAAAAAGCAATTCACTATCATCAACAACACCAGCCTCTTGTAAAGTAACAACTCCCTTTTGAAACCTAAGTTCTGTTTCTTGGTCCTTCAGCCCTGCCCCTATTCTTTCCTTACTGTAGCTGTCTGTCAACAGTTCTTCCTAAAAAAGGCCCTATTTAAATCCTCTCCCTGACCCTACACTCACTGTGTGCTTTTATACATTATTCTGTTACCTGACTTAGCTTGTCCAGCCAGAGCTTTGGGAAAGGGATTCAGAGACAGGGACACCCAGGTAAGTGACCTATTGCACTCTGCCACTGACGCTGATGTTTGACCTTGGGCAAGTCAATAGCAAATGGGTAACATAAAAAAGCTGCATTTGTCAATATTTAATAGTGCATGTTATATAAATGACATCATAACTTCTGCTTAGTGGCATGGGAATAGTCTGTTTAAACTATACCCAACTGGCAATAATGAAGTAGGCAAGAACTTTTCTGAGTTTGAAGAACAGCATAAAAAGAACGGTAAGAATATTTTTAAAAAGTAATAATAATTTTAAAAAAACCTAGGGAAACAATCCAGAGAGATTAGAGTCAGAAATTACTCACAAAAAGTTGTTACAGAGGTTCCATTTAAAAAAATTACAGAATCACAGAAATAATTAGGTTGGAAAAGACCTCTGAGATCATTGAGTCCCTATAACTGAAGACCACCATGTCAATAGACCACAGCACTAAGTACCATACCCAGTCTTTCCTTAAATACCTTCATGGATGGGACTCCACCAAATCCCTGGGCAGCCCATTCCAATGTTTAATCACCGTTTCTGTGAAGAAATTTCTCCTGATGTCCAACCTAAACCTCTCTTGACACAGCTGAAGCCGTCCTCTTGTTCCATCCGTAGCTACCTGGGAGAAGAGACTGATCCCCACTTACCTACAACCTCCTTTCAAGTGATTTTAGAGAGCGATGAGACCACCCCTGAGCCTCCTTTTCTCCAAGCTAAACAACCCCAAACCCCTCACCCTCTCCTCACAGGACTTACCCTCTAGACCCTTCACGAGCTCTGTTGTCCTTCTCTGGACACACTGCAGCACCTCAATGTCCTTCCTGAATTCAGGGGCCCAGAACCTGACACAGAACTCAAGGCGTGGCCTACCAGTGTTGAGTACAGCAGGACAATCTCTCCCCTGGTCCCACTGGCCACACTATTGCTGATACAGGCCAGGATGCCACTGGCCTTCTTGGCCACCTGACCACATGACAGTGTTGACCAGCACTCCCAGGTTCTTTTCCTCTGAGCCATTTTCCAACCACTCTACCCCAAGCCTATGGTGCTGCCTGGGGTTATTGAGATCCAAGTGCAGGACCTGGAACTTGGTCTTTTTAAACCTCATATCACTGGTCTCGGCCCATGAATCCAGCCTGTCCAGATCCCTCTGCAAAGCCTTCCTGCCCTCTAGCAGATTGACACTTCCACCCAACTTGGTAAAAGGCAACTTTTAAAAGTCTAGGAAACAGTAAATCAGAACGTAAGTTCCTACTTAGAAATATCGTAACTGTGAGACTTCAAATGTCAAACTACCAGGCAGAGTACTAAAACACAGCCAAGAAAGGGAAGAGTTAGAATGCAGTGTGCTCATAAAATGTGTTCTTCTTCTTAGTGGAGCAAACTTCCAAAATGGGAGACTGCAAAGTATCTTTTTAGCAGCTGGATCTCCACTGAGGGTTCTCTAAAATTGGCCATGAAACATCAAGCTTTGTGACACGCTGAGGCTCTCTCCATCCATCTGAGATACTGTTTCCTTGGCTACAGAGTGTGATCTGAGCACCCTCCTTAGTGAAACTCAGATTCCCAAAGCAAAAAGGGGAAATGGTGAAATACAAATCAGTTGGAAAACAAACCCACTTAGAAACTCTAGGGACAGATCTGATCCCTCACAGAAAAAGGCAGAAGAAAAGGACAGCATCCTGGAAGTGTTCAAGGCCAGATTGGATAGGGCTTTGAGCCACTTGGTCTAGTGGAACAGGCTCCTGCCCATGGCAGTGGGGTTGGAACTAGATGGTCTTTATGGTCCCTTCCAAGCCAAACCACCCTAGAATTCTGTGATTCTAAAATCCTGTCAAAGCAAACTCTGTAGCATTTGCTAAGTTTTTGTTCTGTAACATAAAAAATAATAGTTGGGTTCTTCTCTAACTTGCATTTCTGAATCATTTGTTTTTAATTAAGCTCTGATTGTCACATTTTCTCGGATCTTGCTATTGTGTCCCTAAAAACACTGTCTGCGCTCCAAGTCTACATTTTACTGTTCTCACCCTAAAGAAAAAGAGTGTTGTGAATGTATTCAATTCCATCTTCTTCTGTCTTGATTAAGGGAAGTGACTGTTGAGCGTGAACTGAGCATAGTCCTTTCTGTCATTATTTACCACCCTTTCTAAAGTTACTTCCTGGTCAGACCCAAGACTCCTAGGGTTCAACATACCATCAGTACTGACATCTATAGTAGTCTTGAATCACAGAAAGTTACAGAAAAGCAGGGATTTTATTTGACAAAAGACACAGATGCATTTGCACTAATTTCCTACCGGTATCCTACTGTATTTCATGGTTTCTGCCAGGCATAGATGGTTTTCGTTCCCACTGTGAGGCAAATGGAAGCTTCAGCATCAAATGGAGGTTGGAACTGGGTGATCTTAAGGGTCCATTCCAACCCTACTCTTTCCCTGAAATGCTGGAAAAACAATGCACTGAAGACATGCCCTTTAGGAGAAATTCTGCTTCCTTTCCTTCTAGCCTGCAACAGATCAGAGCTGCACATCCTCCCCTGGAGAATGACTGTCCATTCCTAGCACCCTGCAGAATCTTATCACAACATCCCAGCCCTTAACACAGCCAACCCTTCTGATTAAAACACAGTTTTGGGTTGCTGTCTCACAGGACAAAGTGCAGCTCTGAAAGGAAGAAAACAATCAAAAAAACCACATACTGGTAAAAAACCCCAAACAAACAGAATTTGTGATTTGGTCTCTTCTGTGTATAGATGGAGGCTAGTTTGAATTTACACCCTTGCAAAACTAGAAGTAGTGTCCAGGTCAGAAGAAAGCACTCTAAGAGAACTCAAGGTTCTATAATGAGCCCAGTATTGTATAACTTATCCATCGACGACTTGGATGAAGGGGCAGATGCCTCTGCAGCAAGTTCATTGCCAACACAAAGCTGTGAGGATTGGCTGATGCCCCAGAGGCTGTGCAGCCCTTCAGAAGGACCTCCACAGGTTGGAGAGATGGGCAGAGGGGAACCTTCTGAAATACAACAAAGGCAAACGCAGGATGCTGCACCTGGGGAAGAATAACTCCACAGAGCAGCACAGGCTGGGGGAGACCTGCTGGAAAGCAGCTCTGCAGAGAAAGGACCCGGGGGTCCTGGTGGACAACAAGCTGTCCACAAGCCAGCAGTGGCCCTGTGGCCAAGAAGGCCAATGGGTGCATTTTGCAAGGCCAAGGGAGGCCAAGCAGGCCAAGGGAGGTGATCCTGCCCCTCTACTCTGGCCTGGTGAGGCCACATTTGGAGTGTTGTGTCCAGTTCTGGGCTCCTCACTACACAAGAGACATGGAGTTCCTGGAGCAGGTTCAGTGGAGGGAAGCAAAGACGATTAAGGGACTGGAGCATCTCTCTTAGGAGGAAAGACTGAGGAAATTTGGCCTGCTCAGCCTCAAGATGAGACAAATTGGAGGGGACCTCAGTAATGCATAGAAGAATCTGAACGAGGGTGTCAGGAGGATGAAGCCAGCCTCCTCTCAGTGGTGCCAAGCAATAAGACAAGATGCAGAAACTGATGCACAGGAAGTCCCACCTAAACATGAGGAAGAACTTCTTTACTGTGCAGGTGACCAAGCACTGGAACAGATTGCCCTGAGAGGTTGTGGAATGTCCCTCACTGGAGATATTCAAGAAACATCTGGACACAATCCTGTGCCATGTGCTCTGGGACACCCCTGTTTGAACAGGGGTTTGGACCAGATGGTCCACTGTGGTCCCTTCCAACCTGACTCATTCTGTGATTCTGTGAACACAGAAATAGATTAATTGTTTTCCTCTGGTGGCCCTTTTGCAGCCACATCACTGCAGAGTACGTGATCCTGTGGAGCACAGAGCAGTAGAGATTTGGGTCCCTGGAGGTCAGGGCTGGGAAAAGACCTTTATCTGTTCTATAGATAGAGGGATGAAATGCAGCATGGAAGAATATAAAACACAGCAAAGCATGAGAACAAACTTGGCTGTGCTTAGACAAAGGACTTGTGGTTGCTTCCTTCTCACCTTCTCTCTCAAGACTGCACATAAAATAAAAACAGTTGTGGCTATAAATAGAGCCACTAAGGAAGGAGGACAAATCCTGCACCATTCATGAACACAAAGCTCAGACATTCTGCCGGAGCATAACTTAAACATTTGCTTACATCACAGTGGAGCATGATCAAAAACTGCAGGCTTCCCTCAAGGCTTTCATTCAAAAGAGAAATAGAGAAAGAAATGCACTCTACCTCTGTTACTAGATGCATTGTATAAACGAAAATTAGTGTAAACAGTCTGGAGATAACTAAATATTAAATGCACACAATTTATATCGCTTGGAGGAAAACAGTAATTGGTTAAGTTCACGAGAGAGCTGAAACTCCACACTCTATTGTTTTATTCTTTAGCAAACAGAGAAAGAAATGGGTAAAAAAGAGCTACAGCACCATTCATAGGTCATCATTATCTCCCTGAGTACCAGAAGAGAATGCCTTCATGTTCTGGCCCCTACAGTCACAGGCAACTATATCAAATTCTAAGACCTACCTAAATTAAGACAGTCTGATGGATCCGTCTTTCCCCCAGGGATCGGCGTAGCCCAAGAGACAGGACAAACCCACCCTGAAGATGCCTGATTTGGCAGGAAGGCTCCTAATGCAAACACTGAGTTATTCAGCAACAAAGCCAAGCCCTTGCCCACACAACATCCACTCACACACTGCGAGAATAAGCCGTAAATCACTCCTCTAGACAGCGCAACAATGGAAAGACCTTCACACCTATAACCTCAAGAGGTAAAATCTACACTGGTCCACCACTAAAAACCAGGGCAAACTAAGGGCGTGGCCAGTGTTGTAAATCCCCTTTAAGGGTGGGAAATATCTTGGGAAAATTCCTCAATGGACCACCCGCCTTTTTTTTCCAGCAAAGCTTTGTCATTCCTGCTAATAATACCCAGGGAAAATTCTTTCATGAACCTGGGAGACTCCTGGAGTTCCTGGCACATCAGCCTGCTCTGTCAAAAACACACTGTCCTGTCAATCAGTTAATCCAGTTAATGGGCGATAGTTAATTGAGTTAATGACCACAAACTTAAGGATAGGATGTTACCAGGGAGCTCTGAGCTTTTCTCCCTGGGGTGCTACTGTCTACAGCCTTCATGGAAAGCCAAATCTTTTCCTACTTATTTTAACATATTCTTCAAGGCCAGATATGTATCTTACTATAAGTTTGCACAGTGTTGAGCACAACCAGGCTTGAGTGCTACTGCAATGCGTGTTTGCCAGGATTTTTAGTAAATATTCCCAGTGACTTCAGCAGGGAACCATGCTGCAAAATTGCTGTTTAAGACCTCATAGTTCCCAGTAAAATATGAAGGAGATAGAAAGGATGTCGGGGAATACCTCATCCTACAGCAGGTCACCAATTAGTGATGTAAGAATATTTCTAAGGTGTAATTCCGAACATAAGTAAGTCAGAAAATGACTTAAAATTTCTAAATGTGCCTCATCTCCAGGTAGTGGGTGGGATTCAGATCCCCAGATTCACATATCAAGAAATTGTGTGTTTATATTTGAGGTATGCTCAGACTCCAGATTTTGTTTAGAATGGAGCAAGAACTTCCACCCGATGAATAATTTTACCATGAAATAGACACCTAAAGTCAGACTTAGGTTTTATAAAATTAATAATTAGAGGACCTGAAATTTGTGTATGATGGGAAAAGATATTGGCAGGTCTCTGTTTCCTGAGTCAGCTTTCTGTCTTTCTGATACAAACCTGGTTGCATGCAGCTTCTTGGTTATGTTTTTATTATTTTTCCAGATGAGGACTGAAGTCTCACTACATTTGTCTGCTTTTAGGGTTTTTTGTGAACTTTAAAGAGCCACCAGCATTCTCCTGTTAAAAATATTTTTTCCGATGTCTGGTAAAAATTTCTGTCTCTGACTACTTATTTTTCATTCGTAAACCTGCTCACCCCCAAAAGAGGGTCAGTTGACAACATGCGAGCAGCTTGTACAAAAAATTTTTTACAGATCTTTTGAAATAGAAGGCAGTATAATAAGCATAGGATAACAGCGTGGCTGGAGGCCTAGCCCAACCATATCAGCTTCTTCAAAGGGGCAGGATTCAGCCTTATTGTAAATCATTCCTACTGATGATCAGTCTCTTGATGTCTGCACTGTGCTATCAGGTGCAATCAGATGCTCCTTGCATATTTGCAAATCCCTGATGGACTTTGCCCCTCTACCCCATTTCAATGGCTCAGGTGAGCAGGTTATAACCACCAGAATTTGCCCTGATGTAGAGGAGAAAAGCAATGCAATTTATAAGTTTGTACAATTTTAGTTTTCTCCCAGCATATGCCAGAAAATAACAAGTGCTATAATGATCTCTGCATCATGTATGCAGCCCAGAAAAATGAATTAGGTTGTCAGTCAAGGAAGGAGTAATGCATATTACTTCCAATATCTTTCTCCACTGGATTTGCTCCCTTTTAATCTGTACATTTTATACCTACCTATACATAGATAAACATTATTTTTCATATTAAAGCAACTAGCCAGGTAGTTCTACACAACAATTTAAAACAAAAACAGTATAAATTCCTTATATGTGTTAAATTGAAATACATCTGATTTATATTCTGTTGTTAAAACAGCTCTCTCAAGGTTTCTAATCTCCATTTTGAGCATTTTCCTGTCCTTTAGAAATCTATTATTCATGTCTTCTCATGAACCTATAGCTCCATATAAACATATGCAAGTAACAGGGAAGAAAAGTCTGCCCAATGGAAATGGGGATCTAAATTTAGAGTTAGTCAGTATTGAAAAGGATGTTTAGGCAAACAGAAATAGATGGGAATTGGTTTTTTGGGAAAGAGAAACTAAAGTAATAAATTTTGAAGGACAAGGAAGATGCAAAGTTGTGCAAAACTTTAAATGGCAGGATGGTAACTGCAAATGGACTTGATCTTTCTTCCTCATTGAAATCCCACTGAGAGTGATTCTCCAGGATTCCTGCCTTGGGTGCTACCTCTGCACATGTACTGTGTAGTATTCAAGGCAGTTCTCCACCCCTCTTTGGAAGAATTCCTGTGAGACCTATTTTTCATATGTAAACACTACCCAGTTTCTTGCTCCACACACTGATTGAGCACTGAGGATTAGAGTTCCCATTTGCTCCCAAGAAGGCAAACAGAGAAAATTTCTGACCAATGCCGTAGTTGCACTGTTTTAGAAATCTTTCTGTTCTTTCTCAGCGAGAATAGAGATAAGCTGCATTCTTGTACTTTTTTAATCTCTGTGTTTGGTATTAGGTGTTGTATAGTTGTGATCAATGGTTTTAGGTGGTGGATTCCCTGCTGACCAATAGTTGCCAGATTATTAATGGATATATAAAGAGGTTTTAGTAAATAAAGTTCTCCTTTCGCCATCTTGGGTTCATCTGCCTGTTTTCTCTGCCAGCTTCTGCGAATCTCAGGAAATCTAAAACCACACAATGCACTTATCATTTGGGCTTGATATTTTTCCTAATGCAGTAAATATTTGGGACACAAAAGCAAACAGAGAGTGTGCCCTCAGGAAAGTCCCACAGTAGGATTACTTTTCACTTTCCATTGGCGACGTTCAGAAAGGAGAGTGCATCAAGGCAACAAAGATGTTTATTTAAAATACACTGGAAGTTATTATACATCAATGCATGGAGGAAGAGGAAGATTGCACCAAAGCCCTCAATAAACAACAACTTCCTATGTTTGAAGAATTTTGGTCTTGGTCCTATCTTCCCTAATGAATGTCTGCCTGAAATTTAATGATATCCTATCAGGATTACTAATTCTGTATCAGTAACACTCAAAAACTTAAACCATGCTTATTCAAACTCTTTATTTTCTCTTGCATCGTCTGGCTCAAAATCATTGAACTCAACAGAAAGTGAGCCATTTCCTTACTTTCTGTGCCATATAATTATTATTACGCATTCAATTTTCATTCCTTATTATAGATGTATTTTACAATGTGTATAACTATACACTAATAAAAATCTAATTGAATCAATACCAAACCCACATTTTCCAGCTAATCATACCAATAACTCTCCTTTGTTTTCTCTATTTATATCAGTGGATACCTGAAAAAACAATTAATGCAATGTTGCTGTAGAGCTAAGGAAGTAAATTGACTGCCAAAGCTGGGGAATTTTCAGTGAAAATGTAATTTTCAGAATGACTGAATAAATAAGCCATTGTTATTTAAAAATTAAGCTTACTCATATGAAGCCTGACAAAGTGCTGTCAATAACCTCTTCTAATAACTACCTACTTCAACAAGAATATGCTGATCATAGAAAAGTGGTGATAAATAACAGCCTGTTTACTCTTCCACTGCAATGCCATTACTCACCCGTATTTATAACATGCCATTTACTAAAGTGTGCATGTTTATAGGCTCTCTGGAATAGTCTGATAAGGGCAGAGATTGGTGGCAGGCTAGGCTCCAAACTTCCTTTCCCTGTTGATGCTGGCTTTCAGCAAGGCCAGAGCAGAGCACTCGGCATCCTTCAGCAGTTCATTTTCTGTGCTCTCCTTGAACTATGTGGCAGCGGGCACGAAAGGAATGCAAAGTCATGCTCTTGTGTGCTGCACTTCGGCTTCATTATTTACTTTACACTCTTCTACCTGAATGCATCAGAATGGGCTTTTAAAGGCTTCTCTCTCTCTGCCTGCTTTTAGCAGGAGCCTGCTGTGTGGCACTGTTACTCTGATTTAAGCTGGTGGGAGGGCACGCTCGATGGCTTCACCAGATGCTGGGCTGGAGGGGGCTCCTCACAGCCATATTCTGAAAAGCTCCGTTATTTTCCTCTCTTTTTCCAATGCCCACCCACCTGGCCTTTGGCATGGCCATTCTTTAATTGCAGCCCAAGCTTAATACAAATTCTTCCTGAAAGCATTTTTAGGCAGTGCCAGAGCTGCTTTTCATTTACAAGGGCTGAATGGTAGCTTGCTGAATGGTAGCTTTGACGGCATATGTATATCCAGCTTAGCAAAATGGGTACAAAAAAGAGGTAAGAAAGGGCTTTGTTGTGCTTTCAAAGCTTCAGTGTAAAACTTTTGCTTCCGCCAGTGCCACAGGAATTTTTCCAGAGTAAGGAATAACCTAAACAGCTATTCCACTGATGTCTAATATGGAGAACAAGAAATAATTATCGAGAATTAACTCACTATAAATTCAGTGTGAGGACACTGTGGAGAGTCTACTGAAAGCAAAAAGCAGAAAACCAGACTGAAACTTCTACCAGAGTTGCCAAACTTTGAAGCTGGCTCAGGAGGTGGAACAAAAGCCATGCTGGTATTGCACTCTGCTGATAATGTCCTTCCATCCGTCGTGTGGCCCTGAAACAACCTCATCAGACAGTCGTTTGTCAAAAACAAATTTAGACCAATCTACCATATGTAATTCACAGTCATGGCTTGACAACATACTGCAGTTATCCCCAGCAGACACAACTGTTTACATTTTACACACATAATTGGGTCTGGTTCAGTAACATTTTTCATTGGTGTGGCTGCCAAAATTATTAAGCTATTAGTACAAGCTGAATCAGTGCCAAGCAAAATATTTGCCAATAAAGTTGGCCTTATCTGTATAAATGCCAAAAAGGTTTGTGTTTTTTGGTGGGAGTGTGTCTATTTTTAAGACTTTACTCCATATATGTATATGCAAATGTTAAACAACATGACTGGGTATTGATGTAGCATATTATATCAAGGCAGTCTAGAGTTTGGATGTAACCCTTGGGATCATGTCTTGTCTGCCACCTTTTCTGCTGCCATAGAACCACAGGATGGTTTGGGTTGGAAGGGACCACAGAGATCATCTAGTTCCAATGCTGCTGCCAGGAGCAAGGATAACTTCTACTAGACTAGCTTGCTCCAAGTGCTATCCAACCTGGCTTTGAACACTTCCAGGGATGGGACAGCTACAAATTCTGGTGCTACAGAGGAGATGTATGGTGTCCAGTAGTAAAATCCATGGAGGAATCTTCTTCCAAATCACTTAGCAAGGTGTGAAGGACTAGCCACCATATCCACACTGAACTTGAGGGAGAGAGGGATCCTTAAGCTGGAATTCAGTCCCCAGCATGCAACATTCAGCCCAATCTTTAAACATGAACGTGTAACACTACACAGTTCAGATCATCGCAACCACTCTGACATCCATCTTTCTGTCTAACATCCCAAATTAGGTATTTAAATTCACATCCAGTCTTCACTGCTTACAAGGAATTACAGAAGCTTAGCTAGTTGCCTATTTTTTTTTAACACACAGCTTTTTGAAATCCTAATGTGTGTTGGTTTTGTGACTGGTCACAAGAGTCACCAGAAAAAGAGCAATTTTGTTACCGGGACGTAGATTCTTTTTCAGCACTGTCTGCAGCTTCAACACCGATTCAGGAAAATGCTTTCTCAAAAACCACTTACCCACACTGCATCTCAGCTTCCCAACTGAAGAGGAGGTGTGCTATGTTATTTAAAAATGCCTCTTTTTAAATCTTGTGGAGAGGAAAATAGTTTGTAAGTGCCAAGTATTCAGGGAAATTTTCTCCCACCTCCTCAGGAAATAGGTTGTTTACTGTAATAGTCTCAGTAATTCTTATTCAGACCATCAAAATATGAGTCCCGCAAACTCTCCAACTCCTTGAGATCTCTCCTTCCCCACAGTCCATTCATGGGAAGGAAAGAATGACCTGAACTTCCACACACTTAGGTAGGGGTTACTGTGGCTTAAATTTATGGGGAACAGGAATGATTATTACTACTGAACCTCCTGTGGGGTTAAAGAACAGTGCTGAGATAAAGAACAAAAGCACAAGCTTTACTCTTCAGTGTAATTGGACATCAAAGACGGACACTTGTATTTATTTGGGTTAGAAGACGCATAATCAACATGGCAAAGGTAGATGATGGAGTCTGCAAATTGTGTAACACAGTAACACCAGACCTCAGTTCAAATAATGAAAAGGGAGCAAATTTTCCACCCTCATTAAAATGTCTGTGCTATTGCTATCTTCATGAGATTTACAGGTGAAATTCTTCTTATCCTAATGCACACATATAAAATCATCAGCTAAGGAGCTCAGCAGAAGGCTGTTTCCCTTCATTGACAGTGGATAAAATCCAGGGTGACTAGCCAAAGGTGGATGTCTGCACTGCCAAGAGCTAAAAAATAAGGCATGGCAAATTCGACTTCTATGAACCGCCAAGAGTTTGTTTTTGTTTTCAAAATCTGCTTAATTTCTCAGGTCCCAAAATTTTGATAAATCTTTTAAGTACTTAACAAGCTCACGAGTTATTCAACATCTGGGAAGATCAACATGCCAGTATATTATTAGTTTATTAAACTGAGAAAAACATATTCAGTTTAACATCTCCAGATAATGTGTTTCCCTGGAAGGAACAGACAAATGTATGAAATACAAGACTTCAAAGCCAAGTTTAACTCCTCTATGTTTTTAAAGAGCACACTTTTAAAAGCTTTCCAAAGCTTTTTTACAGGTTTTAATATCATCATATTCTGGTATTTTTAGTGCTTTTCATCTTATTGTAGTCTCCTTTTGAAGACAATCTAGGCAGAGTTGCACCAATTCTCCACCCTTTGCATGACACCCCCTAAAAGTCACTGAGCATGAAAGAACAAGTCAACCTTGACCTCCCCTTCTCTGTATTTGAAAGAGGGCCTTTATCTTAATGTTCTCAAGTTGTGTGTCCTGCTTTGATTAATACACCCATTAGCCATTTTGTCTAGTTGGTTTTTTTTCAATCAGTCAGCATACAACACTCCTCAAGAAGCCTTGAGGTTAGTTTTAAATGATTTTTCCATATGGTAACGAAGAGACAGCATTCCTGCAGTGTTGGCTGCACAGGGTAAGGTAGTGGACTTTGTTTTTGGGAAAGCAAAGAACAGTTGGAATCAATGATCTTAAGGGTCTTTTCTGACATAAATACTTTGATGAAGACAGCAAGGCAGTGTTCACACCTACATTGCCTTTTGGCAATGTGAGATTCAGCTTCATCTCACCCAACCTGGATGATGTGTCTAGGTAAAAAGATAGGGATTTTCTTCCACTAATGGGTGCAGACAGAATGGAAGTTCTTGAGGGTGGTTTCCTCATTAAGATCTATGAATCTCCTCTGGAGGTGACTATCCAGGGGATGTAGGAAATAGGATTAATCTCACAAGACAGCTGCCCCTTGCTAGTTTTCTAGTCTCCCCTAATGTATAGAAAATTAAAAGTTACACTTTGGTATTCAATTTAGCTGTCCTGTTTTATTTGTTCAATGAAGGTGAGAGGAACTGCATGTTTAAAATGCCTTTTCTTTACAAAATTTAAAAAAGACACTTAGGGTTTCTTTAAGGTGAGACGAATACTGCCTGAAATAAGGATAAGCAGGGTGATCTCAGGCTGTAGCTTATTTATTTATTATTTTACTGTATTGTGAAAAATGGAAATTTACTGTTTCTTATAATCAGAAAGGGGTTAGGGAAATCCTGTGAAAAAATGTTATAAAATTTCTGTGGGGAAAGAAAAAAGAAACAAGACAGTTTCGCTGGAAGGGACTTGTATTGCTCTCCTATGTGTTACATCCCAACTTCTGAACATATCTCTCTCCTCTTGTTTGGTTCCCAAGGGCTATGCAGCTGCTCTAAGAAAGAAGACACCACCATTCATGCAAGGGATGACTACCCTTCATCACTTCCACCTTTCCACCCTGACAACTGCTGACCATGTCAGGAGCAACACAGAAAGGAGCTGCCTTCATTATGTATAAATTTTAGCATCAGTACAAAATAAAGCCTTCCACCTGCTATTGTGCAGCTGAATTTCTAATCTCTGGAGCCAGCACAGCTGCTGGGAGATGACTCTCAAGCGGGAGGAAGTGGGGTCAGGCACACACAGGACAGGATGGCTGCGCTGATGTGATGTGACATACATGTCTCTACAGCACCAGTAAAGATACCCCCAGTTGTAAATTGCTGGGCAAAATTTGTTATTTTCCCCATGGGCAGCAACTCTGGACTGCATTCAGCATGCTGGCATAGAAACTAACATCAAAATTCTTTCACTTGCTTTTCCTATGGAAATACACAGTCAGATAATTTTATTTTTGTTTTTAATGACTAGCCATAATGACTAGCCATTAATCCCAAAGGAGAACTCCATGTACCATTATTGTTGGCTCCAGCTATTGGTGGGACTGATAAACGAAACAGAATATGAGAATATGGAGCCATTGATAATCTGATAATGAGTGCTGCTTATTAGGTGCTTTCCCATGTGTTTTCTTTGATTTAGAGTCCAGGCCCTAAATAGCAATTTGTTCATTTTAGCAACAAAACAGTTTGCAAGACCTTTTGGAGACCAAGCAGACAAATACTTCCAGACCCCTCTGCAGATCTTATTTTTCTTCTCAGAGCTGATTTGTCTGCAGCAAATTTGGGTGACAAGCCAGAGAAAAGTCACCTTCATCTTATGTGCAAAGCCAGGTGTTAAATGGACTCAGAAGGTGCTGCACATCCACCACATTTTGAGGATTACCAGGGGCCTCTGCTCTCCTGAAAATTAAACCTGAAATATTGTGACATCTGGCATGGGGGACAGAGGAAGGTATGGTAGAGCTGAATGTTTGGGTACCAAAAGCAAACATAAAGAGCCAGCACTGTCAGTGCTTAGATCATTTTGCAGCCGAAAGCAGTGACTTAGGCGCTTACCTTCAGATATCAGCTGGAAAATTACCTCAGTTTTCTTATCTGTAAAATAGGTCTAATTCTATTTGTCTTCCTCTAGGGGAGCAAGATGAATTTGGGTTGCTAATGTTTTTGGATGCTCCAGGCTCTTAGGAAATATGAACTACTCAAGCAGTGGCAAAAGTGTGGTGAGCACAGGTGCACTCTGCACTATACAATATGCATCTCATCCATATAGGATGCTAATGCCAGTTTAGAGAGGAAAAGGAAGTCCTAAGCAGATATTTTTCTGAATTAGCAAAGACTATAAGGATGTAGAGGAGTTTGAAAGAATTTCTAATGAGAAATCAAACCAGAATTTATTTGGTTATAAAAATCTCCAGCAATCTTTAAAGGGAATGAAAGTGTGAAGGCTATCCCTTGGCTTAGTTATACATTTGTTCATTATTCATGTAATATTCTGACCTACCCAAAACTTTTATTTGCACACAGTTCTTCACTTAGAAGAGTGGTTTTCTTAAGCATATGCTGTCCAGCACTCCCAACAGAGGTCCGCTCTAGTAATCAGTGCAACCATACATGATAAACAAGGTATCAGGAGGGCCTCAGAGGATCATTTAACACATCTATTCGTATAGCACTCTCAGGCTGGTTTAATGGTATGGATGAGGATAGATGTTTCCAGTTCTAGGATATGCCACAGTGAGGCCAAGTCTAGCCCAGAAAAAGTTTTGGTGATGGGTAGAGTTTTGAAGATGGATAAAGTTTTTGGCTAGGATAGAGTCAACCTTGAAAAACCATGAGGACACAGAACTTTATCTTATGGGCAGGCACAGAGTCATTGACAAAATGAAGGGATCTTAGCCCTTTCCTCCACTAAGCATAACCATAGCACCTGCTTCCAAGCCTGTTCTCATTATTGGTTACTAAAATATGCCTGCCTTTGGGTCCTTATTATATCTACATGTACATATATATCTGCTGAAAGGAAGGAGTCCAAACTGTTGCAATGTGGACCAGAAAAAACCCTGGGATGCTTCAATTTATTTCCTTAAAATGCTTCCTCTGTGACACTGCGAGAGCACAAATCTCCCTCAGACCACACTCCCCACTTGCAAAATAGAAATAAAGTTTCTTAACAGACATATTTTTCTGTCCATTTCCTCCATATAGAACAAAAATATTTGGGGATAGAAAGTCCAGCATTTAGTGCAAAAGCTCTCTGATGTAACTCACACTACCACTGATGGCATGAACACAGTGATGACATACCACACTATGAAACTATAGTTTAATAAAAAATTGCTAAGTGATCATGGTGCAAGAAATACATGACAGAAGCATCCTTAGATGCTAGGTATCCCTAGATGCTCCTGTTTCCAATAAATTTGGCTACTGGAAACTTTCAGAAATATAAAAATACATTTAAATCCACAAGAGTGATACTCAGTTTGAGTTTTGACAGGTTTTAGGTATAGATTTAGCAAAATCTTTTTTCCACATCAGATAGAAGTTCCTCAGAAATCACTCCTATCTTCACACTGATATAACTTCAAAATGCCACACATGAAGCACTCCAAGATCATTAACTGGTGTGCAGTGTTGATTTTTATGTTGCAAATTTGATTGAAAACAGGAGTTTATCAGTGAAATGCTGAAATAGCCTTGAATATGGGGAAGTGAATGAGTATAATTGCTGATGGGTTCTTTTTATTATCAAGGAGTCTTGATTATAGCTTCATGGACTTAAATTATGGCAAATCAAGGACAAGATCAATTTACTATCTAAGCAAATATTTATATGAAGCTGGAGATTGGCATATATTGATCTGTTTATAAGGACCATAATTCTTTCTGCAAAATGCATTGGCATTGAGCAGTGCTCTTTTCCCTATGTGCTTCCTCAACAGCAAGGAGCTGAAAGTCATGAAGAAAAAAGAAAACACGATTTGGCAAGTCAGAGGTCTCATCCCAGCCAAATGCAGCTGCAAACCCAAGTCGATTGTTAAGGACAACCCTTTAGATGGAGACCAATTAATGCTGGGTTGTGCATTGTAGAAAAATTGATAACCGCTTCTTGTGGCAAGTTAGAAATCCTGCTTGAAGGAAAAAGAAGTGCTTAGAGCGTCTCTTTGTCAAGCTGGCAAGTGTTGATGGGCAACATCACCCAGGGCAGAGCATCAGCTGCAACTTCACAAGTCTCCCAGCATTTGTAAAAAGGTCACCTTGATATAAAGCAGATGAGCGTTCCTAACTTGTGGGATGAGGAAGGATCCCTGTGAAATGATGACCATCCCCAACAAAGGCTGCTTTTGTTGAAGGAAAAGGCGAGTGTGGGGGCAGGGAAGAGAAGAGGCCGGATTACCTTTTGTTGCATTTGACAGTTGAAAAGGCCCTGGTGAATAATTACCCTTAAAACTAACAAACAAGGAGTGAGAAAAAAATGCACAAAAAGAGAAGAAAAAAACCCTTGACCTCTCCCTAGACACAATAGATCCCTTTGAAATAAAAACAAAATAAAAATAACTCATAGGGGAAAAAATAACTTAATTTGACTTTCTTTTCTGCTTTTGGCAAATGTACACACACGCTCACATATATATATACATAATTGGAAGCCTCCCCCTGTCACAGTCATCTTAAACTTTTCTAGTCTTGAGCTATTCACCAGAAAAGCTTATGCAAAATGCAATAAAAAAAAATCCAGGGAAACTCCAGCAGCAAAAAGCGCACCCTTGGTTGAAGGCCCCATTGGTTTAGCCACAAACGAACGATTCCTGGTGAGAGCAGTTGTCATCTGTTTTGCATACTCCTTATTTTGCTCTTAATTGGCATTATATGGAAACTTATCTACAAGGCCATGGGAACCAAAAAGCATCCCTTGCCCTCTCTTTCTTTGAACAAACAGAACCCAATTAAAGCACAATTATCTCTCTTTTGCTATTAGTATCCTCCAGCAACAGAGAGAGACACAGATAGGAGAAGCATCGTTAGTCTGAAACCAGCCACCTTTTTTCATGAAAATTTTTGTAAAGGTCATAAAAAATATAAAGGAGACACAAGTGGTCCAGACTTTGGTGAGCTGAAGGGCAGTGTTTTTTTTTAAATATTTGATCTGGATTTCCAGACGATTTTCTAAATATGTTTGTTTTCACCAGGGAGCAACTGACCTAAGACTCAAAATGCACTCACAGAATTTGGAGGCAAGCCTGGAAAAATAAAGGAGATGGCCAGAAAAGAAGAGGAAAAATAGGCACAGGTGTCTTCCCAGAAAGTCCAGGCTGTCTCAGAAAGCCATGAAATTGACAATTCCTCTGGCATGACCATGGAAAAACATCTCAGGGGAAAACAAAAGACTGTTTTTCAAACTGGAGCCCAGAGTAAACTCCTAAATCCATATCCTGCTGCTGAATATTGCAAAGCTACAGCCTACACATGAGTTCCTGCAACCTTGACATGGATGGTCAGCGCTCCAAGATGATCATGACTTGGAAAGGGTTCCAGTGACATGATTCGTGGGCTTTTTTGACACAATCTTTGAGGTGTCCTTGAAGAATGAACACCCACCACTGTTCCCAGTTACATATGTGCCTGGCTGTGACAGACTTCAAAGATAGCTCTGCATACCTTCCGTATCAGAAGCTGTCCCCAAATAAGCAAACATTTGCACTACCACTCATCCTATCTCATCCACAGCTACTAAGAATATGCATGTGTCAGGAAACGTCATGCATTTCATCACTTCAGCAAGTCATGCCATCACAAAGCAATTCGTGTCCCAGTTGATTCCCTCAGTTTTCCCCCTGGATGACAACTACAGGCTTTAAAATATTGAGCAATGAAACAAACAAGCTGACTTCTTTCTATTCTTTTTTTTTTTTTCCTTTGGGATATTCCTCTCCTCTGTTTTCAACATGTAGGATATTTTGTTGAAGAAGAATCCAGTATGTCCAGGCAGAAAGCAGAATTATCTTAGAGGTGCCCCAGAGGTGCCTTTCTGCTGCCCCAAGGTCTTGTCAGCAAATCTCAATGTTAACATTTTTAAGAGTTTCAGTTTTACACTCATGGCATGGGCTTGCAAATTGATTTAATTTCCCAAACAAATTAACAGAATAATGCCTGGGAGGATGGTTTTTGGGATGCCATCAGATCTTTGACCCCGTGCCATCAGATCTTTGACCCCCTACAGCAGATCTCCTGCTTTCTTCCCTGGAGGGCTCAATGCTGTAGCTACACAGTTCTCCTGTCCAACGAGAAAACCATGTCAGTGAACATGCACTGTTTGCTTTTGTCATGGCAAACATGGTTTTTGCTTTTACTATGGTTGGCCAGTGCAGTGGGAGGGAGAGAGACAATGTCCCTCTGTAAGAGCCAAAGGAACAGAGGTGGCTGCTGTAGACTCTCTATATAAGCAGGGCAGTTGAAAATAATTCTGCCCGTGGATTTATTCCCAGATTAGCTGGAACTTCTGCTAGTTGGGTAAGTGTGTTTACAGATCACCAAGGAATGGTAAGGAATTGGTTAAAGAGATCAGAAGATTAAACAAGGAGCAATGATGAGAAAACTATGCCACTGCTTTTAACAACAAAAATACTAAAATTTTCCCTGTGCCCTACCATCATGCAATGCCCAGAGGCTGCTCTGAGAGCAGTGGAGCAGGATGAGCAAATCCCTGTCTTCCAGCATAAAGATAAAACCTGCAGGGAGACAGCTGCAGTGGAAAGGATTGAAATTAATGTCAAGCAATAGATGAGATTTCGGTGGAGATTTTGATGAGATTTATTGCTGCAAATGTTTTCCCTGGCAAATGTCACATCATTAAAATGCAAAAAACTACCCTCAATAGAATTAAGAAAATAAAGAGAAACTCAAAAACACTGTTCTGATAAATGGCAGCTTGAAATTCAGTCCTCAGGCTCTCAGGGTCAAGGGTGGTCTTTTTTGTACAGAAGTGCTAAAAAGTCCTTTTACCTCATCAGGTCCATCATCTATGACTCCAGAGCACATGTTTTATGGACGGCAAGGATATTTTGCCAACATCCTTTGGGGTGTGGCTGAGTCTAACTGGGAACAGCCCTTGGAACAAATGCTACAGCTGAGCACTGCCCAGCACAGCTGCATCATTTATACATAGGGTCTAATATGGGTGAATTAAGATCCTGTAAATATAAACAGCATATTCTGCATTTGCCTGTTGAAGAACTTCCTTGGGGCGCCTCTTCTGCTCTGTCCTTCATGGAACAGCCAGAAGAATTACTCCTTAATTCCTGGTAATTACACTTAAAAGTGCCAGTTCCCTGGCACAGACAGCAAAAAGTGAGGATTGCAGGCGAATTGTGTGTTGGCCTCAAACAAGACAACAACTCTGCACAAGGCTGGCCAAGCTAATTTTTAATTTCCCAAAAGGACTGAATGCTCCATAGGTCTGAGTGCATGCCTTAGGCATGCACCTGCCTTCCCCTCCCTGCAAGTACCTTGCATTTAGCAATCCTTAAAGAAAACAAATTATTTTCATCATGCAGGGATGAACAATCCTCCTTGAGCCAGACGTCCAGCTCAGAAAAACATTTCTCCAGCCTTTGCATTCTCTATACTTGGGCTGCTGTTCTCACAGACACTTCTATTTGTCAGGCCAGCAAGATTTGGAAGATTCTTGTGAACATGGCCACATGCAACTTGTCTTTTCTGAGCTGGCCTGCAATTCAGAGGTGCTGATAGCTGTATTAAGACAAAATGTAGTTATCTTTACCAAAAAGGCCACATTAGGTAAATATACTGGTAATATACTAACATCAGAAGAGTTATCCATATACATATTATTTATATAATAATATAATATATTGCTAGTATTACCAGCACTATACATGTTCAGGATAGTAGTTTCAGTTTAGTCAGACTGGTCCATTCCTGCTAACAGATTAAGTGTGATAAAATAAAGAACTTACTCTTTTGACTAGACCAGGTAAGAGTCATGTCTGCTTGGCATCCAGCACAAGAAAAAAAACTATTTTAAAATTTAGCAATACAGCAAAAAAAGACTGCTCCACTTCTCTAAGCACATAAACCTTATCAAATTGATGACTGTCCATTATTATCCCTGGTAACACTATGCTGTTATTACAGAATGGAATCAGGGAAGAATGTCACCTGTTGAAGTATATTTTAAATTGTCTTCTGTATTTAAGCCTGTCCATCAGGTAAGGGTTTAATAGGACTTCTCACAGGAGCTAAACACATGCTGAACAGTTTGCAGCAACAGTACTCAAGGGTGCTTTCTTGTACCAGGTGAAGACAGATCCTATAACTCACTTTCATTTATTTTTCCATACTTCTGTTGTTTGGATTATCCTGTTGTATGAGAAATGAATGCCCCTAACTCACCTTCTTGTTCATTTTGCCTGATGACATGCAGCAGTTTCTTAAACCCACTGAGAAAGCACACAGAATACAAACTTCGCCAGCAGCAGAGCTGAGGACAGTCAGACACAGTTGTAAAATTAGCATTGAGATGAAAAAGCCCTGCTTTTTTCATAAAGGAACATTTTATGCTCTCCTGCAAAATGGAAACTATGTTTACATGCCCCAAAGCAAATTTTGTTCCCTCACCCCACTGTCACCTCACCCTGTAAGTCAATGTCTAATTAAACTGAGCAAATTAAAACAAGTGTAGCTTGGGACAGCCAGAGCATTTGAAAGCTTTACTATGAACAAAGTGAGTTTACCTCACCTAACATGAGTGAGCAAATGCAACTTCCAGTACCTAGAGGGGCTACGAGAGAGTTGGAGAGAGAATTTTAACAAGGGTGTGGAAGGACAGGACAAGGGGAAATGGTTAAAGCTGACAGAGGGCAGATGAGATTAAATATCAGGAAGAAATTCTTCACTGTGAGGGTGGCAGAGGCTGTCTAGAGAAGATGTGGCTCCTCCATTCTTGGAATTGTTCTAGGCCAGGTTGGATGGGGTTTTGAGCCACTTGGTCTAGAGGAAGTTGCCCCTGCCCATGACACAGGGTTGCAACTAGATGGTCTTCATGGTCCCTTCCAACCAAACCACTCAGTTAGTCTATGATTTTAAGATGTAATGAAAACTGGCATGAAAATCCCTGGATGCAGAGCTGCCACTTGAGCCCACAGTAAGTCAGTTCCCTGTACCACGGCTGCGGCTGACACACAAGGGCTTGCATGCAGTCCCCAGGGGTGGTGTGTGGCACCATGAGCTGTGCTGCTCAATCAGAGCTGCAAAGTAAGGGGTGTCAAGGAGCTTTTGCTACGGCACAGTGGGGTTCTGACCTGCTCTTTATGCTACAGTGCTTATAGGAGCTATACATCTGCTGCAAGGGGAAGATATGCAGGGATAGAGAGGGAACTGAGAGTGCACATCTGCCATTGTTCTGTGCTGTTCGGAGTCATGGGCTGTGACTGCACCACACACAGGCTGTGCTGGCCTCATGCATGGCACTGTTAGATGGGTCTGTAAAGTATATTGTGAGATCACACAGAGATACATAAAGAAACCCTGAGTGAAACTCTCATAAAAGCAGCAAAACTGTGCCAGAGCATCTGGATGGCTCAGCCCATTCCTGGAGGTGGGGGGTATGAATAAAAGCTGTTGCACTGTACAGGCTGTGGGTTAAGCCTATGTCATTAATGCTCTCCACATAGCACGTGTTTTTCAGAAGGAAGATGCCATGATATTTTGATGTATTTGTTAAACCTACAAAGAGATGAGCAATAAGTATGCCTAGGGGAAGATTTCTCTGAGATACACCATATCTGCAGCTAAAGGCGGTTCAACTGCTATGAAGGTATCTCTTTTTCCAAACAGTGTAATGATGGGATCTTTGTTATTGCATTGCTTTGTGTATCAGTTCTTTGGAGGGTGTGAGATCCCATCTCCTGCAAGTCACAACAGAAGGAACAAAACTGGGTTGAAAATAGCTTTCCGCAGCAAAGCAAAAGGAAAGCAAAAATTTGATGTGTCCAAGAAATACATCTGCAATTCACTCGCAAATCCAAACAGGGAGAAAACAATTGACAGACAATGTACAAACAGTTCTTATAATAAATTTCTGAGTTCATACTGGTTTCTACAGCCACCCCCGACCCGCTGCGCACTCCACAGCCAAATTGCTAATTACAGCCTTCCTGTTGTTTTCCAGTTCCTCCTCTGTTAAATAATGGGAGGGGAAAGGATTATGGAAACTGATGCACTTGACAGCAAAAATAAATAAGCAAATGAATACATAACTAACGAAATAAATAATGAATCTAGTAGTCTCCAAGACAAGGCTATCCTATTATACCTCCGGTATCTTGAGCCAAACTTCAAGGGTTATTCCAGAAAAATGATGACCTGGCACCTCAGAGAATAAGAAGTAAGTATCAATTAATGCTTAATTAACACTGCATGACATAGATTTGAATAAATAGAACCTTTTAGAAGGATGTGTCTCTACATTGTGGGTTGAAAAAAGACGCCTTGTGGGAAGAATGAGAAGATCCCTAGTATTATGTAACATCTCTACAGTTATAGCACCTGGAGGCTTTGAGTGTATCATGAGCCCAATGGGTTAGATGCTGTATAAATATACAGTTGCTAAAGATGCTTATCTTGGATTTGTAGTGTAAACAAGAATATATGCCATGCAGTTCTGGTGACAGGTTGATCAAGGCTAAGAAGACAGGGGACTTAAGGAAATTTGAAAAGACATACCTATTATCTAGCAGTTTCTAATTTGTTGGGAAAAGGGGATTTTTACAAAAACTTATTCCCAAAACTTTATTAATAAAAAGTGCTTGCAATAGTCCCCAAATACATAAGAGTTGCCTAATGGTGTTTAACAGGAAAATAGAAAGGAAAAGAGTGCACAGGTTGCAGCAGAACACAGCAAACAACAGTCAGTGTTTTCAAGCTGGGGACCAAATGTCAGCTGCCTAATGGCATCTTTCCTCACCTCAGTAAGAGTAGTCTAATCAGCAATGAGCCACAGTTTCCACTGAGAGCTGCACATGGACAGCAGCTCCAAAAAATCATCCTGTTTCCAGATCAATGTTGGCTGTTCCTGAGAAATACTCTATATACCCTGAGGCACGTTGCTACTTTTAATGAGACAGTAAGATAACAGACTCTATTATTTGTACTGTTCATATTCATCTTCCATGTGCATTGAAGAGAGCCACAAAGGTGTTTAGAGGGCTGGAGCACTTCTGTGGAGACAGGCTGATGGAGTTGGGGTTGTTCAGCCTGGAGAAGAGAAGGCTACAGGGAGACCTTAGAGCCCCTTCCAGTACCTAAAGGGGCTAAAAGAGACCGGGAGAGGGACTTTTGACAATGGCATGGAGGGACAGGACAAGGGGGAATGGCTTCAGAGTGACAAAGGTCAGGTTTAAATTGGATGTTTAGGAAAAAAATGTTTCTGGTGAGGGTGGTGGGGCACTGCCACAGGTTGCCCAGAGAAGCTGTGGCTTCTCCACTGCTGGAAGCATTCAAGACCAGGTTGGATGGAGCAGAGAGCCATCTGGTCTAGTGAAAAGTGTCCCTGCCCATGGCAGGGGTGTTGGAGCTAGATGATCTTCGAGGCCCAAACATTCTGTAATTCTAAGGCTTCACAGACAGTACTGGACCAGCCATCATGGCATACCTGGGAAGCAGCTCTGGACTGGCCCCTTGAGTGGGAAATGTGATTGCCTCACAGCTGGCATGACTGGCTCCACTGCCCAGTTGGACATAACTGGGGAAAAATTCTGCGATTCCACAGAAAAGAACTGATTTGGACTCTGTTATTGGCTCTTTGACCTTTTGTCACTACTCAGATCTCCTAGTAGCAAAAGGTTATCAAATCCATAATGGTTGTGAGAAACTGATAGCATTTTGCAATGAGTAGCATTTTGTAATGAAGAAGAGTCTTCAGATTACATTGATAAGTAAGAATTCACCTTCAGTAAAAAGCTATTTAGACAGGTTCTCTGAAATTCCCATCTCTTAATAAAGAGAGCTTGTCATCTGCAGTGACTCCTAGCCATTTGACAAGTTTTATTTTAGAGATTTCCTCTCCTTTTCCTTACTCCATTCAGTTTTCTGTCACCTCATTCTACTGTTACCACTTACTAAGAAACCCTGACTTTGAAAACACTTTTCCTTTTTTTCTTTTCTTTTTCTTTTTTTTCTTTTTAATTTTCTTTTTCTTTTTCTTTTTTTAAATTACTAGTCTTTATCTTCCAGTGAGATCTTTCTCAGGGGTTAACTTTTTGAACTCCTGCTACAGACACAACATTTCAGCTCACACCAACCCTAATACTTCCTTGCCCATGGCAGGAGGGTTGGAATTAAATGTTATTTATGGTCCCTTCCAACACAAACCTTCCTATGATTCTAAGATTATTGAAAAAAATCAATTTAATTTCTTATATGAGTAAGTGGTTTCTCCCTAAGGAGTAAAGAATGAAGTCCAGAACATAATTCGTAGGCAGAATTATGCTTTGGAAAGTGCCAGTATCTGTGTAGTGCTGGTGATTAAAGCACTGGTGTTCACTACACTTTCATTCTGTCTTGCAAATACATATAATTCTGCATCAATTTCATTTAAATATCACTTTATATTCATGGATTTGGCTTTTAGAACTCCTCCTACTGTATTTGTAGTTTAACATTAACAGACATTTCTTTCTCTCCATTCATCACTCATGTCAAGACTTTCCAGGCGGAGGTGAGCATTTCCTACTTCTTTATGGTCCAGGAGCCATAGGTGGCCCAGCCTTTGACTTCCAGGTGAAAAGCTCTTAAAGATCATCCCTCAGCAACTTTCTCTAAGAAAGAGGGTTTTAATTAGAAAGGTGACTAAGACAATCTCCAGTGGTCCCTGCCAACCTCAAATATTCCATGATTCTCTGATTCATGCTTCTGCTTCTCTACCATTTCCTTGTAATTTTCTGTGTACTGAACAGTCCCAGCTTTGCTTTCCTTCCATTTGAACTGTCCCAGCAATGGCTCCAAGCAACTTTCCCTCTTGATCACTGTGGACAATGATTAAGTGACAGGACAGGCATCCTGTCACATGCCTGTAACCTTGGTATCATCTTCAACCCATACTCCTCCCAGACGCCACTTCCCAGTCATATTGAAGCTACACACACATTCCAAGTATGTTCTATGTATTGTACTTTAGATAACGCCTTTCCTTGCTCTCTACCCTTCTAGCTAAATCTCTTATCTCAGACCTTCTCATTGAACATATTAATTACTGCAGAATCCCTTTCTCTCACTTGTAGCACAGATGTAAATTTGCCCTGATGATATTCCCTGGATACGAAGGCCATTTTTCCAGATATAGCATTGATTTCCCCTCCCCATTTCTATCAAAACTAGGTTGCCGGCATCCAATCAACCCACATAGTCATTTTTCCATAGTCCATGCACTGGATTTTCACATGAGTGCTTTTGTACTTTCTTCCATGCTGCTCTCCATAAACATATATAAAATCACCTTATTAGTGCCTTTCTTTCTATGCAGCAGTGTTTAAAAATCTGTGACAAGGACTGGGCTGCAGGTGTGCTATTAGCATTGCCTGTCATACTGACCAGCACTTTCTTATTACATCCAGGGTCTCCTCTGTCTGTCACTATCCACAACCTCTTGATTTCTACTACGATGTAAGTCATTACATGCAGAGACAGTCTATGTTTCTAGAGTGCCTGGCACAGCAAAAATGAATCCATAACTGGGATTGTGATGCAAATTATCCTTCTCAGCTGGCAAAAATAGACGGGGGTCAATAATAAACATGTTCTAGAGAAATTAAAGAAATTCCTCATGACTCCAATTAGAAAAATCTGTTCAAGAAACATTAAAAGTATCATAATTTCATTTTGAACAACAAAACATAATTAAAACATCCTAGATACTGGAATTAGTACTCACTTTTTGTAGTTGCCTTCTTAGAAATATCTAGGAACAATCCATCAAATGCTTCTTGTAGGATACTGTTTTAACCTAGACATGCATTATTCTCAGTCTACCTGAAAAATACACAGACATTAAATAAAAAAAAAAATCAGCATTTTGTTCAGTGATGTTTAACTTATTTGCTATAAAAAATGAAGTAAAAACAACTGCTAACCATTAGATGGGGTACCTAAAACAGTCATTTATGCATAGGTGATTCCTGCTGTAATACCACATCAGCATTACTAGGATATGCTTAGTCATCTCATGGAAATAAATGCATATGTTAACTACAAACGAAGATTTCTCTGTATAGCACTCAGAATTAAATACCTGTCCTTGACCAATTGTGCAAACATCCATCCCTTTGCCAAAAGAGTAATTCATCAATTCCTCTATTGTAGGTTCAAGGGTTTCCAGTTAACTCAGCAGTTGTTCCTTTCCTGTTCTGTGATTTTGCAGGCTTCAGAAGTGAAAGAAGTCTTTTAATGCTTGTGGTTATACCAAATATCTCCTTTCTTAAGTCTTCTTCCTTTGTTAGAGTGAAACGACTGAGATCTTACAGAGATGCCTCTTGCTGTTTCCACTCACATCAGTAAATTATGTCCTATCTGAGTTGTGTGTGGCATCGAAGAGCCCCAGTTTAAAAGTAATGATGCATGTGTGACAAACCTGTCACACCATAAGCAGGAGGATCAAAGACATGTATAACAGCACCAGGGCTCCTCTTTTGCCTCTCATTAGCTAATTAGTCTCAAGTCCCCTCTCTTAGCTCCTTTCCTTGTCTCAGGGAGACAAAGTCCCATAGAGACTGGGAAGGTGGAGGGGAGAACACCGCAACAGGGTGTGTGTAGTTTCTCTGAGAGCCAAATCTGCCAGACCAATCAGCTCTACAAGGCTACTCATTCTGTTTGAGATGCATCTATTTTAGATGCACTCTGGTGCACAAGGGCTTGCAGAATTGGGAAAAAAAAAAAATCAGAAGGCTGAATGATGTGGCAGCATGCTCTTAGGGAAGCGCTATTCCACGTCTTTCCTTGGCAACTTGTTTCTGCATATATGGTCCAAAACTACATTGACCTTTCAATCTTGCCAATCACAAATTAATTTTGAATCCGAGCTGCCTACTGAAAAGGTGCAAAGGTCACCTTTAAATAGCTGTTCTGCTACTTTGCCCTTTACTCCATGGTCCACATCCTTTGTCTTCCTCCCATTAATTCTGCTTCTTGAAGAACAATTCTTGCTGCTGATTGTGTCCTCATACAGATTATTTTTCCTCCACATGCATTTTTCAAAGCTGCATCTCATTTTGCCATTTCCTGCCTAAGGTTTCTAGTCTCTCTATCTTTGCTGATTTATGCAGTGCCTCCCAATTTGGATCATTTGTGATTTTAATTAACATGTACTCTTCTCCTGTCTTTTGGCTAATGAATGAAGATATTTAAAGAAGACTGGACTCAAGGCTGCTCCCTGATGTTCCCTCACTAGAGAACTCATGTGATGCAACACATTTTCATTTATTATCTCACTTTGTTAATGGCCCTGTGGATGGTTTTTAATCAACATCACAGGGTCCTTATCTAAGCCAATCTGAATTAATTTTGTGAGTCTCCTCTCTTGCTGATGCTCACTCCAAATAGAGGGAAAACAAAAGCAGAAGAGGCCGTCACTCACCAGAATGCTTTTCTGTGAGATCTGGAAATAAGGAGGAAGTGAGAATAAATTGTTCTTTCTCTTCTCTCGGGACTCTGGTAGACTTTGGGTACCCTGTCACCATAACACCTATACTCCTTCTGATTTTCAATATATGTACTTTTAAACTGTTTTTCAAGGCAGGGAAATGCTATTATTCCCACTTTAGAAAATAAACTCCCCCACAGAAAATATAACAAGGTGGTCTGCTCTGCTCCTTCAGCAGTCATGGTTAGGAACAGAGGGTTTAAGTTTGCTCTTGCATTTACACCTGTCTTCTAGAAGTTATTGTGACATGCCTGCCTATGTACCTCTGAGATGATCAAATGCACCATCAAAGTGATTTCATCTCTTCTTAAACAAGAAACCCCAACCAACCAACCAACCAACCCCAACTCAATCAGAATAAAACAACCCAAACCCCTAAATGTCAGTACACCTATATTTATATCATGACCTCAATGAAATTTTGAAAGAATGGGCCCAAATAATATAAAGTGATTTAGAAAAAGTGAGACTCAGGTACTCAGAACAGATAACTGCTTAATCCAGACCACAGGATACAGAAAAAGACTTATAGCATTAGCTGCTGGATCTGGCCCTGAAAGTTATTTGGGCATCTTCTCACTCAGCTGGGTTTTAAGATATTTCTGAAGTCCTGGACCAAAATGTTTTCCTTGATGTTATACAGGACATTTATACTGGATCTGAATCCAGATCTGCAAAGTCTGAAATGTGGGCCCCACCTAAGAACTCTTTCCTATCAGGAGGGTAATTATGTGATGTGATGGACATTTCACCTCCAGTCACTGCTCTATGTTCCCCAAAAAACAGCGCCTCACTGACTACATGCACAGCATCCTCCGCTGTCACCTCCTTATAAACAGTTTTAATATGGTAGTTACATTTCTTTTGGACAAAAATTAAAAACACCTTTCTGCTACAGCAAAAAGGCATTTGTAGCATGGACTTATTTATGTGGGTTATTTATTTTCTGAAATATTAATTGATGTTTCTTAATGAGCTCTGAAATATTCTCAAGAACTTCAAGTTTATGTGGTTTTTAATAAAAGCCAGCGGTATTTTTTAAAACATACCTATTATCCCCTCTTCCCTCCCACCCTCTTCATAAATCAAAACTTGTCTCAAAAAAACAAGCAACACCCTACCACCCCCATAAAAAATTTTAAAAAAAGAAAAAAGAAAAAAGAAAAAAGAAAAAGAAAAAAGAAAAAAGAAAAAAGAAAAAAGAAAAAAGAAAAAGAATGAAAAAGGAAAGGGACGAATTATTTCCAGAAGCATCAGCAATCATAAAGAAACTAATCACAGGCTAATAAATGATCTAAGGAAGAGCAGAGGGAGGTAACAATATGAAGAAGACAATTTAGAAAATATTTGCAGGAGCGGAATTTATAAATACTCATTATATCTTTTAAACACATGTCTAAATTAATATGTGTTCTTGCTTCTTCCTTTCCCATTAATATATTTGCAAAAAGATATGTAGGATAAAATATTGTCACCAATATTCTCCTCATATTAGGAAATAATTACACTTTTTTTTCACTCCAAACTTTTAAACATGGCCCAGTTGGAAGTGAATTGCCTTTGACTTGATAAAAAGAAGCATAAGAAACTTAGATTAAGTCCATCACCAGTGCAATTTATACTCTACACCACGTCTGTAAGGTGTAATTAGCAGTGCATTGCAATAATTTATTATTGGTTTAAAAAGCCTGAAAATCAGATCCTTACAGCAAAATGGGAAACTGGGAAGCTATATGCCAGACATATTATTCTGGCTTATATTAGTTCAGTTATTTTACCTTTGGTGCACATCCATCTATCCATGCAACATGAATGCTCCATTGAGAAGGATGCTGAGTACTGAACCTTTGGCTCAATATGAAATACGAACTCTGAAGCATAGCTGCAATAATACTTCCATTCTCATTATTATGATTAACATTCCTCTGAATAGGAAGCATCCAGTAATATTAATTGCAGAAATAGTGAAATTCCAATTGTCATAAATCACTGTGCAGTGTAAAGCAAGCTCTCAGAAAACAGCATAAGAAAAACACTTTTTTGGTGGTTTTTTTTTTTAGTTCACTTCAACCTCATTTTCACCAGGCTTTTTCATTTGTGTCCATTGACAAGACAGTAATTATGCTTTTCTCTTGATTAACACATTCTTTTCAGTAAGGTCCCAAACAGCTTTCACATTAAAGGTTGAATCCAACCAAGCATGTTTTTTCTCATTAAAGACTTAGCATTCACCCACAGATAATTTATCACACAGATACTTCCACTCTTACAGGAAGGAGAGTGGCCTTGAAGCAAATATTCTTGGTCTGATTAAAAGTTTTCTCCACTAAAGTTGAAATTAATGTCTTTTCAAAGATGATAATTGTTGAATTCATTTAAGAACTGAAAATACAGAAGGGGAAATGGTACAGAATTTCTCTACTAAAGCACAAGGAGAGATTTTGTTCTATTTGAAACAATATCATCACTAAATCTGCCCAATCTTATTGAAATTTTATTTATATATTTATGTATTTGTATCAAGCCAACGGTTCCCCCTCACTGCCATTTCTTTCCTCCACAGTTAGCAAAACTGTCAATATTCATTGATTCATCAAAGCAAGCAACCCTGACATTTGGTGCATCAGCTTTCATTTGTAAGAGGCATATGATGCAATGATTTATTTTGATGTATTACATTGTACCCTATAGAGCATCCAAAAATAAAAAATGTTTTCATTATAATTGTTGTGAAAACAAGGCATCTGCATCAGGGACCACACACAAGGAAAGAAAAATATCTTGCCACCTGTGCTCTTTAATCCAGACTTTTGATGGCTGGATTGCTTTGGAGTTTGCTCGCTTAGGGGTTTTTTGGATAAGTTATTTCCAAATGTATCATATATTCAAAAAGCTACTGAAAGGTCTAAGCAGTGTTCAGTGCTGGAAAGATCAGAGCTTTTCCTAGCTAGTGTCCTACTTTGATTAACTCACAGTAGGTGAGATGCCCCTGAATTACTGTGGTATTAAATGAGTTCCTAATGACAGCGTCCACTTTGCAAGAAAATGCCTTTCCTGAGATGGCAAATAGTGCCATCCTCAAAGACACAAGAAATGGCTGTAGATGGCATGGCTGCCTGACTGCCAATGGGAGGGTGAGGAAAGATCATGGACATGCTCTCAACAAGGACATTCATACTAACTTCCATTTCTGGCCAAGAATACTTTAGTCCCCATCTCTAGGCCTGATTGGGAATCCCAAAAGGCACCTATACATTTCCATGTAGTAAACATGTTCCAATTCCAAATAATGCTTTTAGCAGACATTTACCATTAAGCACAAGTTTAAGTCTCACTGGGGACAGCAGAGCTTCACCATGTGCTTGAAGTCAAGCGTTTCCTCAGTGGGCTGTGGCTGAATGGGGACACTCTAATGAGCTGGAGACACTTAGGACCAGGATTAAATACATATATGCCTACATATACCGGTCACTGCTCCTTCTGATTGCGTCTGTGCTGCACATTTCTCTCCAGCTCTTTTTCCATTATCATCCTGTGCTGTAAGTAATGACTGGCGGTTTGCTGTCTGACACAGTGGAGAAGTGGAGCGAGGCAGGAAGCGGAGACAGCGCACGCAGAAATGAGCAGAAAATCATCCTCCCAAATAAAGCCCTGCTCACAGGACACCACCTCATTATTTTGTTCCCCCATGGAGAACAGAAAGGCATTGCTGATGTATTGGGAGATCATAGGCATGTTCCAAAAGGCAGTAAATGAAAGCAGAAGAGAGACTCTTCGGGTTATGCAGTGCCAAAGGACACCTTTCTATAAGATGGCATTTTGCTTTGCGGTGACTGAAGCCTAACCACCACCACAACCTCCTCAGTCTCTACAAGTCCCTGATAGCAGGTTGTAGCAAGGTGCAGGTTGGTCTCTTCTCCCAGGTAGCAAGCAACAGGACAAGATGAAATGGCCTCAGATTGTACCAGGGGAGGTTTAGATTGAATATCAGGGAAAATCTCTTCACTGAAAGAGCTGTCAGGCACTAGAACAAGCTGCCCAGAGAAGTGGGCAATTTTTAACTTCATCAGCCAGAATGGTGTGCAGTGGAGTGAGTGTTTTGCATATCCCAGTCTGTTCCAGTTCTGATGTAAGGACTCTTTCACAGTATTTTTTCTATTATGTTTTTCTAGCTATGTTTGGTTGGGGGGGGAGGGTGGGTTTTTTTTGTTTGTTTTTGATTGTTTTGGTTTTTTGTTTTTTGGGGGTTTTTTGGGTTTTTTTGGTTTTTTTGTTGGTTTTTTTCTTTTAAAAAAAGTGAAGCTGTTTTTTAAGTGGCTTATAGAGCAAGTTAAAGAAAGGTTGCACAGTGGAGGTGTCTCAGAATTAAGATAATTTTCTCGGTGTATAGTAATTTCAAGTGAAAAATTGGATTTCTAGGAAATGGTAGCACAAGTAAAGGATGCAGAATGCGTCCTGTTGAGTTTTGTCAGAATTACATTTTAGCGTTCATCAGTGAATTGCAGTGCCGTGCTCTTTATATACCAAGCTCTTCTTTCTCACTTGTTGCAAGATCACTGGATATGCTTTGTGCAAAAAATTAGCTTTCATGTTCTACTTTTAGCCATGCCATATCTAAGTCTCATTTGTTTGTATATGCTTTGGTCATCACAGGTTTATCTCAGCTAACTTCAGACACCTGCATAGTAGAAGTTAAAGAGCTATCGGCCTGGACTAAGTTAGATGCCCAGTTTTAGTTGCACAAGTTACCAGTCAGTGAGTGTCATCCCAAGCTATGTTTTCTCAGTGCAAATGAATAACCACTCCACCTGTCATCAATTTTAACGTTGCGTTGACAAAGGCTAAGCAGCATTTCAGGAATGACACTGTTCAAAATATTGCAGTTGACCACAATAATAAATTTGGTAAATAAGTTATTTGATCAAGCCAGGAGAACTCAAGGATAAAATATTCAGTTTTGGCCAGCTGGAACAAAGAAATGGGGTATCTCCATCACCCTGCAAAGTTACAACCTTAATTGAGCTGCGTCTGTTGTGGAAATTGAACTTAGATTTCAGGTGTTCAAAGAAATTGTTTCAAAATGCAACAACTTCTCTCTCACAGAAAAATGGGCCCTATACTTGCAGAGTTTAAAATTAACACATCCATACTACTATTAGGGTAGAGAGGCACTGGAAAAGGCTGTCCAGAGAAGTTGTGGTTTCCTCCTCCCTGGACATGCTCCAAGCCAGGTTGGATGGGGCTCTGAGCAACCTGGTCTAGAGGAAGGTATCCCTGCCCATGGCAAGGATGTTGGAACAAGATGATTTGTATGGTTCCTTTCAGCCCAAAACATTTTATGATTCAATACCCATCTGATCAAGGCTTGCAAAGCATTTTAGAAAGCCATCAAGTCCTGCACATGTGAAACCTTTCTTTGGATCTTACTGTAAAATTTGCTTTGACATGCTCCTAATCCATACAGCAAAATGCAAAGTATTAAAATATGCCTTTTGTGCAATAGCGTCTCCAAACTAAATATTTTCCTGGTCTGCTGTGAAAAAAGAAAAGTCTTCTTTGGCTTCTGGATCACTTTTTCATCTAATATTTTATGTGTGGGAAAAAACATTTTTTTCTGTTGGGTTCATTTAATAAGTAAAAACATTTCTTCTGGCCTATTTGAACTATGTATTTAAAATGTCATTGTAAAAGAGAGAGTTACTGTATTGCCCAGAAAGGTATCACAGTATGTTTCCCAGTTCATAACAGATGTTTCTATAATTGTTGGTTGATTCTGTAGCGGCTTCAGGTCTTTCAGCACAGCTTTGACCAGCAATAAAAAATAATTTGACCATCGATACACTTTTTTAAAGCTGTTAAATGGAAGAAATAGTCTTCCCCTTTATCCATTGCTGATCCATAATCCAAAACCCTTCCAAAGCTCTGAAAGGATGGGTAATTGCTGCCCCTGTTTTTTTGCCTGTGGGTAGGAAGCTGACATTGAGAAGTTTAGAGAAGCACAGCTATTGAGCTCAAGGATGGGAAACTTGACCCTAATAAAGGCTGGAAATTGTGGGCTAAGCTATATGGACTCCACGTTTCTTGCAACTATGAATACTCCTGCACCTCACCTTACAGATCCAATCTGGTTTTGTAAGTTATTTGTACATCTGAGCTTTGACATTCTCTGGCTTGGAAATGCTGAGGAGTGTTGAGACTTCCTCGCAATGTTTCTATGCCACTTGCCACTGATAGCACTTTTTTCCACAAAAACTCCACTGAAACATCTGTGTTGGCAAGTTTCTTAAGAGTAGAATGCAAAGTGCCAGACAGCAATGATTAACAAGATGTACAAAGTGAAAGCTCCCAGTATAACCATTGCAGCAAATTAATGGTACACAAAATAGATATCAAACAATCTTTGAATATATTTTTTAAAGCTGCTTTCTTAGAAATTAAAAAATTATGTAGCTGCTGGAGTGGACCAACAAGCAGACTGGGTTGGATAGTTCTGCACTACTTGGGGTCCTGAAATGCTCTTCTGAACCCATTCCTTAATTTGTAATTGATTTACTGGTATAAATCAACTGGCTGTTGCATTAATAATAACAGTACTATGCGAACTGAGGACAAGGACATTGCTCCTGAATCTGAGTGCTTCTGTGTTGGGAGGACATTCTCCTCACCATTGTCTCCTCACTTCCTGGGGGTGTAACCCTGCTGGGGAGAGTGTTGAGAAAGGGATACACTCAAGGCAGATCATGTAGGGACTTCTGATTCCCTCTCCTGAGCCTCTGCCACCACCTCTGCCTTCAGCTCAATGGGATCACACTGCAAAACATGACAGGCCCAAAGAGGTATGGGCAGGGGTTTACCTGAGTCTAACCATGGATTCTTCTGACCCTGAGAGATGTCACCATCTATGTCAGGCATCTTCTGGGCTGGTGGGTCTGACATGACACTTCAGAAAAACCTGTACCTTTCCAAATCAGCAAAGAAAGAGCAGGTTGGATGTCCTGGGCCATCCCAAATGAATCAAACCTTTAATCCATCAGAGAATACATTCCTGACTGTATCCTACCTCTGCAGCCCACGACATGTTATGTCTACCCCATTGCTGAATGCTTGGCAGTCTGTCCTGGTGGCCCTCATGCTGAGGCAAACGTAGGCATGCTGTGATGCCCTCTCTGGAAACCAGGGAAGAATTTACCTCCTGCATTTAGGCAGCATGCTGACATTTGAATGACTTTAACGAGGGTCCTTACTGGAAAGGAGCAATCAAGGTTAGAGCTATGAAAAGGTTTTCACTTGTGATGACAGGAGAGGTCTGTGGCCTCTGAATGCCCTTCCCTCCCTGTTTTGCCTATTCTGAAAACCCAGGGTGAATAATCTAGATATTTCTGGAAAATCCCGAGAATGAGGTGGTATTAAAAAAGGTCAAAGGCCACTTTTATTTATGTATCTGGGGACACACACACACACACACACACACACACACACACACACACATATATATATATATATGCATGCAGTGAAATTTTCTGTTATCAAAAGAACTACAAATAGCACATGAAGGCTGAACAGCTGTAGCTAGATTGGTATATTGTCCTGTACTGTAGTGACTCAGCACAGGAGTATTTAATTTCCTCCCAGAGCCAAGATGTCTCTCCTTCTCAACTGGAAAGACTGGGGTGGCTGAGCTGCCTTTATTTTTCACTGAATACCCATGATGATACTTTATAAGAAAGATGCTACAGACGAGAATTGCAGCATTTTTCTTAATTTCCCTTAGAATAAATAAAAAATGGGCATTCAGAAGAACTCAAACCTCACAATATTCACACTCAAATGCAAAAATCGCATTCAGTTCCTAACTCTGCCAGAAACAACTTCTGTCATGTGCTGGAACAGCAAGAAGGAATCTCTATAATGAGATGCCCCTGCATCCGACTTGTCACAAGTATCTTTACAGCTGTGTTTGTATCAGGAAAAATTCACTGAATTCAGGAATAGTTCACTAAATTATTTTTTATAATCAGCCTTACTATCGTCCCATCCCTGCCCAATTAATAATTTGCATAAAAAACCCATTTCTCCTTCTGTAGAAAATCTGGAATTCTATCATGGCAATAACCCCCCTATCCAGGCTACCTCTCAGGACAATATGTTGTAGAAATGACATTAAGTTTTGACTTGAGCTACTCTTCCTCATTTAATTATCAAGGAGGGTGTCAAGATAATGCTATAATCTTAAGTAAATTGATGGGATTTTTCCCTGCACAATAGAAGTTGAATAAAAGCAGAGGATCCTCATGCATTTCTCTTGCTCAGCTCCCAGGACTACATCCCTCCTGCGACTGCATAGTGTAGCTTGGCATTTTACCTCTTATAAACAGATCTCCATCGTTCTGAAAGCGAATGAGGATCCTTCAGACCTGGTTTTGTAAAGCAAACCTATATCCATAGGAGCAATTAGTCCCCTGCTGTGAGTTTAGACATGCCAGCTACACTGCAGCTGTTGTCTGTTGCCAGCACTAAATTTTCCTCAGTAGTGGATCAACGTGTTTAAACACTTTGATCTTCTTTATCTCAGCCAGGACATTTGAAAGCCTCCCAGTCGAACAAGTTTTCTTTCGGGTGAAACTCCATCTCATCCACCATTTCAGTGCTGACCTGAATCATTTGTGCTTTATTTACTGGAGAGGCATCATCTTTTGAAATGGCTTCTCACATCCTCTCAGGAAGACTTTTTTTCATTCTCCCCTAACACTGAGCTTAAGTAATGGTACTTCAAACAGCAGATAAGAGGCACAAAGGGCACTCAGTCTTCTATGCAGCAATTCAGAACCATCTTAATCTCCATCACACACTTTCTGATTTTCTTTTTAATCTCCCACAGCACAGTGTGCACCAAACACAGTTGAGAAGTTGCTATTTAAGCTGCCTTATTACTGTTACGCTATGAAAGCTTAACTCCTGTTTGGAATAGATGAGCACAAATGAACTAAAACAAGGGAACAGGCACCTTAGATGTGGGTACAGCAGAGTAGATGATAGTAGACATAAGAAGTAGTGTCAGGTTGAGGTTTATTCTGTTTTCTCACTTCTCAAGGAGCCACAAGTGAGCCATTAGTGACATGAAACTGCTGAGAAAGGAAAAGCATGGGGTGACTTTAAGGCTAATTCCTCCAACCACTGCAAAAATCCTGATCTTCCTACACAAACTAACTCTTTGCCTCTTTGCCCACTGTACAGTCAGTTCAATTGTTAATGGACAATCTAGATCAAATCTCATTAATGAAATTACTTATCTGAGCTTTGGACTGTAGATTGATTTATCACCAAACTGACTATATTTACTTTCATATAAAATGTTACCTCCTGTGACAAAAACAAGAGTTACACTGCTTGTAAAGCTGATGGAAAGAGGCAAAGAACAAACCTTATTGTAGCCTTTCAGTAGTTAAAGGTGGCTTATAAGAAAGATGGGGACAGACTTTAGTAAGGCCTGTAGTGATAGGACAAAGGGTCATGGATCCAAATTAAAAGAGGGTTGATCTAGATTAGGTAGAAAGAAGTTTTTACAGTGAGGGGGGTGAGACACTGGCACATGTTGCCCACACAGGTGGTTGAAGGCCCCATCCCCATCCCATCCCATTCAAGGTCAGGATGACAGGGATCTGACCAGCCTGGTCTGGTGGAAAGTATCCCTGCCCATGGCAGGTGGGTAGAACTAGATGACTTTTAAAGGTACCTCCCAACCCAAACCATTCTGTGATTCAATGGTTCCAGTAGGAGCCCAGAGAGTTTAACTGATACTAAAACTTTCTGAATGTTAGGACAACATTAAAAGGGCTGTGCTCTTACCAAATGCAGACAAAGCACTTTCCTTCACCCCAGCATTTGGTGCTGGCAGTGACATAGAAATTTAGAATAAAGAACATAATTAGAGACTTCTCTTTTTTTCACAAGGGCTTGCTCCCTAGGCATGATTTTAATACCACAGACAATCAGAAGAGTTGATAGAGAGACAGATGAGACAAAAATTAGGTGAATTTTGTTTCTGCTGCAGTTTAAGTGCTCCCACCCTGCACCAGCTGGTTTTATTATGCAGGTGGATGGAATGTGTTCTGCTCCATTTCCAAGGGAGCCACACAAGTCCAGCATAAATCAGTCAGCAAGTACCTTGAACTGCACATATTAGGAATGAAAGCAAGAGGAATTCCAAAATGAAGCGTGTTTAGACAAAGAGGTAATTATGGCATGGAGAGGAAAGGAGTGTAAAAATTTCTTCTGAAATCAGGGATGGAGCACAGTAGCTCAAGGAGGTGGAAAGTCTGATTCTTTATTTATATAGCCTCATAAATGGGGTGATTTTAATCCCTTGCATATGATATAGCAGTATCTATTAGAAGTGAATATCACAAACCGATTCCCAAAGAGGATTTAGGAGACTGGTCTTATAATATCCACACAGTTCAGTGAGCCAGATTCAGGTCTCATTTACAAAGAGTCTGCCCAGGTGTGCTTTTATGGACATTGGAGTTACACAGAATGGAGACAAATGATACATAAAAGTCGTGCGTTTGCAAGGCAGACATAGGAGGGGTGAACAGAGCAGCTCGTGTCGCTGCATGCTATAAGCTTGACCATAAAAATGCATTCCCAGTGGGTCAGCACCTGTTTAGGTAAATGGTTTACTTGAAATACACAATGCAGGAGAGCTCGCTCATTTATCCATATGGCACTAACACGAATTGCCAGCTGTGGCCAGTTGTCCAATATGTTTTCTCTCCATCTATGACATATGAAACCATATGGAATCATCTATCCATTAGGAAGAGATCATTTTCAGACAGGAAGGTTTTCTGACACAATTATTAGCTGTGGTGTTCTTGACCAGGAACAGGCAGAAATAGGCAGGAAACAAAAAGAGGCTTATGTTGTCTTAAAGGGTCATGTGAAGAATTTTCTGTTTTTAAATAATCTTTCAAGCTCCTCTTTTTTTTTTTTCTTTTTCTTTAAAGAGTGCCTTTTATCTCTCAGCTTAATGTCATTCTGCTGCATTGGATGCTGTTCTGTTCCCCCATTTCTGCAGTGAGTGATCATGGCACAGGAGGCTACTGGTTTCCCTGGACCTTGGGTTTGATCGGGGCCAGCAGGCAGGTACGTGACTTGCTGGAAACAGCCTCTTTTAGGAGTAACTGCTGAACACCCTGTTCAGCAAGTAAGTGGTCCCAGAACTGCAACTCAAATGTACTTCTTTCCCAAGTGTCCTTGTCTACATAATGTAGATTTTGCTCTGAACCAATGCTAAACACTGTTATCAGCATAAAATCAAAGGAAAACAGTGTTCAAACAGAGTCACTGGCTGAATTCAATAATATCTTTATTGAGACAGAAAATCCTATTAAGGCAGTTTGCCTGCTCTGAATCTGGAATAACTCAATTACTCTTGATTTGCACCAATGCAAATGAGATGAGAATCTGCCCCCAGAACACTTGCTAGCTATGCTCATTGACATGATCAGAAGTACAGTGTTCCCTATAATCAGCCTTGGTTTACCTCTAATGGATATAAGCAGAGACAAGAGCCTGAGGCATTTCAGGCTGTGGAGTGAATAGCTGATCCCTGTCTGCCTGTAGAGTATGCAGATTATGTATGGAGAATCAGAAAAGCTTATTTTGGAAATTAAGCAGCCCCCAAATGAGTCTGAAATCTGGAAATATTTCTTAACCGCAGCACTTACAGACACAGGACCTCTCCTCCCCTATGCATTGTACCTCACCTAATCCAGCAGAAATCTTCTGAGTTAAATCGGCAAGCAAGGAGAATAAGCTCTGACCTGTGGTATAGCCCAGACTATCCACAGAAGCAAAAAATAGCATCATTACTACTAACTTTAAAACTAAATTGGAAGTAAGAAGTTCTTTGATCTAGCACCCTGGTACTTGAAACAAGGTTTGGGCTCTTACATCCAGTGATTACAGGCAGACCAGTCAGTAGACATCAGTTCAAAAGTCAGTTGTGCAAAGTGCAGACTCAATAGATGATGTCAAACACAGGTGAAATTTTGTAAAGTAATTGGTTACTGTCTTCTGCTCAACACACCAAGGGCCAACTCCAGTCCTTTTCTTCCCGTTCCTGTTTTACAGGAGCTGAGGATATAGACCCTTTGAAAGGATTTGGATCTGGGTAACAAGTTTTGTGCTGTCCTGCTGACAGTGTCATATCATATATTCTGAAAAAGAGAGACAACTGTTTGTGGTACCACCACAGGCCACAGTACTTAGGGAAGTAAATGGGAAGCCAGGATGAAGACAACATATATATATATATATATACATGTAATCTATCTATCTATCTATCTGCTGGTTATCAGAACACCACTAAGAAAAAACAACCAAGAACCTTTACAAGCAGACTAGAAGCTACTCATGCCATAACAAGGCAATTTAATGCGTAGTAAGTGGAGATTTCAGGCAACTTTTTCCAGGCTAGAGGACCATATGCAGAAGGTAACCACAACAAACACAGTAAGTGAGAAGCCATATAAAACACTTCAGAGTATTTTAGGTACCTAATTACAAGCAAAACAAAGCGCCTAAAATCAGGAACCTAAATCCTCTGCTAGTTAATGCAGAAATTTCCAGACAAACTAACATTTAAAATTAATACTTAACTAACAGATGGCATGAATAGCCCAGTAATTGTCCACTTTGTTGACAAAACAGGGGAGCAGTGAGTCAGTCTTGCCTAAAGACAGTACTAACTGGGAAGCAGGACACATGGATTTGTTTCCTGTCTATATGGAATGACCTCTGTATGCTAGTATTTCCAGGGACATTAGCCCACAGTTTCCCAGGCCTTTTCTGACACTCCAGTTTAGCTAATAAAGGATGCTGTTGACCATCTACTAGTCACTAGCAGCTGTTCCAGCACTTCCCTCTTTTTCCTATGACCAGGGAGACTTTTGTGATGAATCTGATGCTTACGAGGGGTTTCTGAGTAACTTTTTCTTTCCCAAGCTACAATACTGAGCAGCACTGGCATATTGGCATCCCAGGAGATTTCTAGTCTTCCAGCAGTTCAGCTTGCAGGTTATAATCCCAGTTCCTTTTGCAATCATTTGTTTATCTTTGTGACATCATGGCAATTGTTCTCCCACTGATGATTTGTCTTTCTTTGGTCCTTTAACTGCTTAAACTCAACATGTCTTCATCATGCATACCTGACATATTTTAAAACACCACATGCAAGCATCTCACCAGAGTGGCAGTTTAGCTCGGTTTAGCATGCCAGTCATGCTTTAGTAGTTCAACCCATTGCTTCCCCACCTTTAAATCCATCGAAAAAATTTTCCCACTCGTATTTGTCACTCACTGCCAGCTACCGAGTCAACACATCACTTCAGCTCTGTCATGTATATCTCTACTTAAGGCTACAATTTGGATCAAAGAGGCTCTGAAATCTACAGAGTGTATTGATTAGGACTATGGAGATCACTATGGAGGAAGTGATAAAACAAGATAATTCATATTCTTTGATGCATCTTTATATAGAGATGGGGTGTTTAAAACATATAGAACCATAAAAATATTCCACATAGCCACCAAAATGTATTAATTGGCATTTGCTGCTTTCATAACTGTACTTGAACAATGCATTCCAAAGATTCAGCAACATTTAGAGGTTGCTGTTCCAACCTAGCATCTTTGCTGGGAATTGATAAGATTATTTGCTTTGTTCAGTCTTACTGTTTCTACACCTACTACAAATGAGTGCTATACCATTGCTGCCAACCTAAAAGAGTATTCTGAGAACATGGACAGTATCAGAATTTATCTCAAGTACAAAGCTTTGTGGATATATAAAGCATTAATAAAGCCTACATGCTGCACTGACTATGCTACCAGTCTTGAGTAAAAATCTGCTCTACAAAAAAGTTGCCTTCCCAATTGTAGGAGCAACAAGCTCCTGAGCTGCCCAGCAGCCAATCTCAGAGCAATTGCATTAAAATCTGGAAAGTCATCAGAAGTTGTCTGCTTTAGTATTTGTCACACTTAGCCTTTAAAAAAATTCTGCAGCTGTATTTATTCTCACAATTTTTTGAACATCTCTGGTCACAAGCATAAGCCAAATTGCCAAATGTGGCAGAAGCTCTATCAAACTGTAACAGGACCTGAATTCCTTCTTATTTCTGTTTTATTCAGTGATTGGGAAGAAGATGCCCATGACATTCTACAAGGTGGATCAGACTAGAAGTGTTCTTTCAGGCTGCAAAACTAAGATTCCAGCCAGCTACTCTTTGAGAAGCCCCTGGCAAATTTACTCCCCCGAGCTGCAAACAGCAAACCAGACCTTTAGACAGGTGGGGTCTAGCTAGAATTACCCCTGTTTTTCATTAACTTCAGTAGAGATACATTGACACTAATATGGAATTAGTGTGAAGAGTACTTTGCCTCCTACTGTAGCAGGCCAATGGCAGTCCAGATTCAGGGATGATACCTGCATCTTGTCCATTGCCACCATTCAACAGAATGGTGACTCATTTATGACTCCTATTCCTTTCCCACTTGTCTACTGAGATGTGATGCCTTCTGGGACACAGTCTGTCTCACATACACTTAGCTGTGGACTGATGTTGCCTGAAACTGCAGCAGCATCAGACTGCTGTGGCTTTACTCAAATATAAATACTCAAAGCAACAGCAAAATGTCTACACCTGCATAATATCTTTTCTCTGTGGGAAGGGGAATAATCTGCAAAAGTGAAAAGCAGGTCTGCTGTGATGCAATACTATGGTTTGTAATAGTACAATTATTTTAGTAGAATATTTATATTCTCAGATGACATAGTTATACTGCTAAAAACTTCTAGTCTGTGCTAGAGTAGAATCTCTTACAATGCTGCTGCAATCCTGGCTGGTACCTGTGGATGCTACTGCAATGCAAATAATGAATAATAAAAAGTAATAATTGAATGTGAACTGCACGCACTGGGCTGTCATGGGTAGGCAATACAAATGACTTGCAGAAATTCTTCCTGCTCTTCTGTATTCTGCTCTTGGTGACAAGCTCTTTGTCAACTTTTCCTTCACTTTTAGCAATGAAAATGTGCATGTGCGGCAGCTAGTAACTCAAGCTTCCCATGGGGACAATTAATTCTCTGCTCCTTGGTCCTGTGCTTATTTCCCTCAGTCCCTTTTCCCTTATGGATCCAGTAACAGAGCAAAAAATGTGCCGGAAAGAGAATGAGAGCAATAATTAACCACAAGGAATGAAGGAATGGGACTGCTTAGAAAGCGCAAGAAGCAATGGCATGTCAAACAGCAAAACATCACTGCTTAACGTTTTAAACAAGGAACATGAAAGCCTTGTTTCCAGTGTCACAGGAGTCTCCCTATCCACAGAAATATCTCTCTGTTAAAGGATAACATTAAACAATCCAATCATTAATAAGCCACTGGAAACCCAGAGGCACAAGACAGACCCCCTTTGTTTATCACAGACCTTACATGCTCAGAGGTCTTCAGATGAATGAGGTGCCAGACAGCAGTCTGGGGAAACTGGGGGTATTAACTGAACACCCTCCACCAGCTTCACAAAACCATCCCCACCCTGCCTTTCCCACAGTGGCTGAGGATAATGAGGAAATTATTCCAAAACTATAAAGAGTATAAAATAAAATTTGTTTCTATCTGAACATCAGATTTTATGCCATATATTTACAGGATCCACATCCTGAGAAAAAAAAATCTTAGCTCTTATGAGTTCAATGGCAAAACTCCAAAAGAGTCACTCACTTGCCTAAGTAAGGGTTTCTAGTTCTGTTTGAGATCTCCTGGGGTATCCCACAGCTTGTTGCCCATCTCATGTCCACCTTCTGGAATACCTTGTGGCATCTCATATAGCAGCGAATGCCTATGTCAGGTACTTGAGCTGCTCTTCAGCCTATTCCGGGCTACAGTTTCACCCCAAGGCTAGCTTGTGATGAGATAGCAGAGTTTACAGAAAGTTTCCTTTTCTCACTTGGATCACATTGGCAATTAGTCCTTGGAGAACAAAACACTGCAGAGGCAGGATGAAAACATGTGAGCAGCATAGAGCTGGTTTCCCTCTCTGTCTGGCAGCATTGGGAGCAGCTAGAACCTTTAAACAGCAAGCGTCAGAAGAAAAATTCTTAGGTCTCGATGTCAGGTCTTAAAAATTTTTCTTATTTGTAGGCTGAAAATCCAATACTGTAACCTGTTAAATAGGGATTTTCCTAATGCCTCATATAAAGCTCACTGAGTTCTGCTCTAATACCAGTTCTACACCTGCATGACAGTGTTAACTTCCACATTTGCAGCACTGGGGCAACAGCTCTACCTAATTTCATTGCAAGCATTAGATCAAGCTGCAGAGAGGCACTTTCAAGAATTGGGATGTTTGAAGATCCATCCAAATCCTTGATTAAGACAAAGCAACCCCAAGCTACCTGTTTCATGTTTCTCTTTCAACACCAAACTAACATGGATGGGAAAAAAATGATGCTTCTGAGCTTTTTTTGAAGGGTGGGCAGGCAGGTTTTGCTCAGAACGTTTTTCATATCCAGCTCCAAGAGCAACCACCTGGGAGCCGCTTGACTCCCAGGCTTGGTGGGACTCATGGCAACTTCCCAAGCACCTCATATGCTTGTTCTAAGAAAACAGAGCCAGTCTTTATCTATAAAAGTGAAGCAATGCAGAGCTCTGTCCCATTAGCTACACAGGACAGATAAGTTCAAAAGCACTTTGGCAGCGAACGCGTATCTGACACCTTTCCTATACATGATGTCTCTCCAAATAGGCTCCTAAGCTAAACCACAGTCTTTGACAGGATTCGGTAAAACAAAAGATTTATGAAGGTATGTGGCAAAAATGGGCTGGCTGATAAGGAACGTTATGCCTAGAAAACTCCTTTGAGCTTACAGTTCATCAAGCTGGATGATTCTATATGTGAAGATGGCATCTAAAAAGGTGGTGAAGCCTTAGGTAAACAGGTAAGCGAATCCCTGCACAAAGCACAAGCCCTCTCTGGAAGCTGTGATGGAGAATCAAATGCATGTGGGCTGGGTGAGAATTCCTCATTTGCACCAGGACAGCAGTGTATAACAACCTCCTTTGCTCTGCCTCATTCCTCACACTTGCAGAAGAAAGACTCCCAAAACCTTTAAAGATGCCAGCATGGCGTTTACATCTTATTACAAGGAGCCGTGAGCAGCAGGATTTTGATCATGAAAATCTTCTTCAGAGTGAAATAATCACATGAAAGGGGAGAGAGAAAACAGGCTGACTGTAGATGTGATAGAGAAAGATACTATTTTTCTCAGACTTAAGGAGTTAATTTTTGAGAAACTGCAGAACTTCCAAGCCTTTTAAAGAAACCCTGGTACAGGATGAGCTTACACATGATCAGTTTGCCCAACTTTGTGTATTCCCTTTCTTACAGACCTCTTTGATGATTTGCCAGGCAAACAGAGCTGGTCATTTTTTAGAAGGGGGCATGGTGGCCAGGGAAGGGTTACAACAACAGATGCCCCACATTTGAAGTGCTTCTCTAAGCCTCTGTATGCAAACAAACAAGAGATGCTGCTGAGCCTCTCTTCACGTTAAAAAAGATAAAATCAGGTCACTTAAGACAGAGAGAAGAAAGAATGAGACAAAAGCAGAGCTCAGAAGTCACCACTAATGGAACATCGTGTACATATAAGAGTAACGCAAAGGGAAAAGTGAAATTCCTGCAGACTCCAGTTCTTGCATGAATTCCCTCTGTTGCTATGAGAATGATTGGGGGTTTTTTCCTGCCTTTCTTTCCCCACCTACAAAACGGGGACAGGTCTTACATAACCACTTTGCAAAGTGCATAGGAGGATTAGCTGGCTGTCATCTGTCGTATGAGCAGACCTATGAAAGTGCGAAGGAGTATTTTTAATAAATACCTCATTACCTCATTGTATTTTTGACTTCAATTATTCCCAGGAAGGTAAATTGCATTTTTTTCCTGCCATTCTCCCAAAAATGTGCAGACCCCTTAACCACCTCATCCCTGATGAACCATCTTTACCTAAAATGACTTGCACACAACGTGATGTGCCTCTCTTGGTCAGTCACGTATGTGAGTCACAGTGAGCAGCACATTAAACAATAACAGATTGATTTGTATTTTAATAATCTGACCTTGTTTGATTTGGACAGACAATGGTGTTTTACATCCTGTCATGCTGCAAACATGACAGGCTATGGATCCTTGTTATGCTGCTGTGAATATTGAGTGATTCCAGTGAAGGATTCAGAATTCTACCACAGAAACAGAAACAAAAATAACTGTAAATAATGTGGGATATTTAAATAACTTGGAAGTCACTGCAGCCTTACTCTTCAGGCTTTAACCTGCACAAGCTTGTGAGATTTTGTGCTCTTTGCATCTAAGGACTGGGGCAAATTTTTCTTCCATCATACCCAAAGCCTATTTCATTTTTTCTAATCAAGTTGACCTGGATTCACTTGGCTTCCTCCAAGCAAAATTCACTGTAATGCCCAAGAAAAAGAAAAAACAAAGCTCTCACAATATCTGCCAGATGTAGTGACCCTCAGCTTTAAAAAAAAAAAAATCATCAACATATTATTTTATTTCTTTAGCTGATTTGCTTTTGTCTCCTGAAAGCCTTTGGGACACAAAGCCAGCACTAACTTTTCTCCCCATCACAATGCTCAGTGATAACATTAGCTGACCCACTTGAGCGCTGCAATGAGTTATGGTAATAAATGACTGAAGGCAAATCGACTCTCCTGATTCTCCACAATGCAAGTTCCAATGCATAAGAGAAGACTTCTTTATTTTTCATCATGAGGACTTACTACTTACTAGGGAGTGCTTTCTAAGGAGGGGGAAGCTGCCATGTGACCCATGTAAAAAGATGGTAAATAGTAATTTGGACTGTTTATTTTGCACAGTACACAGAAGAATGACTATGATAGGACTGGAATAACAGTGGAGGTTACTTGACACTGTTTTTCTGTCTTTGGCCAACTCGCCGTGCAGAAGGAAAGGACTGATGGATGTGACACTTGGGCTGTGTTGCAGAAGTGCAAAATGACAGGCTCAGAAAATAGCCAGGAAAATGGAAAAGGATTCAGTCTAACCCTTCTCCTGGTTTTTCCATGGGATTTTCCTAAAGATGGCCCAACTGCTTTCACAAGAAATTACAGCACAACCTCTGTTCCTCAAGTGGCTGCAAGCCCTCTTCAAATTTCTGTCATTCCTGAGTGGAAGCCTCACTCACCTTCCTTCATCAGGCCACGACAAATGATGTTCCTCCCTCTCTTAAGAGATACAGAAGCAGAAATAACTGTTTGCTTGCACACCCGTGTGAACCATCTAGTTCCAAGCTCCCTGCCATGGGCATGGACACCTTCCCCTAGACCAGGCTGCTCACAGCTGCATCCAACCTGCCCAGGAATGGGGCAGCCACAACTTCTTTGGGCAACCTGTGCCAGTGCTTTACCACCCTAACAGGAAAGAGTTGCTTCCCAATATCTAACCTGAAAGTGCCATTACTCCTTGTCCTGTTGCTCTATATCCTTGAAAATAGTCCCTCTCCAGCTCTCTTGCAGCCCTTTTAGGCACTGGAACGTGCTCTGAGTCACCCCAGAGCCTTCTCTACTCCAGGCTGAACAAGCCCAGCTCTCTCAGCCTGTGTCCATAGCAGAGGTGCTTCAGCCCTCTGAGCATTTGCATGGTCTCCTCTGGATCTGGTCCAACAGGTCCATCTCTGTCTTACGCTGGGGACCCCAGAACGCAATGCAGTACTCCAAGTGGGGAGCTTGGGCATTAACCAGAGCTAGTCTTCTCATCAAATCTGATTAGGCATGGATGTAAATGGTTTTACATGTGCCACTTTGAGGAAATGAAGATGCAGTAAGAATAGATCCATTAGCTCCTCCTGAAGTCTAGAGAGATATTTGTCTGATACAAGATGAAGAGAAAAATGGCAAACAAGACAAATGTCTTTGGACTTACTTTAAAGACACTTCCTCATTCAATCATAACACATTCTGACCATTCACTTCAGGGATAGTCAGAGCTGGATGTGTCTTCCAGGACTAAGGAAGGGATGGCCTCCATCCACCACTTGCAACTGGAGGGTCCAGTTCATGCTGGCATTTCGTTAGGCAAAATGGTAGGAAGGGAAGACCATCACATTAATTAAATTCATTACCAATCCATTGCTAGTAAGCTTAATTGCTAATGATGGCTTTTTTTTCCCACACCAGAAGGCAGTTCACGCCAATGGAGCATAATGAGGAGAGTCACATTTCCCAGACAAAAATTTTGCATACGAAGCTGGTAGAAGGGGAAGATACCTTCATGGGTGGGGAACTCTATCAAGCAGGACAGCATTGCTCTATAAATTACATGCTGGACATGAGTTGCAGTAATCTTGATCACTAGAGACTTATCAATTAGACATTTAAGAGCAGGCACGCAAATAAAATACCTCCAGATTGCAGACAGATTACATGCATGCATTCAGTTCTGTTATGGATACACTTTTTTCATGATTCATGCTACATGGCCACTGATAAGATGTTCAGATTTAATGCCCCTGGCCAGTAAGTCCAGAAAGTACTTCCTAAATAATCTACTGCCAATACTGATCTAAGGCCAGCCAGTAAAGGGTGTGACATGCAATTGATTTGGATTGTCACTGTGGTTTTTTTTTCCTTTTCTTTCCATTCTTCCAAGATGATATAAAACAATAACTGCATTCCAGAAAGAAAAAAAAAAAAGACAAGGGGGACATTCTTAATTTGATACTTAGTTGATGAACAAGAGTAATACCTCCAGTGGATTAAAAGAATACCATTAAGCAGTTTAAGAACACAATTTTAGTTTTGTGAGTGCAATGATACCAACATTTTACACCACTGCAGGACCTTGGCTTTCAGAAAATCCTGAAGATCTTTGCAAATTAAAATTTGTGGACAAGGGTCATACAACAATCTGAGTAACTTGAGCAACTCTGTGTGAGTACTTAGAAGCGGGACAGTGAATTCTATGAAAAAGGCCTGGTTAATGTTTTCTGTGAGTCAAAATCACCCACTGTCTCAAAATTAATGCAATCTTTTCATGTACATATGATAGATGAAATATTCAGTTTGTACAATGAAGCAATTTTCAGTTCTTCAGCAGATAAAAAATAATTGCTCTTCATAAATATTTGTAGATTTGCCAAATCATTACAACTTGGTCCATTTTCTTTAAAAAGTCAGTTTCAGTTGTTATCCTTAACTTTATAATTGATAAATAAAAAAGCAGCAACCAACACTGGTGGTATATGGTCACCGGGTCTATAAGTTGGCTATTCTTTATAAACAAAATTATTTCAATCTTTCCTTGCAAAGAATGTCTTAGACTGTCAATTTGCTTTAGGTTATTTGTTATATTATTTTTCAGAAAAAGTTTAAAAACTCGAAAAGAATTGAGGCATTTTAATTGACCTGAAGTACAAGCATTTGTTTTGGTTTTTTCCCTTGAGCAGTTGTATGTATGTCTGCTTCAGCTCTGCTTGACACAATATTTCTGCCCTCTATTTTTTGGAATCTTAGGTGAATCCCAATCTTATTTCACAGCTGCATTGCTTCATTCCTACTAGCTTCAGGCTGAGGGGAGCATGCCTGAGCAGAGCCTGAGCTCTCCTTCAACACTTCTTGGTACGTGCATGTGGAACATGAGATGCGGATTATTAACAAATAACACAGCCTTAGCTGTAGGAAAGAGCTAGGCGTGGAGGAAATTGTGACTCAGAAAGGAACACTCTGTAGTACTTCTTGGCTTCTTCAGGGCTGCTGTAACTGACTCACGGTGTGCAGCCCTTGCCAAAGGCTGTGCACTAAACTGAGTGATGCTTTCACACTTGGTGAATGTCAGTACAATTCCACTGAGTCAATGAGTCAGTGGGGATGATGACTTGCACCTGACTTTTCCCCCATACTCATCACTGGTGAGGCTGCACCTTGAATCCTGCGTTGAGTTTTGGATCCCTCATGACAAGAAGGACATTGAGGTGCTGGAGTGAGTCCAGAGAAGGGCAACACAGCTGATGAAAAGTCTGGATCGAAACTCTGATAATAAGCCGCAGAAGGCCTCTTGTTGCACCAGGGGAAGTTTAGATTGAATATTAGGAAAAATATTTTGACCAAAAGTGTTGTAAAGCACTGGAGCAGGCTGCCCAGGGAAGTGGTGGAGTCACCATCCCCAGGAGTATTTTAAAGACATGCAAATATGGCACTTGGGGACATGGTGGTGGACTTGGCAGTGCTATGTTAATGGATGGACTTGATGATCTTAGAGGTCTTTTCCAATCTAAACAACTCTGAGATTCTAAGATGGAGCATGTCCCAGACTCTCTCTGTTCCAGGTGAATGCAAGTCTTGCCCCAGGTATCACAGGACACATCTACAGTTTTACGCTACCAGGAGCCAGGGGCTGAGCTCCAGCTGACTCCCTAGCTGCTGACATTGTTTGGCTGTTGGTGTTCCATAGTTTTAGTTTTGACCATTCCTGCTGGATCTCACAAAAATAAATCAGTCCTGGAGAAGGTAGGAATGAGGATGTGAGCTTTTTGTCTTTGTCCTTTAGGCCATAGATACTTCTCCTTTAGGTGATAATTAAGTCTCTAGAACTCTTTTTTCTCTCTTTTTTTTTAACAGCATAAACACAGCTGTAGAGATCCCAAACAAGTAATCTACTTCCAAGGGAAATTTCCCTGAGCATGCAATTCTCGGTGTCTTCCTTTTCTGTGGTCATATTTATTTTTTCTTTACCTTTTTTTAAATGTATATCCTATGGAAGCTGCACCACTGACCTACTTTTGAAAATGCATTTTAGAAATCCCTAGTTCTTTGGATGTTTTAGTAACAGAATTTATACTGCAAATGGTTGTCCAAGCAGGTAACAGGCCAGTGCAAGCATTTACCATAGTGTATGTAAAACAAAAAAACAAAAAAAAAAAAACCAAAACAAAACCAAACCAAAGATCTTTATAAAAAATATATTTTGTCAGGCTTGTGAATAATGCAAACAGTGAGCTGAATTGTGTCAAAACATAAACCAAGCAATTCTTTTTAGTGATGCAAATCTTCTGTAGCCAGTCTGAAGTCTCAGCCACAAATGTTTTTCCGTAATATTAAAGAGCAGACCTTCCTTTCACTGCAGAGTGATAAAGAGGCACTAAGCCCTGCTCTGTTGTTAGTCACAAGTCATTTTAATGTGGGTCTGTAACACTGTGAAAGGTGACCTGCAAAAGGCAAGTGGCAGCCTATAATTCAGTGCCTTGGAAGGTAACACCAGGATCTACTGGCTGATAATTGACTTTCCTGTTATACGCGTATCATCTGTAACACTTTTAGACCCTCAGTGGGTCCTTGCTAGCAGTGTCTGTTAATCCCTGCGATGGGGAAGGAGCAGTAAACTGTTCAGAGCATGGGAATGACTCTCCCAGCCTGGCTGAAAGCAGCAGCAACAAACATGTTGCTGTGAGCCCAGCTCCAATTGCCAGTCACAGGCCACTGATTAATATTTTTATATGATACAAACACTACCTGGCCTCAAAATTGACTGGGATCCTGTTGTAGAAGCACAGGGTAAGATTGTCCCTATCCTAGACAATTTAAAATCTGACCAGGAAAAGGGCTGGAAGAGTATTTGGGAAACACCATGGAATTTCTGCCCTCTTCTCAAAGACCTCCCTAAATGCTGACACGTGGCTACTGTCAGAGACAGACAGGAGACGAGGTGGACCTTTGATGTGCCTGATATGAGCATTTAGAGCACCAAGAGAAAATCCATGCACTAAGGCCTCAAGTGATTTAGCCAGAGCCAGGTCAAGAGCCAAGCAGAGCAGAGAGGGCAGGGGTTGCAACCCAGAACTGCTGCAATTCATCCAGACAGGTGTCTTCCTCCTCCTCCTTCTCCCATCTCTGCAGACTCTCAGAGAGTCTCATAAGACTTGCATGTGCTTTCTTTAAGACGGAATTTCTTCCAGACTGCGGCAGGAGTAGTGACAAAGACAGTGCCTGGGCTGCTGGCACTGCTGTTCCTACACATTTGACATTTCAGAGAGGCAGGAGTAGCTGCAGAAGCCAGCCTGGTTAGCCAGGATAATGAGCTGAACAGCATGTACCTGCTCAGAGCAAGCAGAGGTGCGTTCACATATGTATTCCTGTTACATCCCGCTTGTGGAGTTTGATATTCACCTCCGTGGAATGAGACAGCCTTTAAGGCAGCACTGCTGATACCAGCAGTCTGCTGGCTGCTCCTCTATACATGCAGAGGTTTAAGCAGGGAAGGAGAAGCATCAGAGTAGGCTGAGAAGACAAAATACAGGCGGGAATTTCTGTACTGCTCCCTTCTAGCTTGGAGAAAGGTACAACAAATGTAGGAACACTAGCTGGTGGCATTACTCAGTTTAAGAAATGCAAGAACAGATGAAGCCTTGGCTTTATGCTCCGTTGCTGCCTTGATGAAGGATGTCCCACCTGTGATTCCTCATTTGCACTGTAATCCTCACCTGCCTTAGTCTGTGTATTTTGGATACAGACTTTAAAGTTGTGATGGTATCAGGTTTTCAACAGAATTTCCCCAGCCATACCTCACAGGAAATTTGGCTCTGGTTTATTTTGTAAATTTGATACATGATATCTTCCTGAGTCAAATAAATGTGTTTTCTTTTGGAGGGCAGAAAGGGAAAGAGCAAAGGAAAGAAATGGGAAGATTCAGCAAAATCTGCATTAAAAAATTGTAAATTGCAGTAGATATATCAACCCATTTTATTTCCTCATTCCTCTTTGGCTGCTTTAACTAAATAATGAACTAAGACTGACTCTTATCTGGTAACTCATTTGGGATGTTAAATATGTGATGAATTCCGGAGCAATAAGTTTTGTTATACTAATTTTCTATTACTAAGCCAATTTTCACCAACGCAAGCTAGTGGCTTTTAAAAAATGCCTTCAGCCAGGCTCAGTTCTGAACTAGACCATGAAATTACAAATAACAGTCATGTCTCCTGTAAAACAGTGAAAATATATCTGTAAAATACATGTGAATGTAAAAATTCACTTTTGGGAAACCACTCAACTTGAACATCAGAATGTAATTTAGAAGGAATGCCTGTATGCAAAGGAGGAAAAAAAATTGAAAAGTATCTAGAAGTGGGCTTGTAATCTTTTATTTAACTCCGTCATATCTGTTTTCTCTGTATTAGGTACTCCTAAATGCTTGTGAAGAACTGCAGCTATTTGAAATCCTGATATCAAACTGAAAAACATCCTGTCACCTTGAATGCAATAATCAATACTGAGCCCCTTTACCATGCAGTAGCAGCTTTCAAGGTCAGTCTCCCACTGGCAGTGTGGAGCCAGGATACATGTTGCAGTGCAAGTCTTTTATTTCCCTTTTTCCTCATGTATCTTAAGTAAAATATGTATGAGCTATATCTTTGTGATTTCCTTTTCTCCAATCAAATCAGATCCCACAGTTCTGAAACTCAACCCCTTTCTCCCTTCATCTCTTCCCCCTTGAAAATGACCCATCTCCCTTTATCTGTTTCTCTTCCTAGTCCCTTCTCTTTTAAACTCAGAAATTCCCCCACTCAGAACAGAGCATTTAGTAGCATTTCTGGCAGAAGTCTTCATGTTTTCTAAGAATTCAGGTTCAATCCATCAGCTGGAATGATTACTTCTGACTCCTGCAGACTTCTGATTTCTGCAGTCCAAAATTAGGAAAATAAACTTTTACCTGCAGAATCCAAAGCAGAGCCATGTTTGTATTATCTACTGTATATACCCACCTCTATCTTTTCAAGCATTGATGTGTTTTTGTATTGACAAATGGCAAACTAAGGGTTTCTGAAGATAGGTTCCTTAATAAATCATTAAGAGAGGAGTCACTAAACCTAATTTGGGCTTTCTTATGAGAGATAGAGCTCACTGGGAAAAAACAAGACTTCCAATATTTTTTGTCCTGTTCACTTGTAGTCCAAAAAATAATTCACAGGAAGCTTAAATGACATTACATTATGCAACTTGTAAAACCAATACCTGTGTAACCGAAATTATTTATTCATAGGGTTGGTTGTTTTTGTTTTGTTTTGTTTTGTTTGTTTTTGTGGTTTGTGTGAGGTTTTTTTGTTTGTTTTTTTACTTTTGTTTTTTTGGTTGGTTTGTTTTGTTGGTTTTTTTTGTTTTGTTTGGGGAAATTTTTTTGTTTTTTTTTTTTTGTTTGGTTCATTTTTTGTTTGTTTGTTTTGATTGGTTTTTTAAATTTTTTTTCCTTAAGGGAAAAAATAATTCTTTAGACAGAATGTCTTTTGCAGCAAGGAAACAGTTACAAATTGTCTGTTTTCATGCGTCTTTCACCTTCTGTAGTTACGTGGTGTGAGAAGGTCTGTTCCATTTAGGGGAACCAAACTGTGACAATCATTTTGTTCTGGGACATAGTGCTCCTGTCTGGTGCTTTTGAAGATCCGGTGGCCTAAATTCAAGCACATCTGAAGGACATTTCTGGTTGCATGGGTGAAAAAGCCATTTTATTTCTAACTGGAATTTTTTATAAAATATAGATATTGAGTAGGGAGCTCTAATGCCAAGGGATGGCACTGAACACTGGGTATGTCATTCTCTAATGCATGTTGGCATAGATTTATATAAATATGTATTCACACATATAGAATGAAATGCATTAAAATTTTATATATAATGCTGCATGTACAAGCAGTTGTCAATATACAGAAACATGCTTGAATAGAAACACGTATTTATGTGTATATATAGAGCGTGATTTGATGTTATTCATCTATACCATCAAGACCTGTTGCTATGATCTGGTTAAAACATCTCAAGCCACTTTTGTCACTAGCATAAAAACCCAGCATTCAGGGAGTTAAAGCTAAATGAATGGTCAAAATCTCTTGACAGTATAAACATAAGTCTTCATAAACCAGGCCTGTAGGTACAGCTACACCAGCAAATCTGTCTCTGTGTAGACCTGGTTTATGCTCTCATAGGAACAACAAGCCCTATGGATGTCTCTAACCTTCTTTCAGGTACAAGTATAATTTCTTCCCCTGCTAGATGAGGAGCCACATAGAAATAATGCAGTCACAGCTTTTCAGAGCTACTTGAGGTTGTACATAACCAATTCCCTTTCACTTCGGTCACCATTCAGATTTCAGTTCTAGAATTCCCTCTTGCTTTCCCAAAGCACCACGAATTTATGATAAAGTAAATCAGCCTTGTCCCTTAGAATAAATCATGCACCCAGGGAAAGACATTTCAAGACCTTTGGAAGTGTGGCAAAAAACCCTGCAGGTTAAGAGGTGCTGTGCCTTGGTGGGAACACTTTCCCTTGTCCAGGACAGCTTTGTCTATCAAGAGGTGAAGATCACCAGGAAAATGCTGTCAGCCTCTCCAGCTGTCACAGAAGAGGACATTTACATGTTGTCCATGCTGCTCAATGTTATGTAGTGCCCTTGACCACAGTCCCCGGGTGCTCCTGCAACCTGCACAGAAAGGCAAGGAAAAGTAGCGAGACAGAGTATTTTGCCCAAGGTCACTCTACAGGCTGAGACTAAAAATTAGAGTGTTGAACTCCATGTGTTGTACCTTGGAGAATAACAGCATTCAAATTTCACTGAAGAAGCCTCTGGCTAAGCAAGAATTCTCTTAGAATTACAAGAACAGATCCTGGCCAATGTACAGCAGTTGAGAGTTGAAAGATGCAGCCTTCCCCACTGGTTAATGCATGATTAACAGGTCACCAGTGAATGCTTAGTCAAATTTTTCATTAATCCTGAAATTAATTTCCACTTTGATTTCATTTCCACTTTCCTGAGAATGTACCCCTTTCTTGAGACTTCTATAGATATCCTGATTTTCACTGAAGACACTGAGAGAAAAGCTTATTAGCTACTTTTTAATTTAGAGCAATAAACCCCTTAAAGTTCTCCACAAAGTCTGGCATTTCTTGGTGGTTTATTGCTTAAAGCAGAGATCATCACTCACAAAAAGCCACAAAGGGGTAACAAAGCCATAAAGAGAATGGATTTATCTAGGATCCTCTATTTTACATGCACAGATACCACAAAAATCTGATTTTTTACATCACTGAGATCGCTAATATCCCACATAGTCTTCCTTTCTCCTGTGATGGGAACCACGAAGGACATGTCCCTAAATGAACAGGGAACAAAGAGCTGTGGGTTCCTGTAAGGTCTCCTGCCATGCTCAGGCAGCCTCACTGTGTCTAAGCCCACCTCTGAGGTCCCTCGTTAGGCTCTGCAATCCTGCTGCTGAGACAACTCACCCTCTACCACAAAGCCCTTTCTGACTTGCTCCCATCCTTTAGAAAACAGAATTCATTTTCCCATTTGGTATTTTATTTTGATGTTCCAGGCATAAAAAAGCAAATGGTTCCCTCAAGCCATTTTCTCTCTGTGAAACTGTGAAATAGCTTTGCAATTTTGGAGCAGTTTAAAATGCATTGTTATATTGAGAAAGAAGAGGGGAGGAGGGGGGAAGCTTCTTTTCTGACTCTGAGCACTGAATACTATAGGAAAAACGGATTGAAATCCTTCAAATAAGGATTTCATAGCTTCTGCACCTATCAAGGTGGATGGCTCCCTATTTGCATACTGCCATCTATATAAAAGAAAAGAGACTCAACGGTTTTATTATAATTATATAGCTCGGGTTTTAGTATTAATAAGCCTATTGTTATCACCACTGCCTTTCGAAAAAACCTCCACGTTTCTGTCATACAAACTGAAATATTGCAATTTATTTTTAAGGCACGTACTAAAAAAGTAAATCCTTTCCAAAGATTCTTCTTAGTTTCTTGCTCAGCACTGAACTAGTTTGCTGGAGATTATCACCAAGGACTGTGTTTGATCATTGTGCTTTTCAATATTCCCTTGCTTGCTGAGTGCTTTATTTAAAATTCACAGCAGAGGGGAGATGCATACTTTAAAGATGGTATCAGTGCCATTTTCTGTGGGACTTTAGGCAGTTCCTAGGTGCCTGTGTTGATGTTCTATTAAAATGGAGCGTACTTCATTGAGCCACAAAAAAAGTGACTGATAATTAAGGTGAAAATGCTGCTCTCCTGTCTATGCTGCAGAACTCTTATCAGGTGTGTGAACTCTTATCAGGCGCCTTCTTATCTCTCCTCCTGTGCATCCTCTGCTGGAATCCCACACCAAACTCCCATGACATCAATGGGAGCTCTACTTTTGGTGATGTGAAAACACAATAGCTGCTGGAGTCTCCAGAGTGTGGCTCTGCAAGCACACTGTGGTCAGGGACATGGTACACAGAAAGGAAATGTAAAAGGAAAAAATCTGTGGCTTTTGAGACTGATACAATGTATGACATATATATAGCATACTGCTATATATATATCTCATATATAGCAAAGTTGCTCATTTGGTGTCGCAGCCAGAAGGAGAAGTTAAGGCTCAGAGCTGAAATGCTTCAGCTTCAAACATTCACGGAGACACTTTCTGATGGGATAAAATAAGTTTCTTCTCCCAGAATTGAAAATTTTAAAGCAGTCTGTGGCTCAGTTTCACAGACTTTTTTTGCATAGGAAAACAGAATCATAACTTTTTCAGGCAGATAATACAAGGGAGCTTTGTGGAGAAGGTCACAGTCATAAAACCAGGGGTTTATCTGAGCTAAATCTCTGCAAGCCAGTCACTTCAGCTTCAGAAATACCAGCAGGTCCTATTTACCATCTCATGGCTGATCTCAATCCATTTCTTATGGGCACAGTGATAGAAGTGGGTTTTCAGGGAGAGGTTGGAGAAGGACAGATATTTGAGGTATTTGAGGGAGAAGGGCAGAGCTTTGAACACCACAAGAGGTTTGAACATGAGATGATGTGAAAGAGAGCTGTCAAAAGACATGAAAAGTGGGTGAAGGAGAATGGGAAAGAGATGTTTTACAGCCAAACACCACTAAAGAAAAATTTCTAGAGCAGGCAGAGAAGACAGGGAAATGATATGGCAGGGAACAGGTTACTGCAATCAAGAAACTAATTCTGAGCATATGGCTGAATGAAACTTTGATAATACCCTTTTGTTGGGATTTTGCCCTAAGACCTTACTTGCATACCTCTGGATTGTCTGAATTTCCCTTAAACACTAAAATTAGGCCCAATTGTAGGAAATGCAAGCCCTAAGCCTTTTCATTTTCTAGAAACCTGTATCTTTAGACCACTGAACCACAGGTACATTTTTGAAGAGCTATAGTGTAGGAGTTATTAATCACATGACCGTTTTTTACTGTTTTTCATGGCAACCACATGACTGCAACACTGTCTGATGCTTTGCTTGAACAAATTATCGCTGAGATTTACTCCTCTCCACAAAAACAGTTCTAGCTCATTCTTCACCTACCATGAAAAAGACCTCAAGTCTAGATTTATCATGTCCCTGCTCACTTGTCAGCTTGCATTATCCTGACAGAATACAAAAAACTTGAACATAGACCGTCTAGTAAAGAATTCACAGACTCCCAATGTGGGAAGGATTAAGCATCATAATAGCCAAACCAAACAATTTCTTGGGGGGTTCATAAAAGTCTGTCAAACATGTTCCATAGCTCTGAGAAGAAAAACAAATGTAAATGTAAATCACCTCCAGAAAAGGCAAATTCTTCTAGGTGTCCAAATGCACTAAATCAATGTCTTTATTTTCATTTGGGCAGAGTCCACAAGCTTTCACCATCTAAAGAACCACAAGATGAGAGAGAGGACCGTTTGGCACGTTTGTATCAAAAGTTCCCAAGGCAGTTTACTAAACTTAAGGTATTTTAATAGAAGTCAACTTAGCTGAAAGAATTTGAGCAAGGAAGGAAAAAATAGGATTAAGGTTTGGACCACTGCTGAAGAAACTCCCTCTCCTGCATCTTCCATAATCACATGTTGAGAACTGTATTTTTGACTTAACATGTAAAAACTTGGACCCAAACTGGCACTCAGCATAATATACAGTCATTAGCTACATCCACTGGAAGACTTAGTCAAAATGAACACCAGATACAGAAACTTAACTGCAAGATAGTTTGAAAGAAACTGGACCCATCGACTCTTTCAGGAAGCAGCAGGTATGGCCATCTGAATTACTGAAGAAACTGCACCCAAGAGGCTAAAGAAGACCTTATTCTTTGTCATGTTCTCAGATACTCTTAAATCAACAAATTTCTCAGAATCAAATCAAACAAAAAAAGGCGAGCACTGGAAGAGTTCTTGATGAAGAGTTCCTGTTTCAGTTTCAACTTCAAAGGTCTGTTCCTTCATTACAGGGTTAACTTGTACCACAAAACAATACCCATGGTACTAAGTGAAATGCTTCTACTAGCAGAGGAACTATCAAAGGAAGAGACAGAAGCAGCAAAATTTACTGTCTGAAAGCAGAAACTAATTAAATTCAGACTAAAATTGTTTAAACTCATAGGACAGTGAGAATAGTTATAAACTTGCCAAAAGTTCCAGTAGAGTGACCAATATATCATATTTTGGCATTGATTGAGAAATTCCCAACCACACAAATACTTAATATGTTGCAACTCAGAAAGAGCAACTGCTCCAGGAAATGCTGCAGTCCTTGTGATGAAATAGATGCCAGTGGTGCGGCTATTCTGGCTTTCTTGACTATGAGTCCTTTAACGTGTTCAAGTCTATGATGCAGAGAGCCTCCTGTTCACTCTCACTGTTTGTTAGACCTTGAGACAACCTTAATGTGTCTGCTCTCTTCCATCTCTTAACCTGCCTTAGGCTAAGGACTCTTCTGGGGACACTGTGTCTGAGTCCACACCTCAGAGATGTGCTGCTGTGTGGGAGAAAGCATCTCAGTAATTTCAGTGGAATCCATTTGTAACACTGTTTTGTTTTCCTGTTCCTCTTCTCAGATGTATCTCTCAGCAACTTTCCCTGTGTTAGTTAATGCAGCAAATGAGATTACACTGTCTGCTACTGTGGATATGCTCAGACAGCATGCTGCCCATGTTCTCAATGTCACTCTCCACCATCCTCCCCCATTCTTGCTAACTTAAACCTTTCAAAACCTCTAGTCAACATGGGCTGATCTATTACTAATCTCTGACAAATCCTTTGTTAATCCTTCCTCACTTGTGGCCCGTTAAGTTCCTACTGAAGCCAAAGGGAATTTGACTCAAAAAGACATGAATTTATGGCCACGATGCACAGACAATGTTCGAATATGGAATAAAAATAGATCTGGTTCCTGCCAAACAGAATTCCAGAGAAATGGGCAGACTGGGATGCTTGTTGTGTTCTAGAGGATTAATGAAACCATTGTGCATAGTGTGTGTGTGTACTTCCTAATATACTCTTTTCTGGAGTAGGAGGATAAATTCTCTTAGAAACTGTCTTATACCATCAGGTTGGTAGAGATGATCCATGAGTTGTTCAGGTATAGTAAAAGACTCATACTACATTGTAAGAATGTACAATACATATTTTTTGTTAAAGAGCAGTAAAAATTCTATGAGGACTTATAATTTGGTAAGATTAATTTCCTTTTCTAAACTGTTTTCCTCCATTTTTAGATAGTGTTTTCTGGTATGAAGTTTTAAAAGTCATCCTTGCTCATTTTTTTCAGATTCTAAGATTTATTTGTTGTTATTTTTTATTCCACATGTTCCAGTGGCTGCCAGGAAGAGCAATCTGGAATCAAGGTTTTCTTACCCTATATTCTGGACATGCAAATATTTCAAGAAAATATTCTGCAAACAGTATGTGCTGTCTGGATCTGAGAAGAGATTAAATAAACACAGGAAGAAGAAGGGTGAAAATGAGGGCGTGAGATTACAAAATGAGACAATTATCTGGCACAATGAGCTTCAATTTACTTTTCCTTTCATTAATGTGAAACGATGTTACTAAGAAGCATGAACGTCTTTATGCCCTGATGGTTGTCACATTGAAGACTATAGTTGGTACCTGAAAACTGAAAAGCCAGAAGGCTGAGTGAAATTCAAAGTGTAAGGTGAAGGACATATCTAATTTCTGTTGCTTTGGAGTTAATAACTTTCTAACATGCAAATTATATCACTGTGACTAAAGATTACAAAAATTTTATTTATTTTTTTTTTAATATAGGGAGAAAATGCAAAGATTAAGTGATTTAGCCAGAGTTACATAGGGAACTTGGTGGTGAATTCAAGTGCTTTATCCTCAGTCTTGTTCTTTAAAATACAAGATCCTCTTTCTTAAAAAAATACCAGAGAAAATATACAGACAGCCACTGGGGAATTACACTAAACAACTAAAAGTCAGTCATGCTTGCCAAAACAATTGACATTCCACATTTTGCAGAGCAGAGGGACTCTTTTAGGCATATGTGCTCACTTGCTAACTTGCACACTTTGTAAGACACAAATAAAGATTTACTCTAATGTGCTGTGGTGGTTCTCAGTAAGGGGTTTTTGCTTCAACAAAATAAAATTTCATATGAATCACTGAAAAAGTAATAAAATCTGACTGAGAACATATCCTTGTGGTGTGCTTGAGTGTTATCTTCATTTTACAGAGGAAAGTGAGGAATAGAAAAATTAAATGTTAACCCTTACTCAAGAAAAAAAATTTGAGATCTTCAAATCTAGAAACAAAACCTACTTAATTCTTTTCCTTTAGTGTTGTGCCTTGGACTATTTTTCAGTAGGATGTGTGATTGTTGTATGTCTGACAAGAGTACTAAACAAAAGGACCAATGGTAGTACTTTTGTCTTGACTGAAAGTCTGATGTTCCTGTATTGAAAGTCTACTGAATAATGACTTGGTTTCTATAGAAACGATACTGACCACTAGTTTAAAAAAGAAATCCATAATACTGGGCTTCTAAAAAAATCACATAAGATTCTATAAATGAGTTATTACTCTCTATTTACTCCAGAAAAACCTTTAGTAGAAACTACAAAAGTCACAGCACAGAAAGCAAGTAACATCCTATTAAATTGAACTGGAACTTCCTAGATGTGATGGATTGCCAAAAATCAAGGAGACATTTTTCATAATCTCATCCATGAGAAGGGATCCAGACATGAAACCTCTCCTCCCTGTTGCATTCATCCCCAATGAATTAGCATTAAGGTTACCAAAGCCCTTTTCTGTCCTTCCCTGTACCACTGGGTTTGCTTCATGGAAATGGCACCTTGTTCTTGCCTCCTTATGTTGTAATGATCTGTCTTGACAAGGGTTTTCAAGGCAGGGGGGAGCAATCATGGCTACAGGCAAAATCACAGCTTCTGAACTTCATGCTTGTCAATAGCTGTTTCAGTTTGCATTGCCATACTAATGTGCCTTATAAATATTCCCCAGGGCTCTCTGCACCATCACATTGCTGTTGTCTTATTCATCAATACAGTCAAAACAGATCCAGACGCTGTCAGTTAAGGTCAAGGTAGGCTTCTTCCAGATCTCTGGAGTAAAAAGACCTCCATTCCATCTTAAAAAAGAAGGGAACATTCTGTACTCATTTAATAAGTAACTATTGGGGCTTACACAATTTTGCCACCATGGCCCCAATAGTTAACCTTAACAGCTCTACTGAGATTTACGCTTTATGCTGTCCTCTTTACTCTCCCTATCCATTTCTCCTGGAGTGTTTTTGGTGGTTGGCACCCACACCACCGCACTGTCTGCAGGCCATGCTGTGTGAGATGACATCTGAAGGGATAGGAAATGACAGCCTATCCTTCATCCCAAACAGAAGAAAAATCAAGTGAAGGACTGGAATGTGAAAAGCTCAGGGAAGGATGGCCTCTGCTTATCTACAGGATGGATGAGGATGGAGGCACTGCCGGCTGGAGCTTCACCATCATTTTCTGCATTTAAAACTCCATCTCTGGAAACATTTCTGCAGGTGCTCACACAATTCAGCCGACCGGTTCCTAGCCTTTTTTCTTCTTTTCTTTTTTTAAAAAAATTTTTGAAAATTCCATCCTAATGCAGTGCACCCACTTGGAACCAGATTTTAAACCAAACTTGATATCCCTTAAGCTTGAATATACATGCTGCTATACACCACCAAATACAGGCCAAAAATTCCCTCTGCTCTTTAACTCCTTTTAAATCCTTGTGATGAGTACACACTGGAAATCAGGGACTTTGAACATGATGGTCAGTGTGTTTCTATTTAGGCAGTGATGTGGGATTGATTCAGAAGCCAAGGGGAGCTGAATGCTTCAAAATAGCTCCAGGGAAGCACCATTTTTCACAAAGTCCTTGGCTTTTCTGCTAAGATTAGCAACAAAGCAAACACCTGGCATGTGCAGGGGTTTCTGCATTGTGCAGACCTGATGGTGTTGCCTAAAGAAGTTGCCTCCTCAGAGTCTGCCCTTGTGCAGGAAGCTTCCCTAAGGAAGCTTGCCTTGTGAGTAATCCCTCCTTGCTCCCACTACCTCAGCTATCACCACCATATTCATTCCTGGGCAAATCATGTTGTTTAACGGAGAAATTCTACTTCAGTGCATTATTACCTGTCTTTAAACATACCACAGCTGTTGTAAATAATCAGTTTACCAACACTTTCACAAGTACAGTTTGATGAGCTCTGTCTCAAAGCACAGTGAACCTATTTGTGGTGCCCTAATTGCTACATGTACACACCTAAGAGATATTGGCTCTTATTTTAACACTAGTTCTCTTCTGCAAAAGACACAGTGTGTCAGAGAAGTAAGGCAGCTGCCCATGCAGCCAGAGACACAGCAATAGTCTGAAGACTTGAATAAAAGTGGCAACAATAAGAAAGTAAAATATAGCCTCTGTTTCTCCTGCAAGACTAGTTTGATAAAATCTGTTGTCATTCAGTATACAGACAAATTACAAAGGAGACATGCTGAGCATCCAAAATTGGCAGATTTTTCTGGGAAGCAATAGGGACTGCAAACCTCCAAGAGCTCTGCCTAGTTCTCTTTTCAGAAGGGAAGACCTGTCCTGTCCTTTTTTGCCTTTGTTGCTCTGCAATCATCTAACTGGCTGTTGATAAGCTGTCCTCTTCAAGATACGTGTTTCTTGAAGAAGCACAAGAGAAGTACTTGCTCAAAAATATTCCTGCAAGCTCTGATTTCCTTGAAGCTGTTTCTCTGCCACAGACTCACCTTGGTGGGGGTTTGGACCATACAAAGAAGCTTGGTAGTCATTCCGCTGAAAGTTTCCTCACTTTGCGAAGATAAATTACTGATTGTTTTTATTTGATGACGAAGTCTCGCCGAGTATTGATGCACGAATAATATTAATGTCCGCTCCTCTTTATGTCATGTACTTAGACATATCACTTTCATAAACCAACTCCAGCTTCCTAAACCATTCTGGCCTATGTCAAACAAGAAGCATAAAGAAAAAAATAGCCACCAAAGGTACATCTTGTGCAGAAAGTGCACACCACACTGTGAACAGGGGAAATGGCAACATCTGGAACTGCCTCCTGACCAAAGACCAGCTGAAAGCGAGCTCATGCAGGTGTGTTTGGCCCCAAGGAGGCTTACAATGCTCATCCTTAGCCTACAGAAATGCAACATGCTCCAGAAAACCAAGTGGAGTAAAAATATGCATTTGATTTAGAATGAGTGGGGGGAGAAGGAAGAAGAATGTGAAATGTTCCATTGGCTTATTAAACTTTCCTTTTCAAAATTTTTTCTGTTCAAGCAAGAGACTTGCCAACATAGCTAAGCTGATAATTTCAGAGCCAAATGTGCTCAGTGCCAGAGTCATCAAGAAGGATAGATTATAGAGCTGCTTCTCATTTATGTGCTTGTTCTGATGAAATACAGACATTTATCTTTGTGGAACTAGTAAAACAATTGCATCATTTTCCACTGCAAATTGAATCAATGTACTCAGTGGCTGCTGAGCTGGGAGCAGAGCTGGAAACTGTATCTTCTGCTATGCAGCTGCTCTGATGGTAGGATCCACTTTGCATTCATCTGAATTGCCTTCACCTTCCCTGTCCATTCTCAAGCCTTTTTCAGAAAACCCACACTTAAAAAAAAAACCAAACCAAAACAAAACCAAACAACCCAACCAGCCAAAAACAAACCAGAAACCAAAACCAACGCCCAACCCAACCAGCCAAAAAAACACAACCCCCTAAACAAAACCAAAACAACCAAACACAAACCCCAGTAACTTGGCTTTTGTTTTGTTTTGTTTTCTTCACTAACCCTCCCCTTGTGAGCCTGAGGGCTGTAATACTGGTGGTCCTTTGTCCAAGTTTAAATTGCTGGAGGGACTACCCTGCATCCATGCAAAATACAGATCCCACATGGAATTCCTCCCAGTGCTTAGAGATATTTGCCTCTGAGACTTTCACTCGGGTCATCTCTCCTTACAGAGCATCACACAGTGCTTCATTCTCTTGTCAGGCCTCACACAGAGCAAGTAATTTAGGCAAAAATCATAGCTATTTAGTCAAACAGAGAAGACAAGGACACTTTCTTGGAGACCTCATGCCCCTTGGGCAAGTCTAAATGTCTGGAATCACCTAACCAAGTGTAATCATTACTATAAACAAAAAAGATTGCTCCAGAGACTATAACTCTATGTGAGAAGAGAAGCAAGTGCTATGATACATATGGTGGATCTGCCAAAAAGCTGTTTGAAAATACAAAAAAAGTACCTTAGCAATATTTCCACGGCATGATTATTACCTATTACTTATCTCACTGGTGTTCTTAGGGTCCCGGGTAGGATATGTGGGCAGATTTTAGTCACTTCTATACCATCCTGATTGGTTTCCATCTGCCAGATGGTGGTGGATGTCTCATGGATTTTACATCATAGCTATCGCTCCAAGCTGGAAAGCTCAGATAATGCTGGACTTCTACAAAGGCAGCAGATACACCTTAAAGCAGCTGCATCCCAGCTGGTACATCTGCAAAGACAAGGATCCCTTCCAGCGAGGAACCCTGACACTGACAAATTGCAATTCAAGAGGTGAAAATCATAGAAATCATAGAATCAGAGAAAGGCTTGTGTCAGAAGAGACCTTACAAATCATCTATTTCCAACCCGCCCACTCTGGGGAGGGATGCCACCCCTTAGATCATGAACAGAGAAAGGAGAGGGAGAGCACAAGAAAATGATGAAACCTTAGCACAGTGCTCGCACCACAGAATTTCTTCAGCAATCCAGTAAAGGAGGCTCCTAAAGGTATCTCAGGTAGAACTGTGGTGCAGCTGTACTTGTATCAAGGGGCAAAGTCTCCCTCAAGCATTACTCTCAGCAGAGGAAGAAAGCATGGAGGTGGGTGCTGAACTGCTATGAGCACATTTACAAATTAGGCAGAACACATAAATGCTGGGGGTTTTATGTAGGTCTTTCAACTTCTATTTCTATAACTCCAGGGCAGGAAAAAATAGTCCTGTGAAGAAACAGCAGTGGAGATTCTAACTACAAAAGTAAACAGTACTCTAAAGACCTTGGAAATGCACTTATCTATGCTTTTACAGATGATTTTAAAAATCTCCAGCTTTCCACTGTTTCATTCTTGAAATGGTTTTGTTTTGTAAATCTGTAGTTCCTGATTTCATTTATGCACATTCCAGTAGTGTCTAGAGACTCTAAACAGCATTATTGGTGCCTACCATACAAAGTCAGATAAAAGACAGTGTTTACCCTGAAGGCAAATAAAAATAGGGAGAAGATGCATCTGTGGTATAGAGCAGAAAGGAAAAAGCTGTCATGAGGAAGGATCCAAAGGAAATCCAAGATTTGCAAAAGTGTTTGGTTGTTTATAGGGCCCCAGGGTTTAGCTGCTCCAGCTGAGATGCTTCCAAAGGGGGTTTATAATGCAAAGCATTCATTGCCATGAAACAGGATTTGAGTCTGCCTCGAGTTAGTCACTTCTAACAGCAGGAATTGAAGATCTTACACTTCTAAAGCAACCTCACTTTAGATTTCCACAAATTAATCTTCATCCAGTGCTAATGGTGCTCAGTACTGGCTCTTAGGACTGCACTCTTGGTCAGTTCACAGTCATGTTGCCTTCAGATTTTTCTACCCATTATGACAAAAACAGCAAACACCAAACTCAAGTGAAAATATGCTTTGAAAGAGGCAACATTTTGGGGAGAGATTTTATCTGTTATTAGCTGAAGAGATTAGCTTGGAGAAAATGAGTAAGATTTTAGGCACATGCTCAGGCTAGAAGCAGAAAAATCCAAGCAAAATCAAAACAGAAAATATTTAATCCAAATTTGTCATCCTACAACAAACATTTTGGCAGAAAAGTTAGTGCAAGACTTCATACTCCCAGGCACTCAGTCCTGTTGGATCCCCACTACTCTCCATTCACTGAGTTGGGGCAATATCATCATCTGCATCACTGAAATTTAAATAAGTGTATTAAATGATGCTGATTTAAAAGTGTTGTTTCCTTTCATTAAATCAGAATTGTTTGAGCGACTGTAAGATCAGACTCTGCAAAAGAAGCAAAAACACGAGGACAAGAATTTTTTAAGTGGCTTTAGTGCCAAAGGCAACTGGGTTATTACACACTTTAGTTTAATTAATCTGTGTTACACAATTAGAAAATCTGAGGGAAAAAATATTGCTGGTGGTTTTGGAGCAGAAGGAGCTTCTGTCCAAAAGAGATGGTTTGCCTCAACGGAAGAGAAACAGCAATTCATTTAGTTATCCAAGGCACTAGTTAAAGGATTGTATTGCACTTCATTGAAAACATTCCTACTGTTCACTTGCGCACTGTATCAAAATATCCTTCACTAGACAGTTCCAGGTCATTCACCAGCGCATCAGCAGGGTTTTGCCGCTCACTTCTGCATATGGGTAACAGCATGAAACCCACATTGTCTGCCAAACAGCCCATATATCAGAGTTTACCAGGCTCTGCTACTGCTGCCTTTTCTCACCCTGTAAAATGCCACAGGCTACAGACAGATGAAAAAGGAAATACTATAGCCTTTCAAAGGGCCAGTGTAACTCTTAGAGGGAAATTATCCTTTGATTGTACAACAGAGATTCCCAAACGCAGCTGATATTAGGAAACACCCAGTAACACTACCTTCAATAAAGAGGCACAACAAAACGTGTTTCTCAAGACAAAAGAAGGAAACCTGGCAACTCTGCATGGCTGCTTGGCAAAGGCTACGAGTGCTCTAAAGTGGCTGGTTAAATACTAGAATTATAATGGGAACTGGAAATGAAAAAGTCTGGAAACATTTTAACTTTGGAGATTGAGACCTATTTTCTGTTCTGGCTGGTGTGTAAGGAGACACTACAACTGCTTTCTGTGGCTGTTCTTTTGCATAAATACAGGCCAAAGGCAGGAGCAGACAGCTGCTGAGAAATCCATTAAGGGCTAACATCAAGGGTTAAACACAAAGATACCACCTCTGTCTCAAACAATCCCAGAACAGCAGATTGCTGGAAGCTGGGAGGTGCCTCAGGGGAATTGTCTCCGTCTCGCACCCACATCTCCACAGGACAGAGATCGGGTACCATGAGTGTCAACTTCTGCCCTCACCCAGGACAGCCCTTTGTAAGCTCTGCTGTTAAATAAGCCCTTTGTAACATTTCATTCAACAGGCACATTTGGAAACAGATGCTTCCCAAAGATGCTTTCATGAATGATTTGGGTCCATTAAACTGGCTTTCAGGAAAAGATACCTGCGCATACAGTGAAATTTACCCTTTGCAAGGGTTTACAGACGGGCTGTTGTCTCTTGTACCACAATAAATCCCCATCAAACATGATTAGACAGCCATAGGCTGTATTCCACTGAAAAATTCAGATCCTAAAATAAATCTTTTAAAGTGCAAAGGTATTTGGATGTCAGGAAGAGAAATCTCTTTTAGGTCAGCCTCCGCTTACAAGTTACCCATCTATTTTGCTGTAAGGATTCAGGGCTCAGTTCTCATCTCAAAGCCCACACTTAATCAAACATTTAGCCAAGTCCCCGTAGTCTGTTCAGAAACTAAATAAAATGCAAAAAATCTAGATTATTTAGGCAACAGAACACTATATCCTTTCCCTGCTCTTCCACATGTGAGAAAGAGCCTGAAAAGAATTTGCTTTCCAACCTGGAGTGAAAAACTCCACATCTGATCAGAAGTAGTCAGAAAGTTTAATTGGATGGAATGATCTTTTCAGAAACTTTAGCAGCAGGAAAAAGTAAGGAGTTATAAAGGAGCAGCATCTGCAACATGAAATGTAACAGTGGGCCCCAACAGAAAAATATGGCTTACATATTTGCACATGTACATACACACATGCATGCAATAACATGTCAAAGCTACTCAGAAAATAAAATGATCAATGTATAAAGCTGAAAAGGAAGAACTTTTGTCTAAAGTAGTGGAAGAAAAAATCAAAAATACCTATCAATGTACCACCTAATCATCACCTCTCAAAACTGTCATCATGCGCCACTGCCAATTGGTAGACTAGGTAAGATCAGTGGTCCCAAAAGACAAGAGTTTTGGGAAGTTCATAACCTGACAGGAGGCCTGATAGTGTTAGCCTGCTAATTTTGGCTGGATTTGGGAGGGGTATAAGATCTTTTAATGTCCACATGCAGGTATCAGCACCTAAAAGACCTGGCTCTTCTAGAAACTTTAGCTCTCATTGGTCTTTTAGAAACTTGTGTGGCCCTTTTGTCAAACTCAGTGACATTTTCAAAGTTGAATAGAGTCAAAACAACAGATTTTGGAGTCCATAAAGCAGCTGCCATATGGGAAAAGTTAAAAAAGAAACAGGCACACATATAAGACAGTATGAGAAATGATGGCTTTGCTTGGCCTGGGCAGTGTTTGCCCTCTCCTCGGAGGATTTTCAGCTACCTGAGCAATCAATCCAAGCACTAAATTTGCTGCTTCTTGTCTTTGTTAAAGAAAATCTACCAGTAAATCCCCCCAAGAGTTTGTGTAACCCAGATCAGTCAGTTATTTCTCTCTCCCTCAGCATTCACAGCTTAACCAGCTGGCTCTCACACTGCCCAGGCATAGACCTTGTTAGGCACCAGTGGCTGATGGAGACAGCCTCGTGCTGCATTTTGAGGAGGCACACACACTGTAAAAGCTCCCAGAATATACTTTTTGTGTAAGTACAAATAAGCAGGAAAGCCCCGAAGTAATTTGTTTTCTCTTATGCTAAACAGGAAGATGTATGGGAAGAGCAGAACTGCTTATTAATCCCAACCAAACAGTAAACTCCAGCTGAGCAAACTTTGCCATTTGGTGGACTGAATTTCTTAATCAGGAAAACATATGGGGAGGCAGTTTTCAGCAACCGAGACAGGAACATTTGCAAATGCTTTCCTATTGGTGCAGACAAGAAAGACACCACAATTTGCATTAAAAAAAGGGAATCTTTTTGCTTTTTTTGCCTTGTACAAGCAAATTAATGTTAAGGGAACTCAGCAGCTTCCCTGTAGTGTCGTGAGAGCAGCAGAACCAGTAAAGATGGCTCAATTATAAAAATAAGAATGTTATATACAAGTCAAAAACCAAACGAAGCAAAACTAACCCATGCTTCTGTTCTGCTCATTCCAGGAATGCATGTCAAGGAAACAGCTTAAACTCTGGAGTTTATTGTCAGGAAAAAGAGGTAAAAATCCACTCATATTATTCCAAGTAATGGCAGAAGCAAAGTCTTGAGAGGAGACCTGATGCATTTCCGTAAAATTATAGAATGGTTTGGCTTGGAACGGACCTTTAAAGCTCACCTAGTCTAACTCCCCTGCAATGATCAGGGACATCTTCACCTAGATAAAGTTGCTCAAAGCCCCATCCAACCTGGCCTTGAACATTTCCAGGCATGGGGCACCTCTCTGGGCAACCTGTGCAAGTGCTTCACTATCCTCATTGAATTAAAATTCTTACTTATATCTAACCTATGTCTACCCTCTTTTAGTTTAAGACCATTACCCCTTGAGCTATCACCACAGGACCCACTAAAAAGTCTATCCACAGGTTTATCTAGGTGGTAACACCTTTCCTCCCTAGGGAAGCAGAAGCAAATACCCAAGCACAGAACATGGACACTGCTGATAAATACACAATCTCTCAGAAGACTTCAAAACCTAAACTCTTGAATGTTTCAGATCATGTGTGTGATCTGCACTAAGACCATCAGCTCCTGCCTGGCATAAAAGAGGTTATGAGTGGGTTGAGCAGATGCTCTGGTGCCGGTGCATTTTTGCTAGAATGATTCCTCTGTGCTCTGTGTAGCTTAAAATGAATCATAAGGGCCACAGATTTTAAAGTCAGAGAAACAACTAAATCCCTCAGGCCAATTAATACATGCAGAAACATTCTCCCTAACTTAGGTAGAAGGGGCCACTCAACTTAGTTCTTTAGCACATGAGACTGGTGGAGCATATTTAAATATGTGTCCTTGCTGGAATGTAAAGTTGGTAAAGGGAGAGAAATTAACTCCGAATTTTCAGCATGATCTGGTCACCAGCTTGTTTTGCAGTTACATATCAATATTCAGCATTTCACTAAATTGTGCAGGTTAAAAGAATATTATGTGCAAATCTTTATTTAAAGATAAGTAAGGCAACTTGCAAAGAGAAATATGGAAATGGGTTAGTTCTTCAAGAGATTTCTGTGGTGAAGAGACACATGTCAATAAACTATTCACAACCAGAACACCTGGAGGTGAAGCTTAGTCACTACCTAGAAGTGCCCCTAGTGAGGCAGGGTAACAGGTAGGTACCTAAAATCTGCAGAGGAATACTGAATCTTGGATTTATATATGCTAAAACTTTATATGCAGTATTAATTGCAATCCAAAATATGAATAATAATTAATTCATAAACTGCTTTGTAAAAACAGCTGAATTACTCTTTTCTTACCCCACTGCGGGAAGTTGTGATCTGACCTTCCCACAACCATCTCCTTCTCTTTAGACTTCTGCTTACTGGTAGAAAAACACATCATGTTGTAAGCAAGCCCCATCCTGCCTGCCTTTTGCAACAGTGTAGGATCAAGAGTAACCCCCTGCTGAGAAGAAACCGGCTGACCCTACTGTGAAAGAGAGATGACTAAGGCCAGATGGATTCCCAACACCGCATTGAGTGCCGAGGGCCAGAGGGAGCAGAATGACACCAGAAGACAGAGGGCTTTTCTGAGCTCATCAAGAAGTAACTGCAGGGAATTTTTCACCTTCTTGAGGCACTGTACCAACATCTGTTTGTCACCGAATTTAATACAGTGGCTCCTCAGCCATGACTGAATTAGGTGGCCCCATCAGGAATCAGCATGAGAGTAATGAAAGGTGTAGCTGGCAGTCAAGGGAGGTGATTGTCCCCCTCTACTCCACTCTGGTGAGACCCATACCAGGGTGTTGTCCAGCTCTGATGTCCCCAACACAAGGAGGACATGGATCTGTTGGAACAAGTCCAAAGGAGGCCATGAAGATGCTCAGATGACTGAAGCACCTCTTCTATGAAGACAAGCTGAGAAAGGTGCAAGTGTTCAGTCTGGAGAAGAGAAGGCTTCAGGGAGACCTTAGAGTGCCTTCCAGCACCTAAGTGGGCTCGAAGAGAGCTGGAGAGGGACTTTTGACAAGGGCATGTAGTGATGGGACAAGGGGAATGGTTTCGCACTTAAAGAGGAGAGATTTAGATTAGATACTAGAATGAAACTCTTTCCTGTGAAGGTGATAAGGAATGGACATAGGCTGCCCAGTGAAGTTCTGGCAGTGTTCAAGGCCAGGCTGGATGGGGCTCTGAGCAATCTGGTCTAGTGGAAGGTGCCCCTGGCCATGGCAGAGGGGCTGCAACTGGATGATCTTTAAGGTCCCAAAGCATTCTATGATTCTGCATTACTCCAGCTTGTAAAAACACAGCTCAGCATCAACAGAACAGAAAAGCTCTATTTTTTTTTCATTTGCTACAGGAACTCACACCATCCTCCTAAAGTGGGTTTCTGACCATTTTAAAGTATAGGTTTTAAAGGGCATTATCCATCTCATTTCTGTTGCAAAGTTCTGAAGACTACCATCCTCCCCAACATGTGGGTTTTGACAAGATTAATCTCTCCTATCTTTAGACATCTACAAAGTACAATTTCATGTCTGATGTGGTCCTTTGATATCCACTTTGGAGCAAAGAAAGGTGCTTCTGGGGTGAAATTCCATCCCATCCCAAGGTAGACATCTAAAACAGGTCAGAGAAATCGCAACTGAAGAGTGTCTATTTTTCCCCTCTGTTGACTGCAGGAGTTTAGTTGAGGAGCTCACATGCAGAAAATTACACTGGAATGTCTGAAGCTGGAGGAGGTAAATCCCACCCTAGAACATCTCCCTCAAGAGCCGTCAAAGCTCTTCACTGAAATTCTTTGAGGCAAGGAGTTATTTAGACTGCAAAGCTTTAGGGGGTCTTTTACTGTAAGCTTGTAAAGTTATTGACATATTGGAAACTCAGTTTCAAGGGAAGTCTTTGCACACTGTAGTGGTACTACCTGGTGGGAGTTCCACACAATTCCTGTTCAAATGAAAAAGGAACATGATCTGTTGCTTGTTACTAAACATGGTCCCACTCTCCTATATACAAAATCCCACAGCTAAAGAGTTTGATTCTCATCTAAATTACCTTAATGCAATGAGAAAGGGCACGACCAAAATTCAATTATATACAATTATATTGGTCTAAATCTGAGATAAAGCAAAGCCAGAATCTAGTCTAGTTTGTTCCACATTGATTTCTAAGTTCTCCATATGTTCAGCTCTCAAAATAGCTCAAATATTGATGACATGCAGGAGTGAAGTTCTATAAAATGTCATTTTGATATTCATTTAATTATGCTAATTGTGACTTGTTACCCTCTACCCCTTTTTTGTACATTTAAAACAAACTCAATTCCCCTCTAGTGAAATTCTCTTGCCAAAGGAGATCCACTCATTGTTATTTTCTACTCACAACCTCATCCCACGAAAAGATAAATAAAAATATTTAGATAACTGCAGAAAGAGAATTTGATCAAACCTAAAGTCCATGCAAATACTTAAACGTTTAAAATACTCATAGGAAAACATCCTATGCCTTTTTCATTTGAAGAGTTTCTGTTCTTTTAGTGGGGTTGAACTTTTCTGCCTCAGAACAAAAGCTTACAAAGCATTTTAAAAGGTAAACAAATGAAGTAAATTTATAAGAATTCTTGAAGTTATTTCTGCACATACAGCTGGACTGCCTACAGTGAATCACCCCACTTCCTTGCTCGTCCATGATGCAACTCCATAAGAGTGTTTCCAAGCTCTCTGGTTCAGCATTTCAGTCCTTACACCAGGGTTTCTTGCTCTACAATCAGAAGAGTAACCCTGAGCACAACCTTTTTCTCAGCCCACCCATCTTCCCAATGTGTGGCTGCAGTGCATTCATGGCAGTGAACGTACGTCTTGTGGAAAGTTCAAAAACCATTTCCCCTCATGTGCTGGATGGCGTGTGGGGTCTGCTGTGGTGGCAGTGGCAGTGCTGGGAGCAGGCTTGAGGTGCTGCATCACCCACAGACAGAGAGACTCATTTGTTGAGCGCCTTCAGAGCAATCCTGACAGAACAGGGATGTTTTGGGGAGAGATCACTGGACTGTGCACCTCTCCATGCTAGTCAAACACAGGAGTTGTGGGGGTGAAAAGAATTCCACACATCATTGAAAAATAGAACTGGGTGTGATAGCAGCTTCACAATACCTGTCATGGAAAGGTAGAAACTGGAGATTTTCTGTTCCCTCGTATATTAATACATGATATTTTCTGTCCAGATGGCATATTACCACGGTGTTACACAAGGCAGGATGTTCACATGCCCTGAAGATGTCAGAGGAACAAAATCTATAGCAGAAAATGAAGCAAAGTGTTATACTTCATAGTCCCAAGCTCAACAAAATGTACCTGTGCATGTGTGGGCATGAACGTACACACCGATACCCAAAATGGTATGGGGAAAATGATATTTTGAAGAAGATAAAATTTTACCAGTTTCTAATACTCCAAAGCACTAAATATAGCACAGAGAAGGGACATATTTAACAACTCTGACTCAAAAGAAACTGAGCTCTGGGAAAGACACCTGTTGAATTCACACTGGTTATAGATCGATCTTACCATACGGCAATGCAATTTCTCTCATCAGAAAATGTTTACATTTAATTAGGTAACTCTATTTTTTATTATGTATTAGTTCTCCCCGTTCTTGTCATTAGGTCATTTGTTTACAGTAGCAGTGAATGCTTTAATAATAAAAAAATGCTGAATACAAGTTTATTACAATTCTCTTTCTTAAGCAAAACTAAACCGAACCCAACAAAGTGATTCCAAAGCCACTTATTACACATGCTACTCTTCACGAGAGGCATTTCCAAATGCGATGTGTCTAACAACTTTGTTCTACTGCTGTGACTTACGTTCGCAGATTCTGTGGGGTCTAAATGAAGCAGAAGGATTAATTGCATACAGATGCTTTCCTATTTCTGCTTGCCACTGTCTTTTATTACTCTTTTGTGTCTTTAAAAAAAAACAAAGCCACTAAAAGGATTTTACATTATACTAAGAAAGTTAAATACAACCTGTAAGAAGTAATTACAGGCACAAAACATATGGAAATGCCATCTCTTGTTTTGGCTATATTTGCACATAATGTATGCAGAGCAAGTCATGATTAGCAGACAGGAAACATGGTCTGTGATTATGCAGGATTTGGTAATTGAATCCACCAAGGATAATGATGCTGACCTTCCCATTCGAAAATAAACTAGGCATTCAATTTTTAAGTGGTTTGCATTAATTCTAATTGTATAGACATGTCTACCCAGACCTGCTGCTGAGAGGACATGGAACAGGTAAGTAATGATTACATTAGAGTGTTTTATTAACAGCACCTAAAGTAATGCTGTTTACAGCAACAGTGCTTGGACCATATAAAACCAAAATCTGAATACCTAGGAGCCATCATTTTTGCTGAGGTACCCATGCTAATGCTTCATCAACCACAAAAAAATGTTGCCCAAGGGGCTCTGTGATTATAGAGTACCTCTTGCAAACCCACACAGAAGAAACTAGTAGCTAGTCCATGAAAGATCTACTTTCTAGTATCCTTCAATCTTTCAAGGAAGAATGGGTTCCAAGAGGTTGGAAATGCAATGGAATTCAAATAAATAAACACAATATTTATCCTAGAGACACGGCATGGTTTGAACTACCTATGAAACCACAGGTTTTTGGGTTTTTTTTCTTGAATTGGTACTCTTTAGCAGAGATACTAACTTGGTTCTACTATTGTGGTTCAAGAACAGAAGCCATTTGTCATAAGAACACAGACTGGTGTTTAAACACTGGTGTGTTAAATCTGTTATCTTGCCTCCCTGCAAGGTGACCTAGTCCTCAGTCCAGTGAACCCACCGCCAAGTCCATCTGTGATGCTGTTTCCTAAGCCCTGAAGTCAAATTTGCCTCTATCCAGAGCCTGCAGCAGAGTTTTACTTACAGTACCACCAAGTATATGTTTCCTAGTCTGCAGCTGGACAAATTTGCCAGAGAATGAAAAGCAAAGACCAGTGGCTTAGAGAAAGCTGCACGGCCTCCTATTCCCAGGGTCACAGAAAACATGTTGCTGATTGTGAGCCAAGTAAAGGCCATGGCCTTCTAGATGCTGTCTCTGCTGGAGATGAAGTCCATCTAGAGTAAGTTGGGTTTTTTTCTGAAAAAAAGTTTAAGAATTTTTATATTTCTCCTAGATTTCTGATGTGTGTCAGCCATAGTCAGACGTGCGATCCAGTCGCCTGCCTCAGGTCTGGAAATTACAGACAATTCTGCTTTTCTTGAACATATCAGCTCTGTGGTGCTGGCATGGAAAGCAGATATTTCCCTCTGGAAATGCCAGACTTACACATGCTCCATAATTTCAGGTTGCAAAAGCCATACTCCTAATTCTTGCAGCAAACCCCAGGAACACACAAGACTCACATGGGAAGCTATTCAGTGTGTGCACTGCAAGTCCAAGGTGTTCAGGAAGCACTTGGCCTCCTGCATGTGCACTTTACAGCCATGTACGGACATTCCTCCCTGGACAATGGCAGGATAAAATACTACAGCTCACCTTCTGCTTTCTTTTACTCCCTGATCCAAATAAAATCAAGTCACTGACAGATTTCCACCTGGCCCTTAAAACTGATGACTGATGCCCATAAGAATAGCTCAAGGACCCAGAACTGCAAACTCTAGGAATCTGGCCTCAGTCACAATATGTGTGATCCGGGTCTGCAGAAATATCCCTGGAGTGTCCAGCCAACAGGGCAGGCTGATTACATCCTGTCTGCTAGGACACAGAGGTGGGAATGACTGTTCACCAGTGATTACAGAGCAGGAAGTTCCTGGCAACAGTAAGGAGCAGGGATAGCTGTTCTGTGGCAGACCACCAACGTGAACAGGGAGAAAAACAGAAAAACAGACTAGAGGAATCACAATGAAGCTCTACAATTGCACTGGAATTAAGTTATATGCTTACATTTTGCGTGTGTAAAAATTGGCAATATGGAATGCACAGGCTTTCACCTCTGGGTCACTGGCTTACTGCTCCATTATATTTAATGCACAAACAGGAAAACATTTATGTAGTCTTCACTTAGAGCATATTTATGTCTTAACAACACTCTAAAAGTATGTCCAAAACCATTTTTTCAGCTCATTAGAATAACTGCAGGAGGGAACCATGATAGTCTGGGGTTCATAAGCTGATGTGAAGGTCAAATCCATTCCAGGATCACTGTAACTGGAAGTCTTTATTAGTTACTTCCCACTGTCTGCTGCCTGAGATATGGATTGATGGTCTCAGTCCAAGTCTAGGTGCTTAGATACATCTATTATAAATCCCTCATTTGGGTAGTAGGAAAAGAAAGCATAAGGATCACTTACTGGTCCAGAAGAAATAACATCTTGTGTCTTTGAGCACAAAAGTCAAGCCTTCAATCTAGATAATGACCTTCAGACCTCCTCAAAAAGGGAAGAGATTTTTATCAACTGCCTGTTTCACTTTTAACCTGTTTGCAAGCTACTGGATACAAGCAGATTTAAGAACAACAACCCAACTCAAAGGCCACAAAGAGCTTGTGAAAATGTATGGACACACAGTGAGCTTTTCACTGGCTGCATAATGCTGCCACTTCTCCTTGGCCCTAAGACCAGACTTTGCTACCAAGAAAATTTAGCAGCAATATGGGAGGGACAGGAGCTTGAACCTTGGGGATAAAAGCAGTGATAACAGCAGTGACAGCTCAATGCTGAGGTATTAAACTACATCATTTTGTGCAGCTTTGGTAAAGATAAAGAGATGTGGTGGAGTCAGTGGGACAGCTGTTCACATCCACCTTTGCAGGCAAGAAGCAAGCGAGCTCCATCAGCCCACATCACTCGCTATCAGCCTCAGCTTCTCTTTCATGAAAAAGGTCATTGAATCTGCTGTATCATCTCTAGCAACAGGAAAGAGACAAAAGGGCCAGAATTAGAAATGTTCCTCTCCCTTTCCCAGACTTCCCGGTCTGCAGAAAGATAGCTGAAAAGGAAATCTGAGTCATGACCTTCTTGCTTAGCAAAGACCCCTGGGATCAGTGTTAGCAAAGGCAGCTTTGCTCTTTTCAAGGGTGACCAGCACCCAAAACAAGTGCTTGTGATATTCAAACCAGAAATGAAGAGAAATATCCACATGGAATCCCCTCCTGCTGCTGATGGGCAGCATGGTGCACAGAGACAGCCCTGGATCAAGCTGATAATAGTCTGCTCCTGTTCACAGAAGAAGGAAAATGAGTCTCAAATTACCAAACCTGTCCCTGGGCTTTGATACTATCATGCACACTGCTGCTATCCAGCCTCAAAGTCATAACAGGGGCAAGCACTGTGGCACCAAGGAAGGACAATGCGGTTTGTAAGAGCAGAGGCAAGCCAAAAAAAAAAAAAAAAAACCAAACCAAAACAAAACAAAACAAAACAAAAAAAAAACAACAAACAAACAAAAAAAAAAAACCAAAAAACCAAAAAACCCCCAAAAGCACATCCTTTCTTATATTCACTATCCAGCACATTTAGTATCACGATCCTTGTTTTCTTATGGTATCACATCAAATAACATGGAGCCTAAAATATGCCTCAGGTTAATAAACAGTCAACTCAGACACAAAAGCTGCAACTATTCCACCAATTTAAACAAGGACGAGTTTTGGGCTGGAGAACTTGGGTGTGACTAACCGCATTGTTTAATTTCAGCACTCTCTCTGATTTGGATTTGATCCATAATAACAACCAATCTCTTAGACAAAGCCCAGGCATATTTTTGGGGCTGTATGAACCAGGCAAATAGAGCCAGTGATAATGTGAGATGACAAAATGCACAGTAGACTACAGAGAGCTTGGCTTCACTTTCTTATCACCAGCAATTTATCTTGATATTTGTTTCTTCTGAATCCCTTTTCCTGAATGACACTATTGAGACATTAAAGGATCAGAGCAAAGGAGACACTAAAGGATCAGAGCAATGGACAGTGAACTGGGAGCCACAACATTAAGTATGGCTCTGACACTGGTTACTGAGGAGACCCTTGGCAAATCACAAATTTTCTGTGCCTTCTAAGTGAGAAGGTGATGATCACAAAGTCTTACCACATGTCAGGGAGGAGAGACCTAATTAATTAATGCTCAGGAAGTGCTTTGGAGATTAAGTGTGGAACTCTTGATGTCATGAGAGCTAAATATTATTACTGAACTCAGATTCATACATATGGGCAAAGGTTCCTAGAAAGAGAAACACCAAGGTATCTACCGAGAATTAAGCATATGACATTAGCTGCAATCTTCTCCAAAAGGGGCTTGTGTATATTTAACCAATTATTTAGATGTAGACATCACTATGAGGACTTAGGGCTTGCTATCTCTGTGTCCTCTGAAGAGCAGTCTTTGGTAGACAGCTAAAGAAACACTGTTATACATGGATAAAAGACTCTAGCTCTGATCACTTCTTATTCTACTGCTTTTCTATATGGTACAGTCAGAAACTGGGAGTTCAGCTCAAATGTGATGGAAGTTGGGCCATAAAGGAAGGAACAAGAGAGGGTCCAAAGGGAGAGCCACTAGAGGCTAGAATGAAGTTCCAGCAGCCAAAGGCAAGGCACTTGCCCAGAGCAAAAAAGCATCCAACAGTGTTTTTATTTAATGTTTTATATGTCCCAGTCTTCCTGGAAAATGAGCTTTTTCAAAGACTTATTCTTCTTGAACAGATCAATTTTTTCCCCAGTAGAAGAGGAGGCAGTGATGTGTTATTGCATAGGTGGTCACAGAAGAGATCTCAGCGTGAGGAGCGGATGACCTAACATGAGGGCATGGATCTTTCACCCATGAAGCTGATCCAAACTGTATGACAGATTCTGACAGGAATACACACAGTTGTTATACACTGATACTCAAAGATCCATGGATTGTCAAGGACCTTCAAAATCACAATTATTCATTCCTGCATAATGGATTTGAACCAGATCTTATCTTTTAAGAAGAGATCCTGTCTTGATTCTAAAATCCCCAGTTATTTGCAGGATTAAACACAACCCTTGAGAAATTGGTGCCTAATTTCAAGGTTGAGTTCGTCTAGGTTCAGGCTGCATCAAGATCCTCTCAGCTCATTTCAACAGATTGAAGAGCCATTTGCAATGTTTATTTTCTGCAAAAGTATATGTAAGAACCTAATCAAGCCTCTTTCTGCTTCTTTAACTCAAAACTGTATTTATGGTATTCTGAAATCTTCCATTATGTGCATGACTCTCAATTGCTTAATCGTTCTTGGGAATTTTGCCTGAATCATCCCCAGTTTTTTAACATCGCTGTAAAAGCCACATGCAATATTCTGACAACAGTCTCATCAGCACAAATCACAAAGGTTATACATTTAATTTTACTCAAGGTCCCCAAAACCTATGTCACATATTTTTGGCATCAATGTTTAGTGAGTGATAAACCAGGACCCCAGCATATCTCTGAATCACTGACTCTAAAAATAGAATCAATCTGTGGCTTTTGTTCCCACACATTTGACTTTCCTTTTGTCTCATACCCTGCTATCAAGCAATCCAGATTGTTCTGTATCACTGATCAGTCCTATTCATGATTTATCACTCCCTCAAAATGTGACATCTGAAAACTTTACCAGTAATGAGTACATCTTCTTCCATGTTTTTCCTAGAATTCTCAAACAGCTGAAACTCAGCAAATCATACGTGCTTGGCCCACTAGAAACAGCCCAGTTTGATGTTTCCATTCACAAACACATTTTAACACCGAATATTTATCCAGGTTTTATCATTTTAATAAGTTCTGATTTGAGCTCGTATCATCCTGGTTTCCTGATCAACATGCCACACAGCACAAAGTCAAGTGTTATAGGAGTCTGTTACATCAAAACTTTTCTACACCAAACTTGTAATCTCATAAGAAAATACATCAGGATTATTTAACAAGAAAAATAGTTTTTTCAGAAAACTACATTGATTGGCATTAATTGCATTACCCTCCTGTACGTCTTTACTATTTGAGACCTGTGTCAGCCATACCACTGTTTTGCTTGGGATCAACGTCAATCTGACAAGATTGTAATTACCTGGGTTGTTCCACTTACCCTCTTTGAAGCATTGGTACAATGTTACATTTCTTTAAACTTTGTTAAGCATGCCCATTTTGACATCTTGAGGCCATGACAGAGACTGAGGCCTCTATGGTTGAAGTTCCCCGTTCAATAATTATTACTTTGCATCTTCTCTGCTTGCAGAGTTTAAAAGGGCAGCATTATTCCCCAGAACCACAGCCTGAGCAAGTCTGTATGAGAAGTTCAGCAGAATGTGAAATCTCATGCCATGAGAATGAGGTTGATCTGATACACCACCTCATGTACTTCCATCACTGTCCCAACACTTTTACTGCAGGTATCAATGACTCACAGTGCCATCCTCTTTCCCACTTCCTGTACCACAAATTTCTGACAAGATCTTGAGCCAAGCCAAGCTCCAGCATGGGAGAGGTTAGCTGGAGAGAAGCTAAATCTGAGTTAACACAGGGAAGGGCTAAAGCACTGTATTTCCAAGACCACTCTGCTAGAAGGTCTTCTAAGAAGTCCGCTGATCAGCATTCAAAGTGGCATTTGCAGTGAAGAATGAATTTATTTTTTTTTAAAATCTTTTCTGTCACTACAAAGGGACTAAGATGCTACTACAGAGACAAGGCTGAGGTGTAGGCTATGATATTCCCATTGGGAGGAACCAGCTCTGGCAGCAAAGCAAAGGGTTCCCCATAGCATAAAGGGAAAATTTGGCTAAAATAGTATTACCAAATCCAGCTGCATCAGACTCAGTTTTAAAACTGTGGCCAAGTTCAAGCTTGGCACTACTGCAATGCCTCTGTTTAGTTTATCCAAAATTCACATCAGCATTTCTCCCACTCTGCACTGACCTGGAGAACTGTGTCTATGCTACGTCTCTCTGGCACACAGCAACTTGCTCAAGGTGATTCACAGTCACATAAAGCTGTGTTCCCGAGACACAACAGCCAAGATGCTTCCTTAAAAACTGCAGAAACAAGTCCATTTTCACAGCTCTTGTAGCTGTAGGTTTTGCAGCACATCAGCTGTGCACTCTAGGAGAGCAGAGATTATGTCTGGCCATGACATCTGCTCTGGGTTGTAACCAAGGTCTGAGCTTTCCAAATTGGTTCATTTAATTTTGCTCTTTTTTAGGGCAAACTTTGAAATATCTGCTTTATTGATATTTGTTTTATCTACTGTTTATTTCAGTGGTTGATTCTAGCACTTCTAATTTAAAAAAAAACAAACAAAACAACTTGTTTAGACTATTAGAAACTAATCAGTCTGTATAATATTCCAAAAAAACTGGTTATCAGCCACAAATTCATAGGCATTACATACATTCACATACAAAATTATTTCCTAGACCAAGAAGACAATGCAGAGAGCTGTGTTTGATGCATGATATGCAGTTTAAATCAAGACAGTATGGTCTGAACTGAGGATTCATTCTTGCTACTCGCTGTGATGCTGCTTGTATCAGATGCTCATCCTGCAACATGTTTAAAGAAACAAAGCACCAGAAGAAATTTCATTCATCCCTGTGTTGGTTTTGCTTGGCCTGGTTTTGGGTAGCGGGGGGCCAGAGAGATGGCTTCTGGGAGAAGTTGCTAGAAGCTTCCACCCTATCCAGCAGAGCCAATCCCTGATGGTTCTGAAGATGGACGTCCTGCTGGTCAAGGCTGGGTCAATTAGAGATGGTGGTTGTGCCTCTGTGACAACATATTTAAGAAGAAATCAAAACAAATGTGCACACAGTTGTTTCTAGCCAAAGAAGAGGAGGTGAGAACATGAGAGGGAAACAACATGGAGACACCAAGATCAGTGGAGAAGGAGAGAGAGGAGGTGCTCCAGACACCAGAGCTGAGATTTCTCTGCAAGCCATTGTGAAGACCATGGTGAAGCATGTTATCCCCCTGCAGCCAATGGGGTCCATGGGGAATGCAGAGATCCACTCGCAGCCCGTGGGGAAGGTGCCCACACCAGAGTGGGTGCATGCCTGGAGGAGGCTATGGTCCAGTGGGAGATCTGGTGGAGAGAGGGGGCCCGTTCTTCCAGGCTGGAGCAGCCTGTCCTTGGAGGACTGCATCCCCTGGATGCGTGACCTGACACCGCAGCAGTTTGGGAGGACTGTCTGCCCGGGGGCGGGACTCATGTTGCAGCAGTTTTGGGAGAACTGCTGCTTGTGAGAGTGCAACTCATATCGGAGAAGTTCACAGAGAACTGTCTCCCGTGGGAGGGACCCCACAGTGCAGCAGGGGAAGGACTCCCTTCCCTGAGCAGCGGAAAAAGATCTTGGTGACGAACTGACCAAACCCCCCACACCCTGTTTCCCTGCACTGTCAGTGGGAAGGAGGGAGGGGTTGGGGGCAGGAACGGTGTCCTTAAGGGCTTATTTTACTTCTCATTTTCCTCCTCTGACTCTGTTAGTAATAAACTCACTTTGTAACTTTAAGTTGAGCCTGTTTTGCCCTCGGAGTGTTTCCTCCCGGTCCTTATCTCAAATCATGAACCCAAAGCTGAATTTTCTTTTTCTTCTCTGCCCAGCTGTGGCAGGGGAGACCAAGTGAGTGACTGTCGTGGGTGCCTGGCATTTGGCCAGTGTCAAACTATGACAATCCCCCCAAAAAAATGTGTGGAAAACCTCCTTACTTTCTTGTGAATAGAGTGTACCTTGAATGCACTCCATCTACTTGATGATGTAGAAACAAAAGACATGGTAGGAATAAAAGCAAGGAGAAAGCAGGTTCTGTGCACAATTAAATATGACCATACTGCACATAATTTAATTAAGACACTTTAATGTGCTCCTGTGTTCTTGTTGCTTAGTACCTGCATTCAGGCAATGGTTAATTAAACATGCAGCTTAACAATGGTGACTGCATCACACATTTCACTATGCTTTGCATTAAAATTTTATTTGTGACTCAACCTCCCCCAAATTATTTGCTCAGTTTTCTCCTCTTGTGTAAGTGTGAAGAACCTTAATCAATCCAAGAAGGCATAATGTTTATGATTTTTAATACTGGGTAAGACCAAGACAAAATAAACATATGCAGAAAATACAAGATGACTCTTTGGGGATCAGCTATACAGGGAGAGAATACACTCTGGTGCTGTATCTCATTATTGTATTTAATGTAAAATATATAAATAAATAAAAAGGTTGAAACATGCCTAGGCTGGAAATGAAACAACCCCTTCACAATTCATAAATGATGAACAAAATACTTCTTTTCTTTGTCTGCTGAAGATATTTTAAATGCTGTTTGGATTACCAGATGTGTTTGGTTTTGGGTTTTTTTGTATGGAAATGGCACATGCCAGCTGGAACGACTGAATACACATAGCTGAGTTCAAAATGTAAATAAGACCCACTGGTTTTTCCTTCTCTTTGCTTCTGCCCCATGAGCAAAGACAGGCTCAGGCCTGGTTTGTGTAAGTGGACTATTCTGCAGCTCACTCGCTGTTGGGCTTGTCATCATCACACTGTGCACACTTATACCCAGCAGCATCTCTACAAGCTTCTCTATAGAGCCTTCTAGGACACTTACTGACACAACATCATCAACAAGACTCTTTAGAATGCATCTCATTACAATGTATAGAAAGATTATTGCTAAATGATTCACTTTGTTAGTACATTAAGTGGCCATATATTCAATCCCAGCCAATTAACTGACCAACACAGTCAATTATCTAATAATAAACCTGGACCCTTCAAGACTTCCAACTAAATTAAAGGGTCTCTTGCAGAAGAAATGGAGTGGCCATAAAACTCTCTGTGACTCAACACTGTTAGAGGAATCTAAATATTTCCTGACTCCATTTGGAATATAGATTTTTTATTTTCTTCCCAAATGACCACAGGAAACAGGTTATATCATTTTAATTATTGCTGATGCTGCTCAGGGGTTCTGAGAGCAAGATAATAATTCCAAAAACAGGTCTCTTCTTTTATGTAGTTCCTCCTCAGCAAGCCTACTCCCACACTTAAAGTCTCCATCCACCTCATATGCAATCTTTTTTAAGGAAGCCTTGAATATTGTGCCTAAAACACTTTCATTCTCCCCCCTCTCCCATCTCAGTTAGTCCTCCCCCCATCATTAACTACAAAGTCCAGATTGTGAGACTCACAGGCTAATGGAATGTCTAATGCAGAGCAGCTGTACATTTTTAATGCAAAAGGGGAAAAATAAAGGCAGCATATGGTTTTACGTAATCTTCCTATGAATTTTTAACTGAGCGTCCTAATTCATGTTGGACAGAAAGAGCTTTTTTACTGGTCCTTTGTGGTTAGAGCCTGCTAGCATGAAGCATGCCGTACTTTAAAGCCACAGTGAGTGCAGGTGAGATTGCTCTGCAGTAGACGCTGGTGTGAATGGCATTTGTTTTGTATTGATGCCTTTAGTCATCACAATTCAGTGGCTGAAAAAACAAAGGGATGTATGAGAAGGATGGATGAATTGGTGTCCTCTGAACATGACTGTTTTGAGGGTTTTGTTCAGTCTTGCATAATCATCATAGAAGTAAAAAGTATCGTAACAGCTTCTTGCCCTTCTTTTCTTATAAAGTCCTCACAAAGTCCAAAAAGAGAGAAAGAGAAGGAAGGAAGGAAGGAAGGAAGGAAGGAAGGAAGGAAGGAAGGAAGGAAGGAAGGAAGGAAGGAAGGAAGGAAGGAAGGAAGGAAGGAAGGAAGGAAGGAAGGAAGGAAGGAAGGAAGGAAGGAAGGAAAAGAAAGAAAGAAAGTATTTATTTTTTTTTCCTAAAAGTTCATATTTAAGGCTAGTATATGTTGACTCTGCTCCCTGGCCTATCATATGTCAATATGCAGGGCACCAGAATGTTAAAATTCCTTCAGTCCTAAATGACATTCATTTTCTCCCTACATGACTGTTTCCATGAGAGGAACTTCCTAAGGCTAAGGTAAACACAGAAATAAAAGGTCTAGAAAGGTTGTGGAGTCTCCATCAAAGGAAGTCTTCAAAACAAATTACAGAAACATGCACCAGAAATGACAGAGACACAGCTGATCCTGCCCTGGGGTTTTTGGAATCCCTTTCAGACTTATGATCCTTTGATTCCTCTGCAGCCTCAGAGTTGACCAATGCAGGTTTCTCTGTTACTTAGCTACTACCCTCTAAAAGCCTCCACATTAAACTGATCTCCCACATTTGTCCATTTTCTTTGCTTTCAGCTACCCTGCTTCCTTAGCTTGTTGCTTGTTTTTTATGTTATATATAAGAACTCCCTGCTTCCCCTTCTTAACTTGCCAAAGAACTAACATATCAGCTTCACTCTTCATATTCAGCTTTTTCAGCAACCTGTGGAACTTGAAAGTGTTTCAGGAAGGTGGCCATTTTACAGGTAAAGAAACAAAATTGGAGAGAAGGAAGGAAAGTAACTTGCTAAACAGACAGCAAAGAAGCAAGGATGCCATGGCAGCTTGAAATCCAGCAGGCAATACTTTGTTGTTATCCATTAAGGATAACCTGCTGTAATCTTAGAAAAATGGACAGGAGAGCTGAAAAAACCCAAGGAGTAGATGGAAAGACCATTTGTGGTGGCACTGCCATCCAATAGGGTTGACACATTCCCTAAACCCATTAATCGGCCAAGAAAAGTTGTCTTTTCTTACACATTACAGTCTTCCTAAGTCCATACATATTTAAGCACCAATAGCGGTTTCATTAAAAGGTGTGGAGGGTAAAGTAAAGAAAAGGGGTAAAAGTTTTCCTCCTGGATCTTAACAATTCATTGCAAAATTAGGACATGCTTTCAAGCTAGTTCCTTTTGACTGGAAAATCTGACAATCCTTTTAAAATGAAAGGTGAGATCTTCGTCTGATTATCTGACTACAAAAGCTGAAGAATCCCAAATAATGTTTGACTAGGAATAAGATAGCTAACATTACCAACACTGAAACCATTCCACTGAAGAGAAGCTCCTGCTTCAAATCTTTGCTCTACATCACACTTACTACATAAAAATGTTTTATCCACTTACTATGGAAAAAACAATAATATTAGAGAGATTTGGTTCTTATTTTCAACCAATAATGGGTTATCTGGAGCTCTGTCTTCTAGTGCTATCTGCAGTCTCTTACAGAGAGATCTCCCGTGACATCTCTAGCACTATCCTATGCACTCCAAGCATCTTGATTTTCTCCCTCTTGAGACCTTACTTCCCTTTAAAAACCAATTGTTATCACATATGAAGGTCTACACATAGATGGTTAAATTATAAATGTAAATGAAGATGCAGCCCCATACAGTTGTGCCTGAAGAGAAAGAAAGCTATTAATGATTTAGATCTAAAAGCTGGATTACATTGCAAAGGTGTTGCTGCTCTTGCCAATATCTTGCCATGGGACTTACTATGGACTTGGTTCTTGTTTGTTACAGTGATGTAAGACTGGCAATAATGCAGTAAAGCCAAATAATTCTGAAGTAACTCTGCACTTGCAGGAGAATGACATCTGCCATATAGTCACAGGCCTCATTCAGCCAGGGAGCATCAAGTATTTATAGAGACAAGAAGCAAAAGGAAGCATTTAATGGGTAGGCTACAGTGCTTGGGAGCAATCAGCATGGCTGCTTGGAGAAAGAAATATACAATAAACCACTATGACTGAGCCAAAGACTGAGTCCAAAGACTTATCCAAAGGCAGATAGAAACAATCAGAACACACTTTTTCTAACCTTATATATTTAGCAGTGCTTTCTGTGTCTCTGACTTAAAGGTGCTGTGGGCAAGTCAGCAATGAAACTCACATTTTTTAGGGCTTTTATTTTAAATAGAGAAAAAAGTTGGATATTTTCTGTCCTACTTTTATGAGGAAAATCAAAACTTCTCTTTCCTGGCTGTTGTAGCCAGTGAGAGAAAATAATTCAATTTTAAATATCACACAAACTCATGAGAGCATTCACCATTACCAAGTCAGTATTTTGCCTACCACAAATGCAGTGATAGTGAAGAAAAAAGATGCACACATACTTTTAATGAAAAAGGACAGGGTTTTATTCCTCCTCCCAAACCACCTTTATGTGGTCCAAAAATATATTTCAGGTGTTGGCGGAAAAGGTTTTATGCTGAGCTTGGCTGTGCATTCTCCACCACTCACCTACCTAATTATTTTACCTTACCATAACTTCTTTCCCATCATATAAAATGGACTGCTATTCCTTATTTATACATAAAGCACTTTGAAACCCTTTACTTATATACAGTCTGAGTGCAAGAGATGAATGGAAAAACACTAACAACTCACTCACAGAGGTAGGGAAATAAAGCTCTTTATGTTATTTTTGGGGTTGATGCAATATTATTTCTTGTGCAATGTGTTTTTAGTGCGCACCTCTCTTCCCCACCTCATTATCTGCACCATGCCTTTCTGTTGCAGATATTCTGTTCCACTCACAGCTTCACTGGTGCTGTCTGTGCAGAAAACTGTGTGCCACAGACACCTCAAAACTGCAGGATGCAGGGCAGAATGGAAACCTCTGCCTATTAGATGCTAATGAAAAAAGCTCAAGAAATAATTACAATAATAAAAGGATTATTTGTAAAACCCTAGTCATGATGAAAGTTGCTATTATTTTTTAATTGGAATGATAAACCTGTTGGGATTACCCTGAAAATGCCCCTCGTCTGAGATTAAAGTGCAATAGTTTTTTATACTACGAGTACAATAGTTTACTGGTTGTTCATCTTTGTCTTCTCGATCAGTGAATAACTGGTTCAAGGTATGGCAGGAATTCATTCATCCTTGACGTCTGAATGAGTAAGGGAAGAAAAACTCCTGAGATTTCCTGCAAGAAGGAAGTCTCTTCTCCCAAGATAGTATTTGTCAAAAGTTTCATTGTCCATTTTCAGTCCTGCTCTGATGATTCACACAAGATCATGAGGAGCACAGCTTTCTGGGACTATTGTTGCATTCATAGCCACAAGTCTCATGAAGTCTAAGATATGCCAAAACAGCAGGGGTTCATTAAATGTGGTCATTGTCATAGCACTTTGTTCACAGGAATGTAGGATTCACTAATGAGGAATGACCTCCGAAGATAAACATACAGAATACAGTTATATGATGACAAAGAAGGTTTCTAAAGAGCACAGAGACTTTGGGAGATGTCAGCATCTTGGAGATGAGTAAGCTGTTTAAAATGTCACAAAACACTTGGAGCATGAGGATGTATTTAAGAAATGGAAATACTAGGGTTATTAGGGGAGGAAGACATCAAAATACTGATGATAAAATGGTTTATCCAAAACAGGTGCCTTGTCAGTAGATTCAACTGCTCAGGGTACATTTAGTTAGAATAGAAAATTAGGTATTTGTTAGGGAAGTTTGCCTTTCTCTCTTTAACTCAGAGAGAATGTCATTCAGTTACGGCATACAAGTGAGTTCACAAAGATTTCCTTCCCCCCCTCCCCCCCAATTTTGTTCATATTTGTTTGCCGTCTATGCTTACAGACAGCTGGATGCACACCCACGCAGCAGTAGTTAAACACTGCCTTGCTAATGCTAAGGTCTGTCACAGACTCTATAAAAAACATTCCTACTCTTCCCCTCCCGTTAGCTTTAGTCAGTAGGGGTATTATAAAGATAAAACCTAGCAGCAAAGCAAAGAGCATCAGAATAATTTCCAGTACTCATCTCAAATATCATTTGAGTCCAGGAGTCTTGAATCCCTAGTGGAACTCACTGCTGCAGGAGTCCAAAAGACTTCAAACAGAGTATATTAAAAATGTTGGCAACTTTCATTGACTTAAATGAAGCGGGTTGCTAACAAAACACCACCATCCTCTGAAGTCTGATCATCTAAAAATAATAAAAAAGGTCCTAAAATATCCCAAGTGGCTTGAAAATCTTTGTTTTCAATAATTTCAATGGAACTCAGTCCCAGTAGCATATTCAGCCTCTATTAGAACCGACAGTGACAGTGAATTTCACAGAATCATAGAATGGCTTGGGTTGGAAGAGACCTTAAAGACCACCTAGCTCTAACTCCCCCATGGGCAGGGACATCTTCCACTAGACCAGGTAGCTCAGAGACCCATCCAGCCTGGCCTTGAATACTTCCAGGGATGGGGCAACCATGACCTCTCTGGACACTCTGAGGCAACATCTCACCACCCTCACAGTAAAGAATTTCTTCTTAATATCTAATCTCATCTCATCTCATCACATCTAATCTCATCTAATCTCATCTATTCTGCCCTCTGATTTGTAGCTATGTAAATCATGGCAGCTGGTTAGTTTTGGTTTCCCTTGACACATCCTGAGCTTTTCACTTTTAGAGTCAGGATAGTTAAAGGGATTACCTTTGGAAATCGCTTGATCCTTGATCCTTGGTATTCTCCAGTAGCGTGTTCTTTCTTTGTAAAAACTTTTGCACATACGTGGTAAAGTGAAAATGCAGATAAGAGGAGATTCTTTTTCACCTTGCAGTCACTCAGTTACATAGTGTTTATAGGTCTGGGCAATATCTTGTGAGCAGATATGACATGGCTGTGTCTACAAGCTTCAGCTCAGCTCCAGGTCAAAAAGTGTGACTGTGTTAACAAGGTTACAAGTCTGAGCTCTTATATCCTGCTAATACTGAGCCTATTAGCATGGGTTTGGCCACAGGCTACATGGTAACACCGCTTGCTGCTTGGCTTGGAAATGCAGGCCTCAGGAGCACACATCACAGCATTCCATCACGCACAGAGAATTACTGCCTTCTCCACCTGTGAGTGGAACTGGCACCAAAGTGTATTTGGAAGCTTTGTGCCTCCCAAATGGCAGTAAATGAGTTGTCCCTTCTATGTACAGAGAACACCAGGAGGCACATGGTAACATGCAATGATGGGTACTCTTCCCTTTGGAAAGGAGAATTAGAATTGTTTCCAAAATCAAGAGAAACTCAAGAGAAAAAATACTAAGAGAAGTGCAAAAGCAAGAAGGATTTTGCAGCTTCACAGTCCAGAGGAATATGTTTGTTTTCATCCCCTCGCTGTGGGGTTTAAATGGTGCTGCACTGCAGCACGTCCAACTGGCACATCCCCGAACACTGAGCACATGTGCTGCAGAATGCACAGATTTCATCGCAAGATTTTTTTCCAGGCAGTTGGAAGGCTGTTTGTGTGCACATTTCAAGCAATCCAAACTTCTTCAAAGATCAGTTAGTAAATTATACAGATAACCATCTCAAGCCTGAGCAGAAGGGTTAGGGGGCATTTTTGGCTTTTTTAAGCTGCCAGGAGAGAACAAATATTACTTTCTCTGAACTGGCATGCATCCTCATAACAAGTCCTGGTGCTTTTATTGACTAACTGGACTGTGACCCTTGAAGCCAGTACTTTGTGCTTGGAAATGCACAGAAAATGGTTTGCATAATGCTGCAAAGGGTTGGGAAATTACAGATTGTTCCCAATAATTAGTATGATTTTTTTTGCCATTTACTTAACAAAAAGACAGAAAGAGCCTGGGTCAGTGGCAGTGGTTCAGGCTTGTCACTTTTCATCAGCTTAAGTGCTGAGAGCAGATGTGAATCAGGTTACAGCTAAAAGCTTTATACACCAATATTCACAGCCAAGAGTGCATCGCATTTGGCTAACTTTTATATGTTATGATTCCTAAAAGGGGAAGGCTCTTGATGACTAAGAATACATTTGAGGTAATGAGAGCTTACTTGGAGCTAACAGACTCACCTTTGTTAAGGAGTACATGCAAATAACCTGAATCCTGCTGCAAGCTCTGCTGACAACTCAGTAGCACCCAGTACAGACAACAACAGACTACAACAAGCTTCAACACACAGCATCATGCAGCTCATGTGAGCATTTTCACCCCCTTTTTAAGCACATAGGTCACATTTGTTGATATTAATATCCAGTAGATGACTATCCAATAAATATAGCACTCAGAAAAACCTGTATATGCAAGGAGAAGAGGCTTACTCTCTGGAACAGCTCTTAAAATGGACTCATTCCAAGACAGCTCTTCTAAATTTCCTGTCTCCATCTAACTGCACAGTTAGCTGAAAACAAGTAATCATGCTAAGAAGATAAAGTGTTCTTGTATCTTCTGGGATGCAAACTCCTGTTTTGCATTTGGAAGTGTTTGGAGACTGGCTGCAAGAACATTCATCTGCATGCTTGCCAGAGCAAAAGGAGCCCAACACCTGTTATTAAGTCTCATGTGCCATTTCACAGGTTTGTTGCACTGCACTGGGATGGCATAAAGGCACTAGTCAACACCTTCTTAGTTTCAGTTAATTAGATGACCTAATTTTTAACCATGTTTTGGCAGGGGGATCTGTGGATACACAAATCATGAGTCCAACATGGTAGTATTAAATTTTTTTATCAACTAGTCACATACCTCTAATCATATTTTAAAGTGGTTCAAGACAAATGAAATGAAGTTGGGATGATCTTTAAGGTCCTTTCCAACCCAAGCTATTCTAAGGTGCTATCAGGATGAGCCTAGGTCAGCCCAGTAGATACTTTTTCTTGTTGTCTGGCGTATCCTTCCCACCCTTACAGAAGAAATCATCCAATCTGTGCACAGACTTGCAGAATGGTATGGACAAAATACAATTTTTCTTTTTGGTAAAACAATATGCAGTCTGTATTAGCAGCTACATTTTAGAAAGCTCGTGACCGCAGCTGTCAAGCAAGAAATGCAAATAACAACTCTATGCTGGCTTAAAAGTAACAGCTTTCTAAAACCCTGTTGTTGTTAATTTCCATGTTTCTTGTCTTTTAGTAACTCTATCCTGCCGTAAGAAAAATGTCAATTGTCTTCCTGTGCAAATCTAGGATTAATGATGTAGAGAACAGATGCACTGCAGAAGCAACATACATTAACATTTTTGCTGAACATAGTAAGTTGTAGATAGGGTTTGAGACTGCAAGCAAAAAGTATAGGAGAAAGAGATAAGGTTTCAAAAACAGCCTAATTCACATTCTGTTCTGCCCACCATGTAAAAACCTGGATAATGATGACAGCAAATATATACGTGCACAAATGTACACAAATAAACAGGATGAAATGAAGCAAAATGTTTGGGTCTGCAATAAAGCTGCCATTGAAAGAGCTATGGCAATCACTGGCAGTGATCAAAATCTGATCATATATTTTAACTGCTAATAGCTAGAGCAGTTCCAGCTTGTACCCTAATCCTACTGTCAAATCTGCTGATGCTGTAGAGAAGCCTGGTACATCTCAAGTAATCTGAATGTGAGCAAAGGCAGCAAGGAAAGGTTAACAGCATCAAAGATAATTTTTCAGATAAACCAACAACTAGAATAGTGCTAAGAATCACCAATCTTCATGATTTGAGTGGGACGCTGGCCACGAGGTGGAGTCAGAAAAAACTAGCAGGAGCCACAGTGAAATATAAATAATTTTGTTTTCTTCTGAAGTGGGTACCTTTTATTTCAGTTCTGATAGAGGAAGGGTGGATAAAGGGCCAGATTCAGACACCTGAAATTAGACCTCCACAGGAGAGGCAGGTGTCTTTCTACACTTCAATTACAGTCAGAGGAGACCTAATCAGCACAGTCAGTGGAGTCTAGAAAGCCATTTGGCTGGTCAAATGCAGGTGTCTATCTCAGGGTCAGATAAATAGCTCTCTAGGCTTCATTGTCTGCATTGAATAGATCAAGTTTAAAAGGAACTTTGCCATCTAGCTCACAATTCGATTCACAAGACACTAAAATTTATCTGGTTGAATGTGCAGATAAATCCTGCCCAATGCTTACTTTTTTATATCTTTATTTATTTTGATGTGGCACTTGCCAGGTCATGTGTATGTGTGTATTAAGATGAAGCAGTGAAACAGCTCAGGCATAGCATATCTGAGACCATACAGCACCTTCTGGTACCTAAAGGGGCTACAAGAAAGCATGACAAGAGCATGGAGGGACAGAACAGGGGTTAATGGCTTTAAATTTACAGAGGGCAGGTTTAGAGTAGGTTTCAATTAGATATTAGGAAGAAATTTTTCACTATGAAGGTCGTGAGGTACTGTCACAGGCTGGCCAGAGAAGTTGTGGCTGCCTCATCCCTGGAGGTGTTCAAGGCCAGGATGGATGGGCTTTGAGCAACCTGGTGAAGGTGTCCCTGTCTATAACAGGGGGGTTGGAAAAAGGTGGTCTTTAAGGTTCCTCCCAACCCAAACCATTTTAGGATTCTATGATTTACCCAAACCAGCATTCTGACTGTGATGTTACAGGTGATTCTGTCAAATATTGCAAGGCAGCCAAAAACTGCACACTGCCTTTATTGCTGTGCAACTGCAGATTTTCAGGAAGATAATAAGCAATACATTTTTCCCAAACTGAAAAACATTTCACGCATTTCTACATTCCCCTTATTCTGATAATGCTCACTCTCTCCTTCATACTCATCTTCCAGTTTATCATACTTTAATGAAATTCCTCCCATGCATACTTACAGATATACAGATCTGAGATAGTGAACCAAGGCCAGTGCAATGAAAGTGGAGTACTGAAATACAAGTACCTCTCCAAAATCTGTAGCAAACATGTAACACAATCAATAAAACTCACAACAATCTAAACCCTTTTTATTGTATGTTAAGGGTTATTTTATTCAGTTGTCTTTTTTTCCTTTTCCAAAGAAATCTCTTTGTAAAGAACCAAAAGCAGCAACTGCTGCAAAACAGGTATTATTCAAAATAACCTGTACTCACAGCTTTTCATCTTTCCTCACCTTCAATCAGAAAAATCTCAAGTGAGAGGATATTATGTCCAAACAGATTACTTGACCTCCTCTAGAACAGTACACCAGAAGGAAATGAATGGAAATTGTCTTTATTTTTCATAAAAGCTTATTCTGTCCTTGATCAAAGTGCTAACAAGAAAACATTATTCTCAATTAAATTGTTTATTTCTGTAAAGTCTCCAGGCCAATGCATTCCCTTATTGCTTACGTGGAATCAAAGGCAGCACTTTTACAGAAGACAGAAAGGGCCAAAATTTGACCCCAAGCTGGTCATTTTATTCACACTTAAATTCAAGAGATGTGCCAAACTCTATGTAGCAATCAAAGCTAAAAAAAAAATCTCCACACCTCCTTGTTCTGGTAGAACTAGCTTCCTTGAGCCCCATACTATTGTTACATAGGCTGGGAACAAATGTAGTAACTGAGAGAAGGAGAGATGAACTCTCAAGAGATCTTGCATACAAACCTGCATTCAAATCACTAAAAAACAGAAAAACTTTCTCCAGCCAATCATTTTCGTGCTCTACTTCTTCCAAGGTACTTTTATAAAGGAGGTCAAATATGTCCCTTTTGGTATGAGATGGAGCCCATTAAACTTGGTGAGTTGTAACACAACAGCAATGACATCGTTAGCTTGAATAATCTACTTGCAAAACACAGCTTTCTTCACGGCATCAGTTCCAATGGTTTTAACAACCTTGTTGTTTTTCCACTGACATCAGTGTATGCTGAGGAGGTGTGAGAAAGAGAGCAAGAAGTGGGCAAAGTCTGGCCTGTTTGCCAGAACAGCACCACAGAGTATAAGACATTTGCACATGTCTTTTTGACTAAGTAATTCCACACCTGTCAAAGGAAAGAGTCAAATACAATGTTTAAATCTTTGATATACCCTGAGGTTCCATCACTTCATCTCTCCTGAAACACAAAATTGTTCATTTCTCATTAATTGTTCTTTATGCACAGAGTTTTCAATTAAATTGGGAGTAGTGTTACACTCCTTACTTCGTGATATTAGCCCCCAAAGATTAATAGATTGCTCGTAATTTCTGAATTGCCTTCTGTGTTCTATTATGCTCTCGTCATTTGTTTTGATTATGAGACCAAACCAGAAAGTGTCACACAGAGAGTGGCAGTAGCCATCTGGATCCCTGGGGGAGCTGTTTTGGCAGAAAGAATGGTCAACTCACTCTGAATGCAATGACAAACCTGAAGTGATTGTACAGAAGCCTACAGCTCCATGCACGATGCCATCTAAACTTAGGTTCAATTTACTAACAAACTAACTCCTAAACAATGTCATCCAACAAGGTGTCTTTGTGCACAAGCAGCTTTGTGTGCTTCTGAGTTAGTGTAGGGTTTGCAGCAGTGTTGAAAAAGAGACTCAAAAGAAAATAAAAACCTTACCATTTTAGGAAAACCTGGTTTTTAAAACTAAGTCTTCTGAAGAGACATAGTAAACAAAGTAATTGGAATTTATTTTCTTAAAGAAGTCACATTGTATCACTAACTTGTTATACTTACTACCCTGCTTTTATCATTCTTGTTTCATACTCGCACTCAGTAAGTACCATACAGGTGTCCTAACAACTTTGCTAAGATTAACTCCATGCTCTAAAATATTACAGATTTCAGAAAAACAGTATGGTTTTATATTCACAATCTTGTCACCAAAAAAGAGCTTTACTCAGGATGTTAATAAAGACAATTCATCCTCTGGGGGTTGAAAATAATTCTCCCTACAAAGAAGCAGAGCTATAACAATCTGCTTGGATCATATTAGCTGCCAAAGCCCCAGGGATGTTCACCATCATCAGTGGTCCCCTCCAAGGCTCTGGAAGACCATAGCTATCTGACATAGCTCATAATAAATCATATTCTTCATAACATCTCTGCAACTTTTTTCTAGCAGGAAAAGGGTTTGGTTTTGGGAATGAGTCTATGTTGATCTTTTTGTCCTGTGAGCTCTGAGGCCTCCAGCCCCAGACAGCCATGGACCTGTTAGACCAGGTGCAGAGGAGGGTCACAGAAATATATGAGGGATGGAACAACTCTTTTATGAAGACAGGTGGAGAGAGTTGGGGTTGTCCAGCCAACTTTCTTCAGGAGAGTGTGCTGTAGGAGAGACCTTACTGAGGCCTTTCAGTATTTAAAGAGACTAGTAAGACAGGCAGAGACTTTGTCCCCCTTCCTCCTCCTTTACCTTTGCTTATATTTAGCAGAGCTCACGGTATATGGAGTATCACTTGGGTCAGTTTGGGTCAGCTGTCCCAACTGTCCCAGCTGTGTCCCCTCCCAGGACTCTGCTCACCTGCAGCCTGCTGGTGAGGGGGGAATATTGGAGAGACAGCCTGGATGCTGCAGAGCCCAGCCCAGCAGTAGTCAAAGCACTGGCTTGTTATCAATACCTTTCTAGCCACCAAGGCACAGCACTCAAAGGGCTGCTGGGGGGAAAAGTAACACCATCCCAGCCAGACCCAATACAGTATCCAGACTTTTTATTTCTGGTATTTTAAGTTTTGGTCCATCTCAATTAAAATCGGTTAGAAGTCAATTTCACAGCTGTTGGTTTTTAAGATCTCACAAAAATGATAATTCACTGCTAGGCAATAATTTACTTCAGCACAGCAATTCCCAGGATAAAGCTGACACATTTTTAAATCTCTCTCACTCTCCGTTCCTCATATCCATCCTCCTGTAAGGCAGAGAAGGGGAAAGGACAATGATCTTTTTTTCTTGAGAAATATGGGAAGGAAGAAGAAGATTACCGATCTGTTTAATTACAGAAGGAGATTACAGATCACCCACAGACACATCTCATTGAAATTATTTTCCAGGTATAAGGTGAACAACACCTGTCTGTGCCTTGTCCACTGAAATCTGAACTCTCCTTGCGCTTCGCATTGCCTACATAAATAGATTTCATGTGAAGATGAGCCTGAATGCAAGACATTCCAAGACTGGAGCTTGAGAGGGTTCTTTTTTAATGCAAAATCTCCTTTTCCTTGGTTAAAATATTTGGACTATATTTACATTATGAAACCTATCCTAAGCACCCTCCTGATGGATCAGAACAAGATCAGTCCTCTGGTAGAATTTATTTTTTAAATTAAGGTTGAAAAAATTGTGCTCGAAACCTTAGACACATTTTCAAGTGGATAATTAAACCAGACTGCCCCCATGGGGGGTGGCCTTTAGTGGCCTTATATGGTTGCCCATACAAGTCTATTTAATATATTCTATGTTATTTCTTTCAGCTTTATTTGGTTTGTATTGGACTGCATAGAATTGAAAGTAGATGGGGTAATAGGCATTATCTAAAGTTACGTACTTGGATTGCTCACAGGTGTGAGAAAGATGGGGAAGAGGAGTATACACCCTGGACCCCCAAATCCAGCCAGGGGCTGCACCTGGATGTTGCATTCAGTAGTTTGATGCAGAGCACCTCTGGAATGCAGCCAAGAAAGGGATGACAAGGGGCTTGGTTCACTTCTGAGAGGAGTACAGGAAGTTTTGCCCTGATCTAGTGGAATTCAATGCACACATCTTTTAAGAGCAAAATCTAAGTCCAGCATTGCTATATTTGAACATTGAATCATTAGCTCAGCTGGTATATTACTGACTTCTGGTAAATCTCAAGTTTATCTTTCCTTTGGAACAAAATTCAGTTTATTTGTACAGCAAGTAGCAAAATGGTGCCTTGATCTCAATTAGTTGCTAATGTTAATATGAATGCTCCTCTTTAGTAACCACAGTCTACAGAGGCATGACAAAGGGTCAGGTAAAGAGAATCTGGATTTAGTTGAATCTTGATAAAATTGTGTTTCCAACACCAGGTCTAAACATTATCCAAGTTTACCTTCCCTCTCCTAAAGACTATGCTTTCAACGGTAATGAATTAACACAACTCCCACAAAGCTAGTGGGATTATGCATGTACAGCACTAACTCATAATTGAAGTACATCCATTTTCTTCAACATTATTTTCACATCTTTTCCCCAATGACTGGCTCCGACTTATTTTTACATAAGTTATTAAAGTAGATCATACACCATCTGCCTTCAACCTTACCCTCCATTACCTATGTTTGACATGGTTAGGTTTGAAGAGGTCCACAACCGTAATTAATGTATTCCCAGTCATCTACTCAACATGGAGGCAGCCTTTGTTTTATTTTGAACAGCATTCTGTGCATCAAGGTAAGTTTTGATGCAAATTATCTATTACTGTATCCCAGTGTACCACTTGCAAAGTAATTTTAGAGGGTGAGACATGAATACCACTGTAAAAACATTTCTCATGTATTCCTGATGTGGACAAACATGCCTTAACTTCAGCCCACTACTAAATTTAAAAAAAAAAAAAAGCACCATTTCAAAGAGTCAAACATCTGCCCAATTCCAAAGGGCAACATCAGAGCACTTAAACAAAAACACAGGAGGGAATTTAATCATGAGAAAACTGAAGTGAAAGAAGGTTTTGTATGGGCACAGCTAGTTTTAGCTCTTTCATGGCAAAAATAAAGGGGTCAGAGAGATCAAGAGGTCACCTATTCATGGGTCAAAAAAAAAAAAAAAAAGAACAAAAAGGACTTTTCTATAATCCACTATGCAGTGCTAGGAAATGGCCAGATCAGGGTTTCCCCACCCTGTATTCTACCCACCTTGAAGGATAAAGAAAACAAAATCCTTGGGCTTCAACCTCCCAGCCAGCTTTTATCATAATCCATATTATTCACAAAATAGACTGGAGGTGACTTATGTGGTGACCTCTCACCACAATTCAAAACGAGTCTTAATGAACTAGGGTAATTCATTCCTCTGGCAGAGCTTATGAGATAAGGCAAGACTGCACTGGTGGGCTCAGCAGACTGCAATGTTAATCTTTTGTAGTCCCTGCTCCAGAGGACCCCCAGGTCAAATCCTGGTGCTGCCGAGAAGTAGCAGCGCCTTTGTTTGGGGTTGGAGAAGCATGGTTCTTGATTTCAGTGTTGCCATTCACTCTACAGAATGTGTGTGTTAGTAAAAACAGCCTGTAAAGTTATTTAAAACCATACAACAGAGCTATCTGTTGAAAGGCAGAGAACAAAGGCTTTAAATAAGAAAGAAAAAGGGAAAAAAAGGTGGCAGGAGGAATTTAAGGAGTCTGAAACAAAAAGGAAAATTAAGGCTGGGCCCCCAACCTGCACTTCTGGCCCTTGTCCTCCTCCCTGGGTCATTAAAAATCCACTGTGACATTGCTTCAGGAGTTAGAAACTCCAAGTGAACTGGCTTTGATGATTCATTACAAAACAGGAATGCATCCCATTTCGTCCTACAGTAGCAGCAAAAGTATGATTTACTTTATCAAATGTGATAGCACGTAAACATCCCTCATTTTCTCTCTTTCCTGCTCCTAGATAAGCTAGCTGCTTCTGAACTTGTGTACAGAGCAGTCACTGTGATTTCTTCCTTTGAATCAGTAAAACAGAGGTGGTGAGAAAGACAATGATCTGTTTAAGATTACAGTGGAAAAGTATGGAGCAAGAAAATTATAAATTGTGGGCCTGAATGTAAATAAAGTAATGGAGAAGAGTTAGCAAGGAAAGGTCTAGGAGACTTCCTAGGAAAAAGAGAGTGGACATGGAGCCAAAAAAGAATTTTAAAACTGATTAAATGGTTTGCTATACTCTACCTGTTTTTCAAGAAGAAAGCAAGGTGGATGTACATAGGAAATAGAACTTCCCTAATACAGTAATAGCAGACTCCAGACTGCTGAAAAATTATATTTAGGTGCAGAAAATATACCTGAGAACTGTTCATAGGCATCCTGACCTCAGCAAGTTCATCCTGGATATGGCACGTTTGTGGCCAGCAGAGACCAGTCTCCTGGCCAAGTCCAGGGCCAGAGTCAAAAGACCAGGGAAAAAACTTGGCTTCTCTTAAGACATAGTGAAATTTCTACTATACTGCAATTGGTTTGGAATGCTGGGCTGCAGGTTGAACCCAGCGAGATGAGTGGTGGGAGTTACTTCAAACTACTGACACATTCCTGAATTCATCAGAAAATTATTCTGGTATTGACAAATGCAGCTGGACTTCTGCCTTTGTGGCCAGGGGTGATGAAGGACCAGTTCTGAGATCCTCTCAGTATACACTGTCTTAAAGCATTGTTTCTTCTTTGGTTTTTTCCTTGTTCTTCTTCCCATGTTGAACTTGAGACTATTTGAATGATGAGCCACACAAAACACAATTAACTGCCATGGAAACTACTCCGTCTTCAGCTCAATGTGATCAACTCACTTGCACATTATTACTGTTGTTTTTACTATTATTGCTATAAATTTTTAGAAGTAGAGTATGACTAATGCACCTATGGATGTGTGGATACTGTATGGCATGGAAAGGAAATTTGGCTTTAGATATAAGTTACGTTTTTCACCTTGACCTAATTTCTGCAAAGGAGAAATGAGAGAAAAGTTGTTTCCAGACAAGAGAGAATTCTGGGGTAGGGCTTGAACAGGGGTGAGTGCCACATCACATCGGAGAGTCCATAGGATCTTTCAGTGGAAACCCCAGTGAATAGCCATGATCTCTCACACAGGTGCTTGGATGGGGTATGTAGGACAGCAGGTATAAGGACAGTGATGGAGGGCGAAGCGCACTTGCCTCCTGAAAGAGAAGCTTCTCCAAATTTAATGTCAATAATCTAAAGTCAGTGTATCCTACAAACACACTGCATCCTTGCATGCATCCTTGACAAATAGGACCAAGACTTTTTAAAATCATTTTTCTCAGCCTTTTCCCCCCTCTTATTATTTCTTTTTTACTCAGTTGCAGGACTCACAGACTTGTCAAGCCGACAACCAGTTCATCCACGGAGATACAAGGAAGACTGGAAATTGAACCTAAGTGCTATATTGAGAAGACTCACCACTTCTGAGTAATTAAAGCTTCTCATGGTTAGATTTTGTGCAGCAAGGAGGCACAATTTCAACAAGCTGATCATTTTCTTTTGTGGCCAAGCATTTGAAGAATATTTCTGCTGTGATAGCAACTCATGTCAATGCAAGATAGTCATCTAAGTGTTTGAAGAATATTTCTGCTCTAAAGGCTGCATTCCTATAAAATTATAGGGAAAGAATTTTCTTCTTCTTAATTTTCATTAATTTCTCTAAGTTGGATCTGTAATGACTTCTATCAAAAAAGAGAAAAGAGAGAAAGTAAGAAAGAAGAATTTGTACTGTGGAGCAATATACTTGGTGAGCTCAAATAAAATATACAGCTATGTTATCACAGAGTAAAGCCCTATAATTATATCCATTCCTTTATTTCCTACAAGTTTGCACATTACAATCCACTAAACCAAAAGGCCAGATCACTCAGCTAGCTAGATCCCTTGCAGTCTACTTAGCCAAGGGTGAAATTAATTGAAATTCAATGGTGATATGCTGATTTACAAGTAGACGATCTTTCTCAGAATACCATAAGAAGTCCCTTTTGCTTTTGAATGGATGAGTGATTAGATTTAGAGAACTTATATAAACATAGAAAGATAAACAGTTGCCATGGCCTTTTCTTAGATCATAAAAAATAATCGGATTCAGGGTTAGCTTTCTAAAAAGAACAATCTGCAAAAGAAAAATAAAGGAGCCTCCTAAGCTGCTGTCACCACACTCTGGAGTGCCCACACAATAGGTTCACTTCAGAGTGAAACCAGTTCTCCTTTTGGTTCATTTGCTGACATTGTCTGATGGGCAGCTTTGCTCTTTACAAAGAACGGTTCAGAAATTCTGAGTGAAAGGTTCAGAGCTGGACGGAGCAGACAATCACTCACCTGTTTTGCAATCACAAATTCAGGCACCTATGTGACTTGTGAGCAACTGAAAGCCAGGATGTGAGAAAGGCTGCTTGCTCCTGGAGCAACTGTCTGAACTTGGGCCCCCAGAAGTATTTAACCAGAAATTTGCCTAGAGGGTCTTTTTGCCATTTGTCTTTCCTGCTTCCCTCTGTCTCTGAAAGGGTTTCTTTTTGATGAATGATTGCTATCTCCCATTTAGATGAAACTTTATGCCCTTTAAACATGTTTAACTAAAGACCACGGAGTAAAATAAAAGAAAGAAGAGAGAAAATATCTCTGTCAGGAAGTGTTGGAAATCCAGGAGAGCAAACCTGGGTCTTGATGGCTGATTAGTTATTGGAAACACAAGACTTTGCCTTAAACACCCCCGAAGCATCACATTTAACCTCTGCCCGACCAACCTGTGCAGGGAGATGCCAAAATAGTCGCTGCCTTTGCAGGGATCCATTTGTGACCAAATAAACAGCTACCTCTGGATACAAGGTTTTAGTGTGAGCAGAGCCCTCATACAACATCTGAGTATCTGGGCTGCTGACCCAAAAAGTAAGGTGCTGTCTGTGCCCTGTGCCTACCTGCCTGCCCTGCTTTACTCAAACACCTTAATGGAAAACACTACCCCTGACAGAAGGTTAACATGGATGTGGGGAGGCTCAGACCACAGGGATCTTGGAGTGAGCTAAGGTTAAAAAGCCGTTGCCAATTATGTGATTGGAAAAAAAAAGGCTTTGAGCATTACATCTGCTTTGTAATTAATGTCTAAGGTCCTCTCTCTCTCAGTCAAAAAAAAAAAAAACCTACAAAAAAACGCCCAACAAAAAACAACAAAAAAACCCAAACCAGCAGGGTTTCTCTTGAATGAAGGCTAATAAAGTGACAAGCAAAGTGAGCGGGACTTGGCATTAATGTGCCCAAGTGACTGACTTCACTAGAAAATCAAGTTTTGTCCGCTATCAAATTGCAGGGATCAGCTAAGAATGATGAGATACGAGCTAGACATTTCAGGAAGAGCCAATGTTACACGAAGCCATGTTTTCACTACAGAACCTCTAAAAGAAAGCGTTGGACCTTTCTGCTTATTATTCCAAACCCAGACAGACTCCTTAGCATGAGTGCTTCTAATTCACAGTCCCAGCAAAAAAGTTATGAGCTGAGTTAACAGGAAAGCTGTTGTAGCACTGCTGCCCTTAGAGACAAGATAAATGGCACAGAATGTTCCCTTCCTCCCTAAGGTCCCCCCTGCCTGATTGAGGAGTCAATTCAGTGTGTTGCCTTGCTTGCTAAATTGCCCCTTAGAGGAAGACACAGTTAAACGTGGTCACCACTGGAGATACCGCCTTCTGTGCAGTGATCAAGTCGTCAGGTGGCCACTAGATAAGCCAACTAAAGAGGGTCAAGAAAGCTGTCCTCCACTTGATAGCAGCATCTTAATAGCTTTCTAAAAACAGTAGGCCATCAAGTACCCAGACAATTTAATTTCACTTCTCAGCTGGAAAATAAGTACAGTACTTATTTTCATTCAGAAAAGAGAGGGAAAAGGAGAACTCATCTGCTCATTGATTCATTTGTTCACTCATTTCCTGTGTTAACTCCAATGGACTGCAAGCTGTAAACTTTCAGAAAACTTTCTATGCCAATACATGATGATACTTTACCATCAGTATTTTCCCTGACACCTTTGTAAGCTCTTAAGGTTGCTTGGCTATCTTGTTATGCTATAGGAAATGTCTAGGTAGCATTCAGAGATGACAGTCATTGCATAAATGTATTCCTGCTATTCTGCCTAGTAGTGATACAGTTAATAACCTGCATGTATGGAGTGAGCACCTCTATCTCCTTAAGCTTATGAAAAAGTCTGGTGCTGAATTAGTTTTCCAATTTGACAGAGACTGCAATAAAGTGCGAGGCACTTTATGTCTTCCAGAGTTTCTTGCAGATTTGCACAGATACAGACACACTGTTAAATTATATTCTCTAGTGAATGGTTAAACAAAAATCTGGACAAGGTCCAGCTTTTCCCAGCTTCTTCAGAAATGGTTCAGGACAGACATTCTTTCATTTTGTCATTAACTGGATTGAAATTATATTTCATTATGCAAACAGCAGTGTTCAGAGATTTGTGTACCTAATTTTTTTTGGTGTAGACTTAGAAAGTTGCCAAATGACTAAGATAAAGCAGAGATTTGCTTTCTGCCTTGCTCAACCTTCATCACAGTGGGACTGCAGTCCCAGAGTACAACCACAGTAAAGATCCCAGCCACAAGGCTCCCCACAGCAAAGCCACTGATTGCCATCAGATTAATGTGGACTGGCACCAGAGCAACAGACAGTCTGGAGTGGCAAGACCAAACCTGTGATTTATCTGCCAAATTTAGGACGTGTTGTATATAGTGACTTATAGTAGTATTTGAAACATCTTTTGCTCCAGTGATGCACTTTAGCCAGTGCTTTGGCATGGCTACAGCTCTTCAGCCCTGCATACTAGACTTGATAACCTGAAGACATGCCCGTAAGTCTACAACTTCATGGAGAGGACTCCATCAGTGCTGGGATGCATTTAACCACAAGAAATAATGGTTCTTACTTGTCTTGATGGAATTGTTTTGACTGGTCAACAAAAAACTGTATAGTAACTGAAAAACATTAATAATGTTATTAATTATTAGGGTGATCAGAATTGTCCCTTCCAGTTTTCTAAGCTACAATACATGATTTTTCAAATCACTGAATGGAAATGCTTTCAAAGAAGTAAAGACAGTCTGGAAATCCCTTAAAGTGCTCCCACCAATGTTGCACTGGCAGAGTCTTTTATATTCTGTGCAACTTTGCAGGCAGAAATCTCATCAAGGTACCAAATTAAACTGTCATGCTGCTCTGTGACTCCTGAACTGCTGGCACGCCCCAGCTGTAATGCATGTTATTAATAACACCAAGTTGTCGGGAAAACAGTTTCCAGGTCATATTGTAAAGACAGCTAATTGGTAACAATGAATGACAGATTCCCTTTAAAGTTCTGGAAATAACTGGATGCACACAATGCCACATGATGCAAAATACAGAGACAGACAAGATTAATACTTATTTTTGGCACAGTTGTACCTCTCACTAAGACCCTTCTAAAAAGCCAAACCAAAGTATTTGCACAGAATCTCAAGCATCCAAATGCTTCAGGTTCCAGACAGAATTAGTTGCAGGCAGCATAGCAGGAGAATGAATAAATAATGTGGGTCACGGTTGATTATTATTGTTAATCTATAATAACTAGCTAACCAAACATAAAGTAAAGGTTAAATTTCCAGAGGTGTTGAGATACTATTGATAGCTTCACATGACCAAATTAAGACCACGAAGCTTAAACTCCAGATTCCCTCCGTAACCTTCGGAGAACCAAGAGGCACTGCTGGGGCATAATTCATCACATCTGCAATAATTGTGAACAATGCCTCTTTTAATAGTGCCTCTTCCTTAACAACAAGCCTAAATATAGACCAAGGTGCTTAGCTTAAATGGAGACTTTGAAGTTTAAGCAAGATGAATCACATTTTTTGAGAATGAAAGCCACATAAGAGTGGCCTGTCCAAAAAGATGGGTGGAAGGATGCACTGCATATACACCAGGTCAGTAAGTCTGGAAGCCAAACTGTCCCAGGCTACGATTTCTTCCTTAGTGGCTACGGCTTCATGACCAAAAAACTCCTATAAAGCACTGAATGGCTTCTGTTTATTGCTCAGCTTATTAAACCAACTTGCTAGCAATTCTGCATACTAAGGAGTAACATATAGCCCTCTGGAATCTGCCTTTCAGGCAGCCTCCAGGGACAGGGCAGACACTTGGGATTTGAACATCTCCTGTGGTAAGTACTGAGCAGATTACCTACATCTCATGAGTGCTTCTAGTTTGAAGACAGGAAGGGATTTAAGCAGTACACAGGTGTAGTCATACCACTCTGCAGCAGGGTGAATGAATTTCATCCTTTGTGCCTCAACTCATCATCTGCAAAATGATTCAGAGATGCACAGGCTGTAAGGCCAGAGGGATCTCTCTTCATCCCTTCCCAACACACAGACAAAACAGCTATTCCCAAGAGGTGGATTAAGCCTTTCGAAAGATAGCTAATCTTGTTTTAAAGAACCAGAATGATTCTGGTAAGGCCACCTCTCCTGGTAAGGTGTTGCAATGCTTAATTACCCTCACTGCCAGAGAAGTCTGCTTTCCTTCAAGGTTGAATTTGTTAAACTTTGTCTTCCAGACAACAAATTGTGTTATGCCTTAGTTTGCAAGGCCAAAAAGACCTCCTTGTCTAAAAGTTTACCAGGGCATTGTTGCCTGCATACGGAAGCCAAGCCCTTGTTGATTTGTACTTTGATGAACAGCAGACGGTCAACTCCATAACTTCTGTATCATATAGGCTGGATCCCTGGATTTTGTTTTTGGGCTCCCTTGCAATTCTCTGAAGCTTTCCTTCATTTCTCTCCAACTTGATGGAGGAGAGACAGGACAGGATGTCTGCAGGGCACCCTGGGCTTGGCGCACACATAGGGGATCATGTGGGTATGGTAACGTTTGACCTTCAGCATACAGAATGAGAATTGGGCTTGGCTGTTTGGTTTCACTTGCTGTTTTAACAACTCCCTTCTGTTTCCATCCAATCCTCATCAGGGCCAGCTTTTTTCTACTAGAACTACACAATTATGCCTATTTTAGTGTAGATGATACGGTCTCCACAGAAATTTCTGTATTTTAATTGCCTCTTTGTCAGATTTTAACTGTACATGCTTTTTTCCTCCCTCCCTGAGATCCAGAGAACAATTGCTATACTGTATACTGGTTTTTTTAAGTATTTATCCAGCTTAAATTTACTGCCACACACTCTCACTGGGTAACTTCTTGCCTTGTTTTTTAAAACCAAGTTCCTGACAGGTTAAATGGAAACTGTATACCAAGTACAAGTACAAAACATTTTCTACATAAGTTTAACTAATCATACATCTTTTCTGTCTGAATTATTGTTTCAATCTTCTTCCTCTTACAGAGAAATTCTCTCCTGAACTAGAGCCAATTTCATAATTTCTCTGCTACTTGTGTTGCATCTCTCTGAAGTTAACACTGAACACATGCAAAACTATACCATTATTTCACAATATTGAAAATGTTGTTTTTATAGCATAGTAACATATAATATAATATTTTCTTGCCTTTATGACTGCCATTGAGCTATTACTAGAGAAATTTCCAGTGAATTCTGTGCAAGCAGAATGCAGCTTTTTTTTCTTTTTAACTTTTACTGGGAGTGCAGGTTTGCAGACACTCAGTCACATAATATATCAGGAAAATTTGGGGAAAATTGCAATCAGCTCTCTCAGATTAAGGTTGCTGAAGAGCATTGAAGTTCAGCCCTGGTTGAAAATACAATTGTGAAACTGAGTGACAGCAGAGCTGTAGAAATAATGCATCCTACCATGACTATTGTTACATGTTGCCCTTCTACTCCACTCCGGTCAGACCCCATCAAGAGAAATGCACCCAGCTCAGCACAGGAAGGACATGGACCTGTAGGAGCAAGTCTAGAGGTGGCCATAAAGCTGATCAAAGGGCTGGAGTGCCTCTCCTAGAAAGGCAAGCTGAGAGAATTGGGGTTGTTCAGTCTGGGGAAGATTCTGGGGAGACCTTAGAACTCGTTCCAGTGCCTAAGTGGGCTCCAAGAGGGCTGGAGAGGGAATTTTGACATGGGCATGGAGTGACAGGACAAAGAGCAATGGTTTCAAACTAGAAGAGATTTAGACTAGCTATTAAGATGAAATCCTTTACTGTAAGGGTAGTGAGGCATGGACACAGGTTGCCCAGAGAAATTGCAGATGGCTCCTCCCTGGAAATATTCAAGGCCAGGTTAGGTGGAACCCTGGCAATGTGGTCTAGGGGAAGGTGTCCCTGACCATGGCAGGGGGCTCAGAACTGGGTGACCTTTAAAGGTCTCTTGCAATCCAAACTACTCTGTGATTCTATGATTCTTTAAGGTCAGAAGAAGGTAGGTTTTTGCATTAAGAAGGGGGTGACCCTTTAAAGTGTTTTATCACCTGGCCAAGAAGGGGGGAAAGGAGGGGAAAATGATAAAAAGAACTGTTCCTGAAGAGTTATTCATCAGTTCAGGTGAGATCACATCTGAAAAATCTGCAAGGTAGCAGTTCCTGGGACATGCTGACAGCAACACAAACCTGACTGGGGCCCTGCAACTCTAATCAGCTTCATGAGACTCTGGCTGATCTGCAGATTCTGTGCCTTGCAACAGTAACCCATGGTTACAGTGGTGGATGATTCTCCAACTCCTGCTACAGGCACTACAAGAAGGGTTTTGGAAAGGCAGGATGAAAAAGGAGACAGTGGACAAGTATATAAATAAAACCTGAGAAAAACAGTCTGAAGGACCGATAACCAAGTGGGGTTACACATTGCAAAAGAATGCTTCCAAGTCATAGCATGTACAGATTTATATGAAAAAGAGAAAGGGACAAAGATTAAGATTAAGATTAAGATGGAAATGGGAAAGAAACAACCTGGACAGTAGAAAGAGTGGTGTTCATGAAAAAAGATACCCCTGCACAAAGGTCATGGGTTAACACTAGAAGTTGTAAATTCTACATATGTAGACTTGGTAAGAATCATCTCATTCCCATAGGACAATGAGAAACTAAGGCCTGGTAGAAAAGGGATACTTAAGAAAAAGCTCTAGGTTCTCTCTTGGCTCTGCCAATGCCTCTGCCAATATGAAGCTGTGAGCAAGCTATTTTCAAATTTTGCGTCTCATGTCTGTTTTGCATAAAAGACAACTGTGACAGGAACACCAACCAGTTTATAGACATTATTTATGTCCAGACATAATTTTGAAAGTACCTTGCAGTTATGGGATAATTAAGCATCACAACAGCACTTGAATAAATTTTATCATTATCAGTTTTGGAAATAGGGAAAATAAGGCAGAAGAAATCTAAGATCACAAGTTTGGCATCTATGCATATGTTAAAATCAAGTGTTCAAGGCTCTTATTTTAGACAGGGTGCCTGATTGTTCAGCAGTTCATTGCAATACTGTGGAAACAGGATTTCCTAAAGTAGGATTCCTGCACTACTTTAAAAAAATGGCAAGAATGTAAAATAGAATTTCTGTAGGTCTAATTCAATTGACAGTGCTTCTTTCCTAGCACTGTCAACACCCATTGCCTCCTGTAGGAGCTAAACCAGCTTGGATTTCAGCAACAAGCCTCTGCTCAGTGCTCCCACAGCTTGCTGGCCTCAGTGAACCCAAAAGCCAATGCTTCGTGCCCCCATTTACCTGAGAGCCAGCATGAACTCCTCCTTGCTGCAACCAGCATCCTGGCTCTCCTGTGGGCAGTTCTGAGCTCTCTTATCTGTGCAGTCTTTTTTCAGATTTTTCCTGCTGTGGTGGACTGAATACCACAGGCAGAACAGCAAAATATAGCTAAAGCAGGAGACAAGTGTCCCTTTGCATGTACTTCAAAGCAAGAGCACTCCTGTGCTTTTCTGCCTCCCACCCCATCCTGCAGCTTTAGAGCTGGTTCAGGGCCAAACCTGGCCCAAAAACACAGTCCTCAACCTCTTTCTTGCTCATGGGCATAAAAATTGCCCATGGAGATTAAAACAAGTGAAGGCTGGTCATCTAACGCAGGTCAAGTGTATTTCTGCCATTGCTTCATCCTGATAATTTCCCCAACAAGACTTCCATAGACCTGTAGAAGAGAGTGCAGAGGAGGCCACAAAGATGATTAAAGGGGTGGAACCCCTCTCCTGTGACAAAGACAGGCTGAGATGAGGAGAAGAGCCTCTTGGAGAAGAGAAGGCTACGGGAAGATCTAAGAGCTCCTTCCAGTTCCTAAGTGGGCTACAAGAGAACTGGAGAGGGAGTTTTGACAAGCGCACGGAATGACAGGACAAGGGGGAATGGCTTTAAACTAAAAGAAGAGAGATTAAGATCATATATTTGGAAGAAATTCTTTACCATGAGGGTGGTGAGGTATGGTCACAGGTTACCCAGAGAAGCTGTGGCTGCCCCATCCCTGAAAGTGTTCAAGACCAGGTTGGATGAGGCTTGGAGCAACCTGATCTAGTGGAAGGTGTCCCTGCCCCTGCCAGGGGGGTTGAAACAGATGATGTTCAACGTCCCTTCCAACCCCTGCCACTCTATGATTCTGTGACCCCAGGCTGCTAAAATACTGTGTGTGACTAAGCTGGCTCTACATGCAAATGCATAATGGAAAGGCGCTGAATAGGCTGAAAAGTAAGATCCCAATTACAAGCACCAGGATATAATTTCTAATAAGGTAGCACGCAAATGGCCTCCCTCTGCCTTTCCACTTATTGCAGGCCAAGGCACCCACCTTTGTGTACACACACACTGGGGATCACTTATCTTAAAGACACAGACAATGAAAACGCTGAGCTCAGGTAATGTGCATTAACAAGGTTTTATCTGCTGCAAATAAAATGGCACGTTACCATCCTTTTAGTATTTTAAAAAGATCTTCCATAAAAACCATGAGCTTGTTTTACCAACATTAAAATAAAAAAAGGATCTGGAGAGGCATCTATCTATCCTTCCATCCATCCATCATTAGACGTAATTTAATACTTAATGACATTTGTGATCATCATGCTATGCTTGTAATTGAAAATGAATAATTGAAATTCCAATTACCACAGGGGTCAGTGTAAGGGGAATTCATATAGTAACTTGCCAGGCAATAGCCTAAATTTGCAGTCATGCTAGGGCTGCAAACAATGTGTCTCATTCTTCAATTATTTATTGGGAAATGCCATCTTAATTTCGCTTAGCTACTTCTGCGAACAGTCCTGAATTGTCCTGAAAGGCAGAAAATCTAGGCTTCCTCATGCTCATTCAGCATCTAGCTGGAGAGTCCTGGATCAGCACTCCCATGGGGCTCCCCACTGGCATCAGTCCCTACCAGAGCAACGGAAGGTACCACCAGCAGACTAAGTGCACTTTGGTACAGACCACACATCTTTCAGCATGAGGGAAATGGCAAGAAAGCACAGAGCTGCACAAGACCAAGTATACATGATACCAGTGGCGTTAGCCTTAAATAATCGATCCTGGGCTTCAAACAACATCCAGTGGCAAATCATCAACATAACAAAAGAGGCTCATTTTCAGGCTATTAGCTGCTTGCAGTACAAGGAACTTTTTGGCTTTCTCAGAAATCTGATCCCCTAATGACTACGGAAAGGGCAACAGGACAGAAAGTAATTACAGTCTGTCAGACAGTCTGGCGTTCAAGCTTCCACATGGTCCAGCAGACGGTGTCAAAGCTCTGACCTCAAGGGGGTTTAAAGCACATTGTCAGAAAATACTCATCTAAATGGTCTACAGAGCATCCTACAGCTGATCAATGTCTTAAGTGAGCAATACTTAGCAGCTGAAATGTGTTTGATTAGTACATCTAACCCCTGATTGATTGGTTTTCTAAATAATTAATTGCCTTGTTCATGGGGGAACAAAGTAAAACTTTAATAAGTGACAAGGATCTCAGTGTCTCTGTAGCAGGCTACAAGAATGTTAGCTCTGCTTTTCACTGGTTGGCTTAAAATTCACCTGTATATTTGCATCCAGAGTTGCGGAATTTACCTACTTTCCGAACACTCAAAAATGTGTCTCAGTGGAAATTTCCCTTCAACTTGCTTCAATGCCAGAAATTTTACATATTCCTTTCACTTGTCTTCCAATCCATTTGATCTTTCCAGAAAGATACAATCAGTCTGGGCATTAAACTCTGAACACATGACTTTTTTAAAAAAAGGTAAGAATACAATACAATATATATGCATAGTGTTTTTTTGAATAGGCTGCTGATCAATTTACATTGGACCTCTGTGTATAGGCAAGTCTCCCTCGACTTTTCTTTGAACCCAGCAGAATCTCCAGAAGTAGTATCCCAGTAGTCTCTCCAGAAGACAACTTATTAGAACACGGAGGGGAAATAGAATCATGGAATGGCTAAGGTTGGAAAAGATCTCTAAGGTCATTGAGTCCACTCTTTAGGCCAGCACTGCCAAGTCCACCACTAAACCATATCCCCAAGTGTCACATCCACATGCCTTTTGAATACTTCCAGGTATGATGATTCCATCACTTACAGCCTATTCCAACGTATGAAACTGATCTCACCTGTCTTAACATGCATCTCTTTCAAGTGCTTGGGTTTGCGCAGTGACTACTACTCAATGTGTTAGGTTCTATGTACTTTGATGAAAAAAGTGCAGAGTGCCTCTGACAACTCACTGCAGATTCAGATTCACAGGTAGAAGGAGACATGCAGCCTGTGATAACCAGCTCCAGAGGGAGCCTTACATACAGTCCTTTGTTAATACTATCTGGAGGGACTGATTATTTCTGCAAGTACAGCCTGGTATGAAATGCAACATCTCTTCTACAGAGATACCAGGCTGAAGGGCAAGAGATAATCATATCACAGTCTGGTCCTCACCCATCCACTAATGGCCCTTTGGCCTTGTCCAATAAAAGCAAGTGCTGCTTTTTTTACTAGACAGAAAAAGGAATGGAAGTTTTTGACAGAATTAGCTGGAAAAGGCTCATCTGAGCATCCAAGTTGCCCTTCTGTGGCTATGGATCTTCCTCTTCCCCTCCTACCACCGGCAGTAATGAGTGCCCCCAATTCCAACCTTAGTCCATTGCGCACTCCCACCAAGACCTAGATTCATCTTTGCAGCAAATAAGTATTTCCTAAATATTCCCAAATATCTGTACCCCAGGACATACATTACTGCTCTTCCCCATATGGCACTCAGTTATCCTGTCCTGATCAGTGTTTCTTGGCAGGACTGGATAACAGGCACTAAAGGGACAGTCACTCCACTGGAGCACTCAGGTAGTGAATTTTTAGATGAAGAGGAACATGCCCCTCAAAATTCAACCAAAATCCTTTCCTCTTTGCCACAGAAATGCCACCGCAGGAGACAGAGCACAGCGAAGCCAAGTGCTAGCTGGTCTTCTGTACTGAGCCAGCCACTTTCACTGCAGGTCCATGGCATCAAAGAAGTTTTTCCACATTGTAATTTAAACTTTAAAATCTTTTGGTGTATAAATGGTAACGTGTTAAAATGATCTTAGTGTTGTTTGAGCCTGTGCTTTTTTGGGTCACTACTACCACATTGCCATGCAGGTCACAATGTTGTTATTAGTGTCAGATTTATAAGGACCATCAGCGGGCGAAGTGTCCTTGGAGAGGCTTTTTAAACAAACCTGATTTCAGCTTATGGAACCAGACCATCATTATGTCTCTCACCAACCAAAGAATGTGTGTTTACACAAGAGGAGGCCACGGGTCAGAGGCAGAGAGCAGAAGCACAGACAGTGCAAATCAATATTTTTAGATAGTTTACTGTAAAATAAACTGTAAGACCAGGCCCAGCTGGTTTGCATCAGCTTCACCACTCTTTGTATCAATTGAAGGACTGTTTACTTTTATCACAGTTACGGACCTCAGCACAGTCATCTCAATAAACTGCTGCCTGCAAAACCTCACATCTTCTCTAATTAGCTACTCATTGAGAATATGGAAGAGGTATACAGCTTCTTGGATTGCAAATAAAGCAATTAAAGAGTAATTTAGACATCAGACTAAGGTCAAATATTTAACTTCTCAGAACCTTTGAGTAATCAGGGGCGGCTGGGTGTCAAACAAGACATGGGATTGGCAAGACCTGATCAAGAAAAGCAGTTCTTCCATCTCCTGATGCTCAACCCAGGGTCCTGCCTCAGGATGCAGAGTTCCTTCCCTGTTGGGCACAGCAAAGGCCAAAAGGCAAAAAGCTTGACAGCAGAGAAACAGAAACAGATGCCAGTCTGTTAGCTGACAAATCTAGGCAATCTTTTCCTATTTTGCTGCAAGGTTGGCTGTAATGACATGGTGGGGTGGAGGAGTTGCCTTTGCTCTGCTGCAGAGGGCAAAAGGGGTTTGAGTCCAGTCACAAGAAATGTCAGGCAGAATAAAGTTGCTGCTTGGTTTGGCAGTGACAGCATCAGGTTTTTCACCTGTTTCCTTGTGAGTCATGTCCAACTTTTGGACATGCATTTCCTGTGTATCCAACACAGCCTGAGGTGGGAACTAATGAGAGGCCTGGTTTTGACATGTGTTGATGTACATAGCACAGTTGCCTAGCACAGGTGCTGGCTTGCACATATTTCTGCACACTGGATTTTTAAGTCAATGGGGGTTCTGGCTCAGCAACCCTCATGTGGAACTCTCCACTCCAGGCTCTGAATTCTGTCAATACTCACACAGCTTTCATGAATACATTATATACCTACAGATCATCTACCTTCTGTGAGAATTAATATAAGCCTTATCTGATAACGTAGCTAAAGAATTACAAAAAAATTGGGCTTTTTTAACTAGTGAAGATTACAAGAGGTTTTTTTTTAGCCTCTGAGCTGCCATGCCAGCTTCCTCCCTTCTTAACTTTCACATACTACTTTGTAAGGTTTAACCTTTCATTTACTTTTTTCCTCATTGAACTAGTCAGAATAGATTTTTTTATTATTTACCAATTAAGGCACAGAAACTCAAACAAACAATCAAGTTACCTAAAGGCTAAAAAAAGAAATATTTCATTTTCTTTGAAAGGCAAAAATATTTTAATTGTCTTTTAAATCACAACGGTAAATGTTGATTCAAAAGCTCAATTCCACAACACTCCAATGGGCATTAGATTAATCTAGCCAGGATATGCGTGTGGTGGGTCCTTTTTTTACTATTAAGACAAAATATTTATACTATAGCGGAATATAAAATTCCTCATGGAAATTAGTATTATTACTACTTCAACTCTGCTGCACCAAGCATTCTCCTGATCCATGCATAAGAAGATATAGTATTACACCATTTAGTTGAATTTAATAATCAAACTATATTCCCCAGCCAACACTTTATTGACTGCTGTTCTTCTGACTTTTTGTCATTGCTGTCTTCATTGTCTTTTGATCTTCCAGTGTTCCCTATATATTTTCAGAGCAGCATTCCTATACAGAGGACCTCATTCATGAGGTCACTCCAACAAGTGTAAGTTCATCATGAGGATAAACTTTGCCTCAGGTTTAAAATAAAATAATAGCGTATTTTGTTGCAAAACAAAATATCACCCACTCTGACTATAAGTAATGCATACTGCAGCCATTGATTTATGCACCTGAAGTGGTTTTGCAAGATTCTGGTTTTGTTTCCCTTTTTGATTCTCAGGTTGAATCCCAAAAAATCGAAAAGGAGCAATTATATCTTGGACTGACTTGAGTGAGCTTGCTTACTGTTTTCCCTTTCACTAGAAAAACAGCTGCAAAGCTGAACAGGAAAGAAAAAAAAAAAAAAAAAAAAACAAACCACAGAATGGATTTAACTGAAACATTTGAAACATTTTGCTTGGACAGATATATCATATTTTTCTTTGTGGAGATTGAATTTTTCCTTGGTTCCCTTGCATTTTTATTTCTTTAGACCAACAGGCGTAAACCAACAGTTTCTAACAAGCCACTGAAATACTTTATGTTGATGGTTTTCTAGTTTTTGTTTTTTCTTCTCTGGGGGAGAGTGCTGTTAAAATATATGGACGTCGCACCTCACTATACAACAAACAAACAAACAAATTCAAAATACTATATGTTTATATGGCCATTAACCATAAGATCAGGGCATATCATCAACAAGGAACTAAGGCACACACACACTCAGCAGAAATTTGTTCTATCTGGCAAAGATGAACTTACAGTAAGAGTTGTCTTCTTACACTTCCTCTATATAGTTATTTTCAAGCTGTACTTTCTGTGACCTCTCTTACGGATTTTCCACTGCAGCAAGGACCCCTGTGTTATGTCTAAAAGTCTACTAAATATGAATTTTTGTTTTTTTCTTTGCTACCTATCGAGAACAAGCATAAAATTTAGTTTCAGTTGTTTCCAAAAAGAGCGCAGAGGATGGCACTAAAGAGAGTATGTCCCTTTGACTGTCCAGCTTCACAGGTTAAAAACTGCAATGATTTGGTTTATCTCAGCTTGAGGTTCCTAGGTCAGCCAGCCCTTCTCAACCTGAGTATCGATAACCCTTCTGTAACTCTTTGGTCTTCCAAGACATGGACAATGGTACCTTGCACTCTTTCTTACTCTTTTATGCAGAAACATACTGACCTAAACTTTCAAAAAAGGATTTAGGTTCAAAACTTGCCCTGCAAAAAGAGGTGAGGAAAGGGTTTCTGCTAACACAGGACCTTATCCCTTCCCTACTGACTGATCTCAGAACCAATTTAAAGGCTGTTTAGAAGGGAATGCTCTCTTTCCTCCGTGTTGAAGTTTTTCCCCTTTGCAGGCAAAAACACCAGGCAGCCCAGCTACAAGCAAGAATTGGATCACCACCACGTAGCTGAGTTGTAAGGAGACTAATCTCTAGCCCTGATTTTTCACTTGAGGAATGGCGTTTTTCCTGCACACTAGAGCAATTTCAGCATGAGTGATAGAGATCCCATGAAGATAGGAAGGAAAATCATGTAATTTTACTTATCTCCAGCCTCTGTCCAAACTTGTCACCCTGGGCTGCTTTTTATTTCCCAGAGAGAAGCACAGAATTTTAGGCATATATTATGTGTTTTTATTTTAGATGTGTCTTTTGAAATGAAAAATCTTTCAACCTGGATGTGTTTGTTTCTCTCCACTGACTAAAAAAACAGTCTGTGATGACTGTCTCAGCTGTGAATATTTACATTTGATCAGATGTACCTAATCCAGCCCAGGTTTCTGTCATCTTCCTTTCCAAAATAAACTTGCATTTTGTTAAGAAACCTCTTTCATACTATCTCAAAACAAAACCTTTATAAAACCCAGGATGAAAAAAAAAATCAAATTAAACCCTCCTGGTTTTAGATATTCATGTCCTAAAATAGACCCTGCTATATAACCACCACTGTTTGGGCAGCCAGAGGGAGAAACAGACTATAAACAAAACTGAAACAGATTTTATTGATTTTTCCCCATGCAAGCTAAGCCCCATGCAAAATCAAAATCAAACACAGAATATCAATAACTAACATCAAGTCAAGTGCATTTTCAAATTAATTCCCTCTCCATGGTCTAAGGCATTCCTGCAATAAGTCAGATTAAGAATGATACCTGCAAGTTATGATTTGAAGTGGATTACGTCCACTTAAGGATTCATTTCAATAGGTTTTCATATTGATGACCTTGATAAAATCAAGGAATTTATATTATCCAAAAGCTGTTAGACAAGTACTGTTCTCTACTGTCTGTGCATCATAAAGTTAAAATGTTTTCTCTCACAGAAAAAGAGCTACTATGGGGCTTGTACTCTTATTCCAACATCTAACCCCTTTTCCCTGAGCTTTGTATACACTTTTCCAGCTTACTGAGCTATGGTACCCCACCACATCAGAACTCTGGCTCCAAGAGTTGACTCACAATTACGGTTTAACCAAGCAAGATTCAGCAAAAATTGAGGCTGGGTCAAAGATATACAAGGAGACACTTACTGTGAACATGCACAGGGTGGGATTTATCTCTCACTAAACCCTGGGTATTGAGTACACCTTCACTTGAGCTAGCCACGCACAAAACCTCTGACTGTTGATCTGCTACTATTAGCTCCCTCCAGCTGGAATGAACCCCAGCCAGGGAGTGCGTCTTAGGATAGAGCCAAGCTAATACAGCTCATGAGTTGCTGCATCATGACTGTCTTGTGCTCCTAATATATCCTCTCTGTGCACGAAGTTGCTTGTACTGCTGTGACTTCTTTGTCATGAACTGGCTTGCTGAAGAATGCCTGACACTGAATAGCTTAAATTGCTATAAAGACACAGCCTTTATCTGTGAAGCACAGACCCTTTCAAAACTGTGTGGATGGAAAACTTCTGAAGTATTTCATTACAGTCCCAGAGTCTGCATACTTTCTGGGCTGCTTATGTATCATGCATTTTAAATTCCCTGGACTTTTTCTTACAAATAAACATCTTAAAGAAGGACAATTCAATTTACATTTGGTGAGGTTCAAAAGTCACTGTAATTGAATAATAATTTGCCACAAAGTATGGATGTGAGTCCTCATGCTTGCCTCTTGACCTGAAAGGATACGGCTAGTGAAAACATCTAGCAGATAATTACTGTGAGGCTAACCCTGAGGCTTGGCTATTATTCACAGGTCAATCTCTCTAAGATAATTCCCAGGATAATGTTACTGAAGAACACATTCCCCCTGCATAATGCAACACCTGCCTCTGTTGTGAGACTGGGCATGGAGATGGGGGTTGAGCTTTACCTGCTCTTCAGTCCCTTCATTACAGTTTCCTGTAGGGCAGGGGATGAAAGCAGCAAAAGGGGGAAGCAAAGGAGAAGTCACTAAACAGTGAACCCGTGGTGATTTTATGTTCATTACTTGTCAGGTTATGATCAACCACAGAATGTGTACAGATGAGGAACACACAAATTCTCAGGTTGTGCAACAAGGTAAGATGTTGCTGTTGGAGAAAGGAAGTGAACTGGTTGCAATACACAGAGTACTTGCTAGCCCAAAGACATTAACAAATGGGCCTTGTTAGAGTATATAAACCTCTTCTGGGCATGGGCTTATGCACATCTTTCATTGTTAGCAAGAACTCACCCTTTTAAATCTTTACAACACTGCAAAGATATTGGTGTGCTTCTATTTTGACTGCGAGCAAATAATTTCTCTTCATGAATTCTACTGCAGATGACCAAGAGGACAAATAAACATGTTGAAAAGTGATCTCAGAAGATCACTTAAAATCATCGTTAGGTCCTCTTTTGGTCAATATACTTCCATGACTGACGGGGAAAACTCACAGAATCATATGAGTTAGGTTTGGAAAAGACCTCTCAGATCATCGAGTCCAACCATTAACCCAGCACTGCCAAGCCCACCACCAAACCATGTTCCTGAGCACCACAGCTACAAGTGTACAGTTCTGTGTATTTATGTGTTACAGCACGTATCTACAGACAGGTATGTACCATATTTCAGGCAAGGTCAGGATGCTCCCTGGACTTCTGCAGCACTGCAAGGTGTATGAGTGTGGGGTATGATCAGGGTGTAATCATGATAGGAGGGGAGCCCAACCTGCTTTATACCCTTCACAGAAAACTAGGGTCATAAAAGATGTCTAGAGGTCATCTAGTTCACCCCCTTGCCCTAAGGCAGGCTTAACTACAGGGAGGTCACGCCTGACAGACGTTTGTTTGACTTGCTCTCAGAATGATGAAAACTCCATAATCACTGCAGATAATCTGTGCCTGGTCTTTAGTGTCCTCATCACTAAAAATCTTCCCTTCCCAGTGTTATAAATCCACCCTTGTTGCTGGAAGACAAGAAGAAGGAAAGCTCAGCAGCAGGAAAATGTACAAGGGCAGAAAAAAATTAAGACCTGAGGGAGAAAAAAGGGAATAAAAGAGAAAAACCTACAAAGGTCCAGGGGTTGATCAGCAAAAGTTCAAAATTTTGCAATGGTGAAAGCAGTGATGAAGGGGAAGGCTAGTGGTCCCAACACCAGCAGTAAGAACAATAATTAATAATAATTATTCATCTGGTCAAAAGACAACGGTACATGATTGTCAATGGTTACATGATTAGTCTGATCAGCAACATACAGAAGTGATAGGAAAAGGTATGAAAGGGTCTTAATTAATGACACTTAAAAGGCTATTAATAATGTATTATTAACCACTTAAATATTAGTATCTTTCATTACTTTCTTTTACTTTGCCATACTGCATAGCAGGCAAAAACATAATCTCTGCCTATAAGAATATATATGTAAAAGTTGCTGGTAGATTTATCAGCCCTGTATTGAGAGACACAGGAGTCCTGATGTTCAGATTTTAATTTTTACAAATCTCTTTAATTCCAGTTGTGTTAATTATGTCTTTCAGGACTTTAATTGAAAGAACTGTAAGTATCTTAACTACTTACTATACTCATTAGTATTTTCTTGTATTGTTTCTTGTTTTGCTTCCAATATTTTTAGAAAATACAGTTGAACAAACTGGTTTGTTCTAGAATAGCAACAGAGCGTGGAATAACTCCAAAAGATACGTTTTAAATTGGAAACCCTTGCAAAAGAGGAAACCAGCTATCAGTCTCAAGTTACTACCACTGTAACTGGAAACAACTTTACAACTACATTTGTATAATTCATATTATTTTGCCAACACTTTGAAGTTACACTTTCTTCCCTCATTTCTTAAGTCAGCAAGAAATGGTTATTAAAGGCACCTTTAAAAAAAATGAAACTGTCAAGATGTGGCTTTGAAATCTTTGAAAAGACGCCTGTAACATATAACGTGCTATAAGCATGTCTATTAAATCATGGCTCTTGTGGTTCCAACACAGAAATACCAGAAAAGAATTCTTTTCACATAGGATCAGTAGCTACACAATAATGGGAAACATTTGGACAGAAGGTAAAAGTTGGCTAAAGTAAGCTCCTTCCCATCTGCTTGTTATCAGCAGTTATAGGAGCAGAGCAGGTGACCCATAAATATATATATTTGTTTTAACTGACAGGCTTTTGTTTGGGACTGTGTGACAACGAAGGGTTTTATTTTAATTTATAGAGGTATTGTCCAGGAATTCAAAATTAAATAGCAGCTCTTAGTAAAGAAAAAAGCAGTGGTGGGAGAAACTGAAATTATTTTCCCATGTTAAATAAAGGAAAAAGTTGAAAAAAATTAAGTCCTCAGAATTTGCCAGGCATTTGCTAGAAAACAGAAGCAGCCTGAAATCAACAGAGGAACTGATCAATTAACTTCCCCTGTACAAAGTAAATGAAATGCAAAGAAAAGTAAAAGTACTGGAAAAGACATGGAGAGAAAAACTTTGGGTGCACAAATAAATGCAAGAGGAGAAGACAGACACCAAAGTACGCTCTATTTAGTGGTGAAAGTCACAAATCAAGGAAAGGTAAAGCTAAACACATTCACACTATGAAAAAGTGTGAATTAGATATTAATAGTGAATGCACTTTATCAACTAAAGCACAGCTCTGGGGTGGGATCTCAGTCTCTTAATGTGCTCAGTGCATCTTCAGAAGATAAGAGCTGTCCACAGAAGTTGCTAGGCTCCAGCTGGGAATGAATGAAATTCCATCACCTCCATTAAATGGGAGGTCAAGGTGGAAGAGCTAATGGTTTCTGTGACCTCAAAAATCTTTGAAATTATGAAACCATTAAATTAGGTTACTGATCTAATTGTCCGGGTCACTTGGAGTTGTGGGGATTTTATACAGGCTTTTAATTTAATATATGACTTACTCTAGTTGGGATAGATACAATAATTAACCTTTAGTTATTTTTCAAGACACAGCTTCTCTACAAACAAGGGATTTTTGCAGATTTTAAGTGCCGGCTGGCATTAAGTAACAATGTGAAAAAAACACTTCAAAGTCCCTTAAAGCCATTCTCTACACTGCATCCTCTTTTAAATATTTTGTCATCAAGAACATTAGTGAATGCCTAAAGCAATTAAATATTTGTTAATTAGCAATAAAGAAAAATCAACTTATGTAATTACAAGTGAATTAAAAACAATGGAATTAATTATTAATACTAAAGATTGGCATTCTTCCCAGAGCTGTAAGTTTAATTTTACTTGTCTTTTTAAATCTAAATTCCTTCTCTGCAATACTTCCAGTAAAATTATTGGTGCTTGTTTTGTAACCACGCATCTTGCAGATGAAGGAGAAGTGGAGCACTCCTGCAGCTATATGCCTTGTGCTCTGACCCAGTGAATACAGTGATTCAAAATTCTTTAACATTCAGGTTCTAGGACAGATGTTTCATAACAACAAAGGAAAAACTAAACTAAACCAAATTTTGAACGAATCTCAGAGAGACTAGACATGAGATTAAATTCATAAATAATCTACTGAACCATTAGGGCAAACCTGTTATAAATGAGCTTTTACACTTAAATAAAAGTAAGACTACCCTGTGAAATCAAGATTTAGATACTGAGTTCCCCAGGGAAGTGGTCACATCACTAAGCCTTCCAGAGCTCAAGAAGCATTTGGACAATGTTATCAGGTAAATGGAATGATTATTGGGGTTGTCCCATGCAGTTTTAGTCTGTCCTACCAAATAGCCTTTTAAGTCAAACATGGTCCTAATCACCCTAATTTTCATTATTGTCTTCACTTACAGTTGTACTATGGAAGCACCACACCTATGGAAGGCAGAGAAGCCCTCAGCCAAAATGCACTAACCTTGGTCTCACCTAGACTTTTCCTGCTCCAACCATGAAGAAACAGTCCATTTATTTTATTATAAAGTCTGAAAATCAGCAGAAATTGACAGGGTCACTGTAAACACACAGATAACACACACTCAATTCCATGTCGGCATTGAAAAGTTGAAAATGCGAGTGACTAAGGAAAAAAAAAGGTGTACTAGATCTTACTCTAAAATCAAATAGTATTTTTTAATGTTTTGTCACAAAGTTTGACTCAAACCAGATTTCTTCCTTAGAAATTCTGCTGTCTTGAGTAAAACAGAGCTTATGATGTCCAGTTAATTATCCTTGCTGATACTGAGACCTGATGAATTTTTAAGTCTTTCTGTGTTCTTGATTATGTTATAAATATTCAATTTCTAAAGATGTTTTTGGTTTCTAGGAGAGCTCTGTGCCTCACTTCACATACTATAGTTCTCCCAATAGGTTTATGTCTGAGGTAAAAATTAGTGTGCACATCAGCAAATATGTGTTCTCGTCCTACTTCTAAAAACAAAATCAGCTTTATCTGCCAGTTTTCTGGCATTCTATGTCTTTCTCAAATCCTGATAAATTATCATGCAGCAATGCCAACCGTTCATTACAGAAGACATCCATGTCTAATGAAACAGGTAGTGTACTGCTATATTCCACAGTACTGGAAATTAATTTGCGTAGTGGAAGCTGCAAGGGTCTGAGTATATCACCTATTCCCATCCTGGGCCCATTTTCCAGGAACAGTGCATCATTAAGGGAAAAAACATATCATAAAACCATGCATCTGCTAAGGGGTATTTTTATTCTATTTACCCCAATGTCCTTGATGAATGTCCAGCAAACCTCATTAATTTCATTGTATAAATGAGTGGGATAGACCGATATAATCTATCAAACCCTTGCAAATCCAAAGTGGATGTAAGATTACTTTACCACAGCTCAGCCCTGTGTTCTCTACAGTAGGCCACACCATTGCCCTTAACTTTTGACTGCAGAGCAGGATTCAAAACTGAAATGTGATCACAGAGAGAAAATCCCATGTGGGGTACAACATGAGAAATAAGGGCATGGTCAGGTGACCATTTCTGATCATCTCCTGTGTCCCTTTTGAGTAATAACAGAGATGAACCCTGACATGGGAGCAATAAGTGCTTTATTTTGTAGCGTGTTAGTTGGCAGTCCGGGTAACTTGCAGGACTGTCAGGAGTGTCAGAAGAAAATGTCAATTTCTTAGCAGAAACCAACAAAAACCATGCTAACTAGTGTTCCTTTGACCACCCCTTAACAAGAGGAACCCCAACACTTCCCATAAACTAGCTCAGGGAAGATATTCCTACCTAGACATGTTCTCACCAAAATTCAGCTAGGTCAAGATGTCCAAGAGCTTGAGAAGCACGAAAAATAAAAATGATCAACTACTGCAGCCGTTTCTTGTCTCCATGAACCCCCTAACTTGTAGTAACAGGTCTTTGAACCTCAGGGTCTTTGAGGCCATGGATCCAGCAAAATAATAGCCTTGATTCTGTAGACGCGTTACAGTGGTTCCCTGTGTGTTTATTATGGAAGCTCAACATGCCCAGTGTGCAACTAAAGATAATTTTTCTTCCAAAGGCCAGATTTGCATGGAATTCTGTTAATTACATGCACTGCAGAAATGTCAGCCTTTACCCCTCTGTACATACAGCATCCTTTGTCCTTCACATAATGATTTTAAAGTGCTCTGCAGACGTCATTTGATAGAATAATAAGGTATTATTATCGAATCTTTTTGTCTCCTATTGTCCCAGGAGCACTGACCTTGCTTTCCCAATACAGAGGTCTGTCTGCCAGGCTAATCACACTGATATCTGAGTACCTCAGAAGAGGAGATCCTTATGTGGCAACATTTCTGCAGGAACTCAAACCTGGCCAGACATACTGATAAGATCCATGTGTTACTCTTGTGCATTTCTGCAAGGTTATAAACCAATTCCAATTTCAAATGTAAATCCCCATCCTGGTGACATGTGGAGACATGCGTTCAAATAACTGAAATTGTCCCCAGCTGTCAGGGTTCCCTATAGAGGCAGCAATGGCTGCGATTTCCAAGCAGATAGCAACCACAGGGAACTAAGATGAATGAATCCCCCATCCACTCTTTTCCAGCAGATATGTAGTACTGATAAATGTCCTTGAACTACTGAGTTACTATGGGAATAACCTTTCATTTAGGTCCTTCACTTTCATTTGCCAGGGCAATGCATTCATACTGTATCTTTTAGCCATGGACAAACAGATATTAGCACACCTTCCTGTAAGTTGTTTTTTTCCCCTTGATTTGATATGTTGTATAGGCATATCCATAAATATCCATGCACACAGCAGGGTATATGCAATACATCTGACAGGACGCAGTTACCCCCAGCACAATACCACTTCTTAATATAATCTCGGCTTGTTTCCATAGCTGTCAAAAACTCTAGGTTAGGTTGATAGGTGTCTTAAAATGTACAATTTGTGGCAATTGAGTTTTTAATCTTCCTTTTAAGAAAGTCCTGATAGTTACGAGGGCTTTTTCTTTCAAGAATTAGATACTTTGATAGTTGCTGAACAAATTATGACACAAAAACTCCTATCTCGAGATATGCAAATACTTCATGGCAGCATCAGCATCCTTTACTTATCTGCATAGCTGCAAAAATGTCCAACACTTTCACTTTTCCACTCAGCAGCTTTTTACTTATTTTCTTTTCTGAAGAGAAATCCCAGAGCTCTACTACTGCCTCACCACTTTTTATTTGTCCTGAAAAACCTTGTTTTCTCCCTCTAATACAGTGAAGATGCCTACACTGTAGTTCCTTTTATTGCAATACCTCTGGGAATCTCCAGATGAACAAGAGCCTTGATATAATGGCACTGCTGTTACGGCAATCTCTACCAAATCAGTCAGCTATAGTTGGAAATCTAAATATTCCTTAAAATACATTTAATTCAGACATCTCAAGAACAATCTGCCTGTCAGTGGTACAATGTGTATTTTCAAGAACTTGCCCAAAGCTGCAAGAATTCAGGGTAGTCTCATTACTATGTAAACACAATAATCTGAAATACGTTTTATAACCTGGACTGGGGGAAGAAAACAAGCATATGTCTATTGCTTAAAACCAAAGGAGAATCAGTACATTCTCAAGACATAAAGCTATACTTTGAACTCTATCAGAGTAAAGGCAGTCTCCTGTGATGAATTTCAAAACCAGAAATGTCATGGGACTGAGTGTCATCCTTGTAAGTCCATCACAGACCTTGTTGATTGGTTTCTGTACTTTGAAGTACAGTGTTCCTGGCTTTAAGTTGTAGAAATAAACTCAACTGTGTTTCTAAATCTTTGTCTATGCCTAGTTAAAGTCTTGTTGTGTGTAGAACTGTAGGAACATTTCAGATTTCTATTGTTATCTTTGAGATACATTGGGATAGACACTCATTTGTAAAACTGAGGTATAGCATTCTGTGGCTGACAAGTTCTACTTATTAACTGTTGTATGCAAATATTTTTTATGGGGAATAATACAGCTCTAAAAGGCATCTTAGGCAGCATCATTAGATGAGTCAGAAGTAGTGGAACCACATGATATTTTGATTGCTCTCATTCAGTGAAAGTGTTGGCAGTTAAGATAAAGCTGGAAGTCAATATACAGTTTATTTGGTAGGAAAAAAAAGATGTGTTATCTTTATTTGTACTGGGAGTGTGCAGGAGTAAACAGTTGAGTGTTGGTAGGTATTTGGTGAGCTGGAAATGCTGGTAAAACACAGGGAATGGAGGTTCTGTGGCAAGGAATAAATTAAGCTACATAGAATATGAGCTGCCATGAAATTATATTTAGGTTATTTCTGATACTTCAAATGAACTTCCAGACCAGCTCATTAACACTGACAATATAATTTATTCTAGCTTCAGGAACCTGGGATAATTTCTCATTTTGATTCAATCTCTTTGGTTAAACCTCTTGTTAACAACACAGAAAAAAATGGATTTTCCAAGTGATCACTATTTATTAGACAATAAATTTTAAATGACACTGCAAATATAATTTCATGGGTTTTGCTCTTTTCATTTCTTTGAAAAAAATCAAGGATGGAGACAAATAATGGTGCTTAAAATATCATGAGGAAAATCTTGATTTATCAACTCCACTTAAATACAAATACACATGAGAAGAAAATTATAGATGTCTAAATACCACACCCATGATAGATTATGAGTTTTACTTCTTTGACTCATCTTTACAAACAAATCTAAAAAGCAATGATAGTGTACTTACATATTTCAGATCCTCATCTGTCTAAGAACAGAAAGCACTGAAGTCATGTGTCAGAATAAATCGGGTGGCCTCTTCTCAATTCCCTTTCTGTGTTCACCATGCACAAAAATCAGTGCGCCACTGCAATGGTCCAGCCATTCTCACTACAGAAAAGGAGCCAGGTGTTGAGTGTCAGACAAGACTGGCATGGATTTGTAAAGGTTGTTTGCATGGCAGCTGCCAGGATTGTACATTTGGGATCCCTCCAAAGTTCCAAGACCCAGATTTCCTCTATCTCCCAGAGTACCTACATGAGAAGCCAGACTACCATCACATCAGACAGTAATTGGTACCTGTCTTTAATGTCTGTATTGATATGGAGAAATTAATATCTACCTCCATATCTACAGGACAGCAATGTCCATGCTGCCTTCCCATGCTTTGATTTCCCCAGGAACAGAGTTATAGCATGGTCCAGGCTTGTTCCTACCCAAGATATACACAGTGTGCCACCATCCATTGGTGGCTTCACACATCAGATGTGGTCTCAAAGGCTGGATAAGAAGTACATCAAATGTGAAGTGCTTCAAGCTGAATGGAATGAAACTGGACTGAAGTTAGTATGCACACATATTTAAACCCAGATAAAGAGAAAATATGTTTTTCATGGGACAAACCTTCTAACTATATTTTTTTTCCTTTTCTATCTATATTTTATGCTTAATGCTGGAATAAAGCATATATACTTATTTTAAAATATCACTAAAATATTGTAACTTTTACAGACTTATATTGCTTTTTTTGAAGAAATTTAGGAGAGACACTATTGTAACACCTGGATGAGTCCAATTGTTGCAACATACACCAAGAAAATCACCATCTCAGTCCCATACTGAATATAGTTCAGACACTTTAACTTAGTAATGTCCTGGGCACTTTTTTCAACAGCTTCATATTTAATAGGGACTTGAAGACAACTCTCAGTTTTAGAGGTACTTGAATCTATATTTACTGTGAGACACACTGGGTAATGTCACTCAGTTTAGTGACAACACTCACTAATATAATGTGTGGCACAGAAGAGAAAATGAGCCAGGGTATGATCTTGCTAAGGGCCAACAGTTTCTGATAGGTCACAATTAGCATGCCCCTCGGTGTTATCAAAAAATAGCTTGAAAAATTGTGACTGCAGATGTAAGATGCAGACCAGCACAGCTGTCCCCATAAAACCGTCCAGTGCTTCTAGAGATGCCCAAGTTATTCTGATTGTCCTTCAGCTGCTGTCCAGAAAGACATGGGTTTCTTGCAAATCCTGCATCTTCTCTGCCAGTCTCTTAAATAAGCTTGGGCATCTAAAATGGCTCTGGGCATCCAAAATGGCTCTAAGTTGACTGCAAAACTAAACTTTGTACTAAATCACAAGTTATGCATTGACAACAGGCCTCTGTGATCCCCCACCTCACTATTGCCATACCCCGTATATAACACCAGCACATCACCCCTTTCCATAAGTATTGCTTCAGGGAATGGACTGCATAAAAAGACACCAACAATTCTGTGTTGTATGCTACTTATAGACATGTATGCATGCCATAGCAGAGCTCCCATCTTATTTTTTAATTAATATTGCCTTTTTGTAAGAATTGAAGCAATGGGAATTCCAAAAAGACATTATGTTTTGATTGTTAGGATCTGGCACAAACGTATTCCAGTAGAAATAATGCTGTAAATGTTGATCATGTTACAAGCTGGCCCACCCACTGTCACTTCAGGAAAGAGAGGATTAAATATAAAACTACTATTTTTAACTGAGTTAATATTTGAACTGAAGGAGGAAACGTTCAGCTGGGGTAAATAGTAGCTTGGCTGATGTAAGTGGCACTATGTTGATTTAAAGCAGTGGACCAACTATTAGAAACAGTAAATCTTTTCTGCACCAAGAGCTCCACAAATGTATTTATAATATTATTTCAATAAGGAAAAGAAAAATCACAACATAAAGTTGAGATTATTCAAAGGTATCTCGGGAGTCCTGACAAACTTCTGCGAGCAAATGAATGGAAATATAGAGCACGTGTCCTAGCCCAGCAGACTGCTTCAATTCCCTGAGCTAAAATCTGCATGTTAAATAACTACATGTTTTGTTTACAATGAGCAGTATATTCCAGACATAATTAAAATAAAGAAAATTGTTATTGGATACCTCTTGATGATAAAAAAGGCCCAAACAACCCTCCCCCAAAACCTCCAAGGTATTAAATAAAAGTGGTTTTTATACTATAAGCATTCATTTATGTTTTCTTCTTGAAGTTGTAGTTCCTAAAGTACTGTAAGTTAGATTGTTATTAAAAATAAGAGCAAGACCATCAGATTTTATTACTAAATTGGAAATAAGAATTCTGGATTTGGACGAAAAATAAAAAGAACAAAAATGCTCTGATGCTTAAAATTCACAGTTCTACATACCTTAATTTATCTTTATTTATTAAATATTCTGATGTTGGGCATTCTTTTCGGGTGTCTACTCAATAGCACTTGGCCTTTGCAATACAATATAAACAAAATTAGAAAAGTCTAACAAGTTTAACCCAAGAGGAACCTTACTTCTCTAAAAACCCAACTAAAGTAGCCAAATCTGTGTTTTCTTTTTAAATTACTTTCTCTCTCTTTAGCTGAGGTGTTTAAAGACTCCATAATGAAGCATAGCACAGAGTACAACACAGGAGGACTGAGACTATGGGCTTTAGGGAGATTAATGGCTGCAGAGCGGCTCGCTTTTTGTTACATTAACCTGCCCAGAAAAGCAATTCCTTCCACAGTCCCCATGCCCAATCCCCGTAAGTGGAGACATATGGCAGTTTTGTGATACAGAGAACACACTGTGGTAGTTTTATTGATACTGGGACTGCTTCTTAGCCGGTGTAAGTCTTCTCCACTCAGCTATGAATTGATTGCATTGACTCTTGGCAAAAGCAGAACAGTCATAAAGGTTAATGCTGCCCTTGCAGTCAGATTCCTTCTCTGAATTGCCCTGTGAAGGTGCCTCTCTCCACTGACTCCAGGGAGACTGGCTGATTAAATTTAGACTAGAGCTAACTCCCATGCCTCTGCCGCTTTGGTGGGATCAGTCTGTAAAGTCGTGCTTTTCTCTTTGTCCGTGATTCTCAGATGTGAGTCTATTGATAGAAAACCATCACAAGCAGCAACAACAGCAGTGCAAGTTGTCCATGGCCATCACTGTCTTCTCATCAGGTGAAATGTGAAGATGAGCAGTGCCTCTTCCTCCCTCCCTCTGCCCCTCCCTCTTCTGCCTGTCCAATATCTATCTGAGGACAGCAATCACTAAAACATTTCAAAACCCAGATCCCAACATTTCCATGTTGAATAAATATGAAAGATTAATTAACATGAATACTGAGAATGGGAGAGCTGTGGTGCATCTTGAAAGGACTTGGGAAAAGGAATTTTCAGCTCAGATTCTTGGCTAAAGGACAAAAGGCTTGGCAATGTGGCAAAATATTGCACTCACATAAACACACAGAGATCATTTCATATTTTCTGCTTCCCTCCTTAGATTTCTCTCTTCCAGTCATCAGCTTCTCTGCTAACCTTGAAACTGCAAGGAATTTCATTCTGTGGCTTGTGTTTCCTCCAAAGCAGAATTGCAGGACCTCAGTTCCTCCCTAGAAATTATGCCTCCTAGAGTCATTATTCCCTCTTGGCCTCAGACCACTTCCTGCAATTTCAGAGCCACTGAAAACAGCAGTTTCAAATGATCTATTAACCCATGAAGGCTAAGCCAGTCTGGATTCACCAGAGTTCCTTTGATGCATTTTTCTTTTCGCACATTTTTCTTCTCTCCCTGAACTTTGTTTGAAATAGAACTGAAAAGATTCTTCCTCAGACAAGTTTTGGCCCGTTTTACAGACCTTATAATCCTCTGAAATACTGGTTTGTTTTCACCTCCAGTTTTCTGCTGCAGACTATTATTTACCAAATCTGTCTTTCTTGAAAAATTCTGATGACCTGTAAAAGCTGAAAAGTTAACTATCAAAACCCTTGGGTATATCCACAAATGATTATGTAAGGCTGGAGGCTCAATGCCAGATGAACAGATGACAGACCCATTTATCATCACTAGGAACAGGCACATTAATTGGCTATGATACCAGCACTGTCCTTCAGCATTAACAAAACTCTTCTTGATCCTGAATGTACCCCCAGAACATCCTTTATTAAAGAAGATAAATAATACTGAGGCCAAGGGTCGCCCTGCTTCATCTGAGAAAGCTCAATTGTTTATTAATACTTCCCTGATTCAGGCTTGGTAACCTGACAAGTTACCAAACCTTGCAAAGAGAGCTTTTTGGTCTACTGACTAAACATTATTATTCTACACATACATTTCTTCTGTATTAGAGAATCAACAACAAAGAAATGAAAACACATTAGTCCTGTAAATTTCTGGACTGGGGGAGAGTGGTTGAATATTTGAGTAGTTTGCCCAGAAAGGCTGCAGACTCCATCCTTGGCAATATTCAAAACCTGACTGGACACATCCCCAGGCTCTTGTGGCTGATAGTGCTTTGAGCGGTGTGTGTTGGACTAGATGATCTCCAAGGTCCCTTCCAGCCTCTGTGACATTCTGTAGTTCTGAGTCCATGAGATGAAGCCACAGAAGTAGATTCCCAGATTTCTGTTCCTGGCTCTTCCATGTACTCACTCAAAAGACAAAATACTCATAAGTGGCTACTGCTTCCAGCTGTTTCACCATGCAAAGAGGAATCTAGCCTTAGGAGCCCCTGATGCCAATTTTTCTGCATGCAAATAAGCATGTGAAAAAGTAAACAGTGGCCACTGTTTGGTATGGTACCTCTAGAATTCCCTGCAGTTAAGAGAACTTGTCTCCAAAACACAAACTACCTGACCCTACCTGGCACAGTTGCTATGCAAATATTTTGTACGATTCCACGCACGCTGAAGTAATGATTGTGTGTGTGATCTCTGTCACCACGGTTAGCAAAGAAGCAGTGATACAGTCCAACAAATATGCATGAGGATGAAGAAAGTAAAGCATTGATAATTTTACTGGAATACTGACCACTTGTTACAAGTAGTAGAAGCAAAGTGTTTATTTCAAGAGTAGCTTTCACCTACTTCAACTTGAGTTGCCAATAAATGGCTCTGTGACACATTTCATGGAAGAGCTCAAAAGTAATACTGTAGTATTTCATGGGACACAAAAGGGACCCTCTGGGTCAAGTCCCAGGTAATTTCTACCCAAGGTAGTTTCTACCTTGTGGTCACGTATTGCTACCTTGCCTGCACTTGATATACACAGATTTTGATGTTTTCAACACCTCTCTCCATACAGCTCATATATCCTATGATAAATGACATTTCCCCCATCCTTCTATCACCTTTTGATCTTGACAAGGAGAATTATTTTTTTCTTTCTCCCCAAGGGGCTTGGGGAGTTTTTTCTCAGAATGAGACAGTATTTCCTCCACACTTGGAACGGAGCATTTTGTTTGCACACAGTACTGGGGAATTTTCAGTGCTGCCACCAGTCAGGCTGGCATGCATGCTTTATACCTGCATAGCCAAAGGAACTGGCAGATGGTTAGTGACAAAAGGAGCATCCCATGGAGCTGCAGGAGAACCATCTCAACAGATCCAAAATTTCAGAGCCTGAAAGACACTGCGCAACAGCCCAACCGTAACACTGCTCAGCATTCAGCCAGAAGCAAGGCAGGTGCTTGAAATGTTTGCCAGGATTCACTCATTCAAAAGCGTTTAGTCTCCAAGACGGAAATAAATCTGGCAAATGGGTGTGGAATGCTCTTACAAAGAGATGTATGGGCAATCACCCGTCTACCACTAATCACAAGTCTACCACCTTGTCTCTGTGACTTTTTGATAGCTGGAGGACTGAATGATACAAAATCATCCCTCCCAGGCCTCCAGCAGGAGGAACTGTCCCTTCCAGCAGGACAGCCAGTGAGAATAAGTGGGAGTAATGAGAATGTATGATGTTGAATGAAGTAATGGCTTAATGAGAAGATGTGTTACCAAGGAGGTCTCATTTCAGCATGGGTCTCAATGACCACAGGATCTGCCATTCCACAGCTTTTGGTGGGGACCATTTTATAGGAGAGGGGTGGGTGCTAATGGTTCAGTGCTGCTTAAACACTTGAGCTGTAAACCTGGCTGAGGGGTTTTGGGAGGAAGAAGTAAAAATTGTTGAGTTCAATATGTTAGACTTGTCAAACTTGGATCAGTTCTGCTCTCTGCTTGACTGCTTCATATTTCATGTCATCCTACCTCTAGCAGGGAAGTGACATACCTGGAGTTCTGTCTCCCATTTGAACTTGTTAAAGCAAAATGTGGGGGTTTTCTGCATCTTTGCTTCCTGAAGTCAGTGGTAGACTAAGGAGGAAGCATTTAGGTGTTTGTGTCACACTATTCACTTATTTCTTATATCCTCTTCCGTGAAAATTTTCCAATAGCCCAGCTCCTGCTCAAAATTTCCCAAGCTGCAGCTACAATGTACTGACATGATTCACAGTTCTTGTTAAGCAATGGTAAACCTGTCCCAAATATGAGGAGCTTCTTCCTTCTACAAAAGAAATGAACCATAGCAAAAATCGTTGCAGCTAATCTGTCTTCAGACTCAGGAAGATTCTTCTGCACCTCTGCATTTCAGAAGATGACCTTTATCAGATGTAAGGCCGGCAAATAATTTCTGACTGTGCAGAGCAAACTACGGATATAGGATTTGATGTACAAATGTAACAGCCCTTCTCCTATCATACATCAGCCAGTGTAGTGGAGATGCAATGTCACAGAAAGGAAAGCATAAAGTGGAGGGAACAAACATAAAAACTAGTTTATAACTTGCCAATGGGGAAGAGGAGACCAACTGAAACAATTTATACTGAAGGTCCAATGGAATACCTTGGAGCTAGCCTTCCTAAAGAAGGGAAGCCAGGAACAACACTATCTCTAAACGCAAAACCTGTTCGGGAGACGTGGTGCTTCTGTGATCTGCCAGTAAGAGTAGAGTAAGATCTTTGCTGAGTAAGAAACTGGGCTTGCATATTGACGCCGTAGGGCATCAATTTCATGATCAGGAGACCCTGAGACATGCTTCAGTTTTTTCACAAGTGGATTGAGCACATTCATCAAAACTGGTATTCCAGGGCTCAAAATTCAAAAAGCTACCAGAGGTGACATCATTTCCCTGCTTCCTCCTTTTCTTGTCCCTTCCAAAAACAACCCCACTGTATTTTTTCTTCTTGCCATTTGACTGAAATCACCTGGGGGTTAATTATCTTTCTGGGATGAAAACCATATGCTATTTCATGTTCTTGTATAAGGTTAAGCTGCATATGATGAAACCAATCAATTAAATCTTGCAGGAAGGGAAGGGAGGGTGAAGCCTGGCCAGGAGTTAGTGTTCTCATTTACTGACAAGGTAATCCAAGGTATCAGGCAAATACAAAAATTCGCTGGCCCACAAGGAACAGTGGAAAGTGTTGCCTGCATCACCATAAAATGAAGTGGGGGAACACTAAAGTGGGGAATATTAATGTAAACAAGATGGGGAAAATCACTGCCTGTGACTGGCAAGACTTGGACTATGGAAAGGTCATATTATTTAAAAAACAATTTTTCTCTGTGTTTATGTTTGTTTTGTTTACCTTGCAGCTTGAAGACTGCTTTGAACACAGCACAGACCATGCTGATGTGTGTTCATAGAATCCAGCCTGCTATGTGGGTTTATGCCTGTCATTTCACTTTAGTGCAGGAACAGTCCCCTAAAACATTAGCCTGATTTTCCAGTCTATCTGGCGTGAGGCTGGTTCTTATCATTGTGGATGGTTTTCCTTCAAGCTAGAATATGGATTTTTTTGTGCTGGTCTGGCAGGGATAAAAGAGAAGAAGAGAAAACAGACATGGACGTGCGTCACTTAGTCTCATGCTTGTAAAGTTCCATGCATACAAAAATTGCAAGTGGAAAGAAGATCTACAGCCACACGCAAGTTACTGAAGGGAAACGCTGCAACATAAGCTAAGAGCTGTTTACAAGTAAATTCTTCATAACTCCTAAGCCAAAAACTTTGTTGTCTGAATAATTTCCTTGTCGAACAGAAATGTTTTCTTTGCCAGTGAGAAAGAATAACTCTGAAAACCATTTAACTCCCAGCCCTGCAGAGCTTAGGTTGTACATGGGTTAACATTTCGGTGCAGTTGCACTTTCCCAGCAGCTAGCATTTGGAAAGTATGCTACTGAAAAGAAATAAGCACAAACATACACAGATGTCTACTGTTCTGGGTTCAAATAACCCTTGTGGAGAAAGAGTGGTGTATATATATATATGGGTGTGCACGTGTGTGGGCATGCATGGGAAAGCAAAGTGAGCTTTATTTTTATTCTGAATCCCACCTAAACAAAGATCCTAATGTTATCCCTTGGAATGAGGTAAGAAATATGATCATTTGGTTCCAAGACCTGCCTGAAACTAAAGTTTTTGTAGCCCTGAATGAGCAGCAGCCAAAGTAAAAGAGATCAGATGAACTGCATTTAGAAGTGATGCAGTGAACTGGTACGAAAGGAAAAGTGCTTTTAGTAATCGATATGAAAACAGGGGGCTTTCATCTAACCACGGTGAGGATGGCAAAGAGGAATTTGGGCAATATAATATGGGATAAAAGGGTAGATAGCCTCTTATTTCAACCTGAAGACTCAATGATGCTTATTAAAAGGTTGTTACCTGGTTTCATGGAAGAATTATTGCCCTCTACCTCTTTCCTTAGAGTGAATGACCTGACAGGGAAAACCAAGTTTTTTTAAGACCTCAGTCCTTGTTATGGAAGTGTTCTTCTCATTTTTCTGTGACTTTTCCAAAAGACCAGCTCATGCAATCAGCAATACACAATGCAATTCACCAGGCAGCACACTCATTTTACAGAACTTGGGTCATTAGATATTACAATTTGATTCACATAACAATTGTTTCAATTTGGGTCAATGTTACCAGTAAGAGAGAGCTTTGAAAGAGCAAAGTGTTCTTATTCTTAAAAAAATGCACTGGGCCAAAGTCAAGTCTGGAGGAGACATGCTGAAGACAATGAACTACCAGCAGATAAGCCAGGCTGCACTTCTGCTGGGGAAATCCTTCCAGCACTGCAATACTTCATTATTGCTGTCATTTTCTTTATGAATTATTGCTTTCTTGTCAGACTTACCTCCCCTTCCACTTGAAAACAGTCATCTGGGGAATAGGCCAGCAATAAAACAAAACCTCCTGGAGGTTAAAGTTGCAACGACAACAACAAAAAAAGGAGCTGGTGTACCTCTTCAACTAGGGGACCAAAACATGTGGTACTGGTTCAGGTACAAGAACTCAATCTGTCTGTATCTGAATATAACAGGCAGCACTGCTTTTCTGGCACTGGAAAACAACAAAGTGTTTTGAACTCACAGTTACTAGATTTTTTAGGCTGCTTAGTATGCTTCAAGACTTATAGTTCTTCAGCAGTGACTAGAAAAGACAATTCAGATGAATTCATGTGTCATAAAAAACCCCAAACTATTAATTAGCTTTTAAATTAATGTTAGGAAGTCCCATATGGCATTTGACTATGAGTACATAAGGTGCTGGCATTTCTACAATTCTACAGTAAAGGGACATATGGCAGAGATATGCCCTGGGAGGCAGGAAACCAGAGCACCAAACTGCCCTTCTTCTTGTTAGAAGAACCCATCCAGCCGCATAAACTGGTCTTTTCTGGTGAAAAAACCACCTTCTCCCTTTTTGTAGAACAAACTGTAGTTTAGCTAGAGTTATCTAAAATTAAATCAACTGGGCCAAATCTATGAAAAGCCGTATTTTTCCTGTATTCCACCTGACGATGTTTGTCTTACATGTGAAATGTAACTTTGGAGTTAAGTCTAACCAGTACCCAGAAGGAGCCTAGATGTAGATTCATAGAATCATTTACGTGGAAAAAGACCTCCAAGATCATCGAGTGCAAAATACCTTTCAAATTGTAAAATGGAGGAAATGTTTTTACGTTAAATATTTTGAGACATGTAGAATGTGTGAGAACATTTCTTTAGAAATCACCATGGCATGGAATCAAGCCATAATCAAATGAATGAAATCAAAGAACCTTTCCTCTCTTGCCTTCCTTGAATAGTCATTTATGAACCAGAAAGTAAATGCACAGAGAATCTTAAATCACAACCAAACACGCCAGCAAAACTTTGACACTTCTTCACACTAGTAAGTGGTTTAAAAGCCAGAACAATTGCAACAGGAGATCAAATGCAACTTTATTGGAACAAATTGCTTTGAATTATGTTGGTACAGTGCCACAGAAGTCAGTGGGATATGACCTTCACAGCTAATGAAAGAGGTCCACTAAATTCGTCCTAGTCAGCTTGGCTGCAGAACCCTTTTGCACATTTTATGCACAGCCTCTTGTTCCCTCTCTTAGAATAAGTAAAAGATTTTCAGTTAAAATATAAGCTAATGAATTTCAGAAACACCTTTTTCTACAGTAAATCTTCCAGTAAATAATGACACTACACTGGAAACTATAGACCAGATTTACATGAAGACTGATAGAACTTGATGAATTTGACTCATGGCAATCTCTAACTTCCTTGTGAGGGGAAGAGGAGGGGCAGACACTGATATCTTCTCTCTGGTGGCCCGTGACAGAACCTGAGGGAATGGCTTGAAGTTGTGTCAGTGGAGGTGTAAGTTGGATATTAGATACAGGTTCTTCACCCAGAGGGTGGTTGGGCCCTGGAACAGCTCCCCAGGGAAGTCGTCACAGCACCAAGGCTGACAGAGCTCAAGAAGTGTTTGGACAACGCCGTCAGGCACATGGTTTGACTCTTGGGGATGGTGCTGTACAGGGCCAGAAGTTGCACTCAATGATCCTTGTGGGCCCCTTCCAACTCAGCTTTCACTGTGATTCTGTGAATCAAAGTCCTTTCCCTATGAGATCTTTTTGTAAAGGCGTAGATTTCCTACAAGGTGTAGGAGGCTGGCAAGCATTTCAGAGCATTGCACAGCGCACCCCAGTTACTGCTTGTGTGACTGCAAGAGCAATCATGGAGCAAATCCTCATACTTTACCTTCTTCCCTTCCAGATCAGATCTGATTCCAGCCCTGCATATGGTAGTGGGGTAAAGAAATTCCTGATATGCTCACACCTATGAAAAAAATTTATGATATGGCACACATTCACCCGATGATCCTCTCAAATACACATTGGAGAAATGCCTACAGAAATGAGTTTATTTATTCTTTAAGAAACGGATTCAGTTGACAAGGGGAAGGAGGGAGGCAGTGAAAATAATGAGAAAATAATAACTATCATTATCCATAAATATTAAAGCAGATTATCAGATTATGAGATAAAAAAACAAATGAATATTCCATAGTTTAAGGTTCTAATAGCATTAAGGTTCTATTTCCTGTCAAGTAATTTTAAGTTAATTGCCATTAATTTTTCATAGCTAAATAGCAAAAGAAATGAGATTCCTCTATTATTTGCCATACACTCTAGTCATGAAGCGAATCTGATGTGAATGGAATGTGGTGAAAAAGTCTCATCACAAGATAATTGAAATTATGGCGAGGAAAGACTTACTAATCCATACCCTTGCCACTGCAATTTCCTGTCTTCTACAGAGTATCTGATGAAGTCTCCTACTCAAACAAGGTTTAAAAGTGACTCAGTGATTTAGAATTTTCTGTTGTTAATTGACTAAATTACTTTTTTTAGTGAAACCTCTTTGCAAGTAGTCTTTAAGTACTGTATGCTATACATCCGTACACAATCAGAAATACATTATGCATTAAAAAGGCATTTGAGCTCTGTTCAAGTGACAGAGATGACAATTTCTTTTCAATGCAAATAGCTCACTGCTTCCTTCCAATTTTTAACATTGATGCTGTTTTATTCAGTAAATGCTGAGGGGTTTGTTACAACCACCTTCTTGAGATATCCAACTTAGGCATGTTGAATAATTTTCTCATTGTATATTTATGGAATTTTGGTGTTGGAAATACCCATACAGGAAAGTAGTCTAAACCAGCAATTTCTATCCTGATCTTGATGTCTCAAGAAATCATTAAATCCTAGAACGGTTTGGGTTGGAAGTGACCATAAAGATCAGCTAGTTCCACCCCCCCACCACCTTTTACTACCTTCCACTAGACCAGGTTCCTCAAAGCCCCATTCAGCCCGGCCTGCGCTATGAGCTCTGCTATTCACAAAGCATTTTGCATATTAAAACTTTTTTTTTTTTTTTAAAGATTGTATCCTCACTGCATTATCAACAATATAACAGGGTACCAGTGAAAAAGCCTGTACAATGGCTGGATAAACCTTAATTTATTCTGCTGAACAGAAGAGTGTATATATGTAGTCCACCAGCTAAAAGACTGAAGTCAATTCAAAAACTTCTGTGTTGAACCACCAGTAAAAGGTGGCAGAAAAAATCACAAGGTGTGAATGTTAATGTTTATTCCCCAGAGAAGTTCAGGAAAATAACTTCATGCGAAGTCATAATTATATGTGTGATACAACCAGCAATAAACCAGTGGCACTTGCAGGATAGCTCAGGTCATCAGATGCACAAAGCACAATTTGAAAACACAGGCTACTGTATTTAATTTAATTTTAAAAAGGTATTTGTACAAATGCCAGAACAAATTAAGTTCTCATTAACTTTTTCTGCTGATGTCTCCTTCTATTAGTGTAAATGTCTTCCATCATATACTTGAAAAAATTCTTTAAGTCACACTGCAGCAGGAATTACTTTCTGCTTTGCAGCCCAAGTTTTCTTTTGTTTAACATAATCCCATCAAGCCTGTCTTTCTCACCTTGGGCTCAGGGAAACAATTTTTCCCTTTATCCTCTGAGAGCATGACTTTCTGTTTCCTACCAAGTCAGGTTGTTCAGCCCCTTAATGATTTTTGCTGCTGTTCTCAGGATTCCCTTCAATTTGTCAACATCCATCACTATATTCAAGGTGCAATCTCATCACTGCTCTAGAGCTAGAAAATCACCTCCCTATGGACAAAGGAATGACAACTCTGCACCTACAGACTGAAATCACAACATCCCATTTTGTCATACTCTAGCACTGCAGCATGCAGATATATAATTTGCTGTCTGCTAAAACCCCAAGGTCTCCTTTGACATTTCTGCTTTCCAGGTGTCTTTGTCTGACTTAATAACTGTGCTTTAGATTATTTCCCTCTCAGATTTATTAGCCTACATTTTTCTAGGTCAGATCTCATTCTCTTACTTGAAGCACATATTTATGCCATGTTCCATTCTCCTTGTACTACTTCCTAATAATTAAACGTAGCTTGTTATTTTGAGGCAGAAGTTGGAAGACCCTTATTAAGATTTGGATAGGATTTGATCAGAGTATTTGAGTCCCTTTATCCTTTTATGTCTTGCACTGATTCTACTGGGGGCTACACCTGTGTTGTCTGCTGGGACACTCATTTTTTTTGTTAGTGTGATTGACTGTAAAGTGCCAAAAGGCAGTCCTGGAGCACTCTCTTAGCCTTGCTTGTTATCCAGAAAGAAAAATGCAACCATCCTACTAATTGTAGACAATTCACTCCTGAACCAGTCTAAGTTCTTCCACAGTCAAAGGAATTAAAAAATGGACATGCTCACGTTACAACTAGTCTCATCCTGAAATATGCATCAAAACCAGGTTTCACAAGCTACACTCTGGAATTGCTTGTTTCATTTCAATGGACACAGGGTGAATACAGTAGACCTGGCTGTAGATATGTAAACAGCAACAGACAACTGCAGATCACTGTAGACATCTTTGACTGGCTTCATGATTTACTCTTTCATTTTTTTCCATCTAATAAAACATAAAAGTGTAAAAGCTTCTTTGGATTTAGTTCTTGTTTTTCCACATCACAAATTTTTTCATCTGTGTAATTTAGGAGCATTTTAGATGATCCATGTTTAACAGTGAGTTTTACCCAGCAGATTTCTAGGCAGTCAAAGTAGTACTGAAGTACTATATCCTTTATCCAGTTTTTGAATAACTGCTCTAAGGATTTTTTTTTTCACTTCAAGGCCTGCGACAGATGCCTACTGATGTCTTTCATCCTTTGTAATTTAATCTGAAGTACTCCACTTTCTGCTATTCATTATCAAACTGTATCTCAGTGCCGTTACAAACATCATATTCATTATTTCAGAGTATAGTGGTAATATAAAAAAAATAAATGAAGCAACACAGAAAACAAATCACCCCTCTCATATATTTACTGCCTTAAAAACTTACGTTACCATTCTCTCAATGGTATACACAAGAGTCTTCAAGTGTTTCTTGCATCACTTCACTAGGAAAAGTTCAGATATTTTACCACAACTATAACTGCAGCACCCAGCAGTTCCACCAATTTTTAACTTCATTAATCTAGTACAAACTGAAGAGTTGAAGGTGAAATTCTGATTATAACCTGGCTCCTCAGGCTCTGCCATGACATAATCCCTGAATCCCATTAAACCTACCAAATATGAAGATACTTGCCCCCATATGATACCATACATTAAGTTTATTTCAACAAGGGAAATCTCTTTAAGTTTTATTATAGGAATAACTATGGATTTTACTGTTTGTTTAACAACATGGAACATTCCATAAAGATCTGAAACCTTAATTACACTCCTCTACCTAATCCTCTAAGGAATTCACTGGAATAGCACATTAAACTTTTTTTTCGTTCCTAGAAGAGGTCTTCTGTTATCCACTGCTATTTCCCACACTTTTTAGAATGAGTCAAATCAAATATATTAAGTAGCTTTATAAGCCAAAGGGATCCTGTTTTCTCACTAGTCTCAAAAATTTATGTTTATGACGTAAGCTGTGTATCTTTTTAACACCTGAAATGGTTTTGTAGAAAACAAAACCAGTTGGTTGTTGCAGTGATAGAAACAAATAACTTATTAATATGTGGTGCTAAAATGAGCAATGACTATGCAGTAATAATGCCTTATTCAGCAGGTTTATTGCCTCCTTTCACCACATTCCTATTGATTTCAGTGGTAATCCTTATTGTATAGCTGTCCTTGCAGTTCCAAATTGGATGCAAGCAAAACTCCATTCCTGCATGTACCTCCTCAAAGTAACTCTTTATTATGCTTCAAGTTTACTATGCACCAGTCTGCAGCACAGGGGGTTGAATATCTGTCAATGAATGCATCATTTCAAGAGGAAAATAACCAGAGAAAAAAAATTATCCTTTGAAAGCATATCTCATTCAGAAAAGTTGGAAAAATCCTCTCTGACAGTGAGACACCTTATCTTGTTTGAAAAAAAAACCCTGATATTGGCCACTGTATGAGTCTATGGTAGAATGACTTTCAAAATGAAGGGTACAGAGCTAAGAGAAAGCAGCAAAGTCCATTTTGTGTATTTAATTGTAACTGCAAAGCAATTTTAATGACAAACCATGGCATCTGGATGCAGGTCAGCACATCTCCTTGAATCAATTAAAAGTATAAACACTGATAGCGTCTTAGGAACAGTGATTTTATTACTGCAAGTGACCACTTTGTAGGAAATCAAGATTTCAAAGTATTCTGTGTGAGAGCGAATCCCAGAATCTCAGCATTAATGGTGTATTTCGGATGGGAGTGATTCAGTGCTTTTAAAATTATAATAATTAAACTAAATTGTGCATTTAATGTACTTTCCATTCCTAGAAGTGTTCAAGAAAAGATTGCACAGGGCTGTTTTAGTGGAAGGTGTCCCTGCCCATGGCAGGGCAGCTGGAACGAGATGATCTTTAAGGTCCCTTTTAACATGAACCATTCTACAATCCTATGATTCTACTTTCACTCTTTTATTGGGCAGCAAGACATGCTCACTATTTGTAGATTCTGGTTAAAAAATGCATGTATCTATAGACAATATTTTTCCTTCAAGTATCAAATCTAAATATAATCCATCTTGAACTGTCAAGATTAGCAAAAATTCTAGAAGACTAAAGACTAGAAGCCTGCAGTAATCTTCATGAGTTGCTTCAGTAAGCTTTGAAGCCATCCTTAACTTGGATTAATTTGGAGCTTAACAAGCATTGCCTCTCCATATACTACAAAAAAAAATTCTTCCAAGCAATGGTATCTCAGCTTTTAGATGATGAGTAGACAAAAAATAATTAATTTTCCCTAAAGGACATGTAAAATCATAGGCAGTTCTGGAGGGAGCACATCATTTAGTGAGAACATAAAAGTACGGGACAATAAATAAAGAATACTACATCCAGTTCAAAGTGAAATGAAAGCATAAGAACAGTTTTTGCTTCTGTTTGAATTCTTCCACCTTGCAGGCTAGAAGTAGTATTGGATCTAATCTGCGTTTTGTTTGCCAAATCTATTTTATAAAAATGAGCAATTTTTCAATATTTATTGCAAATTTTTGATGGCTTTTCTTCAGGTGAACCAAAAATGGGAAAAAAAAAAAAGAAAAAAAATCCAAAAGAAAAAAAAAATCCAGCAACAGAGATTTTTGCAATTGAAAAAAAAAACGGAATGCCAAACAATAAAGCAATAATATCAATAATTATTTTAGGAGACATGACGAAGCAGGCTTGCAAGCGGGTGTCTGTTGCCATTTCAAAACCACAAAAAAGTTGGCTGCCAATAGTGCTAACTGAGAGGAAACAAATACACATGCAACTTCTCGGCACTGAATGCTAACTGGTATTTATTGCATTTAAGCTCATTTTATCTGACGTTTCATTTAATTGCACTTTGCTTCTCATACAGTGCATTATATTAAATATTTACTGTCTTGGTTAGGATGTCAAGGCATGCTTTACTGTCTTTTTGGAGTACTGAACAGTAGTTCACGTAGGAATTATTTAGGGTTGCTGAAAGTGGTAAATTAAATGTGATGGGGTGAAATTAGAAAAGGAAAAAGTATAGGCAGTTAAAGTAGTCATATCCAGAAAACTGTAACCCTTTTCTCAGGAAGAATAGATCTTTCTTCAGATTTTTTTCAAGAAGACTAAATGGACTGACAACAGCTGTTCAATAATAAATGGTCCTGCACAGAAATAATAAATCACAGTCTTTGTTGATAGCACAACGGCCTCTTGCTGTAAGCAGTGGCCTGGGAGTCAGAAGCTGTTTTCCCAGCTCTGCCACTGACTTCCTTTGTAATCTTTTTTGGATCACCTCAGCAATTTCACTTTCTCTTGAGTCTCTTGCAGAGTCTTAAGCCTCCCCAAGTGAGGTCTAACTCTAACTGGGCTTTGCCATCCCTGCAACACAAAGTTATTCCCACTTGCTACAACGCAAATAATAAAGAAATGCTGTATTTTATATGCTCACGCTCTTCATCTTATACCATATTCTATTACCTTTTTTTCCACATTCAATCATGGCAGGATCTAAAAGAACCCAATCACTTACTTGGAAACTTACAAACTTACACCCCTGGAAAACCTGATGTTAAAAAGACTTTACAATCTACAAGTGAAATGATCATAGCTCTTGGAAACTCACCCTTAATCTCTTTACTCTAGTCCTTCGTCAGCTACCAGCACCCAACATCTGAAGAGGTCCTCCACGTAACACCTCTTTTTCATGACAGGAACTGACATATCTTTCTCAGAGATAGATTTTCTTGTGCTGTTGGTCACCGGGCTGATTCTATACTTGAGCATTGAGAACCACCTCCAAAAAATGTTTTTCTTTCTCTCTATTAATGATACCAAGATGTCTAGATGATTCCTCTAGGAATGACTATATTGGGGTGGACCAGTGACTCATCAACTCAAGTAACCAACATGGACTTCTAGGAAAACTGCGCAAGAAAAAATAAGCACATTGAGAGCTATGTCTGCTGAATATTCTCCCAGACCCCAATTCATTGTGACTCAGGGAGGTCTTCAGACAGAGAAAGAGCTGCTGTGATTAATTCTTTTCAAAGGACATTTCTCCATGAGGTTGTTTGAAACATGCACAATCAGCTAGATAAGTAATCTGCAGACGTCTAAAGTTACTAAAGAACCAGCTCAGTCTGTAAACCCTGTATTTTATGCTGTTTTGCAGCAATTTTTACTTCCAGTGGCATTGTATTGTCCTCTCTTTTTTTTCGAGGCGAAGAAAGCCATGATGACACAGTAACTGTCAGCCTGAACACTATTCAGGGGGTTGGGGTATCTACTTGGAGGAGACTGAACCAAGTGGTCAGATTACTTGCAGGGAAAGCAGAATATCTGAGAATCACAGCCCAGAGATGTTGTGGATGTTCCATCCCCAGAAGTGTTCACGGCCAGGCTGGATGGCGCTTTGAACAATCTGGGCTAGTGGAAGGTGTCTCTGCCCACGGCAGGGTGTTGGAACTAGATGATCTTTAAGGTCACATCCAAAACAAAATACTCTATAATTCTATGAAAATTTAAGGCTGGAGGAGGAATTGAGGGATAAAGGGGAATGAAAACAGTTCTTTTCTAGCCAGCAAATAACCATACTTTCCAGGTATGGCTTGGAGCCAGGACTCTATTCCAAGTGCCCCTCTGAACCTGGCCCACCACACTTTCCAGGAGGTTGATCACATTAAACTACTCCTAGCATTTTATTGAGAATTGATAGCTTGTTCTGCTGATCTATAAACTCCTATCCCGTGTAGTAACTGTCTTTTAAATCATGGGCTGGAGACTTTCCCAATTTTCAACTTCTAAAATCTACCCAGTTGTCATATAACTACTATTTTCTCTCACATTTCCTTACAATAGGACTGTTTTCTGCTTCTTTATTTTGCTGCTGCGGGTTTATTTTGATCACAATGGATCACTGTCATGGCATGAGAAATACCTGCAAAACAGCAACCACAATCCCATCTATCATCAGAAAACTTCTTGGAAAACAGCAGTACACCTGTTCTGTCCTTCTGTGAACTTTTGGACCAATCCTCATTGTATTTTGCCCCAAAATCAGCATCACTTTCCCTCTGATCATAGAAAAAAAAACCAAAAGGAAAGCCTTCCTGGATAATGGGAGAGCAGTCGGATTTTTAGTCATAAGAGCACTCAAAATTTCATGATGGAGATCACAACTGTTATCTTCTTACATGCATTTCCTATTGTTATTCTGGGACAAGAGAGATAGAATGGGATTTTCTTTAAGGAACTTCTTTTTTCCTATATTCTTTCACATTGAGTTCCATATAAATCAATAGAAAATATGCCCTTGGTGCTTATAACAGAAGATAAGCTCTCCATTGTACCCCGTCTAGTAAGCTGCTTCTGGTCTAATTTTCTCATTTGTAAATAGGATCATAGAATCATTAGAGCTGGAAAAGACCTCCAAGATGTCCAACTTTCAGCAAATACCACTATACCAACTAAACCATATTGTGAAGGTTGAAGATGATCTTGTGATTTGTTGATTTAGAATCTCTGGCCAAATACATGCTTGATGGGATGGACTCTGAGGAGGGCATGGAGAGGGTCTTAGTGCTGAAGAACATCTGTTACTGAATACTCCTGGGGGAAGCTGGTGACAGAATCGAGAGGATATGACATACTGCAGAGACTAAAAGTAACAGATGGGAGTTGTGAGGAAGAAAAAAGTCAGATGCCAAAGGCAAAAAGAACAGAAAAATAAAGAAAAGCAATAGTTTTAAACTGCCAAAATGCCCAATCAGCTCTAGTTCCCAGCTCTGTCAGATAGTTTAAATCCAATTCCCAGTGTCAAAGCTGAAGTGGAATCTGCTCAGTGCTCAGCATTACTTTTCATTAAAGAAAGTGGCTGCTGGGAGTACAAGTTGCAAGCAGGCTTTGGAGGAGAAGACGAGCAGGGAGAGGATCAAGGAAATCTCAGAGTGAGAGACAGAGAGGGCTAGGAAAAAGAAGGCCTGATTTTCCTCTCACTTAAAGCCATTTTACGTGTAAAAACCCAGCTGATTTCAGAATACCTGCCCCACATTTTCAGCAGTGTAAGAACATGAGACCAACTAGGTTCCCAGGTAATGCATTTTATAATATGTACCATCCATGTATTCTTTTATCTGGCTTTTTTTTTAGCCATTTTATTTTTTATTTGCAGAAAAGAAAGAGTAAATATATTGCTTTAAAAAAACAAACAGAATAAACCAAACATTCCTCAGAGTTCACATTCACAGATCACTTATGATGGTATAATAACTAGGTTCTGAATTTGGAATAATATTATATATATGTGATGACATATGGCAACAAGTATGTTTATTAGCATGTCTCCCTCCCAACCCCTGTAATTCTTGTCATAATGTGGTGACCGTCAAATTTCTCATTCTGCCTTGTCTAACAAGAATGTACTTTCAGTAGAGAGGTCCAGGCAGTATCAGAAATTTTGAGATAGATGTTATATGGTCAGACAACCCAGCTGAACCAGTTTTAAGACAAACATTTTGTATGATGCTTGCTGATTGATCAGCCAAGTACTCTACAATCTTAAAGGAGGCTTTGTTTACATGTGAAAGCATGAAAATTACTATCAGGCAAAAATATATATCAACACTGTGTTGCCTGGCCCCTGACAGTTGAGGCTATGGCCAATATATTACACAGAGATGTACATTTTGTAATGCTTTCATTTAAAAGGTTTAAGCTGTTTCCAAGGGGACTGCACCAGCTCCCAGACAAACAGCCGCTTGACAGCTCTCCTAGTGCTCAAAGCTCTCATGCAATTTTGTTCAATACACAAAGTGCCAGAGTGAAGGAAATTGCTGTTCCTCATCTGATGTTAAGTGATTGGCTTTCTATCTTCATTAAATGTGTGCTACTTGATGCCGCAAAGACATTTTACCTTGTCCTGGAACGTGAACTTTAGCAGCTTTTTGAAATACCCAGAAGGGCTCTGTGGAAATAAGAAGGAAAATCCTAAGTCCTGCCTGCCTATGCCCTTACCCCTGTTAAATCGATCAGAGATTGGACAGATCAGATGTTGTCTCACTAGATGTACTGAGTTAGTCTTAAAAGTTGCTTTCAGAATTCAAATAAGATTCTATTCCCAAAGACCCCCAATCTCATCTGGAAAGGTGAATTAGGAATGGAGGAAAAGAAAAAAAAGAGTAGAAAAGAAAAAAAGGTTTTGTCTGTGATGCGAGCATTTATATATGATTGATTACAAAATTAAGGCAGTACCAGGGAAACACTGGTGGTGTTTGTGACTGTAGATTTCCCTGGCTCACTACAGTGCCAGGTGCCCTCCTTCTTCATTAATTCCAATGAAAATCGTGATACATAGATTCGTGAAAAATGGGGTTCAGCTGTTTGAGAAACAAGCATCCACTTCTTTCTCTCCCCCCTATATTTTTAATAATGAAGAGCTGCTGCATCTCTCAAAGCCTGAAAACACAATTGTGCTGTTGAAAGCCACTATAATGAGATCTCTGTTTGAGAGTCAGGTCTGATCAAATAATAGGCCTTCCCTGTTTGTGTTTAAGGATGGGTAAACAACGTCGAAGAGAAACCTAACCAGAAGAAATTGCATGAACTTCTTACATTCATGCAGCTGTTTTGTTCCACTGCTATTTAGAGCTTTACTGGCCTGTGGCTGGACTGAAGTCTGATACAAAGCCACTACTTATTTATGAAGAAAGGTGACTATTTATCCTGCTGAAAACTCAGACACTAGAGAAAAACTGAAAACTGCAAGAGCATTATGCTCTGTGGACAATATAACCACCCTTGAAAGACTGGATAGATGGTGGCATTATGGTTTCTCATCCATTCCTTCCCATACTCCCTGAACAGCAAATGCCCATGTGTAAAAGGGATAGAAGAGTGAAGGCATCATTACTGGGAAAATTGGTACTTTGGGCAGAATGAGGAATAGCCTATTCTAGTCAAGCACGAGGGGACAAATTTGCATTGAGAAATCCCAGGAACAGAGCGGTGCCAGCATCCTAGTGGAAATGACCAAGCATCTTCCTAGTGGAAATGGGGAGTACTGTAATGCTTTATGACCCACTAGAGAAGATTCACTTATGTCAGAGGAGCATGGTTTAGTGGTGGACTTAACAGAGCTGGATTACCAGTTGGATTCGATGATCTCTGCAGTCTTTTCCAACCTAAGTGATTCTATGATTCTGCATATGTTGGTATGCAAGCATTCTGTTCCATCCCCAGAAAATGTTCCAGCCTGCACAGTCTACATCAGCTGAGCAGGAAAATCATAATAAACTCGCAAGCTGTGGAGCTCTTCCATCTCAGGGATGAGGTGAACATTCTCCAGAGGCTTTCTGTGCATTTGAAGACCTTTCCAGGTGGCTCCACATGATTTACCAAAATGAGTAACTCAACATCCAGCTAAAACTTAGCATTGGAAGATTTTGGGGGACAGACTCCTCTCACTCTGACTTTGAACGCTTAAGTGACCCGCTAAATTAAAAGCATTATCCTTCTGTGCAATGGAAATAATTTAGTGATAGATAAGGTGCTTCTGTTCGCTGGCTAAAAAGACAATCTAGAACAACTAAACTTTTATCATAATTGCAACAGTTACAATTAAAAAATTACACAGAAGGAAATCTGATTCTTCCTTTTGCAAGACAGGATTTCCTCTAGGTATCAACTACTGTGCTTCTGAAACCAACTCTTGTAAATTTTTAGCTCCCCTACCTGGTCTACCTTGTGCCATAATCATGAAACCAGACACAAGAAATCCTACTTTTTAAAAGGTGAAAATACTCAGGAGTAAAAATTAACTGAATGTTCAGATTAATGATTTTCCAGTTCCACAAAAGCCGTATCACTTAGGGGAGCGTATAATGGTGCTGATCACATTTTGACAACAGTGGCCCAGGAATTCTTTGTGAAGGAACAACTGACTTCTCTCTTTTCCTTTTTAAGAAATGGTAATTCAAACAAATAGCTGATGGGTTTTTATTTAAATCTTAGATGTCTATTAATATATATATGGAAAAATGATACTTAGAAGTTTGAGAGCTTTCTGTCTTAGGTGTGTCAGAGGGACTGGCTATAGCAGAAAGAATGATGTTTTCCCAATGTAAGTTGCACAGGAATGGGGATAAACAACCGATCTACTTGGAAACACAATTCCAGTAGCAGTTGTTTGCAGTTATGAATGTACAATCCTATCTTTATATTCCACATGTAGACATAAATTGTCAGCCTTGCTCTGCACTTACCCATATGTCATACCTGTGAAATATTTTATTATATACACAAAACCATGTTTCACTTTCTATGGGCCAGTATTTCCATGCAGATCTGACATCAAGGGGGGTGCTGTGCTACACTCTTATTATGTCGTCTATCAAGAAGCTCAACCAGTGCCTTTCAGCATGCAGAACTGGGCAACAGCCCCTTCCACTCTAATCTTGAGACAAAGAGCAAGGCACACAGTCTTTCTCCCCATTTCCCTGCTATTAAATGAGGGAACCAGCTGTTTCTTCCACAGGGTGGTGAATGTTTGTAAAGTTTTCAAACAAGTATATGAAATTATTAATGAAGAACATAAATATTAATGGTTTGATTTAAGATAGCAATAATCTGTCTTTCTTTAAAACATTATACTATTCTCCATCACCACAGCATCTGAAAAAGAACCAAACCATGTAATATTTCATGAGCAACGAAGAGAAATAGAAAAGTTCTGTGACTTCTTCATGCTGCTATGGCTTTTCTCTTTGGTAATAATTCTTTGGTTTTAGAAGGGAGAGTTTTCCATTTTTGCTCTTACTTTGATTTGTGGTTTTGATGATTGATTGATTTTTCTGTGTAACTGATTTTATTTTGCTGTTATTTGATTTACTGAAGTCAGTGAAGTAAGGGCTAGAGGCCATGTCTGCATTCTGAGCAAACTTCATGTTATGTTGGAAGGATTTTTTTGAGAGTGTGAACTAGACATTTATAACACCTGTGCAAATGTAGTTCTCCATCAGTCAAGATTTTGCATTGGTACGATGGAGAAATTGTTACAGTTATTAATAGCAGTGCAAAACCAAAGGATGGAGACATTATTTATCAGATAAATTAGATGGAACAGACTGCAGAGCATTGCAACCAGAAACAATGCTGCAAAACAGGTGTAAAATAGGGTTGAATCTAACCCTTTTGCTCCCTTGTGCAATGTTAACTATGCTTTGCGGCTGGGAAGATATGCCCAAGGTTTTGCCCTGTCTGTGCTGATGGAGAAGGGTGACATCTCATCCCACTTGTGAGGACTCATCTCAAGAATGATGTTCTCACAGGGGTTGGGCTAAATCCAGCTTCACCTACAGAGGTAATTTAAACACACAAAACCATCCATAAGCACTGAGGCCAACTGGCACAGAGCAGTGAGTGACTAAGTCTTAGTCTCCAAAACAACACAGATGCAGAAAAAGAGACTGATGGGAATGAGCTCTGGTCTTTTTTCTAGTTTCTGACCCAGACTGAAGTATTACTTGGGAGAGCACCAGTTGACACAGGCAAATACCATATCACAGATGCTTCTAACAATGCAACTACAGAAATGACTGTATTGTAGTGCCTAGGACTGTTCCCAGACACTGTTTAATTTACTTCTTGGATATAGTCTTCATATTCTCATCTGTGAGATGAGCTCTAACATCTACTGTAGAGGAAAAAAAAAAAAAAATTATTCAGTACATGCCCTAACTATGCCAGTGCAGGAAAGTCTGGGAATATTAAAGTAGTTGCCAAACAGTAATGCACAATTTTTTAATTATTCAGAACCACTCTGCCATTGTCACAGAGAAAAGACAAGAGCTTGGCAGAGAAAAATGAGATTAAAAGCCCACCACGATTAGCAAAACCAAGAGGGAATTTGGAATCACCAGGTGTTTCTTTCCAGATGTTGTCTCTGATGATGTTATTGAGTGGGTTTAACTCCTGAGCCAAAGGATAAATGTGAAAGCTAGTGTTCTGTACATATGCTTATCTGCACCTTTTTAGTACAAACAGCACAATTCAAGCAGAGGAGGTTAATGATTTCCCACACAATGTAATCTAGTTTATAGATCTGTATAAATGTTTTATGGTAACACTTGATTATGTGATGTCCCAAATGATTTATCAAAGAAGCTGATGTAAAAGACCAGCAAGAAGTGCTGGGGAATTAACTGTCTCATTCTTTCTGGGGAACAAACAAATACTCAGAGCCCTCAGGAAACTTGGAACATGTCTGGTGCAGAAAAAAGCTTGTAATCTGTTTGCATTTGATGACTCTCCTTAGTTGCAGGTAGTAGTGATAAATTCACAATTTGTACCAAGTAGAAAGAGGAGCAGGAGAGGTGCAGTACACATTAAAGTTGTTTAATCACCTACAGAATACAGTGTCTGCAAAGCAGGTTTTCCTCACTATGCTTTACTGCTCAAACTGGCAGGAAAAAAAAAGGAAAAGCAGGCTGCATAATGGACTTTAAAATGATGAAATAGCAAAATACTAGGAATAGAATGTCAAATAAAAAATGCAGATTACCTGGGAGAAGTGTATCATCCAACTTCCATTTTTCTGAAATCGAAAGTGTCTGTCCAGAGAAGGGCAATAAAGCTCGTGAGCTGGGGGTGTCTAGTCTGGAGAAAAAGAGGCTCAGAAGAGACTTCATCACTGTCTACAACTGCCTGAAAGAAGGTTGTAGTCTGGTGGGGGTCAGTCTCCTCTCCCAGACAACCGGCAACAGGACAAGGGGAAAGGCCTCAAGGTGTGCCAGGGGAGGGTCTTGAGGGATATTAGGAAAAATTTCTTCATGGAAAGAGTGGCTAAGCATTGGAAGAGGCTACCCAGGGAAGTGGTGGAGTCACCGTCCCTGGAAGTGTTAAAAAGAGTAGACATGGAACTTTGCAAGATGGTTTTGTGGGCATGGTGCTATTCAGTCAAAGGTTGGACTTGATGATCTTGGAGGTCTTTTTCAACCTTGAAGACTCCACGATCACAAAAGACTGGTAGTCAGGACTGTCCCCCTAACCCAGGTTACCAAAACACAATGTGCATCTGTGTTACTTTCTGTGTGAGCTGAGTCTATGAGTGACGAGCTCCCCTAAGCTCCTAATGAACTTCTATGGAGGAAAGCACATGTCAAAGACGGTCCAGGGATCAGGATGTTGTTCTTTTAAGCACTTCAGCAACACTAGGATGATCCACTGCTCATATGGTGATACAAACTTTCTTTTGACCTTTGGTATCCATGAAACCGGCTTTTACAGTCTTATTTTGTGCATAAACAAGGGTAATCTTAGTTTTCCTCTAAACAATGAGCTGTAAGTACGTAGAATAAAGAAACAGCTTACAACTGTTCCTGAAGAAATTTTCTATTCTGACAGTGCATGTGCTGGCTGCATTCTTTTACTAGTCCAAGACAGCCACTATTAAAAGGATGGTCTATTCCCACCTGGCCAATTCCATAATTCCAATGCACAGTCTCGGGAATATCTGCCATTGAAGAAGCAAATGAATGGGCACAAAAGAAACAGAGTAATGTCTGGGATCTGATCTTTTATGTAAAATACTATTATAAGCGAGTAAGTGGGAATCGATGCAATATTCCGACAAGAATCAGAAATTATTTTTGGCGAAGGATTTGCAAACAAGGCTGAAAACTTGACTGTTGTGTGATGCAACTGAGCTAGAAGACTCAACAGTTTATTTCTCAGAGCTGTTGCAAGATGAAGATCTATTTCTGACTTGAAAGGCCAAAGGTGGCACACATATTGGCATGTCACTGAACACAATTCTGGAGCATAAGCTGCTCACTGAACAGAGAGGATTTTATCTACATCATATTTACAGCTGATGCAGTATTCCCTTTCTGGCTGTGAACTGTGATCTCACAGCTCTAGTTCTTGGAAAGGTACAAGGCATTATGGATCTGTAAGAGAACTGGAAAAAAATGTAAAAGATGACCAAAAATATGCTGCATCAATCCTTAATGAGAAAATATTTGATCAGAAGCTGCTCAAAGAAATACGCTTAAAAAACTGTTAAACAGTTTGTTGGAAATCACAGCCCCAAATGGCTATCTTCAAAGCAGAATTCCAGACCCCTATTTGAATCTATGTGCTTTTGTATATGTTTTTGTACACATACACTTATATGTATATTTATATGTATAGCTATAAATAAATAGTAGGAAAAGGCTGCTTCACTAATATGATGAATGATAATTAATGTTTACAAAAGACAAGAATTTGTGGCTCAGGCTTGGAACCAAGCCACACTGGTTCAGTGTAAATTAGTAGTTGCATGCCAGGAGAGAGCTGGTCTGCTAAGACGTTTGCAGTGTTTTATTGCCTGGATTAATTAATGCTAATGGTTAAAAGAATGATAATCTACTTGCTTCCAAGACAGTCAGGCAATCTTCCCTGCTCAATGGAGTGTTAGAAGTTGAAATATTTGAGGCACCTAAGAGGCCAATAAGAAGATTTATACAGGTCAATGCTTGAGCTTCCCACTCCTGGAAATTTGTTATTAGAAGGTTTCCTGGAGCTCAAGTGTATATTATGGATTCCTAATGGACTTTTATTATTCTGTAATTTCTATGAATTTAAGGTTCTTCAAAAAAACGCATTAAATTTTTTTTTTAAGCTTTCACTTTTTAATGCATTATACATATGGTTGAGGTTTAGTTGTCATTTTCTATTTTGATCACTTTTGTACACAATCAGTCATTTCAAGTCCTCGCCCAAAGTGCCACTACATAACAACCATTTTCATTCTCCTAATATATATTTAAATTTTTTATTAAGCTGTTAATCTTTCATTTCAAAACAGCACTGGGTGTGTTCAATGAAAGACCAAATCCATTTTGTTTTCCTTTTGGTATGACAGCTAACCCTTCTCTTAGACTTCCAGCTCTTGGAAATAGACATGAAGATCAAAGAGGATCTGAGAAACGGAATCATTCATTAAATCAAGTATTTTAAAAAATTGAGTCAGAGATAAAAACAAGCATCTTATGAAAGAGGACTCAAAAATGTTGGAGTGATATCATAAATAAAGATTCTACCATTCTGTTCTTGTGGCTTCTTTATATCAATAGATACTTCTTTTCTACAGAATAAAATTTTCACAATTATTATTTAGATAAATATCGTAGGGAATATCTCTACAACACTGTTTAAAAGAAGACTAAAGACACCCTAATAATAAAGAACTTGTCACTTTAAGGATTGGAAAATGGGTGAATAACTGAATTAGAAACTGAAGAGTTACATGTCACTGCTATATAAATGCTCCTCAAGGATTTTTTTTTGTTATTTACTGAAAATAGTCTTTGTTAATTGGGTGTAATCATTAAATAGTTACATAAATATAAGTCTATTAAGAAAAAGAAAGTATTTATATTCCTTATATTTTCCAAATAGTACTGCTGCTCCTATTATGTGACAATGTCAACTAAGCCAAAAACATAATGTTCCTTTAAATATTTCTTAGAGAGAAAGTTTTCTTTTCTTGAGGATTGATCCCCTTCATGACAACAACTCAACACAGCTCTGCATCTTTAATCTCAGAAGTATGAGACAGGTGTGGAAAATATTTCTTGGCATGGAACATTATGCTTGTAAGTTCCCTGAATCTTTAATTTATTTCCTTCTAGCAGCTGGTGTAGTAGATTTGTAAACCATTCCTGTAACTTTCTTGGATGAAAATCTTATACCCCTTCAAGGACACCCACAAGTCATGTGTAGACTTGACAGGGGAGGCTGTCAGATTCTTGATAGTATTTTCAGTCCCTTTAGTTTTATCCTCTGAGAAACAGTCTTTGTTATCCAAGAGTGGCTACTGAGTACACGTTTTGACTGGCACCAATTCAGGCACTGCTCTTTTCACTGATGCTAGCTGGTTTAGATATCAGCCTACACTTTCAGAAGCAGGGTCTCAAAACAGAGTCTAAAAATGACTCTGGTAACCACATACACTCATCATTTAAAGCCAGAAGAGAATGTGAGATCATTTTGTGCAACTGCATGTATGTCACAAGCCATTACACTTAAGCATTACACCTTATTAATTTCAAAAATTCAGTCTGACTACACTGTGTAGATGCAGATTCATCCTATATAACACAAGGCATCCAGTGAAATGCCCACCTTGGATCCTTTGTGGACAAGAATCTATGGAAAAAAAAATAATCCCTCAAGAGGGCAAATCGGATCAGGATATGAGCTCTCCCTGTGAAGAACTCCTCTTCATGCACACAAGGATGGCCTTGAACTTTAAAAAATGCCGGAGAGTTTTAATTACTATTTCTATAACCCTGTGACTATTCATGTGGCAAAAGCCAAAGAACATCAGGAAATTAAGGAATAAACAGAAAACAGAGAAATAAAAGTATTATTATATCATTGAATAAAGTCCCAGTCTGTCCAATTCTTGCATATAAAGAGCAGATTAACAAACAGCAGAACTTTCTATGACAAAAAGATCTGAAAAGTAGAAATTTTAAGGATGCAAAAGTATAGGCAAACTTGCCCATTAGGAACAACTAAATACGCTGAGGTTCTTCAGCTTGCCAGAGGCAGCTGAGAGAGACTGTGACTGAGACACCGTCTAGATATTTTCATGGCCCCATTCAATACCAGAGTTAGCTAACAGCAAATGAAGCCAGGTGGCCAGCTGAACCAAAGGGAAGGGATTTGTGTGCATGCGTGCCTCAGGGTCAAACCACAAGAACACAGCCATGCTGCACAGCATGTAGTTACGGTGTGGAACTCAGAAGTCTGATAAAATGAAATAAGGAGCATTTGTTGTCTAAGACTTCCATTCTCCAGAAGTTTTTAAACAAATCTCATAATTTAACTGCTGTGCTTCTTAAATAGGAAACCAATTGCTTATTTTAACTGTGCAAGAGGTATAAATGACAAAAAATTAGAGGAACAAAAAACATTGACTTGCAGCTTCTGCAGCTCCGGGAACAGACGCTATGTACACACAGAATAGTAGCTCAGGAGTGACGATGACTGTTGTTGGGCAAAGCAACATCTGTCTGAAAAAAAACATCTGGACTGCTGCAGCATTCAGTGAGGAGTAAAATTTGTCTTGAGGATTTTCCCTGTGGACCGGCAAAAATGCACTTTTTACATAGAATTGTTTTTGTAGCTGTCCAGTATAATTGTATCAGAAATTTTAAGGGTGCTACAAAGTGGCTATCACAGATATTGTTTTAGGGAGTTTTGCCATTAGCATCACAGCAGCAATATTCAAAACACTTCCAAAATCCACTTAAGAACCAGACCACACCTCATATTTGAGATCAATACAGAGAGACCTTCACACTTTCTCAGAATCCAAGGGTTTGGATTCTATTCCAGATATCCTCTGCTGCACTTGAGCCACAATTAAATGCTACATAAAGCTGTGATCCCACCCTCCCAGATATTCAAGCAGCAGCCTGACTGATACAGCTCATAAATTCAGAGTAGGGGGTGGCTGAAAAATGCTGCTTTCACCTGTCCAATGTGAATGCCACAATGAATGGGCATATGGTTAAAAAAATCAGAGACTGTTCTAACCTATACTTGCAACTGGATACAGGAAAAAATATGCCTTTCTGTTTTTAAAGAATTTTTTGTGTAACAGAAGTCATATGCCAGAATTGTAGCAGTTGTAACTGAGTTCCTATCAGCAAATTCTGTCTGATTTAAAAGAATACAGTAGTTCCATGGTTAGGAAACATAACCTCTGTGAATTCAATCAACATGTTTTTAAACATTTAGTGACATTAAAAAGAAAGTGCCTAGCTTTTGGGTATATGAAGTACTGCAACCCCATAAAGTTTAAGCACTGGCAAGGAAAAAGAATAATTGATAAAGCAAACAGCTCAGCAGCTGGTTTAGTTGTGTTTATCAGCTACTGGTGATGAGCATGATCCTACCTTGCATCCTTGCAGCTGCAAACAGAGAGGGCCTATAACATAAGGGTACTGGAACTACAGAGTGATATAAATGGGAGAGAGATTGGATACTAGGAAAGTTTTTATCACTGAAATGGTGGTCAAGCATTAGAATAGGCTGCTCAGGGAAGTGGTGGACTCACAAGAGCATGAAGATATGGAACGTGGTTTAGGGACATGGTTTAGTGGTGGACTTGGCAGTGCTGGGTTAATGGTTGGACTAGGTGATCTCAGAAGTCTTTTCCAGCCCTCAGGATTCTATCATTCTTTGATCCTGATATGTGCTGCAGTGTTTTCTGCACAGCATTGCATTAGTGATGAAAGATGCTGGATTGCAGCAAGATACCCCTATGTAATAATTCTGCAGCTCTCTGCAATTTAACTTGGTAAATGAGCAGCTCTCCTCTTTTGATCATCAGATGTTGAGTGCTGCCTAAGTAAGGAGTCCGTGTTTTCAGATTGATGACGTACCTGCTGAGATCAAACAGCAGAGTCACCTTTCAGATCTAACATCCAGAGACACTCCTGGTATGACAGAATTTACTCGTGCCCCTAGTGATGAAGGATTTGCATTCATCCAGCAGGAGGTGAAAGAAGACACCTCCTCATTATGTGCTAACATTCCTGTGATCCAGCAGCCCATGGGGAACCTTCCAGCTACACACTTCACTGTAGTTGCATTGTTTTAGAAATCTTTCTCTTCTTTCTCAGGAGAATAGAGATAAGCTGCATTCTTGTACTTTTTTAATCTCTGTGTTTGGTATTAGGTGTTGTATAGCTGTGACCAATGGCTTTAGGAGGTGGATTCCCTGCTGACCAATAGTTGCCAGATTATTAATGGATATATAAAGAAGTTTTTGTAAATAAACTCTCTTCTTTCGCCATCTGAGGTTCATCTGCCTGCTTTCTCTGCCAGCTTCTGTGAATCTCGGGAAATCTAAAACCACACTTCACAAATGCCCACCAAGACATAAGCTGTCCCTTGATGAGCCTACATTGTCCAGTACAGAGGACAGTTCCACGTCCTTCTGGGTGTGTAAAACTAAGGCCAAAGTCTACACAGCAAATACGCTAAATTACTTTCTTCTGTGTGGTGACTACTATGGTGTATCAGTAGCGAGTAATTCAGATTATTGCTACTCAAGACATCTAGATCCCAACTCATTCTATCCCCTGAACGAAGAAAAGAAACCATGTCACACTATAAGCTCTCTGATCTCATTGCAGAGAGAAGTTTAAATGATTTTAAATGACTTCTTGATTTGTGAGCAAGAATTACCATATTCCTGTTTAAGCTATAAAAGTTTTAAAAAAAAACAAACCCAAAACTAAACTAAACACCTAGCCACACAGCTCTTTAAAGTTGTTTCATATGGGTCACCTTTAACTCTAAAAAATTCAACTGATTTGGGAAAATATTGAACTCAATAAATATTAGACTCAAATATTACAGAACCATAGAATGATCTGGGGTGGAAGGGACATTAAAGGTCATCTCGTTCCAATGCCACTGCCATGTGCAGGGACACCTTCCACTAGACCCAGGATGCTCAATGCCCCATCCAACCCGTCCTTGAACACTTTCAGGGATGGGGCACCCGCAGCTTCACTGGGCAGCCTTTGCCAGTGCCTCACCACCCTCCCAGCAAATCCTCCTTAAGCTTAAAACCATTATCCCTTTTTCTGTCACTCCACGCCCAAGTCAAAGGACCCTCTCCAGCTCTCTTGCAGCCCCTTCATGTACTGGAATGTGGTATAAGGTCTCTGTGGAGTCTTCTTTTCTCCAGGCTGAACAGCCTCAACTCTCTCAGCCTGTCTATATATAATAGACCCCAGTGGTTAAACTAGAGACACACAAGAAATCAGTTGCATGCAGTGTCTCAGACACAGGCACAATATTCTCACCTACCTACAAACAACAATTAAAATGCCCAGACACGTGAAGAAATATTTTTTCTTAATCCTATTAAAATTCACCCATTACTAGGAACGCGTTCTGTTAAATGCATGATTTGCCCTAAGTGTTATGCTATTGCATTTTACCTAGAATACTTAATTGTTTCCCAAGAATAGCAAATGGTTAACAGTTCTGCAAACAGGAGCTGGGGAGCTGGTTCCTGTAAATTTCACTGCAGTTCACTGCCCACATTTACACAAAGTGAAAAACTGACTTTGAGAAAAAAAAAGAGAAAAAAGGAAAATACAAAATACACGCACAGGAGAACCAGATAAGATTTATACAGCCTAAAAGGCAAATGTGGAACTACTACTTCTACAAAGAAGAACTTGTATGCTGCAAGAGAGTGCAAAGTACCTCAGAGGTGTCAAAATACGCAAGTAGAGAGATACAGCTTCTTCAGGTTAATGGTCTGATAATATCACTGCTGAGACCTGGAAAGCCATTGCCTCAACATCCATTTCTGGCAATGTTCATATAAACTCCACAGGGGTGGGGCTAGGGGCAAATTCTGGGGCTTCGCCTGCCAGGCTGATGAAAGAAGGAAAATCTATTTCAGTGCTTAAAAGACAGAGCGACTTTTGGTGCAGAAGGTCAGACAGATACACAGGCAAGTTGCTGTATAGGAGTAGTCTCAAAAAGGACTACTGAAATGAAAAGCAGATAAGGGCCGGGAACAAGATCCTACAGTCTATTAATGCCCTGGGATAGTGTAAAAGAGACACATGGGAACTCAGACATAAGGAAAGTGCGGTTTTTTGCAGTGTTGACAACAAATATGTTTGTTTTATGGTAGGTAAAAAACCCCTTGGAACAAAAAGCTCTTGCAGGCTGATATGGGAAGAAAAGCCTGTTTGTGGTGAATACAATGGGGAATTTGTTCATGTCAATGCAGACAAAACCATCACTTGAAAGCTGAAGTCATTGTTTTGACCCTGTTCAGTTCATGTTATCGAGTCAACCCAACTGGGCATTTAATCCCCCCAGGACTAAGGAAATCCATCTCACTCCCTTCTTGTGAAAAACAAAACACTGACTGCTCCGGGTGTATTTCCAGCAGACATAGGCCCAGCAGGTGCTGGATGTGTGCAGCATCCTGCTCATGGCTGACTACATTTTGCAAGTGTTGCCATGAGTCTGCATTAGAAAGCTGCTCCACACACTGTCCTACACCAGTGTTTTTTTAATTTCAGACTAAATCCCTAGCTAGAAATGGAATATAGAAGTTCTTCTCTAACATAATTTAGGATGCAGTCATTTCTATAGAGCTTTCTGAGGCAAAAAACCTTTCAGGTCATAAGGCACAATGAAACACCAAGACCGTGAAGCAAAATTAATCAAAAATTACCATCTTGAGAAAGAAGAAAAATGAGCACTCTATTCTGATTCTCAGTAAACAACTTGCCTCTATGAAACTTTCAGGTGATCATTCTGGGAAGATTACAAAGATGGGCCCTTAACCTGGTGAGGCCCCAAACCAGCACAGAGATCAACAGCAAAAGCATGAGAAACATCTGGCTGAAATCACTTCTTTGGTTGACAATTACATGCAGGATGTAGTCTGCTGTTGAAGCTGGGCTTTTCTGGGTTTCAAGAACTGGAAAGACATTCTGGATTGAGAGTTAAAAATTTGGAGTTAAACAATTCTCTGGGTTAAATAATTTAGGCTTCTAGAAGGAAAGGTCAGCTTCCAAGTGTTATTTTAAAATTAATAGAACAGTATAGAGGTATTCAAAAAGTGGCAGAAGCAATAACCCCATCCAGATACCTCATGTTTTTTAACCATTGCAGCAAAGGAATTCATGTATTTCAAGGATAGAAAGGACTTGATCTCCCAATAACGAACTGGAGATCCTACCTATCCAGCAGATCTAGTTCTAAATCTGATAGTATCCTACATACAAGATCTTTGCACATTGCACCCAGTCCACATGGCTACTGTATGGTACTTTGTCAATGGGCAGCCCAGAGGTCATATTCAACCCCCATGAAATAACATCATGTCCAAACAGTCCTTCCAGTCTGGTCTGTAGAAGCTCTCCCCTGTAATAATAAGGTGCTGAGCATTGCATCAAATATTTCTGGAAGGGCAGATCTGCCACAACCTTGCATCACCATGGGACTCCTCTGCCTGGAGGAATAACTACCCTAAGTATTTATTATCATGTGGTCATCATTCTTAATGAACCATCCAGAAGAAGATGTGAGTCAAAGACAGGATGAAAAGTAATTTATATTGGTTTCAGGGCAGCAGAGGAACAGAAGCCCTGGCAAGCAGGAGGTCAGAACATGGATACATGGTTCTATGGGTGCATGGGTGATGGGCTCAGAATGAAAAATTAAAGATGTAATGTAGCTGTGCAAGAACAGGGAGGTAGAAGAATAAACTTCCAGAGGAAGACAGCTGCTGAATGAAGTAATCTCAGAAGGTGTACTAGTGGCAGCATTTGGGAAATAAAAAGTGGTAGTAGAGCCTCTGAATTTACGTGGTGGGAAATTGAGAGACAGATGTAGGGGCAGAAATAGGAGTGAGGAGGAGAGAGGAAGAAAACAGAGCCCTTGAAGAAGAAAAGGTGTGGGAATAAATTTTAAGCAAATGTGCAAACAGTAATGGATAATAATAGCACTAAGATGTTATGCAACAGCTTCTGTGTTTGCCAAGGGAACAACAAACTTCAGGCTCAGTAAAAGAAGATGAGCAAGTTTATGACAGGAAAGTTTGCATACAAAGTAACAGTAGGTTTTTTTCATTCAGCAGAGGCTAGATTTACATCCCATACAGAGCTATCATAGAACAACAGAATGGCCGGTATCGGAAGGGATCTTAAAAGATCATTCCATTCCAACGCTCTTGCCATGGGCAGGGACACCGACACCTTCCACTAGGCCAGGTTGCTCAGGTCCCCATCCAACCTGGCCTTGAACACTGCCAGGGATGGGGCAGTCACAAACCTGTGTCAGTGCCTCACCACCCTCATAGTGGGGAATTCCTTCCCAGTCTCTAATCTTCTTTCTGCTTAACGCCATTATTCCTTATCCTATCAGTACAAAATAATATGTCTCAAAATAATGCCTGTCTAGGAATACCAGACCATCACGCACTTTAGGCTGTGAAAACCGTACAAAAAACAAGGCTGGGGGATAAGGGCAGCTTCTGTTTACATCAGTGCTGCCACTCTTCTCACAAGTCCTGAGGAAGGACCAGAGCTCCGAAAACGCTGCCTGAGGTAGAGTACCTCAAGGACACAGCATTATCCATTCTTGTCTATTTGCCCAGAAACACACTCATCTTTCATAATCAGCAAGACAGCAGCAAAACTGTCTGGCATAGCACCACATTTTCATTTTTCTCCATTTAATTGTGCTCTGTCCCATGGCACGGATCAACAAGCAAACAACATGCGAAAAAGAAACCAAGAGCTCGTCAGCAGGTCTGACTGGGGAGATTTACTTCTTGAGAGCTGGGCACAGAGCCAGATCCACCTGATGGTAGGACTTGCTAAGCGACATGAAGGAAGTGCTGGGTTTTGTAAACAGTTCCAAGAGAAGAGGCCAGAAAACCAAAATCTGAAACAAATAATCTTTCAATTTCACATTACTGGACATAAAAATCCACTGGAGAAACTGACTCAACTCTGAGCCGGCATTGCACAACACTTCATCCCCCACCAGAGCCTCCACAGCCAGAGATTTACAAGACCAGAGCAAGGCCAGGTTTCATATTTTTCCAACCTGGCACAGGAATCCCGTGGCTTAACTGAAATGACTCTTCTGACACATCATTTCTTAACCCTCACTCATTCCTGCCCTCCATCCCTCCCAGAATCTCTTCTCCCCGCCCCCCGCCCCGCCAAATCAGAGTGCTCCCTTGAATAGCTCAACATTTCAATCCAGTCTTAACCCGATTTCCCAAAAGGTGCGGAGTCCCTTTTTCCCTCTCTCCCTGGGCACGTACTATCTCTACAACAGAGACTGAACCTGTTTTCCTGAATGCGGGCTTTTTTTTCTTGCGGTTGCTTGGCCATTCTCTTATTGAGGCGTGGACTTCTCACGCTGCAAAAGAACTGTTGAAGAGTGACTCGTTTCACCGTGGGCTGGCTACTTTGATAAGATCTGTGAAGGCTCGTTGCGATAATGGGCCGTGATGGCCCATGGATGATGGGCCAGGGCCGTCCCTAACGGAGGCCTGGGTGTGTCACCGAGCGCAAGTGGACTCGATGCCCACCTGGTGCACGTGCGGTTGCCATGGTGCCCAGGCCGCAGTGAAACTGCCGAGTCACTGCCGTAAAGCACCGGTAGGAGTCAGCGTGAGGAGCCGTAAAGGAGTCAGGAGCGCGCGGGGGTCGCCACAGAGCTCTACCCCTGACAGGTGGAAAGGAGAGGCGTCATCGCGGGACGCCACAAGTTCTTGGTGGCGATTACCTTTCTTGCATACTGTAATTCTTCGCTTTTTCCTACTTTTCTGTTTTCCTCCTTGCTCCTTGATAGCGAATAAAATGAATTGATTACCAACATTTGACCTCGTGTGTGTGTAATCGCCCTGGGTATTCGAATCCATCCTCCCCCACCCTCCCTCTGCGTTCGCATCTTAGGACACATTTCTGGATTGGGACACACACGTCTGCAAGATGCGAGAAAAAATTGTGCTCGGTGGTTAAACTCATTCCTTTTTCAAGACAGCAAGAAGGAGAGAGAAAGGTGTGTCCCTTGTCTTGGATTTCTCCAAAAGCCGTGGTAATCCTCCAGCAAAACCCTGTGACAACAGATACGACTCTGCCCCAGGAAGACTCAAGGGACTGGAGCACAGTGCCAATCCCATTTACAAGAGGCAATGGAGGCAAACAGGAGCAATAGCAAGGTTAGTTCATGGATACATCATCCATGTAGATCCATGAGATAGAAACCATAAGACCACAGCTAAGTAATACCCAGCTTACCTATTGTACTTGTCCTCCATGAATTTCAGGGACTTTTAAAAGGTTTTAAGTATGGTTGGCAGCATATTAAATACTGACTGGATGGTTCATGCTCAACTGAAGTGACTTCACCAAGACCATGCAGGAGTGGCAAAACCCGGAATAGACAACACGAAGAAGAACCTCCCACTCAAGAATCACATCACCTCATTGACATCAACAACTGCGTGTTTTTGTAATGCTGTTGTTCGCCACATACCTGTGAGACCTGTGAGGTCCTCTTGCTCATTCCACAACACATACAGTGTTGTCTAAAGACATGGGATACAACGCAATGAGACATCATTGTTTATTCCACTAGATTTGGATGGGGCAATCATTCCTCAGGTTGAGAGTGGAGAATGAAGAATGAGGAAGATGTGCCCCCTCACTTAAGAAGCTGGAGTAAGAAGAAAGCAAACTGGAGGTTTTGAAAAAGCACAGACATAGCAAATCCCATCTACTGTTCTCCAGTTTTACTCAACTGCCAACTGACTCTACTATATGTGTCTTGCTGGTGTTACTCCTTCTGTGAAGAGTTTTATCCTATCTGCCCTTCACCCTAGATTCCTGTATTGTACTCATTTGAGGTCTAAACTCAAAATTTGCCCAGAAACTTCATCTGAACCTGAAGTCTAATGATCACATTTTTTTGCAATATTTTATGTATAAATCAGTGCTCCATAGGCAGGTTTTGATGCATATTTCATGTTGCTTAGAATTATGGTCTGTGCCACAATGACAAACAAGATCTCTTGCCTAATTTTAGTATTGCTCAAAAGTTTTGATCTGCTGATAACTTGTAGATTTTTGTATTGTAAGGCAGGGCACTCTCATATGAGCAAGTCTCAATTTTTGCAAAAAATTATTTTTTCCATGCAACAAGTGCTTGCTATCCATCAGGGTGTACTTCAGGATCTGCCAGTGTATTTAGACATACTCTGTTGTTTGGCACAGTAGGGGATGAAAACACTATTTCAGGATTGTTGACACTTTGTCAATGTAAGTGATTTCAGAAGGTAGCTTTGTTCTGTATTTTTGATAGACTAAAGACAAGAATTTTTAAAAAAATGAACAGCAAGAGACACATGGTGAATGGGGAGTTGATAACTGTGAAAAAAAGCAGCATCAGCAAGTATCTGGGTCCCCAGCTTTCTAGGGACTTCTGCTATGAAAACTGGCTTCTTGCCTCTTCCCTTCAACTTTTTCTTCTAAAGAGTGATAAAATTGTGCTACTAACTCCTGGTGCAAGGAGGAAGATAGAAGCTCTGTCCAGACGAGATGGCAGTGCTGCAGCAGATGTCTGTCTGATGCCCTTGTGAAGGAGTAGCCTAGCAGAAAAATTCCATGTGATTTTACCCTGCTATAAAAACACAGCAAAGATGACTCCATCCATTTTGCAACTTTATCATTGCAAGACTTGATTCTGTGAAACTCCAAGAAAACAATGTTTGATAAATAAAGTATTTGTATAATAGCAGGGATGCTGTGAGGAATACACAGTACTTAATGCCTTGGTTCACATGGATTGAGTAAGGAACAAAAGGTGAAGCAAGAAATTGAAAGCCTGTCCTATGTAATTTTTGGTCCTTCCGATGGAGACTTTTTTAGATCATAAATAAGCAATGGTTTGGGTTGATAGGGACATTAAAGATCATCTAGTTTCAACCTCTCCACCATGGACAGGAATACCTTTTAGATCAGGTATCCCACTCCAGCCTGGCCTTGAACACTTCTAAGGACAGGGTATCCACAGCTTCTCTAGGTCAGTATCTCACCACCCTCAGAGTAAATAATTTCTTCCTAATCCCTAATCTAAACCTGCTGTCTTTCAGGTTAAAGCCATCTCTCCTTGTCCTATCCCTACATGCCCTTGTCCAAAGTTCCCCTCCAGCTCCCTTGAACCCCTTCAGGCACTGGTAGGTGCTCTAAGGTCTCCTTGGAGTCTTCTCTTCTCCAGGCTGAACAACCCCAATTCTCTCAACCTGTCTTCACAGAAGAGTTGCTCCAACCCTCTGCTCATCTTTGTGGCCACTTTTGAATCTGCTTTAAGAGGTCCATGTCCTTCTTGTGCTGAGGACTCCAGACCTGGATGCTGTACTCCAGGTGAAAATAAACATTTAGTTGTCCTGTTTTCATGTTAGACTTGGCAGTTACAGGTGACCTAAGTAAGTTCTCCCTGTATTGTCACTTGGTAGGAGAATTTCTCATTCTGTCCCCAGGTTTCTCATGTAATGAGGTAGGATTCTGTCAAGAAACTTGCTGAGTTTCACCCATAGGGTGAAGGCACTGCAGAGGTACACGATACATTTATAGCCAGCAACATCTGAAAGAGGTTCCAGGCAGGGTTGTGCAGGTACAAGATGACAGTCATCATAACCAGGGTATGATCAGTCAGTTCCCCATCCCACTTAATATTTTCCAGCTGATGGCTCCATGGGTTGTCATTTTAAAAACAAGTGGAAGACCCTTATCAAACTAGTCTTTTGTGCCCTGCTCTTAAGAGGTACAAACATGCCTAGAAAAATCTACAGACCTGCAGAAAGCAATTTAGCCCTGATGCTCTGATATTAAACTTGAAGGCTTATATTAAAAGCACTTCTTTAGTCTGAGGTGAATGGGTGGTCAAGTAAGGTCAAATGGTGCCTGCTTGACTTATGTCAAAAAGTTATTCTGTTAATTTTTTTGGTTGATCCTGATTCTTTCCCTGCAAATGACAGAAGTATTATTAATGCTAATTATCCTAGGCCAAGTAATGGGATCATTGCGGAAGGAACAGCTTTGATGTGCGCAAGTAACATCTAATATGTGGTGTAATAGTGCTCTGCTACGACTCAATAAAAACGTACTTCCAGTGGTTAAATACAGGAACTGGAACCTCAGTCCCATTAAGTTAATGGCAGAACTCCCAGTAACTAGAATGGGATGAGCAGGGTTCACTTTTATAAAAAATCCACTAATTTCACCATTTTTTACATTTGAGTAAGCCAAAGGAAATGTCAGTGTGCCACTGCCAAAGACCTTATTTACTCTTTTCTACAATTCTTGTCTTCTCTGTCCTCAATTTTAAAAATCACATCTCTGTCTCTCTCACTCCATCTTACCATCATTGAGCCATGCTGCTCAACAGACATGTACCGTGTTATTTAAGTGACAGAAACTTTGCTTCAGGTTCTTAATTGGGTCCAAAAAGTTCACCTACTTCTTTAACTTTATACTCTTTTAAATATAATAAATAAATTAAGTTAGTATTGGCCTAGAATAGGAGCATGGACTCATTCTTTTACATCCATTTAAATAAATCTCTTCATCTTAACCTCAACAATTTAGAGACAGACGCCTTCTCTTTCTAACCAATCTTGCTGGGATGCCCCTACCATTCCTTATGTACTTTGAACAACCCCTTCACAGGTTAACAGTAAGTCTAATGCATACGGTAGATATTAGGCTTACTTGACAAACCTACACATCAGCACAGGTGTGGTGGATGTTAAGGTTCCCTAATACTTCAGTCCTATGACACATAGATTTCTTATAGCATAGAATCATAGAATATTTTGGCTGGAAGGGACCTTAGAGACTATGTAGTTTCAGCCTCCTTGCCCATGGCGAGGGACACCTTCCTGGCCTTGAATACTTCCAGGGAGGAGGCAGCCACAACTTCTTTGGGCAACCTGTGCCTGTGTCTCACCACCCCAACAGGAAAGAATTTGTTCCTAATATCAAATGTCATCCTGCCCTCTGTCGGTTTGTAGCCTTTCTCTCACTTCATGCCCTTGTTCAGAAGTCCTCTCCAGCTCTCTTGCAGCCCCTTTAGGTACTGGATGATAATCCAGGTCTTCCTGGAGCCTTTTCTTCTTCAGGCTGAACAAGCCCAACTCTCTCAACCTGTTTTCATATCCACCAGGTATGACCAGCAGTTCTGAAATGGGTGGGGTGGATTGAGTTTCCATGTTATGTGCAGGCCATCTGCACAGACTAAAAATACCCCAGAGAGAAAGTTCAGCCTTGAGCAAACTTTCACATTAGTCAGCAGAGCTCTAAACAGAGCCACATCTTTTGCTCTCTATTCTATAAAGCTTGCCTGAGACTTTCTGTTGCATAGAGCATAAATAATGTTGTGCTTCTATTCCCTGTCTGCATTGATCCACACTGGCCTTTACAACTTCATCTTGGGTGACCCTGCCATCAAAGGTAAGACCTCTCTGTAGAAGAGCTGAGGACCCAGAGCATAAAGCAAAGTTTACTATGTTGTGACTGTCACTGTGATCTGCCTGAGTGCCCTTGGTGAATTACTCCCAGCCCAGGAAAGGTTTTCTTACCTGAGACGTCCCAACAGAACTGGAATCACTTCACACAAAATTCTTTTAATCTTTCTTCCTACATCAATTCCTCCAAATCCTTTATCTTGCCTGAAAGGAGATTATTGTCTTGCGAAAAAAAAATTAAAAAGGGCACTTCATCTAGTATATCTTAATTGCTATAACATTTAAAGAAGATACATGATTCCCTTAATTCAAAAGGCTAATGAATCAATTTTAATTTTTAATCATACAAAAATCTCGTGTCCTATGGTGGTAAGCAGCCTAAGAAAACCAGGAGGAGTTGGTAGGCATATGCTCTTTCTGTAGCGTGAAAAAAATGCATCAGCGTGCTGCTGGCTCCTGACTGCACATGCCAGTCTTAACTTTGGAGAAGCAATCACTTTCTCCTCGACTCATTCCTCTCTCTTTGTCCTTTGATTGCAGATTCGAGATGGGTTTGGTAGCCAGTAATTACTTTTATAACTAGAACTCACTTTCAATGCATCAGGTTAATGTTAATGGCATTCTGTACAGACACTCATAATCTTCTCTAACTTCTCTCCCATGCCAATGTAATTGTATTTCCTTAATACTAACCAAACAGTGATCTCTTATCTTCTTTTCTTTTTGTTTTGACAGTGGATATGTGGGAAGGAACAATTTACATTTTTCCAGGCTCTCTAGCTCTCCTTCACTATGTTTATTAAATCTGTATCTGTTACTTTTATATCTTGGTGCCAATGGATTTTTCTTCTAATTTCAGCAATCTGATTTCAGTTTATTTAAATGCTGATTTATGTTTATGCTATCCCCTGGTATCAATTTCATTCCAACTAGATCCCAGTGTAACTTGATTACTTGTAGTCTTGTCATTCCAAACTAATGCTAATTAAAACAGTTTTATTACTGGAAGGTATTAAAGATTAACCCCTCCACTGTTCTATAGGAAAGAAAGTAAAGTGAAGGTGAGGAAATAGATGGTTTACAAAACCAGAGAAAACAGTGCATAGAAATGCCCACTACATCTGTTTTGTTTGATCACACAGTCTGCTGGAGTTGCCCTAAGTTCACAGCCTGGCTGTACTGCCTGGTCTCACCTTCTCTCTGTCCTCCTTCTCCTCATCACACATCCCACTCTTTGCCATTCTCTCAAATCACACACTTGTCCACATTCAAGAGAAACAGCATTTTAATCCAGTCATCTTCCCTGTACGCTTAGCATGGATGGAGATCTCTGTCAATACATTGTTCACTGCTGTTCCATTGTGTCCTGCAGAAGAAGATGGAGCTGAAGGACTGACCAGCCTAAGCTTTTAATAGCGAGTGCTTTGCAACCAAAGAGAGGTCAATGTTAGGGTGAGTTAAAGTTAGATGTTAGGAAAAGTTTCTTCACCCAAAGAGTAGCTGGGCACTGGAACAGGTGCACCAGGGAAGAGGTTACAACACCAAGCCTGGTGTTCAAGAGCTCAGGAAGCATTTGAACAATGCTCTCAGGCACGTGGTGTGATTCTTGGGGCTGTCCTGTGCAGGGCCAGGAGCTGGACTCAATGATCCCTGGAGTCCATTCCAGGATATTCTATGAGGGGGTTTTTTCTTTGTGGATATGAGATGATAGGTACTGAGCAATAACAGAATATATTGCTATGAGTCATCAAGCAAACTAGAGGAGCTAGTAGGCTGGTAAAGCACCCGCTGAGTGCAATTATGTCCTGTGCAGTGCTTGTAAACTTTACCTGTCTCTTCAACACTTCCCATAAATCCCCCTGACTGCGGTGTACCACTGTGGCTTCCCGAAATCCCTCCGCATCTCAGACACAGCTTTATTTTCCTCCACCTTACTCCTAAGTTCAGACTTGCAGAAATGGTAATAAACTAACTCAGTTATTTTAAGAAAATCCCCAAGTCCTTACTCTTTAATACTAAAAAAACTCCACATATATCTTTACAGGCTTACATATGCACAGGTATGCAAATGGCTACAGTATTGTACTCAGGTGTTTGGCTTTCCAGCATAGTTTTTTGGTTTGTTGCCAGGTAACTGGAATACTTCTGATACACATGTGCAGAAGGCAAACTTAATTGTTTTTCACGTGCATCCAAATTAGGAGCTGGCAAAGGCTACTGTTACTTCTGCTGATGAGAAAGTTACATCTGTGGGAACACAGAAAGCTACAGAGTGTGTCTGTCTGGGGCTAATTGATTTATAAAACTTGCCGACAGACAGATGTGAACAAACACTTCTGACAAACAACATGATTATAAATTAGCTTCTTCTTTTTATAGGAGGTAGGCTAAAAACACACAGCAAGGATAAGTAATGGGTGTGGGAGACACGTTATTTATTTTCTGCATCCAATGAAGCACAGTGATTGTACTCTTGTTCTGTGGGCTGGTTTCCCAGAGTCTGGGAGTAGGGGAAAAAGAGCTGAAGAATGAGGATGATCTCTACAAAATGGGAAGCATATTGCAGTACTTCAGCAAAAGATGTAAACATGATCTCTCTGAGCTCTTTGTCTGAATTTGTGAGTTTCAGTGGATAGTTAGATAGGTCTCATCGTTATTAAGGAATTTCGGTGCTGTTTTGCTTAAAGAAATTCACTCCTACACAGATTAAACAACTTAATTTCAGGATTTGTTCTATACAGGAGAAGGGGGTGTGAACTTCATTGCATTGCTTTGATAAGTAAATAAAGTTGTGCAATTCCTTTGAGTTGTCTTTTAAGTCAATGAACAACACAATTGGTTTCCCCAGGAGAATGGAGGGTGTGAAGGGAGGGCTGAGCCTAACAGACAACTGAAGTCCTCTGTATGGTTATGTGAATGTTGAGACTGCTTTCTAAAATAACTAAGTGCTTTCCTCAGTGTCTCAGAAGAAGATTAGAGGAGAAAAAGACAGAAAACATCCTACCACTTCATACCTACATTAAAGAAAAAGAGTTCCACATGTTATTGTTTAGATGAGAATTTCCCTTCATTTTCTCATATATAAGCAGGAGGCAATAAGAAATAGAATTGAAATTAATTTGGCTCAAAGTGGTTGAAGTGCAATTTTTAAAAAGTATTAAATATGACAACAGATCACAGAAATTCACAACAAAGATTACATTATCTAATGTCATTAGTAAAGTCAGTGAAGAAATTTAAAACAAAGGTAAATAGGAATCTTCTTATCATCCCTCAAGCTTCCAGCATCCCTACCGGCCCTATCTGGGTTCTGCTGGTCCCATTACCAAGCATGAGGCAGCAATAACAGGGACACGTAGAGAGGAATATGCAGTGTATGCCTATATTTTATACAGAGGGAAAGGTTGCCATCCATCATCACAGTTCCAGAGGGAGAGGCAATCCTGAATCTTTCCTCTACAATGCTTTCCACCACAACACAAAGAAATCACAGTGAGCGAGAGAGCACATGAGTGCTAAGTGCACTAGCACAAGGGTAGAAGTGGAAAAAAAAAACAACCAGAAAAGTCATTACTCATCAGTCTTCAGATTTATAGCCTTCAGGGTCTGGGAGGGTGGGAGCTCAGCACAGACAGCAGCAGCAGACACTGCTGTTCCTCAGCTAAGGCCTGACCTTCCCTGACTGCCCAGGTAGGCAGATGATGGGAGAAGGGCAGGGAAAGTTCCTGCTGCTCAGTTCTCAGGGTGCTGCCCTTGTACAGCTACCTTGTACAGTTCAGAGCAGCAACGCTCAGCATTGGATCTGTGAAGGGCAGTGAGCAGCCAGGAGCAATTCTGGCAGCCAGTGAGGGATTTTTCAGGATGAGAGCTGAGTGCAGTCAAGGAGAGGTAGGCAAAGCGTTCCCCAGACTTGTGGTTTCTGGGAGCAGGAGGATACAGAGGCACACCCTTGCAGGCAGAGGCTTGCTGGATTCATGGGAGTTCATGGTGCTTACTCTACTGAGGGTCTGTGGTGCAATGAGGTTTAGCACTGAGTTACCCTCAGTGGCATCCAGCAGAACTTGGTATGAGGGACAAAATACAAGCAAATTGAGGTTCCAAAGCTCATACAGATGCTCCAGTCTAGGCAGAAATCTTGGCAGACAGGACATGCCAGTGGGACACAGGACATAGAGCATTCCTGGGAAGATTATGCTAATTATTCCTGTCATTAAGAGCAGCAGGAAATGAGTCTTTGAGAGCAGCTTGTCTCACATACGGACATACACACACGCACCAGGCACAAGCCAAGGCAGGCTTTAGGAGAAAAGATTGTTGCTCAGTGTAAAGGAAACTATGTCAATATTATCTTTTAATAACAAATCCAAAAGGAGGCAAGCTGTCCCAAAGAATGAGCCAACAGAAAACACGATTCACAGGAATATGACAGAGCAAGGGGCCTCAGTTGAACAAATTAGCATGTGCAAATATTTGGGCTGATGAGCTTGATGGATTTAAATTGTAGAAACCCCTATTAACAACTGACATCCCAAACTGAAGTTGCATAAAAAAGAGCCTTCCCCAACCCAGGAATTGTTTTTCCTGCCTTGTTTTCTTTCACTTAGTAGAAAACATTTTTCCTTCATGCTGTGAGAAACAACCTTTTTTTCATCACTGTGCTTGCTCTCACTTTTCTGATGACTGCACTGAGTTTAATAAGTTGCTGTCAGACATGTGCAGTTAAAGCTTCGGGTTGTGTTTCTGTTTTCTCTGGTTCTTGCACAACACAATTCCAGTGGTGTCACTTTTACAAGGCATGATGCAACTCCTCACAGGAACAGTGCAAGACAAAAGCAAGGTGTTTATGGAGCACTGAAGTATCCCTCCCCTGCTGTGGGACATATGTGCAAAAAGATCTCCTGTAGTGCCTCTTCATCTTAAACCCATCTGGGTTTTTTCAAAGTGCTCCCTGAATAAACAAGGCAGGAAGAATTATGTTTTATACGCATGGAAAATGCACAAGTTATCTTTTTTCTTCCCATAGAATCATAAAATGGCTTGGGTTGGAAGGTACCTTAAAGATCATCCAGTTCCAACTCCCCTGCCACTGATATGAATGCCACCCACTAGACCATACTGTCCCATCCAACCTGGCCTTGAACATTTAATATGTTTTCATTTTCCATGCTTTTGCATGTATAATAGAGTTAATGCTAGGATCATCTGAATGGAAGGCAAATTTTGTACCCAAGGAGAGACTGAGAGAAAGTAGCTGTTCTGCTTTGATTTGGTTCTTGATCCCAAGAAGAGAGAAGATGAAGGGCAATCCATGTTCTTATATGGCCACCTTGGTCTTTCTTTTTACTGCCACAAAAGCAAGGAAAAAAATAATGCAGGAAATTCCTGTGCTCCAGCTGTACAGTTAACACACAACTTTCAGGAGTGAATTACCCTGCTAATGCCATAGTGTCTGCTACATGTCAGTTAGAGCAAGGCAGCAAGGCACTCGCTTTTGTACTTATTATGCTTATCTCAATTGCTATTCACAGTCTGAAGCCTCACTTTGCTGCCATTTTATACTGATCACTGTGCTAGACTGAGGAAAAGCTTATGACCATACGGTAGCATTTGGCTGCTCACCCATTCTCAGGATTTCACCCAGTTCTCATTGACTTTCAATGTCATCTGGATGACTAATTGCCACAGGCATGTCTCAAAGCCTCAGCCACAGTACCCCAAAGTATGCAGACTACTTCAAAGTCTAACCACATAAAACAACAGGTTCCTGCCTCCAGGCACTTGCACCTACTGTTAGACGTTTATCCTAAAGCGGTAAAGATAAGTCAAGCAAGGCAGAGTGGTTATGGCAAGTCTCAGGCCACAGTGTGCAGTTGGGAGTATTAGGAAGAGCTGGGCTACTCCAATGAGCATTGTCCTCCCCCTTGCAGTGACCATCACCAGAGGTTGCAGGAAGGGTGCTGAGCAGCTGTGCTTTGATGTGCAGGATTTATTTCATGCTCTGCCACTGATGTCCAGGAGAGCCTCTGCCAGGTCATTTAACCCCTCATTTAACTCCTCTGACCTAATAATTTTTCTCTATTAGGTCACAAAGTGCTGAGAACAGGAAAAGTCTTCTGTTATCCATGTGCAAATGAGTTTATCTTGGAGACTCTGGCATTGGCTGGAATCTGACCTGGGAAAACTCTAGGAGAAATAATATCAGGAAGTACTTTTGTGTCCTTAAAAGAGTGGTGTGGACTCGTCTGCACTGAGTGAGCTGATGGTACCCACTTAATTGCCCTGTGAAAGTGGCCGTACTTGGTTTTGTCGGGCTTTTTTCCTCCACAGCCCCCAGTTTCTGCAGGGCAAAGGAAATCCTTTTGAACAAGATGATTCAGAACAGAGGAAAACAGCATGTCGAATAAATAACTATGTGAGGCAGGGAAAAAAAAACCCTCCTCTATCCTAAACAACAGCAAGACCATGCAGAGGTCAGAATGGCCAGGGCTGTAAAAACCTTCTAAAAATGTATGTGCTGCTGTTGAATTGCTTTGCCCTTGTTTCCAGAGCTTCTCAGGGAATTGTATTCAATCTCAAGTTTTATGAAGAGAAGCCCAATGAAGATTTGGTCTGCAGCATTTCTAGCTGTAGTCTGAAATGCTGCTCAGGATGTCTTTAAAGATTTAGAAAGAATTTAGCTTTAGTGTTGTTTGTGTGTGATTATTGTTGGGTTTTTTCCAAACCACAGAATTGCTGAGAGGTTTTATACCTTTTTTATTTTCTCCCTTCAAAGATTAGGGATAGACTCATCACCTAATTACTTTGTTTCCATCTTGTAAACAAGATCTGGAGAGTAAGATAGCAAAGAACATATTTCTACTTGTATCTTACAACATGCCTACACTGAAAGAAATGATACATAACAAAATTTCATTTCAATTTCCTGTAACAGGGCGCCCCGTGAAGTGGGAAAGAGAAAAGTGGAGATGCTGTTAGACACAGTCTGTTCTGTGTAGTTTTAGCCTGCTTCGAAGGGCTGCTAAATGGAAAATTTCAGTTTCAATAAACCTTTATTGACATATTTAATAATATTAATAAATTATTCAAATAGAAAAAGAACAGAAGTTCCCATGAAAAAGTAGACAGATGTTATTTAAGCAGTCCTTGCCTGGAATATAGGAAAGCCAGGTTTCTCAGTTCCAAAAATCTGAAAAATAAGTTGAATATGAAGCACAAAGAAAAGGTTCTCTAATTGTTTTTTCTATTTATTTAATCTTTCTTTTCCAAGTTCACTCAAAACCAAAGAAAGTAAACATTTAACCTGGCATTTTTACAGTTAGGTTTTAAAAATTCTTGCTTGCAGTGTAATTTTAGTTGGCTGTGATCCTTTAAAAACAGCTGGAATAATGATGTATCTGCATGCATGCTCAGTATTTCATATATAATATAATATAGTATAGTATAGTATAATATAATGTAATATAATATAATGTAATGTAATATAATATAAATGTAATATGCCATATATAGTATGTTACATGCATCATATATTGTATAAATAAATAAAAAATAAAAAATGAAATAAAATAATAACCCTCTGCAAACTTTTCCTCCTTCATTTCATAGTCTGGAAGCCATCTCATGAGCTTGAGAGAACCTCTGAGGAGATCATGGGTAGAGGGTTGACATATATTCTTAAGGTAAATAGTGCTGCTCTTTAGATACATGGTTCCTGGATTGTCTAAAGAGATTGACGATAACACCCTGTAGCTGTCAGTGCAAAGATGGGAATATTCTAAATAAAAAATGAAAAAAAAATTAAAAAAAAAAAACAAACCAAAAAACTTCCCGTAATCAAATGTTAAATAAAGCATTACCATAGCCAAAGTTATATTTTCTACTATGGCAGGTTGTATATATCAAGAAAAGTGGGGGAAATAAATAAAACCTCTCTCATTAGATCTGCAGCCTGAAGATGGGAGGGGTATAAGCACCACCTCCTGTTTCCTGAGATTTGCAAAACCAGAAAATGCATGAGTGACACAAATCAAGGCAAGTCTGTGAAGCCCTTTAGAGTCTACTTAATATTTTGGTTTTCCTTAGTAAATATTTTCCCTTAAATGTCTGACTTCTGAGAGAAAAGTGCAAATGGTGGCGTTTGCCCTTGCTGTTTTAGACTGGCATATAAGAAAGTGCCTGAGTCCTGATTTGTCAAGGAAGAAATTATCATCTTGATTTCAAAGGAAATCTCTCGATAATAGGGCATCTTTAAGGTCTTAAAGATATCCATGGGATTCCAGCACACATTTAACCATGTATCTATGCATTCTTTCTGAAGTGGGCCCAACAGCCCAATCAGAGCTTTCAGAAAGTCTCCAGTCCTTACAGACCTCAGGGTGTGCTTTCCCATTTGATCATTATCTCACCACTTTTTCTTGAGATTTTAGCAGTGATTGTGTGTGTTAGTACTGATTTTGAGCAGGATGAGAGATCACCCATTTTGGAAATGCTATGAGTTTGCAGTGCCCAGCTGTGCTGGGGATTTCTGCCCTCCCGGTTTTTCCTCTATGCAGAGGATATGAGGGCATCATGGCTCATGGGGAACCTTCCCTCTGAAGCCTTCCACAAGCATCTCCACCTCCATAGACCTCAGATACACATAGCAGCCAACCACCTTTGCCTTTTCGTTACATGAAGTCTACGGAATGTCATGGGTTTCTGAATCAATGGTGTTCCTGTAGCTTTTCCTCCAACAATTTATTTTTGCTTATAAATTCTACACTGAAATTCAATTTCATTAAATGCACAGATGAGCTGCTGGACTCTAATGAGGGCTGAGCATGGAAATATATTTCCATGCTTTCACTGGTCATTTCACCCAAGGGTGATGTCTTTCAAGGCTGAAAGGAATTAATCAAAGAAAAAGGTGATGGAGGAAATCAGCCTCTTCTCACTGCCTGCTGCCAGTCCAGGGAGAAGTGAAATGAGCTGTCAGAGCTCAAAGGGAGCAGAGGAGGGAGAGATGATTGTAGTTCACTGTGCATCTTCTCCATTGAGCCTCAGGATGCAACAATCAGAAAAATGAATTCTCTGGTGCTCTGAACACACCACCAAATGGCACAGCCTTCCCTTTGCTGCCAAACCCTTATGTGAGAGGTGTTCATGCAATGACAAACCTTACAGAAGCCCATGTGTGCACAAGGGAACCAACCCCCTGCATCTTTCTCACTGGTTTTGGGTAATCTCCTGTCCCATGGCAGGGTCTGGGTGCAGCACAGCACCTTCATTGACAATACCACTTTAATTAATAATGAATTGCTTGCCACAGAGGCCACCAACCTGTGCCAACCCAGATCCCAAGGCTGCAATTTATATTGTCCTTTCTGCTCTGGACACTCTCTCCTTTGCTCAGAAGACAGGTCTCCTGCTCCTCAAGGTAAACTTCCTGGATTGTTTAACATCCCTTCTTCACCGTCAGTGAGCTCCAATGATAAAAGAAAATTAATAAAACCAGAATCACAGAATTGTTCAGGTTGGAACAGTCCTCATGTGTTTGCAACCTCCCTGCCATGGGCAGGGACGCTTTTTAGCATTAGAAGCATTAAGGGTAAATCTGATCACTTGTAAAGGTACTAAAGGAGTGTTTCAGAGTAAGGCACACTTCACTCCCAAAGAAGCAAGGAAGCATGTATTTATGTTTTAAAATCAAGGGAAATAAGGATAGAAGGTTAAAATGAAAAATAAGATAGAAAAACTAAAAGGAATTATTTTTTCCCCCAGAAAATCACTACTTGAAAATTTCACAGACAACACAGCCACTTGAACAATGAATAAAGCAGACTGGTTTAAAAGCAGTGAAATTGCCCTCTACTCAGCTTTCTTTTAATCTTTTGTGGCCCTACAAGGAGTCTTAGAAGAGGCAGCCCTGTGACATGATAATCCAGCCTCCTCCAGCAGCTGAGCTTAATCAGTCAGTAAGACCTGACGCCACTATATTTTCAAGCAGGAACCTCAAATTCTCTTTTACATGGCTAAACACTTGCTGGTTTTACATCTGCTGAATTAAGACATGGAAAAACCCCCAAAAAACCAACACTAACCACAAACAATTTAGATGACTAAATCCACATTGCTAATAGTCCCTAATTGCTAACCTGAAGGTCCATAGCAGTCCTGATTGTCACTCAAGTTGTTTTATAAATGTATGTTGATTTTGAAATTGTAATGGTGCTGAATTAGCAAATGGATGAATAATGGCAGAACAGTTTTTTGTGTCAGGGGACCCTACATTATGAATGATAAGGTTTCCCATCTGTGTAACTCCTGGGATTGCAAAACATTTACCAAAAATTACTTTCTCATCACTCAGAACACCCTGGGAAGTAATCAGATGTTTGTGTTTCACAGAAGTTCAAACCACAGCCTTAACAAACCCGATGGCTTGTGTGTATCCTGCCACAAGGTCCACGGCAGGATTAAGACCAGGAAAGCTGATTTCAATAGAAATTGACACACACCCATTTTTCCATGGGCTGTGTCTTGTAATTAGTTATTGGTGTGTCTAGAAATGAGCAGACTCCAGCTGGAGTCACACTTTCAACTCTCTCCTGAGATTCCACACTTCCCTCTTGCAAGTAAGTGGTGAGCTCTTCCTGAGCCCCCTGGCTCAGGCTGTCCGGAGGGTCACCTTCATTGCAAGACTCAAGCAGCCTTTAGGACTATTATTTGACTGAGAAGTGGTACCAGGGCATTGACAAAAAAGAGAAAGAGAATCATGGAATAATTTAGGTTGGAAAAGATTTCTAAGATCATCAAGTCCAACCATTAACCCCGCACTGCCAAGTCTACCAGTAAATGGGGCCCTTGAGTGCCGCATTACTCATACAAGAACTGTGAGATTACGTGAACCTAATTTCTGAAAAAAGAAGCCTAAACCAATTTTTTTCTTCCTTTTATTTGTGCAAGGCAAAAATCTTGGTAATTCCTGTTTTTCTATTTTTTCCTGATACAGCCAGATAGACTGTAAGAGTAGAGTGTGGTCCTTGGCAACAGTAGTCACTGGGAAAGGATGTGGTTGGTTAGACTCCCCTGCAATGGCAGGGATTTAATGTATTTCTCCCTTGCTGTACATGGCTTTCAAAAGAATGGAAATAAGTTTTAAACACTTTTGGTTTTTTTCTTAATCAAATGGTACTACAGAAATCAGGATAAAGCATGCACAGTTAGAAACTGATTTTCCTTTAATGAATGAAAAATAAGTTTAGAGTGCAAAGAACCAGCTTGATATTACTTGAAATGATATTGCAGAGAGTGGAACCAAATTCTGGCTTTAGTTTGTTTATGTATGCATTGAATATTTGGTCATCTTCATGTTCATGCCTCACAGAGATGAAGGAATTCTGGTGGCACCAAGCCAGCTTTATGCACTAGAAATGTATCCAAACAGCCATGTTATTATTTAACCATCTACTATTAGAGAATATCATCCCACTGTTGATGTGTACTTTTGGTCAACCTGATATGGATGGAAAAAGAGATTTCCTTATGTTAAGGGTTGACCTGAGGCTCCTCAATATTAGATCATAATTATTAGGAACAATTTCTTCATCAAAAGGATTGTCAAGTACTGGAACAAGTGGTCCAGAAAAGTGGTGGAGTCACCATCCCTGGAGATATTTAAAAGGGGGGTGGATGTGGCAGTTTAGGACATGGTTTAGCGGTGGACTTGGCAGTGCCAGGTTAATGGTTGGACTTGATGGTCTTAGAGGTTTTTTCCAAACTAAACATTGTGTGATTGTATGATTCTAAGATATTTACTGGGTTAAAAGTCTCCTCTGGAGAAGCCAACAGCTGATGAATATATTAGCTTAACTCAACTCCATTTCCCTCCTGACTATGCGAGAAGGAGCTACACCAGCATGCCCAGAACGGGAATCAATTACTCCTCCTTCTCACACTGCTAAATATTCAGGTCCTGTTGGTGCATCTCCTCCTGTTTGGCTCCAGTTCCCTTGCAGGTTAGCAAGGAAATCAGATGCAAATCACATAGGTGATTCCTCAGCGGGAGGACATAGCTGTGGCTGCCAAGGAGGAGGCAGGCTGCCTTTGTGTTTCTCAGAGTCCCACAGCAGAGTCACACAGCAGAGTCACACGCTTACCATTGACTTTCAAATGGGAATATGTAGATGCAAGTAAGAGTTATGGAAATGTAGCCTTTCACTGTATCATTAGTTTTTTGTTTCCACATGACAGAAACTCATGATTTATTTTGAATATTTAAACTGTGTCAGTGCATGCGCTTTTTTTTTTTTTTTTTTGGTTCCTTTGGTGACTGTGAAATTAGTAACCCCAACAGTTTGGCATAGCAGCATAAAGAATCTAACATAGCTGAAGAACATTGTAAAGGGGTCTATTTTGCATATCATCTTATCTAATCGCAACATATGTAGTGTCCTTAAAGTAAAGGAATATGCAGGTGGTCACCTGGGTTGTGTTCTCCCTGCTGGACAAATCGATTAGTCTATATAGATCATCTTTAAAGTAGAAATTATACTTAAATCACATGGAAGTTTTAAGCCTTTTTCAAGGCTTGAGGAGTGCTCTCATATTTTTGGATTCAGTATAACATACTATCTACGCTGTATACAGATATCAGCAAGCTTGAGACTATTTTAGTTCCTTCACTCACACCATCCCACTAAACATCTTTTATTGCCACTTATGTCTATGGTTTAAGACTGGGCTACATGGGACACAGTCAGCAAGATTTTCTGTCCTTGTGTTAACACCAAAGAAAACTAGAAATTAACTCCACCAAATGCAAGGCTACATCCAGTTTCAAACTGAGCTGCAGCAATATCTTTTTTTTTATCTCCTCAAAATCTTATGCAGTCCTGAACATTTAGCTTTAGCAGAATCACTCACCTGACGGTTTGATTTCTCTTGCTCCAGCCGGCAAAGCAGTTGAGCTACTTAGCAGTTCTGCTGAAATTACTGCTGAAAAGCACAGGCAGGTGTATCTCTCTGAATCAAGTCCTTATCACAAGAACTTCAGGGGCGACCAGATGATCTGACCAAGGAGCTAAGAGGGATCATTTCTCTTAACTAAGCTTCTCTCAGAGGCAAATGGCTATTTGCATATTTTACCTGAAGTATCAGGCTTTTATTAGTTATAAGGAAGCATAATGGTATCTGCCGATATATTATCCTTCCAGTATGACCTATCTATACCTTATTTTACTATTCAGAACATTTAATTGAAGGCTCTACCTCTGTGCAGCACTAGAAATTACTGGCCTTATCGTTTTCTCAATTAAGTGGCATAAATTGTGAACAGTTTCACTGAAACCAGAGAAGTTTGAGTGATGTAAAACTGGTGGGGAAAGAAAAGAGGGCCCTTGAGTCTCATAGTTCTGTCTGTAATACACTCAGTCCAAGGGCCTTCAACATACAGCCCCTCTCTGCTACAGACTGCTTTGCAACAGGAATCTGACACAGAGTATTTGCAAAGACTGGGGCTAAAATGTTTTGTTGGGGTTTGTTTGTTTGTTTGTTTGGTCTTTAATGGACAGAAGCTAAATACTAATATACTCACAGGGGCTGCCCGGGGAAGTGATTGATTCACCAACCTCGGAGAAGTTTAAGAGACACGTAGATGTGGAGCGTAAGGACATGGGTTAGTGGTGGGATGACACATTTAGTGTTACATTAATTGTTGGACTGGATGATCTTAGAGGTCTTTTCTAACCCAAATGATTCTATGGTTTTAAATGCAGCATATAACACAATCTACCCAGTAGGCATCTTTCTAGCGAATAAAGGATTATCAGCTGCTTTATGAGTGGGACAGCTTGAAAACAGAACTGTGCCAAATAATTTATTACACACACTCTCCAAGTTTACAGAAAAATTTGGGTTGAGTTAGATGTTTTGTGGATAACTCAGTAGAACTAAAACTTTGGAAAAACAGGTGGGTGAAACAGTTTGCAAAGAAAACAGACAATTTTATAACAATCTGAACTATTATCTAACCTGTCTGGTTGAAAGGCTTGGGACAGACTGTAAAAAGAGACTGCGATTACAGAAGAGGAAGGAAATTAATACAGTTTGTTTGTTAGGATGATCCTTCTTTCTTGCCGAAGCCTTTGCGAAAAAGTAATTTGTGCTGACATTGACCTGCTTTTTGGGGGATCTTGTATTTCCTTACTTCACAGGTTCCCAGATGCTTTTGTGTGGCATTAATATCAGTAATGAGTGAGTCTCTTTCCCTGAGAAGATATGATGGAGGTGAAAAAGAATTTCTATGACTTTTGCAAGGAAGAAGCACTATGTTCAGATCCTGAAAATTCAGCTGTGTGTTATCCTCCTGCAGCCATACGAAAAATTGAAAATGTGTATATGAGAAGCTGAACAGGTAGAGGGGAAGAAGGCCTGGGAAGACTGAATGCTCAGCCCCTGTTCCCACATGTGCCTGAGCCTCAAGGTGTTTATTGCTCTTGCTATCAATAAAAGGCTTTGCAAGCCTTTTTTTCCAGAACATGTCTTCACCAGTTTTTTAATTTCTTTCTCTCTCGCTCTCTTTTTTTTTTTTTTTTTTTTTTTTTTTTTGTAATCCCTGCCAAGGTCCTTTCTTCAGGATATATCAGAAAGTTCTTCATGGGCAATTTTTTTAGAAAAAGTGAAACACAGGCATGTTGGCAGCAGTTTTGGTCACCTACAACCAAAGGTGCTGAAACAGCAGGAGGGAAGGGGAAGAACCACTTTTCAAGCTAGAAGATACTAGAAACTTAATCAAAGGGTTTGCAGGCACATAACCATACTCCATCTCTATGTATGTGTTTTGTTATCCCAAACTGGTGAGGAAGATGAAACCAGTGTTCACAATCTGGTCTTGCAGGTGCAGTCTGAAGGTTTCATCCCTGTGATCGCCAATTGCTCTTCATCCTTTCTTTCAGTCTTTATTCTCCCTTCCCCTGATGGTGACAAACGGGCACAAAGAAATAGGGAAGAACAGAGTGAAGTGCTACTTTCCAGCCACTCAAATTTCAAGCAGAATACTGAAAAAAACAGTACAAAGGAACATAGTTGTTGTTTTTTTCCCCTCCTTGCTCCTTGTTAAGCTTCACAGCTCAACAAGTGCCCTACTTTGAAAGAGAAAAGGCAACAAAAACATCCACTCACTTCTCTAACTCATTAATTAACCATTTTTTCTTTCCCTGTCTACATTTCTCTCCAGTGCTCTCTTTCCTAAAATTGCCTTTTGTGAGACAAGATGGTGGAAGATGAGACAAAATGGCAGAGGGAAGAACTACCAGCAACTGGGAATCTTTTCAAGCAAAGCATGTTCAGAGCATATGCAAAGGTGCTGCTTCTCTTCTTAGATCATTCCCTTGGCAGCAGGATATGATAGGCAAAATCAAACCAATGTTAAGAGAGTTTCAGCTGCAGATCTCAGGAACTGGCAAGGGCTTTGTCATTGTTTTCCAAATGGGAAAGCAAAGAAACAGAGAATTTGAGAACATACGGTGGTAGAATAATGAATGGGTAAACAGACTCCTTCTGGGCTCTGTCCTTCATTGAACCCAAAGGTAATTAACAATCTTAGATTCAGCATTAAAATAATAGATATTGACCACAATTTCATGACTGGATAGTAGCCACTACAAAGGTCTTCAGCCTCCTTCTCTCAGAGCTGATGTAAAGTTCGGATAACATAAATCAAAACTCAGCGTTGAGTTTTGCCATTTTGCTACCCAATGTGCTTCCACTGACTCCTGCTGAGCTAAGATCAAACAAGTCACGGAAAAGACAGGTCAAAACTCAGTTTTACCACCAAAAGCATCCCTTATCTGCAGATGTCCCATTCTCTAGAAAGCTGCAATTCTAAAAATCAATCTATAAAGATGATAACAGACACAAGAAACTTGTTGTTGACTGGGATATTCTTCTGGCCCTGAGGCCATTCACAATTGCATTAATCTAAACTTTGGAAATATGTTATGTGTTTAATTTAGCTAAGAACAAAATAATGACGAGTATCCCAGCAAGTATTTGGTTACCTCCTCATTTATATACCATGAGGGGACACATGGAAGAAGATCTGCTGCTGAAAAAGATACTTCCTTTTATTACACTGGTTGCCAGCACCCCTAAAGTTTAAAAAAATTAAAAAATGGAAAAAGTAATTAAAGCATGCTAGGCCTAATTACTTTCCTGCCTGCTTCAGCAGGGTTTTGGTGGGGAGAAATCATAGTACTTCAAACACCCATATCTGCTTAGGAACTGCAATCCCCAAGCCTTCTGCTGAGTAGGAAGCTGGAATTCTCTCTTCTTAACTGGACAACCTCCTGCTTTCATCAAGAAACTTGACATTTTCCATAGCCAGCTCCACATGAAACTCTTTCCACAAGGAACTATTTGAGATCCAGGGATATGAAGAGGAACATACAAGTTTATATTCTCAACGTATTGAGGATGTTGTGAATTGGATGTTGCTTGTTGGAGAATGCTGAGGATATTTAAACTTAGAGGATAAATACTCAGAAATAAACAAGATTGTTTGAAAGCAGATGGTTCATGCTTACCAGGTCCTGTAACTACTAAAAGTTGCCTATTTTAGAGTTACAAACAAACGAACAAAAACCCCCACCAAAAAAACCAACCAAAAAAAAAAAAAAAAAAACCACAACCAAAAAAACAACAAACCCCAGAAGAAAATCTCTGACAAAGGGTGGAAGAAAAGGCAAAATGCAAAAAGGAAGAAAAATAATGGCAAGAGAAATTAGAGAAAATTAATGTAAAAAGCAAATAAGGTAAATAACAGCAAACATGCATTGTGGGGCAAATGTCTACTACATTGTTTGGAGAGCTATTTTCTAAATAAAAAAACAACAAACAAACAAACAAAACCAACAATAACAAAAAACCCCCAAAACAACCCAAAAAAACCCAAACAAAAAAAAAAAACCAAATCAAAAGACCCCCCCCCCAAAAAAAACAACAAAAAAACCCCAAACAAAACAAAACAGAAAAACAAAAAAAAAAACAAAAAAACACCACCAAAAACACTCCAAAAAAACCCAACCAGATCTGAAGCTGGGGAAAAAAAACGTTATTGGAATAGGGGGAAAATAAATATTTCAGAAGTACTTTTTTCCCATTTCTTGGCACTCATCCAGCTCCATCTGGAATAATGCATCCAGCTGGGCCTCCAACAAAAGAAGGCTGTTGACAAACTTCAGGGGGTCCAACACAGGCTACAAGGTGATCAGGAGGTTGGAGGAGGCTGGAGCACATGATGTGCAAGGGAAGGCAGAGAGAGCTGGGTTTGTTCAGCCTGGATACTCAGCAGGGATTTCATAGCTGCCTTAAAGCACTTCTGAGGAAGTTTGTTAAGAAGACAGAGCCAAGTTGTGATGCATGACAGGGAAGGATCCATCTGGATTCAAGGGGAAAAAAATCCAGTATGAGATATTTAAACCCAAATAAATTCTGGGACCTCCACCCTTTGAGATTCTGAAGGCCCAACTGGAGGAGGCCCTAAATAATCTGTTCTCAGTTCAGTGTTGACCCAGCTGTGAGCAGGAGCTTGGGCTGCAGACCTCCTGAGGTCCCTTCCAACCTACATGATCCTCTAATTGTAGGAAAGCTTCAGCAGAAAAATTTTAGATAAAGCAATCTGGGAAACCTATGAGCTAAAAAAGCCAAGTGAAAAGCTGTAGTTACCAATATCTAGGGCAATCTAGACATAGGCCAAAATATTTGGCATTTAAAATGAGTATTTGGAAAAGAAACAGGATGCAACAAAGAAACAAACTTTGCACAAGGATGTCAGACTAGTCAGAATGATTACCTGTGAGTCTATTCTTTCTAGGGTAAAGAATAAAGTGTAAGGTGAAAACTGGGCTGGGTCAGACCACATTTCCCCTTTGCTTCTACCTTTTGAATAACCATGGAGGCATAGATTTGGCAGAATGTCATCCAGTGCTTTCCTTTCTACTCTACACAAATAATTTTGGTTTATATTTGGTTTTGAACCAAATTAGCATACTTTACACATATGTTTTAATGGGAACAGCTTATGCAGATGAAACCTTTTTGTTGTCATCCTTCTTATCAAGAGCATATATACTACACTGATGCACACTGGCTCTTGTGTCTTCAGGCCTGTCATTAGTCTTCTTTTTATGTGAAGGAGTTAATAGTAGAAGCTGCCAGATGTACAAAAATATGAAGTTGAAATATTTGGATGGGTTGTAACGAAGTTTGAACAGTACTTGCTTTAGCGGAGGACATAGTTACTAGAGGTATAAACTTTTGTTTGATAACAAAAATTATGGTTCACTTTGCACTGGGGCCACATTCTGATTGCTTTTTCAGTGTTTGCACTTGACTCCTCATCAAGTTTTGCTGCTTCTTGGGAAACATTTGTAGGCATTCCTGAGGGTAAAGGGAGCTTTGGTCTGATTCTGCTGAGGCCAAGATTTTAACAAACTGCAGTATGTTTGACATTTAGGGAGAAAGTACAGCTCACACACATCACCAAATGGTAGCAGCTGTACAAAATAACATTGCTATGATACTTTTGCAGTGACTGTGATTAAAAATTTTGTGTTCAGTGATTTAGTGATGTCCTGAAGTTTAATTCCTTGGAACGGAAACTCAATCATTAAATTTGATGCCAAGACTGTTTTGCAAGACTTTTCATTACAGTTGCTTTGCTACACAACTACGAAATGCAACTGGAACAAAAAGGGGGCACTTCCCACTCTTTGCTGCCACCTCCTCAGACGACAGCACAAATCCTCCTCCATCCTGGCTCTTCTATTATTTGCCATTTGTCAGTTACAACACATGCATTGGAAAGATTGCCCTCACAGAGAGAGCTAGTGAACTTCTAAAGGAACAGGCTTGAATAAACAGGCTTGAATAAAACATCCGTAAGTTCACATGCCTGAGCTCTGTGCAGCTGATTTGATCTTTCCAAGATCTGCAATGCCCTGATGATGATTTTGAGGCATATTCTTGGATGAAGATTACAATGTCATACTTCTGTAACTCTAACAATGAAGAGTTTATCACCTTTCCAAGTAATTCTAAATTTTGTGTAGTCTTACATGACATCAGGAATTTTTCCAGAGAAGGGTGCCTGTTATACATGCTAAAAAAATTCCCACACATTCACTTGAAAAATTCCCAGTTATGAGTACACCAGACCACAGGGAAATACAGTGTGGCATTCCCATTCCTACCACCAGCCTGCAAGACTTTATCTACTTGGCTTTGCAGTGTCAGGAGATGAAGAGTCTAGTCTAAGGGGCAAGCTTTTCCACTGAATTTAAGGTCATACTTCCAAGTGATGTCAGAAGGAACTGCCACTGTGCACTCAGGGCCAAGTGGTCAGAGACTGGAGGTATCAGGTGATATTTGTACAATGATCAAGTAGCTCTCATACTAAGACAGAAGATGCCCTAAGAAGAACTTGCCACACTAAGGCTTATATTCACCATATTTTTGATACCTTTTATTTCAAGATCTCTCCACAAGGTAGAGCCTTGTGGCCCTCTGCATTTTTGAAGACTCTTCCATGCTAATCATTTCTAGGTATGCAAGTAACCTGGAAAGGAATGAAAGAACCTTAAATGCAGTGGAGAATTTTTCCTGTGATTGCCTCCACTGACACTCATAGCAGCTGGTTACTATAGAGTTTTAGTTATTTTACAGGCTCCAAATTTTGCCCAAATGTGGATAGTGCTGTCAGATTGCTGGAAGTCAGATAGTGACAGAAAAAGCAGGACAGAGTATTCTCTACTTCTAAGATGTACAGGGGTGATTTGCTGGAGACACTGAATTTCAGTACCCCATCTGACAGTCACTTTCATCTTATACTTGTGAGGTTGAATAAAGTGGAAATGTTGCCTCCTGGGGTACATAGTCTATATGATTTGCTCAAACACCACTGAAAGCTCCAGGGCCCAAAATTTCTTGTCATGGGCTGGACATTGCATGCAGCCCCTACTGCTGTTCTGATCCACACCTGACACTAGGAAATATTTGCTGTTACAGAATCAAAAACCAGCCACAGCTAAAATTTCTGAGAAGACTGAAAGAAAAATATCACAAGAAAAGGAGAGAGGGGAGTTAAAATTAACTCAGCTGCTTTATTTGGCACTTGATATTCCAAGGGATCAAGTGGAATTATATGAGAAAAATGCACAGAAGACATACTGAGCATTGCTGTTCATTATCAAATTAACACATTTTATATCATGTTTCAACCTTCTTTCAGGCTTTGCCTTGTAATACATGCGATTAGAAGGGAAGTAATAATAGCAATTTTTAGTGACTACTTAAAAACAAAACTTAAAAAGGCACATTTACAATATTTTTAAAGAATACTTCATTAAGCAGAAGGAGATATACCAGAGACACAAAACTCCACACCAATGAAAATACAGTACAAAATTTCCAGGCCTCTGCCTTTAATTGCATCCAAAAGTCATTGTTCTCCAAAAAAAAGAAGCTATGGGGTGAGTGTTTTATGTTTCATTATGTCTTTATAAATTTCTATCACTCAGGATGAAAGAGGCACCAAGTCATTGGTGCTACTTTTTTTGCTAGTCTAGCTGCTTAAGGTATTATTTTTCACAACTGATTTTAGCCATTCATGATTATTCCCCTGTCTCACTATATGACACATTCACATAGTGCTTTTTCTCTGGTGACATCAAATTCTTTAGGCAAGTAATTTATTTTAAATCACTGTGCTGCAGAGAAGATGCTCTACAGAAGGTAGAATTAGACTAGTGGGTTGCTCAAAGTCTGAAGTCAATGGGTGAGACAGTAAACTGTTGCTTTTCTATTTTATTATTTTTTATAAATAATTTTGTTATCAATCTTATTTTTATTATTTTGTTGCCAATATTTTGGTTTATTATTTATCATATTATCTTATTATTATTTTATTTTCTTAAAGAGTGGATGGTATAACTCTGCATTCTGTCCTCTGTTGTGCAAAAACACAAGAGCAAAAACTACTCTCGTTCCTAAAAAAATGACATTCTGAGTAGTATTTTCATTTTATTAGTGAGGCAAAAAGCCTTACAGAAGATACACTAGCTAACAAGGGAAAGCAATATTTACAATCTTGCTGTTTGAAAAGTATTGGGAACTGTAAGGAGTAACTTTTCTGACTATAAATGAGAAAACAGGAAGATCCAGACAGAGTAAAAATATGTCTGAATGAATCAAATGTGTATATGTGATTTCCTTTTCATCGTGGATTTAATTGAAGGATTATATTCCCTTCCCCCTCCTTTTCAAGTACTTTCCTCAACCATCATTTTTCTTACACAGGACGAGAGACAGAGAGAGAGAGAGAAGAGAATCAAATTGTGAGTGTCCTCTCCACACATGTGGATACAGAGCTTGGAAAGAAAGATGGGAAAAAGAGCTACAATGAGACCCTTAAACATAGGTAAGTGTCTCTGGGGTTAGCAGAGCTCAGTGATGAAGGGAACCATTAGGATTTATGATAAACATGAGGTGCACACAAACCAGACACAGTTAAATCCCATCTGTCTCCTGCAGACATGCAGATGATACATTTTTCTTTGAAGTACGCTGGTGACACTGAGGAGTATTGCCCCCCTTGCCCCAGTACCTACCCCATGGCTTTCAGCATCATTCCCCATGGGAAATCTGAGAAGAGAGTGAATCAGGAGCAACAGAAAGGGACTCCAGATATTCCATGGGCAACATGTATCAATAAGGATTTCCTTCTTTCATTTCACAGAAATGAGACATTATAACCATTAAAAAGTAACCCAGTTGAGACACCCATCCTTCATGCTTTGGGCTCCTCTATTTGCTTTCTGGTTAAAAAGCAGAGGCAAAATTTATTTATGGAGCAGAAACACATCTCACTACTAGTATTAACCCTTGACTTTATATGAGAGTTCAGTCAGGAAAAAAAAAAAGATGCCAGGCAAATTGGAGCTTCAAACTACCTAATTAAGGCTACATTTGCATACTGATTTCAAGGTTGAGTACCTTTGTCCACAAGGTTGAATACCTTTGTCCATTCACTCAATATGGACCATATGTAAGCAACAGCAGGATATTAATCACAGTGAAAAAGCATGTTCTCCCCCTTCTTGGACTCACTATACTTGTTCTTTTTCCTAAATGTTATAGGTTCAGAGTCAAGGAATTACTACCAGAAACTCTTAAAATTGAGACAATACCTTTCAATTGCTCTTTTGCAATGGAAAGACAACATATATTTGTTCTATCTCAGAAATAAAAACCATAAAGATGGTTTTCTGCTGTTTTTTCCTCCATGCTTAGTAATACTGTTTCTGTCTTTTAGACAAGCATCTCTTCTCTCCATGATCTCCAGAGATAAACTGAAGATTGTTTTGATTTGATCCTTCTCACTTTCCAATTTTCTTATCTCTTGAACTCATGTTCTCCTCCCCAGTCTTTGTGTTTTCAAGAGCTGAAAAAACTTAGAGAAATATCCTGGTTTGCAGAAATTCTTCTCTCCCCATTGCTGGGGACATTCACAGATACACACACATGCACAAATTAAATCTTTCTTCCTTTGGTTTTCTTTATTCTCCAGGTTTCACTGCTTCTTCTTTAATCACGCATACCGTGAACATGATTGTCAATTCCAGACCATGGATTATCAGACTACAGAGAACAGATTAAAGCAGAATTACTCTGCATTTTTGTGTGTTTATTTCCTGAAGTTTCTGAAGTGTAGATCTATTGAATTCATCATTTTAAACACTATTTTTCATATGTGCAAATAGAAAACAAAAGTAGACACACAACTATCCATACTAAATGTGCAAATTCAAAGCAGATGATTGCTATCATAAGCATAGCACATATATAACTCAAATAAAACTGCACCTTGAAACATTTTAAAATAAGCAAACAAATGAAAACAGTTCAGTGTGAAAGGGAATGAGAATACACCAACTTTCTTAGAAGAGCAATCTTCAGTCCCCATCAGTTTTGGATCCCTATCTTTCTCCTCAGCTGCTTTTCTGTCACTTTCCCTGTATAGTGAGTGTTTTCCTCACTGCCTCCAGGAATCTGCTTCTTTTCCTCCTCTTTCACTCTCCATCTTCTTACCTCTTCTCCTCCAGATTCTGTTGCTAATAAAGGAAATACTATTTCCATTCTACAGCTCTCCTAATTTGTTCCCTGATAATGGAAACATCTCTCCTACCTTCTTTTCTTTAGTTCTTTGCCTGTTTTTCTCTATCTGCTCCCTTTCTTTTCCTCAATAATCCCATTTAATTACTCCCTCTTCTCTTCTTCCTACCTATATTCCCCTTTCAAAACCCATCCAGAATTCATGCTGGGAATCTGATAGGTAATTATTTATTGCCAAGCCTGCAGACAAAGGGAAAGTGCCCTTAATGAGCAGACATTGGGGAAGTCCTAATGACAAACCATAAGACAACTGCATAACTCATTTAGGAAAATTAGGAGATTTCTAATGACATGAAATCCTCAGTTAGTATAAAAATATATAATTTCTTTCAGAAAATAATCAAGGATCTGCCACTTCAGGACCTGACCCTCAGATAGAAATGCAGAATATAACTAAAGAGACAACATCATCCCACATATTTTCAAAATGCCCTGGTTTGCATATTACATATTTAATTTAGATGTAAAGAGAACAAAATTCTGGATATTTTAGTACCAGGGAATTAAATACTCAGTTTGGACTTTTATCTGGTGTTGGGTTTTTTTTCCCTCCTCTTTGTCTCTTTACAGTTGTTTTTTTCTCCAAAGATTATATGCAGCACTTAAACCTTTTTTTTTTGCGAGAGAATCAGACTTTTTGGTATTATTATTATTTATGTTTAACTCTTATCTGAAATTAGGCAGCAAACAGGAGCTGCTCTGCTGGCTCAGCGAACTGAGGGGCTGCCATATAGATTGGTTGTACTCAAGGGACTGGAGGCTGATCTCCTTCCCACACAAGCTATTTGGGTAGAAAAATCACAACTGCTATAATGAGTAGTATCTTTATCTCCATGTGTCAGCTCAGAGGGTGGTCTTCTGGGAGAAAATTAAATGTGACCTTCTGCTGTTGATGTGGCACAAACACACATACATTGCACAAGCTTCTGCATCAATGGCTCCCTCTTGCAGTTCTCTGATGTGCAGTGATCCTTAAGAAGAGTGAAAGCCCCAGCACTTTCCTTTGAGGATCCAACATTATATTTGAGAGATTTTGGAGCTGAGCTGAATATGACAAACATTTTTGGACATACTCTCCTTGGCACAAGCTGGGTGAAACCCTGTTCATTTCAGTGTCACCCCTGGATTAAACCTATAATAATAACACAATTCAGTTCCTATTTCTAAGATTAAAAAGTGGCTTAGTAACTTTACAATATAATGGACTGCAGGTCTGTGCTGCTCTGTGCCTTGAACTTCCAAATAAGTACCAGATATCCCACCATACACACTATTTGAAATAGCAACGGTATTTATTAGCTGGACTTAAATCAGGTAGTTCTTCTGAAGTCAATCATGTTTTCAGAAGCATGGAAGAGATCATGATCCACACCACCTAACATCCAGCTTTTTAGATAGCCTTCACCAGCCTCCATCTCCTTCTCTGCTCATTTCATCTTAGAGTTGGCATACTGGTTCAGGCTGGGATAGAGTCAATTTTCTTCATAGCAGTTTGTTTCAAATTTGTAATAAAAACAGAATTGGTACACTGTAGATAAATAGTGCTTAGTTGTTACTGAGCAGGGCTTACACAGAGTCAAGGATTTTTCTGCTCCTCACCACACCCCAGCAGTGAGGAGGCTGGGGGTGCACAAGGAATTGGGAGGGGACATAGTCAGGATAGCTGACCTCAAATGACCCAAGGGGTATCCCAGATCATATGAGGTTGTGCTTAGAAATAAAAGCTAGGAGAAAAAGAAAAGAGGGATATTTAGAGTGATGGTGTTTGTCTTTCCAAGTCACCATCAAATGTGATGGAGCCCTGCTCTCCTGGAGGTGGCTGAACACCTGCCAGCCCATGGGAAGTGGTGAATTAATTCCTTGACTTGCTTTGCTTGCATACACAACTTTTGCTTTACTTATTAAACTGTCTTTATCTCAACTCGTGTTTTCTCACTTTTACCCTTCTCAATCTCTTCCTCATCCCACTGTGAGGGAGGGAGTGAATAGCTGGGGGCGGGGGGTGATGTGTTAGCTGCTGTCTGGAGTCAACACACAACAGCTTGATAGATAAAATTACTTTTCCTGTTTAAGTAGGTCCTACAGACCTACTACATATAACGAAACATTTCTTACCTTAACCCTTATAGTCATTATAGTACAAATTTTGAGCTAATCAAAGGACTCCCTTAACCAAACATAAATAGCAGGTGCATTAAATGGTCTTCTATCTCTATGAGGCAGGGCCACCCTACAAAGAAATTCTGTTTCTCACAAATCTGCCTGTAAACAAGGGACAGAGACTGCAGAGAACCGTGATGGTCAGTGACTTGATAACGTGTGCTTGATGAAACTCTCTTTTCAATCATCTTGGAGAAATTAAAAGAGCACCTATAATCTGAAGCCTGTTTCTCATTTGCTATAGCAGACCCATAAATAACTGTGGACGAGACTATATGGCATTGTTTAACACAGATGAGTCTATGAATCAAAACCAAATTTCCAGGGTACAGGGATTCACCACTCGATAAAACCACTGATTGTGAACGTATCATTCCAGTGATGCCAGTGGAGTCATACCAGCCTGTAATTGCACTAATGGGAATGAAAACCCATCCCAGGGGTAAAGATAAATAGATATCTAGCATTAAATAAGAATAGACAGTCAGAATAACTACCTCAGCCGTGGGTAATATGTTGTGTAGTAGCCTTTACTATTAGTTTTACTCATGGGAAATTTTGCACATGGAGGATAGGCTAAATTTCATGTGGAAGAATCTATTCTTGGGACAACAGAAAATGACAAAGATAAAAGCAATGACAAATATGGCTAAAGGTATCACAGAGAAACAATTGCTTTTCAGGTTAACCTTCCCCTTTTCAAATTGCCAGTGGAAATGTTATAAAAAATAGGGTGTTTCTAGAAGCAATATATTAGGCATTTCAGGTCCCAATTTGGGAAAGTCCCTTAGAAAAGGACGAAACTTTTGTATCATTCTTCAGTAATTCTCCACTTCCTTAAGTGCTTTGGGAATTATGTGTTAAAACAGGAATGCAGTAAAGAAAAACTAGAAGAATGTGAGTAGGTACATAAAGTTGGCCCCATGTCAGCAAAGCCAGAACTGTGATAACCAAGGCTTTGTGCAAGGAGTAGGTATTACGATGTCACAATTATTGGTTCAATAATCAGTTGTCAGGGGCTTTAAGCTGCAATAAAAGCTATCATTTGCCAAACAAAACACTAAATTTAAAAAAAGGACTAAGACTTTGAACACTGTTGCATTTACAATTTACCGTTGCCTGTAGGCATTCTCATGAGCCTATGGTCTGCTAAATGTTGTAGAGCTCAACATGTTTTCTGGAAGCCAAGTAATGTGGTCTCATAATGCTCTTTGCCCCTGCCATCCCCATTCCCGAAAAGCCCATCCATTCCCATAAAGATGAAGTTCTTGTCCTACTTTCTCCCCACTGCTGACAGCATAGAAGATTTTGCTGATCTTTGCTCTAATTGGGATGACTGAAATGAGAACATGTGGAAGTACAAATTGGATAGGAATATTTCTTTCTTTATAATCCAATCTTTTGGGATTTGCTCTTCTTCTTGTTTGACCTTAATGTATGAAAAGCCATGGGCCAAAATCACCAAGGGACAAATGGATGCCACAACCCACAAACTATCAAATTATTTTGGTTTTAAGTTGTCTTACTTTGGTTGCAGTTTGAGGGAATGTATAAATGAGCAAATCTAAAGAAGGCTCAATAGTTTTAAGAAGTCATCAGCCACCTCTGCCTCCGGACCTGTTCAGATGTTTGTTCACAGCCATTCCCAAGTGCTTATATCTCAGCTTCCATGCAGTCATAGAATTACAGTCAGAGGTCCATACACAGGCAATACAGACTGGTGCAAGGAGCAGATCAGAGGTTCTGCTTCCATTTCAGTAACACTAAAGAAAGGAGAGAACACAGTTTTCCTTTTCCCTTACTTTTTTCTTTGCTTGCTAATAAGATTAATGGATTTCTTGTTGTGCTCTTCCTAAAAGAACACAGAACTCTGTGTAATGGGAAAGCAGTGTTGCAGGCTAGGCCAAACCAGAAAATGAAGACAGAGCTTGAGACTGCAAAAAAACAAATGTGTTGCATAATGGGACCCATCTGCTTGTACTGAGATCTCTCTGGATGAGCAACAGATAATAAATTTCAGATTAAATATATACTATATATTCATATCCATGCTTTCTCCACTTCAAACCCCTTAAAATCAGAAAAGAACCATTTTCTCTTTCCAGAGTTGACCATTTTTAGCAGATTTATTTCACTTCTGTATCTATTCATAAATTCCAGTTCAATCTAGACCCAGCAGCAGACACTTGAATTTCTGCTGCTTCACATTCTCTATCTCTTGTCACATATGGGGTATACAGGGATGTAAACTGCTATCAAATTATAAATGATTTGCATTCATTTTGTATATATGCAGATTAGTGCGAAATATGAAGAATGGCAATCAATCCAGATGATTAAAAGAAAACCCTCTTTCTTACATGTTCAGTTTTCTTTTATTCAGATTTAGGACAAGTGAGTACCTCTGAGCAAGCTCTTGACAAGCAAAAAAAAACTCGACAAAAAATCCCTGAATGGTTTCAGAAATCAAAGCTCTGCTAAGGAAATGTAATTGCCACGGTTTCTAAACAGGCACAGGGCAAAGATCACCGCTATCCACATGGGGGATTGCAAGAATTAGGTCCTGAATATCAAAATAGATGTATATTGTGTATTCAGAAGTTATATAGGTAAGAGGGACCACTAGGAAGATTCTTCATGCAACACATAGTGCAGGGTGTAGGTCAAGCTTAAGCAAAATTACTTACTGAAAAGTACAAAACCCCAAAATATATTCCTCATCTAGAGAATTGTTACATTCTTCCTCAGGTTGCTCCCTTCATAGTAAATAATACGCATTTGGCTTCAGGTCTCTTTGTCTAGAGTCAGTTTCCTGACATTTTTTAGTGATGCCTCTTTGCTGCATGTATCCAGCAGAGCCCCCTGCCAGTGAATTTCTGTTGCCTCTGCAAGTAGTCAAAATGATCCCATCAGTCCTTAACTTGCACTTTGAGGAGCTGAACAACTGGCATTTTCCCTGTTGTTCACTGTGTGATCTCTTACCAAGCCTTTAATTATTCTCATATCTCTTCTCTAAATTTTCTCTAGTTTATCAACATCTTTGTCTTTCCCACTGGTACCCAACTGAAGAAGTATTTCAACAGAAGTTAACCCGTGCCATATAGAGAGATGGTTTCACTATACCTACATGACACTTCCCTGTTCATTTGCTCAAGTAAAGTTTCACATTAAACTGAAAGCTCCACTTTTACCTATTTTTTTATAACACCAGAGAAGTGTTTCGCAGTTTTGGAGTGCCTGGATAGAGGATCCCCAATGAAAAGCATGCCTTGCTTTTACTTTTCTTTGAAATAAGAGTTTATGTTTCATTACGTTAGAGATGAGATCACTTGGTTGTACACAGCCCACCAAGACACGTAGATGTCTGTCAGTATCTCTTACTCTTTCATTAGTAACTCCCTCTACTTTTTAGATCACCTGCAAACTATTGGCAATGGCCCTATTTTTTATCTCAAGTCACTGATAAACGTGGGCAGTAACATAAATCTAGGAAATTGAGTCTATAATCTTGTAAAAAGTTAATTGGAAAGACACATAAGAAAGCAAAAATATCAATAATAACTTATGGAGAGAGACTCACACACTGTACCTGAACAATTCCCTTTATGAATAAAACTTTAGGCAGAAATAACCCTTCTTACACAGACAGGGATTTGTTAATCTGTGTTGCTGTATCCAATATACTTTATGAAGGATAAAAACCATTTTGAATTAATGTATTGGGGTTATTAAGAGTCAACTGACACCTGCAGATAACTACAGACAAGTAACAGGAATACTTAAACCATTAAACACTTACTCATCTCACAGAGGGGCCTTTAACCTCCTGGCTTTCTTCTTACATGGTTTGATTACTAAAGCAGCTCTCCTGTCATCATAAGTACTTGGCAATACTAGCTCCTGTCGCGATTCCAAAAATTAAACCCTTTACCGTAAAACATTTCTGTGGACTTTTTTTTTTTCTTTTTTGAAACATACTCAATATCCTGCAATATATAATTTCACAATGCCTCTGTCTTTATCTCTGACTTTCAGTCACTGTTTCTCAAGTCGGAAATAATATGCCTTGGAGTTATTAATAATCATATGGAACTTCTTCAAAGAGTAGTTGGGGTGTGAACAATATATACCAAGGACATCTGTGTCATTCTGATACCTTCTTATCTAGGTGTTAGCTGCCTTATCAGTCATAAAGAATTTTTAATTAGGACCATCAAGATACAGAGCCTATGAGAAGAAATGACAGGGAGTTACTGTAGTACCAGTTTTACCTCAAAGAGACTTAGAAAAACCTAGAATTTGAGAGGGGTTTTCTTACAAGCTATGACTCTGCCTAATTTTGCAACTTAAAAACCCCCTACAACACGTGGTCCCATATGCCTGTCCTACATTAAAGTCAAGAATATAAACTGACCTGATTTGCTGGTAAGAACATAATTAGCATGGCTACAGGGTGAGCAGTCGCTCCAACATAATAATTTATTAGCTAGAATTCCCTGGGCCTTGGCCAATGCAGATTCCTGCCAAGGAGATCTGAAAAAGAAAGGGACCTAACCCACAGGATTTTCTGACTCTTAGCACAATGGGTTTTGGCAAGGAACCTTTCCTCACCATGTTCACTGTAAGTTAATAGGAGAGAATGGATTTGATACCACTTGGGCCGTGGTGGCTACTTTAATTTCTATCAGTAAGCAGCTCTTTGGAGACCACAAGGTAAGCCACCAGCCAGAGCTTCTCCACTGTCCTTTATCAAAGAGAAAATCAGCATCTGCTTTGGACAGGCTCACTAAATAGATGCTTTAACTCGACAGATACTGGAAAAAATTTTGGCATCTTTGCCTCAGAGAGTTTTGTTATCTGTCTTCATCATATCTCCCACTACAGTTTGTAAGAGAAGATGGAGGTTACTTGTGTTAATCTTCCTAAAAAATATTTTCTTACTCTTTCTCTCCTCTGGGTCGCCCCTCAAAATGATATCTAAACCAACGTAATTATTATGAAGGTTTGAAAATATTTAGGCTTCATCAGCTTATTTTGGATCTTCCTTTCCTGATGTTTCTGTCTGTTTCAGTTTGAACATCTGATCTTTTCCTATGTATTAATCTGACTCATCCTGTGTGGCTCTTTTATATGTTTTCTGTTTTGTGTGGCTTTAGTACATCTGTTGTTCCAACCACTCACAAGTTAGAGAAATCTTTTAGACTCCAGGAGGCTTTCTCCACCTCCCAGTCACACACTTCTCTCAACACCTTCATTCAGAGAGGCAGAATGCAGCCTGGACATAAGTGGTACTTGACCGAGCAGTTGAGATAACTGTATGTTTTGATTTTGCTCTTTACATGGTTCTTTTGTAAAACTAATGAGGAAAAATTAAGGCAACAAAGGAGCTTGCTGTCATCCAGGACTGCAGCTCTTGCCTCTATTTGCATGCCAACTAGTCTGCTGCCTTTGGCATTTTCTGTCTCCACCCCAGTTTTCAGGGGTAGAAAACACTGAGTCATTGCTGATAAAACAAGCAGGGAAGTTAACTATATTGTTACCACCTATCAACTTCCTATATGAGGAGACTGTATCTAAACTGATTTAATGGGGTTATCACCCAATACTCTGCTAATGTTGCATCTGAGATAGTTTTGACACATTATTCCTCTTTTAAGACCATACTTGGCATGAGAAAGTAGAAAATTCGATCACCAAGGGCAGTAACTTGGAGTGATTTTGTACCCAGGCCTGGTTTTCTTCTCCCCTTCCCCCTTAACCCTTTTTTCCCCCTTTCCTAGAAGACAGAATCATAGAATGGTTTGGATTTAAGGAGACCTTTAACTCTCATCTAGACCAACTCCCCTGCAACATCTTCAACTAGAATAGGTGAGCTCCATCCAGCCTGACTTTGAATGTTTTTAGGGATGGGGGATCTGTGACTTCTCTGGACAGCCTGTACCTGTGTTTCACCAACTTCATTGTAAAAAAATTCTTCCTTACATCTCATCTAAATCTACTTTCTTTCAGTTTAAAACCATTACTCCTTGTCCTATTGCTAGAGGCCCAATTAAAAACTCTGTCCTCATTTTTCTTACAAGCTCCTTTTACATATTGAAAGGTTGCAATTAGGTCTCCCCTAAGCCTTTTCTTCTCCAGGCTGAACAACATCATTTCTCTCAGCCTGTCTTCACAGCAGAGGTGCTCCAGCCCTCTGAGTGTTTTTGTGGCCTCCTCTGGACCTGCTCCAACAGGTCCAAGTCTTTCCGGGGCTGAGGGCCCGAGAGATGCAAGCAGGACTGCACATGGGGTAAGGACAAGACACTCTCCAGCTCAAGTACATTCTCTGAAATTATCAATCTCTGATGAATATGGGATCTGCAGAAAGGAAATAGATACTTATTGCAAGAGTGGCACAGGATTCAGCTCTTTTGGTATAATTTGGAATTCAGCTCATTTCTAGGCATGACATTTGGGACAATGTAGGTTTGGGAGTGCACATATTCCAAACACAGCCTGTTACAGACAGTGCTGGATCCTGTCAGCTCCTGACAGCTAAATGGCTAATCTTTTCAAAGTTGAGTAACGTTTCTGTCTCATACAGAGCACTGGACCCGTAATTCAAAAGATCTGACAAATTTAGAAAGGATTTTGTCCACGTGTTTGAAGAAACTGACATTTTTACAATCTGGCCTGGAATCGTCCTCTAAGATAACATTGAAGGAATCAAAGTAAACACATGTAGGAACCTAATAAAACCAAATGTCCCAAAAGACAGGTCAACTAACTTTTTACTTCACAGTTTGACTTTAAATGTGATTCCCATTCAATAATTTTGTGCAAAGAATGATGGACTGAATTTCTGTAGCTTATAATGAATGCCACCAGGACACTGCAGTGATATATTAAGGGACGGGAGAATGAGACAGAGCTTCCAGCACTCCAAAATGATGTGGCAAAGAGGAAATAACTAGGGAGTTATTAGAAAACTTTTTCTATGTATAGATAAATTGAGACAAAAATACAAGTGAGTTCTCCTGGGTCACAAAAGAGAGCTGCAAACAGATCAGAAGTCCCCATGTCCCATCCTTTAAACTACTTACTCTCATCAAAATGTCTTCACAATAAGTAGTCAGTGTAACTACATCAGAACATCTGGAATTGTTTTATATTTGTATTTCAAATTTAAAGTTCACCCAGGAACTGGAAAAGGCAGCCTGGGGAGTATGTTCTTTAATTAATGTCTCTATAATGACCAAGAATGAGTAACAGAAAAGGGAATCATCTAACTTGCCCTGTGGGACGTGCCCTGCAAGACTGGGGGTTGTTCAGCTCCTGCCCAAGCTGTCTGGCACATATGCTGTAAAAACAAGTGTCAGCTAATGGAGCATGCCCTCATGCTCAAGGACAGAGCAAAATGCACTGTGCTGCATATCCCAGTGGAACTGGGCTCTGAACAGTCAGAGAGCGACTGCCATGGACAGGCTGTGCTCAAAGTGTCCATCAGGTGTTAACATTCAATATCAATCTGTAATTTCCCTTGTTTTCCCTTGAAGGTGATGCATCTGTTTGAGAGCTGTCATGCCAAAATGATGCCTCCTTGGGTATTCTTACTTACTGGAGAAAAGGAAAATGTCTATCATCCTTTTGAGTAGAATCGTGGCTGCATCAAAGTTGATCACAATCAAATATTTTGTCTGTATTATAGACAAAAGAACAATTAACATGGATGAAATGGATCAGCTTGACAACAGAAATTTTAAAAATACTTTCTCCACAGAATTAGCCTGAAATCTACACCATAGGCAAAGGGTTCAAATCAGAGACGAATGACATTAAACTTCCCTTGTTCATTGTCCCAGCTGCAAGAATCTTGCAGTGATTTACCTAGTAAGACAAGGAATTACTGGAAGTGATCCAACTCGACCATGAAAAGCAGCTTAACATGCAAAAGCTTTTTTTTGTGGCATCATTTGTGTCATCATTTGTGGCAATTTTCCTGAAGTTCCAGAATGACTCTCATGGAGCCTCAAAGGTGAAATGATCTAACAGAAATGTGGAATTGTTTTGAAAACTCCCACATTTCACATTAAGTGGAGCAAGAAAATAGGACCCAAAACACCTTGCCTCCTCCTGCTCTGACAGAAAGTGGTTAATTGCTATATTTGGTGAAAAAATGTATTTAAAAGCATAAAATTGAACGTTTAATTATATTTGGTATGTGTTACTGGCAGAGCTTCATGAAATGATCAACAATTATCTTTCTCATCCATCAAGTGCTCAGGGATCACACAAGGACAGGGAGTAGGAATATGAAGTAAGCCGTGCCAAAAACATAAAAATGTGTTGTTTCTCTTGTAGCTTTCTTCATTTTTCCCCCCACATTTTCCATGCACATCATTCAAATTAAAGTGGGTTTTTTTCAGTATAGCTACTTTCCCATTTATCTGGAAGCAATCAACCCCACAAAACCTTCTGAGCATCAAACTCACTGCAGGACACAGTGGAGTCTTATTTTAAACCAAGAACAAATTAACACATTCCAATTTAACTCCAGCACTTGATTAACCCAAAATGAATAAAAAAAATGCTGCTCATTGACATGCAAACCCATCTTTATTATATTGCTACTCGTGAAACTTCATATGCAATGGTACAACTGTGCCAAAACACTCAGACAACAAAAACCAACTTATTTTCAGATATTTATACATTTCTGAAAGACTGAGATATTTTATGCCTACAACCAAACTTTAATTAGTGCTAAAATTACAATACAATGCATTCCATCAAAGCAGGCATGGTATTTATAGTTGAGTATTTAACTCTTGGGTTGTCAAGGTGCTCTATACATCAGGATCACTACATTGGGATCCTGTTCAGCTAAGAAATTCATTGTTCAGTGCTTGAAACACAGCTGGAGTGCGATGCACAATATGCCATGCTGTGAATGCCACTGGAAAGATGCAACTCCTGAATGCTGGCTTTATGAGTACTTGCATGCTCATCTATTACTTTGTGATTATTTCTCGTTGAGGTACTCGGCCTATTTGTGAAGGACAAACAGTAGAAAGCTTGATGCTGCTAAGAGATGTGGATGCACTTAATGGGAAAATCCATTACTTCAAGAAAGGGCTGAGATTTCTGTGGGATTCTACAAAAGGCTAAGCTTTTGACACTTATATAAAAGTCTCAGAAGAGCAGTTATTTGTTGTTTATTAGGAGGGCATATTTGGAATGGTAGCTTGAGGCCTGGAGTGTTCTAAATTCATCATGTAACATGCACAATTTTAGTTACCCACAGGGGATCACAGCTTGAACACCAGTATTTGGTGCTCCAGCCTGACCACCATAACCAAAACACAGCTATTCCTGCCATCCCCATCCAAAACTGGAATTCAGAGAAGTGGGGCAGCATAATGGAAATGTTCCCTACCACAACACAGTGCGTGGTCTCACCAAGCATAGAGACAGAGTCAGTGCTTGCCAACCACTTGGGAATTTTGTTTTGCTGAGGTTTTTTTGAAGACTTCTCAAGCAGAGGGAGCCGGTAACAGGGTGGAGGAATAAAGAGCTCCTTTAACTTCTGTGCTTGAAGTCTGTTTGCCCCCAATTACCATCTGTCAAAGCAATTCATTCAGGTGCTTGCATTTAGCTGGGATGAGCAGGTACACAAAGACATGGCAAAGTGTGTTGCACTCAATGCAGAGGTGATACTGAGCCCTTTCTCCACCACATAATGAGGGATCTGTAGGAGATATTTTGACCTGAGTGTTCCGTGGAGCCAACTTCCACTCGCCATGTCAGATAAGCTATTAAGCACTGCTTAGGTTTAAGGATCTCAGGTTTATGCCAGTTAGGGCTGGCAGATAACAATGATGAGATGCTTTGAAGACAAATCTATATCTTCTGTTTTTATGGACAGAATAATCCAATGGCAATTCCACAAAGTAAAAATTAGAGGGTCTGACTGCCCAAAAGAGCTATTTTCAAAGGTCACAGGCATTGTTAATAGAAAGCTGGAATAATGGTGAGGAAAAAAACCTGTGAAATAGCCAATAACTCAGATGAAAAAACAAATATCAGGTTATAGACAACAGAAGCGTGAGGCATGATCCCAATATATAGGTTTCCTTTCAAAGCTGGATGTCTACTTGCATATATCCACTAAAAGCCCACGCATTAATTACAAAGGAAAAAGATAAGAGTTCAATTCATTTAGTTCTTTTATTCCAGGCATTTCATGGCGTTCAGTCTGAAATTTTGAAGGAGGCCCACATTGAAGATAACCCTATAAACGGTAACCTGGGACTTAAAAGAAAAGGCTAAAAAAAAAAATAAAGGTAAACTTTCCCCACATATGGTTGTAACAGATGTGGTTTTAAATTACCATTGGGACATAATAATGTTTTTTGAATAGACTGAATGCTAAATAGTTGGCTCTTCCTATGTGACAGACATTAGTGCTCAGTGGTTAAAGCAGAAAACTCCCCATTTGTGTCTTTAGCTGGCATGTACTTCATTTTCAGCCCACGTCGGTCAGTATGATTTAATACCTTGGCCTGATGTCCCTCTCACCAGCAACAAAAAGAATAAAATAGGATTAAAGACATGAAACAAAACAAAACCAGGCAACATCAACCTCCCCAGCAGTCAATGCCAGGCTCCTGCATTGTTCCTTACACAACAACTCCCGCAGCCCTGCAATGGGAACTCACTGGAGATGACAGCTGAGGAAGAAAAACATTAAATAATTCAAAGCCACTAACATCAAGTCTGATGTAGGTATAAAAATAGTTACAAAACACCACTCTACATGTTTTCATTATAGGAACTTTGACTTACTTGGAAACATCAAGAAAACCTCAAACCTACCCCACTCACAGCCTCACATGCTCAATTAGTCCAGCAGTGGAAATTACATCCATTTCCAAACCAGCCTTCAATTTTCATGGCCATTTTGTGCTTCTGCACTGGGGGACCCAGCACTGTTCCACAGCAGGAGTGAAAAAGCCTGATCCAGAGACTATTAAAACCAACAGGAGCCTTTGAATTAACTGTAATGATTCTTGGATCTGGCCCTGGTTTAGGTTAAAGTGTTGTGGTGCCTTGGGGATTGAAACAAGATAGAATGTGATTGGCTTTTGTTATCTCCAAAAAATCTTTGTTGCTGGGAGTGTCCACTTCCACGCACTCAGTCTGCCAAAGCAGTGCACATTTCAAAAAAAAGGTCTTAATGAAATTCCTTAGTAAGGAAACATGAGGGCAAGGTGATCTACCACATAGTCTGTGTAAAATCAACTGCAGGTGTTTTCATCTGAGCAGAGAGAAGGAGAGAGAAACAAACAGGAGTATTGACATACAAAGAATATATGCCCCCCCCCCCCACACACACACATGAGATTGGGCAGCTTTTCTTTGGCTGGGAATCCTGATATTATTGATTTATGTATTTCATGCACAGCAGAGATGTTGCAGACTTTTTAGTCTTCCATGCTCTGAAATGGAGAGGGGCTGGGGGAAAAGAAACAATGGAAAAAAAGAATCAAAGAGTCTTCAGCGCACAGAGCACAATAGAGCACAGTCTGCAGGAATCCAGCTCTGGTGATGAAAGAGCTGACAGAGGTCCCTCTCTTCCTGGTGTTCCCCCATTTTCTCACCCCCTAAAAGATCCACTTTTCTTCCTCTAGTATCAGCTTCTCATATCCCCTTCTTTGTTACCATCTTCTCAACTAGATGCTTTCTGTGTCTGGTAATCTCTGGAGAAGACATCAGCCAAAATAAATAAATATATAAAATTCAACAAAACATTAATTATGCAGAAGGTATAAAAGAATACAAAACAAAGTGATGCAGGCGTACAATAACATTGCTCTCCAGAGCCCGTGATCAGCAACGTTCGGCACAGAAAGCCACAAACAGATGACATTTTAAAGCTTATGGGGGGTATGCAGGGCTGCAAACAATGGTTTGTAGCTTCTATACGAGTCATTTGTGCATCCCTCCAATCCCAAATAAGACTGTGAACAGCAGCAACAATAATAAGCCATAAAAGCTAAGCCCTAAAGAAAGCCCTGTTCAGGTAGACCCAAATGCTCGCCAGCAAACAGGGCTCTAAGTGACAGGCAGGTGGCTTTGTCAGCTCAAACTTTCTTGTGAGATAAAAGCAAAACTGAGAGAGTATCAAAAGTTTCCAAATCCCAGGTGTCTTTGCGGGGCGTCACGGACACAAGAGGGATTTTAGGATAATAAGGAGATGGAGACACAGAGGAAACATGTCAGGCTGTGAGAAGAGGATCATTAAGTTGTCCCTTGGTATCAGGATTCTGGTGCTCTAGCGTGGAGAAAGCAAGGGCATAATTTGCTGTTTTGGGGAAGAGCAAATACTCACTAGAAAGAAGTGTAAGAAAAAAGACCCTGTTAGATGCTGATGATGAGAAGCAAAAATATTTGAGCAACAGACAACTTCACAGTCAGATGTCACAAGACAGGCAGGCTGGTTGTTCTTACTTTATATAAAGGGTATTTTGTTGGTTATATTTTTGTTCAGATTATCTCCAGGACAAGAATAAAAGCCAAAATGAGAGCCTGTTTCATTGCTGGGCTTTCTGGTTCTCTCATGAAGCCTCCAACCATTACACTACAACCTACTTTCACAATACTGAGTAACAAGCTGGGTGATAAAAACATCAGATGAAATTCAGTATCAATAAGAGCAAAGTAATGCATAAAGGGAAAAACAATTCTAACTGCATACACAATGTGGGCTCTAAATTAACTGGTGCCAGCAGAAAGTTGGCTGAGGAATCTCCATGGGATGCCCTCTACAAATACTGGGCTCTCTGCTTATGCCAGTTAAATGTGCAGGGAAAATTTTGAGATACGTTAGGAAAAAAATAGACAATGTAAGGAGAAATATAATAGAACTATTTATTTTACAAAAGACCTGTAAGGTCATTGAGCCTAACCCTTAACCCGGCACTGCCAGGCCCACCACTAAACCATATCCCTAAGCACCACACCCACACACTTACTGAACACTTTCAGGCATGGTGACTCCATCACTCCCTCGGCAGCCTGTTCCAATGCCTGCTCCCTCTTTCAGTGAAGAAATGTTTCCTAATACCCAATCTAAACTTCCCCTGGTGCCACTTGAGGTCATTTCCTCCTGTCTTGTAACTTGGGAGAAGAGAATGGCCCCCACCAGGCCACAGCCTCCTTTCAGACAGTCGTAAAAAGTGACGAGGTCCCCACTGAGCCTCCTTTTCTCCACACCAAATATAATATGGGATGATATTTTATTAGGTAGCATTCATTTCTGTCTTAATGCTGCATACATTTTGGGTCTATCCATCTTTAAAATACAGAGTAGAATTAATAAAGACAGAGGAAAAGGCTGCAAAGATTATCAGGAATATGGAAAGACTTCTAGAATAGATAAAGTAGGGCAGGGATTTTCAGCTTGGAATAGAAAAACAGAACCAAAGAGTAGAAGGAATATATCCTGCTGTATAACCCACAAAGTAGGAGTCATCTAATGAAATTACCAATTTGAGAGGTTAAAGCAGAAAAACAGAACGGCTTATTCACTCATTGCATGGTTCTAAATGTTGAAACTTTTCCTTGTGGCAATCACAACTCTATGCTGGGTTCAAAAAGAATCCAGCAAATTCTTAGAGGACAACTGCTTCAAGGTCTGCTAAGCAGGATGGTTCAAAAGACTTTCCTGAAGATAGGAGACTGTAATGAAAAGTGCACTCAGTATTTCAACATGAATAAAATTAGACTTCATATCAGTACAATAAAACTGCTGTAAATAGTTGGCAATCCAGAGCAAACACCTTAGTCAAGGGATTAGCCTAAAACCTCACCACCTCCACAAAGCTGTTTGTACTCCCTTCTTTTACTCTTCTCCTTGGCAAATACTTCTGTTGCATTGACTCAATGTAAATCATTAAGTCATCAGAAAGAAAACAAAACCGAAGCAAAAGATGGAGCTTGTTTTGTCCTGGGTTGATAAATTGAACTCTAGAATCACAGAATCAGAGAATGGGTTGGGTTGGAAGGGACCTTAAAGATCATCTAGCTCCAGCCCTCTCTGCCATGTGCAGAGACACCTCCCACCAGACCAGGCTGCTCCAAGCCCCATCCAGCCTGGCCTTGAACACTTCCAGGGATGGGGCTGCCACAACCTCTGAGCAACCTGTGCCAGTGTCTCACTATCCTCACAGTAAAGAATTTCTTCTTGATAGCTAATCTAAATCTGCCTTCTCTTAGCTTAAACCATTACCCCTTGTCCTACCACTACATGCCCTTGTCAAAAAGGCATAAATCATCAGACATATTCTGAAGGAATCAAAGGACAGGAGCTGGGGAGAGATGACATTGGGGTGGGAGAAGAGAGCCAAGGCAGGACCCCTCCCCTTCCATGCCAATGGGTCCTGAGGTTGGCTCTGATGCGAAATTGCAGCCTGAGAGGTCACTTGTGATGATGATAACAAACAAAAAAAGCTGGTCACATCAAAATGCAATTATCTGTTCTTTCAGTTTTCTGGGTTTCCATTTGGTTTTTTTCCCCTTGTTTTTTTTGGCTCTGATTAGCAACAACAGTTGCTGTTATAATAGTGTTGCTATACTAAGTAAGAATTCCTCTGTCAGCAGGACACTGAACCTGAGGGTGGGATACATGGGAATTTGTGTGATTGGTCTGTCAGTGCAAGATCTCCTGAGATTTCTTTGGATTTAATCACATCCCACAAATCCTGCAATGCTGTATCACTTTGATGTGACTTTGTGGGATTCTCATTACTTGTATTCACTTTGGTTTCCAGGAAGCTTGAGATTTCATCATCTGCTAACATATGCTGAAATGCATGTGTCAGTTTTATAATAAATTTCCAATATAAAAAAGTATCTATAAAACACACAAATACGAAATTAGTTTGTAACACAATCTCCAGTTCTCTGTTTATTAGGGAAAGGCAAAGTTGGTAGTACTGTCAATTATGGGAAGAGCGAGGCAGCTTTAATAATAAAACAGCATTCACAGTTTCTTATAACTATACTAAGCAAATTGTTTGGCCTGAAAATTTCCATGCCAGCTGTCTGCCTCAGGCTAAAGTTTTTTGGAAAATTTCAGTCAAAACAGTTCAGCAGATTCTGAGGACAAGGCTAGGGAAAAATATGTTGTTTTACGCACATGAAAAAAAAAAAAAAAAGCCTTTAGCTTCCTCTCTAAAACCTCCTCTGGGATTTTTAGGACTTTAGAGGAAGGACTTGAAATTTGCCTGGGAGAAAACTGTTTTTCTTTTAATGAATTTTGTGCATATCCGTGTGACTTAAGCCAAGTTTAGACATCTTTGATAAAAACACTGTTGCTACATGCTCCTGGATGCATTTCTGAATATTTGCCATCTTCCATCACTTACATTTCTACCTGTCTATGACTAAACAAGATGTTTCATGCTATGGGAAGTACCAGGTCTGCATCCAAGTATCAGAACTGCAATTAGAGATGCTCTCTGGTTCTTGGCATGATCGCAAGCTGGTAGGAGCTGAATGAAGTTGGGATGAGAGACTTGGAGAGCAGCGGTTAGAGGGATGAAAATGGGATTGCAGAAAGGAGCTGGATGAGGTAGCTGGGGAGACATGAGGAGAGGACCAGACTGAGCGGGATGGACTGCGGGATCTCTTTAGAGGAGCAGAGTACCCTGTTAAACTAAGCCATTGACACAGAGAGAGACCAAAATAAGGCAATATCACAAATCTGCTAGCTCTTGGAAGACATAATAAAACCAAAAGAAATCAACAAAAACTAGACTAATAGACCAATAAAATGATTTAAAATTATATATTGGAGACCCATAATTTAAGGAAAAAACACAATGAATGATGCCTTAATCAGGTGTCTGAATAACGAAACAGTCATTATTCACAAGACAGTGTTTTATCCAAACCAGTCTGGAGAGGAAGCAATGAGAATGAGGAGTAAAAGAGGAGGTTTACAATTCCTGTCTCACCCGCTGCAGAGCTGGAAGGTTTGTAGTGACTGAGCAGAGGATTGAGGAATGAGGACAAATGCGTTTCAGATTCAGGCAGCCAAATGATGCCCTGAGACTATGGGCAATGCTAGGCAACTCCCCTCAACCCAGTATTTCATAATTGTGTCAGAGTGTGTTGCAGCCACTGGATGATCATCTTGACAGCTCAGAGTCTGATCTGCTGAAGTGTCAAACATCCACAGCAGCAATTAAAGGCTGTGTGAACTTTCCATTGTTTTAGCACCACCATAAGGAAACACCGTAAGTAATCCACGATCACAGCTCTGTCTGCAGGAACACATCAGCCATTTGGCTCTTGACATTATCCTCTGCTCTCTAGAACAAAAATCTGTGCCAAGAAGCTGATCACACCTTAAACCCAGCTGCACAAATGGTAATTTCCTTGAAATAGCAGCATTTGCTTGTTCCGGACTGACAGGACCCGTGCTGCCCACAGCCCAACCACTGAATGCGGTTTGTATCAACAGGCAGAAAGCAAGTCCCAGTGTCTCTCATGCTCTGTCAGTTTTTCCAGCCACTTCCGGCAGTCACTTCTAAAAGCTTTTTGACTAACCAAACCCTCCCTTCCTACTCTCCTTTATGTTACAGAGATTAAATGGTTTTCAGCATCCAAAGACATAGAGTAAATCCAAAAGGAATTAGCAGAATATTGAAAACTTCTCATTATAAAATTTGGGAGTTCAGTTCATTTATAAGATTGGGCCATTTAAGTCCAAGTGACCCAGTGGAAAAGATGGTTTAAGAACTGCCTGCCTCCAGGACTTTGCTCTTATGTGAACAGAGAGTATTTGAAGATGCTCCTGACCAGGAAATGAATCCTGGCTTCTCTTATCCTCCATGCAGCATGATATCATAAAATCATAGAATATCCTGAGTCAGAAAGGATCCACAAGGTTCATTGGGTCTGACTCCTGATAGAGAAGACCAAGACTGATTTTATGAATAGACCAAATATTCCCCAGAAGGAACAGGCCTAGACTGGATTTTTAAAAGCAATTTTAAGATTTTCAGTACACTTTTTGGAGTTTGAGGGTGAGACAACAAAACCGGTGAGCCCTTATTGCAAACATGATGCAGGGTTGGTCTAAAACAGTAAAAGAGGATTTAATCTTCTGTTTTCTAACTTTTGGCTGTATAACTAATCAATCTCCGGAATGCTTTGAAGGCTCAATGTGTGCAAACACACGTGCAGGCAAGTGATACAACTTCTGCTCAGTGTTTAAACAGAACACTGAATGATCACCTAAACCCTAAATCAATCGGCAGTGAGACATCTCCTGCTTTCATATTTGCCGCTGCTGCCAGGGTAGCACATCTGCCATCAGTGCCTTAGCGGCGATCATGGGAGTGGAGCAGCTTTCTGGACTGCAGCGGTTATCCTAGACTGTAGCAAATGCTACTTCACTAAAATATGTGGAGATATCTGTGAAATCTCACTGAACCATCCCCATTTTAATGAACCGATAAATGCAGTTCAGTGAGCTCCTCCACCTAAACGGACCATCAGCAGCTCCTCTCTTCTTCTTCCTTCTTCCCCCCACTTAAAATAGAACAAGGATTGTGTCACATCCTAGAAAGCAGCTCTTGGGAAAGGAACCTTATCTGTCAGCCCTATTCCATTTCATAATGTGCTTTCCTCCTTCTGGCTGCCAGCACACTGGAAGAACAGAGAAATCTGTGCCTGCTTTCACGGACATCTTCACATTCAAAAGATCACCTCTGCTGATAGCAAACAGGACAACGTGATGAAGTTTGACTCTCCCTTCAGCACAAACAGCTTAATTCCCAGCAATTTGGTGCAAAAGCAAAAGGATTTTTTTGAGTAGGGCTCAAACTTTCCAAGAAATTTGAACTTTCACTAAGAAGTGTTTGTCACGGCACACAGACAAGGAAATGTGCCCTCCTATTCGCATTTCCACTGGGCCTTTATAGATGCTCCAGGGAGAGAGATGTAAAACAGCCGGCAAAAAAAAAATCATGTATTTCTAACAAAATTATCTACCTACCAAGTGAACCAAGGGTGAAACAGCACAGAAGAATGCAAATTGTACTTTTATTCTGACTACTATAAGTCCCATAGCCACACGACAGCCCCACTCCTCATGTTATATTGATATAGTTAAGTTATAAATTTCTCCATGATTCTTTTTCCTTTTAACCTAGAACAAAGAGGAAATACACATATATACTTATACTTTAAAAGAATGTTACATTATAAGACTTTCTTCTCTGGAACCTATCGGTCAAGGATCCATGAATGCCCAATTCACTGGCAAGTGGTGCAAGGGACTCTGCCAAAGTACCCAGCAACACCAATCTGACAGTTCAAAGCAGAAACAGAGTATTTTAGCTTTGCGTTACAATAAGCTATGCTGATAGACCTTGTAACAGGGCAGGAAACAGCCAGTCTTTAAATCTGAATTGACACTGATTTACAGAGTTTCATTTCTTTAAATCAAATCTGAGAGAGTGAGTTTCAAGCTACTTCACATCTTGAAATTACAATTACACATTTCTTAAACACAGAAGAGTTTGCTTTAGAAAAAGAAAAAATAAAAACTCAACTGCCTACAGAGGTAAGATAAAAGGGAAAAGTGATGTTAAAGATATCAAACCAGCAAGTTTTTGTTTATTCATCTTTTTTAATTCTGCTTTTCCCCTCCATAAATTTTTAAAACTGCCTTGATTTGAAATCCTAATAATAAATATGCCACGCAACACTCCTCCTGTCAAATCTCTCTCTTCGTGGTATTACTGCAATATTTGTAACTTTTGATCTGGAAACATCAAGTTACATAAGATCATAGTTCTGCTCCTTGCAAAGTTGTGATTCTGTCAGAAAATGAACCATTGAAGCGGGAACTCGACAGAACTGGAAATGACTTTCCCAGGGAAAAGGTAGTTCTGCTTAAGCATCTCAGCTATTTTAAAGTGCAAGAACTCAATGTTTTATTCTCCTGAGCAGAAAAATGGCAAACTACCAGGTTAAAAATAATCAGAGTAGGCTCTTAATTGGAATAGTGTACATGTTGTAGACAGAATGAAATAGCGTTTAGCTGTTATGCACGCCACGAAACCAATCAAATAAATTTTTTTTTAAAATTCACTTTGCAAAACAAAAGAGAGCAATGTTTTCCCTTGCCAGCATACTATCTGCTCACCAAAACAAAAGGAAAGCATCTATTTTAAATGAGTTGAGGAAAATAATTAAGCTACATGGGCTTAAAATTGCATAGTCTTCTCAGCCCAAATCTCACTCCTTCCCAGACCCACTGAAATCAGACAGATGTCTCTCTTTTTCCATCCATGTAGTAAAATAAATTGGGGGGAGAGGGGACTATCTCCCCCTCGCTCCCCAACCAAAACCAGATGAACAGCTTTACCCTTACCTCTTCGTAATTTTTTCCTACCCTTTAAAATTAGAGAAGGAAAATTCTCTCCAGAAAAGCCTTTCTAAACCAGGACCCCTTGCTAATAAGAAAAGGAAACTACAAAGTTAACTTCTGCAACTCCTTTTGCCTTTTACCCCTTTCCTTGCCAAAGAACAACCTGAGAACTTTTTTCCACATTAATGACCCTCTTTCTTCACCGAAACATGACATTTCTTCTCCAGATCACACACATAAATAACAGATGAATTGAAAATCTGCCCTCGTGAAGATGTGTACACATTCACGCACGTATGGATGGAAAAGGAGGGTGAGGCACAGAGGCAGAGTCCCTGAAAAGATACAGTGCATCTCAGTGCAGTGGCAGTAGCTCCTCGTCTTGGTGATTTTTTTTTTTTTGAGGGGGGGAAAGGGGAAAAAAGTGAAACAGGTTGTCTGCAAATACACCCGCTCTCGTCCCCTGCCCCAGTAGGGTGTGCAGACCCTCTTCCCATGGTGGTGGGTGCAGAGCAGTGGTCCTGCTCTCAAGGGGAATACAACACAGGTTATATTTTTAGGTGCCTGGGAAATGCCCGGCAGCACACCGTGACCTCACGGTCCCCTCCCTGCCCCAGACCTGCCGCAAACCAGCACAGACCCTCATTTACTTTGGCCATGCACTGATTTGGGGATTGCAGTCTCAAGGGATCATGGCAGCAAGAATTCTCCTGGTCACAAAACAGCCCAAGGACCGATCCCGCAGCGTGGCAGCGTCTGGGAGCTGGGAATTTCACAAGGAAGGGCAGCTCGCAATGGCCACAAATGAGCGAATTCCTCCAGCCTTGTAACACAGGCAGAGCCGAGCGAGCTGCTGTGAAGTCTTGTCTCGCTGCAAAACAGTGCAAGAGATGCGCCTTCCTCCCTTTATGCTCCCCCCCGCACTAAATATATATATACACGTATATTCCTTGTTTTTTCCACCCAAGCCTAGAAAAGTGCTACAGGCAGAGGCACTAAGTGGGAGGCGCCTGGCTCTGAAGAGGCCAATGAAATAAATTAAATACAAATCCCTGGCTCAGCCCCAGCCTCCCCCAGCTACCAGGGGAGACGTTGGGGTTCCCGATGGCCAACCCCCAGCTCCTGCCAGAGCCACAGTGCGGATGGTATGTGCGGACTGCTGGCATAGTATAGGTGTATATATGTTAAGCCTTGGTGTTGCAGGCACATATGGTGCACATGTTGAGAGCAGAGCAGTTTCCATAGGAGGGAAGGGGCTACCCTACTAGTAGGCAATTTTGTTAGGGTCAGCGAAGCAGAAAGAAATGGGATTGGGATAGGCTGGGAGCTGCCAAGTTCCCCGGCCCAACTCTGGCGCCCCAGAGCAGGGAGCAGCACACTAACAACTTGCCAGGCTACAGCAGAAGTTTACCTACAAAAACCACACAGATAACTTCCAGCTTCAAAGTTTTGCTCTCAATTTCTCATTTTTCTCAGGGGTGAAGAAAAAGGAAAAGAAAAAGATGCAGCTGTAAGTTCAAGGCGAGGCTTCACTGCAAAAAGTTAAAGAGAAAGATAGGGTTGAAGCAGAGAGACTAATTTTTAGTTCGATTCAGGAGTTTGGTGTTTACCCTTTTTTATTTATTATTTTTAAATCATTAAAAGATTGAACTTTCCAGGGAAAAACATGAAAAAAATGCATTCAAGATGCAGAAAGGTCTTGCCTATCTATTCAATGAGCATTTAGTCATCTCTGTTTTGGCTATATGAAAAATGTATTTAAGACTGTGTATCCCATAAAGCAAGGCAGTGGCATAAATGTATTTTATTGGTTGGGGTTTTTTGGGTTTGCTTTTTGTGTTTTCAAATCGTGCTTACATGGTTGTAACCATCGTGAATTTCTAAGCATGGTCATGGTAAGAAAGTAAATAGATACTGCCTTGTGAATACTTGAAGGGTTTGGGGGGGGACTAATTATTGTTTTTTAAAGATTTGTCATTCCTTAACTACTACTTGTTTCAAAATAAAATGTCCCAGATATTTTACCCTATATTTTCAATCCAAACAACTCCCAGGAAATAAATGCCCTTTGGTAGCAGCCTGGTTTTAGGTTCAACAACCCAAATTTGTATTTGAGAATGCAAATTGCTAAGAATACAAGCAGGAGCATGAACCACTGCATTTCTTTCAGGCACTCCAGCATCTATTCTCCAACACCACACTATTTGGGTGAGCTTTTAATCCTGGCAGGGCACGGCTGGAAGCAGGGCTTTAACATTAAATGCCTAAGAAACAGACTTGTAACTCAACTTGCAGTCAAGCGCATTTCTTTTTTCTGGTTTTTATTGGAGGCAAACCCACCTTTCTTTCCCTGGAAAACGGGAGACCCCATCCTCATCCCCGATTCTAGCACAGATCCAAATGTAAACATACACACAGACACACACACTCCCACCACGCACCACCCTGCAGCAGGACATGAGTATGGGGGTTTCAGACACAGCCAAAGGAGCCTTGTGAGCTGAGAAATACCAAGGTACTTCTTTCTAATTCTAATTTTTTTTCTCCCCCGCTCTCCTCCCTGCTTTTACCATTACATAAATAACACTGATTGATCTTAAAGCTGCATCCTTACTCCAGTGCCTCCCAATCTGCACTGCTGCCTTCCCCCAGCACAGCCGCACCGCTCGGGGTGCAGAGGGAAGGGTCGGGGAGGGGGAAGGCTGGATGGGAGAATCCACTCCAAACATACCCTGAAGCAAGGTTTTGGCAGTCTGGGGGTGCCTGCTCACCCCCGCCCCAGCCCGAAGCTTCCTGCAGCATCTTTGCCTCCCTCCGAATTGCTGCAAACTGTGCGAGGGGAGGGCAGGGAGCTGGGCAGGAGGGAAGGATGGATGCCGGGGAGGGAAAACCAGGGATTCAGGGAGCTTCTCCCCAGCCCCAGCCTGTGTGCCTGGTTGTTTGGTGGGAAGAGGGAAGGGGGAAGGGAAAACTGAAGAGAGTCTATGGCATAAATACACTTTTCAGAGGAAAAAGCAAAGCTTACCATGTCTGCAGCTTCCCCCCACCGAAATGCCACTTCTATGTCCAGCGATCCCAAAGTGGAAACTACAGGCAGGCACCGGCGCTCATCTCCGCAGGCAGCTCAGAGATACAGCATTGCCACCCCCAAAAATCAAAATCAAAATAAATTAAAAATAAAAAAAAAAGAAAAGAACAACGACTGGTCCAGCTTCTTTCCTGACAGGAATCGTCCTGGTAGGACTGCCCAAAATAAGCAGCTGCAATCCAAAGGCTTTATTTAAAGCTTCCCCCCTCCTCCTCCCTCTCTCTGTGCCTCGCTCGCTCTCTCCCTCTCGCTGTAACACACAGAGAGAAAGAGAGACACACACAGGTTACATGAATGGGAGGCAGGAGCCGGCGCTCCCGGCTGGAATGACAGGCGCACATGCGGCTGGCGGCTGCCCACCCCAGCGGCATGGGAACAGCTCGGACACGGCCTGCGGATGCGTGGAGAGGGGCATGGGGTGGGAGCGGGCAGGGGGTGGCATGGGCATGGCATAGGCGTGGGGCCGGGAAGGGCACAGGCACGGGCATGGCATGGACGTGGGGCACGGGGAAACATGGACGTGGGCATGGTTGTGACACGATCATAGAATAGGCATGGGCCAGGCATGTACACAGACACGGGCACGGCATGGGCATGGGGAGGATATAGAGATTGGCATGAGATGGGAATAGGCACAGGCATGGGCATGGTGCAGTACTGGCATAGGCATGGATCAGGGGAGGAGGGAGGACACGGATACAGGCATGGCGTGGGCATTGGGAGAAGGGCATGGGCACGGCATGGGCCTGAAGGGGGTTTGGGCATGCACGTAGGCATGGGGAGAGGATGGGCATAAAGCAGGTGTGGATATAACATGGGAATGGGGAAGGGACGGGCATATTCTAGGCATGGGGAGGGAATGGACATGTGCATGGCATGGAGAGGGGATGGACGGGGTATGAGGAGGGGATGGACATGGTGATGAGATGGATTAAGTGTGGCCATAAGAATTAGAAGGTGATAGGGACAGGAGAGGATGTCCTTGAGTACACGATGGGCATGGGTTGGGCTTGGACATGGAACAGGTGTGGAGATGAGTTGGAATGACACTGGCTTCAGTATGAGAATGGAATGGGGATCAGAATGCAGAATGGAGATCTGCCTCAGGTGGTACCTTCATATCCTGGTCTTGGTGAACCTCCCTGTCTTCTTGGGGTCAGGTGGGCTCCAGTTCCAGCACACATCATGGGGAGGGGGAGACCTGTGTTCCTCCTATGCCTCTAGTTAGGCAGCTTGTATAATGTCTTGCTTTTGGGGTCGGGGAGCATCATCCACAGTGGTGTCAGGGGATGACATCACTATCAGTTACTACTATTACTATTTTTAAATTTTTTTTTAAACATAATTGTGCTCTTTGATAATTAGAATCAAATTCTCAGAAAGCAGGCCAGCAAGATTTAAGGTTAGTTCTTCTTGAGGAGGAAGATCAGTGCTACCGGTTTCTGCCTTTTAAATATTTGGGGGGGGGTTGTTTTGTTTTTTTCTGTTTTTAATTTCTTTTAAACAGTAGTTACAAGAAATTAAGGCTATTTAATGCTGCTATTCCACATGACCTGAATAAAGAAAGGGTTGTGGTGTTGCTAAGTGTCAGGTCCTGCTACTGCTTCACTGCCTGACCTTGGGCAAGTCCTCGATAACTTATCCCTGTCAGGATATATTACCTATTGCCATTCACACTCAGTCTATCATTTTCTCATTCACCAAATAATCACATTTTTCTCTTTCAGGTCCCTCCTCAAAATTTACTCTTACAAAACTTTTCAGCAACAGTCTCTACATGGCTTGTGTTGACATCACAAATATTGGAGTCACACTGGATTCAGCCCCAACACCGCATTGTAAGAGGAGTGCTGAACATAATGGACTGCAGCACTTCATGCAGGGCTTTGAGCTACATGGAAATCGTCCTCTTCATGGCATACCTTTAAATCAGCCAGGTGCAAGTCCGCTGTGTTCTGCCTTTTTCTCCTGTCCTAAAATTTCCAGCCTTTGTAGAAAGCAAGAGGTAAGATACGTGTTTTATTCCAAACCCAGAAATCAGAGTAAAAAGGCACACAACAAATCAGAACATCATCTTAAAACAGCAGAGTCCTCAACATAAAGGTCTGATTTGCAAAATAGCTTCTGCTGTTCACTGTTTTTTTCAGTCATACATATTAAAAATGAAACATATTTGCATTGGCCTTATTACCTCTGGAATATATTCCCCATCAGGAATCTAGACTCTAGGCAAAGGTAATTTAGGTCTCTGGAAGGAAAATTTTAACTGAGAAATATATATATTGTTAGGAATAGACCTCATCCAAATTCAATGGTAATTGTGTAAGCCTTTCAAAAGTCATACAGTATGCAAGCCTCCAAAATTTCAGAACAAGAAACATTTCCATTTAAATGCCAAGAAGCAATTTTTCCTCTCTTGTTCAATACTAAATCAGTCACATGAGCAGTTTGCATTTGATTTTAGAAAGGAAATGGAACATCTTCTCTTCCAATTACATATAACTTCTTCTTTTTCTTGTTCTTCGTGCTCTTACAGTTTGCGTTACTTTCCCGCAGTTTTGAAACACTCATTTGATCCACCCATTTGCTCCAGCCATTTATTTATTTATTTTAAACTCAAGTGACATTATTAAGAGAAAATCAGTAAACCCAAGTGGGGAGTAGAATGTTGTTTGTTTGAATTCTGACTGGTGAATTCAAGTTTAACAGGTCAACACAATTTGTGTAATTGGCCTTTCTCTGTTAACTGAACTAGACAATAATGCTCCTGGAAAAAAAAGAACAATAGTAATTTAATGGGGAAAAGTGACTTTGCTTAGGAAAATTCCCCTCCTGCTTCAATCCACAGTGAATTACTGTGGTCACAGAAGTGTGCTGCAGACCAATTTGGAGCCTATTTTATGAAGGTGTACATTCAAAGTATCAGTATTCAGCAGCCTGCCATGTTGTGCCTGTGTCCTGCACCCCAGCAACTTTGCACTTTTCTCTTTGTGTACAGTGACTATTAAGTCAAGTTCTCCTCCATGTATTGTTTATGAAGAGTTTGTAAAGAAGCCACATCTGTGGGAAAAGAAGGTGAATGACAAGACTAGTGCACTGTGGAGGGTTGCCCCTCTTCCCCTAGGCTAATGCTTTCTATCTTCTCACCCTTTAGAGAAGAGAGCCTCGCCTGAGGGGCAGTTGGCTGCCTCCTCTGCCCCCCAGGCTGATGCTTCTTATCTTCCCACCACACAGGGAAGAGAGCATTGCCTGGGTGGGAGAGATGCTGGGTTTGCCCTGCTGCCTCCCAGGCTGACGGGTCCGCCCTGGGGGCATGGAGTTAGGTGTCCCCAGGGGCCTGTATCCGCCCATCCCTCCAGATCCTTCTTGTCCGTTATGTATATTATTGGTTCCTTTGAATTGTACCCCACCCCTTTATGTTACCATTGGTTGTATTTGCTTGTACCCGCCCTCTTCCTCTTTCCCGATTGACTGTACTGCTCCCCATTTAACTGGCTGAGCTAGTGCCGTCGCTGCCATTTCTCCTGTACCTGACATGGGTGCAGGAGGGATGGTCAATAAACTCCTGCCACCCTTTATCTCGTCGGCCTCTTCCATCATTATGCGTCTGCAACAGTGCACAAGCCTGTTAGACCTTGTGTGCCAGGAGAGCAAGGACAGCAAGTCCTCGAGCTGCCTCTCCAACTAGCACTTCGTGGTCCTAATGCCAACTTGTGTTTCCATGTTGACATTTGCTCCAATGAAACAATGAAAACACCTTTTGTAAAGTCCCCATTCATCAAGCAAAAAAAGTAGCAACATCTGGTGGTCCAAGGCTTCTTGCTGGCCAAGTTCAGCAGCAGTTGGTTTGGTGAGCCCTTGGCCTAGTGGAGACATCTCCTAAGGGGCTGCACTGCTTGATAGCCACTACTAAAGATTTTAATTTTTTTTCTGCATCCCGGGGAATAATCCAGAGGGAAAACCTCATATATTTTAATCAATGGAAGTGAAACCATTTGCCTTTCAGAGACTATAAAATACACACCCCAGGGTTCAATGCTCTTTTCTACTCCTCTGCAACATTCTTAAGGGGAAATCACTCTTTTCTTGATGAATGTGCAATTCAAATGTGGAAATATGCCATTCTTCATGCCTTCTCCATAGGGTGCAAAATGATTTCTGTAATTAAAACCTTTTTGCCAACATTTCCTGATGAGAATATATTTTCTTTTTTTTTCTTTTTTCTTTTTTTTTTTTTTTTCCCTTTTTTTTTTTTTTTTTTAGTACAAGGGGAAAAGCCATGTACAAAAGAGTTTGCAAAACCAGGTCTGGAGTGTTTGACCTTTAAGCCTCTTATTTGAAGTAGCCATTTTGTTTTAAAGGTGCATGAGGATGAGGAGCAGGAGTAAGGGCTGCAGCTTAAGTTTCCAATCAGGCACTGCTGAAAGAAATGGCTGCTGGAGAAAGAAAGATATGGGTACCACTGCTAATGTTATGTAGCTTTTAGGGATGGCATTAGTACTGAGAACACACAGCCCAATGATCAACACACTTGAGCAGCCCCAAGTGTGTAACCAGGGTCTGTGTGGGGATCATGCTGAAATGTGTGCTACAGCATCAGTGCTGCACTGGTTCCCATGGTAGCTAGATTGAAGAAATCCAGCTTCTCTGATACATATCAAGCTGTGACTGACAGTGTGGACAAAATTGGAGTAAATTAAGAAAAGCACCTGTGTGAGCTTTTGCAGGACTTGGACCTGAAGTCCACAACATATTGCTAGTCACCACATGGGCCAGGTAATGAGATACAGAGATGAGGAAATGGGACAGAGCTTTTAGCCACCTACACAGTTAAGTGGTGAAACCCCATTCCTGTATGATAGATGGCAGGGCTGAACCAGAGCTGGATGCAGAGCTGAATCCTGAAGTTCCCAATCTACGTTATGTCTCTCTGACAAAGCTCTTGAGCAAGGTCATGGAGCAGAAATCACTGGTGCTCTTTATCAAAAGCAGGATTTCCCTTCTCTTTCTCCTCACTCCATGAACTTCTGCAGCTCAAATCTGTCTGCATTGACTAGAGAGATGTCTCTACTACTTGTACCGAGAGATTAAATTCCAGATTGGGGAAGGAGAAATGTTATCACATATTGAATTCATGGAATCACTGATGTTGGAAAAGACCAACCATTAACCTGGCACTGTCAAGTCCACCAGTAAACCATGTCCCCAAGTGCCATATCCACATGCCTTTTGAACACTTCCAAGGATGGTGATTCCACCACTTCCCTGGGCAGCCTGTTCCCATATCTGATCACCTTTCAGTGAAGAAATTTTTCCTAATATCTAGTCTAAACCTCCCCTGGCACAACTTGAGGCCCTTTCTACTCGTCCTGAAGGCTCTCCCTTCTTGTAAGGCTCTTTCCTTTTATTAGCTGATTTTTAACAGGATACTAAAGACTGGCAAGGGTCATTCTATACTGACTGTGCCTTTTGTAGCATCTCAGTGAATCTCAAGATTGAGAAAAACAGAACTGAGCATCTACCCACAGTACTGGGTCTTATACCTGTCCTTTCCTTCCTTGCAAAGCACCAGGCTCTGCTATCACACCTGAAAACCCGCCGAGGCATATGATGGAGCTGAGAGCCTGCTCCTACTGCTTACTCAGGAAAAGTTCCCATCAAGTGAATTGGACATTTGCCTGAGTGAATGTTGCAGGATTCGGCCCATATGCTTCTCAGCTCTTATATTTGCATAGTGCAGAATATGCTTACAGTACAGTGCCAATAAAACAAAACGATATACAGTTAAGCACAGAAAAATCAAGAGCACAGTTAATACCATTTACAAACAGCAGCTGAGCTCTGCAGCTGACATGTAGGCTTAGAGACTGTGCTCTGATGTGGGTAATATGCACAAGACCATTATTTATAGGCAATTAGGTGGAAGGTCCTGTAAGCATATAGGTCTCTATTCTCCTTTCCTTAAGCCTATTATTTTCTTTTCCTCTGTGCATTATTTATATTTTAACTCTGTAAGTATGTCTTTTTTTTGGTTTTTTGTTTTGTTTTGTTTTTTTTTCCCCACTAAGGAAAACATTTCAGGAGGCTGCTTCCATGGAAGACACTTGTTCTTGAAGTAAGTGCTCTGGGATTGTGTAAACATACTGTATATACCATACAAGTGAACTTCAAATGAGATGCTGGTTCATTCAGTCTACAGAAATAGAATGAAGTCTCTCTTATCTCCAGAAATTCCACTGGTGTGTCTTAGGAAGAAGAAAGATCTTCATCAAGAAGGTGTAGATCATGTCAAGAATGGCATAAATTGCTCAGAGGATCAAATTACACCCTTTCAAAGACATATTTTTCTCTCTAAAAATTCAAAGCATGGGGTTTTTTTTAATCCAGGGGTAGGATAGAATATTTCTCAATTCGCATCACATGATAAAACAGCCACGAACAACTGTAATATAATACATCTTCAATACAATTGACCATAAGTATATTAGAAGAACCTCCAAAAAATAATTACCTTATTACTGCACTGTGACTTCACATCCAATTTTGTTCACCTCACTGTACAAAATGGATGGAATAGATGGCTTTTATATTTTTAATAATAATGAAATGTTCAGGATTTGATATAGAAACCTGGCTACCAAGGTAATAGGTACATATAAGAACCGATTTAGAATAGCTGTGTGAATAGGAATTGCCATTAAATTGCAATGAAATATTGGAGCATATCAAACAATATCAAATAAAACTTAGAAGGCCAATCTGCAACCATATTCAAGCCATAACCTCATCATGAAGCAGACGTTTTTTCTGGTGAAATCTTCTGTTTTAGACACATGTATGATATTTCTTAATTCTCCAGTAAGGCCACTTATCTAGACTAACTTTGTGACTCACCCCAAATCTATGCTTGTGCAAAATTCATAATAATAATTCCATTCACATGCTAGATGCTCTTGGGCAATGGAAAGCCAGTTTTTCAACAATAGAGAGCCCTGACCTTACTAAAAGAACAGGTCTGGAGATTCCTTGTTTCCCCTTTAGACAACAGCCTCAGCCAGCAGAATAAAGCCCCCACTTCCCCCGTACCTTCACTTCTGGCATCTCCTTTTCATGTGTTGAACCAGCCATTGACTTCTGTGATGGCAAAGTACCCACATTATTGCTTGATAACAGAGAAAAAAGATGACTTTGTGGTTTTGACACAGCAGATGGGAGTACAATGACTGGTTCTTATACACATTTCCAACCCTTGTTAATTTTTTAGGAGTCAACCCTGAGCCTGTCTCACTGAATTCTCACCAGCACAATAAGTAGCATCAACATGCCCTGTCCCTTACCTGGGCTGCCTCCTTCAGCTGACACGTCATCACTCACAAGCAAGGAGGAACAGAGCTCTGCTCCCACTTTTTGCTCTGTCCTCCAGATAAATTGTGTTAGTTTACTGGCAATATCTAGTTTGTGTTGTTGTTTGCACTTCAGAGTCAATATGGATATAGAAGAATAAGCTGAAATATATGCCTTTTGCATCCTTAATAACAGCGTGACCTCTCCATAGCTACATGACAATTCCCTAACACTTTATTTAACAGTAGCAATTTATCATGTCTGCTGTATCACAATGAAGTAGTTCAGTATCCCCAATTTACAAGAAGCACTATTCTCTGTGCCTATTGGTGCTGCTTATTTCGAGACAGACCAACAGACTGAGTGCTAGCTTTCAGCTTGGAAAATCCAGATTCAGTTCCCTGGTGTAGCAAAAAAATTGTCTAGGCTTCATTTTCCTCTGTGTAATACACAGATACTTCCTCACTTTATCAGATGTTGTGAGGATAAGTGCATTAAAGACTGCAAGTCCCACCAGCAGTACAATAGCCATAATTATCTCAAATAGACACACGTAGTGCAAGTTCAGTGATATTTAATACATACTCTGTGTGTGTAAACCATGAGTCAGGGCTGATACAAACACAAGACATGCTGAGGAGTTTGAAATGCTGTTTACCTGTGAACTCTTCCTTGGCTTATGCTCCATGAAAGTTAGTGTGTCGGAGATCAGCTTCGGCTCTCAGTCATGATGGAGCGGGGCTGCTCAAGTCAGTGGATTTATTTCAGTCGCACACTCCTGGAGGCAGGGGCCCATTGTCTGGGCTGAGACACTCAATCTGGAAGAGAAAGAATAAAAGAGCTCCAGTGTGTGAAGTCATTCATTACAATCTGGAATGAACAAGGAAATCAGTGGGGTTGCTGGAGGTTAAGCAAGGGCAGAAATTGGTCTTTTATCATTGAAACGCTGTAGGAAAAAAAAATTACATAAAGTAAGGGATCTAATCCTACATCTCTGCTCACATCTCTTTCCTTTATTCCTTGCAAGGGGTCACAAAGAAACAATCATGTACATTTGCAGGACCAGATATTAAATTCATTTATAGCAGAATTTCATAAGCAAGCAACTTCTTTTTCCTTGGACAGAGCTCCAATGAAATTTTGATACGACCTTTATATACTTTCAGATAAAATAAGATTATTTGGATTGCCATCCTACATAAGAAAATTTTCTACAGTAACTTCAAATTCAGAGGCATGAGAACATGCTCCAGAAGTCAGCAAATATTTTTGAAGATTTGATCTGGTGTTCTTTTAAGAGGAACTTTTGTAGTGAAAGAAACATAGAAGGATTGATTCCAAAGCTTTCAGTACTGAAGGTGCATCGTATTACTGGAAAGTGTGGAGTGAAAGTTGTTGTGAAAAGCTGCAGAAGCATCTGTGCTTATTTTATTGTACTGGATACCATTGAGTATGATAACTTTATGCACAGCATCAAAAGCATGAGAAGTTTTCATAGCTACCCTACAAATTTAAATAAAATTGTGAGCAACACAATTTTTTCCTAAAATGCAGCAATTGACATTATTTTCTGAAACTTTTTACTCTCTCCATGTCAGGACTGCCCCATGCTGTGGTGAGCATCCAGAACCCAACATGCAGGCTTCAGGTGGACACAGGAGTGAGGACAACTCAAAGCCTACTTGCTGAGCAATAGTCCTTCAAGCAGGAAACTGGGTTCAACCACAGGTTCCCACCCACTTTCCTGGAGGAATTTCATAACCCCTGGAGCCAGATTTTGTTCTCATATCAACTCTGAATATGATAATTCTCTCAATTAAGGCATTTCACTTTCACTTCCTTTACCTTCCTCACCTCCTGCTCATTGCGGGGCGGAGGATGCTACAAAGGAAGGATGCTGCAAAAATTACCATCTAATAAAATGGCAAAATAAAACTAGTGGTTGATCCTATAGGCTGTTACTCAGCCCGGAGCCTAACAGGGACCACTCCAAAACCTGAACTGCTGATGCACACCACTACTACTAAACCCCAGAGAAGGGTTGCAGAGGTGCAATACCCTGCCCATGGAATTGAGGTTGGAACTATAGGATCTTTAAGATCCCTTCCAATCCAAACCATTCTGTAATTCTGTGAATTTTTGCTGTAGCATTTTTACATTTAGTGACTACAGCTTTAGAAAGTGATGTTAAGTGGTGGGTTTTAGAATTCAGTAAACAGTACATTTAAAACTGGTCTCTTTTCTTATTTGAAATCTCCAGATATAGACCATGTAGCCTGTTAGGCTTGATCTTGCCTGATCCAGCCATTTTCAGAGTGTAACTGGGTCAGAGGATGGGTTCAAGTCATTTTCAGGGTGAGGGACTACAATTTTAATATGCTATTTAATTTATCCTATTGGGCTGGGTAGAGAAAACCATCAGAAAAACTTTTATGAGCCTATTGGGTTGGATTAAGAAAAGTCACATGAATGCCCTTAAATGACAATACACAAAGGACTAATGGAGCTAGTGACAAATCTGCCTTCCTTTCCATTTCCCTTTTGAATGCGTAGCTATGCCAATCTGCTGTGAATTTACCTGAGACAGAACAGGAGTTAAACTCACACCTGCAAAGCAAAACAATGTACTTCCCTTACTCTTACTCTGCATCTCTCTGCAGGAGAGTCTGACACATGACATCTGTTAATGAGAGTTATAATCCCCTCCCACCCATCCTATAACCCCATACTAGTAGTGCTTAGACCCAACGGCCTCTTTTCCTAAGGAAATAAGGCTTTTATAGGAGTGCTGTCTGTCCATCTGGCTCTCCATCTGTCAATCCTGCACCCAGCAATGTATTCTGAACCCGGTGGCTAATTTCATCCCATTCTCCAGAGAGGTAAAAGCTTAAAAGATATAAATATCCTACATATATTATGAAAATCAGTGGAGTGTGAGACAATGACAAAACACAGCTCATGTGAGTGAAAGGCTGTGGTATAAGCTCGTTAGCTAATTGCTTGGCTCGGGCTGCCAGCTGGCCAGTCAGTGCATGCAAACCAGCCAGCTCAGCTACCTGTGAGTGACTTCTTGGATCTTTACACAATGCACCTGGCCAGCCAGCAGAAGAGAGGAGTCCTTTGTAGAGGGAGTAAGTGTGCACAGGGATAGACAAAAAATGGAAAAGAAGGCATGCCAAGGACTGAGGTCAAAGTGAAAATGGTGTTATTGAAGGGGAGAAGTTGGAGAGTGTGGTTTTGTGGGGAGTGATATATGATTTAAGATGTTAATGGAGTGACCTGGTTATTCATCCTGTCTTGATGGACAGGGTTTGACTTAATTTCTCTAGTAAGGACTTTCCTTCCCTTTTATTTTCAGAGCTTAAAAGCAACCACACTGTTAAAAGTGAAGGTCCATCTAATCCTATACCTTGTTTCAGATGGTTACAATTAAGGAAAGAGCAAAAAAGAGGACATGAGCAGAAACAGCTTATGGAATGAGCCTTATTATTCCCTCTCCACAGCTAATAACAGAGGCACCAGAAGACAAACTGGATTACATTTCAGAAGTTCAATTTAAAATGCTCTCAGTAAAGGCACACAGTAAATTTGCCACAGTGTCAAAGCCAGAGCATCCAGTCTCCAAATCTCTGGTGTTGGAATTTCCCTGGTGTACATGGCAGCAGAGTTGCTCCGCTCACCTCCGTGTTCAGCTGACAGATGCTGTGTTCTGCTGTGAATTAGTACCCTTGGTCTGTCAGTGGAGAATGGAACTCTACTTCTGGCTTGGTTCTACCATCAGTTAAACAGCTCCCACTGTTGCTCCTCTTTCAAGTACTTCTTGGCATTATTTAGTACCATTTCACTGCCAGAACACTTGGTTTTCCCCATTCTCCTGTTCCCTCACTCCCTACATTCCTTTCTGTGTTTGATGCGTGTTCAACCACAGAATAAGAGATAAAGCACAAACATTCAGAACGGACAGACTCCTAAAAAATCAGCTGAATTCAGGATTCCCACTGTCAGATGATAAGGTGCCCGAGCTAACCTGCTGATAAAGTATGTGGTACGCAAACCCTGTGATCTACGCAGATAGCTTAAGCTTCTGCAGTGCTAATTACTATTACGACCTTAAGCTAATATTTGAGCCTTTCTTTTGAGCAAGGATGTGTAACAATTAGATTACAGGATTTGGAGTATTACGAAGAGAGATAAAAGCAGCACTTTCGTCATGGTATGTGGTATTTTGTTTACATAGAGATTATAGCAGTGATGATAGTAATAATTTAATAACAACTATTCTATTTGTGTCCAAGATCTGATTTCAGGTGCATCAGACCTGCAACAGAATTATCCCAAATTTATTCGGATTGAGGCATGCAGATCCCTAGTCACAGACCATTTTGCAGTGAATTGCTCTGAAGGGCCCAGCATGGCGTACCATGAGTTCTAGCTACTCACGGTAGTAAATAGTGAGCCAACATTTCCAAAGAAGGGCCTGAGCTTGGATATTTCTCTTTACTTCTGCCCTGAGCATTGCTGAGAACTCTGATGGCATGTATTGAACCCTGGTCTTGATGACAGCTCCAGCAATGAAAAGGACCTCTGTTTTTTTGGTCTCTGCCATTCTTATGCTTTCTTCTCTCCCTGCTCCACAAGAATATGCATGTGTAAAAACACAATATGCTTGAATACAGTGGTAATGCATAGGGAAAAAGACAAACAACAGAGAAACAACAGTTTAATGTGGCTGTGTGCCAGACTTAATACATGTTCTGTTTTAATGTGCCTGGGACATCACCTTTAGAACTTTCTACAGTGTATTAAAAAGAAAAGGCATCTTTTTTGCATGATATTTGGGCATATTTTTCTATGTCTCACTGGTTTCTTTTTTTATTTCTTCTCCTAGGCACCCAAGGGGAAAAAAATCGGCCCATGTCCATGACAACAGACAGCTCTTCTGATGAACCATAAAATTCCTTGCCTCAGAGATAAGTCAGCTCATACAAATGAGCATTTGGCCCCTGAAATTTTGTTGCTGCTGAGGTCATAGAAAAGACATGACAAAAGCCCCCTTGGCCAAAAATCGAAATCAAGATTTTTTTCTGCTTTGGAGACTAAAATCAAACTTCCTAACTATGAGAGTTTTTCAAGTATTTACCACCATTTCCTGTAAGACAGAATCAGTCACACAAAGCAAATCTAATGTGTATATCCACCCAGGAATATTAAAAATGCTATTACAGCATTAAAAAATAAACCTATCTCCTAGCAGTGGATTTAAAGAAACTCTCAGCAGCTGAAAATCTGGTCCCAGAGTCACAAACAGCAAACAAGCAAAGCAATTAACTGAAAAAAGAGAAGGGCTTGCTAAAGCAAGCCCTCATTGTCCTTTCAGTTTTTCATAAGTATATAGGAAACCTAAAAGCAGGCAAGGTAGCCAGATAGGATATTTTTCCTTACCGATAGGCACCAGGGTCCTTTCAGAGAGCTGCATCTTGCAGTCAGTCAATACTTGGTTGAAAACTTGAAAAACAGATTTTAAGCAAAAACTCTTCTGAGAATTAGATCCAGACTCAAGAGGCTGAAAGCATCACTCGAAACAGCCAATTTAATTTATTCAAAGAAAAGCCACATAGCTCAAGGACAGGTAAGCAGGTAAATAAGCCATTGTCAGCCCCTTCTTGGCAAAGAAAGGTACCATGAAAAGCGTCCATTAAAGGAGATCTGTGTGGGAAATGAAGGAGCCTCGGGTACAGACATTTGATTTATTTTTTTCTGAGTGTGGCACAGGGGAGCATGCACTGGCTCAACCTGTTGTAATCTAACATGTGGGTTGCTCGTTGTTGCAAGGATATTGCAGCAGCCTCTTCGTTAAAGCAGCCGTGTCTTTAGCAGCAGTGATTAATTTCCTACATATAAAATCAAGACATTGTCACTGCTGCTGTTTCTCTCTGTTGCTCTTCCCCCTTTACCACCCTTTTTATCCCCTTATTTCTTTCTCACAGTGAGCAGGAAGGAATACAGAGAAGGATGGATAGGTACTATATGTTTCTTATTTGCTCAGCTGATAATCCTTTTGCTACTTCATTTCACTTTAATACGATCTTCTTGTTACCCACCTACTGTATCTCAGCATGGAAAATCCCGACATCAAAAGGTTGAAAGTTGGAGGCAAAATTTGCCTCCCTGCAGCTCTAGATGAGGTGAGGATGAGACAAAGACATCTGGTTGCTTTGCAAGCAGTATTAAGGCAGTTCAAGGAAGTGTAGGCAAAGGACATTATCTTCCCCATGAATTAATCTCCAGCAGGCTTCTGCTCTTTCCAAAGGCATAAAAGAAGAGGGAAGAGTCAAATATGTTTTAGAAGTGTATAACTGTCAAGGAGAAGTGGTCAAATTATTTCTTCCATATGAGATGTGAGTGCATTATTGTTCAGCTTGTGTGTGTGTGTGTGTGTGTTTGTCCAAAAAGGGACCCTGTGACAGAAAGATGCGAGTGTGACAAACAAAAGAAGAGTGTCTGGGCAGCCTCTGGCTATGTGCTGCTGTGCAGGGATCTGAGTGTACATCTGTGTGGGGATTCACTTGTATGCAGCACTGGGACCACCTGCACAAGCCGAAGACAAGTTCCTCTGCCATATCTGCTGATGAGTTTCAGAGAAAAGGCAGCCCTGGTTTAAAATAGTTTCTTAAATGTAACATTAAAACTTTAAATTTAAAATCAAAACTCTTTTGGAGCTCGAGCTGCACCCTGTACTTACTCTGGGGTTTAAAATTCAACGTCTTATATAAGTCTCATTGCAGGGGGGCTGTTCCTGAATTTTGGGTGGGAGACACCTCCTTTCCTCATCTGGGGGAAATCGAGGGTAAGATCAATGCAACAAAGAACCAAAGAGGATTGAATCAGGCATTTGTGTTGGCAAGGGGGATGAGGTGGGGTGGGAGGGAGAAATTGCAGCTCTGCAAACACCAGAGCTGACATTTCTGCTGTCTGTTCTGCACAGCGGCAGGATGGAGCATGCTGGGAAGCGTGTGTGTACCACTTCCCTCTGCTGGAGGCAGCTCAGACTGTTACCTGCCTCCCTCCATCCCACAGTATTTCTATAGGTACTAAAAATGCTCCAACCCCTATCATCTGGCACAGCAGTGATAATGAAGTGGCCACAAATCCCGTCAGTAACTTTCGTTTGTACAAAAGTCTCAGTGCTGACTAGGGGGTGGAACACAGCAGCTCTTCCAGCACAGAGAAAAAACAGGACGAGAGCAAAGGAACATGTACTGCAGAGATTGTTTAAGCTGACATGTTTTGAAAGGAGCCAGAATACCACAGCCTGGACATGTAACACTTCTTGAAAGAAGAATGAACTGTCTGATTGCTCACAGCTTTGCACAGCCATGCACAGCCTCCCCCACCTCCAACACTCTGCAGCACCAGTTAGGGAGTGCATTGGGGTTGTTTAATGTACTGGTGTCCGTATAAACCATGCACTGATCGAGTTTGTTTTGGAGCTTGTGCAAGATCACAGGTCAAGGGAATGTGGGGGACTGAATGAATTAGTGGAGAGAAAAAGAATCTGTCTGCAAGCTGCCGTCCCTGTTCACCTTTTGCATCATCTTCAGGCATTAAAATACCTAGCATGATACTGTGTAACTCATAGGTCATCCCAGCTAATCCCTAATTTATAGATCGTAAACATCAGTGGTTTTATAGCCAAGGTCATCTATAGGTTGTAGAAATGGATAGCTCAGATGGAAATGGATTTTTTTTTCTCTCTCTTGAGTATGCAGAACATTTCCTAATGTTTTATATATTTGCCCTCAGATATATACTAATAACATTCTCCAGGAGCCTTGTGGGACCAGTCCCAACGAGGCCAGGCTGGATGGGGCTTTGAGCAGCCCTGTCTAGGGGAAGATTCTCTGCCCGTGACAGGGGTAGGAACTAGATGATATTTATGGTCCCTTCCAACCCAAACCATTCTAGGATTCTTTTTTTGTGACCACCACTCCTGTAAGGCCGTTGAATGGCCTCATCACCCTCTCATGAGAGCTCTTACAAGAGGAATCACAATCTAGAATCTCTTTACCATCAATACACTAAACCCTATAAAGATTTTTATAAGAATCAGAGCACCACTGCAGGAAGACACAAACATGTTACACAATTTAAAGTTCAAGAGGAAAGCACTGTATCTATTTCAAAGATATTGTCCATTAGAACACGAAAAAAAGAAGTCAGGTTTATGTTTTGTGCAAAAAATGTTCTTGTTTACCTACCATTTTGCTCAGATAAACTGATTTTGTAAAGGATGTGTATTACCCCTAGCTTTCCTCCCATCCCAATGGCATGGTAGACCATGCTACCTCCTCACTCACAGTCACCCACACCACTGTTGAAACACAGTTTGCTCCATGATTCATATTGAATATTAGTTGTAAATCCAGCCTCAGTACAAAAGAATCAACAAATACCTCTTTTGTGAGAAAAATAGGGAGTAAGTAAACACGAAGAGATTCCATAATTTCACTACTTATTTATTTGTTTTTAGGGGAAAAGGGATGGCAATTGCCTCACAGACTGAATGATGACACTCATCTATTCCCATGGAGATGCTTGCTGCAAACAGGAGCTTATCTTTGTTAAATGAACAACCAAATGAAGGTGTAAATAAAAAGAAATCAAGTTTTTTTTATTTCACACGTGCATCTACATTGACATTTAACTTTGCATCAGATGGGTGCTATTGAGCACCCCAATCTGTTGATAGTATTTTAGCATTTCTACAGGGACTAGAGGGTTAAACTAGTAAGACAAGTCTTGTTATGATTATGGAAAACAACAGCTGAGAGAGACTAAACCCATGGTATATCAAGATATTCCTAGACATCAGGGCAGAATTCTTCCCAAAGATCTCTGACACAGACAGGAGCTGTTGTACAAAAGTTATCAAATAAAAGTGGAAAAATTAGGGAAGAACATAACGATCTTTCTAAGTATTGTCCCTCCAGTTAAATGCCTCACACTCGAATTTTGAGAAATTTCATAATGACAGTTGTGTAAAACAGAAAATATGGGTTATTAGCTCCCATTGGAAAATAATTACTAAATTTATCCCATGTACAACGGCACCATAGCCAAAGAAATTAGAGGTCAGTCTGTAGTGGCCACTCAGGCCTTTGAGATTTTAATCTCTTTGGAAGTGAGAAAAATTAGGTTTCCACTTTTGTATCAAATCAATGGCAACCTCCATAGGCACTTCTTTATTCATATTTAAAAACAAACAAAAAAGAAATAAAGAAATAAAGAAACAAAGAACAAAGGATAAAAGAAAAAGAGGAGAAAAAGATGGAAAGGAAAAGGGAAAACAAAAAAGAAAAAAGAGAAGGAATAGGAAAAAAGGAAAATACAAAGGAAAAGCAAGAGTAAAAATAAAGAGAAAATTGTAACCAGAATGTTTTAAGATGTACATTAAAAGGACTGCTCTCTAAATGAATATGAAACAACAGATTTTCTTCTGCCTTTTTTCCTTCTGATAAGGAAATTCTGATTTCTTTACTTCAAACAAGGAAAGACAACTAAATGAATGAGCATACTGGTCACACTAGAGATGCTTAATTTCCATCAGCATTTGATCTCTGTGTAATATTCCTGATTATCTCCAACCATGTGCAGTAATCTGGCAATGAATGTCCCTTCAGGTAGGGTATGGTACTGGATATGATGTTAAATACAAATCTCTCTGACTTTTAAAACAATTTCCATCCTACTTTTTCAAGCCTTCCCTATCAGTGCCACTCTGACCAGAACAAAAAAATCAGACATATAAACAAAATCAAAAAGGGAAGGGAAATCTGCAAAGGGAATGAAAAGAAAATACTCTTCCCTTTCATTAGAGGAATTTCCTGCAGTAGGGTGAGCCTGAGCAAGGACAGTGACGGAGGCAGAGACCTGAGGCAAACCAAGATCTGGACCAAGAGCTTTCCAGGGATTGTCACATTTGGCAGAGGACAGAGTGGTTTGACAAGGCTACAGCCAGTCTATCAGCCTCCTGGAAAAGGCTGATGAGGAGGCTGATGAGGGAGGAAACAGTGACCTTAATTTTGTTTGCAAAGATGCTATTTTTCCCTAAGTTGAAAATAAAATAAAAAAAATAAAATAAATAAAACAAACCACAACAACAAGCCCAAAAATATGTAATGCGTTTTCGTAAAAGTGCAATACAAAATTAGATAGCACGTGTGATTTACTGACAAGTGAAAACTGTTCTGGTCTGTAACTGTTAATGCAGTCTGAGTGGTGCTTCAGCCTCCATGACCTCTTTCCACAGCTCTCACAAGGGTCTGAACAGAGAGTGGCACAGTGAAGTTTGAGCCCTTAGACAGTGCACTGCTGAACCTCAGTTTTCCTCATGCAGAAAAGTTAAATAATAATGTTTTCTGAACCTTTCACAGGTTTATGCTATCCTGTGCTAGAAAGAAGGCTAATTTTGTTAAAATATTTAATACAAAATGTTTTGCCATTGTAAGAGTGTTTTCAGAAGAACTGCAGCATTTGACCATCAACTTTATAAAGCTTTGTCAGACCTCAAGCTACAATAAATATCATGGACCAAAATATTACTTCACCATTCTTGTGGATTTTGATTTTACATAAGAATAGGTGTAAGGGTCTCTTCAGAGTGTCCTGTGAAGAACAGGGCTCTCTCTCCTGCTTTTTTCTATTCATCAGTGTCTTGTGCTTTGCTCTGTACAAATGTTTGCAGTGATTTGTAAGCAGTCTATGCAGAGGTAGACCCAGCTGAGAGTTATTATTACACTCAGATAGCTTTATGCATTGACTGAAGATAAAATACACTCATCTCCTTAATACTGTATATACACTTTCTCTATATATAGCATTAAAATGTCCTTACTGACGATATAACCATAGGATCAGTAGCTTGCATTTATATTTATACTTCTTTTTATTCCTTAGACCTACCACAGTAGTATTCAGACTGAATCAAGATAGCTTTGTTTAGTTTTGTTCCAGACCATATAGTTTCTAACATTGCAGAGACACAGTGGTTCAGGGCATAACTCTTCAGACCAGGAGTCTGGACAACTGCTATTGAGCACTCAAGTTTTCTTAACTTCTTTGTAAACTGAGGAGGGCAGTGATTTGTAAAACTGCCTTGAGATCTGTGTCAGGTAGATGCCAAGTGTGACTATAAATATAATTTGGGCAACTAAAGGGGCTGGAGCCAAGCCCTTTCAGATGTACATTTCTAAACCAAGGACGGTGAAAATCTCAGGCTCCCCTATTTAAGCTAGAATGCTTTCAAAGCTTGCCAGATCATCCATAATGAATTTAGACAGAGAACTGCAGAAAGATGGAAATACTGTTAACAAGGCAGGTAGCTTTGCCCGAGCCCTCTTTGGCCACTAAAATCAGGAATATACTTATTAAATATTATATAGTTAGGATTGTTAGAAAACTGCATTCTTCATTTAGCAGAGATCTGGAACTCCAAGAAGGGTTTTGGGCTACTAGTAAAATTAAGGGCAACTATGTGCTCCTACACAGAAGAACAATCCAGCATTTTTTCTTTCTCTCCTTTACCACTGATTCCTGATTGAAAAGTCCTTAATGCACAGTAGTTGCAGCAACTCTGCTAAGATTTCTAAAGGAAAGTCACTGCAGCCATTGCGAAATCTATTCCCTGTTCTCAAGGTTCAGTGACCAGTGGGTCAGTGCTGTTAATGTGAATTTCTGCGCTGGTGCAGTCATAGTGTTAAATGACAAGGATGACAGTCTTGCTAATTTATGCAGGCACCAAAAAGAGAGCTAACCCATAATTTTGTTATGTTTTCAGGGCTTGACTTTTGTTCTAAATGTCAACAGAGTGTGCGAATGCCACGCAAGTCTCCCCTAGGACTTGGCTCAAGTTCACATGCAGATACTTCTGAGAGTGTCTTGGATTCATGAACTTAAGAAACTCAGCTTAGCTACATGAAAGTAAAACTAGATAAAAACTAGATAATATAAAAATACTGTATAAACTCACAAGAACTTCTATATATTTGTGCATAAATATGCACACATATGTACACAAAGTCACATATATATACACACATACATTCTGTGCACACAGGATTTCAAGACAAGCTTATGGGTCAATTTTAAACAGTCAAATTTACCTCCTTGGATTGTATATGTAGTAGATTTACTGATTTTCCCCATTTTTCTTTTAATTACTATGTTGAAAATTTCTTAGAATGATAGTCCTGGAAGCTGTCTATTCAAAAGAAAGAGCATATAAGCACTGCGAGAGGAAACTCCTCCAGACTGCTCTACCAGTCCACCTCAGCTTTTTTTTCCTGCGTAGAAATGCTTTTAGATGTGAAAGACCCGATGACACAAATGTTCCTATGTAGATCCCTCCAGGGCATGGCTGTGCTGAATTGCTTGGCAGGGCTGAATGAAAATATCTGTGAAAAAAGCTGCCCTTGCACTTGCCCATGCAAATAGAGGGCTTGTGAAGATCTTAACTGAGTGATGATCAGGAAGACAGAGCCTGTTCTTGACCAGGGTATTTTAGAAGTGAGCGTTTTCCTGGATGTGTGGAGGAGGTTAAAAGGTTTGAAAAAGAGAAATTACAGACAGAGGACCTCTCTGAAGGTAACATTCTTAGAGAAATTTTCTTGATCAGGAGAACCTGGGAAAATTTGAGTGAAAAAGGAAAAAAAAAGCTGAGAGATAGTAGGAATAATCTTAGAATCAGGCAATAGACAAGAGGTGTGTGAACAAAGCACAGAAGACCCAGTTTTTCATAGGTGTTTAGATTATCCAAATTCAATTTAATCTGGGATAGCTGATCATCATATCAGGCTTCCTAGTAGCTCAGCTGATTTGGTAGTTCTGACTTGTTATCCCCTCTCTGCCAGATCTGGCATATGACAATTATACACGTTAAGAATTCAGTTATACATTTACTAATAACAATTGAAAAGTATTAATAAGACCACACACACACACAAATTCTATTCCAGTTGTGATCTTGGACAAAAATACCATTTCTGATCATGAAAACTAAACCTTGCCATCCAACCACTACCACTATCTAGCTTCATCTTTTGTGCTGTTCAACTTTCATACCAAACACTTCTCATATAGAGACCAGTAGACTTGCTTAAAGACAGCATCTATGCAGGTCTTTTTTTATCACTGTACTGAGGGAAGTTTTTTATCACTGTACTGCTGGCTAATACCTTTCCTTACTGACTGAACATCACTTGAGCATGTGATATGCATTGCAACATGCAGAATGTTTGACATCCCAAATCTTTCCTTGTCAAAGCAGGAGCAGCACCTGATCCCACAACTACAATTGCTGAATTCCTTGAAAAATTTCTAGCAGCTATTGAGTTTTTCATATTTATTCTAGAACAGGTTTTCAAGGCTGTCTGTAGAATGTCAGTATCAAAGATGAAGCCGATTTTATTCCTGTATTTTTGGCTCTTGAGTTAAATACACATTTCTGAAATGTCTTTCTGAGGCTTTCCTTATTAAAGAGTATTTTCAGAAATAAATGTTGGTTGTCACAAAAAAAAAATTTGTTTCGCATTTCTATTTTGTTTCCTGTCATTTGGTAAATTGACAAGAATAATAAATAAATAAAATAAATAAAATAATTTTTTAAAAAAAAATCAGACATTTAAATAGTAAATAGATGTTCCAATAAAACTTAACAAATATTTCTGCAAGTGGGGAGCTGGCAAAGCCTGTAAACCTTAGACTTTCTCTTCTATTCTGTCCATAGCCCCCCTCCACCACAGCAGCCCCAAATATTTTTCCTTTCTTTTGCTTTCTTTTCTCCCCTATGATCTCAGCTCCCACTTCCAAAGCCTGCAGATATCCTTTAGATAATAATTTTCCCTCGGTACACTCCATGCCTCCAGGCTTTCTGCTAACTCTAGCAATTACCAGCTGGCAAAAGGCAGTGCATGCTGTGACTGGTTCCAAATTATCCATGTGATAACTGGTGGTCACTACGTACAGGCTGATTGGGCAGGGTCAGACAATGCAGAAAAAGGTCCCATCACAACTTAACCAGCCAAGGGTTGCTCCCAGATTTGGAGGGTATTAATTTCAGCCTTCTCCTCCCACTTTCTCATTAATTTTCATGAAACTTATCAGTACCTCATTATAGTTTCTTGGAGATATCTAGTTCTTGTTCAACATGATTATTTTAAAAATGATTTGAGGTTTTAGTAGGGGAACTGATAAACAGATGGACAGGCAGAGCAACTGCATAAAGCTTCAGGAACCCAGAGTGAAAACTAGATTGTCACCAAGTTTCTAGTCTCAGGACCTCAGGAAAATTGTTATCTATTCATTAATTGTAATTCACGACATCACCTCATTGTAGAGAAAAATATTACTGTTCTTTAATTTGTAAATGGGTCAATAGAGGCATGAAGAGGTCAGGACACTTCTCAAGGTCCTAGACCAAGTCTGTAGTGGGTCCAGGGATATTTTCCTGCCTGGCCTGTACTGTAACCTCAAAGTCACTGTGTACTCAACCGGGTCTTTAGTAAAGGTGTGGCTTTACCATGAAACAGGCTTAGGCATAAAGGTGCAAACCATGGAGAACCTCTAGGGACAGCTGTGATGGCCTGACTTATTGGATCCTTGGCACGTCCCTGTTACAGGCAGCAGGTACTGTCAACTGAGAAACCATCCCTGCATGGGTGGAGGGGCAGGAAGGGTAAGGGACACAGACACCACCTACAGGCTCACTAGACTTCTGAAGATTAAAGTCTACTACTCCTGATACTCATCTTGTCAGCCCTTGGATCCCACACATTTGCCTTGCGTGTTCTCAGCTGCCCATCCACAGGTCCTGTCATATCCCTTGGGTCAATTCTGTTCTTTCCTTGAGGCTCCTCCTGCATAGATACTGGCCATGCCAGCTTTTTCTTGTAACTAGATTTGCCCCTGCACCATCTCCCCTCAAGTTCAGATCCATCCTCTTGCTCAGCTTTATTCTGTTAGCCCCTTCCTCTCCTTGAAGCAGACAAGAGCTCCCTTCCACAAAACATCCCCAATGGACCTGAGACTTGGATGAAAAATGAATAAACATCGGGACCCATAATATAAAATTTTGCCTCTCAGTGATGTCAACAGCAAAAATTTTATTCCTTGACTCTTTTCTTGCCTGGAGTTGCTCAGCTTGTTCTAAAGGTCTAGGTCTCAGCTGAGTTACCCTGGATTTGTTGCATATTTTCTTCACAGCAGCTATCTTAAAATTCCTTAAACTCCTTGTGCATGATCCTGTCCTGTAGAAATCTGTGCGCTGGTTGGATGACCTCTGCGGTGTGTGGATGCGGTTTGGACGGAGACAGAGATTTCTGGATTCTGGTCTTAGAGCATGGGGTTCATTGTAATAGAGAGCGTGGGGGTAGGGACGAGCCAGAAGCTGCAGGATGCAGACCTAGGCAGGTAAGGGAGAGAGAGGGAAGTACAGGATACAGGAAAGGGAATGGGGTAAGGGATGTGAATACAGAATACAGAATAGAATACAGAATACCGTGGTTCTCGCTTACAATACAATAAATCATGTTCTATGCTGAATATTCTAATTTTCACTAACCAATCTAGGACAAGATACAAATTCTATAGCATTTACATACAGCCTATGAGCATCCTTGTATTACCATACGATGTTACATTTTAAACCCTTAAAACTGCTTTTTTTACCTTGTGCTAAGTTAGTGAAGTCTACTCTGATCCTTGGACCTGCAGGCAGGGGCTATTGTCTAATCAAGGAGTGGATTACCTTCAGTTGGCCATACCATTGTTTTCCTGTTAATTAGTAACTGGGGTTTGGTATCTCAAAGCTTGTCTTCATTTCAATCTAGCTTATAGTTTCTATTTTCTCAGCATCTTTTGCCAGGTAATCATATTTATAAGATTTTCCTATTTCTTCCTCCCCAACACTGTCCCCTGGTCTCTATCTCCTGATTTGGTTTGGTGACCTTCTCTTTATGAAGTAAAGAGAGTTTAGAGATGTTTACCAGGGAAATCTCTGTCCGTCAAACTCAGCTTTGTTTTCCCAGACTAAATGGCTCTTAAAACCCTGGGAGTCTGTCTGATTAAGGACTCAATGAACCCCATGAAAGACTCTGTAATTTGCACAGCTATTGGTATTTTAAACCAGAGTGCTTAGGTCTTCCTACACCTCATGATATGAAACATGTTTACACTTCTGAGTCTAATTATTTTTAATCAAATTAAGTGCCTGCTATGTTTTCCTTATCAACATGTCCTGAGAAAATATAGTCTTAAGACCATCTGAGATAATTTTAATAAGCCACAAATATTTTGTATGTGTTTTATCTTCATTTCTCAAATGTAGCTTTGCCAGTGGAAAAAAGACACAGCAAAAAAAAAGACATTGTTTTTAAAGGCAGAGGGGAAGGGAAGGGAAGGGAAGGGAAGGGAAGGGAAGGGAAGGGAAGGGAAGGGAAGGGAAGGGAAGGGAAGGGAAGGGAAGGGAAGGGAAGGGAAGGGAAGGGAAGGGAAGGGAAGGGAAGGGAAGGGAAGGGAAGGGAAGGGAAGGGAAGGGAAGGGAAGGGAAGGGAAGGGAAAGGGTTTCTCCATCTGTAGTTTTCTATCTATGTTTTTCTGCTCATGGATGAGTCAGAAATGAAAAAATAATTATCTCCTAAGTTAACCACAGAAACCTTGATTTGGTTTCTGTCAATCATGACGGCTTTCTGTGTGACCTTGGGCCTGCTATTTCCTCACCTTAAAAAGTAGTATCAAAACATGTTCTTGCATTTCTGGCTGAAATAAATCATTAGCTCATCAGGCAAGCCTTGCCTGTCACTATAGCCTTGTATGCACATACGGTCCTGATCTCAACTGATGTCTCTAGGTGCTAATGCAATGCAAAGACTCTGCAATCAAAACTTTGCAGTCAACTGTGCTAAGTCAATCTTCTTGTGAAAATAAAAGCTTTGAGAATCCCATGAAGAGTAAATAAATAGATAAATAATGAGCAACCCCACTGCAGTTCAGATCATGAGGTTTTGGACAGAAACAAGAAACAAGAACTTAACGCTGGTGTGAATAGCAGCCCTCAGTTCTCCTTTCTGAAAACTCCCCTTGAAATTTCTGTCATCCTGCATTTTTCACATTTTATCACTGGAGCACAACGATGTACTTAAAATAAAACATATTTTTACCCAGCCATCTTGCCACTTGAGGATTCTAGACATTTATGAGATGTGATAATCTCAAATTACTTTTCTCAATTAATGAGTAAATGCTCTTCTCTTCTGTGAACAGGATTTATCTCACAGAGCTGGCTGGGCCAAACCAGAGGCCTGCCACATACAATCTACTTCAGGTTTTTCTAGATCAGCAATTCTCAAGTGCCTCAGGGCAGCTAGATTTAGGTATTGGGAGCTCTGTATATGTTCATTGTACTTCCAGATAATCCACATTATAACACATTGACAATCAAAACCACGGTGGCCGTGGATTTGTATGGGACCAGCTACTTAGCAAAACTGCTGGCCTGCAATTTTTGATGAAATCTGCTTTTCTGTCTTTCATGTGAAAATACTGGTTTGCTGAGACTAGTGCCAGTAACAGAAAAGACATATCAGCTTCAGCCTAAACTTTTGTGGGAAAAAGCTTTCTGGCTGCAGCAATGTGGTTGTGAAGCAGAAAGTCACTCACTCAAAAAAACCTGGCTATTTGATGACCAGCAAGGTCCTCTTGCAGCTGTATAAATAATGAAATATTAATTCGGCCAGAAAAGAGACAAGCTCTTTAGCCCCATGGTTAAAATCTAATTTGGGATATGGGAAATCTGCACACTGAAGTCCTTGCTCCAATAAACATGCATTTATTCACACAAAGAGCTTGGGCACCTGAAGGTGAGGGAGAGACACATGCCTCAGGGAGACCCAGGAGGATGCTGATGTCCAAAGTGGCTTTTCTGAACCAAATAATTACTAATGGCATAGCACATACATGTTCTTTCCCCTCACTTCTTCCCTTCCCCCCCTCCCCCACTTCTTCAGATAGTTCAGTTTGACTTTAGTTCAATTTATATTTTTTAAACCTGAACAGTTTTGTAGGGACAGGAAAACCATTTCCAAACCCACCCAACTCTACCTGGCATCCATCACCATAGAAGCAGACATTCAAATACTAATGGTGCCTGTAAAGCAGAAATTGAACTTTACTAAGAAAAATTAAACTAATTAATCATAGGCCAAAACTTCAGAAAAAAACCCAACAGAAACCTTGCAGTGTGCTGTGAAAGCTGCCAACTTCTGGGATTTTCAGCAGTCTCGCAGGAGCAGTGTGTTACTCTGCTTCTGCAACAGCTACATCGAAAACAGAGCTTTAAACAGGGCCAATAATGATATGGTTCAGAGAGTCAAATCTATCTCAGATATGTGCAAATTAACTCAGACTCAATTTTTTTTTCTTTGTGGAAGCCTTTTGATAAAACTAGGCTAGAAATTACCTGAGGATCAATTGTTTGGCAATTTCCCTGTCCTTCTGCTCCTAATCTTCTATTGAAGGTAGATATATTCATAGATATCTATCACTTGCTCCTTCTCCTTCCCTCATAATAAGAGATATCACACACAAATATACAAAGATATGGCAGGTGTACACATGGGGAAATGACCTTTCCAGCTGTAATCGCCTTTCAGTGAGTCTCCCCTCACTTTCAACACTTTTCCATTAGCCTCAACAAGAGCCTCAGTGGTTACTCTTGCAGACATAAATATTCTCCTTGAAAAAGTTTTGGCTTTTTCAGGCTGGACAGCTGGATTGTGGATGGGCACAGAGAGGCAATGGCCTTTCAGGGATGCCATTTGCATAGGTGTTGGCAAGCCCGGTTGGCTTGAGTAAGGTTGAATTCACACTGCTGCTCCTGATAGGCAGCGCTGTGGCCACCTGTCTGTTAACATGCTGTGAATGGCGGCATATGTGCTTTCGGACAAAAAGGACTCCACGCCGTAATGCACTTGCCAGGTGACTCCTATACTGCCTAGCTCGATGATTGTGAATTCCAACTAGGCTTGGCTACTGTGCAATGCAAAGCTATTCACCTTTACAATCGCCCCCTCCCCTCTCCCAGCATCCCTCACTCTATAGCTACTTAGAGGGCAAAGCAAACTTTATCATCAAAAAACAGATCAAGTCATTTGGCTCAAATCACCAGAGCACAGCAGCAGAGCACAGCATGTTGGAAAAAAGAAGGAGGGGAAAAAAAACAAAAGAAAAAATCTTAATTTTTGGCTTCTTGTCAGGTTTGGAACTGTATTTGCCAAGTATCTCATGAAGGACAGTTTGGACATTATTCAGGGAAGCAGCATGTACTAGAAAACACACACCACTTTTAGGCAGTTTTGCAGACTCAGAACGTGCTAGATGAGCCTTTCCTTCCTGAGAAAAATCCAACAAGCAATTATTCGGAGAGATATTTTATCCTGGCAGAAGCAGGGGTATATTCAAGTACTTGAGGATTTAAGGGACTTGCATTTTGGAACAGGCTTCTTTAATCCAGCTTTGCTTGTTTGGTAAGGTACTTTGTTCTTTCCATACTCAGTAATACTTTTCTCTTTTGTAAAAGACTTGGAGATGAACAGGTGAAAATACAGTGTAATACAGAATGCTCGATCCCAGGGATGGGATACATACCACCTACCTGGGAAACCTGTGCCAGTGTTTCACCATCCTCACAGTAAAGTATTTTTTCCTTAGACCTAATCTAAATATACCTTCCCTTAGATTAAAACCACTACACCTTGTCCTATTGCTACAGGTCCTGCTAAAATGTTGTCCTCATCCTCTTGCAATTGCCTTCTAAGTCTTGGAAGAGGCTCTAAGGTCTCCCCAGAGCCTTTCCTCCAGGCTACACAGCCTTAACTCTCTCAGCCTGTCTCTGTAGCAGAGGTGCCGCAGCCCTCTGAGCACCACTGTGGCATCCTCTGGACCTGCTCCAGCAGGCCCATGTCCTTCTCATGTTGGGGGCCCCAGAGCTGGATGTAACATTCCATCTGGGGTCTCACCAGAGCAGAAGGTACAGTCACCTCTAGGACAGAGTAGCTAGTTTAGGTCCAAACTTGCTGTTATTCAGACACAGACAGGCAGAAGCATCTTCTGAGTATCTAAAAAGATGATTGTGAATTCTACAAACAGAGCGTTGTTTCTGCCTCTTTGCAAGATCCCCTTGTTCGGTGTGATCTACAGTACTAAGAAATGGTGTTTATTTCTAGTTGAAATCCTCAGTGAAACACTGAACAGAATCAGACCAAAAACTGACTGCTGCCAACCTTCACGTGGAACTTCTTTTCACAAACAGGAAAATCTTTTCGCACATCCACTTCTATTGTAGCCTCATTTTAAGCCCAGGCTTGTTAAAAGGCTGATGTCTCAGAGCCTTATGGAAGTCCAGGAAGAGGGTTGACACTAGGGCTTTATCATGGCCCCAAATTATCAAGGACAAATCTCACCAAAACACTCAATTTCTTAAATTTTATACAACGAACTACATCCTACTCTGCTGATTTGAAAACATCTAACTGGTCCAAACAATTGCTTACCATTTCTTCCTTGTTTCACTATTGGTTTCTCACTCTTTTGACCCTGGTATTAATTTTATTAGTCATCCAATCACAGTTAATCTTTCTAAGGAAGAATAAAGCAAAAAGGCATTGAATGCTTCAGCCCCATCATCAGTTATCTTCTTTCTTTGTCCTCTGAGTAATGGTCCTGCACTTACATTTCTTTTAGTGACAGAACTGCTTTAGGCAGCTTGCCCCTCCTCCTTTCCCTTTGCCATCCCGCTTTCCCTTGCATTACTGCTCATTTGTGCCAGTACGACAGTTTGCAGGACCGCATGGTGAACAAATTAACTGAGTGAAGTTAAAAATATATATGTTTTGCTGGGTTATTTCTTCATGCTCTTCCCTTCCTCTTCTTATTATTACTAATGCAGTTACCCAATATGCTTTTATATTGCTGTAAATCCTTTGCATAACATTTTGTCCTTTCTTTGTCTCCGTGTGCTTGGAGTTATATTATTTCTCACTACCTTCCATTGTCTTTCTCATTGTTTCCTAAATTTCATAGAATGGAGATGATCATGCATCAGACAAACTCTTATTTAGCCTTCTAAAGGAAGGCTCATGTAAAAAAAAAAATTTTTTTCTTTATTAGGGTTAGGGTTAGGGGGTTAGGGTTAGGGTTAGGGTTTAGGGTTAGGGTTAGGGTTAAGGTTAGGGTTTAGGGCTTAGGGTTAGGGTTATGGTTATGGTTAGGGTTAGGGTTAGGGTTTAGGGTTTAGGGTTAGGGTTAGGGTTGGGGTTAGGATTAGGGTTAGGGTTGGGGTTAGGGTTAGGGTTAGGGGCACAGAAACTGTTTATGGTTGTGGCCAGGACCAAAGTAGTGCTCAGCCATTCCCAGAAACTATGCCTAGCTTTTCAGTGGACAAAACTAAGGTTAAAGTGGCTTGGTTTCTTGTCTGTTAATGTTAATTTGCTTCTGAGGAGCAAAATAAATGTACAACAGGAAGCTCTGCCTATCTCCTTTGCAGCACATCTTTCGTCTTACATGCTTCGGGGTGACCACTGAGCTTTTCTTAGGACTCTTTTACTCCAAATCTTTGCGACAGGAAGGAGTTGAAATTTATTTTAGCGATCTGATTGAGTTTTAAAGGTTTTTGAGAACATTTGAATTATCTCTGTCAGCACAGACTTTCTAGCTGAGCAGTTTGAAGCCCTATAGGCAGAGATGCAGCCACGGGACAACTGCTGTGAATGGGAGGGTGACATGTGGACCACTTGTTTTCATGAGTTTTTGAGCCAACCTCTTGCTTTGGCAGCTGTGCAGCTTGTGGATATGTGAGCAAGTGGGAGATAGGATTTACATGGTACAGTTTTCCATAGGTCTATTCTGCTTCAGTAAAAGTCCATGTAACTTCTTTTGTCCTTAGCAGGAAAAGGAGGATTTGACCCTTGTTTTAATCTGACTTTTTCTGTCATTGCCCAGTTTTTGTTCCTTTGTAGGTTTTCAACATGACATGGGATAAATTGGCTAAGTGTTTCCGAAACAGGTCTACAGGGTAAAGCCAGACTTTCTGTTGTAATAATTATCCTCAGTTACTCCAGTTTGGAGTCAGGAACTACGTTGATCTTGACCCCATGACACCATCAAAGCTGTAAGGCTGAAATGCAAAATGGGAAAAAGCCAAACCAGAACAAAGGAAAGCAGAAAACTGAAAGAGGGATCTGGTGGGGCTGTGATTGGTGATGGCAAGAGCAAACAGGGTAAAAAGGTAGAAAGGATGAATCTGAACCCTATTATATGGTATTATGCTTTGTAACACCAGCCCTGCAAGGGAAAATGGGAGCTAATGCCTCTCCCTTACCTCACAGAGAGAAATATCAGTTAATTAACTTTCCTCTAGGACAACAGGAAAAATTGCTGAACGACTCAAAAAAGAACATAGGTAAATTAAATTCTTTGCTTGTAGTCTATTAGCCACAAAAAGGTGAAAATTATATATACATGCATAACATGCTTGTTATATACACATATAAAAATTAAAATAATAAAGATAAAAACAACTAATCACTCTCCACCTGCTGCATGAAATAAGGAGTAAAAAATAAAAATTCCCTACCAACAAAACTTGTGTATTTAATGAACAGTAAATAAAAGAGACGAAAAAATTTCACAGGAAACCTTCATTTTGGGTTTTCTATGTTTTTCAGGGTTTGACTTTGAAACATTAATATCATTTGGCCAGGCTGGCTTGAGATGTATTCAGTTTTTTTGTAGCAATGTCATCTTTCTCTCTACAGTGCCTCTTTGCTCTGTGCTACTGTTAGGGAGACAAAGAGAGAAGAGAGATAAAACCAGATGTGCTGGGTACTAATCTGATTGCTTAATGTGTTTTTTTGGAAGATGCTCTGATACTGTGATGATCCAAGCTAAATGAGAACTTGCAGATAAGTGGAACTGAGCCCCAGGTTGTCAGTAATGAACTTCAACTAACTCACACTGGGCCTAAACCCAGTAGCACTGGGCACTTTTACCTACCACAGAAAGCAATGATAAGACCCGAGTACGGCCAGTCTCCCTGCGGATCCAAGATATTATACCACTTGCAGGCAAAATTACGTTAGCTGCTTACTGTGCTGCAAATTTTAATGGTTTATAAGCAACAAGAAATTACCACATTGTAAATTTGGGATAGATGACACAAATCAGACAGACTTACAGGGAATGCTCCCTTTGCTCTTAGCTGAGTTATACTTTATTAATATCCTGCTTTCTCTTTGTTCACAGCACCGATTGTTTTTATGAGTGGGTGAAGTGCATTTTGCTCATTTGTTTTGGTTTAGCATAGAGAAACAAGAGAAAAAGAAAAGAAGAACAAAAGATAATCACTCTTGCAGCTCTCTTCTTTTTGCCTGATCTTATACCCTCACGAGAGGAAGAGTTGTATTAGTGACAGGGCAAGTGTCATTAGGCATAGCAATCCTAACATTGTTTCCTTGATGATGTGCCTAAATGACATAGTGGTAGGCGTGCTCGTTTCCTGAGTGGGGTCATCTACCCTTTGCTATTTACTTTGTGTTTCCTCTTGCTGCTGCCGCCAGTTCTTCTTCTAAAGCAAGTACCAGAGTGCACACAGGGCCACAGGCCATGTGGCTGATGGCACATGCACACCTCACCATATACACATGCAAAAAATTCCCTCTCAGCAGAGCACTGCACATTCTGCCCTCAGTCCATCCACTCCCTAATGATTCTAGCAGTGCATCAGTGTAAGTGTGGATCTGTGCACATTACATTCGTGCGTGAATACTTTCCTGATGTCTTGCAGATGATGGAAAGACAAAACTCCTGACATGAGTGTCCCTTTAGCCTGCTGTGTTCGCTAGAGAGGTAAGTTTCACATACAATGTCTTGGGGGGAATTACTCCAGCTGTTTGGGTGAGCAGTGGATGGATATGGTTAAACCGTGGGCTACAATATTTGACACTCAGCCTTTAGAACCTCGGAACCTTTAAAGGAAATCTAGTTCAACCCCTTCACAATGAGCAGGGAAATCTTCAGTTAGATTGGGTTGCCTTCCCCAGCCTGACCTTGAATGTTTTCAGGGATTGGACATCTACCACTTCTCTGAGTAACCTGTGCCGGTGCACCACCACCTTCTTTGTAAAAATGTCTTTCTTATATCTAACCTAAATCTATACTCTTGAGATTAAAACCTTTAGCCCTTGTACTAATACAACAGGCCCTGCTAAAACCTTTCTCCCCATCTTTCTTATAGATTCACTTCAGGTACAAAAAGGCTGTGATAGGGTGACACAGGACTTCACCTGGCTGCCACAACTTTTTGTTTTCTTTAACATTGTTAAAGAAGATTTTAACTCTTCCTCTGAGACCTGAGAACTCCAGATTCACATCACCCACGCAGGAACATGCAGCCAGAAGTGAGGACAAGAAGTGAGCATGCTTATGCCCAGGACTGTTTCTCAAATACATTTACCTCTGTATGAATGGGGTTCAGGTGTAATGAATTGCATCCAGAGCAATCCATTTTCCTCTGCCTTACTGCTGAGGTCCATGCTTGGAGACACAGTAATATTGCATGCACAACTTACGAGATACACACACTAATATTACAGCTGCCACTTAGAAGGCCAGTGAAGAGGGAGTAACAAATGCTGCATTGTCAGTTTGCAACAATAAAGAATCATTTTCATTCCTTGTGCACAAGAGTTCCAATTATAATCTAATTCAATTCAGATTAACTATGCTTTGATGGCATTTCCATTACATAAAAAATAAATTTATTAGCCGAGTATAATATGTTTTGTCTGTCTTTCCAATGCTAATAAGGACATTGTTTAACTGCTTTAATGCTGCATTTTAACCACCGTTATAAGCTATTTCCTCAAAATTTATAATCAGGGTGTGCAAAAATTACAGTAGAAACTCACAGAAAGGAAAATTATCAGGATTTACAGGTGAGCTGTTAATAAAGGCTTATAATCCACTTGGTTTAAATCCCACCAATTAAGACTTTTCATAAGGCTTTCATCAAAGATTCTTTCCAGGTGCTTCATCCCATGCTAATTGCATGGTCTGGTGAAAGGTGGCAAACATGATGGGATCAAATTAACGCTGCTTTATCTAAGGATTGTTAATGACTTATTGCAGGTATGTCTAAACTACAGACACCTAATCTTATTACAGCACCAGAGCTGAGTTTTTATGTTCTCTAAACGATCTTGATGGCTTCTGTGCCACCAGCCTCTCCAGCAATCTTCAGCCTGTCCCTGAGCATCTGATCAGTTTGTATCCTGCTATTTTAAGTGCTGCTCTGGCATCTTAAGGAGTGGTTGCTCACTCTTGCCCTCTTTGCCCAGTGCACAAATGGATGGAGGCTCATAACTAATTAGCCACTCTGATAAGTGGAGCACATATTTATGTTTCCACTCAGAGCTGTAAGGCATGTGTTTGAGCTACTACAAATGAGAACTCAAAGCAATCCTCCCTCCTGCACAAAGGAATCACAAAGTTGGATCGGCATTTGCATCACTTTGCTGGTCTTCAAGCAATCAATTGCCTTTTGGCAGACTGTGCACAGGATACTGGCATGGAGTCTGGAGGCTGACAGTTCTGCTGTCTGCCAAAACATGTGTGGCTTCATAGAGTTAGAACAAACTATGAAACTGTATACTGTGAGAAAACACACTCGGCACAAACTCAACCCGTTTATTGCAGAAAAGACCTACCCTGACAATCCGCCTCAAGGTAAATGATAATTTTTGTGTAACCTGCATTTGAACTGAAATGGCCACTGCTTGGGCAGCTTGCTTTAGTCAAGGAACAGTTATCTCAGAAGAAGCTAGATCCCACAGCTCTGGAACCAATCAAGATGGATACAGTAACAGATGGAATGCTCTGATTACTCCAGATTGATATCTATGGAGCTCCATTTTAATTGCATTCTACAGTGACGGAAAACCAGACCCCTGTTGTACTTATGAATTACTTTCTATTCCAATTTACTTATCACTGATGCCATTAGTTCATGAGAACAGGAATTAACACTTGTTTTCTTTTTCTCTTTCACAATTTCTTTTTGGAACAAAAACACTTTCATTGGAAAGCCATCATGGAATCAAATTAAATTTTTTGGAGGAAAATAAACAAAGCAACAAAGCACCAAAAATAGCCCCCCAAAGTTCTGAAATAATATCTTCCAAAATGAGAGGGAAGACAGAAATGCCAGAGGCAATTTGGTCCATTAGTCAGCCTTCTCCAATTATTTATGATGAGCAATTTTTCCAATCTTTTTAATAGTCTTATGGGGAAAATGCATTTTCCACAAACAGATCAACAAGTTAATATTTACTTTCTTTCCCTCAGCTTAAATCTTCTTTTTATTCCTTAAAAAGCATCTGTAGACAATATATCTAAACCTCTGAGTTTGTCATTTTCTTTGCAAGTGCAGTTGCTTACATGGGTAAAAGATTTATTATAGCAATCTAATAGAACAAGTAACAGCAAGATCTAATGGCCAGGCTCTAAAGCTGGATTAATTGACTCTGGATGTGCTTCATAATTTTTTAATTTTAATTTTTTGGGGGGGACAGTTAGGACAATTAGTCATTGGGATAACTTATCTGGAGATAAGGCAGACTTCCTATCACTGCAAATCTCTGATACAAGACTTTCTAAAATACATATTTCAGCTAAACTGGAAGATGGGAGCTACCTTGCCAAACTCCATGGCCTTTTGCTTGTAGGATGTCAGGTTGGATGAGCATAATGTTCCCTCTGGCCTTAAAATTTATGAAGTATTTATTTCAGACATGATCTGTACTAGTCACCTAGGTCAAAAAATGGGTCAAACATTTATGAAAAATCAGACAAGCAGATACAAGCACCACCATGGGGCAGAAAGTGGTGATCTTCACTCTGTGAAGCGCTTCAGCCAGTTACTCAAAATGATGACCAGAAAGCTGAGGGCAACCTGCAGTTCTAATCCAGCAGCTCAAGTGACAATTTGAAAGGAAACAACTAACACTGAAATGAAATATCATCACCTTAGATGTCAGGTTACAGCTGCTGAAAATGTGCTTGTGTCATTTGCTCATTTCTAGCCTATGTATTAAATATAAATTTACAACTGATACATAAAGGCTGGGGAAAAAAAGTCAAACAAGTCTCCAAAAACCCTATTAAGACTTTATTCCAGAGTGCAGGAAAAGAATCACCACCATGTTTCCACATAAGGTGGTTACAATCTCTTCTTTCTGCCTAGTGCTGGTACACAGCACTGGCAAAAGTGTTCAGTGGAAACACCTCAGTCACAAAGACCTGGAGGCATTTCAGAGCCATGGACTCAAAAAATTACGGAAGTAGGAGGACTGATCTGTGAGGAAACAGCCTCTGAATAACTTGGGAAAGTGATGGTTAAGGCACTAACTCGGCTCGTGGTGACTTTTATGGGAGGTTTTTCAGTTTTGCAGATGTTTCACTGGGATCTTGATGAAGGGCAAAGATATGTTAATCAATGGCAAATGTTCAAAATGTGTGAAAAAGAGGATGAAAAGGAATATTTAGCCACTGCACGGAGTAGAAATAGAACCGAATTAGAAGGGTGAAAATATAAGTGAACATTTCTAAAATATCAGAATTTATAACAGAAAAATGATGAAGAGAAAATGGGTGGAATGGAACAGAATGGAACAGAATGGAACATGGAACAGAAAATGGTTTTCATAGTTTTAACTAACTTTTCTCATGGAAAACGTACTAGGAGCTGACTAGACTGGAAATTCAGATTTCCTGGTCCTGGGAGATGAACCTGGATAAGGCTTTGAGAAATTTTCTGTTGATTCTGTAAGTTCAAGATTCCAGTTTTTTATCTGTATTGCATGTGGAAACCATCTGACCTGAGTCTGTCCAAGACAAGAGGTTTTCAAAAACAGTGTCTTCTTTCTCAGTTCTTTCCCCATCAAATCTTTAGAGCAAAACCATGTAACTAGGGCCTATCAAGAGGGATTTTTTTAATAAGATCCTGAATATAAATATATCATGATCATGTTTTAGAGGCTTGTGTCTTATGGTCTATTAAAGGAATGTCTGTCTTTTATGCATGGAGTCGAATTTAATATCTATTGAACAGTAAGATGCACAATGTCTAATCTTCTGACCTGTTCAGTGAAAAAGTAACACAACAGTTCTCATCTTTTACATTCCTATTATCCATTGTTTATATACTCCTATCCAAATATTTAAATTATGAATAACGAGGACTCACAGGAAGGAAATCTAGTTCAATATTTCTTTCCATTGAGATTAATTATCCTTATTTTTCCTAGTTTTGGTTTTGGGGTTTTTTGGTGTTTGTTTTATGGCTGTTATTAGTTTTGGGTTTTTTGACTGGAGGTCAACACTACAAGAAAAATCACCAATTCTACGAAGAGACAGTTGTTATCAGTTTAATGATCAGTGAGTAACTGGATCCTGCAATGGCCCGTGGGCTCTTGGTTCAAAAAGAGTCAATGACTACTGAAGATACACAACCTTTCTCAGGATTGATCCTTATTTCTACAGTTCAGAAAAACACTGAGAGCAAGAGAAACCATGTTGATGGCAATAAGGCATTTACGGCTTTGATAAGCTGCTGTTCCTGGGACATCTGTAAATAAAACCTCGAATTTTCTTCTGACTCTGAAGCTGCTACAAATTATATGGAATGTTGGTGTTTGATACAGAAATATTTTAATATCCTTAATTACAATATAGGAATATGTTGAGTGCATTTTGAATGCAACCTGCCCCTTTTAGCAGCTGGCCTTCTGTTTGTTCTTTGTGGAGGTGCTGGATGTGTTTGATGTATTCAGGCAGCTCTTTCCAGATATGAAGAAGAATGCACAAGGAAGAGAAAAATGATGAGGCATGAGAAAGTAGCAAGTGACAACTGAAAAATAAATTGCAAGAGTCTTCAAAAACAATATTTTATAGAAAAAAACGAGGTAGCTGTCTCCAGACGGATCCCAAAGCAGTCCGTCTGTTTGGTTGGCATGGAAGCAGTCCCCAAGCAAGGAGGAATGATTAAGCAATTAGAGTCTGCTAAGGTAACAGACCCCACACCAGGTTACCAGAGCTGCTCTAGACCTTTCTCTTTTTCATGTTAGCCGAAAAATACAGACTTATTCCCAACTTTACACCAGTGACACACCATCCTCTCTACTTCAAACCTGGTGCAGTCTTCTCTAGGTGTGATTCTCTAAAACTGGAAAGTCCTTAACCCCACTCTACGCTACCTACATGTCCTACTGGATCCATCACAGCATCAGTTAAAAGTCATCCAAGCACACCCAGAAAACTGTAATGCATGTGCTGGTGAAACCTTCTGCCCCACAATAGGTAGGAGAAAATACCATAGTGTCTATCCTGGTCTTCTGGAAACTCTGGTGCATTATCTTAAGTATGTTACTCTGTCCCTGAGGACAAGGACTGGCTGTAGAGTGAGCAAAGATGGGATTTGCTTCTGAAAACACCAGCTGTGCAGAAACTGGATGCACTGAGGAGAAAAAAAAAAACCTGACATCCCTCTAGACTCAGGTGCTAGCAGGAACAGCCACTCCAGAGAGCAGGGAAATACTGAGCACATGGCTTGTGACAGGCTTTATATTGCCTAAAATAGGAGCTCCCACAGCAGCCCAACAGTGTGAGAAATGGGTGATGGAGAGACCAGAAGGCAGAATGGACTGGAGCATGCTGAACAAAGAGAAAATCACATAATCAGGGGGAAAATGCATGGCCCTTGGCAAGACCTCTGGTAGTACAATCTATGTTAACCATATCACCTTGTAAATTTGTTGAATGTATATAACTATGTTTCCTCTGGATAATATTTTTATTGTGAAGAAAAGCCTTTCTCAAAAGATAAATATGTTTCAAAGGAAGTTTGAGTGGAGTTTTAACAGATCACACCCTTTTTTAAAAGAAAAAAAATGCAACATTGAAACAATGCAAATTAGAAATTTATGACAAGCTGCAAGTCTTTTTGCGTTGGCTTTTTGTTTGGTTTTTTCCCCTCCAAATTAACAGTGAGGAGGCCAGCTCAGTTTACTTTCCTGACGTTATAGCCAGTGAACATTTCTTTTCATGCAGGTTGCTTGTAGCTCAGAGGGATATTAAACTATTTGCATTAATAATAATCAAGGTTATCTACCATCAAACCAAGTTGTAGACTCAACAGCCTGATTACATCATCTTTGGGAGAGGAAATGAAGTTTAGCATTCATTTGAACATAGTGAAATGAATTTAAGCAGTTACTAAAAACCATTAAAACTCATCTCCCACTCAGTTTCATTAGGGATAAAAATCAGCAGACTCGGAGAAAGGGAGGGTCTCAAGTATCCTGACCCTGGTAAGTATTTTGTTAAGAGCTATTCATTTAATAAAAAGTGCATTTTAATTCAGACTAACACAAAGTCCTGCACATAGAAACTAGACATACAAACCATACTTAAAAGGCAGGGAGAGACTATGGCCAGAAAGATCTAAAGCTTCTTTGTGGATAACCAATTGGAAAAAAAATAGTAAACACTATGAGTTGCTATAACAAAGAATGCAAATAAAATCTTTGTATGCTTAGTCATAAAGTTGATAGGACTTGTGAGTTCTTTTTTTCTGGACTGTATCCAACAATCACAATTCCAAAAAAGATATTAATTAAGAAAGATTTTGGGAATTAGCTTAAAAGGATAATCTAGGGTATAGAAATATTCCTTTAAGGAGGAATCAGACTTTTCCAATCTGTTTAGTTAACTGGTAGATGATGCGGAGCTGACATAGTCGTAGGTCATATGCATTGAGAGAAGGAAGAGATTTCTGACTGTAAAATGATCTTTAATCTCATAGAATCATAGGAACATTTAAATTGGAAAAGACCTTTAAGGTCACTGAGTCCACCCATGTACCCATCACTGTCAAGTGCCAAGCCCACCTCTAAGATGTCCCCAGGTGCCACATATACATATCATTTAAATGACCTCCAGGGATGGGGACTTTACGATTTCCCTAGACAGACTTGTTCCAGTGCTTGAGAAACCTTTTGGTGGAGAAATTTTCCCTAATATCCAATCCAAACCTCCCCTGGCACAAATTGAAGATGTTTCCTCTTGTCCTATTGCTTGTTAATTGGAACAAGAAACTGACCCCACCTCACCTGAACCTCTTTTCAAGCAGTTGTAAAGAACTTATTTCGAGCAAATAAAACCAAACAAATTGTACCAGGCTGTGTTTGGAAGCAGAAAGTAGATAAATTCAGATTAAACCATTAACATGGTTAGGTCCTCAATGAATGTATCTAGATTTCATGGCAGCCCTTCATCAGTTAAACTGTTTAATTCAAGATTTAGCTATAGCACACCCATTTGAAAAGCAAAACGCAGGCAGAGGTTATAGAATTGACACGGAAGTTACTGAGTAAGTGCTGTGCTACAGGATAACACAAAGCTGAAACAGAGGTCTACCAGAGCGTGAGGTTCCCTGTGGACAGTTATGTCACTGAAGGATGCAGCAGGGAGGTTCTGAACGTGCTCTTCCTTCTGCTGAAGCTCTGGCAGCCCATCCATTCCCCAACACTAAACTGGATTTTCTCCAAGTCCTTGACCCAAGACCTCCAGACACATCCAGCTAATAATCCAAGAAAATAGCTGTCCCTGATCCGTCCTTGATTCTCCTGCAATAGGTGAGAGAATTCTGCATTGGGCAAAAGCCAAGGGACTTGTGCCTCATTCCAACCCCACCTTTGCTGTCTGTGTGCAGTGGCAGTTGCTTGTCCCAGTGCTTGCCTGGAGTTCTCCCATTGTCACACAGAAGAGTTGCTCAGCTCTCCCACTCCCCACATGGTGCTGACTGCCCCATAACTCCACACTGCCTTGTTGAGAAGTGAGAGCAGAGGATCATACTGATTCTCATTCACGACTGTTTTGCATCTGTAAAAATTACAATTCCCATCCTTTTTCTTCTACTTGGATATGGAGTGGTTTATACTTAATGATTCAGCCCACACTGGAAAAACACATCTCTTCAGAAAACTGCCTGATGTGTTGATGCTGACTTTTTTTAATCATCATCCATTTAACATTGACAAAGACTAGTAAATCTTGAAAATGTATTGTTTAACTGTAGCAGATAACACATTTTCAAATAATACAATTTTCATCTTTAGTCTCTAAAAAGTGGTGATTAGAAATATGCTAATTATCTGCTACATTCAGCTTGTTTTTGTAGACTTGAAGAAAGCACATCTCAAGCTACATTTACAGAATGAACTTTTGAAAGCAAAAACGTTATGTCAGTTTTATAATACCATTATTCTTACAGGCCAAAATACCCCAAACAAATCCAGTTTTAGAATGATATAATTGTTTGGGTTGGAAAGGACTATTGAGATCATTGAGTCCAATGGTTAACCCAGCACTGCCAAGCCCACCAACAAATGGTGTCCCCAAGTGCCACGTCTACATGTCTTTGAAGTCCCTCCAGGGATGATGGCTCCATCACTTCCATGGGAAGCCTATTATCACATCTCTTTAGCTAGCTGGAGTCAGCTGCCCCAGCTGTCTCCTCCCAGCTGCTTGTCCCCCCCCCGCAGACTCCCCACAGAGGGGTGATGTGAGAACCTGCAAAGTCCTTGACTTAATGTAAAAGTAGCTAAAGTTTTCTTCAAACAACATAGCTACTCTCAACAATTTTGGATGTTTGCAGTTATGGAGTTTCAATATTATCAGAACTATTTCAAGTAAAATCTTTTTTTATTTTCTCCGCTATTTTTTTGGAAGACAAAAACCAAAATACATATTTATCTTATGCATGTATATATGTATGTGTATGTACAAGCATATAAATATATATGTGTACACATATACAATTTAATTTTTTTTTGTTACCTATATCTGACTATTAGTAATGTTAAAATAGTCTGTTATTCCATTCATCCATTGTGACAAAACCAAGTTTTACAAATAGTAATGTATGATCCTTTTATCATGCTGGATAGAAGGAAATTGCTCAGTCAAAAACTTATACAACTCTCTAAGTATGAATAAATTATTTTGATATGGCATAATAGGTATATTATGCAAAAAGTCCTTATCCACTTTAGTTTATCCTCAATAATTAATTTGATTAGATTTTTATTTTCTTGTTTTGATTTGTTTAAACTAGATTTGACAGTGATGAGTATCTTTTAAGAACTGCATAGCAAAAATGGACTGACATTGTGTGTATAGAAGCTGCTAGAGGAGTTTCAGATACTGCGAACAGGCTTTGAGCAGATCCATTGGAAACACTTTAAAGAATAAAGAGATATGCTAATGCTTTTTTTTCTTTCAGCTATAAGCCACCACATTTAAATGAAATATTGTATTATTTTACCAGGTGAAAAGAGCACAAAAGATTTTGACTTTCCAGTGGACAAATCACCCTGAGATTTCCAGGTCAGCTGTAACCAGATTCCTCTCAGCAACTCAAGGTGATACAATCTTTATCTTCATGAGTTTTACCTACATCTGCAGTTCAAAACAAAAAAGATGACCTATCAGCTTTCTGCTCAGTCAAATAAACTGAATGGGTTTTGCATTCTTTCACTGTTGGCTCTGCATGGAAAAGGTGCTCTGCTTCAATTTGCTAAATTCAAACCTGCTATATATTTAACAAGTAATTACTATGTTTATTCCTTTTTATTGAACATGTATGTACAGATATGCTGTGGCACTGCGAGCAGATGTGTTTATGCCTACACCATTCATGTATTTTGAAGGTATGCAAAGGATCCTTCTGCCAGCTGCCTGAAAGGACAGTGTGTAATTTAAAGAAGTCTAGACAGCCATTGAAGGAGGATGGGGAAGGATCACAATTGTAAACCACCCTGTGCTCCTCACCAAGGACATAAAACCTTGTAGAGTCAAGTGGGAAACTCCACTGCAACAAACATCTTGCATAAAGGAAAACATCTACCAATAGAGGGGAATCTAAAAGGAAAGCCTCTGGGCAGACTGGCCATTCTCAGCATTACTGAGTAGCTACAGCTGCTGTGGCAGAGCCTTAGGGCAGAGCCTGACAGGGTTCCAAAGTAATAAAAATTGAGATGTTTGCTACGACTCGGTTCTCTTGTTGATACCATTCACCATGTATTCCGTAATTTCATACACTGACACTGCTGCTTCCATAAATTATCACATTTTGTGGTTTTATTGCTAGCAAAATAAACTTTGATGACATATTTAAAAGGCATCAAGGCTATGAAAATGAGTTTATATTTGTGGAATATTTTTAAGTTGTATTATTTTCAATATATTACAGTCATAGGCAGAAAAAAAAAGTGTTTAAATAAAAGTGACACAGTGAAGGTTATTCTGGCCACATATACTCACAGACACATGTAAAAACGACTTGAAAGATGTCCCATCTGCCAGGTCTCTCCATCTGACTGAAGCAGGGAGTTGCTTTGCAGCCAACCCATGATAAATAGTATGAATTCAACAAAAAATGTGGCAGGCAGCTTCTTGTCATTCTTACTAATTAAAAAAAAAGCAAGCAGATGGACAAGCAATGACTCGTATGCAACACGAATTTGAGCATTTTGAGTGAGAAGGCACTCTCAGAATTTTCCTAGGATGTAAAAAGGAGTGTCCTTATAGATTAGTTTCCAAATTCCATATCTTAGGGCTTGACATTGTGTTTTTGATTGTCCTCCTGCAGCATCTTCCCCATGCGCACTGGTATTGTTCTTACACAGAGTTCTGCCTTGCTGTGAAGGAACAGGGCTCAGTGGTTCTTGGAGAAATGGGAGAGGAAAGGGTCAGAGAAATGAGAGATCACAGGTTTGCTTTAATTATGCTGCTATTCTTAGTATTTTTTAATCTTCAATTTATAATATATATAATATATAAATATATCATTACACACGATTTTAAATTTCTTATTATTAATAATGCAGTATATAATTACATATTGTAATATTTTCACCTTTTGAACTGGTGAATTATTACCACATCAAAAGTGTCTGAGGGAGGGTTGCTAAGAGGGAGGGTGATTGCTTCTGAGGAGCAGCAAACAAATGAAAGAGGAGAGCGAGATGCAATACTTGAAGCTTGCTCTGAGATGAGAGTGGAACAAGATGCAAGAGGTAGCACACATGAAATAACATGAGCTGAAGTGAGATGCTGCCAGAGAGGGTTATGTGGGCTCACAATGTGCTTCAAATCAGTGCAAAGCAACCGAATCCTGTAGATGATCATAAAGGTGAAAAAAGGAGGGAGAAGAAAGGGGATAGCCAGTGCCAGGCAGAAATGGTGATGGTTTTATTTGCAGCAGCTTGGACAAAGCTAAGGGGGACTAAAAGTGAAGTGGAAGTGACAGGAGACAAACTGCAAAGGTGCTAGTTGAGTGGTTACCACACAGGCAATGAAACACGGTTCCTACTATTTCAAAGGAGAATGAGCCCTGATTCCATCACATTGATATCACAGAAACTGGACACAACCATGGATAGAAAAATTCTACATAAAAAATAAGCACAGAATCATAAAATCTTAGGGTGGTTTGGGTTGGAAAGGGTCTTAAAAATCATTTAGGATCAATGTCCTTGCCATGGACAGGGACAGTGTAACAACTGAAACAGTGGAAAGATATAAACTAAAATTCTTTTTTCCCCCTTCAGTATTCTGTCAATATAAACATATAAATAAATTATCTCATTTGAACTTTTGGCACCTCTGTTAAAGATGTTATAATGTAAGACACCATTTTTGCAAAGACTCACAGACATTTATAAGTCTGTACATGGTATAATATTTGTAAGGCCTTATTCAGCGCAAGCAGTGAGTATGTATTTAAGCTTTTCCAGGGCAGGAAGAATACCAATCTCGAGAACACCAGAACTGAAGAGCTGAGCTGCCAAAGCCATGAGATTTAGCCTGGAAGTTATTAAAATTTCCTGTGTTAACCTCCAAAATTTTGCTTTTTGAACAGCCTCTTTTTACTTTGAGCATATCAGCCAACTCACAACAGTTTCAAGTGAGCAGGGCCAGCTTTCTAGTCTCTTTGGGAGCCTCACTAGAAGAACCACCTGGGACTAAATCACAGAAAGCTGCCAGCTGGTATAGCCACCTTTCCCCCTCCAACCAAAATGCCCAATGAGAAATAATTATGTGCTTCTCTAGCCTACTGTCTGCCAGCTCACTATATAGCCCTCTTTCCTCCACCAGTTCACTTTGAGTCTTCATCATTCAGTGTGTCAATTAATTTTCCATTCTTCACTGTAACACATTTGAAACCTGCTATCAGTAATACTGAGTTAAGTCACACACCCTGGAAGAAGTTGGAGGACCAGAAGCAGAGGGTATACCCTGGGGTCCTGGCTGCCTCCAACATGTGCCTCTTTTTCTATGTAATACCATCACCTCCTCTTTCTGCCTTACTCATTCCCAAACCTTCCTGATAGTCCTGGAAGAGGAGAGGGGAAGCTGCTCCTTATAACTGGGATACCTGCAGTATTTGGAATACTCTAAAACTCTGAAAAATCACTAATTACTCTCCTGAAAATATCAACAAGATACTAAAAGGCTGCACTGGGGTCATATTTTCAAATTTCCTTGTATACATATCTGAAAGCTCAGGTCTTTGCATCAAGACATCATTTTGGATATGCACATTTAAAAAAAAATAAATAAAGCAAAAATTTCAATAGAATCATTACAGTGAATCCCTTGCCAGTGAAATATTTGAACAAATCTTATTTTAGACAGTTAACTGATTTTCAGAACCAGTCCACAAACCACAATGGGATCTGTAGGAATGGTCTAACAGATCTGCAAAAGGAAACTGAGAGAAATCAAGTGAGATGCAAACACGTGACATCTCTTAGAGGGGAATATCTCCAACTCAAGATGTTAATAATTCTGAAATAAAAGAAGGTTAAAAATCACTGGAATTTATAATTTAATCTTTTACAATCTGATTGAATGTATTTTATTCTTTTTTAAAAACCAACAACACAAATCCCGGCAACCACATATCAGGGAAGATCTAAAACCCAGATGTCCTGGTCCTGCTCCCAGTTATCTGAGTGTTAAAATGAGAAACAAATTCATGAATGCCAATGCAATTCAAATCAACATCAGCACTGTCATCTGTGGAGAGCAGAGTATAACAGAATCAACATCTACAAACCTTGAGTTTTATCAGCGTTATCTTCAGCAATGCCAAATTGTGAAATCCTCAGTCTGTTCCTCGTACAGCAAAATTTGTTCTCACTGGTATGGGACTTTAGGACTGAGTATGAACCTCAAAGTTTGGACCCATCTTTGAAGTCTCCCCAGATTCCATACACAGCTTTACCAGTAGGATTCTTGGGAGTGCAACACTTCTGTGATTCAATCAGTGGTTAGAACTGTCCCACAGAGTTCCGGATCAGACTCAAAATCTGTCGTTTTCCCTCAAAATCCACAGTGAAACCTTTGACCTTTAGGATCTGATGAGTGTATGAGAGTTTAACAAACTTCTCTGGGACTACTGCAGACCTTTTAATCTGTTTTCAACTTAAATGGAGAGCTGTCTAGGAAGGAAGGAAGGGAGGGAGGGAGGGAGGGAGGGAGAGAGAGAGAGAGGGAGAAAGAGAGAAAGAGAGAGAGAGAGAGAGAGAGAGAGAAAGAAAGAAAGAAAGAAAGAAAGAAAGAAAGAAAGAAAGAAAGAAAGAAAGAAAGAAAGAAAGAAAAGAAAGACACATAACACCCTCTCCCCAAACTGACCAAAATTAAACTGTCTCCTGCACATCAAGCGCTCCCAATTTTCAAGGGGAGTGGTGATGGAAAAAGTGACAGGAAGAACAGTTCTTGATGTGACAGTTGTTAGTTATAGTGCTTAATGCTCTACTGGAAAGCACTCAGATCGTGCAGTGATAAAGCCTGGGTATGAAGCAGAGTAGAACATAATTCTTCCTTTTCCCATCATGTTTGGAAGCCTACATTCTCTGCTCTTTCTCAAACATGATGAACTTTCTCTCTCATTAGATACAAATGTAATTTGACAAACATTCACACATTGATTTAGCTTGTTCACTCAACTGAATACAGAGGACTAGATAAATCATTCTTTGGTTTCCTAAATCAAAGATTTACATTTTACTTGCATATAGGAAACCCCTAAAAGATCACAATTCCCATGAGGTAATAAATGTAACTGAATAACAAAACAATCTCTCTTCTTTCCTCATTTTTTCTGCTCTCCTTCATGTTTTAGATGCTTGGTCTTCTTAATTATTTTATTGTTTATTCAGCATGGTCAAAGCACTCAGAACAAGACACAACTATAATGACAATTCCTAATCCCTAAAAAGCTTAGTAAAAGCAAGCATTACACATTACTCCATCTCTCCTTCTTATTTTTGACAGTTCCTTATTCTTCTGTCCTGAATAATTAGTGGAGTCAGGACACTACTTGCAACATTAATTATATCATTACAGGATGTAGAAAAGAATTTTTGACCAATGCTTCACATTTTACAGGGCTGACCATGCTATCACTGTGAAAAAAAACCCAACTCGAAAAAAACCCCCAAAACCTCTACTCTCAATCTGACATAATCATATTTAATAAGGTGGATTTTTCAACTCAGTGATTTAAATCTCTTTCACACTGCATATATTTCCTGAAGGACTAGTTATAAAGCAATCAATGGCAATGTTTTTCATTTTCTTTCTCTGAAATTCTTGGAATTTAAGCCCTGTGTTCTGTTCTTATTATCCCTTTTTTATTAGTGCTTCTCATCACCTAAGTAGTTCCCAAAAAAACCTCTAAGAGTCATTAGAGATGTTTTATAGTTGGGAAGGTGAGTGAAAGAGTATAAACCCAGTAAAACCTAGGATCATTACACTACAGGATCTTCCAGAAAAATCAGCTATGGTAACATCTCAGGTATCTCTCAATAATAATTGTGATATGCTTAGTTCTGAATGAACCAACACATCAGCTAATCCTCAAGCTATTTTTCCATTGCCTGAAAATGAAGTTAATGATTATATTCAGTGCTAACCTCACTAAGAGGAAGTCTTCAGTTATTAACAAACTTTATGTATAAATTCATGCTGTGTGAGTAAAATAAAAAGGTATTTGTTTCAGTATTTCTAGTGGGATAATCATAATGAATATCATTATGTTTATATTGATACAGGCTAATTTGAGATGGAAGAGAAGAGTGGTAAATCCTGCCCTGAGTGTTGGGTAGCAGTAATAGGCTGTTCTGTATTTATTTTATTTATTTTATATTTATTTTATTTTATTTATTCCTACTTACTCAATTTTATTTTATTTATGTTATTTTAATCTGATTTGGGTTTTTTGTTTTGTTTTGGTCTTTTTAAAATTTCTTTGGGCATTATTGTATTTGAACCACTTCCCATATAGAGCTTTTTATTTAGCAAATGTGACATTGACACAGGCAAAAAACAGGACCATCTTGAGAACAAAATTGAGTAATAACTGAAACCCAGTTCTTCTTTTCCATTAACCATCATGAATTTGTGTCTTAACTCCATGGATTTCAGCCTTCCCTCCAAAGGAATCAGCCGAGTACACACAATAGAATATACCCCTGGACAAACAAAAGAAAGACAGATTCAACAAAGACTGAGCAAGAATGAGAGGTACCAGCGTTGTAAATCTAACATGACATTTGAAGACATTCCTTTTTCTGCTCATTTCTGCCTCTTCTGCCTTTTAGTTATTCAGCCTGCAAAAATCTTCTTTTTTTCAGGTCAAGGGCTGTGTTTTATTCTCATTGCTGAACATAAGAGGGACCCAATTCAGGGCATTTTCCTAGTGTAAAGGAAATGATAACCATGACCAATGTTAAGAGGAGCTTATTTTCAGGAGGGAGTGCTGGCATTTCACAGAACTGCTTCTTTATCTGTATTTTTGATTAAACTATCAGCAACTTTTTCTGCAGATACATGTCTGCAAGCACATTATTGAGAAACAACATAGGAGGAAAATTCAGAGGTGGTTCCTGGGAAGGGGTTGCTATATTTCTGCATGAGGCAAATCTCTGCGAAATGAACTAAATTCCCAAGCCCGTATTTCCTGATGGCCAGCACGGACTCATGGAAGAGGAGCCAATGGCAGCCCAGGGACACTGAATGCCACTATCTCACTGCTGCATCCCATCTGACAAACTTCCCAGTGTCACATAACCACATCGGCTTGTCTGGATCTGCCTTGGGAGCAGCTGCATTAAGACATATCCTGCAACCTTATCACCCTGTAGCTAAATGAAGAGGACAAAGCTCAAGAACAGAGAGCAGAAAATAAGACAACCCGGGTGGTTCAGCAGCAAAAAAGGCTTATACAGTCATCACCAGCTGCATGTGTGGCTAAAAGCAAGAGCCACTGCAGGAGGTTCAACTGCACAGGGAGACAAGGACAAGCGGTGTTTGGGATTGCTCCAGAAATTCTGATTAAAACCTGTACAGCACAATGTGAGGGAAAACAAAAAGTAGGAGGCAAGTTGGTCTCTTATCATGGGTTAAGAAAAGCTTCAAAGGAGAAGCAGGAGGTATACACAAGAGCAGGAGAGGGAGTTTTGACAAAGGAATGGAGTAGTAGGATAAGGGTGGTTTTAAACAGAAAGAGTGCAGGTTCAGGTTGGATATTAGGAAGAATTCTTCCCTGTGAGGGTGGTGAGGCACTGGAACAATCTGCCCAGAGAAGCTGTGGCAACTCCATCCCTGGAAGTGTTCAAGGTCAGATTGGATGGGGCTTTGAGCAGCATGGTCTGGTGGAAGGTGTCCCTGCCCATGGCAGGGGCTTGGAACTCAATGGTCTGTGGGGCCCATTCCAACCCAAAACTTTCTGTGACTCTACGATATGTGAATAAATAGCAGATAACTTTATGTATGTCAAGGTTTAAAAACAAACTCTCTTTTGCTTTAGTGACTGAGTTTAGTCGGGGGAAGGGAATTCCAAAGTATTTGTTTAGTTGTTCTTTCCACAGGAAAAAAAAAAGATATAAAGTGAGACTTTGCTCAGGATTAATTATTGAGTGTTCCAGAGATTTATAATATATTTATATATTCCCTTGAGCTTGGCAAGCTCTTTCTCTCCTTCTTTCTCTTTTACTCTGTCATTTCTGTCTCAGCACTTTTCACTCAAGTACTCGATGAGTCCCTCTGTGGTATCAGAAGAGATGGAGGTGCTGTGGGAAATGCTGGAACAATGTGCAGCTCTCACTAGCCTTGCCCCAGCTAAGGGCTTCCTGAGCACACCCTGCAAAAAGCCTTGCTCTCAGGATTCAGGAATATGGCTGCAGAAGGCTGTATTAATGCCCAGTCTAATACTTAAAATGGAAGTTTACCTAGAAATACGTTTCACTACCATAATTATTACCCGCTGCCACAGAATTTTATTTACTTGTGCCCCTTTTCCACATAGTTTGGGTTTTCCCTTTAATCTTGTCCCTCCTTCCCACTACAGTGTTAAAAAGAAAAACCAGATTAAAATGTATTTGAAGTTTGAAATGAGGATGGCAGGAGGATTTTGATTAATATCTGCCACAGGAGAATGAATTTTATTAGATGGAAATACTTCTGCTGAACAGCTCAGGTGACCCAGGTGATGGTGGAAAGACTACAGCTGATGGATGAAAAGGGAGAGCAGCTGTTCTGCCGGGGCTGAGGAGTGAGGACACAGCTCTGATGTTTGCCACTGTTAATGAGCCCTTTGGAGGTACACAGCCTCTCCAAAGCCCTAAGCAAACATTAATTAACATACTCATTTAGGGTCCTCCATTTGCAGGGACCAGGAAAGAGATAAAGGAAGTGAAAACTTGACCCCACTGACCTCAGCAGTGGTTAGATCACTTTTGTTAGCAAGAAGTTCACCCCAAAGTGGTTTTCTATAGACTACACTGAACACAGCACTCTTGTGGCTTTCCACCGTTGTTATGCTGGTGATAGCAATTGCCTTGGTTTACATGGCCACTTTGTCAAGCAGAACAACTAGACATGTTTTTATATAAATGTTCTAGACATTTGATTTACCTCTGGCCCTTGGGACAATAGGAGGAGAAAAACCAATTCTGAATTAAGATACCATCAAATGTTTCCCTGTTCAGTACTTTGTGCCATGTAAAAGAACTACATGACTCTTTCTTCATTCAGACCAGCATGAAAGCAATGAAGAAATGTCTCTGAGACACTGGCTTCATGTGTTCAAAATATTTCTCATTGCTAGATAATGCCCTGATTAAATTGCATTTTAAAAATTGGTGGCACGCAGAATTCACATTGTTTGTATGTTAAATCACAGCTAAGCTTGCGTGTTGGGCTTTGTGTACTTACATGTCCTTCAATATAGACAGAGGCTGTAAGTACAAGGATACGTTACAATCTGTTGAACAAATAGCATGAATTCAAAGTTACATGATAAAGCATTTACACAAGGGATAACAGCTTTATTGAACTACCAAAAAGTTATTTAAATTCTGCATTTAAAGGTAGGGAGGCTATTGTAGTCTGTATCTAAAGAATATAGATATGGCTACAGAGGAGGAATATTTGCCTAAACACAAACTTCCACAATGTGTAGATATCTTCATCTGAGTTAACCAACATGAGCTTCTTTTGTCCTTCTCTGACTTCACATAGAGGAAACATGTCTCCAGAAGCAGAATCACTTAATCTTAAAACAAACTTCAGAAATCCATTAGATTAATTTTATCTTGATTTTCTCGACTCACTCTGGAGGGATCCAGTCAACCAGCTCACATACTGTTACCTTCACTGCAGATACCTAAAGTTAGGGGAGGCAAATCTTATGCCTGGTAGTTTGTGTTACTCCCCCAGCAGCATTTCAAGTCAACAGATCCAAAGTCTTTAGAAATACTTATCAGAGAAATAATCTAATCCAAAATGGCTAATGGAGAGAGATAGCTACATACAGACAACCAGCTCTGTCCAGCCTGAGATACTGTTCTGTATGGAGTTACATTTCTCTCTCTATCTCCTCTGACTAGATAAGATACTTAAATTTCATGTGGCTACAGTCTGGGAAAAAAAAAATCCCCCAAGGCTGAATGTCTTCCTGTGGCTCAATGAACCAACAACTGATTTCAGTTTAATTCTATCTCACAATGTTTGAGGAGTGTGGAAGAGTTTAGCTTTAGCCTTGCTACATCCTGCCCGTCCTACAAACGATGTGATTTAGTGAGTGATAAAAAAGTGGGAATTTAAAACTATGACTTGCGGTACATAAGGTTACATTTTCAAAACACTGATGAACTTGGATGGCTCAACACTCACAGGTCAGACTTGGATACCGGAAGAGGGCGATTTTCCTCTTTGGCCCTGATAAAATCTGGTGATATTTATTAATTATTTTGGTCTGAGAAATCAAAATAATGAACAGTTTTGTAAATGTAGTTCCTAGTATAAAGAGTGCTTACAGAAAACTGTAATAACACGAGAACCCACAACCTCATGTAAATACGTTAACACTTCAATTATATCTGTTGCATGTCAATATTATAAAATAATTCAATTTTCAAACTCATGGCCAGATCCTGACTTAATTAAAGGTGTACTTCTTCCTAGGAATATTTAACTTCTATTAAAATATTCTCAAAAGAGGCAGTAGGGAGAAATACTTTCAGTTATCATAAAATCAGTGTGAGAAGTCTGGTATCTCACATGGTATCTCTGTGTTAACATGTGAGGGCAAATGGGGTGAAATAGGTCCACACTCCAAAAAATATTCCATAGAGGCCATGGCCTTGTGTCATACAAAGCATTATTCTTTATATTAATTTTGCAAATAGTACTTCAAATAATCCCTATTTCCCTTACACTTCCTTCCCAGCCTGCCTTTACCTTCTGCCAGATGACTCTTGATGCAAGAAAGCCTCAGTTCTGTCAGCCTCAGGCACTTATCATCAAAAATCACTTGCAAATCCAGAAAAGGAAGCATCATTTGTCTTGCTAGAGGTAAGCAGTGAAGAGCATTTTACAATGGCCCACACTCCAATTTTAATGTGGCTGTTAACCAGCTGAGATCAGATTGAACCTCCTGAGAGTCATGCAAGAGTTGATCAGTGAATGCCCCTAGCTCAGCACTTAAACACAGATTAGTGCTGCCCACTCCAATCCAGCTCAGAGCAAATCTTCACCGTGTGTTCCTTTATATTCCATGCTCTTTTAAGGGCAGTAGCATGAAAACTTTTTACTCATTTAAGTTAATAACAAGCCTGCTGCCATTTCAGTTTAGCTTCCACAAGACTGCACATTTATGTTAGAGGACAAGACTGTATTCAGACACAGTTCACAGTGGTAATCCCTTTAAATACATTTGATATAAGAGGAACACATCTCTCATCTCCCTTTCTGATCGAGCTTTCAAGAGTAATGACAGTACTTTTTTCCTGATAATGATTTTCTTAATGGCTGGATTTTTCTAAAATGGCCTCCCAGAGCTCTGCTTTGATTTTGTGTTCACTCAGCCTCCAAAAACACAGCTTGCCACATCACCATATTTACTCAGGCACTTGTCTAGCTCCATTGTCATTAGGCTTAAAGGAAGTGTCCCATTCTCCTTCCAACAATAATTCTGGAGTGTATCCAACACATGGAAGGACTGACTTTTGTCTCTATTTTCCCCCCACTGAATAAACTCTTGTTTTCCAGCAGAATTCCTCTGGTTTTATGCTTCATTCAGTACTTTTGCTCAGTGACTACTTGGACTGAAGTAAAAAATAAAACAGCATGATAAGACCAAGTACCACTAATAACATAAGTTTTAAAAGGAGAATTAACAACTAATTTTGCTATTTTTTGGGCTATTGGCTTTTCAAAGATTCTATCTATCTCAAAAGTCTTACAGGGGGAAAAAATGATCTCAAACGATGCCAGGCATAGGTCAGTTCACAATAATAAAATTCACAACTTTGGGTCAGGAAAGGTTTGCATGAGCCAAAGAGAAAGTCTGCTGTAAGATTTCAACTCCTGCCTCTTGGACATATCACTGTTGGCCTCAGCCAGTCTGAGACTGAAATTTGGTGCCAAAACTATCTCCAATGCTTTAACACCTCAGTTATTCCTTTGGCTGTGGACAAGTGGATAAACAAGGGTGATGTCCAACTTCAGCCTGGTTCAGCAAGGGGGAAACTTGGGTTAAATGACTTCCTGCATTGAAAACACAGCTCATAGATCTCTAGGGTGCCCTGCATACAGACTTGGCTGTGCTATGTCTCCCTGATGAAGGTACACCAGCAGGCAAGAAGAAACCACATGGTGTGATTCTTGGGGTTGTCCTGCGCAGGGACAGGAGTTGAACTCAATGATCCTCTTGGGTCCCTTCCAGCTTAGGAATTTCATGATTCTATGGCTCCCCATGATTCTATATAACGAATTTTCAGATGGCCAGAGGTAATGTGACTCAGAGACATGAGAACCTTGTGGGAGTGAATAGCCAACATTCCAGTTTGTGTTCTGGTTCTATGAGTCACGTGGGTGCATTCCTAGCTGCACTCTAGATATTAAATAGATTTATTACTGTGGGTGGGCCACAGTGTTGAAACAGTCCAAGAAACCTCAGATTCCATGCAGTTTTCCAAGGCAGGTGTGTCTGTGCCACGCTGCTCTGTGCAGTGTCAACAGCTTGTCATTTGATTTGATTTCTGAACAGCTCAAAGGGATGTCAGCACTAAAATTCAGTGTATGGTATTAGGTGCCTGAATCTTTTCTGGATGTAATTGCCTAGGCTTTACCTCTGATCATCTATCATGTTATAATGTACCGGCAGAGAGATTGAGTGAATTTCCTACTGTCTAACAAGGAGGCTGCTGCAGGAAGAGATTTAAGCTTTGTTGTCTGTCATTTCCATGAAGAGACTACTATCTCTGCCTTTTCTTTAGTTGAAAATTACATGAGAGCTGCCTAGGTGGTATGCAAAGAGGGAAAATGGAAAATTCAGAAAGAAAAAAGGGCAATTTTTGTTTCAAAACAAAAATTATAATAAAAATATGCCTACTATACTCCAAAATTAAAATGGGTTGATTTTTTCCTCCTGCTTATGTAAGTACAGAAGAGAGATTAATAAGACATTGTAAATATAAGGAATAGATTAATATATTCAGATGCATTGCCCTGATTTGTGGATGATTCAGATCTCAACCTAAACTGATGCCTTTTTTAATTCCAAAATGTTCACACTTGAGATTTCAAGGATGGTGTTTTGAGCAATCTGGTCTAATGGAAGATGTTCCTGCCTGTGCCAGGGTTGAGGATTGAAAAGAGATGATCTTTAAATCCCTCCAACCTAAACCATTCTATGATTCAATCATCCTATGAGATTTTTTTCCCCAGCCATAATTTTCATTATTTTATTCAGGACCTAGTCCTTCTAAAGAGGAAACTGGTGGGATTTCATAAATTTCACTGGTTTGTAGAACTTATTATCATTTGCCAGCAATTTTAAACTGCTTTTTAGGGAAGGGTGAATAATATTTCTGGACAGGGTCAGTGAACCAGGGTGACGTAACATTGACACTAACCATGCTGCCACTGGGAGTCAGTCATCCCCTGTTGCCAGTGAAAGCCTTGTGTAAAGACGAAAAGTAAATCATTATCCAAATTAATAGCAAATATATCTTATCCATTACCCTTTTTTCAAAAGCATTTTCACCTCCAAATTCATAGTTCTTTTATCCTTCATCTTTCTCTTTGTACTTTTCTTCCCATTCTTTTTATTCACTTCTCTCCCTTTCTTTATCCTTTCACATTTCTCTATTACAGCAACTCTGAATTTCCCTTGGGTTTTACCTTAACCTCAAAAAAGATCAATAATTTCATAGTGAATGATTACATGAGGAAGACTGTAGTACAGCATCCCAAAGAAAATTGAGATGAGAAATAAGCATATTCCAATCACATGGGTTTAGGCTGCTGATTCAGTAAAAGAAACACTGTCAGTTCATCTGAACATTTGGAATTTTTTTTTTCTCAACTAATGAATATATTCCAGACATTTTTAAGAAAATCAAACTGCAAAAAGCACACTGCCAACCTTACAGGACTCTTACGCCTCTGTGTTTATCCAACCATTTCGTAGAAATGATCTTCACAAGTGCTGGGTTGTAGGCACACAACTGCTCCTTGTTATATGACTGGGAAACTGGGTCATGGGGAAACCAACTGGTTCCACCAGAAGTCACTGAGAGAACAGTGTCAGAGCCAAGTGTAAACCTGATGGTCCCAACTCTGTCTCATGAATCAATTGATTATATTTTCTCTTTATCTGTCATTCTACAAGGACACTCTACACATGTTAAATTATGTTTTGACACCTTTGAAACAGGCTTTTTTTTCTAAGTTCTTATATATTCCTTTTATACCATCTGCAGAAATTCTCAAAGCTGTAGTTTAATTTGGCTTTTGTTGTATTGTACTGAAATAGAGAAGATTTAGTGAAACTCATATTCCATTCCATTCCATTCACCGTGAAGAATAAATCCTACTTTACAATACAACAATTAATATTGATTATATTACTTGAAAATGTAAAAGACTGCACATATATATTTTTTTCCACGAACCAGTGTTCTAGTAAGGGCGTCTATTTATTATAGTTGCTGAATATGATCAAAGAAGAGACTCTTTAAAGAAGATAGTTCAAAATATGGAATTAAATATCAAGATTCATTCTTCCTAGAGAAACAGTGCTTCCGTCTATAAAGGAAGGATTGGAGAGAAAATCTTTGGTAAGAAAGCTCACAGTTAAGGGGGACAGTTTGGAATACAGAGGATTTAATTCTTTGCTAATTGTGTGAGTCTGGGCAAATTACAGAGTGTCTCTGTTTTTCAGTTAGCCAAGTGCAAGTAGCATCTCAAAATTAATCTTTATTTCAGAGGGAGGTAGTGATAATTTACCCAATAAATTCAGGCTAAAGGTGTATTCATACAGCAAACCCTTTCTCACACTGGGGAGTCTGCCTCTGTAGCAGGAGACAAGGCTGAAGGTTCATGCAGATGGCACAAGCAGGAGTGGAGCATCCTATGGGTGTCAGAAGCTGATGAGTTGAGTCAGTCTCAGATCATTTTCCATCTCAGCATCTGTGTTGAAAGGCACCAGCTCAGTTCATTTGATGCTGTCACACATCTCTGTACTACTTTTTCTCTTCCTCAAATTTCTATGCTACTTTCCCTCCCTCTCCTATCATTTCATCTTCTTGACCCTCTCATCCTGCCCTATGCAGTGTGAACTGCGCATTTCAAAAAAAGCAGAATCAGCGATGGGGCTGGAATCACAGAATTATAGAATGATAGAATATCCTCTGTTGGAAGGGACCCACAAGGATCATTGAGTCTAGCTCCCGGACCAGCACAGGACAGCCCCCAGAATCACACTATGTACCTGAGAGCACTGCCCAAAAACTTCTTGAAGTCTGTCAGGCTGGTGATGCGACCACTTTTTGGGGAGCAGGGTGCATGATCCCTTGGAAGAAGTTTTGAGTTGCTTAGAAGACAGTGAAGCTGGACCAAGATAGTATATGCAGGGATTTTGTGGCATAGGTGCACATACAATGAGTTTGGTTGCTTTCTTTTTTCTTTTTTTCTTTTCTTTTTTACTAGCTATCCAATCTAACTTGCATTTTGATTGTGTCAATAACCCACATCAATTCATAACAGTACAATGACTGCATTTCAGAGCGCCAGTGGTATTTGAGATCCTGTGATTTAATTTCACAATGCTTTCATATAATATATTTACAAAATACAGACCAGTAAACAATTCCAGTTGTGCACTAAGGAAGACGTGCATTTTGGAATTGACATAACCCAGTACAGGACTTGATCCTCTTTTGGAAATAGCATACTTTTGTCAGAGCCAGGTTGAGGGAGGTGACCCTACCAAACAAAGCACTGCAGATACTGTCCAGCAGAGATCAGCAGTGAATAGGCTCCTGTCAATCAACAGAATCACCTTTCTGCTGATAGTGGCAGACAGCATTTGCCAAGGGCTGTCCACCAAATCCAGGCTGCTGGAACACCAGTGCAATGACTTAGCCATGAAATCATCCCGCTTCTTTGCAAATAGAGTAGGACACTGTTAGGAGACAGATTTAAGAGAAGGGGGGAGGGCATTCCTCTTGACAACTCAAATTCATAGATCAGAGCCAAAAGAAGCATCAGGTTTCTGGCTACATTCCATTTAGGCCAAAGGCTCTGTTATAGCTTCTATGATTAATGAGAGATGGAGCATTCCAAAGATTAACAAATTTAATTCCTGAGAGTGCAGCAGTTATCTGTGTAGGCAGACTGACCCCTAATCTCTGACTTGGTGCTGGACCCTCATGCTTCTTCTCTGCTTCCCCTCTGCCGCCACTGTCACACCGGCAACTGTAAGATTACATTGAGTAGATGGATTCAACATAGAAAGATAAAACAATGTGAAAGGATGGAGATTTGGGGCTTATCAGCCAAACAGGACACCAGATATAAAAAGTAATCAACTTAAAACTCTTACCAAAATGTTTCCTGGAAACAGTTTTGTTTGATTTTGTTGGTTTTTTTGTTATGTTTTTTAATTTTTATATATTTTATTTTATAAAAATCTGTCTTTGCTCAGGAAAAATTACAGGATTATTTTAAAGTAATTGTGTCTGATATATTCTGCATGTGGGCGTGTGTGTGTTCCCTGAAGAACGCACATGATTTGTAACTTGAGGTGTTTTAAGCCAAGGGAATTAAGTTATCATGTGCAAAAGGAGTTTATCTACAAGAAGAACCCAGACACGACTTTTTTTATCATATTTAAAAGATGAATGGGAAAACACTGAAAAGGAATGCACACACTGCAGTATGTTAAGAATATAAACAATTAACAAAATATTTAGACAAATTACATATAATTATGTGCTAAAACAAAATAGCTGCCTGTAAAATCCTCCCTACCAACATTCTCTGGAACTTCATTTGCAGAAGTGCTTTGAAAAGGTTTTGAAATCTTACAGAGAATTCCATAATCTTGTTATGGCAAACAACTTTGAAAGTAGAATATTTTTTGATTTCTGTTATTAGATTCAGCTTTCAGGATTAATCACTTTCAGTTTACATGCCTACTCTAGTATGCACCCATTCTCTTCTCCACTGCTTATAACTTACATTTCTCAATCTTAAGAATATCAGCCCTCTCATTTAAACAGTCTACTGCTCATCAGAGAAAAAAAAAAAGGTGATATTATTTCTTGTATTTTTTCTAACTATCCTTTTTTTTTCTTTATTATTGCAATGAAAAAGCTATTGGGCATGTGAGTGCTGGTTTTACAGTGAAGAGAAAATACTTCCTAATCAGCTAGATGATATGAGAGCTCTAATAGAGTGATAATAAGAAAACAGAGAAGAAGAATAGAATCGTATGGAAAATGTTACAATAAAGCCAGAGAGATGATTTCAACATCTCGATTCCTTGATTCCATCCTCATTTCATCATGGCATTTGGCGTAGCTTGCTTGGGGATGGGTTGAAGGCAAATTAGGCTTTATGCACTGTTTGTATTCCAGCAATTCCTTTGTTTGCCAGCATAAATCATGGGAGCCTTAGGCTTTTTACTTAACTTCCTGTGCCCAGATTCCACACTATGCTGTGGTTTAGGTTCTGTGCGGGCCAAAAGACCCTCATGCACTGGAAGCCCACCAAAATCACAGCAAAGTATGGTATGGCTTAATAGTGCTTAAACGAATTCCTTTAGTCAGAGAGATCTCCTAGGTGGATACCACAAGGTGATCTCATTAAGGAAGGACAAAATTCCAGCTGCCCCATCAGCCCTTCCAGAAGACAGGGAGTTAATTTCTTTTAGTCACAAAAAAAATCTGCACAAAACATACCACAGGTCTGCCTGGTTCTCTTACCTTGTCTTTCACATGTGTACATCAAGAGGTTCAGTCAGGTCTGAATTCTGCAGGAGGTGTGTCCTTAATATTCAATTTCTTATGAATATTTAAAAGTAATAAATGTCAAATTAAATGTTTAATGGTCTTGTTTTGACTAAAAAGACCTTGAGGAGGATCAGGAAGAAGCCAAGCTATCTAAATTGCCCAGTCACTGAGCTCAGAGGAACTCCTCCCACAGCTTCTGTTGCCCTGGAGCAGGTACCCTGTGACAGCAATGGTGGCTGAATTGCAACAGTCAGGCACACTGATGTATGATGTGCCTACTCTTAGAAGCAATAAACATGTCTGTGCTTTGCTCTGTTCCAACAGACCCACTCTGGATGGAACCCAAAACAATGATGCAACTCAGGACAACATCTTCAGTGGTCCCTTTTCTTATTTTCTCATAGCAGCTATGGGATTTTGTTAAGACTTCTCGACACATTGAGGTGTTTGCAGTAGATTTCAGTAACTTTAAGTAAATTCACATGCTTGAACTACTCATTTCTATGATGCTTTACAGTGATGAACTTGGATCTACTTGGGCCTAGCCTGCAGAGCATAGTTGTGGAGAAGAAACGTCCTGCCTCCACTCCAAGGTGGAATTATCTGCAGAGATACAAATATCAAAATTTTTTTTACAGCCATCTAGTAGCTGCCTTATTATAGCCAATTTTTAAAAGAAAGTGTGAGTTCAGGCCTCATTACTGCAAACTGTGGAAACAACATCCATAATCTCAACTACTAAGGAACAGGAAAAAAGAAGTTAATTATGTACAATTACAGTTATCTTCATCTTGGTGTGCTTTAACGAACTACAAGAGTTTAATTCTGTACACACGACTTTAACAGAGGTGAATATATTTGAGACAAACTTGTGAATGACCTTTGAGACTGCAGAGTGAGAGTTGGTACAGGGGGGAGCAAAAGTGGTGAGGGAGTGTATTGTTTCTCAGCCTCTACACATTTAGCTCCTTCTCTGTTCAGCGCTTATGGGCTTGAATTATTGCTGCATTCACTTGAAAACTAGCCAATCTTTTTAAATCATGCCAGAGAAATATTCTCTTAATTTTTTTGTTCTTTCTTACTGACTTGGATTTTTTAGGCTTGAATGAAGCCAAGAAAACAAGCATTCAACTCAAAACCACTCGTCCTATTCACACACCCCAGTGTGGCATTTGCCTCTGGACTAATCAAGTTAGTCTTACCTTGCCAGTCAAAGCTGAAGGCAAACAAAAGCCTCACTTCAGTTAATTGAATCCCACTTACGCTGTCCAAGAAGAATGCAGATACTTATTTTGTTATCATATTATTCCCACATCTCAACTACCTAAAAGTTCATGTGTGGGTTGGGAATCCAGAGTTTAAGGCATTTTAAAACACACAATTAAAGGATAGTCTCAAACTACAAAAGCTTATTTTACAAGTGAGATCTCTGGAGGACAGCAATGCTGAGCTGTCTGGACTTTCCTGTGTTGACAATTTGCTGGTGGAACTTCATGTTTCTTGCTTGTTTTTCTTTATCTTAAGTAAGTGCAAGTTTTTCTTCATGCCTGTAGGAAAACTCTCATTGACCCATTTCCTGAACCAAGCAAACAGTCATCAGCTTATAATTGGGTGAATTAGGCACAGGAGAGAAAGCAAACTTTAAAATAATTGCTTTTATTCCTCATTTATATCAACATTTTTTTCTGCAACAAACCACCTGGCTCCAAATATTTGTTTTCAAATCACCCAAATACAAAACTGACCAGTCAGCAGACCCTGAAAAGTCCTAGAGCAAAATTCTGCTCAAATCACATAATCAGCTTTCAAAAGCCATTCAAAAGGGGAAGATCAGCAGAGCATACCCTCATACTGTGCACCCTTTGGTTGGGAAAGTGAGCCCTCCTGTAACTCAGCGCTAAGGACGAGGGAACTTTACTCTTTAATTCTCATGAAGTACACAGAGCAAAGGAGGGAGGGAGTGCAGGGAAACTAGTGCTGATCAGAGGAACTACTAATGGAACAGCTGAGTTTGAAGATGTCTGATCTCTTCTCTGCCATGAATGCAGACAAAGTCTCAGATGAATTATGAAACACAGATCCCTGTCATGCCCCCCATGCAAGTTCAAGGAATAGCACAGTTGTGTACTCCTCACAGGGTACTCTGCCAATTTGCTATTCATTCCCCACCCACTTTACAGAAAGAGCTATTTTATATACTTTCCACAGACAATACATACCTATTTTTACCAGTTTTTCTCTGATATGCTCAGGGCAAGGATGGCTTTAAGATATTCCTTGACTTTTTGCACCTGTGTAGGGAGGCCATTGGAAATCATTATACTGCAAGCTCTGCTCTGTTTTGAACAGTTTGGGTTCCAAGAAGGTTTATCTCTACCCTGCTGCCTGTGCACCTACAGCTCTGGGAGTCATCTCACCTCACTTTCACTCATCACCAGGGCCGACATCTGCATACGAGCTCATTTTCACCTTCTCCTCCTCACAGTCACAGGAAAGAAAAAAGTCCTCCTAGGGAATGATTAATTTGACTAATTTCAAATAGCTGCCTTATGGCGAGATAATTAGGTCTTAGAAAAGCCTAATTATTTCTGTTGACTATAAAGGGAATCTTGATGATTCCTAGACGTACAGAAGCCTACTCTGGCTCTGGCATTTCCTGAGCTGCAGATCATCAGTATCTGGAGGAAAGACAGCTCCACGCTTGCCTTGTCCTTTTGCTTTTCCCTCAGCACCCAGCATCTACTGCTGGTTATGGGCAAAACGGTCTTTCAGTGAAATTCAAATTTTAACAAACTGTGCAACACTTGTGGAGTAATCTTAGCCTTGCCTCTATTCATGACACCTGCTGCAAGTCAGGAACTACAAAAAATTTCTTTAAACTTACCCAAACTCCAGGTAAAAGTAGGAAGCAATAACCCTTCCAGAGTCGCAAGCCTGCTTGTAGAACATAGTCTTGATGTGTAGCAGTGCAGACCTTCTCTGTGATCACTTTTGCAAGGTGGGAAACAGGGACTAAGGGTGCACAAACCTGTCTTCATGGAGTCTGTCTTCAGAGGGGTAGGGAGACCGGGGCCTCCTACACGCCTGGCTTTTCCAGGGAGTCAACTGAAAGAGACAATTTATCCTTCAAATTGGTTCTTCCCTGTCCACTAAGACAAGGCATCTGGGAACCAAATGGCAAGGTTTTAATTGACATTGTGTTGTGGATTGACCATGGTTTACCACCATGAGCCCACCAAGGTGTCCTCTCACTTTTCTTTAGCAAGATGGGAGAAAATACAGTAAAAACTCATGGGTCAAGATAGAGACAAGGAGATTTCTCACCATGTACCCTCACAGGCAAAACAGACCTGTCTTGGGGAAAACAATTAAATTTCTCGATAATTGATACCAAAATAGGATGGTGATAAATAAAACAAATCTAAAACCCCCATCTACCTACTCCTCCCTTCATCCCAGGCTTAACTTCCCTCATGACCTTTCCACCACTTCCTCCCTGAGCAGTGCAGGGGGGTGGATGGGAGTTGCAGTCGTCCCATAGCACTTCATCTCTGCTGCTCCTCCTTCCTCATGCTGTTCCCCTGCTCCAGCACGATGTCCCTCCCACAGGACAGAGCCAGCTCTGCACAAACTTCTCTAAGGTGCGTTCTTCCCATTGGCTTCAAGGACTGCTTCAGAATGCTTTTTTTCCATGGGCTGCAGTCCTTAAGGAACAGACAGCTCAAGTGTGGGTTGGCCTCTCATGGGTCAATGATCCTTCAAGAGAACCTGATCCTGCTGGGCTCCTCTCCACAAGCCACAGTTCCTGCCAGAAGCCTCTTCCACCATGGACCTCCATGGGCTGCAGGGGCACAGCTGCCTCACTGTGGTCTTCATCATGGGCAGCAAAGGAATCTCAGCTCCGGTGCCTGGAGGATTTCCTCCCTCTATTTCACTGACCTTGGTGTCTGCAGGGCTGTTTCTCTCACATTTTTCTCATCCCTGTCTCTCACTGAATAGCATTTTTAGCCCTTTCTTCCATATGTTATCACAGAGACCCCACCAACATTGCTCCTTTGCTCAGCTCTGAAGAGTGGCAAGTCCATCTTGGAGCCAGGTGAAAAGGAAACTTCTGTCTTCCCACAGAATCCACCCCTGCAGCCCCCACTATCAAAACCTTTTCATTTAAACACAATACACTTCACAAGTGCCAGGATTTCATTCCATGTCTTTTCCTAGATTTGTCATTCAGTCTATCTATATATCATCCATCCATCCATCCATCCATCCATCCATCCATCCATCCATCCATCCATCCATCCATCCATCTATCCTTCCTCTCTTTTTTGCAGTCCAGACTCTTCTTTTGGGCATATTTTTCCTTATTCCTCCTCATAACCTCAATTTAGGGTCGTAGTAATTAGCCACAGGTGCAAAGAGTGCAGCTTTACACTTCTTGCAAAGAAGAAAGTGATAAATTAATTTTCCATGTCTCTCTGCAATGTGCCTTTTAGACTCCTTATCAGGGCAATACTTCATCAGTGCTGGTCCCTTTGCTACTGTCAGTTATTTCAGGAATGCTATGAAATTAATGAGACTAATGGCTTTTGTTTCTTTGTTATTTGGGTTCTCTTTTTTCTGTGGGTTTTTAAAAAGTATAATTTGTTTAGAGGTGCTTTTTAGCCCTCATAACTCCAATTACACAACTCCCATTATGTGCTCTGACTGCCCACAGCCTTCTTATGAAAAAGAATAATCTGGGAAGCAGATATATGAAGTCAACCTCCCCTCTGAGGAAACTAAATGGAAAATCTAAATTATACTGTTTCAGAAACACTTCCATACAGAAATTTTAAAATGTGAATTAACAGACAAAGTTAGCAGGCATTTCAGAATGGCTGCAAGAAAGTCACAAGTGTAGGACAGTGTCTTTAACCCTATTCCTGTCATTCTTGTGTAAATTATGAAAAAATTTTGCAGCTTTAATTTTAAATTTTGCAACTTTAATTTAATGCTGAGGAATTGGACCTTTCATGACTTCATCTTATATATAATTATACACATCAAATTCCTTTGTATAAACATATAAATTAATATATGTATATACAAAAATTAATGGAACAAAAAAGTGAATATCACTAAACAACACAACCCCAAGAAGACAAAACACGTGATGTTACTGCCGACTTCACCTTTTTTTCCTCTGTATCTCCTATTCTGTTGGAACTTTCATCCCTAGTGTAATCGAAGTATTTGGTGAATTTTTAGCAGACAAGATTGTATAGACTATGGAGAGCATGAGCTACATGTTCTATGGTGGATTAGCGATTTTAAGGCAGTAGTGGGAAGAAGTCAGGATTTTGCTTTTCTGCAAGCCTATCTTTAGGATTAGTGTCAGGTTTTATTTTGAAAGACTGCTATCTTGAAATCTTCTTCTAGTGTTACAGTTGTCTGTGTCATAGAATCTCCGAGAAAAACTTGCCTAGAAGACACTGAAACTTCTTTTCCAGCAGAAAGAAGGACCTGTAAGAAGGAAAGTATTCAGAGTTTGCATTTGAGTCTTTGCTCTCCACACGGAGGTGTATGGGATGCACTGAAGTCCGTCTGAGATACAGACTCCACAAAAAGTTTTATGGATATGAACACTGACTGATGTGGTCATGGAGCTTCTCTCACTGGTAGAAAAGCTCCTGTGAAAGCTGCCTTCATTCTCTAAGGAGACCAGGAAGTAGGAAATGGTACCATGCAGGCTCAGTCATTGGTACAAGTGACCATTTTTAATTTTTGCTTGCTCTTAAACATGAAAACAAGGAAGAACTTGTTCTAGGACACTTATGCTAAAGCAACCACGACCACTCCTGCATACAACTATGCACACACACATACATATGTATCTGTTCAATTCTCTGGAAAACTGATCTAATTCTTTATATCAGATCCCTAGTCTGTCTCTCTTATCCTGTGTTTTCTTTTTCTTTGTATAGGTAAGTGTCTGTCATATCACAGGAGATAGCATTTTGCAATAGAGAGGCTCATTACATTAATAAAAAACATAACAATACCAAACAAAGAACTCTTCCTTCCACTTCAATATACAGTGAAATATCTCCCGGTATACACACAGAGACACACAAATAAACCTATAGTACCTAATAAAAACAAAATACAGCGAGGGATTGGCTCCTTTGTAGTCATGTAGAGGGGGCATGTTATTTTACTTAGCTTTGAGGTACATTTACTGCTGGAAAACATTAGCAGGCGACATCCCAAAGTCAGTTCCTGCTCTTCAAGCAAGATCTTCCATAAGAAGATCTTTCTGCTCATAGACAGGGCACCCTACAGTGTATGTTTCTTGGCTGATGTGCCAGCAAACTCAATCAGGCTAAGCACTTCAACTCCATATTGCTCAGCTGATATTTTATCATAGAGTCATAGAATCATAGATGGTTTGGGTTGGAAGGGATCTTAAAGATCATCTAGTTTTAACCCCCCTGCCATGGGCAGGGATACCTTCCGCTAGAATGGGTTGCTCCAAGCCCCATCCAACCTGGCCCTGAACACTTCCTGGGATGGGGCAGTGTGGTGGTGCAGCCCTTCCCCTCCTTCCCCAGGCCACACTATGATTCCTTAAATGACATTAAAACATTCATTGGCAAAAGGCAGCCTCTGAGCAACCTGTGCCAGTGCCTCACCACCCCCACAGGAAAGAATTTCTTCCCAATATCCTAAACCTACTCACTTTCAGTTTAAGGTAACTCCCTTTTGTCCTATTGAACTACTACTTTACTCAAGCATCTTGTGGTAGCCTTCCTAAGTGCAAGGTATGATTACAAGAGTAGGATTATTGAGCAGACAGATTGACATTTTAACCACTGAGCTATCTGGATCTGTTCTGAGTACATGAGATACCAACTCTCCCACCAAAACAGGCTTGCTGGACTGGCCAACAACAGAGATGTACCAAGGAAATTCTAGAGGAAAATTATGCTAGGCCAGACATGTAAATGCATATAGATGCCATGGTAGTGTAGCAAAATAAGTTTTTTGCTAGTATGTTGATATGGATTTTATATAAAGGAGAAGAGAAAATAAAAACAAGCAGAGAAGACCCAAGCAGGACATTGAGAAATCGTGACAAGGACAGTTTTGAGGCTGTGAAATATAAAGAGGAATGCAAAAATATTATAAGAGGCTGAAAGTTATTTTTATTTTGTCTACACCAATTTGAGCTGGCTGCTAATCTGGGATGCAGCCAGATTTTTATTTTCCTTCTCTTGTGCCTTGTAAACACTTACTTATTTAGTTAAAATGCAAAGATTGTTAAAAACACTTTACCAGATGCTTCCCTGAGTTCAAAACACAATTGCCTTTGGAGCTCACATTTGGTCTTTTTATTCTGCTCATGGTAATTTACTCAACCTATGCAATAGCAGTTAAATCCTCAAAACCTCACTTCTAAGAGGTATGCTCTAGGTCAATTGTATCCTAAGAGATCATGCTCAGAAAATCAAGACTATAAATATAAACACCACAATCTAAAATAATATAAAGAGAACCTTACTGAGAACACAGTGTAAATGACAGCCTGAAACAATAGACAAAATTAATTCTTGTTTTATTTGTGCTTTTGCATCCATGAAAGCAAATTAAAGGAGATGTCTGCACAGACCTTTGGGTAGGCAGGTCAGTCTAGAAACTATTGCAAATTTTCTAACAAATTTAAGAACTCTGACTAAAATGGGTGTTTCTGCACTGCTCCTCTCAGCCTGTTCCACTACAATGATCCTTGAAGAGAAAGCATTGCTCTGGAGAATATTCAAGCCAAAGGGTGGCTACTTGCAATTCAAATGAAACGCCTTCATACTTCATCGAGGAAGGAGAAGGGAGTCACAGAAATGTCACTGTCAAGAATTATCTTTCTTTTTACATGATATCTTTATGCTGAATTTTTAAGGGTCGGGGGGAGGATTGATGGTTCAGTTGCTGAATTATTGAGATCTGATGTATCTATCAGGGTGTTTTCATAGCATCTCTGGATCAAGAAGACAATGAGATGGGCTATTTTTACTAGAGAGAAAACCACTTTTCAAGTGAAGGTGGCCATCACCACATCTCCTTTTGAACTTCAGTGTTCTAATCTGTGTTGTCGCTGTCAGTTTTACAGGGGAAATGAATTTTGTGATGGAAACTTCTTACTTAACCAAACTGGAACACTTCATGCAATATCAAGATACCTGAAATATTATGATACCTGAGAAAATTTCCATGACCTGTTGATACCCTATGAACTAACTTCCAAAGCAGCAAATTGGTGTATTTCCCTTCTTTGAATAAGAAGGGAGTACGGCAGAGAAATTCAGTGGTCAGCTAAAAACCATACAAGCCTGATTAGAAGAAGAACAGAATTTTTATTTCCAAAGTCACTCAACCAATGATTCCCTCAAACTCTGAACGTGCAAATCTTTTTTTTTGTAGTGGAATAACTGATTCTATAGGATTCCAATGAGAGTTTGTTATAATACCTTAATATTTGTAGCCCACAACTAGATAAGAAGCAGACCAGATCTCCATCTTGCAATTTAGGTAAGTGACAGTAGTTTTTAATCCTTATTTTCAGAAATATATCTAATGGAAATATGAGGAATAGTAATGACTGTCCCCTCCACCTCCATCTCCTGCATACATATTTCACACCTCCATATCTCAGCTTGGAAGATTATCATATGTATTTCTGTAATGCTCAGAGATCCAATCTGCTTGCAAAATCTACACAATTTAAGTATTAAAGTTTTATTTTGTGAGTATCTTTGAAGGAACTGACCTGATAACATGAATATTTTTTATGCTGTTCAACAAAATATCCCACAGATGGCATTTCACGACCTGTAATGACGTCTTAATGATGAAGACACTTTGCCCTGCACTTTGAATTTAACATAGGCTTTTCCTTTACTTCAAGTAATGAGACCAAAGCAAAACCAATTTGCAGTTCCCATTACTGGTTTTATTCAGGAACCGAGGGATTAAAAAACCCCTCTATATTTCTTAGAAGCAAGGCAGCAACATTACTGACCATGACCCCCTAAATCTGGAGGCCTTGTTACTAGTAATTTCCAGCTGTGCTCCCAGTGGATGCTTTCTCTCTGGTCCAGCAGGATCCCAAAGGGCATGTCTACACTTCAGCTGCTAAGGCACCCTTAGATTTATTGTCATAACCAGAAGCATGTTCTCTGTAATGAATAAACATAGCTGTGGCTCTGTCACTTTCTGATTGCACCAGTTAACAGATGGACATACAAATTTGGGCTGGCACCTGCTGCTGCACCATTTTGCCCCCTGTTTTCCCAAAAGGGAGATAGTTTTGCTTGATTTTGGGCATTTAAGAATCAGACCCTCAAAACTCTTAAGTAAGGAAACATAGGCATCTGAAAAGATAAGGGTTTGCACAGCCCTGGAAAATATATATAAACGTAGATTGTTTTAAATACAAATAAACTTCAGCAAGCTCAAGCAATTAGCTTGGCACAGCCCTGAAATGTGTTTAATGGCTGAGTGATCAAAAGGTTTTCCATCAACTTTAGCTGAATCAAACCAGTAAGTAAATTTTTCCTTCCACATAATTTTTCTGAAGTTTGAAGTGACAAACTGGACTGAACTCAATTAAAGCAGCAGATTCTATGTATTTAATTGCAAGCAATGTCTATGATTGTGAAGGAATCCAATTCAGAATGAAAACACAGTTGTGGCTGTGGTGGAGCTCTGTACAACACAAAGAGGCGAAACAAAGTTCAATCAGGAAAAAGTTACAGGCAATGTAAAATTATGTATTCTGCTATACTTCTGGAGCCTTAGCTGAAGGCAAGTATAAGAATATAAAATTGGGAAATGTTCACCTAGCTACACCACTGCGGTCCAAAAAATGTTATGTGAAAAAGTAAGTAAATATTTGTAAAGCAGTTTGTCTGTGGAAAACACCAGAAAATACTAATGGTATTTTCTATTACTATGCAATGACACTTATGTCAAAGAATTAGTTGTAGCGTCAGTTAGACTCTCCTAAAAGAAAAAGTTTGTGCTAAAAATGGTAATTAAAGAATGACTTTTTAATAGGACAATCAGTCATTTTGGGGGAAGTGCTTAGGGGGTAAATTTAGTATTTAGTCCTTCAGTGCACACACATGGCTCCCATTGATGTTAATGGGAGCCATGCACATGTTCAAGGGCAGGTTTCAACCTACACCAGGAAAGCTAAACTAAAAAGGAAGCAAATCTAGCAGATCAAGTTATTCTTAAAATTGACCCAGGTGAACATAGCATGTGCTAGCATTTTAAGCCCTGCACTCAGTGAAAATTAGAGTTGTTAAATGAGCAATGGAATAAATTTTAAGCAATTGCAGTGTGTATTTATGGAAACAGCACTTCCATCAAATATCTAAACAACTAAAAAGGGAACCTATTACTGTTTAATTTTGGTCCTTGGAAGAAGATGATTTCCATAGTAAGGCAAGTGTAAGAACCATTTAAAAATCTCAGCAGGGAATTTCTGTACAGCCTATGAATTCTGTTTGAAATTGGCAGCTTTTTATATGTATCTGTGTCAAACCACAGACACTATATTGGATGTGGGATTTTTTGTCCTTTCACATCATGGTTGAGGGTGAATAGTAGAGGCTGTTGTGAAAGGGCTAGCCTATCAAAAAAAATACAAAGGTTAAGGAAAAAAAAAAAAGAAAAAGGGCCAAAACGCCAAAGATAATGTGGTAAAACAACTAAGGTGAAAACCCCTTATTTGAACTGAAACGATAATCCTCAGAAAGCAGAATGAAAGCTTCCAAAAAAGGGAAAAAGAAAATAACTAGTTAAATATAAAAGTATAGTACAGCAGGACAAAAGGAGAAAAAAAATCAAGCATGTATTGGTAAAACCATGAAAATGAAAACTGTTTTTCCCAGCATGCCAGAGAGATTCTAGGTCTGAGGTGATCAAGAAATAAAAAGATCATACAGAGAAGATTAGGCTATGGAAAAAAAAGAAATCTTTGCCATGATCGTAATTGATATGTTGAGGGAGATTGCCATACCAGAAACTTTCCTTAAAAAGAGGTGAATTTGAATATCTGTTTCAAATTAGACAATCAGTAGAAAATTTTAGAGGGAATCAATAAAATTAACAGTATTACATCACCAGGACCAGATGGTATTCACCCAAGAGTTCCAGAAGAACTGAAGTATGAAATTGTTAAACTATTAATTATGTTAAGTAATTTTTTTTTCACCCAAAACAGAGTCCCCAGTACAGAAACAGGATGCCAATGTGGAAAAAAATAATAAAAAGGAAAAGGAAAGAAGATTTTTTTTCAGAGGAGATATTAGAAAAAAACAGTTGATAAAATTATACTGGTCATTTTGATAAAAATTGTAATAAAGAATGGAAACAGGATCCAGATGGAAAATGGGAAAAAATGGAAAGAGATTTTTTTTTTGTGGGGAAGGTTGTGATTCCCAAGTCCGTCAGAGCTCTTGTTGTTTTCTAGGGGGTTTTTAAACACATTTTTTATTAGATTTTGCCTCCTCCTTCTTAAGGGTAGAGGACAGTGAGAAAAGAGTAATCTGTTGCTGAGGAAGATATACAAGGAAAGATAACACTGGAGGCTTTCCAGGGTAGGAAGAAGAAGGCAGTGTCAGAGTGAGATTTTGGTATTGTACACACCTGCAATTCATAAGGTATGTAGACAGGTTGTGTGCTGGTACAAGCGAGGAGCCAACAATCTTGTGCAAGTACGTACTCCACAGGCATGCAATTATACTTATTGCTTTTAATACTCTGATGGCAATTTTTTAAAATGCCTTTCATGAGGAAGCTTCAGGACTAACAGGTGATGATTAACATCATCACAAACTTGGCCACTTGTGGCAGTTCATTTCTCCTGTGTTTCCCATGTACCTGCTATGGCTGTTAGGGAAGTCCATTTAGATGTTTTTAGGTATATTTCCCCTTAATATCTGTTAAGAGACTTCATGTCAATTTGTTCAGTCGCTTTTTGATTCCGCTGACGTTGTATGCCTTCATGAGCATTCATTAAGAAAGTGGCTGTAATTTCCTGATCAGAGGCTCAAGAAAGGCTTTTATCCATGCTAAACCCATCTTCTGCATGCTCTGGTTAAGTGTCCCCCCAGCTCCTGTGTTGCTAAAGGGCAGCACTTCTAAATTCACTTTACCTACCGTCTTCATGACTTCAAGCAGTCACTTGATCCCCTGATCATTTTAGTTGCCCTTTTCTGTTTCTGGTCTATATCCACTGTACCCTTCTTGACCCGGGGAAAGGAGACCTGAATGTAGTATCCACAACGTGGGTGCACAGCAGTTTTATAAAGCAGGGATATAACGCACTCTGTCTTATCTTCTGTCCTCTTCTGATGACAGAGACAGTGCTACTGACCTTTTTGGGTCTCATTACCTGTTGAAATTATTGTTTCAGGAAAGCATCCATAGTGACTCCAATATCTCCTTGCAATTACGTTTTCTGAGTTCAGCATCATGTTTCTGTGCTTCAGAGTATTTTCTCTAGATTCATTCATTGCCTTGTATTCTTTTTCATACAGGAACTCATCTGCTAGCTTTCGGCCCCTTTGCTCAGTTTTGTTAGGTTGTAAAGCATTTGACTACCTTATAGAGCTTAATATAATTTGTAATCATAAATATTTCACTGTTTTCTGCTCCCTCAAGGGCACTGATGACAGTAGCAAATAAAACTGACACCAGTCCTGGGGTATCCAGTGCTGACTATTCTCCATCCTGAGTAGCAACTAATAAGCCTTTGCTACTTATCCTTTTCTTACTTGTCAGAAATTATTTTCTCTATTCCCATAGCAATATTTCTCATATTCCATAGCATTTCTTTAATAATATTTGACATAAAGACTTAAAAAAGGTAGGCTTTATTATTTTGTCTTTTTTCAAAATCTGTGTACATTCTGACCGCTCTATCCCTTTTTATTGAGGTGCTTGCAACTTCCCAGTAAACTGCAGCACGCAGTAAGACAGAATTTCCCTTTACAAGAGCTAAGCTAATTCTTTCCCAAGAAGGTAATGCTTATCTGTGTACAATCTAAATGTTCAAAGCAAAAAAAGTATCCACCTCAGGTGTTTAAGACATGAGGAAACAATGAAATTGGTGATAAACTAGTCAGCCTACTAGACTGTGATATGAGAGAAATAGCAGTTGCACTGAAAGAATGACAGTATTATTTGTTTATTATAGTTTTGTATCTTTTAGCAAATTAGACGAAAAAATACCAAACTTGCTACTGAAAATCAATTGATTTCAAATCTGTTAGACACAAAACAAAGCTATTTCAGATAATTTTATATTAAAAGCATGACCATTAATGAGTCATAAAACATGACCTTTATCTCTCTTGAAGTAGCTGAAAGCTCCTTGACTGGATAAAGGCTGAGTTGTTTTTATGACTTTACGACAACCAAACCAGTCCTAAGTCTGAAGTAGTTTGTTTATCACTTATTTGGTGCACCTGTGAAATTTTGTCAACAGTTTCTGCTTTAAAAGATGATACTAGATCTTAGTTGTGAATTTAGATATAGCTCATCTGAGAGGAAGATTATATTCAGAACTGAGGACACTTTACATCTGAATAAGAGTTTCCACGTGGGGTTTTAAGATGCTTGAACTGAGATGCTCTAAGTTCACACCTCCAATTAATTTGAATTAATTTTCCTAAGTGTCTAGATGTCAGCTGGCTCCAGAACTCTAGATATAAACAACTTCACACTCTGGCAAAGCCTAGATGTAAACTTGACAGCTTGGATGCATTTCTGTTGACTTGAAGCCAGGACTTGAAGCAGACAGAACAAATTAATGTGTGAAATACCCTTAACCAGTATTTCAGAATTCTGAGAAACAAGTTTTACCAAAAACTGCTTGAAAAAGTCTGAACTCTATTCCAACAGTTACCATGTTTTAATAAGGTTTACCTAAGCTCAGCCTCTGGAAATCTTAAAGTTTGCCATCTCGATAAAACTTGTTTCATTCCATATCTACACATTCTGTGCTTAAATGGGCTTGGCACACTTCACATCAGCTAATGCTGCATTAAGGAACTGTATATGACACAAAAATGTCAAAGGCAGCTTTATAATGTAATGAAAATGCTCTGAATGGAGACTTGGAAAAAGATTCTTTTGCTGTTACATATTGGTACATGTAATACTGCACCAAGAGATATCAGAGCTTTGATCTTACACGCACCTAAAAATATCCAGCTTCAATAGAGCACTCAAACAATTCTTTTCCCTCACAATGAACCCATATGTTCTTTCAGCACAAAAGAAAATTAGCTTTTGCTGTTCAAAATTAAATGCTGGAGAACAAGCCAAATATAGGTCATTTCTAGCAGGGCTGTGATCCTTTTAGATAACAGACAGCTAAGAAGGCTCAGGTCCGGGCAGCACATGCATGGAAGACAGCCAGAGGGTTGAAGAAAGCTGTAATTTGGTAAATAAATTGGAAATGGGCCAAGTGATGCAACTCAGTATTGTACTGTGCCCTTCCAGTGTTGAAAGGCAACTTCTCAGTCCAGAAGCAGGACACAGTGGCATGAAAACTTGTGGTCACTTATGATGGCGTAGCACTTGTAAAGGAAGTTTTATCAGTCCCAGTGTCCCAGATTTGTTGTAATTTCAGTAATGATATTCCACTGACCTACATTTCCCTTGCAGTGTGAGCTGGCTGAGGCTTTCCTCCTGTTTGTGCCTCGGTGACAGTTCATTGTTGCTGTGTGTTGACAAACAGCTGTTGTGCTCTACCCAGGAGATGTGTGTGCACTGCACACACCATTTGATAGCTGTGATACAATAAACCCCAGGAACAAGGGGGGTTGGAGATACGGCTATGCACCTTTCTCAGCCACCATGTCTTTTGTTGTGTCTGTACAGTGCGATTTAGGAGTTTATGGAAGGGTATTTGGGACCTCCTGGGACACTGTTTTATGGGTCAATCGTATTACTGTTAGATTTAAATGACAATAGGAAGAGCCTGTATTTTTTGATATAAAAATTGTTATATAATTGTTTGGTGGTCAGGTACCGGCACAGGTTGTCCAGAGAAACTGTGGATGCCCCATCCCTGAAAGTGTTACAGTCCAGGTTGGATGGGGCTTTGAACAACCTGTTTTAGTGGAAGATGTCCCTGCCCATGGCAGAAGGATTGATATTAGATGATTTTGAAGGTCCCTTCCACCCTAAACCATTCTATGATTCTATGATAATTTATTTTGGATAAGAATTTCTACACTTCTATTAAAAAAAAAAGGGACAACTTTTTTTTTTTTTTTTTTTTTTTAATATAAATGCTACTTTTACCTGTGTTTTCTACACATGCAAACAAAGGCACAAATTTCTTCCGACATCAGCGCATTGTTACACTCATCTACTTTTCAAGCCAGCCCAGCAGTCAGGGCTTGATGTGACTGACCATAACCTCCAGTGGTCATTGCCTATGAAAGTGGTTTGAAATGGACAACAAACTGATTGCCAAGACAAAGGTGAAGTGAGGTACTTGCAGTGGCTTGAGAGCAATGAAGCGTTACCAGCTATGAGTAAGTGAGAATATAAAAGACAATGGAGAAGGCAGGAGACAAGAAAGATGAAAAAGAGGGCAAGGGGGTCTAATGAAAACATAATGGGTTTGTGCTGGTGACTGGTGCTCCTCTGTCACAGCAATCTTCAGTGTGAAGCAGCAAGACTCTTCTTGCTGTATGTAATCGTGCCAGGGAGAGCGTATAACAAATAGGAAGAGACAAGGCTGTATGCATTCACAATAAAGCCTTATTCCTGAATTTCCCCTTTGTGGAAGATATCAACCCAGAAGCTAATCCGAAGTTTTGGTAGGGCTGAGCTCTGTCACCAGGTGTACTCCCTGATAACGTGGAGCATGGAGCCATGGGGCTCGAGTGGCTCAGCAATGTGATTCAGAAACTCTTGCCTGTCTGTCAAGAGTTAAATGTCTCTTCCATGCTGGCTGAGGTGGTCCCAGGTGATTCCTGTTAACGGGCTGTTTCGAGGTTGACATGAAATTAATTTGTCATCCTAAACCAACAGCAGGTCAATTGAATATCTCCCTCCCGTGGTGAATGATGCAAGACATTACAGGAAGGAAAAATAAAAGGAATATGGAGCACCTGTCTCCACTACAGAAACGATGTCTCTTGCGGGACCTTTTCAGTGCCAAACAACTACATTTTCCATACACACATACTTGGAAAGTAGCTTCAGTTTACAGTGTAGCCACAGCCAAGTCACTTCTAAAACTATAGTGAAAAAACAGGAGGAAGAAATCAAATAGGGTAGAAAATAAATATTGAGGTAAGTCAGGAGCATACAGCAAACAGGCTAGTTTTCTATCACCAGTCCCTCGGTCTGCCTGAGGTGTATTTTCACTTGAGTTACACTCTGGAGTATGACCGGCCCACTCTTATTACATTGGTTTCTTCTAGGGAAATGAAATATTAGCCTATTTTCTTAACTTGTGTATTAAGAAGACAAGTTAATTTTTCACCCCTCTAGTGAATTATTATATGATCAGTTTATATGAGAGATGTCCCAGGAGTAAGAAAATGAGTCATAACTCACAGGAGGTGAAGCTACGAGTGAGTAATGAAGAATATGAAGATCATTCTTTCCCCTCAGTGCCTGCTCAGGTTTGTTCTGCCATTAAAAAGGCAGGGGAATGGATAAATACACAGCCGAGCCACGAGTCATCTCTGTGTGCTGTGATCTGTGGGAAAAAGTCTTATAAAGTTTATTTTTGTTGGAAATGAGCATGTGCAGATATAAAACACATTAAAAGCCCTTCACTTTCTGCCTAAGAGCTTCATTAGTGTGCCAGGTTATGGAGCAGCTCTTACAGGAGAGTTTCCTGAGGCCATGACAGTGACTCATTTCAGAGCTCTGTTCCTTTCCATTGCTGTATGCCCACTGTCTCTTCCTCAGAAGGTTCAGAAATGTTTACTCTGTAAACTCAGCTTCCAAAAGACACATTGAAAATTAATTCTAAGTCCTCACTATTGGGGATGTGATCTGTCTGGTACAGGGGGAAACTCCAAATTGAATGAAATATGTTTTTAAATGTCTTGACTTACCTTAGTTCTCCATCACCTGCCCACTGGCTACCCATTTTCACTGCTTCAAATTCCTTCCTTACCCCATCTTATTGCTTGCAGTACAGCAGTCAGGGTCTGAGCTGTTCTTGCTGCAGGTTTAATTCCACAAGATGCAAAGACCTGATTTCAAGAAGATCCCCACACTTCCAATGTTTCTTCCAGCACAGTCGCTCATTGCAAGGCTGTAAAGACGACCCTTCATTTTCTTTTCAGTGTGCCATAAAGTCATAGAATCTGAGAACTGTTTGGGTTGGAAAGGACCTTAAAGATTGTCTAATTCAACGCCCCTGCCACGGGCAGGACATCTTCCACTAGACCAGGTTGTTCAAAGCCCCATCCAACCTGGCCTTGAGCACTGCCAGGGATGTATTCCAACCCCCCTGCATTGGACATTTTTAAGTACAAATAGAGATATGACTTTTGCACTGAATCTGGCCTCTCATAGAAAGAGAGTGTAAGTAGTTTTTATAAATCTGCTTATATTGGAAAATTAAGTTTTGGTACTGCAGGATGAAATGGGAAGTCCCTGTGTGGACAGTATTTACACTGCTGAGCAGAAAGTTGTGGAAACCTTCAAAGACACTGAACCTGCACCTGTAAGGTGCGTTTCTCCACACATCTGTGAGATTTGCTTTTTGATCTAATGCAACTAATATTTTTTGGAATTATGTTGTCTTTTGTTTGAATTATCTTCTGACCAGGCCAAGGCAATCTCAAAGGCATCTAGTTTTCTGCTGCTACAGTGTTTGGGGCAAGAAGTGCTTGCTCTCTGAAATTCAAATATCCCTAAACCCTTGGAGAAATATGCCTCCACCAGTTGTCTCATTTTTTCCTTTGTTGTTTATTAATCGTAATCTTAATATCTGCATTAATGTACTGGCTATAAATTTGTTATAAATATCAAGGAAGGATGCAGATGCAAATGGCCACTGACAAACGCGATCTATAGGCTTACATCATCTTCAAAACTGTATCCAGTTTACTGAAAATTCAGTATAAATCCATTTGCTCAGCCTGTTTGATGACCTTTTATGTACTATGCCACAGTATGACTGTTAGGGAAGGAGAAGCAGCAGTAAAAACATTTTCTCATAGACAGGACTCAGATTGGCAGAAAAATCTCAAGAAAGCTGAAACCTCACATCTGCTGACATCACCATCTAAATACAAGGGTTTGTCCTTTGCACTGTGAAAGTCAGCAGCAACTCCTCCACCCCTGTGAATACTGAATGAAACAATTTGTTACAGAAGGGACCTCTCTAGATCAATCTAAAAATCACAACCATAGGCCTGGAAGCGGATGTGACGTGCAAAACTTGACACCATCAACCCCACACGGGTTTTCTCATTCTAACGATGCCTGGTGGATTCTTCCTCAGCATTTGGAAAGGTGCTTAAACAGGCTTTAAATAGCAGTGTGTCAAAACCACCAAGTACACAAGGCAGTTTCCTTCAACTCCTTTAGTAGATTGGATACTTCGTACATTTTGGAGACAGACATAATACATGAAAGTTGTTTTTTCCTTTGCTCTACAGACTCAGAGTAAATCGATGCTAGTACATCTACGTGTGCACTTGGATGTTTTACCTTCCCTCAACTCACATGGAGGGTGCATCCTGTTTGCTAAACACATTTTTCTTATTATAAGCTACTGATTTCAGTTGCATTCCACAACAAATTGCCCCTTGAGGTTAACAAATACAGTGAGAACCACCTACTTAAGGTAACTTGAATTTTGAAGGCTCCTAGAAGCAGTTTTCAGCTGACCTTATGCTCCTATCTGTATGATCAGTTCTCCTCAAAGCCACATTCTTCCCTTCCAAACGGCAATATTTTAACCCTGCACCTGAAAATAGTGCAAAGAGCTAAAGAATAAGCAACTGCTCAAATCTTCTTTGGCAGAGTCATCATACCTGCTTCAGAGGTCACCTGCAGTGACACTTGTAATATTTAGTTCATAATATTAAAACATTGAACAATGCAGAAAAGAATGTTTCAATTATTCAAAATAAAAGGATACAGAATTCCAATGTATCAATCTTTTGAAATTAATACATGCATTAGGAATCCTAGAATCATGGAATAGTTTGTGTTGGAAAGGACCTAAAAGATCATCTCATTCCACCCCACCTGCCATGGGCAGGGACACCTTCCACTAGACCAGGTTTCTCAGAACCATATTCAGCCTGACCTGGAAAACTTACAGGGATGAAAATATATGTATTTCACTGAGGGAAAAAATAATGCTCCTCTAAGAACATTGGATATACAGATTTTTTCTAGGATACAAATTCTATACTGCCTATTCATGTTTCATGAAATATCCTGTAATTGTTGAGGTTGGTTGTTTTATTGGGGGATGTTTCCAGCATTTGTGGTGAATGACAAATCCATTACCAGGCAGCACTCTGGAAATGGAGCCTTGCAAAGTCAGAGAAAACATGGCACTCTGACTGGGATACAACTCATTCAGCTTTAGCAGCCAGGCACAGGAAGGGCTATGATGCAGCAGGGCTGTAGTTCAGGCTTGATATGATCACTGGTAACCAAAATTTTGCCAAGAAATCTGGAAATTCTGTTTGATTTCATGCAGCAAGACTGTGGTCCAAGTGATGCAGGCATTTCAAACTCTTTGCATTGCCACTCCCAATATGCACTATATGTGGCTTGCACTCTTAACTGCTTTTGATGCCACTGTGACATCTAAGTGAGGTCAGGGAGAGCCACCAAAAACCACCAGCCATAATGTGACACCTGCCATCAAGCTAGTTATTAAGCAATCTAAATTGGAGAAACATATTGTGAATGTTTGGCTATTACAGAAGTTTAACTCATATTTTTGTGCTATCTCAAGCATGAGATAAGACTCCATATATTCTCTGAGAAGTAATAAGATGCAAAGACTTTCCCTATCAGATAATTTTCAACTTATTCTCCCAAGTGGATTTTCTAGTTTCTAATACACTGTTGACCTAAAAGCACAATTTTCCTCTCAGCAGGGGAATTTTTGAGGCAGCACTCTATTACATAGCTGTTTATTTGCATGAATCTTATGAAAAAAATTAAGTTGAGCCATTATGTCTGTGCCAAACTTGTCTCAGTTAAGCCCATCTTTTCAGACACTCCTACAAAGCAGAGTGAAGAAAGGAGAAGCTGACATGCAACATGACTACAGCAGGCTTTTTCCTGAAATGCCAGACTAAAACTTCCCCCTAACTCATAGACACTGTCTGGTTTACATCACGATGTTCTGAATGAGCTCATTGGAGTGTGGGATGCAGTGACACTGAGCTCAGTGCTGCAGCTGAGATGCTGCTTCCTGCCCCAGAGACATTACTGAAGGTCCAATACCAGAGCAACTCATCGAAATTTTACGGCTTAAGCTACAAAGAAGGCAAGACTTATGGCTTTGGAACACTGAGGAGTTATGGGAGCCTAATAAACTACTATCTCTTGGATGAGACGTATTTTTGGAAGGTAACTGCACAGGTGCTTGCTCCTAATCTGTCCAAATTGCAAGGTAACGGAATGTATCTTAAAAGTCTTTCAGTGAAGTTTAAGCTTCAGTGCATTACATCAGCTTTAGGGTGGGCCATGAGCATGCCCCACAAGTGTGCCAGTGGCTCAGAGTCAGGGATAGTTTGTTAAGCCATGATCATGCAGCTGTGGAGCTGTGAGCCCTCAGCCTGTGACCTAACTGTTCCTTCCAGCAGCAAAACCCATGCATCACATCTCCGGCAGAAAGCACAAAGGGAAAGGGATAATAGAAAACCCGGTAAACACAAATGGTTTGCCAGTGTCATGGCTCTACCCTTATTTTTTTTTTTTTTAGTGGATGATTGTGATACAGGCAGCACGAGCCTCTAATATAGAAGCATGACAACTAAATTAACTACCATTATCCTCTGCTTTGCCTATTTGAGGCTTGTGCTTACATTTGCCAAAGCAATTCAAGCAAGGGTTAAAAAAATGCATCCGCTCTGTACTAGTTGGCTTAGTTTCAAACTGATTTAGCTAAACCAAAGCACAATCTCCTAAATAGTTGAATATACATGTTTCTGACACTGTGCAGGCTCACTTCTACCTAACCTTTCTGCAGGCAAGTGCCACACTTTCTATAGCTAAAGGACACTACATATCGTAAGAAGATATTTACTTGTTTGGATTTTTGTTTATTTGTGTTGGGGTTTCTTGTTGGTTTTTTTTTTCCAAGTGGAAAACATTGAGACATGAAGGAGGCACATTCATAATCATGGAATCATAGAATGGTTCGGGTTGGAGAGACCTTAAAGATGGATCACCTACTTCCAACCCCCTGCCATAAACACCAGTTCATTTTTTTAAACACTCAAAGCATCTATACTGAATTCAGAGCATTGTAAACACAGTTAAAGTCTTCATGGGAGGATAGGTACTGTCTAGGTGGACTGTCAAGAGATTCAGCTTCAAGATGGGAATAGCTTCGAAATGCACAGATGATATTCTTGGACTTAATCTTCCCACACAGCTTTCACCCTCCTTACAAACATCCCTTTTTATTAAATAACTGGTTTATTTCATAACCACTGTTGCTGATTAAAGTAATGTTTACTGGCCAAAAAGAGTCATGTCTAATCCATTTAGTCCAGATGCAGCCAAAAATTTTGAAGTTTGCAGTGTTTTCTTAAAAATTTTAAAAAAACCAAACAACAAAACCAGGTGTGTGAAAGAATTTACTGAGGACACTGCAAAGATATTTCAGGAAAACATAATGAGTTACATGACCATTCTTTGGGTTTTATTCAGTATTTGGGATCTACAAATGCATATCAGAAGATCAGGTCTAAACTGTGCTCTATCTAATTATACTAGTGACAACTAGAGGTTAAAAAAAAAAAAAATCCCATTATTAGACATTTCCTTCCAAATCAGTTAAAGCAAAGTTAATCAGGATTCATTAACCCTGCAGTTTGGTGCCTCAGTCCTGTGTAAATAAGAGAAAGACAATGTATAATGATGCAAATTCGGATGTGATCAGCCATGAAGAGAGGAGAACGGGAAGTGCTTGTTGAACCTTACTAATGTGAGGCTTTTTGGGGAGCGGTGTGAAATAAACGAAATAGGCTCTGGAAAGTGGTATCCTACTGAGCAACATTTCCACAGAAGAAAATTTGCACGATGATCAACTAACTGTCTGTACGGCTCATTCTGTCACAAAAGAAAAGAGTCCCTTAAAATTTAATAGGATTGGAACAAATAGAAATCTTTAGAAGGGTTTAAGACAAAATTAAGACAGAAGACTTTAAGACAAAGAGATGGAATAATCTCCTTTACATGAAAAACTTAATGACCGGGGTCCTTTCTGTGCAATTTTAACTAGGTCAAAGGAATTTAATGAAGATTGTGTATTTCAAGAAAGATTTCTGTAGGGAAGCTTAAATTTCTATAAGAAAGTTAATGTTCTTTTTTTATAGTCCATGCTGCATTTCCAGGGCGGTTAACAGAACAGCATGGCTACAATAACTGAAAACAGAATTGTTTTGCTTTGCAAAGTGGTTTGATGAAGCTCACGTATACAATGTAGTTACTTTGTGTAAGCAAAGCCTTGCATGTTCAGGGTTTACAGAACACACAGAGAAACCAAAATCGCATTCTGTGCCTTTAATACTCTCCCAGGCAAAAGCAAATAACCACAGATAAAAGGACAAAGTCAAAGGGTTTGGCTGGTGAAGAAATTAGACAGGGAAGGTCTAATAAGAGGAATATTGCTGCAGTCTCTTATTTCAGTAAGTCAGATAAATCCCTAAACTCCCCTGCATCTCTCCCGTAGCCCTTTTTTATTATCTTTTTTTTGCATCACATTTTTGCCCTGTTACCAGAATGATGCAGAATAAAAGCCCCACCACTTTTATTACAGCAAAAAACATTCTTAGGGAAACTATTTTTATTCTTTGTTTTATTCCAGTCATATTTAGAATCATAGAATATCCTGAGTTGGAAGAGACCTACAAGGATCATTGAGTCCAACTCCTGGGCCTGCACAGGACAGCCTCAAGAATCATGCCATGTGCTTTACAGCATTGTCCAAAAACTTCTTGAACTTTTGAACATCAGGCTTGGTGCTGTGACCACTTTCCTGGAGGGCCTCTTCTAGAGCCCAAACACCCTTTGAGTGAAAAAGTTTCTGAGTTCTGAAGTTTCTGAAGCTACAAAATACTTTTTCTCTTTGTGCCTCAGAAGTAATCATTTAGGATGTAGAAGCAATTATTTAGAGTGTGGAATTATTGAAATAGGACATTAAAAAAGTTCAGGAGCTATCAAGTTTCTTACACTAATGTCTGTATCTCCCTTGATGAGTACCTTCTCTGCTTCAGTAGATATCATATTTGTTACTTTCAGGTTCATCTATTTTCTACAACTTGAATAACCCACAATTAACACCTTAATTATGAAATGTCTTCTGCTTGAATTTCTCTGAATCTGGAAATGAATTTGACTGGCTGGAAAAATACTCCTTATCGTTATACCAGTCACTCATAAGGTGAAAAATCAGCAAAGCAAAACCAGTGGATACCAATAATCTACAAGGTTTATAGTTCTACTCCCTCCAAAAATAGTAAGAGATTGAAAACACTGAGAGAAAAAAGAAATATTAGGATAATTTCATAGAATCCTAGAATGAATTGAACTGTAACGAGCCTTAAAGACCATCTAGTTCCAACCCCGCTGCCATGGGCAGGGACACCTTCTGCTAGATCAGCTTGCTCCGAGCCCCATCCAACCCGGCCTTGAACACTTCCAGCGATGGGGCAGCCACAGCTTCTCTGGACAACCTGTGCCAGTGCCTCACCACTCTCACAGGAGAGAATCTCTTCCTAACACCTAATCTAAATTTTCCTTCCTTTGGCTTAAAGTCATCCCCCCCATGTCCTATCATTGCAAAGCCTTATCAAACGTAGCAATTACTATGGCACTGTGTATGGCATTTTTCTGAATGGACTTTGTGTCACCTCGGGGCAGTCAGACTTATCAGCTGTGTAAGTCTAGGCATCTGCAGTATTAGACTTCAGCTGAGAAGACAGAAGGGACAAATGCAAAATTAGCAAGGTCTGATAAAACAGACAGTGTCAGAAATGAATTGTAGTCTGCATAATTTGTGTGATCTGCCCAGCTAATTATATTGACATTCAATAGCACTATCTAGTTAAGGACCTGTCAACATATCTTCCAGAAAATGTTATTTGCTGGATTTTGTAACATAGTTGTAAGGAAATCAATTCTAGATTGAATCTTGACACACATGGCTGAGTGCTTAAGAGGTATTGGTTTCTACCAAACAGTAGATAAACTGCACTCAGCATTTAAATAGTCAACACTGGCCAGCATGGAAAGTACAGAAAAGTGGAGAATTTATTTTTATTTACAGCAGGAGATAACTGCATTACCTGAGCTATGCTATTGTGACTTTTAATGGAAGAAAGTAAATAAAATAGATTTTGTAGGTAATTTTTCACTTATATGATAAGTAAACATGCTTTATATCCTTTATTTTTACTTAATTTTTTCTTGGATGTAGGTGAATTTATTTATCTAGATCATTCTTTGTTCTCATGCTCCTTCCTTTCTTCCCATCTCCTCCCAGTCATGGCTTTAATTTTTCAAATTTCAGAATGAAACACTTTGTAAAGTGCTGGTTTAATGTGCTGGCAAAGTGATATTGAAGTTCATCTCACAAAGTTAAATTTCAAAATTTACGCTTCTGATAAAAAATCCTTATCCTGGAAGAAAACACCAAATGCAGACCATATCATCCTCTTGTTGCTACCAATCTGTTCAAATCTACATCTATAAGCACTTAAGGCAAATGCCAAGCATAGGAAAAAGCAAGTGAAACAGCAATGTTTCAAACATGTGATGATGAAAAGCTATGAAAGAAAATGTTAGCTAGTTCAATAACAGGTGCTGTCCCTGTGCTGCTTTACATTTCTGAAGCTTAACTCTTAATGTCTCTCACTGGTACTTATGCTCTTTAATGAACAAATGCATATTTCCCTGTGCACAGGAAGTGTATTAGTTGCAATATTCAGGGTAAACAGAGCAGGAGAGCCTTGTTACTCTGGTGTTCAGTATCTATCACCAGAAGAATAATGATAACATTTTTACATGATTTTGAGGTGTCAGTTAGTGATGTCTGCTTATCTATATTCATGCCTGTTCTTAACAAAGTATTTTTCAGTGTTTTGTATTATTTATTTTCTTGATTTTTTTAAGTGCATTTCTTTTTAATTTTCCATGCCATGAATTTGTTCCCTTCAGTAGGAAATGAATTCCAGATATCATGCTTTGAACTCTTGCGCTGGAAAGACAATAAGACCCCTTTCCAACTGGATTGCTCTTTGCAGTATGTGGAACCCATTCCCATTGTGGCAAAGAAAATAGTATTAATTTTTGCATAGAGCTTCATGCAATGGTAGAAATGGAAACACATCTGGCTGTGTCTCAGAACATTTACAAGCTACTTTTCGAGGTAGCATCTATCTAGATGATAATTGCTCGTGTTGAATCAAAATATTGCATGTTTTTGACAAATCACATTAGAAATATTTCTTTTTTGTGGAGTCACTGATTTTCAATGGCAGGACCTCACTTTTCAAAGCTGGAAAAGTATTTGCTTTTTCTTATATTGTTCTTCCCTTTTCTTGTTTCCCTACAGAGGAAGTTTGTGGGAGGATTGACAGACAAAACCGAGGATTCAAAATTTTGACCTTGAACAGTGCTGCCTTTAAAAAAACAATGCTAGCAGCTAAAATTAATAAAATTTCAAGCAGGGGTCTGAATGTAACCTTTCCTCTTAGTTTCTAAAACCAGAACCAGCAAAATAAATATCTCAGTCTTGCAAATTTCCTTAAGGTTTTTGAATTATTTTATCTCTTCAGGAAGCATTTCTCAGATGTTCCATCAGTTTTACCCCCTGGCTCCCTGGAGATTGAAGAATTAATTGTTATTTGCACTTTCAGCAAGGTTTTTACTGTTCTCCTGGCATCATAGTCATGAAGTCTTATTACAATTCTTGTTCTTCTTTTCTCTGAGACTATCCCAAAGGTCCCCAATGGGTGTGTAATGAATGATAATATACTCAGGTTGCAGCCAGACTGTGTGTATATATATACATATTTAGAAGACTGCTTGCAGTATAGAAGATTTAATAACATTCACATTGCTCTGACTTCTTCTTTGACCCATGACCTTGAGGAGAAGTTATCTTCAAAGCTGTATTCCTGTTTCTGCTCTGTAACTTATGTTCTAACATGCAGAAACAAGTGGTGTTCAAAGCCAAGATTGTTGAAAAATGTTAAAGATTTTTCAAGAAAAATTGACTGTAATGACTCAAAGAATGATACAATTCCCACATATAAATGTTTTTAAGATTTTTTTCAAGTAGAGAAACACATTTGGCTAAAAAACCTGCATGAATTTTGGCTAGAATTTTTGCAAAAAATACGATTTAGATAGCGCTAGTCCAGATGAAGGGAAAGATATGTGGATGCCTTTAATTTTAATAATCCAAATGATTAGAAACAAAATATTTTTTAAAAAATAAAAAATTAACCTGGAATAAATACTAGCAGTAGTAAACATCTTACCCAACTCCCTTCTGTGAGTTAGGTAGGTCCTAACTGGCCAAATAGAGGTATGATACAGAGAGTGGTGGGTTTACCCCCTCTTTCTGCATTATCCTGTTTCCATCTATAAACGGTGTTTTGCCTTTCCCACAGCTGTGCTTAAAGTACTGGGAGGGAAAATGAGCAGTATTTTTCCTTGAGCAGGAGGTTCCTGAGCTGTTTCTATTGTCTCTTGCTAGAGACAGGATACTGGGCTAGAGGGACAGGTGGTTTGATCCCATATGATCATTCTTATAAATGACATAACTTGTCTGGAATCCCATTTAGTAAAACATCCTGGGTAGAGGAAGTTTATTTTTAAGCTGCATCATGTGAGGGATGTGGTTTATAGTGCTCCCCTGGTGCAGCTCTCAGCAGGAGCAGCAGCAAGGGAGAGCGATAAGCAGCAATGAAGGGATGAGGTGAAAGCTGTAAGGGTGAGAGGGTATAGAAATGTCTTAACCTATTTATGGCAATCCTGATAGCAATATCTCATGCAACTTCAACATTAAGTCATGGTTTCATCTTAGAAAGCTCTTCATGGCAAAAGAATTACAGCCTTGCTTCATCCCAACTGTGCTACCCCTCTGAGTTTCTGTACTATGGTAAAGCACTTCTCTCCTATACATCACTAGCTGTGATGGTAATTGGGATGGATAAACGATTCTGCTTTTAGAAAACAAACCACTGAAAAGTATTGGGCTTTTAAAAATTTTTTTGTTTGCCACTAAATGAAAAGCATGGTTGTGTTCCCACTTAGAGCAGCCCTGCAGTGGTTTTGGCTCAGCTGAGGGGATAACATGCTTCACTGAGTAGACAGGGAATATTTTAAGTTCCTACCGACACAAACCCCTCTGCAAGGTAAAACAATGGCTCCTGACATGTACAGCAACCCTTAAACAACCCTGTTTAGTTTTGTAACCAAATCCACATTCACCAGCTGCATTACAACTTTTCAGAAGATTTCCAATTCATGGAAGAAACCCAAGGATTTATGTTTTATTGGGGTACAAGTCATGTCTGTCTCTTACAACATAATGGAAAGTAATGTATTTATTAGTAAATGCTGGATAAGTTTTGCTTGATAATTGTCCTGCCCCTTCAACTTCCGACTCCTTAGTAACTGGGTCTCTGAATTCAGGCATCTGCCTGTGATGCCTACAGTTGAGTGAAGAGTAAAGGGTAAAGTAGCATCTGTCAGCTTTCAATTATCCTGTAGTGATATCCTGATAATGTCTGATAGCCAGAGCTATGATGTCTGGGGTTGCATGTGCTCTCTTTGAATTCAGACCTGACTTACAAGCACAACTTTGGAGACAACAAAAGGGAATTCAGAACTAAAATTCAGTACAGAATAGGATGCTTGGCTCTAGGTTTCTACTGTTGTACCAGGAATTTAAGCTTACTGTACTCATTAAAGATGTAGAACTCATTTAGACTGCTCAAGCTTTCTTGTGCCATTTGACATGTCCTAGGGCAGCCAAAGTGTACACCAAGTATTGGTGGACATGACACAGGCCTCGTAGAAGAGTTGTGTCTCTTAGAGGAGCAGCTGGAAGCCTGATGAGACCCTAAAGGGTATCACACACAGTCTAAGATCTCTACAAGTGGAGCTGAATGAAGTATTTAATGTACACATAGATACCTCCAAGCAGCAACACAAGTATATTTGCTTTAAACTGGAGCTGAGTCGCACACCAGATGTCTGCAAGGGAAGTATCAATCTGTGAAATATGAGGATACACTGAGACATGTCTAGGTCCTAACTTTGAGACATTGGGACATCATGCCAGTAGAATTCACCAAGGTAAAGCTCCAGCCTGAACACTAGGCCATACTGAAAGTATATATATATATATGTATATATATGTGTGTGTGTCTGTGTGTATGCATGTATATATATATATACACACACACATATATATATGCATATATATATGCATATATGCATATATATGCATATATATATATATGGGTGGCATTTTTTGTGGTTTTTTTTTTTTTTGTAAGAAGTGGATCAACATCCTTTCTCTTGAAATAGAGTGAAAAATATTTCCTATTCATTAAAGCCTGAAAAAGGTCTCTGCACTACTATCTCAACTCACTAAAATATTGAATCAGGGATTTCAAATGTGGCTTAGCACTGCCTGAGTCTTGTTCTGGCTCTTGTATGGAGTAAAGCAGCCAAGGAGGAAGGAGGAAAGCTCAGTCATTGAAGAGCTCCTTTAGAAGCACTAAGATTCTTGGCTATTCCTAGACAATAAAAACTGACTTAAAATCCTTATAATGGATGTCTTGTTTATTCGCTGCTCCTGTAAAACCATACCTCCTTAAAAGCAGTCCACAGCTTTCTTTTTCACACCATCATATTCCATTCCACTAAGATCAATGAGAAAATTTCTGCAGCTTTTAGAAGAGGAATTAGCACAATATAAAGATACCTCTTCTCATTTCTGTCTAGTATAACAACACAAATCTATTGTGTAGCTTTTTTCGAAACATTTCTCATTCTGGTCTAAATACTTTTGCCACGATATCACAGCTCCTAAAAGAAAACAGGCTTAACATTACTCCCTCCTCACACATAAAACTATATTCATCATTGCATTTGAGTCATTTTTTGGCACCTATTATTTAAACGTTCTGTTCTTTAGCCACTCTATTCTTCACACAATCAAGAAACCCCTTGCTAGCACAATATCCATGGTTTTATATAACCAAGCCCTATTCAGACAAGCCAACATGTTAGACCTCTTTTACTGCAGCTGCACTAAACTGCATACAAAATGTAAAACACTGGCCAAGATACTGAAAAAAAAGAAAAGGGCTATTTTGAGTGTCCAACTTGATATATTTACAAGAATCCAGAACTGAGATGATGGGTTGCTGCTCTATTTTCTTTTGAAAGATGGACACTAAGGTATCCCAGGCTGAATGTCTGATGTGAATTGTCAGATCCGTTTTGCATTTCATTGCAGCTATAATGCTATGTGAACTCCAGAACATTTGGGTAATATCTGAACATCTCATATATTCAAGAGCATTTCAGTTGATTTCAACATACCAGATGCTTCATTCTGTAAGACCTGGCCTCACTAAAGCTGAGTCTAATTTCAGGCATTGCACAAAATGAAGGGCTCAAATGGAAGAAATTGAGCTGAGCAATGGTGGGAGAAGGAAGAAGATGGATCATATATGCAGGATCAAGCAGCAATAATCTTCTTCCTTGCTGTGTAAGAGTTAGCCGTCTGCTTGTTTTCTCCAAATTCTGTTTTGGGGAAACTGATCCAATTACCCTCCCTAACCACAGACCTCTTGTTTTGCCTGTGAAAATGAGGACAGGAACTGATTTAGTCATGGTGGGAGACATACAGATTTGTGATAGAAATGGTTTTGGGTCTTGGTTGGGTTTAGTTTGTTTATTTGTTTTCTGTTTTATTTATACATTTTGTATATGATTCTTCCTTTTCGTACATGGGTGGGAAGGACTTAAAATGGATGAACAAATTCCTAACATGAGCACTTGAAAGATTACGTATGACAACAGTGAGAATTGTATTTTACCATTTCCCTGCTATTTTTGTAATTTTTTCAGCAAAATCCCAGGAAAATAGTTGCTCCAGGGACAGCATGGAAGCATCAATCTTCAAGTTACTCCTTTTGGATCAAAATGAGGTATCAGGTTCCTTGTGGTTTGTGGGTTTCATTTACTGTCTTGAGCTCTGTGGTCTAGAGACTTTTTTGTACTTTACTGGTTGAAATGGTATTTTTGCCTAGTTACACAACCCATAAGAAACTAGATAACTAGTTTACTTCCAAGAAAAATGTGGTTGGTGAACAAGCTTAGCTTTGCTATGGGTCCAAAATATAAGTCTCATCTGATTAAGGTAATGGATGGAGTTAATAAAAACAGCAAGGGACCATGAGTAAATAAGCTGACTAAAACTCTGGAAAATTAATCAGAGAATTAGGGAAAGACAATTTCTATGACCTGGGAAGAAAAGATGATCTAGCTTTGTGCAGTGAAATCTGTGTGTGGCCATATCTGACAGTTCCTACCTTACCGTAATATTGGAAAATCTTTGCAGGACTCACTCTTTTTAATAGCTATATCTCAACACTGCCTCATGGGATGATATTCTGTACACCAAGACTCAGGTCATGCCTTGAAACGTAGCTAAAGAGAGAATGAGCAAGGAATACAAGAGGTGAACACCACAGGAAGATTTTGCTGCCCTATTCCTTGATCCAGTTGTTTCCCAGATCATGTAAAGATCCCAGCATCATCTGTTTGCATAGCTACTGTAGTAATAGAAGCCTTTACACATCACATGAGGAATGGGAGGTGTTAGGTCATGGGCTGGCTGCCCAGCAGTTCAAAGCTTATGTGTGAGGCACCATGGTTCCTCACAGTCAATCAAACTGTCAGGAGATGGCACTTTGTTCCTGGCCACCACATGCCCACCCAGCTGCTTCCCTGCAGGAGAAAACTGACTTAATGGGGCAGAGGAATTGGGAGCTCTATTCAGGAACTACTCTGAGTCACACTCTGAGAGCCCCAACTGGCCTCACGCATTTGCTGTCTCAATAAGAAGGCAACAAAACATAGTTTTATCCAGTCTCTCCTCTAACTTCTCACCAAGTAGATAAGTCAGCTCAAAACCGAGTTCCTAGATCCTAGCTCTTTCTATCTGAATGCACAGTGAATGGCACTAGTGCAGATCTCCAGCTGCTTCTAACCTGCTGCAGGACGGACACCCTGAGAGGATGAAGCCACACAGTGACAGGACTGTTCCAACAGAACGCGACCTGCAGGTCACACTGCACAGAATGGTGCCTGCTGACTTGTCTGGCTGGGAGGTGTAACTTTGTGAATTACATCACGTCTGGCAGAATTACTCTTCAGTCTTCTGCTTTGCTGTAGGAACTTCTGGGTTCTATTGCTTTGACAGTTAGTTGAGAATAACTTTTTCCTTCTGTAGGCAAATTTAGGATACCTTTTCTCCTCATTAACACTTTCTTCTGCTCTGTCAGGGTCTTTATTATAACACAGCCTGTGTTTCCAGCTTGTTTAGCAAGACTTGAGAGCATATTTGGTCCCATAAAACAAGGCGAATGACTCCTTTTTTATTTCTTGGTATTGACACACTGGTTTTGAGACTTTCTGTAATGAATAAAATAGGCTAATGTCTTCAACCTGAGATTATCTTTGGAGGTATTCATAGGCAGCTTAGTTTTGTATCATGTCAGTACCTCATGCCTGCTTATCTTTAATTTTGGACTTTTGTCAAAATCTAAGGTATATCCAGTGTGATGTATAGATATAAACACTAGACTGCTGACCAAAAGCTTTCAGATTATCTGTGAATGTCTGTTATAATGTACTTCAAGGACTCCTCTTTGTGGGGCTGCCGTAGAAGTGGTGACCATCACTATATGAAGATAATTTGCCTATGCCTTCTGTTCTTGTGTCTGATTCATGCCAAAGCACCTTGGAGCCCTGGGGGATAAAGTACAATCTTTCAGAAAATCAAATGTCATAAATACCTTGAGAAAGTCAGAAAACTCAAATGTCATTTTGGTGAAAGCATATGTCCCACAGAGATTGTTGAATTTACACAGACATGAAAACTTTTTTACTAAGATCGACCACCAAGAGTCCTCCTAAACGTAACACCTCAGATGCAGGTGTAATATTTTTAACGTTAATTTAATTCTTTTAGTGAGGCACAGGTTTCCTGCCCTCTAAAATAACAGGTGCAGCTTTTCAGCCTTGTCCTGCAATTCTTACTGCAAAGAAGCCTATGAATCTCCACTTTTAACTCTCCCTGGCTGACTCTCCACACAGCATGAAGATGTTATAGCCTGTTACAGCTATGGTTATCATGCTAACAGCCTACCTATTCCCAGCAGTACGCCTTTTAAAGCTCTTCTCAAGTCTCATCTTCAACAAAGCTAGTTTTATTAAGAACATCAGTAAGATGCACTTTCAATCCAAAATGATTTTGCTCTATACTAGTCCTAATACACATCGCATCTTTTCTAGTTTTATTTACATGCACAGCTGAGACATACATTCCTTCAAGGAATATAAGTCTTCCCTCACATTTAGCTTGTTTACTCTTCTAATACCTGTAGTTCTTCTACTGAAGATTCCAGAACGCTTCTATCAACAGAATGGCTTCTGTATTAGCATCCATCTTAAAAGTTTTAAATGTTCCATTTCATTTCTGGTAGTTGATCCAAACTATGTCACAACTCTCTCTGCCCCCTTACAGGGCACTTTCTTAACACTGTGCTATCCACAGACAAATGTAATGATGGTGAAATGATGGTTTGAAATTTTTGAAAAGTGGCAAAATCTATTGCAGCTTATTCCATTTTCCAATATACCCGACATTTTTTTAGTTTGTGCAGGTCTTCAACTTTACTCCATGTACTATTCTTGTTTTTGTCTATATTTTCTATGATTTTCCAACTCTCAGCATTATGGATTCTAGACCACATTTATTCTATTATCACCAATACCCTCCATATGCTTTATTTTGAAAGGAGTCACCTCTTTTTCTTGGAAAATTAACTCTGTCTCTGGTAGCAGTTTCTAAGTGGCTTTGTTACATCCATAATCCAATCTCTTAACAGAGTTCAATGAAAAAACTGCAATACTGACTTTTCAGCTTCTTCTTTATGAGGTTTATTTAAGTATGCTCACACTCTTTTTTAAATCCTTTGAAAATATTTCATATTTATATAGCGTATGACACATCCTTTTCACTTCTGAAGCACACTTTCGTAGTCAATAGCTGACTTAGATGCCAGCAAACTTAATTTGGAAAAACAAAACCTTTTGAATTACATTTACTGTAGCAAGTGATTCCCAGCAGCCAATGTTTACAGCCTAAAAATTTTGTGTATTTCTGTCAGTTACCGTATTTCTAGACAGTTTCAGTTCAGGTTCCTGCAGTTATCATATCACAAAAATGCTGGGGAATTGGAGCATTTCCAGTGACATCTCATCACCTCTGACAGTTCAGCACTTGTCTGAGCAGTACCTCTGGGCCATCTTTCACAGGTTTGCCAACTACTGGGTGTCTCGGTGTCCCTGCTCATGGCAGGGGGTTGGAACTAGATGGTCTTTAAAGCTCCTTCCAACCCAAACCATTCTACAATTCTGTGATACATATATGTGGCAATTTAAGAATTTCTGTTACAAGATATACCTCCTTGGCAGCTGTATTGGGTTCTCTATAGAAAGGATTTGCTTTGGTCTTTCCTAGTTATCCATGAAGCCATAACACCTCTACTGGGATATGGATATTTTATAACTCGCTAGCAGTAGTCCAGAACCAACTAGTGTGATCTGTCTGGAGGGAGCTCTCAGAAACTTCAAAAGAGTGCAGAATATATCAAATCACCTCTTGCAATTACTTGGTAAGACTGTGTTGTGCTCTTTTCTGATGATAAAGCAAAGTGATAGTTGCAGTCGCTTAAAGACAAAATGGTCTGGGCTCCAACCACCATGGGTTCCTTCTATCACTGCTGTGTCTCGAGAGAGCATTTAAAATCTATTTTTTAAATTTTTTTTTGCATTTCCTTTGATTGCTAAAATTTCTCTCAACAATACGAGCAGATGAAAATTCTCACAGCCCACAATTGTCCATATTGGCAAGACTTTAAGCACAATGCAGAGCATACATGATGAATTGTCTCATAGGGACAGTGTTAGATAACATCTTATATTTTGGATTATGAGCTGATGAGATATGACTCATCAGTTTATCTCACTGATTATGATTTCACTACTACCTTCTGTTTCCCCAGCTGTTGTACTCCCTGGTAGCTGCTTACCTCAGACTGTAAGACCTTTGGGGCATGAAGTGCCTTTCAGGAACTGTTGTATCATTTCAGACCAATCCGTGTCACAAGTTACCCTCTCCACTAATGTAGAAGAAAATAAGTGGTCATATCAGCACTTAGCATTGCATGTTAGCTGTCCTCAAAATCTAACTTCATTTTTATTATTTACTGAAGGACCTTTCTCCTGAAAGCATGTTTTACTATCACCTTGGATCTTGCAGAGAGTAAGACCCTGATCTTACAAAGTCCCTCAGAAGTTCCAAACTGCACTTTTAACGGGTTAAAGTGGAATGACCCAAAAGCCCAACACACCTCACAACAATGTTAAAGAAGGGAGGAGCTCAAGGAACTCAGAGGATTCCGAATCAATTAATTTTAATGAGGTGCAGCACTGCATAACAGAAAAGATCTCAAGTGCATTTTTGTAAGGACCAGTTTCAAAAGTCAGATTTCAAAGTCTAGATTTCAAAACAGCACAAGAATTTCTATAATACATCCTTAAGAGCACTTTTGCAAATAGACAGGTTACATTTCCATTTTCATTTCATCTTTCCTGGACTTTGAACTTCTTTCCCTCTCCACTTCCTTTTCCTTATCCAGATATACTGAAAGTTCTTTAAAATTTTCTGGGGATTTCTTCGGTCCCTACTTCAGAAAATTTACATGCCTTTTTTTTTTTTTTTCTAAATTTTTCTTTTCCTCCGTCTGATTTACAGCTCTTTTGCTACTGTCATCTCTTGTAAGTATCCATAAGGTACAATAACTTTCTATGCCTCAAGGCTTTTAAGACTTCTATTTAAAGAATTTTCTGGTGATAGACTTGGTTACTACAAATTTGGGAAATAAGAAGATGCACTTTCCTGCCAGAACAGTAAAATTGGGTATGACCAGCTGAAGCTCTTAGTGGTCTAAAACTGGTCTCATTAACTGATGACCCAATATACAATCAAACTTTCCAAAGCATGTTTCAATTCAAATTTCAGACACTATAAAGGTTCATTTTAGACTTATCAAACTGAAGCATACCCTACTAGAATCCTATTCTGCATACAAGAAAATTACCTACTGAAGTTCTCATCTGCCCATGTTGCACATATCTACAAGGTCATCAGCAATATTTAAAAAAAAAAAAAAAAAAAAAAAAAAAAAAAATTGTATAATATGCTCAATGCCTGCAAACATTCATATTCCTGTAATATTTTGCTGTTTATGAAAATATTCACAGTAGCATAAGAGAGATTTAACCTAGAAAACTGATATACACTAAATTTGAGTCAATAACTAGCTGGTGAGAATTAAGATTAAATTGGGTTAATAATCTATTCCATGTTTGCAGATTATATATTGCTGATACTTTTGCTGTCTAGTATTAACTATGAAAACATCTGATACTAGCTAATGCTGCAGACAAAAAAATGCCTTAAATACATTAAGTATCTGATCCATTGTATTTAATCTTGTATTCCCAGGTCCTCTGATATAAATTGTGGCACTCTTCTGAGTCTTGTGAAAAGGAGACAGTAATGCCTAGCCTCATAATGGTAGAGCTACAGTGATATGTTTTGTAATGGGCAAAATCTTGTTGCTACCTAGCATTTTACAGAACATTGTGAAAAATATTGCAGGAATTATTGGGGGGTTTTTTTTGGTTAAAATTGTAACACCATCTTAGAATGACAATCTGCCTTCCCAAGTTCCATCTGGAGTTTCCCTTGAATAAATATTCCTTTCTTCTCAAATTTGTGAACTAAATTATTCAATGATTTTGCTTTGTGATGTTAAACAGCTGTTGTGTTTCACCCCTAAAAGCACATTTCATTGACGCCTGAAGCAATTCTTTCATTTAAGCTTGATTTTAAAAATGTCCTCTGTACCTTGAGCTAAATGCAATATATGCATAATAGAAAATACTGTATATTTTATCACCTGTGTTGAAAGCAAGATCTTTGCAGATGACAGATTTTATTAATCCCACAGATGCCACTGAAAAGGTTTTTAATATAACAGTGTTCCGGAAAAGCTTAAACCAAATCAACAGACATTTTGTGGTCATTTTATGGACATTTTCCAGCGGTAGTCCATAGACTAAGGGAACAATATCTGTGCATTAAAGCAAAGAATGGGAAAGGGTGGGGGGAGGGGGAGAGTGGGAAGAAGCAGGGAGTTTGCAGATGACACCAAGTTGGGTGGAAGTGTTGATCTGCTGGAGGGCAGGAGGGCTCTGCAGAGGGATCTGGACAAGCAGGAGAGGGCCAAGGCCAGTGGTGTGAGGTTCAATAAGGCCAAGTGTTGGGTCCTGCCCTTGGGTCACAACAAACCCAGGTAATGCTACAGGCTGGGGCTCAGTGGCTGGAAAGCTGCCTGGTGAAAAAGGACTTGGGAGTGCTGTTTGAAGACTGCTGAACATGAGCCAGCAGTGTGCCCAGGTGGCCTGGAAGGCTGATGACATCCTGACTTTTATCAGAAACATTACAAGAGGCTGTGCAGGGACGTAGTGGAGTCACCATCCCTGGAGGTGTTTAAAAGATGTGTAGATTGGCATGGTTTACTGGTGGGCTTGGCGGTTAACAGCTGGACTTGATGATCTTAGAGGTCTTTTCCAACCAAAGTGATTCTACGATTCTGTTATCCCAGAGAAATAAAGGAGTTGTTTTTCTGGGAAAACACCTACTTGTACATATTGATGAGAAATTTCCCAGGGGCATATTTTGCCTTCAGAGAGTCATACATAAATCAAAGTGATTCCAATAGAAATTGGTTGCTTTTACTGGAGCAGCAGTATTCCAGAGACTTCTATAGACATTCCACAGCTAGATTTGGCTTTAAAATCCACATTTTACACTTGAATCAGCAATTTTAGCTTCCAGATCTGACAAAGTCATCCACAGGAAAATAAAATCTCCCATGAAGAGCTGGAGCCTGGCAGAGTGTCCTAGAAAGAGTATTAGTTTGCTTTCCAATACCCTTCCCCAGGCATCTGCTCCAGGCCACTCTCAGAGCCAGGACGCTGAAAAGGAGGGACATTTGTTCTAACCTAGTAGAAGTGCTCCTAATTTGGCATGCAATGAAGATTTTTTTAAATTAGAATTAGTGTGGCTCAGAGAACAGTGAAAGGAATCATCACAATTTTCTCATTTTTCTTATATTTATCATTCCCTCTAAGATATCAACACTGAAGTCCAAGTATTTGATTTGGCTCCTTCTAAATACAATAATTTCATTTACAAGAGGGACGAGGCCAGCATTAAGATCTGTCTGCATGAAACCTTCAGTCAGTGATAATACCAGCTGATCTAGCCTCCAAGTGATCCACTAAATCAGATACTTGACTTCTGGTTAGGAAAAACCAGCTAGACGTAAAGCATGACTAACATGTTCTCCTGCTCACTGTGACCTGTTGTTTTGCTTGAATTGCTTGGCCTTTAGGACTCAAAATATGCTTCCCTTCTTCTTCCTAACTTTTACAACAGCATCATTGTATGCCTGTAGCTAGTTTCCATCTTTGGAGCTGCGCTTCACCAATGCGAGAAGGACCCCAAAATTGCTCGAGACAGGAAATGAAACCCTCTGTTATATGAAAATGGAAAGGGAAGGAAACGAAATGGTCTACAGACACTGTTACATTCCTTTCAGGAAGTTTCACACAGTGAATATAATGCACTATCTAGCAGGTGAGCCAAAGGAATGGAAATCAGATTTACTGTGTTCTCTGATGTTTCCAATAACACTGATGTAGAAGATACTCATGGGAATTTTGTTAAGACTCTCTGTGGCTGTGGTCGGTCCATTTGTATAATAATACTAGTGCTTGCAAATATCTCTGAAAAGTTCATATTTAAGACCCGGAATTGTAACCTGGGGACTATTATTAACTTGGTTACTTAGACACATCACTGTGATCCTCAAGCAGCTCCAAGCTGAATTCCCCTTCACATCCTAGTGAGTCTTTCTTTTCAATTTCTAATGACTCTGAAAGAGCCATGCATAATAAATACATGGTTCACAGACAGCTACTTAGCCTGCTGTCTAACAAATCTCTAATTTGTTATCTAGTAAATATAGCAACACTTAAAATACAGAGACTCAATCAATGAATCTCTCTCCCTGTCTCATGTATCTGGAATACACAAAATGCTGCTCTTCATGGGCCAGCCACTCAATATGTATGTATATTACAGTATATATACATGAACCATCTGTTAAAAAAAGTACAAAGAGCACTAAAATGCTGAAGAAAAACATATTATTTCCTTTTCTCTCCTTGTCTCCTCTCCTGTGATGTCCTATGACTGCCCCTCAAAAGGGAAAACAAGGGAGTCAATTATCTGCGGTCTGATTTCAGTGTGTGCTATCCTTTATTTTATTACAAGAGGACCAGGTAACCCTACTTCAGATTGAAAGGACAAAATTCCATGCCACATATGTAAATATTGTAATCCTTTGTGACAGATGCTGTGAGTTACAAGATAAAAAGGAGGAAGATACAAAAGCTAGTAATCACAAATGGGTTATTTACAGGTTATCCAGTCTCGGTATGGAATTCAACCAAAATATTTGCTTATATTCCTGAAAGAGCATTATAACACCCCAAATAAGTTTCATTTTAAGGACCAGACAAAAAAACCTCTAGCGGTCCCTGTCAACCTCAACCATTTTGTCATCTGTGTGGTAGCATCTCCTGAGTGCCCAGTGACAGGTTGAGACTCTGTGAGTTTAGAGTAAATTTTTGGAATAATAAATATTTAATATTTTATATAATTGGAATACTGAAATCAAGAAATCTGTATCTTGCAGCTACTGACTACCCCTACCAGTGAATTTATTTAGTAGGAATTTTGCAATTCTCTGCTTATGGTAATGAAGACATTGTACAGTACCTGACAAAACACATTAAAGTTAGAAAACGCTGCCTTAAGTGCATAGTAGAGACTCTTTTGGGGTTGATAATTTTATCTCACTATTTGGTTTCATTACATCGAATCAATCATCTCCAGGGGGTTGGTTTTAGACAGCTCAGAAATTCCTGGTTTGAGGAGTACACTGAATATTTTTCTGGGTTTTAATCTGCATCGATGGGTGATCCTTCCCCTCTGTTTTGTTTTAGTTTTGAAATAGAAAATAAGAAAGCTTGTCAAAGCCTTTGTTTTGTCTGGCTTCATGTCAAACCCATGTAGAATTCGGCATTCGGGGTGTATTTTCATAAAGTGACCTGGATTTCATGAGATTAAAAAGATTTGTCAGCTTTCAGAAGATGCACAGCTGAGATATCAGTTTGTAATTATATCTGGAACATGGTCATCAGTTGAGCTTACGTTTCATTGAAACCATCGTTCTCAGCACTGTGTCTTTAAAACAGTAAGCTTTGCCAAAGAATGTTGCAACTGATCAGTTTGAGACTAAAAAGGATACTAAAACACATTAAATGAAAAAACCAACATAACTACCCAGCCTAATCAAACTCTTTCCTCCATTTATTCTGCGACTCTCAAAATACTCAACAGTTTTCTGCAATGACACCAGCCACCTCTTCAGCAATCAGTACTTCCCCAAATCTCTCAAAAAGGCTGACTGTTGGGAGGGAAAATGCAAGAGAGAATAATATTTAAAAAAACACAGCAAACCAGGCATGCTTTTGCAGTGTTGGGGTTTTGGGTATTGGAATAAAGAATAACTATAGCATTGATAAGCAACTAAGAGACACTTAGGAACATTTGATATATGAACTCTCACAGAGTTTTCTTTTCTCAAAAGGACATAAATACCACTGATAATGAATCAACTTCAGTTCCAAAATCCTTTAAGTGTTTTGTTTTACTTCTGTCTATATTTGGGTTTTTGTAATCTCTTTAGAGAAGATAAAGATAAAAATCTCTGATGATTTCGATATAAATAATTACATGATGAAAGCCTGATTTCATAGAAATAGTCTCATAGAAATAATGAGATACAGAGTGGATGGTGACTAAAATGTTTCTAAAGTTCTGAAGATGGACCTCAAAATTTTGATGTGGTAAGGAGAGGGTTTGTGTTTATTGTATGCTACCAAAGAAGAAAGGACTTAGCTGCAACAGTTTTTCCAGGGTTTATGTAAGTATATTTGAGCCAAATCCAGCTCCTCCTGTAATTGATACAAACCCGAATTTCCATATTTGGAGAAGTTTATCAGATGTATTTAACAGGAAGTGAAACTAAATAAGATTGTTGATTACATGGACACAGCTATAAAATGTGGAGTGTTTTAATGCTGATGTGGTGAGATTAGGGAGCTATTAGTGAAATCCCCATTTAAAAGTATTGTGTCCATGAATTGTATGTGGTGGGAATCTCTACACCCTGGAGAAAACTAGTCAGCATTGAGTTAAACATACACATCTATGTTTAAAATAGAAACACTCACATATATATATATGTATATATCCGTTTTATGATAGACAAGAGGAAGCCAGACGAGAGTGCAAATATAACTTTTGGCACAGAGATCAGGTCAACCCAAACAGACTAAAATTAGTTGATAATTTTCCAAGTATAGATTTACATATAAAAAGAACAAAGCAGTTCAATTCTACATTTGCTGACTAGAGACCTATTTATCCCAGAGGAAAGAGAAATTCTTGCATATGGCTGTTGTCCAAAGTATTATAATTAGGAGAAACTAAACGAGATTTTACTTTGGTCATGCAAAAGGATCTAGTTCTCCTTTTGGCTTTTACCTGATGAGAAGATTGAAAATTCTGTATCTAGTCAACTTAAAATATTGAGGATCCAATAAAAAGATTTAGAGTAGGAAAAAATGGTATTTCTTATTAGGAAACTTGTTTGGGGTTGATTTAATTTCTGGTTTAGGCATCAAGGTTCTGCTGTCTAGTAATTTTGATAGCAAGTTGTGTTTGACATCCTATCCTGCAGTTACATTTTGCCACGAAAGATATCTTTCTTCATCACTGGATGTGTGATGCAAACTGAATGTTGTAGGCTTTGGTTAGCTATGTAACGAGGTATGGTGTTTTCAGTGTTCAGCCCCTTCTCCTTTTTATGAAAAATAGTTTCTAGAAAAAAAACAAAACAAAACCACAACCGAAAACCAAACAAATATATTTCCCCTGCTTTAGACAAAAACAAAATTAAGAGTACAAGAAAGGTCATATTCATTTTTCTTTGAAACATGGTTTCTTTCTTCATATGGTTTCAGGCAAATCCCTCCCACAGTAGAAATGAATTATGAGATTCTAAGTCAGGATTGATTTTTGAGGACCAGCCCGCATTCTTCAGCACCCTTGAATCAAAAGGTTAAAACAGCAAATGACTTGTAACAAGAAGGAGTAATTATGGATGTCCTACTTTATCCACACTAGACATTAATTGTAAATCCTCTCATTGATAGCAAGTGCCTGATCTGACTGAAGTCTAGGAAAGAGCTGCCAAGGACTTCAGAAGTTATTAAATGAGTATATAGTTATAGCACATGGCAAGGAAAGAATATACTTCAGATACAAGTTTTTTATTAATTTGGGAAGATAATTAGCCTTCTTCCTCCCAAGCCTGCAATGATAAAAATCAAAGGATTTGAATTAATCTTCCTCTGTAAGAAATGACATGTCTTCTATTCCTAATTACAGTTAGGAGAGGAAACATGCTCTCCTATCCCCATCTTCTGTCTCTGTCTTACTACGTTTTCTTGTGGAAGTATACTTTAGTGTGTTTCACCGTGGTTTATTTGTTATTTAAGAAATGAGACACCATACTCTTACACACCTTATGTGTAAGTGTCATGAAGTCTTTGGCTGAAAATCTTACTTAAATGCAAAACAAGAAAATAAGCCTCCTTGGAATCATCCCAGCAATATGTCAAAAGCAGAGGACAGCTGAGGAGAAGGGTGTTGTGTATGTGAAGGAGAAACTACAGTTTTGGCTTTTTTCCTCTGTGTTACTTACGCACACAAAAACACACGCACAAACACCGGGGAGGGCATCACAGAAGAAGTGGGAGAACTTATGTTTGCTATACCTCAGCAAAATCTAATGCTGGTTGGCCAGGCTGAAATAATTTATAAAGGAAAAAACATCCATGACATAGTCAATAAGCCCTTTTGTAGGTTCATTCTAGAGCATAGGTAAAGTCAAGTCAAGGGAAAAATTGTAAGGCAGTAAACACTTGAATGCAAAGTGGCTGACACTGAGTTACTTAAATAGATATTTTAAAGTATTTCTTTTTCCTCTTTAATACAAAGTTCACTCAGAAGGACAGCACATATAGAGAATTCTTCCTGACCTCAGTGTTGCAAATAAACCAAATTATTTTACCACAGACAATAATTAGACAGAGAATCATTATAAAATTCTGCTGTAAACTGTATGCTTGCTGGAGGAATAATCAAGGAGTCTCAACAGTGCTTTGCAGAATTGCTATTTCCTGTCCCTTTTGAATAAGCATTACCCATTTTCTTCATCCATCTATCAGAAAAGTTCCCATGCACATACTGAATGGATGTTTAGTATAATCTATCAAATCTCCATGCTCAGCTCATGGGAAGTGCACATCTGCTTGTTGGATCTAAGGATGCTCAGATGATGATGGGGTTTGTTGGATCTAAGGATGCTCAGATGATGATGGGGTCCTCAGCAAAGGGAATAAAATAGTGATCAGCTTTGTCAAAGCATCCCATATATACAACGCTACAAGCTTGCAAGCACTGTCTTATTAAGAGAATTAAGAAATGACCCTGTAAAATGTTTCCTTATTCCAGACTATGAGTGCAAGTATGTAATTTTGGCTGTACCACACAACAAAAATACATTGATTTATGCTAACTTTTACTTCCTAAGCCCAAAACACTTTATGAGCTGTGCAACATATACAAGAACATTTTCACTTAAGACTAAATGCAGCAATTTCTACGGTGGAGATCTGCATCTGTTAATTAAGGTACATGTGTAGCCCAAATTTTGTTTTACTATACCCTCATGTGCCATCTCCATACCTCAGGCTGGGAACTAAAGCAGTGAGGTTGCCATTAATCTCTCCAGGCTCAGGAATTCTCCCAGAGAGATTATGAAACTAGATTAAATCTATAGAGAGAGCTCATGGGAGTGCAAATAGTAGATGCAGGTCAAAGTCCCGTATTGAGGGAACTCCCTTTCCCTGTCATAGAACCATAGAATGGTTAGAGTTGGAGGGAATCTATAAAGATCATTTAGTGCCAGCCCCCCTGCCATGGGCAGGGACACCTTCCACTAGACCCATGTTGCTCAGAGCCCCATCCAACCTGGTCTTGAACACTGCCAGGGATGGGGCATCCACAGCTTCTCTGGGCAGTGCCAGTGTCAACCTGTGCCAGAACCTGACCATGCTCACAATAAAGATTTTCCTCCTAATATCTAATCTAAACCTGCCCTCTTTCAGTTTGAAGGCATTACCCGTTTGTCTATCATTTCCCCCTTATCCTAACAGGATACCAAAAAAGGTGAGTGGTATTAAACTTGCAAACTACAACAAAGATTTTCTTTATCCTTCTAGGAGATAAGAGAGACGTTTGGCCTCTGAAAATGTTCATTGAGTAGGAGATAGGGCTTTTCAAGTATCCTAATTGATAGATTTGTAATTAGCAAGCTTTGCAGCAGGAAAAAAATCATTGCATGATGACTAGATTACAAACCCTGTTCTTTCATCCTGCTGCTTGTGATTTTGCAATGTCTCTGATTGTAGCTCCTCTGACATTTGCATATCTTCCTAAGCATTTGAGGTGCATGCTGATTTCATGTTTTGTCTCCTTTTGATGTGTTGCAGGTGCTTGTCAGTGACTACCAGACTTTCTATTAGTGTCAGCTTTTATTTTATTGAAATATTTGTGCGGAATAATACCTCACCTAAGCATAACACGAGTCCAGCTTAATCCAACTGTGTGGAAAGACTTACAGAGGGCACTGAATGCACTGTAGAAGAGAGGTGTTTTGGTCTGATCATTACAGCTAGATGGGTAGGGAATTTTTTTTACTGCATACAGTGCAAGGGGGAGATTTTAAGAGCAGTTTTGCACCCATTTGTATTCAGCAGGTTATCTGTGCATATGATTGATGTAGCCTCCCTTTTTCCCTCAGTTGCTGCCTTTGCCTCATGATTAACACCAATCTAGTATCTTGTCACGACTGAGGTATCCGTGGGACTTCAGAGCGACAGATGCCCCCATGGCAAATACACTCAGCAGTGACTGGAGCTAAAAGCTCAGACTGCAAAAATGGGATGTGTTGACAGCTGTGGAAAGGTATCCTAGTGTACCATGTGCAATTTGGTTATTTGATCTTGTGCTTTGAGGTAAGATTTTGGGCTGGTGACTTAAGAATATTACTCCAACTCATTATTTGTCAGCTTTCTTCACTTCTGGAACCTGCGTTTCTTCACCAACACTGATGATAAGATCAAAATATCCAACCACTTGATGTATGAAGCTTTATCAATTCAGGTGTTTGTAGAAATTTAGGATCTTTCCATGATGATACTTGTAGAAAATGACTAGCAGGTGTGTAAGATTATTTTCACAGAACTGTAAGTACAGCAGGCATCACATACTATTTTTTAATGTTTCTTTCATCCTATACTCTATTCGCTCATTTTTATTTGTTATTTTAGGGCTCAGTTCTGCAATGACAAATAGATAGGCAAATCACTAAGACAAAATTCCTGCAGAATGACCCCTTTTGGGACAGGGAAACTCGGTTCAGCATGATGGTAAGCGGGCATTTATATAACATAAAGGCATCTGTGTAAAAGAAATGCTTCACTATGATTGGAAAAAAAAAGATTAAGAAAAGCATTCTCAAAAATTTGATTGCCTAGCTTATATCATAAGAACTGTTGCTAGCATAATGTTCAGTTTAGAGGAGTCATGAAAGCACTCAAGTTCCCTTATTTCTATCTATATCTATTTGACTGATAACACGGAACAAAATATGAACTACAAACACCCAGCACTATATTTTGTAGCTTTCCTCAGTCTCAAACAGGTTTTAAGATATCAACAGCACTGGGTCTTCAAAAAGGAATGAGATTAAAGTCACCTGCAGCCATCTCAAACTCTAGTATGTACATATGGGGGGGGACCACAGTAATAAATTACACACATATTTTGATACTGTATTCAGTAGCCAATGGTAATTGGAGGCAAAATTGGATGCAATTGGATACAAAATACCATTATATTTTCACTGTTTCCATATTTTTTGAGGTTTTTATTTTGAGTTATTTATTTTTCTATGTGTGATGGGTAGCTACAAAGACACTGATTTCACACACAAGTATAGCTGGAAATCTGATGTGCCTTTTTTATTTATTTTTAATAGCAATTCATTTCAGCAACCACAGTGAGGGCACATGTTTTATAAAGCCTGGCATTATCTGATTATTATTTTTTAGATTAAAAAAAAGTCATTCAGGATTTTGAGAGATTTTTCTTGAACTTCAATAACAAGTTGCATTCAAATCAGCAGTTCAAATCAGCAATCACTTTTAAGAATATTATTTGGCTGTTTTTTTTTAAATTGTGTCTCCTGGCCACAATGGAGAGTGTATTTACTTATAATTATGTCATTTTTGTTACTAACCAAGTAGATGACACTGAATATTCATATTTCCAATGTAAAACCAACCTCCAGAAATTATAAGTAATACCTAAATCTCTTTTATTTTAGTAGTGATAACAGATATACTAGAAATATGGCATCTTTATAAGAAATGGCTAAATTTGCAAGAACAGGTTTATGTATTTTTCCTGAGGAAACTCTCCATGATACAAAAATAAACCCTTGCTTTTTTTATGCGCTGCATTAATAACTGCACCTAGAAATAATACAGACAGTTGTGGTAGCATATACATCACGCAAACTCATTTATAAACAAATCTAACTTTATATATGAGAATAACAACAAAAGGGAGGTCTTTTGCAAGATAATTCATTTTTATAGAGGAAATGGCTCAGCTGCACTTGACAGTTTTTTTGAAAACAAAAGAATTAGACTTTGACCAGCAGCTCAACAGGGATTTTTGGCAAGGATGGTTTTATCATTTGTAAGGGCCAACTACTCCCTCTGCCACACACACTACACAAGGAGCAATAAATGAGTTGGGGAGGGCTTTTATTTGCAGGGAGAAATGACAGTGCCAGGATCACTGAATTTCTAAAAAGACGAAGATAAACAGTGTTCTTCTTTGCCCCTGCTTTAACGTGCTGACATGCCAACGTCATTTTAACAGATTAACAAAGTACTGTTCGCAGAGACTGAACCTGCCTTTTACATGCTCAGTGGTACATTTGCAAACACCCACTCCTAGCATTCCCCTTCATTTCCTTGTAGAATGTAATCTTGCACAGATACAGTAAATTTGATGGACAACTTATGCTGGATTCTCTCCGTAATGGGGTATTGCATCTGCCGGCAAGATTCAGAGTATTACAATCTGTTATCCTGCATCTCACAGGGAATCATTATGCCACAGAGATACTTTCACAGTTTGTACTACTCGTAGTGTCTTGAAGTAACATTTTGGTCCTTTCTCCTCATTGGACTGACCCATGCTCATCACTTCCTTGTTATTTTCCTTCTGACATTTCCCCTTCCATTTTGCTTCCCTGTGGGTACTTTGCTCTGGAGCTACTGACCTTTTACAGATATTGCTGTCTCTATATTTTCATTCTAAAATGACATGTATGAATGAGGTTCACAGCCATATTCAAGAGTAAATTCATAGCCTGCCTTATTATTGACAACCACAATACAATACAAAAAACCTCCAACAAGGTTTAACTTAGACATGTTGCCACTCATCTCTCTGGTTTGGACTCAGTCCTCTGAGACACAAAATCATCATAATACTATTTAATGATGAACTTTGGGTACTGGGTTTGAGTGTCTTGTCCAATAACACAGAAATGTTCCTTGCAAAACCATGGTTAATATTCAGAGATGTGTGACCTTTGGTTTTGCAGTCAGATAAAACTTGACTGCTGTTTCTTCCTATCTAAGATTACAAAGGTAAGGAAATAAGGAGATAAGGTAAACTGTGTATTCATGCTTATTTCCATCTCCCAAACAGAATCTGAGAAGTACTTAAAATGCAATTATTTGGTTCAGATATTCTGTCCAGGAAAATGTTTCCACAAGCGTTTTACAGACTTACTGTAAATAATACAATCACACGCTTCAATCATAAATAAGCAAGGAGGAGCAGGAGAGAGAGAACTGAGGCATAAACAAAGATTTAAAGACTGCTGCTGAATCTACAAGACAGCAGAATGCAGAGTGGTTGCTCCAGGTGACAGAGGAGAAACCAGGTCTACCAAGAATGACAATGCTGGGTGAAAAAGGGAATGGAGAAACTGGAAGTGTGAGACAGAAAAAAAAGTGTGAACTCCTGTGCAGGACCTTCTGGCAGCTCTGTTTGGAGGGGGGTTTTGTGGAGGGGGGATTTTTGCAGGTTGTATTCTACTTTTTAACCACGTCTTAAAAGAATATGCAAGACCACAATGTCTTTTTTTTTTTTTGTAGTTGGTTGTGAAGGTGGGTCATTTCACAGTAAAAAACGAAAAAGTTATTTTGAGTACACTCTAGTGCTGTGAACATGTTTCTTGTTATAGAGGAAGAAAACAAGGATCAGCAGACCACATCTGGACAAAAAGAAAGAAATGTGTTCATCACTTTGTTTAGTAAAGGATACTGAATGGTATCCAGAGAGTTGTCTCTTACTGTGCTTCTGGTGATGGACATGGGCAAAGAATCTTTGGAGAACAAGATGGGAAAAATGGGTGGCTGTTCTCAGGGGGTCCCCATAAGGGAAGCAGGAAGACTTGCTCAGGAAAGGGATAAATGTGCATAAATACACAACAGTAGCTCCTGATGAAACTAGGTAGTTTCAAGAAGAGAGGAAAGCTGGTCTATTATTATAGTATATATATAATTTTTGTATATATACATATATAATTTATATTATAGTGTTCACTAAACACTAATCATCATTGCATTACCACCACTAGACATCAAATGTCATTAGTGTCTGTCTGAGAGTGATCCTTGGTTCAGACCCCTACTGAAACATAACAGCCCATGTTTGTGAAGAGAATAGCTGGATGCAATCTGCCTGTGGTCCCAGATGCGTAATAAATCCTGAACCACACCCAGAAACAGTTTGGGAACAAGAGTGTGCTTAGATCCCAGTCTGACAGTTGTATCCTAGGACAGATGAAATGCAGTGCCTAGGAATGTTTCTCCATTTCAGGTTTGTTTGTATACATGTGGCTGTCATGATCAGACCCCATGTAAGCCATTTGAAAGCATGTCCTCTGCTAGCTCAGAACCAGTTACCTACATGGATTGCAATATCCTTTTAAGATTTTCTATGGCAGGAGCCAGGTGTTATCTACTGATCTTGGACCACGACACTGAGAATTACAGACTTTCATCTTCTACACACCATCAATACTTTTCTAACCTCTGACCAGTCTCTGACTCAGTTTCTCTCTTTATGGGTGCTTGTAAAGATTAAATAATTGCTAAAAAGCCTTTTGAAGATAAGAATCATTTTAATAGCTGTGCACAATTATCTTTTCTTATTTTGAGTAGAATTGATGCCTCTCTGTCTAAAAGTCTGCTAAATGAACCTGGTTACAGCCAGGAACATCTTGGTCCAATGTCAACCTTTCGTTTAACTGAAAAATATGAAAAAAAAAAAGAAAAAGTGTCAAACTCAATTTTGGTAACCATTACACATAATGATTTTGAGATTTTTGTCATAATTAAGCCTTCATAAAAATGTGAAATATTGAGATATAAGTTTGATATTTAAATTAAGTTTTGAAAAGGCTCCAGATAATATATCCTGAAAATTTCATGAAAATATCTTATAGACTTCTGGCCACAGTTGACTTTTAGAAGCCATAATTTTTCCTTAGATGACAGCCTTTTCTATGTCTTCCTTGACTTTTTTGTCCTTTAGTTTCCCATTTATCTGCCTGTCTCAGCTCTGTCATCTCTTGGCTACACCACAACATTTTCCTACTGAATCCTTCAAAGCCTGGAGGTGCAATATGGAATAAGAGTTACTGCTTTCCCTTGTCTCTGGCTCTGTGATTGTCACTCTTCACTTTGCTTTCAGGGCTGGAAATTCCAAGATTTGCTCTTGACTCTGAGGTTATTTTTTTTCCTCTCACAGCTTTCCAGCCTGTTTCCATGCATAGAGCTTTCTCTGGAGTGCTGCCAGAAGTTATCTTTATCCCATCACCCCCCTGCTGTTGCCAAAACCCTTACTCATATGCCAATTGCAATTCAGTCATTTATAATCTCTCTTAATTTCTTGTAGGTGCATTTTGCAAAGCGATGCCAAGCTACTGTCAAAGAACAACCATTTCCAATCCATAAGCACCATCTCTGCTATCCCCACAATCTTATAGCCACCCTCTTGCTGTCACACAATAACCAGACTCTACACTGATTAGAATGCAAGAATCAGACACAAGGGTTAAACAGGGGTAATGAAAGGAACATTTTGATCAATCACCAAACTAGAGGACTTTATGCCTTCATAACTATAAGTTTCTTATCATACCCACAAGTCAGTTGTTACAGTCATGAAGTCATAGCCAGCTTGGGTCAATACGTCCTTCTAGAAGACATTTTCAGTTCAAATCTATATATCACACTTTAAAACCACAACAAAAATCTTCCTCAAGCTGAAAATGGGCATTAAAAATAGCAATGCCCGATGCTGAGATCATCACAGTGTCTGACACTACCTGCCACCTGGTGGAAAGGTTTCTTAGTTGCACTTTTCCCTTGACTGAGTTGGCTAAAGAATTTCTGGGAGAATCCCTGGTTTTTTAATGTGCAGTGCAACCCAGAAAGGCTAGATAGTAACTAGCTGAGAAAGGCTACAACTAACTTGCTTAATTGCCTTCCAGACATTGCAGTTGGGACCCCATGACAACACAAACTGGGAAATCTGCTCAAGATAACTCTGATGGTTACTCACAGTAGGCTTCATGGTGCCACTGCTACCCTGAAGCCTGGATTGTCTTAAAGATGGCTTGAGCCTGTTTCCATAAGTCAGTCACTGCCTTTTGGACTTACTATAAATCTGTCTTGTACTAATTTAAAACAGATTGTCCTGTGGCTGTTTGAATTGTGACAACAGTGGGTGTTATGTCCTTATTGATTTGAGCACTGTTGTTCACTCTGTTTGTGCTCTATTCCATGAAATGGGAAGGCTGGCAATGTGAGTGAAGGCCCTTTTCTGTCCATAGGGTAGATTCTCTTCCGTACTTGCTCCACACTAAATACCACGGTGAACAATTGCCACTGCTATGAAAGATGCTGTGTAAAGAGGAAGGTCTATTGAGAATGAAGGTCACGCTCCATCTTGAAAAGTTGACTTCAGGCCTTCAGGCAGATGAGGGGCTTAGAGATTTCAGGCTCCAGTTACTATGTTCCATTATGTCTAAAAAAAGATTTTGTAGCTGATTGTGAGCCATACAGATATGAGAGATACAGCTTGAGGCAAGGGCATTTTTAGTTTCTGGATTGTGGTAAGGACTTTTTTAGCAACATGCTAAATATACAAATTCTGCATTTCATCCAGTAACTCCTCAAGGTAAAACATACAAGTTATTCTGAGAGCAGATTCAAAACCTCAGGATGAAGATTTCTCAGGTAAGTATTGCCTATCTTTGGGATGCAAAGCTGTGTTTCATCTTGCCTTCTTTTATTTGACTTATTGCATTCCTGACTGCACTGTGGTACAGATTAAACAGCACAGATAGAAGTTGTCCCTCTTCCCACATCAGTCCAAACTCAGTTTTATCTCTAACCTACCTAAAATTAATGCTCCCTTTTGGACTGGAAGGTCCTGAGATTTGTTTTGCAAGGGAAATCCCTAAGCCATAATGAAAAGTATGAGAAACACCTTTTCTTCTTGGTCTCACACTACTACTACTACTACTGGCACTAATGTGATGGTGACAGTAATAACTACTACTACTAAAAGTTTCTTGATTTTGTATCTGAATCACTGGAAAACTTAGTGCTTTTAGTTCTTCAGTGGCTGAAGAACACTGTTGTACTGTCTGTATTTCAGATATTTAGACAAATTGGTGAATAAAGAACTGCTTACAAAGTAACTCAAGGAAGCTCCTAAATTTGACTGAATTCCAGAATTTCACTTCAGTTGACATCATGGGCGCTTGAAATCATCTTGCCAGATGGAGTAGTCAAGTCTGTAAGTATTAAAATAATTGATAGACATAGGAATCTTAAAAAATATCTGTTTCCACTGAGACTTATGAATCCAAATTAAAATTATGAATCCCATGGAAGTTCTGGGCTCAAAGTGGTGGGAATGATGCGCTGAACAGCAGAATTGGATCTTGACTTGAGTTTGAGGCCAGAGGCATAACAAGCTACCTCCTTCCCCAGAAACTTTCTGAGGTGAAAACACTCAAAGTCTGTCACAACACAGCAACACATAAGATAAAAGCAAGGCTTTTTTTATGTTGCACCCACTCAAATGTCAGTCAGGGAGCCTCTTGTGAAACAGTTCTATCATCCTACACTGAAAAGAGGTGTCAGGTAGCAGTACCTTGAAACAAAGAGTTGTTCATTTTTTTCAGCCAGTTTCCTTGATTGTGAACAAACAGAAAACCTTCTTAATTTCTGATTTGTCGCAACAATACTACAAGTAAAATAAAAATTTTCCTCTTCAGCCTGTCAATGTTAAAATATTTGTAAGATTATTTATGTGACAAAGTGAAGCTCTCTAGCTTGAATGTTCCTCAGCTGAGATATATGTAATCTATGCTTCCTTTGTATTTTCATTTCTGGGGGAAAGAAAAGAAGAAAAGAAGCTTATATGAAAAAAATATTCCACAAGCAATTTACAGTTTTACCTAGAACTGCCCTATCTTGGCTATCATTATAAATATCTATCGGCTAAAGAGATTTATTTTTTATCAGCACAAAGGGATAAATGTCTATATGGGTAATCACTGTGAGAAGTAAAATTTGCTCCCCAATTTCATCTGGGTTCACTTAGTTTAAACTGTCCCTACAACTTAAATTATATTTTTATTGATGTTTAAAACTCTTATCAGAGAAACAAAAAAGGAAGAAGGAACACTCAAATAAATTCATCTTGATAGAAGTTCCATGAAGGCTTTTTGTCTGATTGGTAAATCTGACCAATCAAACATCTGACCATCTTCGCTTGCCTCTTTACATAACCTTACTCAGGGGATGGCCTAAATTACTCCTCTTACTTCGTAGCTGGTTTAAATTTATCATTTCCATGCTGCATTTAAGGCTAAGTGCCTTACTTTCTTCTGTCGTCTTGAACTCAGATTCTTCAAAAGCTAGGATAATTTAGTATTATTTTTTCATGTCAATTAAGCATTCAGGAAAATGCCTAATGGTGTAATATGGGCATTTTTCTGCCATGGATGCAAACTGAGGTCTTGGGAGTGCAAGTTTACACCTTTAATCTTCCTGGAAGGACAGTTTATTTCCCTGTCAAAAGAGCTGTGTGCACCACCACTGGCAAAACCAAAAGCTCCAAGTAGACACAGGCAGATTTTCCCTTGTCTTTATCGTGCTTGTGCAGGTACAAATTTACAGTAAGATGTTCACAGCAGTGTACCTTCAGTACACAAATGGAAAACTCTAAAAAAAAATGAAATGAGGGAGATGCCTACTGAAAATGAAAGTTTTCAGAGGTATGTGTTAGCTTCCATTGACTTTTCAAAGTAGTTAACCTCTGCAGAAAGATTGGGTTGCTACTTCATTTGCATTGTTATCTAAAGTTCACCTGAACCTCTGAAACTTTACATAATAAAGGAAAAGAGGAGAGATACAAGAAACAGAAATGCAGAGAATGTGTCTTGCAACTATGATAAACAGGAAAGAGCAGTAAATAAATTTTAAAATTCCATGGTAAGTGGTTTCTCTACTTATTCAGGAAGCCAACAATTGTAGAACCAGGCAGGTTGTCAAGCTGTATTTAAGGCTGAAGAGATGAAATCAAAGCAAAGCTGAGTGTGACTCAGGTCTTTGTGTACGGGATGACAGAAATAAAGAAGCAAAAGATCACAGAAGAAAGAAGTGCTTGATCTTCAGGAATGATGGATGACAACAAATAGAAAGGAGGACTTTCACACTGAAGTCAATAGAACTACCTGCACCTTGAAAAATTAAGTCAAGGAAGAGAGAAACTCTGGGGAAAATCTGCAGATGTTGATGTCCTAAAGGAGAAGAAAGCAGGAAGGACAAGAACAGAGAAAATTAAAACAGAGGAAAATGCAGAATTGAAGACAAGTTCAAAGTTAACTTTATTAGAGCTGCCTTGGCATTCTGCTTTCATCTCGATGAATGTTGGCCATGTATGCTAGTGCTGAATTTCACCTACAGCCATGAAGCCTCTCCTTTTGGAGACAACTTGGAGAAAACACTGTGTTTGCATTGCATTGAGTAAATGCTAGCTCAGCAACATAACAACAGTAAAGGCTATTGGAGGCTACTGCAGCATAGGTGATGAATGTTAATACGTTTATATTTTTGAGTGTATTGTATGATTCTCTCCATCTCAAGACAGCATAGTGCCGTATGTTAATACTTCTCTCTCAGTCTTGTTGCATTCCTCACATCACCTCAGCTTATGAAACTGATCCAGCATGACTGAGACAGAAGAATCCTTCACTTCCCAACCATTCATTTTGTTTTATTTCACTTAAGTGATTTCTAATTCACTGCAGGATTATGCTCCTTACCCTGTGGAGATTCATTCTCTCTGAGAGTTCCTTATGAAGAAGTATCAAAGAAAGTTATGTCCACTGAGTCACTTTTATGTACTGTTTTATTAACTTTTTCAAGGAATCTGAACAGGTCAGAAGTGTGCTTTTTTTTTTTTTTTAAGAACTCATGATCCTATTCTCCAAATACTGTTCTACTCTTTCCTTAATTAAGAATCTACCATTTCCTTGTTTCCAATTCGCACCTTAGCTGAGGTACTCTATGTTCCAATATATTCACAGGTGGGATTTCCAAATATTTAAACCAAACTTTATGGTTCTCTTTCATTTCCTCACCCAAAGATATGATATAATTTATATACATTAAAAATGTAAAGGATCTAATTTCACAGCAGGAAAATTTCATCTTAACAGGAATTATTGGCTTGACCAATTTTTCCACTGAGAATCACTGTCTTCACTGGAGAAACATGACCTCAGATTCATACACCAACAGATTCATAGAATGGGTGTTTGGTGGAGACTTCTGAGCTCACATTCCTGCTTGAAAGAGTGACAGTGTCCGTATGACTAGGTGTGGCACACCCTGTGACTTTGTCTAGTAGTATCCTAAAGACTTCCAAGGATAGATATTTCACAGGCTCTGTGGGTAACTTGTTCCAGTTCTCTACTATCTTCCGAGTGATTTTTTTTAAAAAACCTAATATCTGATCTGAAGCTGTTAAGCCACAGTGTGTGGCTGTTACTCCATTATACTTTGTGTTGCCATCTTTCACTTACGGGAAGAGCCTGAGCCAATCTTCTCTGAAACTCCCCTCCATGCAGCTCTTGGTCGATGTTAGATTCACCTATTTGACTCTGTTTTTTGGACTAAACAAGACCAAGTATTGTTGCCTGTGGACCAGCCATGTGACCTTGGCTGCTGCTGAACCTTACAACCCCACTCCACATTGCTTTTTGAGTTGGACCGAGTACCGATCTCTGTGGAATCTCACCACTGCTGGGAAGAGAATGATAGTTTACTTGGATCTGCTTGCCATACTTTTGAATATGCAATATTTCCATTTTCTGTTGAAAACACATTTAATGGCTCATATTCCACCTTGGAGACCATTGCAATGACCAAGCCCTTTTCAGTGGGGCTATTACTCTGTCAGACTCTTGTCATCCTGTCCAGATGCTTAGAATTACTCTGCCGTATGTGTAGAACTTTCCACTTATTTTGCTGAATCTAATAATGTCTATGTTACATTATTCCTCAAGTTTGTCTAGGCCACTCTGGCTGGAAACTCTGACATTGCTTTTAGCCTCTCTCCAAGTTTATTGTCACCTAAAAAATTTGCTAAAGGTACACTAGATAGTTGTCAAGGTCTTTGATGAAGGTGTTGAACAGTATGGGACACAGTACTGAACCGTAGGATGCTCTGCTCATTGCTGTCAGCCAAATGCACGATGATCTCCATTCTTCGACTCTGGTGATCCAGTCAATTTTTTCCTCACTTTAGAGTCTATTCATTGACCCTATATTTCCTTAGCTTCCAAATGAAAATTCAGTGGTAAACAATATCAGAGAAAGCTTTTGATTTGTGTGCATGAAATAAAAATGAGATTAGAACAAGATAGTTCCCTTGCATCATTTCTTATAAGCCTCAATAGCTGACATTTCTTTTTGTTATGTTATCTCATGAAACTGTTAACTACATTCCCCAGTTTAATACCTTGAATATTGTCCAAATAAATCACCTTTTTTTTTTTTTTTTTTTCTTTTGAGAATCAGATCCTAGCCACCACAAATTCTGGGCTCTTCTCACATGCTAGCTCCTGTGGGATGATTTATGCAAGTGTCTCACTGAACAACAAGGTTAATGTAGCATGTATTCCTATGAATGTGTGCTCAGCCACTCTCAGGTATTGCAGGATATAGAGTTTGAGTTCCTCATAGAGTCCTTGGTGTCTTCTCACCCTGATCAAAACTTCCTTCCCCTTCCACTTCTGGGGCAGCAAGCAGATGCTGTTTGTAGATGGGTGTCCGCACTGGACACCTAACACACATTCACTGAAGTCATCCCAGAGCTTTTCTTTAATGAGGACCTTATCAAAGTTTCCTTTCTACAGCCAGCCACTGAAACCTGAGACTTGGTGTCTATTTCTCCCTCCCTGTAGATCCAGTATAGATTGATCACTTGGTTTGGAATTAGCCTGGTGAGGTTGAGGGTGGTGTGCAGTTATGAGCATGGACATACAATAAAACTTATTCTTCTAAGTAACCACATTAAAACTTAAAACTTAAAGCTTAAAGCTCTTTTAAGCTGCACAAAAATTAAATCAGTAATTGACTAAATTGTGTCTACTTTGTTTGGTTTTTTCCTCCTAATACAAATAATTTAAACTTTTACTTAAACATAGCAGCCACATCCACTAATCTAGACAAAAAAAATTACATTGTGCTTTGCTTGCTCTCTTGGTCATACTTCTGACCTTGAAACTGTAAGCTCAACATGTGAGAGAGGCAGACACCATTTCTGATTTTCTGCAATACTGGGCAAAGTACTACTTATGCTGAACACTGAGCCCTTCCTTCAGATGTTAGGCCACATTGCTCCTAAATGGTACCAGGATTTCTGCAAAGGATGGCTCAGTTATTGACCACTGTGTTATCCTTGTTCAGGATATTGTGCAGTTTTCTCAAGCTAAATACAATTTTACAGGAAAAAGATACCAAGACCAAATATCTGAAACCAAACTAGATTTTTCCAAGAACTTTTATACGTGTGCAAATGTTGGTAGATCTCACACCCATTTTAATAAGCTGCCTAGCATGTAACAGCTGACAAACTATGACCATCACTCATCCTCCACCAAAATAAAGGCATGGAAATATGAAGTAAAGAAAAACAAAGAGATTATTATTGGGATGAAACAGCTCTCCTGTGAGGAAAGACTGAGTCAGAGTTGCTCAGCCTGGAGAACAGAAAACTCTGGGAACATTGTATAGGACCTTCCAGTACCTAAAGAGTCTACAAGAGTGCTGGAGAGGGACTTCTGTGCAGGACGTAGTGAAAGGAAAAGGGGTAATGACTTTAAACTATAAAAGGTTATGTTTAGGCTGAATATCAGGAAGAAATCCTGCACTGTGAGGATGGTGAGATACTGGCAAAAGTTGCCCAGACAAGCTGTGGATGCCCCATCCCTGGAAGTGTTTGAGGCCAGGTTGGATAGGGCTTAGAGAAACCTGGTCTAGCAGAAGGTGTCCCTGTCCATGGCGGGGGTTGGAGCTGGGTGATCTTTAAGGTGACTTCCAACACAAAACCTTCTATGATTCTATAAAGCAGTAGAAAAGGAAGGCATGTAAAGGTCAATAGGCTCTTGCTCCCTACGAACTTGAATAAGAATTTGGTGGGGTAAGATAATCTTAGTCCTGGTATATATATTCCTCAAAATCTAGCTTTCAAAGCTTGTTTCAGTTCCTAAAAATATATTTTGCTTACATCCTTCACTCTTACTGCACATATATTCACAGAAACAGAGTCCAAGCCAATGGCAGCATTATCTCTGAGAGCTGGAGCACAGCTTAGTATTCCTGCATTTGCAAGTGAAAAATAGCAAGTGTAAGTAGTTGAAACAATACTTAACAAATGCCCTGTACATTCATAATCCTATGCAAACACAGAGATGACTGCATCTCCACAGTAACTCTGATGACTGTAGTATACTTAAAATGGATTTAGCTCATCAAGAGAAATGCTAGACATGTCTCACTCTTTAAATATATTCATTTCACTTTGAAATTGATTTAATGAGGAGGCTGATTTAGCCTATACAATCAACAGAATCAGACTTTAAAATTGCGCACTATATTACATTGTATATATGTATATATATGCATACACAAGCACATGCATATCTATATTTGTGTATAAACACATATATAGATAGACGCTGGTTCTGCTGTTTTGTCACCTCTGGTCATCTTTCCACAGGAGAGGGTTAAGAAAAACAGCTCAGGAATCCTATATTTCCTTTAAAAAAGACTATTATATGGCCTTCCTATTAAAGGTTTATAACACCTGAGGCCCTGAGTGTTAGCAGGGTTTTCTGTAGAAATAAAGAAGAGGTAGTTGCAAAAGGCAGTGGTAGGTATTGTATTCTTATCAGATTATGTATTATATACTATATCATAAATTCAGCCTCACCAAACAAGCAAAATGAATACTCTCCCATTGATTACAATGATACATCCCATTTTGTATTTGAATGAAAAGCAGGTTAAGATTTAACTGCAATGTGAGTGCAGAGTATTTAGAAACTGCATGCATTTTAGGGAAAATTGTAGTAGCTTGTTTTTTCTACTTGCTTAATTTTGAATTTTATGTACTAAGACTGAAGGATTTTAATTTCTTTCCAAGGGAATAAGAAATTTATGACAACAGTAGATTTTGAAGCAAAGCAATTTAAATGTTATAATTACTAGGTAGTAGGAGAAGGGGTAAAAGTTCAGGAAGTCTTCACTTGAGGCTGTACGTGCTGATTAAGTCAGGACACAATTGCTAAGAGGCATTAGCTGGTTTCTATGGGATGCATGCAAATTTTATGCAGAAGATGTGCAAAATTCAGTTTTTCATTTTGTTACTGTATAAATCACCTTTGTGAGCAATTCATTATCTCCAGTCTCACTTTTTTTGCATAAACCATCTCTTGTTTACAGGACTAGTTTACATGTAGTAACCTAGAAAAATAATCTAATACCAGAGATCTGTAGTCACTAAATGTCTCTTTTCCATTCCTTTTCTATTCACTGGTTTTTAAGAATAGCAACATGCCTAGAGATGTGGAGAAGAAAATGATAGCTGCCTGAAGCTATTTGAAAGGTTTTGGTTTAAAAAAAAAAAAGAAAAAAAAAAGTAAGAATTAATTTTGTGTAATACTGGATATGGCTATGAGTTATTGGATAAAACAGAGAAATGGAAAATAATGGCTGAGTATTGAGAGGAGAAGTGGAAAAAGAAGATGAAGAAAGAGACTGAGACCTATTAATCTGTAATCTCCAAAGGGGAATAATATAAACCTCATTTCTTGACATTTAAAAGTAGACTGAACAAAAGGTGAATAACTGCACATTAGGGAACAATGTCACATTATCAAAGAGATTAATGAGTGCCCTAACAGAGCTTTGCTGCCTGACTGTCCACTGATACAAACTAATAAACTCTTATGGAATTATCTCTTTCACTGCAAACATAAGACAGTTAGGACTTTTCTTAACTTTGATCAGAGGTATAGATGTGTCTTTATAATGAAAGAATATAACCTTCCCCAAGTTCTTTCCTCCAACTCCTCTCTTTCCTGTATCTGTTATGCCATGAGCTCTTATCACAATGTATCAGGGGTAGAAAAAGAAGCCCACAACCCCAAGGAGTCAACCATACTTCTGCTGAATCCCAAAATCATAGCCAGAGCTCAAAACTCTAAGAGATCATGGAGACAGCAAAGCAACATTGATGACTACTACTAAAATCTTTGTAAATATCTTTATCTCACTAGAGTTATTGTGTGAGGTTTGTGAATTGTCCATTCATACTGTATTCCTTAGATCAACTGACACGACATCTTACAAGAAGGATACCAAAATCTTCAGGGCACTACTGAAAGTAACATTATCTTCAGGGAAGTATTTGGTCTATTCTCCTCAAAAGCACAAGAAATGGGACTGGATTAAAATATTTTTCTGTTCTATTACACTGCTCTATAATTCCTTTTGTAAATTGCTTAATCTTCTTTGACAAAACAGTTCATGATATCATAGAATTACAGAATGGTATTTTTGGTAGGGATGTTCAAAGGTCATCTGGTTGAACCCCTCCTGCAATAAGCTGGGACGTTTTCCACCTTCTGAGATTGCTCAGAGCCCAGTCCATGCTGACCTGGAATGTTTCCAAGAATGGACAATCTACTGCCTCTCTGGGCAATCTGTTCCAGTGCCTCACCACCTTCATTGTAGAAATTTCTTCCTTGCATTTAGGCTAAGTCAACCCTTTTGTAGTTTAACCTTTACCCCTTCTACTATCACACAAGGCCTTGCTAAAAAGTCTGTCCCCTTTTTTTCTAATAAACACTCTTTAAGTACTGAAAGGCTCTCCCAGAGCAGTCTTTTCTCCAAGGTAGGTAAGTAACAGGCTGCTGGGAGAGTTATAAAAGCTGTGTTGGAAAAGGAGCTACAGACTGAGAGGAAAGATATTCATGGAGAAGGCAGTTTAGGGGGGTGTTTTCATTTAATGAATAAACTGATTGCAAGATGGGTCAGCAGGCAGAATATCGTACAGGGTACACACGACTCAGCTGTATGTCGTTTGCAAACTTGCTGAGGGTGCACTTGATTTCGCTGTCTACACTATTGATGGAGATATTAAACTTTACTAGGTCCAGTACAGATCCCCAGGGGACACCACTTGTCATTAATCTCCATCTAGAGGTTGAGCCATTGACCACAACCCTCTGGATGTGACCATCCAACCAAACCATTATCCACTGAACAGTCCACACATCAAATCCCTCTCTCTCTAATTTAGAGAGAAGGATGTTTTCGGGACCTTGTCAAAGACCTCACAGAAGTCCAGGTAGATGATAGCCACAGCTCTTCCCTTGTCCACTGATGTAGTCACTCCACTGTAGAATGCCAGTAGGTTGGTCAGGCTAGACTTGTCCTTGGTGAGGCTACCTTGGCTGTCTCAAATCACCCTCCTCTTCTTCATGTGGCTTAGCAGAACTTCTAGGAAGATCTGTTCCAATGAATCTAACTAATTTCCTCAGTTCCATGTATTGTTTGTGCAGCCATTTCATCTTCGGTTCCAATTGCACTGATAATTATAAAATGTGAATGGCCTGAGAACTGTGTGCAAGTTCTAGGAGAGGGATACCTGTTGCATATGTGTTAATATTTTCAAATTATGGTGGTGCTAGTACTTTCTTTCATGTGGCTATAGAGTCACATTTGGTATTTTTCATGGTAGTATTACACATTGTACTGAACGGTGTCCTGGGATTGACTGGCAGAAACAGAAGTCTCTTTATCACTTCCAGAGAAAAACATCCAGTTTAAAGTGGAAACTATGTTCCGAGTTCCTAAAGTCCTGAATCTCAATTTTTACTATCAAATGTCCTTTCTTTTCTTTTTTCCCATCCTCAAAATGATCCCATTTACCCTGTACGATATTCTGCCTGCTGACCGGTCTTGCAATCAATTTATTCATGAAATAAAAACACCCCTTAACTACCTTCTCCATGAATATCTTTCCTCTCGGTCTATAGCTCCTTTTCCAACACAGCTTTTATAACTCTCCCAGCAGCCTGTTACTTACCCACCTTATTACTTACACTAAACTCATCTTCACTGCTTTAAGTAATGGTTTCCATCCAGTCCTTCATAAAAATCTTGATAAATTACACCCTCCCATGAATCACAATGGTTTTTAAACTCAGTCCAAATTGACTAAATATTAGTGCATTTTTCATTTGTTTTTAACAAGAAAATGTCCTTTAATTTACATTCTGAATCACTTATCTGATGTACCCCAACCAAAGTAATCTCAGAAACAAACTGAAACCAAACTTGTTTCATCATCTCCACTTGTCTGTGATCATGCTAATTGCCAGTTTTTGAATTCTTTTTATAGATCCTGCCTTCTCTTGGATGTTGAATACATTGCCTCCAAAGCAAGACACTAGCATTTAAGCATGTGTAGTGGCTTTCAGGATTTTCCACACCAAATCTCGTTTTCATATTGTAAGTCATAAAATTTATCCTCTTAGCTTCCAGAGCTGAGGCACTTCCATTACTTAGGAGATCACTTCTGTAGGTTGGTAGGAAGGAATACTTGTGGTGATTAGCTTCCATTTCCAGGGTGTTGGGGGTGGTCTACACCAATTTATGAAAGTGAAATCCTACTTAACCAGATTGATATTTTTTTACAATGCGATGATTTGCTCGGTGGATGAGAAGAGTGATTGGAGGTTCTCTTGATTTTAATAAGGTTTTTGGCAGTGTATCCCATTAAAAACCTCATGGAAAAGTTAATAAAGTGTAGTCTGGGTAAGTGGACATTTGGAGGAATCAAAACCGGGCAGAATGGCCAGGCTCAGAGGGTTGAAGTCCGACACAGTCTAGTTGGAGGCCAGTCACTACTGGTGTATTCCAGGTGTAGATATGCGTACCAGCAGTATTCAACATCCATATTAAAGACCTGGATGAGGCAGAGCTCATTTCCAAGTGATACAAATTTAGCAAATTTCCAGGTGGTACAAAACTCTAAAGAGCTTCTGTTACATCAGAGGATTGTCCTGCCATCCAGAGGGATCTGGGCAGGCTGAGGGAAATGGCTGAAGGGAATCTCATGAAGTTCATCAGAGGGAAATGTCTAATCAGGCTCCTGAAGATGATTATCCCTATGCACCAGAGCATCCTGGGAACAATGATCGGGAAAGCAAGACTGCAGAAAAGTACTTGGTTAGTCAGAGTGGATGCTGAGCTTGAAGAGAGATAATTATATGTCCTTCCAGTCTCTTGAGTACAACAAAAGAGTCACCAGCAGATTGAGGCAAGTCATCCTTCCTCTCTACTCAGCACTGCTGAAGCCACTTCTTGAGTGCCCATCAGGTCTGGGCCCCACAGTACAAGAGAGACAAGGACGTACTGGAGCAAGTCCAGCAAAGGACTTGAGAGAGTGGACAATGAGGAGAGGCTGAGAGAGCTGGGACTTTCCACCCTGGAGATGAAGGGGCTCAAAGGAATCTTGCAAATATAAATACCTGGTATAAATACCAGATTGGGGTGAGCAGAGAAGTAAAGATTATGAAGCTTGGATCTTCTCATTAGCTCCTACTCAAGGAGGAGAGGCAGAACCTGAAATATACACAATTCCATTTTAATGTTAGAAAACTCTATTTTTATTGTGACAGTGGCTGAACAATGAAACGAGTTGCATAGAGAAGTTGTGGGGTGTCCAACCTTGGGTATTCCAACCTGGACTGGACAGCCCCTGAACAACCTGCTCTGAGCAGGAGGGTTGGATCATGCTGTCTCCAGAGGTTCCTCACAATAACATCAAAAACAACAACATCATTTCTGTGATTCGTTATTTTGTGGTTTGAATAATTCACATTTGAGTTGCTGAGAAAGGAAGTTTCCTGTCAGAGTGTTATTCACCAGGGTAACTGAAATTCTCCTTATCACTTTGCCCTGCCAAGTGGCTCTGTCTTCTTAGCTATAAGACTTTTACAGACTTCTTTCATTTTGAGCTGCTCATTGTGGAGGCCTGAAGTTTGTATGAGATTTGTATGTAAAATATGACTTCTTTTCCCTCTGCAGTCCTCTCTCTCAGAGAAATGCAGATGGATAAATTCAGTATTCTATACATGTTTTCTTCTACAGAAAGAGCAAAGCAACCTTTCTGCCCTACTTTTGGTAGAATCCAAGTCAGTTTGAACAACAACAAAAGGTAGTAAAATAGAGATTTCTTGTTAACAGCCTTTGTTTAAACAGACAAGATTTTGTGAGCAGCTTTTGCAGGCACTGTAACTAAGGTTTGACCCTTACCCCTTCCTAAGGCAGCATCCACAGATGTATAGCTTCACATCAAAGGGTGGCAGTTCAAGGAAATACCCACACTGAATAGCCATTCCACATTTTTTTTTCATTATTACTAGTATTTAAGAGATATTTTCTTGAGTTACTAAGATTTTAAAATTTTTTCCTTATTGCATCCATGATCTGGAATAATCAAAATGTACAAAAAATGGCCATATAATTCTGATTTAATGACAAGTTTTGGATAGAATTTATTTCATTTCTAGGACTGTTTGGTTGGTTTAAAGACCTTCATTCCAACTACATTTTTAGGAAGAAAAGTGGACACGGAGAGGGACAAACAGGTGTTCAAGGATGTGCATACACACACACACAAATTAGAGTCAAAAGACAAAACAACTGCTTTTTTGTTTTCTCAAATAATTATACCTATGTATATTTTGGTAGTGAGATAGTCTTCTTAAACAGAGGTTTGCAACGGGATAATGACTTTACAAAATGTGACTGGCAGTTACTTCACAACCTCTTTAATCATGCTTTTACTTCTATCAAGAATGCCTTATACTTTCATCATGTTTCAAACATGTTACAGCTGAATGTGCTACTGAAGCTTCAAAGGAATGAATAAACAGAGTTTGTATTGAGCTAAATGAGCTGATATATTTGGTGAACACATGACAGAGAGGACAATGTATCATACAGTCACACCACTAGAAAGGACTGCTTTACCTTCTGGTTAAGGTGTTCACACAAACAGACTGTGTTATAAATGACTTTTTAGATTGAATTTATTGCTAGTGGCTTTCTGTGCTGAATATTTGATATAATTAGTTATCCAATAACATCTGACAATTTTCATAGAATCATAGAATCACAGGATGTTTTTGCATGGAAGGGATCTTACAGATCATTGAGTTCCAACCCTGCTGCCATGGGCAAGGATTTCTTCCACTAGACCAGGATGCTCAGAGCCCCATCCTGGCTTTGAATATCTCCAAGGATGGGGCATCCACAGCTTCTCTGGGCAACCTGTGCTAGTGCTTCAGCACCATCACAGTAAAGAATTTCTTCCTGATGTCTAATCTAAATCTACCCTCTTTCAGTTTAATGCCATCCCCCTTTGTCCTATCACTGCTTTCCCTTGCCAAAAGTTCCTCTCCATCCTTCCTTCTATGCCCCTTTTAGGTACTGGAAGTCTGTTCTTGCCATACCTGTTCTTATCTGAACTGGTGTGGTAAGTTTTCCTTTGGAAAATAACAGTTTCAGACCCCAAGATATCTTTTTATCATGCTCAAGAAAATAAGAAATGGATAAACTGTGACTAAGTCTGATGGGAACCTGGGACTATTACTGTATGTGGATGTCATAGTTTTGGTAGCAAACTGAAGTTCGTAAAGTTTTAGAGTCATTCTGTTCCAGTCCTCAGGAAATTATCATCCCATCATATTTTTATTTCATTGATATTCATTGCAGAAATATGAAACAGAGGTACATCAGGAAGATGTGCCTTAGTAGCTCCTTAACTGTCCAGTTCAACTTCTATAAAGGATAGAGGAATTTTAAGGTTTATTAACTCTAATTTCCTACAATAGAATTGCTTTCAGCCCACCAGTTCTGTAACTTGTACATGATCGACTACCCACTGAAGGGACTACAGAGCCCTCTCTGGAACTAAGATTTCAAGGCCTTCAGTTGGAACTTGGAGCATAATTATATTTGAGAGTTTGGCTTAATAAAAGTTCTGGACTTTGGCATCAAAAATAAAGCAAAATGAAACCCCATTATTTTAGCAACATGGAAATGTTCATATAAATCCTCTGAATAACTGCTTGCTCCTGCTTTAGAGTGTGAGTGTGTGAAAACTTCAGTTGATACTAGAAGTGGTGCCTCTTCGCAATAATACAATAATCATTATGTGTTAATGATTCCCTAATGACAGATTTAACTGAACATTCAGCAAGAGTTTGCAAGAGATTAGAACTTGCCAAAATTTTCTTTGATGATCCCAGTGAAATTAGAACAGTCCAAGCTGGAAGATTGTATTGAATTTTATGAGTTTCACATTTTCAGAAAAATTATTTTAACTGAGCAGTGGCCATCTTGAAGGTGGACTCCTGTGTTCAGTTACATTGGCTTCATCTACAATATAATTTTTGGTCCTGCTGCCTATGCCCTCCAGTCTGTAGATTTAAATTTATTAGACTGAAATTTATTCTCTAGACGTTCAATCACTTCTTTCTCAAAGGAAGGTAGGAATGTGGAATGAAGTTTATGTATCCAGGTCCCATCCCTATAGGGAGTTAAATTATGAACAGCAACACCCCCGTTAAAGATAAGAAAAAATAACAGAAACTCTGAAAAGGTTGTTCATCATGAAATTCTCTTTAACAATGTTATTCATCATCCTCTGTCAGAGGACCTAGAGTAATGGCAAAGAATACTATCAACCTTAAAACAATTTATTCAAATGCAATCACTGCGCAAAGTAGTGTATTTTAGCTACATGGGAAATTGAAAAGGTCCACATTATTACAATGATAGAAGACAAAATATAAAACATGGATGTGTTTTGTAAAGATTAATTTGCAGACTTTCTGGAGGTTTATTGTATATATGAATTTTGTGGTATAACTCCAGTCCACAACTAAGCAACACACAGCTGTTTGCTGACTCCTTGCTGCAGCAGGATGGGGAGAAGAGGATTTAAAGTGCAAAAGTGAGAAAACTCATGGGTTGATACAAGAAAAGTTTAATAATTGAATAGTAATAATAATAAGAAGAATAAGAATAAATAAAAACTGGGATGAAAAGAAAAATAGCAAACAGCCTTCAGATCCCTTACATCCCTGGATGAAAACTCTACAAGCTGACCTTCAGTCTCCCCAGGCATTTTCTGCCAGAGGCTCCAGCTGGGTCTGTTAGCCTTGGCTGAGGTGCAAAGCACATTTTTCACACTTTTTCTTGTCTGGGCTGTCCCAAATACTATTGCACAGCTATCTCCCATATAATTTTTTTAAAGGTTTGCTGCTGCTCAGGGGCCCATTCAAAATCATACTTCTGCTGTGTCACTCCATAGAGAGGGCTTATGATCACACTGTAATTTGGAACATGCATTCTCCAAAAAACCACAACACTTAAGAAACCTTGTGTTTATCTTCTGTTAACTGGTGAAGACAGAGCTGTTATTTTGCCTTTGTCAATGGCTTTATCCTTATCAAGTAATGCCAGATGCCAGATTTCCTTATGCTCTAATTCCTGACTAGTGGCCCCAATATTCCACCATCCGTAACTAGCATTTCACATATCTCACAGCTTAGAGAAAGGAATGAGGTGGTGTCTGTTACATTTATGATTTCAGTCTTTTCCTCCTGTTCTAGTGACTGCTTTGCTGCAGTACTGTCTGTCTCTTTTGTTTGTTTCTTTCTCCTTCCTCTTAAGAAAACTTTCTTCATATCTTACTAAACAAGTTGACTTCCTCTTCTTCCTCACAGGAGATCTTCCAGAACCATCCAGAAGCTAATCTTGTGCAATGTGCTCTAGGCGCTCTGCTTGAGCAGGGAGGTTGGACCACACCGTGGTCTCTTCTAGCCTGACCCATTACGTGATTCCATTTTTAAAATTTTAATTATAAATGTGACTGATCCGGTGTCTGGTTTAGCTCTACTGTTTGTTGGTTTGTTTTCTTCTCACTGAGGGTGATGCATAATATTGAGCAGTATTGTGCCTCTCTGGAGTAGTCATTGCATTTTTTTGCAAGCATTCTACCACTTTATCTGGATCCTGTAGCTTTTGGGAGTGAAGATGCAGAACATTTAATAATCAAATTATTAAATTAACCTTTGAGACACCTGCCCATATTGCCCCACATGTTGTGCTACCCATGGCCATACTTTTATAAGGACTGGGTGATATTCCTAAACTGCTTGTTAACCTTAGGCAAAACCAAAGCAATATTCCTTAGAAATACCAAGAAGCGTTCTAACTATACAAGGTTGTTCAAGATACTGAGAAGTTACTGTGGCATTCATAGAAGAAGGTAGCAAAGATGTCCTTCTGTATTTCCTCCACAAAAAACCCAACAAATACAACAAACAAGGAAAAGACATAATTATTCGTTGTCTCTATGAAATGGTAACTACATTACAGGGTGAAATACCAGATTAAGTTCAAGGTCAGTGTTTTAATAACAAATCTCCCCAGCAAAACATCACTAATCACTACAGAGCACAGCAAACTGCAAAAGCCAACACCATCTTTTAAAATGTACAGCAAGAAAAGGGCAGCCTACAGATCAGATAAAATAATATCAAGAACAGAAGAATCAATATTGTGACCCAAAACTGTTAACAGATATAAATCCCTTCTAATACACTCTGGTCAATCTGTTATTAGATCAAACCCTTTGAGACTCAGATTGGGTGTCAAAAAGAACTGTCTTGGCTTAAGCCCAGCCAGCAACCAAGCACTACACAGTCACTCACTCACTTCCCACCCCAACAGAATGGGGCAAAGAGAATTCAGAGGGTAAAGATAGGAAAACTCATGCATTGAGATAAGAACAGATTCATAACTGAATTAAAATAAAATATTACTTTTACTACTACAACTGCTGCTGCTACTAGTACTGCTTCAATTAGTATTACTGCTACTACCTCTACCATTATTCCAATGAAAATGAAAACAACAGAGAAAGACAAGTGATGCAAATGAAAACAATTGCTCACCCCCAGCTGACCCACTTCCAAGCAGTCCCCAGGCAGCAGCCCCCAGGCCAGTCTTGCCCTAACTTACTGTTGAGCATGACAACATATGGTCTTGACTATCCCTTTAGTCATTTGAGGTCAGCTGTCCCAGCTGTGTCCCCTGCCAACTCCTTGTGCACCCCCAGGCCCCTCACTGGTGGAGTGGGGTGAGGAGCAGAAAAGGCCTTGGCTCTGTGTGAGCACTGCTCAGCAATTACAAAACCATCCCTGTGTTATCAGTACTGTTTCCTGCACAAATTCAGAACTTAGCCATGTACCAGCTACTCTGAAGAAAACTAACTCTACCCCAGTAAAAATCAGCAGGATAAAATAATGTTTGTCATTTTGGGAAGGTACACTGTATTTTTGATGTCCAGCATACAATTTGCATTTCAAAGCCTAAAATTCAAAACAAAACTAGTTATAGAAGTCAGACCTATGCTATGGCATAAAATAATTTTCTCTCTGAAATTTATTTACAGATTGAAAGTTTTGGAGGATGTGGTCTTTGCCAATTTCTTCTAATGGAAAAGGAAATGAAGAGAATAGTGAATGTTTCAAATGGAAGACAGTCTTAATTTTTCCAATGGAGAATGTGTATTCATCATACCATAGTTAGAATGGAAGTATAAAAATAGAACAGACCCATCCAATGTTTCAAACTCATTCCCCAGTTAACTACTAATCTCTAGTAATTTGCAATTCAGGGGCTTTTGAGACCTTTCTGCCCCTGCAACATGGTCAAGGCTTTCTAAGAAAAATTAGGACAGTTGAGTAGTGCCTTTGGAGGTTATCAAAAGACAAATGCAATTTTCTCCCCGTGCTCCAAATTTTAAAAGAGAAAAAATTGTGTTAGCAGGTTCGGCTCCTAGTGTTTTTTTTTTTAAATCTTCAGTCTTATACTTCATCCCATAAAACATTAGAAAGACTGGTTTTGAGCATTGGTACATATTTAACACTTTTCACAATAATGAAGACTGGTTCATATATGGTCTTGAAGGTACCATTTTCTGTCACTAGTTCATTCCTTATTTAGCATGTTTACGAATGTAACTAAACCAGCTTGCCAAAAATAATAGTAAGAACTCTCTTTCCTCCTGACAATTGCTTTCTTCTTTCCATGTTAGCCTGCCACTACCTCATGGTATATAATTTTCATGGTAAATAATTTTCAGCTAATAATATTCACACAAAACTAGAGTTAATTAAACTTATAATACTATGTTGGCTATAACATTCATTTAGTCAGCAACAGGACCAACATGTACCTGTTCACCAGTAGGATGTAACTTCCTTATCTGTTTTCCAGATAAACACAGTATTTCCTGATACGCATGAAAATACTGTATTATACTGGGTTTTTGAAATGTGCACCTTAAATTGATGCATTATATAGAACTCAAAAGCCTTGACTTGGTTTTGATTTTTTTTTCTTATGGTCAGGTAAGCTTTATGAATGGAACAGAGACACAATGCAAAACATAGTAGAATCACAGGTTTGTGTATGCGTATGAAAATTTTTGTAAATTTTGTTGGTTTAGCACATGCCCAAATCCTCCCCTTTCTCTCCAACCTTGACACAAACTCCATTTTTAAACAAAGCTATTTTAGACATGATTAAAGGCATGCAAAATTATGGGTAAAATAATGATTATTTTGTACAAATTTCCTAGTATCTAACTACACAACTGCAGCTCAGTGTGAAGCAGATTGGTCTTTTCTATCTGATTCGATTCCTCTTTCAGGCTTGAGTATTGACTGTAATTTGCAGACATGTAAATGTGTAGAAATGAACCATATATAAACTAGTAAATCCAGAAAATAACAGGCCCATTTGGAACTCTTTCTTTCTTACAAATCAGCAATCTAAAATCTCCAGCCGAGGAGACAAACAGGAGTTCAAGCAGCATATTACTCTGTATAAACACCTTTTTACTATATTCTGACAGCTTTTGACAAATGTAACACAGAGCAAAATCATTTGCAATGGCTGCATCTGCCTCTTTAGAATCCATGATGAGAACTGCAAAGCCTGGTTATTTATTTAAAAGTCAAGTCTATGCATGGCAGATTTTGTGAAGTGTGAACAGTGAAAGCACTTCAGTGCCATCTTTTCCTGTGTCTAACTGCAACGCAAGCAGTTTCTAATTTCCTAACCTGTACCTTTGGTATTTTAGCTTATTACCAAGGAACATTTGGCAAATAACCTGTGGTAACACACCCTTGTGAATTAATTCGCAGCATCACCTCTGAAATGAGAACGTGACGGCCTGCTTTGCCTGGGAAACATTATAACCTGACTATAATTGTTCTTGGGATCATTTGGATGGTGGACATTTCAATCAATGCAAGTGTTTAGTTATTTATTCTAAACTCATCATTTGATGGAACATTTCTTCCCATGATACATCAACTTCTTAAGATCTCCTGGTGGTGAAAAATGGTAAAAAAATATTTGCACTGGTTGGCCAGCTCTAGTGTTTAGTGTGGCATATGATGGTGAAATTAGTCAGAGTCAGCTACAGGGAAAACCAATCACACTTCCAGGCTTGATGTAAAGATAAGCATAGAGATATCTCTAGTAAGGAAAATCCATCAAGTTTTCATGAACCTCCTGATTTTCACAATGAAAGGGCTGAACTGAGTTCTTTCTCTCTTAGAGATAATCATTATCAGCATCTGACAAGTAACCAATTCTAGAAAAAAAAACCTTCTTTAAATTAGGTTGCTGAGAAAGCAGCACAGATTTTATTGAGGCTCCTAGTGTTAGCCTAGTTACTTTGTTTCCCTTTTCCTACCATTTTCAAAATGTATCTTAAACTACAAGAAACAAATCATATTATCTCTTCAATATCCTCAGTCAAGTCACTGTTAGAAACACAACAGAATTATCTCTATTATCTGCTAATTTAAGCATATTGACCTTCTTTCCCCCTGCTTCTTTCCAAGGACTCTAACATTTAAGAGTTTGCATGAGTATAGATGCCTGTGTTTCTTATGCAACACTTCCCAGCTTCAGGGGCTATACCTGGGTGAGATGATTCCTTATTATCTTTCCCCAGAAGATTATCTCCTTCACAGCCTTAAGACCATTTTTTTTTTCTGATGCTGAATTCCTGAGTATACTGCAGGCAGCATTCTTCACATTCTATATCATCTGCAAAAAAAAAAACCAACCCAACCTATTCTTCCTCTTAGGCAGAAACACAAACCTTTATTCATTATCTCCAAAGACAGTGTGTTTACCTCTGGAGTCTGCTCCTTTATATCTTTCACAGCTCTCAATGCTGTAAATAGCAAGTGTTTCTCCTCTACCTGAGAGCAGAAAGTGGTCGTTTACTGATTTTTCCAAATTTTTTTTTTTTTTTTTAATTTCTGGAAAGGGTGAAATTCTTTCTAATTGCCTGGGCTTTGATTCTGTAGTCAAAATCACAGATGTTACAGAACAGCTAAGAAAAAGTCTTGAGTTTAATGCAGAGGAAAGAAACTTGGCTTATGGATAGAACATGGGACTGGAAGGCAGGAGATTTGGGATTTATCCCTATCATTACTATTTGCTTTTACATGATCATTGTCAAGTCCTTTAACCTCTATGTCTCATGTTCCTCTATATGCAGAATTTAAAAATAACATTTCTCTATTCCAGGCAGATATTGTATTGTGTGAGGCCTAATTAAAGCCAGTAAAATGTTTTGAGATCCTTGGATAAAAGGTGCTATAAAAAGTTCCAACTATTAATTGCTTCGTGCTCCCTAGAAGATTTTAAGTCACATATCTCTTTGAATCATGGATCTCTATTAAAAGAAGATTGCTATCTGTGCAATCATGCAGTTGTTGGCTTTTTAATTTCAGAAGCACATCTGAAGTTGAGCCGTCCTTGATCATGAACTAATCCAAAATCTCAACTAATGTTTACAGACTTCTGGAACAACACATGAAAACAGCACACCACTAATCCACTTTTCTAAGTTTCTGCACTTTCTTCTGACTTCCTGTATTAAGTCCACCACTTTAGAATATATATCTTTTCCCAGGAGGATCAAATCTAGTTCAAAGTGGTTTCTCTTTTGTTTTTGTTTCCTCTCCCTCATTCTGGATAGGGAATCTCCAGGAGGAGATGGAGAAGGCATGTGCATTGCCTGAAATCTTCTGCTTCTCAGATTACCAAACTGTATACTGTGCTCCACACAATGGTAGTATTTAAATCAGCATGGTCTTGCATGATCTCTGAGGAAGGAGAGTTTCTTCTAACCATTTGCATGGCTGTGAAACACTGTGTGATACAATCACTTCTCCTTTGGTTACTTCCTATAGGGTTGAAACAGGCAAAACACTTAAAGGACACCCAAAACCTGTCTTATTTCACTTCTCCTTTAAGGAATGCTCTAAATTCTTGCAACTCTGGCAAAAACTGACCTTTTTTTTTTTTTTTTTTTTAAGAGAGCCAAGAAATTCACAGACTATCATCTTACATGTAACTTCCCAAATTCTCTTGGAAGGTATTTGGTTAATGGTTGCATTGTTTTCAGCAGAATGAAATATTTCTTTTCAAGAAGACACAAACATGAATTAAAACACACCTTCAAAAAAAGGAAGCATTCTGGAATTGTACCATACACCTATCATCTTACACTAACAAGTCTAACAAGACCAACAAGACTAATGAAAGTTCAGATTTTTTTAATAAATAACACACATCCAAGAACAGTTAGCTTCACTACCACTTGGCAAAAAAATTTCCACCAAAATATACAAAAGCCCTATTTCCTCCAAGTTGAATGAAAACTCTGTCGTGATCTGGATTTTTGTGATTAACCATGAAGCTGGTAAAAGGCAGAAGGTACAAGAAGCATTTCTTTGGAAAAAAAAGGGAAACTATTTTACTGAGCCATATTACTGCTCAGTTTTGAACCCATCATTGATACTGCCAGCCCACTTTATCTACCTAAACACCATTTAGAATCACAGAACTGTAGAATGGCTTGGGTTGGAAGGGACCTTTAAAGATCATCTTGTTCCAGCTCCCCTGCCATGGGCAGGGACTCCTTCCACTAGACCAGGCTGCTCAGAGATGCATCCAGCCTAGCCATGAACGCTTCCAGGGTGTGGCATCCACAGTTTCTTTGAGCAACCTGTGCCAGTGCCTCCCTACACTCACAGGAAAGAATTTCTTCCAGATATCTAATCTAAATGGACCCTCTTCCAGTTTGAATCCATTCCCCCTTGCCCTGTCTCTACATGCTCTTGCAAATAGTCCCTCTCCATCTTTCTTGTAAGCTGCCTTTGTGTACTGAAAGATCAGAATTAAGACACCCTGGAGACTTTTATTTTCCAGGCTGAACAGTCCCAATTCTCCTAGCCTTCCATCTGATCATCTTGGTGGCCGTCCTCTGGGCTCGCTCCAACAGGTCAACATCCTTCCTGTGTTGGGAATCCCAGAACTGGATGCTGTACTCAATGTGGGGTGTCAAAAGGTCTTAAAAAAAATTGCAATGTTTCTGCAGAGAGCTGCAAAGAATCAAATTCCAAACAAATTTGCACATAAAAATTGACTTCTACAGGTGATTCAGGACTGGAGAAAGAGACTGTTCATCACCAGACAGAGAATGTCCATATATGTCAGAAAAACAGCAATGATGATGAATGTAACTTTTCTAAAGTAAAACTGCATTTTAAAACATTTTCAGGGATAAACTACAAGTTTTTCCTCCATCAAAAGCAGGATTAATTACTCCTCCTTGACCTGGGGTCTTCTGTAAAATAGGAACCAGCTTGCAGTATTCAAGTATTGGAGAGAGCTCCCAGACTCTGCTGTGGGTTTTTAACTATTTACTGAAAATGCTCCAGCTGCAGCTGGAGTCTCTCTGTTCAATATTTATTATTATTTAACCCATAAGTAAATGGAAATGACAAAAACATTTTTGATCCATGGATTCAGTCCTGGAATTCTTTTGGGTGTGGCTGCCTATAATTTCTGCAGAGTGATTCTCTGCTTCTAACTTGACTCTACAATAATTTGCAACTCAAGAAAAGGTTTTTTGAGTGAATATTAGCAATTTTATTGTCTTTTTCAGTACTACTGCTACAGTTTTGGTCATCAGAAAGTGAAAGACTGGAACATGTATCCATGTGCAATCTTGCAACTGCCTTTACCTAATGCAATGACAGTATTTTCAAGTTTGCCAGTTCTATTTCTGGGTTTTATTTCAAGCTGTTTCCAATAAGTACATAGTAGAGAACCTGTGCTGGATGAGTATCAAGGGTATTAAGGCCAGAAATTTTTGCAGAGAAAAACACTTGTTTTTATCTTAGATTGATTTTTTTTATTCAAGCAATCCAGCAGAAGAGTCAACACCCAACTTTGTGAGTATGTTAAGGCTTGAGAAGCAGAAATTTAAAGCCAACTGTACAGCACCAGCTCTAATTGGTATTATTCAAGCTAGTGAAGTGCAGATAAAGAGCACAAAATATGAAAAGCTGGAGCTCAGTTCTAGAGAGCCCTTTTCAAAAGAGTTCAGATTCTACTAGTTACAGAGAAAAAGACTGTTACAACCGCTTATATTTCTATACAGTTGGGATATACAGAGAAGTGTGTCATCTGCCAATTCATACACCCAATTATAAGGCGCATAAACAGCACGATTATTTGCTAAAAGGATTATAATTCCTGGTGTTTGCAAACAGAGCTGTTACTTCTTGTAATTATCTATTGATAATTATCATCATAATTTCATTTCCAGCCACAATACTAATTTCTTTTGCATACCAAATGGTATTAGGCCCATGCATGTGGTACAGTTGCTGTGTGTGTCCATCACAGGTATTTTGTGGTGTGTTTAGAAGCCTCGAGATCCCCAATATGGCAATGGATGGTTCTGAAAGCATCAACTACTACCTAAGTCAGTAGATATGCCAAAGTGATATGATAATGTATGGAATATAAGGGCTGTTGATTTCAGATAGGGTATCTAAGCCACACCATTTCAAAGCGAACAGGTCAACCAGAGATGGTCTTTATGGCTTTAAACACATTGAGAGTACAGTTTGAGATTATTGCAAATGACAGTCTCCTGTCAGGGATTCAGCTTCCACCAAGCCCAAGTCGATGTTGTTTACATCCTGAGATAGACAATAGAGATTTCACCTGGTGAAGGTTGTATTAATTGGCCACTATAATGTACAGCAGAGGAGTGAGCTTATCCACAGCCTTCCTTGCCCACACCACCCTTTCCACACAATTGTTTCCTTGGGAAAGCTCATCTGGTAATTTTTCCTTTGGATTCAGGGGCAGTGTATCAGAGAGAAGTTAGGGCTGGGAGAGACCACAGAACACTTAATCCTTTATCCCAGTGAGGATCAGCTATATCTAACTGAAGATTCTTCACCCTATTCTGAAAGTCCTCCACAATACACAAGCAGGGTATTCCAGCACTATATTTTCCCAGTCTGCCTAAGCCCTCTGCTGCTAACTGCTCTGAATTGACTTCAGTTTAATTTCCCAACATTTTTCTCTCTCCAGTATGAATTTAATGGGGAAGATAAAGTTTGTTTTTTTTTTTTTTTAAGCCTATTTGAAGCTCATCACTGTAAACCGGCTCAAGCAATTCTACCCTTTTTCATTCTTGCCTGTGAACCTCTTATACTCATCCTTGTTTCTCCTCACAGATCTACGTCCAGCTGGTCCATAGCTTTTTTTTAAGTGTCCCATCATGGGTATTCCTGAGGTTTTACCAATACTGAACAGAGCAGAGCAGGTGTTTTATTTTGCATTTTGCAGGCTGTACTTTTATCCACACTGCAAAATGACATTTTTCCTTTTCACAGAAACATAGTATTCTTCACTCATATTCCCCTGTGGTGTTTTATGGCTCCCTGCTAGGGAGACTGGACAGAGTTCTTCTCTGTAAAATCAGTCACGATTCCCCAAGTGAGCTTAAGTTTTGCTCAGCATGTAAGATCTGTGCCCTCCAGTGATCAAAGCAGTCAGTGATCATACAGACTTCTGAGAGCAAGTCATACTCTAAAACAAAAGCATTTAAAAGAAAATCTTAAAACCACAGGACAAATTATGTGCACATCTATGGTATTAGGTGCCTAATTATCTCCCGCAGTTGGATCCTAACCTTACTAAAGAAATCCCGCTTCCTCTTTTCTGGCTCCCCATCTTCCCTCAGCATCTTTAGAGTTCAGTTGCTCTCATCCGTGGAATATTAAGCAACGTAATTTCTCTTGAAGATTAAGTAAAGTACCTTGGTGTGGGTATGTCATAAAACAGTTTTCTGATCATCATACTTCTCACCTAACTACACAGAACCCCAGACCCTCAGAATAAGTTAGGTAGGAAGGGACCTCTGGATGTCTAGCCCACCCTTACTTCAAAAGCAAGTCTAATTGGATGAGGTTGCTTTGGAATTTGTCCAGTTGAGCTCTGAACACTATCTGTAGAAATAATCGCCCTTCTGCCAAGGACAGATTTTGATTCCCTCCTCCTGGTACATATCCAGGTAATACGTGAAAATAAAACACTAATACTTTTCCCAGATATTTTCTTTCTGCCTGATAAAGACTTAACAGAGAAGACCTGTTCACTTTTACCTTGAGGCATTTCAAAGTGTCAAGTATTTCAGTCACTGTTGCTCACAACAAATAAAATGTCCTTTGTGTTTCATCAGTCTCTAGAACATGTATCTTTATACAGAAACCTAGCAACTCAAACCTGGTGATTTCACCTTTGGGCTCTTTTCTGTATTTTTGATACAAAATCCCAGCACTAATAGCATTTCTAGTGCAGATTTTACACCCAATGGATGGAAGTAGCAATCAGCACTGCAGACAGTATTGGAAATGAAAGAGTTAAAGCAACTCCATTAGAAACAAAAAGTTGCATTTTATAACATACATTTTTGGTAAGATTTTAAGAAGAAATAGGTTTTACCAGGCCTAATGGAGTTTGGTCATTCTTAACAGCTACCTAGTGAGCTCTCCAATTATGTAGAGTAATTCAGTTCATACTCTACTATACATGCATTACTGTGTCCCTTCACAGAAACAAAGTTCCTCCTCTTCAGATATTACTCACTCAACATACAATAAACCAGAGGTTCAAACAGGACTAGAGCTTGGGTGGTTTTGGCTAGTGACCTTATAATTAGTCTTTAAGATGTGTGATTTTCTTGATACTCTCTATTCAAATACCTTTAGTATCAGACGTATATTAAACAGAGACAAATAAAAACTGCACTGATGTTTATAGCCTCACAAACACTTTTTAGCATCAAAAATAAACCAAAAGCACAATACCTACAGTGAATAAAACCAGACCAATAAAAAAATTTTTTAAAAAATGAAAAAAAAGGATTTAAAAATAGTGAGAATTTTTATGATTCTTGCATTAGCCTGTGAAATTGAACTTTGGACATTTCTGATGAGGGAGTACCTGTACATAAAACAACCTACAAAGCCTCATGATACACAATGGCACAAAGTAGAAACTAAAAATATTTCTCTAAGGGAGGGAGGAAATACAATACAGTAATACTTAAGCTACTTGGGAAAGGGAAAGGGAACTGCAAATATTTAAAACATATTATTTAATTTGTTTTTTTCTTTTTTGTTCATCTTCTTAGTAAACATCTAATTGACCAGAACATAAAACTTCCTTCACGTTGCTGGATTTAAAATGTGGCAAAAGAGAAGAAAGAATACGACTTACCAGCAAGGCTGCCTGCTAGGCAAATATTCCATCCAATACTTGTAGGATATTCTATCTCCAACAGAATCCATATACTATTACCAGTGTCCTGTAAAATGATAAAGACAAAACAAACTATAATTCTTTGAGGAATATTGGAAATAAGAAATGGAAGTACGCTGCCAGTAAGAAATACAGTATGCTACTGAAATTTCATATCATATCTACTAGGAGAGTGTAGCTATTATTACAAGGCATTTTACTAAGATTTTTGTTGAGGAAAATGACATTTGAAAACAATACAGCAAAATACTGAAGGTAGGTAGGTTTTACTTAAAAAAAGGTTGATCAATCTATATTATGAAAAATGTATTCATGATACAAAATGGATAAAAACGAAAGAAAGTATAATTCATGTTGGTTTGCTTTACCTCCTTAAAACTTAGTCTAAGCTAGTTATTAGACTCTCCTCTGAAACTGGCAGAGAAAGAGAAGCACCTCTGAGAGCAAATCAAGTCACCTGTGTGGATGTTCCTCTCTTCACACAGGTTGTTCAGATGGTCAGTTCAGCCTGCACTGCCAGCTGGTTAACATAGAAAACATGAATCCCACCCAGAAAGTGCAGGGGAAACAAGAATTACATTGTCTATTTTTATTTTGACCATGTTTAGCTGTCTCACTCCTGCAATCTGCAAAGTGGCAGTGGCTCAGAAGGGAGACTTCATGGTTGTAAAGTTTTCTCAGATGAGAGTTCAGGCTTTAATAAAATTCACTCTCCCTGAACAAACACATGGTGTTAGGGTCAGAAAAGTACTGCAGATTAGACTTCAGACACCTTTCTCAAAATGTCCCCTGAGATGATGAGAGAACTCAATGGACAAACCTTGAGGCTGTTGTTTCAGAGTGAAGGATCAGAGCGCACAAATCCCTGTTCAGGGCCCCTATCTGAATACACTTTTCGTCTCCTGAGCATTAGTAAGACACATAAAGCTCAATGTTTACAAAGAAACTGCAGTATATGTAGGGTACAACATAAATATTTTACAAGTGTGCAGAACCTGCTAAAAAAAATCTTTTCTCACTTTTACTAATGCATCCTTCATACCAATAACAACCTTTGTACATGTAACCACTTTATGCAAAAGGAATAGTCTTGCCAAATATGAAATGGTTGCTGAGATACGGTCCGATCTGCCCAACGAAAAACAAATATTACATTTCAATCTGCTTTTAGTGAGTCCAGGAGCATCATCATCTTAAATGCTCTTTAAGAATATTTTCTCTCTTAACATGCACCAATTAGAAGGAGGAAAAGCAGATGGCCAAAATAAATTAGAGACAGCATAGCAGCCCTGCTTCAGATCATCACCATTGGCAGATCTGAGCAGCATCACCATCCAGTCAGTAGCTAGAAAGAGAAGTATATGTGTTTTTTTCCTATATCCCTTTCCGGAATAAAATCGGAGAGGCACTGCATCTGTCGGAGTACTCGGTTAGTAGATCCAAAGAAAGCAGAAATCTGACCAATGATATATAAACCCTTCTGGGGAAGAAATTTTCTTAATACCCAATCTAAACCTCCCCTGGCACTGCCTGGGATCAATTTCTCTTACTGCTTGTTACTTGGGAGATGAACCCCCACCTCACTGAAACCTACTTTCAAGTACTGGTAGAGAGGGAGAAGATCCCCTGAGCCTCCTTTTCTCCAGACTAAACACCCCCGGCTCTCTCAGCCACTTTTCACAAGACTTGTGCTCCAGACCCTTCAGCAGCTGTCCTGTCCTTCCCTGGACAAAAAGAATGACATGTCTAATATGACATCTGTGCCACTCATCAAGATAAGTCCTAAGTAGAGTAATTTTAGATTGTTTAGTTTGTTTGTTTTTTGTTTTTTTTTTTAATAATGATGGCTGCAGCTCCTCCATGGTGTTGCCATTAATGTACATAATCCTAGAGTGTAACACAGCATCATGGGTGCACACTTGGTGGCACTGAGGAACAGGAGCCAAGGCAATAACTGGAGACAGGACTTATGGGAAAAAAGGGGATGTTAGGGATATACCTTATCCTGTATGTTAGAACACCTAAAGCTTTCTGAGGCAGCTGAACTCACTGATCTGCGTCTGTTTGCAGAAATTAGTCACAATAAACCCAAGTTTTGGCAGTCCCAAATGACCTATTGAAAGTGTTTTGCCTTTCTGGTGAGAAAGGAAGAGTTTGAAAAAAGATCTAAATGCATAGTTTCATTACTGGACAAAAATAACAGATCAACAAACCTTGAAATGTTATTGCTTGTTTTATATGTTTATATAAAAATTACCACCAATTCATTCATAAAATGTATTTAGTGGCGGCTAGTTTCTGGTTTACAATAGCTAGAAATCTGTCAGCCACACTACAAAGAGAAGGCAAATAAGCTTCTTATCTTATGTGCTACATATTTACAAAATGAAATCCAGAGTCTTACATTTCACAATAATGTTGTTGTTACTTTCTGTATTATATTTTTGTAGATAGATCTGTGGTTCATATTTGCATCAAAATTAGTCCAAGAGGCCAAGTTTTAACTTGGAAGAAATGGCAACATGAAGATTTTAATTTTAAGCATTTGAAAATATCAGGAGAAGGAGAAGGATGCCTATGGACACAGTGGAAACTGTGAGTGAACTGAAGTGATTTGAGAAAAGCTCAGCAATTTTACATCTGTCTCTGGGCACATATTTGTTCTTTAGCAACCCAAGCGTTGAAAGTGAGAAGAGGAGAATGTTGCTACAAAATGAGATTATATCCAAGTCATGAGAAAGAAGAGGTCAGGATACCTGAGTAGGACAACAGTGCAAAAGTATACAATAGTGCAGCTTCCAGCTCAAAAGTTCTTTAATCACTGCTCACAAATATTTGAAATGGCAAAAGTTTTATAATGCTTTATAACCATAAAGATATTTGGCTTCCTACAAGACTTATTTCCAAAGTTTTCAATCTGAAGAAGGATTATTTCTACTGCTAACAAGCAGGGACAGGAGGAACCCTAGAGCGAGATTCATCACACCTAAGTCAGACATCAGCATCTGAGCCAGTCACCCTAGGCTGCCTTTCCAGTCAGGAAGAGTGAACAGCACTGCTACAGTATGAGACATCTGTCTCTTTTAGACTTCCTCTTTAAGATGACATGTTTTTCACCCTAAAACCCATTGTTTCTCATCTGATTATAACTAGAGTCTGGTTAACTAGTTCAGATAGTAGAAGTTTAAAATCAGATATGAAAATCCCACTTCTGCTATGTCCAAACTCTTCCAGAATGAGCATGGGGCATTTCCCAGTATCAGCTGCCATGCTGAACATACAGGAATGTGTCACTGAAGTTGAATTTTCTCACAATGTTTAAGAAAAGCAAGGAGCTAGAGTTCGCTGCAACTGAGTGCTTGATAAAAATATATGGCTAAATGAATGAAATTCATTTTTCTTGTCATATTTAATAATGATTCTGATGAATAGACACGTAGGGGACTTGATCTTTGATAGTTTTTTTGAGAGGTCTCATAATGGGCCAGAAAAAGATATACTTTTAAGTAGGACATATATGTCAAGATTCTTGATAAATATTTTCAGTAAGTGCTTTCCCATCTTTAACTCCCAGTGAGGAGATTTTTCCTCTCCATGTTTTTCATAACCTTGGTGGTTCAACCCTTTTAAACACATGTGAGTTCTTTTTACTCCTCATGCATACTGTTGTTTCGCATTTAGACTGTCCACAATTATATATATTTTCAAGAAATGTTGTTTTACATCCAAACCTACATAAGACAAAAAAAGATTGTTTCTTCTATACATACATTCAAGAAATAAGAAAAATGGTCCTTGAAGAAGCCTTTGGAAAAACATCTTTTATGATTTACTAGATAGCAACTACACTACAGAGATTCAGGAAATCCCCTCACCTGAAGATGGTTTGATACCAAAATCAAATTTGATTTTGATTTTGATATCTGATAATTTGCATGTTCAGTTCATCCTTTTCCCCTGCAGTCTGCTCACAGCCACTGCTGGAGAAGGGAAAATGCTAATGTGCCCAGGTTCTCCAGCTCAACCCCTTTTAAAAAATATTGAAAAGTTGAGAATGTACAATGTGAAATGATGGCCAAATAATACAGAACACTTTTCAGCTCTAATCCAACTCATTTATGTAGCTGGAAAACATTAGTGTTATTCATTGCTCTCTAACATTTCATCAGACGTTCTTCAGGTGCATACTTAAATAGCAATGAAATAAAAATATTGAAAGTTCTCTACATTTCTACACAACCCACTTCAGGTCTGACCTTTTTAAAAGTGTTTGCAACTCATTAAGTGGAATCAATACCCTTAATTGGCATTTGATTGTTAAGAGAGGCTAAGTCCTTTAAAATTTTATATAGCATCTGTAAAAACTGAGTTGGATGTACCAGTTCCTCTATCAACAGAATGAGCCTAAAGATTGCTTTTTTATTATGTGCTGACAAGTATCTAAACTCTCTGTACTTTCTGAGAGAAATCAGGAGTGAGCAAATTAAATGGGCAGAATATTAATGTATCAATTGAGCTAAAATAAAAAAAAAGTTGTACTGCATCCTTAAACAGAAAGGTTAGATTGGATTCTGATGAATATTCCTTGTAGGAAGAAAAGACCTAACATCTCTTTTACTCTTTCACCCAAACACTGCAAATAAAAAACAAGGAAAACATCTGATTTCTAATGCCATGGATTCAGTCTTTTGCTTGAGACTATATATTTCTCCAGCATTTCCAACACTAATCTTATGAGTATTTTAAATTTTTTTTTTAAGATTTGCTAGATTTAAAAAAAAAAAAAGAAAAAAAAAAAAAAAGAAAAAAAACATAGTTGCTTTCTGGGTCAAATCTACAGTTCCCAATCACATTTTTTTGCCTCAATTAGAAAAAGGAAACATTGCATCAGTGTCCAGGAATAAATTCAGCAATAAATGAATTGGAGGTGGAAAATTAATGTTGATTATTTCCACCATTCATCCCCTCTATTGTGAATGCTCATATATCACTGTTACAGTTTAGAGAGTCATTGCAAGAACAAACTTCATTCTAGTGTTCCAGGTAACCATCATGAAACCTGTTTTGGAAGGCAAGCTAAGGAGGGTAGAAATGTGTCACTTTTGTCTGGTGCGCTTCATCTTACACTGGTGTACTTATGCAAAACTCTTGTTTCAATCCCATTATGTGCAAACATCTGTGGAGTTTGTGAATAATGTAAAAAAAAAAAATTCAATGTTTTCCTAGTCTTTGTGGATTTGAACTCAGAACAGATCAGTTAAAAAACCTCTCTGATCTCTGGACAAGCACATAACAGAGAATTTCACTCACTAATTCCTGTATCAAGACTATGGTTTCTGCTTGAACTATCACAAACTCCAGTAAAGGATATCCAGCCTCAACTTTTAGACTTCAGGTGTTGAGGAATCCATCATGAATCCAATAAGGCTTTTCCAACGCATAATTAGCTTTACGCAGTATATGAAACCTTGGTTCTAGCCAGGGTTTATCTAGCATCAGCTTCTCCCCACTGAAAACTCATTTTGATTTTCCAGTAAATTAAAAAGTCATTACCATCAGATGGTTTTCCTCACTTAAGTGCTTGTAGACCATGTTGAAACCACCTCTTAAACTCCATTATAAAATAAATTGATTGAGAATTTTTACTATATCTTTTCAAAAGATATTAACTGCTTGTTGAAGTTATTAGGTAGCAAATGTACCGGTATGTTCTCTAAAGAGTTGATGTGTTGGAGAGGTTGTGAAAGTCTTTCCAACACATCATAAACCCAATATTCAAGAATGGTAGTTCTTTCTTTAAACCTTGTCAGTGTATACAGGGAATTTCTCAGCCCACAATACATTTAAAAAAAGAGAAGCATGATTTTACATTCTTCAGCTGTGAAATTCTTCCTCTCTTTCTGCCTTCCAAGCCTAACAGTTTGTTTTCCAAATGTTCCAAAATGCAGGAGTTCTTGTCTTTTGAGAATGGAAGCAGTTAGGCTCTCTCAAAAAATTTTAAAAATCCTGCTCATAAAATCCATTTTGTGGCTCCCTTCCAGCTGGTCATGCTCAGTATTCTGTTAATAACGGAATTTCCCCTTCTGGTTTTAAATATAGGAAACATATTGTCTAAATACTAAAGGTTTGACACATCTATATATGAAAAGAATCCAGCTCCTTTAATCTGTAAATTATTCTCTCTTGTTATCCAAAGGAAGTCATATATAAAAAAAAATTAGCCATGTAAACCTGTTTTATCTCACAAACTTAGGCAGAAGCTCAGTGTTAAACAATTAACTAAGAGCTACAGGTAACTTTAATAAGCCCTCTAGATTCCATTTCTCTCTCAATCCATAAATTGTTGTAGAACTTGTTATTCTGGAATGTGTCCTCCAGCAAGAACATGTTTTAAGAATGAAAAATAGTTGTCACAAGTTTTGAGATCAATTCATGGCAGCAACAACACATTCCACTTTGAGTGTTGTTCAGCTATGGGCAACCCCTTGCTTTCAATGGCTGCTACTGAAAGTGTTTGCTATGCATCTGATTTGGATTGATCTGACTTGGACAATAATTTTGTGTGTGTGTGTGTGTGTGTATACATATATATATATATATATATACACACACACACACACACACATATATATATATTGGTATTTTGTGCCACTTTCTGTAAAAAAATTAGGGAATAAATATATCTTTTTCCTTTGTGATTGCATAGCATGATAACAGCAGTCATGGTTTGACTCCAGTTAGCTGCTGCCAAAGATGGGAAACCTGTAACTCTACTATTAATGTTGCAAGAAACTTCATTCTGAGCAGTCTTGGTTAACTTTTATGTGTGGGGTTGACAATTTCAGGTCTGAAAACAAAGAAAACTTCTACAATCTGGAAGGTATTTTCATTTTAGCACATTGTTATCCTTCAGTATGTTTTAATGTGGCTCTGAAACATGAAGCTGGAATTTCACCAGCCCTTGCCTTGGTTCCAGAGTGGGGATGGTATACTGCAGGTTACAGACTGGTGCAGTCACATCAGGGTATGAGGTTTCCAGGTCCACAGGTGGAAAACACTGGCTTTTTAAGGCATTCTGCTGTCTTGGCATTTTGGTACCCATGTAGTTCCTAACCCATAGGTTTGGACAGGTAGCAATTTCAATCTCTGATTCAAACTTGATGGAAATTTCAAAAGCTGTACCATGACATCATGGGTTGACAATATCCCACAGCTAAATAGAATGAATTATATTTGCATAGGGTTATACTAATATTCTGTATTCTTGCCTTGTTCCTCATCCTTTCTTTAGATTTGTTTTCTAGGTTATAATGTGAGTAATACATCTATTCATTCAGACATGAAAAGGATAGCACAAATAGTTACTTGTGCTGGTTCGACTTGACAATCTCTCTTGCTTCCTTTTTCTCCTATTTTTTTAAACTATTTCTCTTGACACAACTCCAGCTACTTCTCTCAGCTTCTGAGTCCCAAAGCTACCATCTGGCCTGCAGCTTGGAAAAGCCATTCTTAGTGTAGAATCTTCCTTATTTGACACTCCAGCTAAGACTTTTTATAATAATCTCTACTCCCACTATCTTAGGCATGCTAATAAAAACCAACAACAAATATTACGAAAAGAAACTGAAGCAAAACTTTTATGGCAGGAAAACAATTCGTGCCAATGATGCTGAGCAAATTTGAATTCACTTCAATTCTAGCAATCTGCTTACTTGGAATAAAAAATTTAAAAAAAAGCAAAAATAACCCCACAACCAACCCCGAAATACCAAAAATCCCACCTGACATGATTGTGCATCAGATACTATGGGAAGAAATACCTGCTCCATCATGGCACTAGAATACTTGAGTTGATGTTCTACTTGCTGCTGTTATACTATTAGAAAGAGTCACAAAATGGCCAACCAGTCTTTTTATTTCTTACATGGAACAATAAAGTCCATTAATTTTTCTTCAGAAGGTTTTTATTTTTATGGTAGCATATCAAAATATTGTCCTTAGTTTCATTTTCTGTCATGTTGAGAACAGCGAGTGAATCATTGCTTAGAATGTAATATACTGTACTAACTGTACAAATTTCCCTGAAGTAAACACTTTCCAAACCTGATTTGCAATGTTCATACCCTGGTCTTTGATTTGTCAAGAGCTAGCTGCACAGTGGAACAATAGCAAGCATGGACAGAGCAGCAAATCACACTAACTTAATTATGACACAGACTGGTTGGAATATTTTGAATAAAAAGAAAAGAAAAAAGACTCTCAGAAATTGAGTCTTCCTGGTGAAAATAAGTTTCAAAGAATTCTGCAAGAAGAAACCAAATCTAAACACCAACTGTAGCTTGAAATAAACAAAGGAGAGCAGAATGGTTTTTATTCTAGCTTTTTTTTTTTTACTCGTTTTAATAGTTCTGCACATTCTATGACTGGGAAATACTTCTTTCCAAAGATCAAAGTCTACTGAATACTTCACTAAAACTAAAGACCCACAGAGAAGTATTTCTTAGAAGGTCATACTGGGTCACTGGTTAATGTTCTCGTGTTCAGAGACTTCTGTAGAACTGGCCAGAGCCAGATGCAACAGAAGGGTATGTAAACCTCATACTAACGGGTATTGTAGGGTCAAGGAGTTGTGATCAACAGAATGAAGTCCAAAAGTCTGCTGATTGCTAGTGGTGTTTCTCAGGAACCAGTCCTGAAGATAATTCTGCTGAAAGTCGGTGCTAATGGTCTGGACAGTGGGACAGAGCGCACCTCAGCAAGGTTTTGAGTGAAGCCAAATTGGTATGGGGAGCACTCAATAAGCTCAGGACTTATGAAATGGGTCTGCCATTAAGAGGATACTCAAAAGGCTGGAGATACGGATTCAAAGGAACTTCATGATGTTCACCTCAAAGAAAATGCACAGCCCTGGAACTGAGATGAAATAATCCCAAGCAGTAACAGGGATTATTATTAATCCCAGGCTGGGATCTGGTTGTGAGAGACTGTGAGAAATGGATTTCCTCAACCTGGAGAAAAGAAAGGTAAAGAGAGACCTTACTGTTGCTTATAACTGTCTAATCAGAGAGTATAATGTGGATGAAAACAGACACAGAAATACAGAGCAGAACAAAAAATGACAAAGCCTGAGCTGCAGCATGTGTAATTCTGATTATACATTAGGAGAAACATTCATAAGAAAGGTAATAAAACATTGGATAAGGTGGCACAAAGAGATTGTGCAATCTCTATATCTTAATTAAAAATACAAGTGGAAAAGATTCCGAGAAATCTGGCTTATGTTGGCCCTGCTTTGAGGAGCAGATTGGACAAAATGGTCTCTAGAGATCTCTTCCAGTTTAAACTAGTCTACAAAATCATATTTTAGTATTTAAAGCCTAAAATAATGCTGTAATTTTGTTTTCTCACAAATTCTTCTTCTGGTTTAGCTGTCATTTCTGGATATTCTTGTAGGCAATAAATGCAGCTCAATCTCTTGATAACAGAATTCTGCTTATCTCCCAAACAAATTTTCACTTGGATGTCGAATCTGATTAATCTGGTCTCCCATTAAACATTCAAATAACTGTTAGTTTTGTTTGATTTTAGTGCTCAGTGGCAATTCTACTTTTTTGTTGAGTTTTTCCATGTTGCTTGTCTTTTCTAAATGTCAGTTTCTGCAATATTCAGTGCGGTATTAGTGGTCTACTTGACACTTAAGCAGGGGCATCACTGGTATGTGGGATGGCATAATTATACTGTTGTTCTCTCCTTTCCTTGTTTATTAAAAAATATTTTGCTTTCTAACAGTAGCTGCACTTTGAGAAAAAGGTGCTATATGTAAACATGTACTACATAAAATATATTAAGGCTGGATTTCTAAGAGTAGAAACTTTCATTAGGATTAACAGGCAATAAACGGGGTGGTGGAGGACCAGGAAAGAGATCTCAATTGCAAGGTCCATCTGCTACCTACCAGAAAAATTATTATTTTGTAGAAATAATTCCTGGCTGAGGAGCAGTGTACAAAACCACATCACAGTCTCTGCTAACTGAGGGTTCGTTCTGCTTGGTATGAAGACGTTTGAATATAAATCTCTTTGTGTGGGCTTTAGTTGTGTTTTGTTTCTAGGCTACATGGGAAGCATTATTCTCCTCTCTAGTGTGTTAATTTCTCCCAGACTCCAATCCTTATACTTCTTTTAATCCTATTAGGAATCCATTCCATGAAGAAGGGACGAAGTATAAGCCTTAATAACTTAGGCACTAGTATGGATTTTCAAGAGACTTTGAGTTCTGATTTACAGTTAAAATATAATTTCTTTTTATGAGCTTCTTAGGGCTGGTCACACCTCCATCTAGGGCAAGGTGGTTATGTGGCTGATATTGACAGCCCAAGAACTCCATCAATTGTCTCAAATTGCATTTATCTTAATGGTTTGAGCTCTGCACTTCACAGACATGCACGAAAGAATTTTTGTGAGACTGCCAAGTAAAATGACCACATTTACTTGACCTTGGGCTTGGTAACACCCAGCAGTCCTGTATTCCTCTTGGACTACCTTGTAGGATCTTCACAATGCGTGAGGCTCACCCACCTGAGGAATGCAATGCAAATACTCAGAAACCAGAGCCAGCTCAGAGGCTCTGCCCATGTGGCACGATGTAATGTGAGAAGGGTCTAGGCTGAGTTTTGAAAGTGTCATTACCCTGCTCAACCCACTGCTGTGTCAGGGGAAACACAATCTATTAAGAGCAGAATGCATGAAGCCGTGTTATCTTGCTGCCCTTTGAAATTGCTCATGCGTTAGAAAAATAAAGCAAAAATCGTTCAGCTGACCTTTTTTGAAGGCAGATTGGAGGCTCTTACTGGGAATTTTTTACGCTTATACACATATGTACATATGTAAAATATTTAAGATTCTTAAATTCTTGTTTTTCAATGTATTACACAAAACAGTACACAATTGTTTTGCATGAGGGCAAAATACTACATGGGCTGCAATTTAAGAGCCTATTAGTAAGATGTCATAGGTCTTTGACAAGCACATACTCTTGTACTGTATTAAAGCAAGGTCAACTCAAATTTTACATCGCTTTTCCTGGAAAATGCCAAGAGGCAAGAAAGCATAATGTAACATCTCTGTTGATTTTATATCCAGGTTCTCATAGAACAAAAGGGAATTAAGCACTCAGTGAAAAAATTTACCGTAAATATGTATGTAAAATTTCTATTCATTAAGGAAGTCTAAGGAAGACTTGATTCCCAAGTTGAAAACTTCCATTTGCCTTTACAATTAGGTGATTATGTCCACATAGTAATAAACCACCATACAGTATTTTACTAAAAACGCACCTGAAATTATTTAGGGAAGAAAATATTCCTTTGTTTCATTGGAACTCACATAAGTTAAAGATATTCAAAGCTACAAAAAATAGTCCTCCCTCCGACCTCTTCTTTTTTGTAATATTAGTTTGTCATTTGGATCAAAATGTGGTTAGCTACTCCAGACCAGTATCTTTATTAATTTTAGATGTCTACTTTGAAAATTCTGGCACATTAAATTATTAAACACAGAAAAATTTGAACTTTGCAGATGACTAGAAGGAAAAGAAAAATCAAACAAGAATAAGTTAAGAAGGAAAAAGGAAGAGCTCAGCAATGTGACAAAAATATTAGCTAACACTTGGTCAAGTGAATGAGTATTTCAGTGAGGGGGGAATTAAAACTGAACAGCATAATAAAGAGAACTAACAACTAAGTGATGGTGAATAATAGTAAGGAGTCTGAACACATTGCAATTAAACATTGAGTATAAAAAGTGGGATTCAGAGGAGAAGCTTTTGCCCCTAAATAAGAGTTCACGTGCATTCATAGAGGAAACAGTTTTTAAAGAGAAATTCCTTCAACTCCTTTCATTAGGAAATGACAAGTTTCATTAGAGGAATATTTGGTGATATTTGTTCTTCTCTCCCTCCCTTTGGTAATTCATCCCTACTTATGTCAAATTCCATTTCTGTCTTTGGTGAATTTTCTGATTTATCATAAAAGGAGCAAGTCACCCGGTCCATATTTTACTGATAAGGAGCAAGAAAGAGTTAGTGAAACTTCACTCAAAAGAGAAGAAAGCTCAGTAGTCTCCAAGAGCTAATAAGCAAGAATTCTACTCAGTTTGGGAATGTTTTTCCATTTTGGTTTGGATTCTTTTGCAAGGTTTCTATTTGCAGAGGACACATATGCTAAAATATATTTTTTTGAAAGGTCATGATTTGGTATTTTTCCAGACAAAATGGAAAATATAATTTTTGAGCTGGAAAGGGCCACTGAGGTCAGTGATCAGAGAGTGAACACATGATAATGTAGCATATAAGCAAAGAAGTCAGAGCTAGACCATTATTTCTACATTGAAGACTCCGATTTCTGGCAGGCAACATTTATATCAAAACAGTATATTGAAATACAATACAGGCTGCTGTACATGAACAATACTGGGGAGCTTCGAGAGGGTTTAGGAGAGGATTTTTTTTTTTTCTCTCCACAGGCTTTATCTTATACATTTCCAACTACAAGAGAGAAAGCTAACCCACAGAGAGCCCCATGAGAAAAACAGCTGATACTGGCATGGGCACAGTGACTCTGATCTAAGTGAAGATTGCAACTCAGTGACAAATGTAATGGTTAGGAGAATAAGGTAGTAGCACTAGTCAAAGTGGTGATAGGGCTTGAATAAAATTAAAATCAACATATGCATGGTATTTTGAATTAATCTTTATAAACTGAAAGCAGAATGATAAATCCAGGCTGAAATAAAAAGGAAAACTCTTCAAGCAATAGACGAAAGAGACACTAAGAGTGATTTGTGGTCATGTTAATTTATGACTTTTACTGAAATATTACTTATAAAGCAACAGTAGCTAATGGCCCTATTTCTTCTGTGAAATGTGTGATCTACCCAAGCCAAAGAGTGCCTGCACTGTCAATTAGATAGAAATTTGGATGATTTATTTGTTCCTGATCTAGTCCTGATCAAAAATAGCTCACTGAATTCCTACACCACCTTCATAGGAAAAAGTGAAAATATAAGGACTTCCACTGTGTCTAATGAGGAAAAAACTCTGGATGAAAATCACTGCAAATGATACTTTTAAATAGTTTAATACATTACAAATTCTTTGTCTTGTCTTGTAAAACAAGTTGGGTTAAAAATGAAGTGAATAAAATTTAAAATGAAATGAAATTAATTAAGTGAATATTGAAGAATAATTTTGAAAGGATTATCAGAACTTTCTCCAAATTCACAGCTCTTCATCTATCCTATATTTATACCCTATTCACCTACCTTCATCTACCTAAATTCACAACTCATTCATCTCTTGCAAGAACCCTAACTGGCTAAGTGGCATAGTTTTCAACAAAATAACATCATTTGAGCAGTATTTCAAAAAAGGCTACACAGCTTTCTGGGGAAAAAAAATGAATTATGCATCTTAAATATCAACAAATACTTCTACAGCTAACAATCTGCAGCCTAAGTGGTTTCTAGAAATCTAAAGAAAGGGCATGCTGTAGTACTCCATGATAAACTCAATAATAATTACAATTCCTACCAGGCTGTTAACTAATGCAGACATATTAACATGTATTTTTAGCTGAGCTTATTTTGTTCTAATAAAATTGAAAAGAAGCATAGCTGAAGGGTAAGAAGTAGCAGCACCTGCTCTACTGCTCTACTACCAGCTCTGCATTCTGCTGTGCCATTTAGGCACTGCTAGTGTGTATGTTTTCAAAATGCTGAAATGAAGTCCTAGATTGATCCACTATTACTGCTTTAAAATAGTATGTGTATAAGCCTCTACTTTTAAATTCTGTGATAAAGCTTTTCTGGAGGGAGGCACTCCCAAAAGCAGCAGCCTAAATTAGAGACTCAGCTCAATAGAAGTGATGGCACTTGATCCTTATGGCAGTCTCTCAGAAAACAGATTCCACAGCCTGTATCCCTAAACATATCGGTGTGTTCCTCTTTGATGTCCAGGCTCATTAAAAGCAGACTTTTTAGTTTTTTAAATTTTTCAAAATACTTTTGAACATTCTAACTACTGCAAGGCTGGTGTCTGTTTCATGACTGCGAATCATGCTAAACTGAGATGGCACAAGTGTTAAATGAAAGGTGATTTGTTTTGTAGTACTGTTGTTTCTTAAGTGATACAGATTTCTCTGAAGGACAACAAATTTCAAGGTAAAGAAGAGTCTGGGCTTTTACATATGATTTTGGGGAGTTAATGTTGCATGAAAAAAGGGTTCTTGAACTCTTTGCAAAGAGTTTGCTGAATGCTTTTACCCCTCCCTTCGCATTGCAGGCTGCTGGAGCCAGAGTCTTGTCAATGGCACTTCTAAATTATGATGGGTTAATTCTCATCTCTCTGGGCATCACTGGTGTTTGACAAGGTGTGAGATCTGATCGGCAGTGTGGAGCATTGTGAGCACCTTGGACAATGTAATTCAGACACCTCAAGGAATGTCTCCCCTAGGATGTCTCACAGAAATCAAGTTATAATCTGAGAAGTTGTTCCACTAGATTTGCTTCCCTTTGGGAATCATGAAGAAATATAATTTAGTTCACTTCAGGTAACAGGACAAATCTCTTCAGACTCCTCATGTCAGACAGGCAGAGAGAAACCGCAGATCTAGTCGTTTACTGAGTATAGTTAGATTTAAGCAATCAAGGTAACATTAAAAGGAGTGCAGTCACTTTTGGGAAGACACATGTACAAGAATGAATTTAATAATTTGTGAACTATTCAAAATAATTAATTTACCTTTTTTCTGTTTTTTCTTTTTTGATGTAAATTATATTTAATCTATCTTGTATCTCTGCAAATGCAGTCCTCCCTGAAATATGTACTCTGGGGATCTCAGTATATGTGCACCTTTTATTTTGATACAACTTACACAAAATCTGAAGGGAAGGGAAGGGAAGGGAAGGGAAGGGAAGGGAAGGGAAGGGAAGGGAAGGGAAGGGAAGGGAAGACGAACCACTGCAACAATTATCGAATTACAACCAGGGATTCATCGAGGCACCTCTGAAGCAAAGTGGAAGTCCTGTTAGTTATGCCCTTTACAGATTGCTCATGGGGACACAAAACACATCTGTGAATGTGGATTAGTAAAGAAGCTGTTTGTCAGAGCAGGGTCGGGATGAAACTCCTTAAGCTTCCTTCATCAGTCTGTTTTGAATGTCTGACTGAAAAGAGCCTCCTAAGCCATCATTAATAAAAATAAATAAGAACGTAGCAGGAATATGATCCATATCATAATGCAACTAACTGGTGTCTAGAGAGTAAGAAAGTGTTTAAGTAAGAAAATAAATGGGAAGGTAATTGATGGCTCCCTTTTCTCCAGAGATATAATCTTCTGCATCTTTCAGTTTTTAGCACCTTGCTCATTTTTCTGGCAGGGACCTGGGTCACCTTAGAGTTAGGCTAAGTCTAGTGCCAATAGGTTTGCTTTTTAATTGCCTTTCACCGGGGCTTTCGTAGGAGTGCAGAGACCCCAGGAGACACCCAAGAGCACAGAATGAAGAGCATGGAGGTAGCGCTGTCTGCCCACAGACTACACTAAGAGAGTAAATATCCTCTATAAGAAATCCAAGGAAGATTGCATAGCCCCTAGAGTTTTTTTCAATATCATTACACTGTTACTCAATGCAAGAAAGGAATTCCACAACTCTTAGCTCTTAAGTGAGAGTAGCTCTCTCAAGGAGCTCTAAGTTCCCTTCATTCTTCTTCCTCCTGTGCTCCTGCACTCCCACCATGCCTACCACTTTCAGTGGTACATCCTTTCTTAGCATCTCATAGCCGCATAAAACAAGAAATTTCTGCTTTTCAGATCTTTTATGTCTTAATATTAGTGCAGAAAATTATTACAGTTGTCCTTTTTAGTTAAGTGGGAAATTTGAACTCAGTTTCTGTGTGGCTACACAAAGCGACAAGTAATATATAAGTGTAATAAAATATCTTGCCTTTCTCAAGAAAAAGTTTATTGAAGAAAAAGACTATTCAGAGATTACGCTGTACTTTATAAACAACTTAACTTTTTATAATCATTTTTTATCTATTCTCTGTACTTACACAATTACTATAAGACCTTGGAGCCTCAAAACCCCTTGAAATTCAAATGGTGAGACTGGAGAAGAAAACAACACTGCTATTATACTTAGCTAACAAAGGAGGGTCAGAAACCCAAGACCCTCTGACATAGATATCAACATCTCAGTTACAATGCTATGCATCTACACCTGTAAGGATCTAGAAGAGCAAGTGGAAGCTTAGGGTATACAAACAGCTAATTGTACATGTCTGAATTTGAAGGAATTTTCAGAAACTACTGTGTGGGTTTCCACTGGTGATGACCATCGATGACAGAGATGCTTAAAAAATATCCACCAGAGTTGTCTTTGTAGCTCTGATTTCCTAACAGCTTTAGAAAAATTGAGCCTTTTTGGCTTTTTTTTTTTTTTTTTTTAAGACCGTTTCATAAGACTTAGGTAAATCAGTTAACCCTGGGTTTTGACTTTCTAGATTGCTGGACTACCTGCTGGTACAATATTCATTATTGCTTGAATGTTCTTTGAGGCAATTTTAACCAGTCTCAAAACTTCAAAGATTCAAGCAGCATAATTTTTCCCCAAATGCTAATTAGCTTGATAACTTTGTTTATTTGCAGATCATTAAGGAACCTGTTAAATTAATATGTAGCATCATAATACATCTTTCAGGTTTCTTGCAGCTGATTGCTTGGAAGGTTGTTTAACAGAGGAGCCCTGGCTGATGGAATGATGGTCTTACAGGATTTGCAACTTACTGAAGGAGCACATTTTTTTGCACAAGTTATATCTGTGGCTCACTGAATCGTCTTACAAGTCAGATGTTAATTGTATCACTAAACATAGCCACAGTGCCTTTCACAGGTCCCATGATAGCCACTTTTGCTTCAGCTGGGGTTCTTAAGATGTCCTTTGTATTTTTCCACAGTTAACTTGTACCACACAGCTAGCACTTCTCTCTGAGTCATCTAACAAGAAAATTGGAACTGCTGGTGAAATATCCACAGGCCACACTCTGCACCAGGCATACCAGGAGTTTCAAAAGAAAATCAATAAATTATTCCCACAGACCACCAATCAGTAATAAAACGGGATTTTCATCAGTTATAGGAGAACATTTTTGCATTCATGCAAAGCCCACCATTATTACAAATTCAATTAGCTCTGCTATTCCTTGTTAAAATACTTTAAAAACTGTAAAAGTGGATTCCAAGTTGTGCAGCCTCAGTTTTATGATTGGAGGGAAAAGGCAAAGGGATACAGGCAGTTCTACATATATGTAACATTTTATGAGGAGTTCCTCTCAAAATGAACTCTGAAATACTTTGTTCACATTATGCTCTTTAGCAGGTCATTACTGTTTCAACCACTTCTAAGATCTCCCATTATTTGTTGCATATATCTCAGAAGAGCTTAACTTTATATCTTAGATTTTAGGGAAAGCAGTCTATTAAGTGGGATCTGAAAGAAAATACTGTTGGTTATTGCTGAGAACATTCTAAATACTTTAAAATCTCATATTTCAGTTCCTTATTACACAGTAATAACTCAAAATTGGAATAGAGTCTATGCAGTACACCTCATCATTTCATAGCTGGATAGATGACATTGAGTTAAAATATCTAGATAGCAATAAAGTTTATAAACCATTATGCAGCAAAAAAATATAATCATTACTAATGGAGTGCTGAATAGGAGCTAAATTCTTCTGAGTCCCCAGCATAATGCAGAAATTAATAAAACAGATGAGTTGAATATCTATTACTTGGAAGGGCTAGAAATACAGTAGTTCTTTTTTTAAAAAAATTTTTTAGAATCATGGAATGTTTATGCTTGGAAGTGACCATTAGGGAAGGTTCTTTTCTTATTTCCCCCCCTAATTTAAAAAAATGCATTGGTATTTAGCACAACCTGGTAAATATCACTAACAAAGGCTTTCAATTTTTTTTTAAATTTTTTTTTAAATTTATGTTTAATTAAGCAGAGTAAAGAAGGCAGTGATACCATCCTGGAGCTCAGAATGTTTGTTCATATCTGAATCTGGTCTGAAGTACATGGTTAAACAAAGCCCCGGCTGCCCTGCTCCAGTGCTGGCCCTGGTCCCCTCTGAGCTTGGAGGTGGCTTCCACAGTCCCTTCCAACTGTCCCTTCCATGACCCTCTGATGTTTTGACAGGAGTGGGATTAACCTACATTTAAAATCTTGGGGTTTATGCAACTGGTTTTGCACTTTTATAATTTTTATTTATTTTATAATCCCCCTTTGTCTCTTTGCTGATATTGCCCATCAGTTATCACCAGAGAACTCTGTGTCAGTCCTCCCAGCGTGCAAACTCAATAGCTTTTCAACGTGACTTTTCCCATGGCAGAACAAAAAGGAATTAATTTGTTAAAAATACAGTCAATTGAAAAACAGATTGGTTATTTTGAGTTCACTATTCTTTTTCTTAATGTTGAAAAAGTCAGGGTAGAAGTCATGGTTTAATTCTTTCTGGATTACAGTCCAATCAGGACTTGTTAAAATTGCTCCCATGTGGAACAATAATCCATAAACAAAGAAAGAGAGGAGCTGAGCCTGCATTTCAAGGACAACCCCCCACTACTTTGAAAACCAAGATAAAAAATTACTCTGCTTTTCTTGCCATCAGTAGGAAAGCCTGAAACACACATAAGTGATGCACAACTTGGAGGAAGTCTGTTCAAATGGTATTATAAACAAAATACACATCAAACAACAAGAGAGCTGTGGAGGGTTTTTTTCTCCCCCCACTCTCCCTTCCTCCATAAGGAAGGCTAGAAATATGTGGTTTAATGAAGGACTTAGAAAAAGTCTGTTCAAATGGTATGAATACTGTGCTAATAGAGGAGCTACTTTCCATGTGTACACAAAAATAAACCAGATACCTTCACTAAAATGGATAGAGCTTATTGTTATTCTGTCTTGACTCAGAGATTTCCCTTCTGGTAGAATTTAAAATATATATATATGTATATATATACTGAAAAAAAATATAAAATAAGAAAAAAACATTTCCCCCTAAAAAAAACTTAGGTAAAGAACATAAGAAATGGCCTTGCTTTTTTTTTACTTTTTCCTTTTCAAAAACCTGTTCCTCACAGACATTTTTAGAACTGACTATTTAGTGCAGCTCTGGACAGCTGATGATTTTTAATATAACAGAAAATGTTTCTGTTCTTTTCAAAAACCATCTCCATGTGAGCTTGATGACAAATACCAATCAACATGATAGGAAGAAAAAAACACATGCTCTGCTGTATGCTAATGCATCCTAATTCCCTCTTCACCCAAAACTGTAGATATTAAAAAAATCACCGAAATTTATATTGGTTTTTAAATTATGAACATAGGTCTCAGGTTATCCCAGAAGTGTGCACTTCAGTGACTGGTGCATTAAATAAGTGGACAAAAGATTAAATGATGAATTTTAATTTGCTTAGATTATAAGCAGTCAGTTCCATTTTATATAATGCAATAAGCAGTGTATACTGCTCAGTAACTCCTATTTTTCCCTTCAACTGAGTTTCTGTGATATAAGCAATTTCTATGTGTTCACATTCTAGCACCCTCTCCGGGTATCAGCATACAACATTAGCTCAGAAATGTAAAATAATCCATCTATAAATGATATGCACTCTGTAAAAACTCACAGAGACTGAGAAATGGGATATTACACAGTATTTAGGTATAGCATAATAGAGACTATCACTGTAATTCTGCTCCTAATGAACACCATGGATTTCTACCAATGACTCCTGTAAGAACAGGACTTTGCATAAGAAACACATCATTGTATGGTCACCCACTATAATCTGCATAGACTTGCCATAGAAATCAATCTAGTAATATCTTCATTGAGTCACTTCTCATTATACTGGAGTATAACCTTTAAATCCAATTTGGGCATAGAAGTGTTAGAATTATAAATTCAATTCCATGTTAAATATACTTTATTTCCTTCTGCTTTGAATTTGTGTACTTTTAACTTCCCGGCACTTGATCCACTACTTTTCTGCTGTGAGAAACCTTCCACAGTCTTACAGCACAATTACTGTCTTTTAATATTCTTTGGGATATACTTGCTGCAGGGAGATGGTTTGGTCTAAATCAGCTGCTTTTCTGTCTTAAGGCTGATTTCTGTTTTCATTATATCTCCTTTCAACAGCTGAGCAACACAAAGGGGTCTTAAGGATAATGAATGCCCTCATGGTCTCCCCCACCCAACAAATACATTTATGATATAGGCACACTCACAGAAAATTAACAAGAAATACTGTTTTTCCATGTTAATTAAACTCTTAGTGAATTTCCATTGGTAAGTTTGCCCTTTCTTCTCCCATAGACCAGACAGACCTTCCCAGGCTCAGGTGATCCAGAAAACCAGCACTACATGTAGCCACAGGCATCTGCTACAACACCTTCCCTAATGTGAAATATGTGCAGTGGATAAAGCTCCGTTTGAGCCAGTAACCCCAGACAGCCTTTCCCATCAGCGAGAAAAGCAGACTGCTCAAGTGCAATTTATCTCTCCTAAAACAGACATCTGAACTCAGCCAGATGAGTTGTGCCCTGAAAGGACCTCCATCGACTAGAAAAGGGAGCCAGGGCAATAATCTTAGATGGAGGCATACTTAAGAGGGGTTACATGCAGTTATATTTAATTAATTCCACCCTCACTGTGCTTCTTTTGAAGAGAAACATTGCTTCTGAAAAAAATTGTCAAAATTCGTAACATTTCTTGTGTGGGGAACAGGGATGTTTATTCAACAGTCCCTGCTTCCTTAGGAAACAAATACAATTCCTGGTTTCCCAACAGATCTTGTTGGAAAGAATAGGGTATCTCAGTGTTTGGACAGGGAATTCATAATGACATAAAGGGTCAAGATGCTAGCATGACTGGATGTCCTGAAATTTTATGTTGTGAAATTGCATAGAAATTTCAGATTTATCAAAAATGTGATCAATTCTCTAATAAGTATTCTATTCTTTATTTGCTACTCCTTTAGCATTAGCAATAGTTAGATTCAGTTAATGGGGTATAAATATGGATGAAATATTTGTGTATTTAGGATTCTGAAAATAATCATTGTTTTTGGGCAGAAAATATATTTTCAAAGGAACAAATTTTTTGCTAGATACAATCACCTCATATCAAAATCTTACATCATTTAGATTGTGTTTTTCTTGGGTTTTCTGTTCTTTCAATGTTTCATTTTAAGAGTAATTTTTCAGAGTTAATTTATGCAACTAGGTGTTGAGTAACTTTTTTCCAAGAGAAAACAATGAACAAGCAGAACAAAACACTTTTTCTCACAGGATGGAGAAAAATTTACAGGATGGGTAAAATACCTTTATAGGATGGGTAAAATACCCGGGTTAAGTATATTTAAAGTTATTTTAAGAATTATTTTAAAACAGTAGTGATTTTATCTAAATGACAAATTAGTTTGGAAATTAAGTTAAAAAAGAAGGGAAATATCACTTGGAATGGGAGAAATCTTTTAATTACTGCCCTTTCCTTATAAAGGGAAAGATGTAAATCCAAACCAGAAAAAAATACTATATTGCAGTAAACTTATAAAAAGAAACTGAATAGCAGATACAGAACTGAATAAATAATTTATTGAAAACCTACAACTCCAAACAAGCAACCAGTTAGCATGTTATAGTAAAAGGATTTTGTCATTACACTTAAATGTTGATTTTGATTAGTTTAAATGACAGAAAAATATTATTGATGTAATGTATTGCATTTTTGCAAAACATTTGAACTGGTGTCATGACATTCTGTTTCATGAATTGAAATGACAAAAACTACAAAAACAATAAAAATATGCACATTATATTAAAAACTACTTTATGTATAATTATGAAAACATCATTATTAATATGGAACTGTATGTAAACATCCCCTCAGTTTATCAGAGGACTCTCTCGTTCTGTGTTACTTGGAAATTTTAAGAAAGACTTAGATAATTATATTAGTGCTGAAAAAAAATCTCTTGGTGACAGAAGAGGGATGGGAGTGGTTAAAGAAAAATTTTAGAGAGTTTGGTTTCAGTGAAACAGTATCTGTTTCAATATGGCCAAGGACCATGTATATAGGAAAAGAGAATGCAAGCTACAATAATGATATGGGTTTGCTAACCTGGGAAATACTGACGCTGAAAAGTACTTAGGGCCATAGTGGATAATCAACTAATAATGAGATCCCAAGTGACGCTGCAGTGAAAAGAAATAATAGATAGAAATATGGGATAGCGAGTAGGAGTTGTGAGATTATAATACATCTGCATTTGACAATAATGAAACCATTCATGGAATAATTCGTCCATTTCTGCTATTAGTGCATCGAGAGATACTAAATCCTGCAGAGAATTCAGAGCAGAGCAGGGGGAGTAACTAAAACCTGGAGAGCACTGTGGTGTCCTGGCAGACAGAACGTACTACATCTTTCCAAGGAGAAAACTGTGGGGTCACCTGATGGTCTCTGAGTATCCGTGTGGGCCACAGAAACTCAACAGAAGTCTTTTCAGTGTAGAATATTACGGCAAAAAAATAGCGGTATTGGAAAGCCAAGATGACTGGCATGCAGGGACGGAACGAGAGGTAATTGTGAAGGAAACTTCCCGGTCTAGCCATTCACAGACTGTGGCAGTCACTCCGCCAGGAACCGTCACTGCTGGGACTGAAGGCCCTTCGCAGCAGCAGCTCCAATGACCCCACGGGTTCCGCTTGGCTCCCCCCACACCCCACGCTCACCTGAGATTCCCTGATGGGCTCCATCCCGGCTTTCCCATGGCAGAATCTCCGATGTCTCTCTCCATAAAGCCATTTGTTCACAGCGCAGTAACACAGCCCGAGCAGGTGTCTCCGAGGAGAAACCCCCAACAAAGGAGCCCCCGGGCTTTTGCCCCCTCACAGGCCAAGCGCGGGAAAGTCTGGAGTCACCTGGATGGGCCACAGGTGTGGCCCTTTGTGATGCGAAGGCCCGGCAGTTCGCGGCCTCTTGGCCCTGGCTTGCCCCCGCAGCTTTGAGCGCAGCTGCTCACCGAGATTCCTGCATCGAGCGTGTTCCCCAACAGCAATGCCTTTAAACTGACAGAGGGAAAGTTTAGGTCTGACATTAGGAAGAAATTCTTTAGTGTGAGGGTGGTGAGGCACTGGCACAGGTTGCCCAGAGAACCTGTGGATGCCCCCCCCCTGGGAGTGTTCAAGGCCAGGCTGGATGGGGCTCTGAGCAACCTGGTCTAGTGGGTTGGAATGACGTGATTTTTAAGTACCCTTCCAACCCAAACCATTCTATGATTCTATGATTTAGATTGGGCAGGAAGCATGGGGATGATTAATCTGTGGAATCACTTTCAAAATTTCATAGTGAAGTTTCTATTATTAGAAGCTGTAAAGCCAGAACAGGGTGTTTGTTCCGTAAGACACCACACACTTTTCTTCAACTCTGACTATTGCACTTTGGGTAGGAATTGATGTGTGGTGCTCCTATGGTTTGAACTTGTAATAAAATTGGAGTGTTCCCTAAAGCCCACCAAAATATATGAATGGTGTTCATTGATATGGAGAAATAGCTGGAACTCCAGATGTGATTTGGAATTTTGACTCTCATTGTGAACAAAAAATCGTTTGAACTTTTATTAAAGACTCAAGTTTACAGCTTATGTACGCTTAAGATATCATGGCTACCTGGAAGCTGAGGTCTCTTAGCCACAGGCAGTAGATCATAGGCAGGGCTTGATCTTACAGATGCTGCACACATGGAAGCACACACCCAGCTGAGGGCTGGGTAGATCTGTATGATAGATGCTCTCAGCTTGAATGATGTGAAATTTGAGCACCTCTGGTCCTGATGTCCTGTGCTTACACTGGGAGGAAACTCTGCCTAAGTCAAGAACTTTTTAACCAAGAATATTTAAGTGGGAAGTGCTGCATGGTATAGCCATTTGGTAGTTTGTGGTGCAGACCTCAACATCAAAGAAGGAAGATGTTGAAGCTGATGCTTTTACTCAGAAAACTGTCATCTATGCAAAAACACTGACCCCAGTGTCTTCTGCTCTTCCCATGTGGGGTGCAGATCCTGGCCCCTTTGTAGGAGTCCACAGTCTACAATAAAGGAAATTATAGCAAAAACAGCTTTGAAGAACTGTTTGAGAACACTGCTTCCTAAAGCCTTGATTATCTAGAAAGACCAGTCTGATTTCACAAGTTATTATTCTCCTTCTTGTTTGCTACACCAGTGGTTTGTTCCAATGCCTTTCCCCAGGAGGCTGAGCCTGAGTTGTATTCCAGGGGCAATTCAGAAACTAGAAGGCAAGCTGGGTCTCATTTTTGAAAATTAACTTTTAACTTTAATTTTTCCTTCCCACGCTACTTTGGAAATTATTCCTCTGTGCAAACTGAACAAGAAAGGAAAAGGTCACGTTCAAATGTAGATTTTAAAAAACCCTGAACTTTAGCTCTAGTTTACCACCTTGTCTTCATCTTAAATATAGCAATAAAAACAAAACAAACCTTGTCTGCATGCCTGCTTTACATTAGAGCCTTACAAGGAAAGTTATATGTTGTCTGTTTCTTTGCTGAAAAGAAAAATAACGAATTTGCTCTTGTGTGGTTCAGGGGAAAATAGCCTTGAGAGAATGTTATTGATGTAGTATATTTATGTAGGGTTGCAAGACAAATTATGCCATCAGCAAATAAGGTCAGAGTAGCAGAGTGAATTACTGGCAAAAATAGGTTCTTTGCAAAGGACAAAGGTTGTTTTAAATGCATATAAACCTTGAAGCCATATGAGAAGAAATAATACAGATTCAGTGTGGAATGTAGTATTTTAAAGCTCCTCAAAACTCCATATGATTTTTTTGTGGATGGCTATTACCTTTTTAGGAAGGATGAAGAAGGCGGAATGGCAGAATATCTATCTGTGATTACTGGGAAGAAGTTCAAGGGCTCCCTTGAAGTGTGGTGTAGCTGCTTCAGTTAGACTTCAGGCCCTGCCTTCAGAGGGGAAAACATTACATTTAGGGATGAGTTCCTACAGCTTCTCATGGAGTCCTAAAGAAGTGAATGTAGTTTTCTACAGCGGGGAAGGAGGAACACATCAACAGATGCTAAACAACCTCCTTAACCACAAGTATACACAGTAGTACACGGCAGAAAAAGCACATTATTTAGTTTTTAACAAAGAAGAATTCTGTTCCACAGTTCTGGATATTTAATGTAATTCCTCATTTGTCTGAAAAATGTTTAACACAGGTGTTGCTAAATTATTCCTAGTCCACGTCAAGCTTTTCTGCCAATCATAAAAATGAGCTTTGGAGGTTTATTTCTGGACAAGTTTTGGGCTGGCCAGATATTAGTATCAATTATTTAAGAGAAAAATTTCATAGTCATAATAATTTGATAAATAATCTTTAAATAAAGAAGCATATTAAGCATGTCAACATTGCTCTGCAGTTGCAATGGGAAATGCAGTCGCATTTTTTAAAAGAGCAGTCATTGCTTGTAAGATATGCTGGAGCATTGGTTGCCCTCAAGCTACACATTTCACACTAGTCATTCATGACAATGCAAATCTTAGAGAAGACATCAGAAAGAAGATTTTCCCCTTTTTAGGGATGCCCTAACTTTTGGGATAGAGCAGCACACAGGATGAGTTCACAGATGCAGCCAAAGCCAGGACTGTATTTGCTGCCCTGATCCAACCTCAAGACCATCTGCCCATGGTGAGCACCACCTTGACAGGAGTGATAATGGAAAGGGTGAATTCCAGTGGCCCAGAGCTGAGCCTGTGAAAGAGCTGCCACCGTCCTTGCAGGTGGTAAAAGTCCCCTAGGTAAGCTCCACCCTAAGCCCATACCTGACTGGCAGCAAACACCATGGTTGCATGTGCGCAGCTGTTCCACTACATCCAGGCTTGAACCTGGACATGCAATGATCTCTTCTGTTCTCAGCATGTTTCTTATCCCAGGCAACAACCAGGCATTGCTCATAGAATCATAGAGTGCCCTGAATTGGAAGGGACCCACCAGGATCATTGAGTCTGGCTCCTGGCCCTGCACCGAACAGCCCCAGGATGGTTAAGTACAGTCCAAGATCTGTTCCTGATAGGCAATTTGGGTATCAACAACTTGTTTTCAGGGCTTGGGAGTCTTGCCAGGACATCACTGGTCTGCATCTGAGACTGTCTGAGGTTGTTGGTATGAGGCCTGGCTGATGAAACACTGCTCTGCTCTGTGACGATGCCTCTGTCTTCCAGCCCCAAGAGCCACCAACCCTCCTGCCCTCAACTCCTGCTGTGGGTGACAGTGGGCAGTTTGGAAACAAGCACTTTACAGCTGTTCTTTCCAATTTAGAACTTTATGCTTTCAAACCTTCAAATATCACTGCTGAACTAATCTATCATGAGAGTAAATCATACAATATGGTCATTGATGTTAAACTGACAGTTAAAACTTTTTAAAGTTTTTTTAAAGATTTTTATGCTTTACACTGCTCATTTTTAGCTTTCCAAAACTTTGTAACATCACCTCTTCCTTCCTGGGCATGTATCAAGCACTGTTACAGTACTTCTGCTTTTCCAAATGTTACTTGCTCTGTAAGACTAAAGAACATTTCTGTCCTTTGATTGTGGTTTAAGAGCAAAAATCTGTGAAACAGGTACATACAAGACAGTAGAAGGGGATTTTAGACAGAGTGACTGAGAAGGAATTACTTCACATGGGAGGCAGGTGCTTAGATATATCTACTTCATAATTATAGGATAAGAAATAGACCTAAAGAGTATTGTTGTGGATCAGCTGTTAAAGTAATAACCTGTGAGACTGGGTCCCTCAACTGCAATCCTGATTTTTCATCAACTTCTAATTTAGTGGCAAGTAAGATCTTTCTGAGTCCAAATCCAACATCTTTTAAAGGCGGTTTATGCTGATGTAACTCAATTGATTCTAATGGAGTCACTTACACTTTATGTCAATGAAAGTGAAATCGGGATATCGTTACAGTCTCAGCTAACTCATCTACCAAGTAGATGCAGTTTATCGATCAGAGATAGGGGAGAGTTTAGAGCTGGAATTTTTATTTCATTCTTAAAAAAATACAGATTTTTGTAATTTAAAAAGTTGATAGGAGACATGTCATTGTTCTTACTTAAAGACTGTGACTTAAAAAATTGTTGGACTTTTGTTCTGAAAAAATGCATGACTTTTGTAGAATCATGGGATCATTAAGGTTGGAAAAGAACTCTAAGTTTGTGAAGTCCAGCCACTTTCTTCTGAAGGCAGGCAAGGAAATGTGACACATTTACAAATTGTTTGCAGAATCTAAATAAAAATCTAAATTTTTCTGTCTGGAAGGCTTCATGTTGGTTTTCTTCTTTTAATTTCCCTGAGCAGGATGCAAGTTTTTACATCTCAAGCCCAGCTTCAGTAGGAGTTGGAAGCACTTCAGTTTTCTCTCTTAATGCTACAGAGGAGAGGACTAGCCTATATCTCTTGATAGGAAAAGACTATCTCATTTGGATTCTTAGTTATAAGAATTTGTCACTATGGTATGCAAAAGCACCATTTAATATATTTATTCTACAGGGAAGCAGATAAGTATTTATCCCTGTTTTACATGTGACAAAGCAAAACCAGACAGACTGTAAGCTAGGTATTAAGAATATTGAATCACTAATTTTCAGAAAGGCAAGATCAGGTGTCTGCTAAACTTAGCCTTATTTAGGTTTATTATCACTATTATGATGATAATGACTGGACACCTACTCAAGCAGCAGGTTAAATTGTATTAGTCAATGTCTAAATATACACAGAAAATAAAATCAGTTTCTGACTATAGTGCTTATCGGCTCAGGATGAAACCAGAAACCAAAGTGAGATACGGACAGAGAGGGAGCTACCGAGGAGTGAGTCCCAGAGCTACACAAAGTTTCCAATACGACACCCTCAAGAGGCATCACAGACATTTTATGAGCTAATAGTGCAATTGATCTGAGATTGCTACTATATTAAATATATTTATATCTTTATAGGTGGTTGTATATACACATACAAGTATTCATTGTACAATTTCACGGAGGTTTGCAATAAAATCTTTCTGCTCCTGCAAAGCGCCAGGTGAAAAGCACCAAGGTGCCTTTCTGAAAGTACTGCATGTAAATGCTGAGGGTGAACTTCTCTAGCTGGTAGTTAAGAGATTGTCTCTTAGTAGATGGTAAGTCATGAATATCCTTGAATCTGAAGATTGATGGCTCTGTTTAATGCTATGCAAGAGCAAATAAAGGAGTGCCTAGAACAGAACTGAGACGTGATAGCTGAGATTCAACAGATGTGAATGGAGGCTGCTGAAAAAGGCCTTAACAGGTTGTTGTGGACACCAGACTGAGCATGAATCAGTGTATTTGCATCAGAAATACAACAAAAGTGCTCCATTAGGACAGCAAAATAAAAGAAACTAGTATCTTTACTTACTTCCAGTGAGGCCACACTTAGAATAATGGGTGCAGTTTTGGATGTTTCGAATTCAAGGGAAGCAATTGGAGGGGATGCTGCAGACAGCTGCCAAGATTATAACTGGCCAGGGCAAGTGACTTATGAGGAGAGTTTGAGAGAGCTGAGCTTGTTTAGTTTGACAAAAGAGACATTCCATAGCAGTCTGCAATTTTTTGAAAGGGGTGGGTGAAAAAAATAAAGGAGTTACCCAGGGTGGATATGGAATCCCAGTCCTTGGAGTTTTTCCAGATTTGCCTAATGTCATGGCTGACTTGATCTGGTGTTGGTGGTGGTTCCAGTTGGCGTGGAAAGTACAACCAATGACCTCCAAAGGTCTCCTTCCACCAGCATTTCTAGGAAGACAGAGCAGTAGCTATTTTGCTGCCACTGGTTCATCTTTTCAAGGAACCAGAGAAAGCTGTCTGACCCAGACAATTACATGTAAGAACAATTCTGATTAAGGGATAAAAATTATGAAAGCCATAGGGCTGGTATTTATTAAAGTATTCCTGAGCATTGCTTTGTCACATAGCATTGATATGTCGAAAGGGTACTTCACTGCTGTGCCACAAAGTCCAACCATTTCCTGTCAGATATGGGTCAAGCCAACAGAGAAAGTGCATGAGCTTTTAGGGACAACAGTACCCACTTAATTCCTAAGAGCTCCTGACCAGTTCTATTAGGATCACCAACTCTGAATAAAATATGAAGAGAAGCCTCTATGTGTTCCTGCACAAAAATTGAAAATACTGGGAAATTGCAAAATACCAGTGTGTGGAACTGCATTGACTCAAAGTGGAAGTTTGGAAGATTGAGTCTTTATAAGGATAGGATTCTCTGGAGTTTTAAAACATGATTGAACATCTTTGTGGGAGATACTAATGAGACACTGTTAGTGATATATTTACAAGGGAAAATGGACAGAAGGAACATGCAGGAGGACATTTTTTAGGTTATGATGATTCCCTTTGGGCTCATGTTTGTGCAGAATTATTAGGGACATGTCTAATAAAACACAGAGTGTATCAGTCAGACGTACAAACCAACTCAAGATCTGGCTTCTACTCACTCAGTGACAAACAATACATGAAGAAAATGAAAAAATGAAGCACAGAACTCGAAAATAAAACGTCAAAAATGTGAGAATAATCCTCTGACATAAAGCTGAGGTTTGGCTTCCTGTGTTATCCAAGGAGCATGATGGCCTCTCAGAGATATCTTTCCCCAGAGGCTCAGGTTTCAATTTGCACCAGGCTCCCAGAAACTGTTCAGTGAATCATCACAAAGATACTAAATCCTTCAGGGCTCAACCAGGTCCCAGTTTAACTCCCACTAAGCACAGGCAGAAAGAAAGTGATAATTAAATGAGAATGTTGTAAAGGAATGGACATCTATTTGAGATGTTGCCTGGCGTTACGAAAAGAGGTGTGTTAATGGCCAAAAAATACATTAAACAATACCAATTATAATGATAGCTTTCATTGGAAGGTAATCTTAAAGGGCATCTCTTATCCAGAACTGAATGAAATTATTTACCTCTAATGCCAGCTGGCAATGTTAATTAGCACAGCCCTTAAAAATCTGTTCCTTGAAGAAGCCCTTTAGGTGATGTAACACGCCAATGTGATTCCAAGCCCTTACTTTTTCATGCTGCAGGTTTTTAAAACAGCTACCCTCTGTTCAGTACTGGCATTGCCTGGAAGAGCTGGAGTGCCAGGAAGAGCTGGAACACCAGCTCCTGTAAACACCATCTCTCTGTCATGATTAATCCAGGGTTGTTAAGAGGATCTGGCTGTTGAAATAACAACAGTAATAATAAACATGGCGGTGGTGATGAGAGACATACTAAAGTATAGAAAAAAGTTCAAACAACGAAATCTGCCAAATTAAAACCAGGAATACTGCATATCAGTCAACTACTCAAAGGTTACAAGTGCTCAGATACTAGTAACCTGTCAGTACAGAAGTAGCTGCAAAGATTAAGGTAAGTTTAGCCACTGAAATATTTTATTTCCCTAAAGACAGACACAGGTGCAAAGAAGGGACAGACAGAGAACATATTTTATAAGAAGGGACTAAACCAGTTTACTTGCTTAACAAGATGAAGGTAGATATGGGATATGATTGCAACATATACAAAATATCCTTTCCCCTTCTTCCTCTTTATCATTATTTAGGCAAGACACAGATAAACTGGTCATCAACATCATTGGAGTGGCTACTACTGAGATATTTATTGGTTCAGGGGCAGGGTGACATAATAAGTCTCCAATAAAAAGACTAAGGATGGGACAGAAATTAGCAGGAACTGAGATCTCTAGGAGTGAACATACTGAAAAATCCAAAGCAGATTTAAGATGGAACTTGACCGTTGTGACTGGACATCCTTTTCTGCATTCTGTCAGAATATTGTTAAATCCTGAGATCTTCAAGGCATTAACTTTTCTGTCTTCAAATCATCTGGTTGGAGGTTGATTTAGAGCAGGGAGAGGATCCAGTTTTAAGCATAACACCAGAGAGCAGCAAATAGATTATGGGGACCTGCAGAACCTGGGCAGGCTTAGCTCTTTAGTATTTTCTTCTGTGCCTTGGTTGCCTGTTGGATGGCCTTACTGATGGCCTTACTTACTTTCCAAGCCAGTGCTGCTCCAAAGTGGCTTCATAACTCTTCACAAGCTCTTGTGGTGGTGAAGTGTCTGGAGCACAAGTCTGATAAGGAGCAGCTGAGGGAGCTGGGGGTGTTTAGCCTGGTGAAAAGGAGGCTTGAGGCAGACTTTGTTGCTCTGCAACTCCCAGAAAGGAGGCTGTAGCCAGGTGGGTGTCGGTCTCTTCTCACCAATAACAATTGATAGCACAAGAGGAAATGGCCTCAAGTTGTGTCAGGGAAAGTTTAGACGGGATATTGGGAAAACTGTCTTCATCAAAACAAATGTCAGACAGTGGAAGAGGCTGCCCAGGGAAGTGATTGAGTCACCCTCACTTGGAAGTATTTAAAAGATACATAGATGTGGCCCCTGGGGACGTAGTTTAATGGTGGGCTTGGAAGTGTTGCGTTAGCAATTGGATTCAACGGTCTTAGAGGTCTTTTCTAACGTAAATGATTCTATTTTTTCGAAATGTCAATTCTCATCATTTCTGAACTTTCCTAGTGCTTTCCCTTTGCTTTCTTTTGCTTCTGCTATATTTTTCTCATTTTTAAAATGATATCCAGAACCTCGCACTTTCAGGACTCGTTTTTCAGATAAACTTCATATAGCATTGCTTAAAGCCTGGATGCTCTTCAGATCTCACCAGCTGAGATTTCTCTTGGCATAATAACATCCCTTGCTGGCATGCAGTCAATGAACCCTGCTAATATACCATCAATCCTGACTGGCCCTGGAGAAAGGAGAGTGCCGGGACTTGGCCAGAATACTACTGCGTTTGGCTTATTCCCAGCTGGAGTTGTTTAAAACAGCCCCCAAGGCTGCTTTAACATATGCCAAAGACAGCTTAAAAACCAGTGAGCTGACTCCCTGAGCCACCCCATTTCCTGCACCTTCTGTGCCCAGTGGTCTCTGGGCACATCAGGCAACAGGAGCCAGGCATCTCTTCTTATCCACTGCCACTGATAAACTTCAGTATCCTCAAAGCTTCCCAGCACACCTATCACTCTGTCAAGTAGCTAAGTATTACTGCACACAGGAGTAGAGCGAATTCTTGTGCTGGTTTTGTTTGGCCTGGTTTTAGGTAGCAGGGGGGGCACAGAGATGGCTTCTGTAAGAAACTGCTAGAAGCTTCCACCCTGTTCAGCAGGGCCAATCCCTGATGGCTCTGAAGATGGACGTGCCACTGGCCAAGCCTGGGCCAATTAGAGATGGCGGTTATACCTCTGTGATAACATATTTAAGAAGAAAACAAAACAAAGTGCACACACAGTTTCTCCTATCCAGAGAAGAGAAGAAGGTGAGAACATGTTAGGGAAACAACATGGAGTCACCAAGATTAGTGGAGAAGAAAGGGGAGGAGGTGCTCCTTGCGCTGGAGCTGAGATTCCTCTGCAGGCTGTGGTGAAGACCATGGTGAAACATCTGTCCCACTCCAGCCCATGGGGGTCCCTAATTGCCACACACTAATAAGTCAGTAGTCTCTCTTCTTGCCATAAAGCAGAGGTGTGGGGATTTGCAGAAATGTAGTCTATTACCTTTTGTAAATTCCTAATTTTTTCAAAGATTAATTACTGTGAAATTAGTGGACAAATTCAGTATGTGAGAGTTGCTACTTGTTACCTTGGCTTTGTAGAGATAGTTTTAAAAGGTGCAAAGCAAGCATAAAAGCTGTTGTTATTGCCCGTGTTTTCCACTCCTTGTGGCCTCTGCATGTAAACAATGGCATTGGCAATAGGGTGTCTTGGCTGAGACTTGTTAACAGAATATATTCAAAAGTCCTTCATTCTCCTCATCTGATTTATTCCTTAAATCTGCTGAAATCAATATGAAAAGGCTAACTTCTAAATGGAAAAAGTTCTTTGCTCAGCCACTGAACCATCACCACAACAGTGTCCATTTTCCATGCTCAGCTGAACCTGTATATGCCTGCCTGGCAGCTCCACTGACTTAACACGGGCAGGGAACGTGCATTTAGCTTTGCTGAGAATGTTTATTCTGAACATCATTGCAGGGGCTGTTTTTCTGGGCCAAAGAACACAGAAGGGCTTGTTTGTCCTAAAATTTAACCTGTCACTCTGAACTCAGGGATTAACCTTATTTTGCTAGTGGGTTTTGGCAGCTGTACCTGGTAATTCTGTAACTTTTAACTTTTGTGGGTTTGCTGTGGGTTTTGCTGCTGTTGTTTGTTTGTTTCTTCATTATTTGGGGCTTTCCCCCTTTTTTTTTAAAATAAAGCCACAGCAGTACCTGTCTTCTTACTCTAACTCAGGCCTTATCTTATGAAAAAATCTATTTAAAGATAGCACCGTGGTGAGCTAGGTAATACAGCTGGACATGTTGAAAGCTATATGCTGCTGGAATATGTGCTCTGTGCTCTGCAGACCCAGGGACCATAAACCCTTCAAGAAAAGAAACTTGTCTTCTCCTATTCAGTTTTGCAGACTCTGTAAACACCTGTCATGTTAGGCATAAAAATTTATTTTGGGCAAATGCTGGCTTTTGGGCAACTACAGAGGCTTTTGGGCAAATACAATGGCTTTGGGCAATGGCTTAGATTAATGTGGTCAAGTGGATGGTATCCCTGCATATGGCAGAAAGGCTGGAAATACATGATCTTTAAGATTCCGTCCAATTCAAACTCATTCTGCGATTCTGTGAATTTATGAAATACCGTATTAATTCAAATATCCAACAATTTATCCAAATCTGCTTCTACCACCCTGATTACCATTAAAACATCAATTCCCTTAAATAAGAAATTCATTGAAACTGCAGTAGACTTTTTAAAAATTATTTTAAAATATTTATCAAAATCTCTTCAATTGCATGTCTCTGCCTATATTATGGTTATATCTCTTTCTATTAACCTTGCTTTATTTTTCTCATCTCAATCTCTCACCTGTAAGGAACACTCTTGAAATCTGATCACAGTTTACTTTTTAATCCTTTAGTACATCGTTTGTGCTGCACATACTTTCAACACAAATACACACTGAATGCTCTTACATAATAGGACTTTCCAGAGGGACAAATAAGGTAAGGGACAAAAATTTCAAGAGTGTTAGTCAAACACATGGGCATTTGTTTGTTAATGACCTAGGCTCTAATCCAGTGTTGGCACAGCACAGTGTGCCAACAGCACAAACCACAAGATCCACAAAAAGTTTAAAAATAATTTTCCAACAAATTGTCACCTAAAGTGCAAAAGTGTCAACATTTGGGGGTAAGTGCATTACTTTAGAGCCAACTACTGAATAAAATAATGAAAAGAAATGTTGACACAAGACTCTTGCTTACAATGAGGGAACAGCACCAAATAAACTTCTAAGCCAAAACATCAACTGTCTGCTGACACTTGACAAGCTTCCCAGTGATTTGATCCTCTGGTCCTGAAAAGTTTATAACAAGCAGCAGAGGTCTTGTCAGGTGCCATCTACTTGCTGTGACAAACAACTTAAATTGTGAAAGACACAACTACAGATTGGAGATTAGTCTGAAAGGAGTCTTGAACTGGCTACACTTCTGCATATATGGGAGAACTCATTGTCACCTTCCAGTAATCAAAGGGGGCTTACAAAAAGATTGAGAGTGATTTTTGCATGAGAAGATAGTGATAGAACAAGGAGGAATGGTTTTGAACTGGAAGATGGGAGAGTTAGGCTAGATGTTAGGAAGAAGGTAAGGAACAGGTTGCTCAGAAAAGCTGTGGATGCCCCATTCCTGGAAGTGTTTGAAGACAGGATGGGGCTTTGAGCAACCTAGTTCAGTGGGTGAACTAGCTAGATGGAGCTAGATGATGTTTTAGATCCCTTTCAACTCAAACCATTCTATGATTCTCTAAAAACAGTACTCTCTCTTTCTTAACTGTGCTGAAATTCCTCACGTTATTATCTGGTGAGAGGAGCCACTAGCCAGGACAAGCCCAGCTGTGTGCATACCTTATCAAGCACAGTCAAAACAAAGGCAGGATCTGCAGTATGAGCAGGAGGAATAATTATGAAGTCATACATAAATACATCACTTTTGGTACCAAGAAATTTCTGCTCTGGGTCAGACCAGTGGCTCATTGTATACAGAATGCAGTCTTTGGCAATACTGGACGCACGTTGCTTTTGAGAAAAATATCAGAAGTCTCTGACTCTAAAACTCCCTTTATTCTCACAGCTAATGCTTAAATTACACCCTAAAGCAGAAGTTTTGTATCCAAAAAGAAGGGAGGTGTGCGTGCAGATCAGTCTTGTCCCAGTACTCATTTAGATGGTGGCTAAGGCATGCCCCCACCCAGGGAACCCCAGCTTTATCCCCACTTTCAAAGCTACTTTTCCTGGCAATATATTTCACAGGCCGCATATCCTTATACCACATCCTCTCTGCCTGCTTTTCATTCCTGAGTTTTCTTCCTTATTTCTTTTTTATGTGCTAAGATATTTCGCAATGTGTTTTCCCTTCCCTGTGCCGTTCCTTGTTTTATGCTTGCAGCCTGTATTGTAGATCTCTGAAAACATACCCTACCGAGCCTTGCTCTTTCATGAGTCTTATAGTTTTTATATCCAAGTCAAAAAGTTAAAGTTGGCTTAGACTGTGCTTTTAAATCACAAGCCAGGTGAGACGGGTGAAAGCTTCCATGTGACACAGGAAGGAATATGAAACCATCTCTTGAAAATGATTAAACATCTCCATTCAGTGTGGCTATACTTCTTTTCAAAGAAAAAGGCTGTAGAGAAACATGAGCTCGTGGGAGTCAGTTACACAATATATGTCTGGTGTTTGATGGATTATCTGTTATGCTTATTTGAGCAAAAAAGATAAGTTGTATTTAACAAATCCTTCCTAAACTCCTTCTACTTGAACTAGAGAACAGGAAGACATAACAACCAAAATCTGAATCAATGTTTTTTTGGCAGTCATGAAGCCAGAGAACCTGTGAGCAGAAACCAGTGACAAGGAACATAAAGCATGGAAAGACTGAGATAATTTTGCAGAGCCTCTGTTGTGCATAGGAATACCTTGAATGGTCAACCACAGACTGCACAAGCAGTGGTGCCTGGAGTGCCATGGGTAGGCATATGGGCAAGACATGGGAATGCTCTATTGGGAAAAATAAATGCAGGCTTCCAATGGAGTCGTAAGAGAGATGGAAAGAATGATTCAACAGAAAACTCAAATTTGTATCTTTTTATTCATCAGGTTATTTTCAAATATAGAAATGAATTAATAAATGCATAAATAATTCTGATGCATGGAAGGACGCTGGACAAGATAAAGCAGGCTGTCTGCTTCAACTGTGTTACATCATGATAGGAAAGATGTGTGTTAATGCCCCAGTAGACTCTCTCTCTTTATTTGAATGAAATTGCAGGACTCCTCTGCCTCCTTTATGGACACTGGCTTTTCATAGCGTGATTTTCTGTACAATCACTCACAACCTTGTGTGTGAGCAGATCAGTAACTGAAAGTTTGGGCACAGATATGATTCATTTTATAAGAAGAAAAGCACTTCCATTTCAAAAGCTGTGTAAAGACAAGCTACCAGGAATCCATCCTTGGGGGAAGGCAGGCCAAGGCTGACTTGGTTTCAAATTCTGCATTTGGCGTTTTGCTTATGGTTCGTAAGATTATTGCTTTGGGCAGCTGGGGCTCTCCAAAGTCTTTTGGCGCTGGCTTATGGTCTGAGCAGGATCCCTCAGCATCCTTCCTGAGCTCCCTGCTGGGACATTGGTTATCACCCCTCATTTCTCCAGTGAAGCTTTAGCGTCGTGGTCTCTGGGACCCTTCCTGCCTCTCTTACTTTTCACCTCCACAATGAAGATGCTTGGTGCTCACCAGTGATACAAAACCAGGGTGTGAGGAATGTCTCAATTGCTTGCAATTTGAGGCGAAACAAAGGTAAAATAGGTGCTAAAACCACAGGCCTTATCAGATCACAGGGATTGCTTTCTGGATAGCTGCAATGAAACTTAAGAGTCAAAGCAATGAATGTATCATCGGCTGTCTCAGAGTCAGGGTTTGTTTGCTAACTACCAAAAGTCTGGACATAATGAAGTGAACACAAGTGTCTTTTAGACCAGAAATGTCAGCTCTGTCTGCTGTCAGCTACCGTATCAGCCAGGCAGGCTGGACAGTTGTAACACCGGTAACACATGTTTCAGATCAGATGCACCACAATCAAAAACTAAGAATAACACCAATGTGCTCTCTAGATCAAATATGTTTTCACATCTAAATAACAGTGGCCTGTGTTTCATGTGACATTCTTTGCAGTATTCAGTTTACTGATTTTTAATGTCCTTCCTTCATTGCGCTTTCCTTATGACTACGCCCTAAATTCCTGCCTGAATGTGTAGGGTTTGGTACTTCACTTTAGATTTTCTGCCAGCTTTCTTTTTTCATTTTATGTGATATTTATTTGATAAGGTTTCTTATGTTTTAGCCACTATCTGCAAGCCAGGAATGTCAAAAACTCCATGATTCTTTACAATATAAAAGAACCATTAACACATAAGGATGAGAAAAGACAAAGGTAATCAGTTTTAAACTAAAAGAGGGGAGACTTGGATTAGACATTAGGAAAACGTTCTTTAGTCAGAGCCTGGTGAGGCACTGCACAGGTTGCCCAGAGAGGATGTGGTGGCCCCATGCCTGGAATTGTTCAAGGCCAAGATGGATGGGGCTTTGAGCAACTTGGTCTGATGGAAGGTGTCTCTGCCTATGGTGGGGGGGGTGAAAATAGAGGATTTTTAAATTCCCTTCCAACCCAAGAGTTTCTATGATTCTTTGGGATATTTCCAAGGAGAAAAGAGGAAGGAAGGAAGGAAGGAAGGAAGGAAGGAAGGAAGGAAGGAAGGAAGGAAGGAAGGAAGGAAGGAAGGAAGGAAGGAAGGAGGGAAGGAGGGAAGGAAGGAAGGAAGGAAGGAAGGAAGGAAGGAAGGAAGGAAGGAAGGAAGGAAGGAAGGAAGGAAGGAAGGAGGGAAGGGAGGGAGGGAGGAAGGAAGGAAGGAAAGGAGGGAGGGAGGGAGGGAGGGAGGGAGGGAGGGAGGGAGGGAGGGAGGGAGGGAGGGAGGGAGGGAGGGAGGGAGGGAGGGAGGGAGGGAGGGAGGGAGGGAGGGAAAGAGAGAGAGGGAGGGAAGACTAATGTCCTTATTTCTTCGGAAGACTCTGGGTCACCCTACCCAAACAGAATTACAGAATTCCTGGTTCAAAGCTCACAAGAAAAGGGAAAAGAGTAAGAAAGTTCTTAAGGGTTTTGCAAGGTGGACCAGATTCAGTTTCATTGAGGCTCTGGGATTCATATGTCTTTCTAAAGGGTTGCTCAAGGCCTCTGCATGAATTGTCCCTGCCTGTTGCTGACTGTGTCCCCAGATGATTAAATCACTTCACTGAATCAGTTGTCTGGGCAGTTTTACAGATGCAGCTGTCAACCCCAATGCACGAAAGGTAACAGCACTCTGTCTCTCAAGCCAAATATTAAGTATGTGCTCTGGGCTCTGAAGTGCTGAAATGCACAGGCAAGCACCATCCTGCAGATACTCACGGATGGTTGAAGAGCTCATTCCTGTGGTCAGGGTGCTTGGCTGAGGCTTTATGAGCAAGCAGTAGGTGGGGTGAGGGTATCATTGATAGAAAACTCATGTCATCCATCTCCTGTGACCATGTGCCAATTTTTCTTCAAAAAAGAAAAGCACGGTCAAGTTGCAGAGTCCTTACATTACACTGCTCTTTGGACCAGACTTCAGGGAATGCACAGATGAGCTCTGTTTCTCTTGCTCCCATTCAGACACCCATACCTGTATCTTTCATACCACTACCATATTCATGCAGAATGCCGCAGCTAAAGATTGTTCTGTGTCAAATTGACAGGGAAGAGTGTATTAACAGTTAGGGACAGCAGGGAGCTTCCAGGTAGTTATTGTCAGTTGTTTCTCTCTGCTCAGTGAGAGTCTCATACCAGTGACCTGTTTTCAGCCTCAGATGTTGTCTGGTTTTCCAGGAATAAGGCATTTTTCTTCCTGAATTTCTCTTATCACTACTACTCATTCAGCTGCATAATCTTCTCCTGTTTTGCCTTGTACTCAGAGCCAGCAACCAAAAATCTGCACGTGATTCCAGACTAAGCCTTTTTAAGTATTATCAGAATATTTCCTTTGGCAGATTGCAGGCATGAGGAAGGGAGGCAAAAGAGATTTGTAAATGCTGTGTAACAGCATCTCAGGTCTAAACCCAGTGCCAGTGCTGCAGCAGGGCTCCCCACTGCTGCTCATGGCAGCAAAAGTCAGGGAAGGTCCACATGGTTATGAAGATTTAAGAAAAAAGGAATTCTTATACATTTACAGATGTTCTGTATTATATCAGTATTTATAGATATTATATATTATGTTATATATTAAAATATATATAAAATGTTATGTTAACAGGTGTGTAGCAGGCTAGGGAAATTTAAAGAGAAATAACTTCCTGATAACAAGATAAAATCTGGTAAAGACTATCCCATTATCTGAGCACCAGTGGAGACTAAGTCATATAAAGTGAGGCTGGAGCCTTCTGGGATTGAAAGAAGGTGCCCATAGGACATCCAACATTGCTTGTGATGAAATGTCTCAAAAGAGGCATAACAACCTTTTTTTTCCTCTCCTCTCCCTTTTGTCTGTTGAAATAACTTGTAAAAAACGTCAGCATGTTGTTACCTTGGTGACCACTGATCAGTGGCCAGCTGGTTCCTCTGTAGCTGTTTGGTATCATAAGGATGTTTTTGCCTGTTTTTATGATATTTTAATAGTCTATTAGCGATAAAATAGGTTATCCCTATTCCACAGGGGTCAATACATGTGAGAGTCAATGGACTCCATAATCTGTGGGATAACATATCCGGAGTAACGCCTATAATAATCTCCCTAAAACGAGACATTAAGGTCAATGTAATTCAAAAAGGCTCTTCACCGCTCACAACCTCCCAAGGCATGTGCTGTCAAGATTTACTTTCACACACAGCCATTTTAAACTCTCTCCCATGTAAGGACATGAAAAACCCATACTGGGAATAGCTGCCAGTGATGTCTTTCCACCCATTACTGGTAGCCTTAATCCTTAGCAACACATCTTGTCTCTCTCATAGAGACGTCAAAGCAGGTACACAACTGCTTGTCTCCATCTTCCCCTGAAAATGCTGACCTGAGAGTTATCCTGCAGCCAGCCTAAAGGACAGTGTCACTGTCAGGTATTTTGGAAGTTATCCATAATACAAAGATCTTTCCTTGCAGCTCAGTGTCAATACCTCATGCTCTCAGTTTTAAATCTTATCCAAAAGCTGAGGAAGCCCTTCCCAGAGCAGAGTAATACAGGCCAGGCATTATGCTTAAAAAGCTGATACATGATCCTGGATTTTTGGTATCAATTAATCTGTCTCTTATAATTTCTATCCCTCTCCTAACTGTTTTCTATAAGTTTGTGCACTGGTTTCCTCTTTTCCACTCTGCTTGTCTCTCCTCCCCATCAACAAGTAGAGGAAATCACTAAGATTTAGAGTTTTATGAGTTTATGACTTCCTGGTGGAGGGCAAGCCCTGCAGCAATAAATTTCAAAAAAAGGCCCAAACATGGGCCTAGTTTTGTGTTTCAGTTGGAAATTGGCCACTGCTTTATGAAGCCTCTCTTAGTCATATCATGTCTATCATTTCTTTCCCTACTTTTCTTGTATCCAGTCAACACCACTTAACCTGAACACAGAGCTCCTTCATAACATCTGCTCCCCTCTTCATATGTTTAATCTTTGTCTTCCTGATCACCCATACTTTATAAACAAATAGGCATCTTCCTCTATAAATATCCCTCTAGGAAGTTCTTCCTCTTAGCACAAAAAATCCACAAGGATGGGAAAGAAAAGGGCATTTTTGTCTTTGCTCCAACTACGCATGATGTCTCTCGCCTCTGGAAAACCCAACGAGGACCATAGAATCAAAGAATAACAGAATCAAAAAATCATAAATCACTAAGGCTGGAAACCAATTCTGAGATCATTGAGTCTATCCATTAACCCAGGACCACTGTGTGGATCAATAAACTGTGTCCTCAGGCGTCACATCTGCGCACCTTCCAGGTGTGGCAATTACACCACGTTCCTGGGAAGTCTGTTCCAAGGTGCGAAAACCCTTTCAGTGAAAAATCTTTTCCTAAAATGTAGTCTAAACTTCCCCTAGCACAATGTGAGGCCATTTGGAGGACCATGATGAAGAACATGTTTTGAACCCATCTCACAGGATGTAACTCGTAAAAAAGCTCTTCCAAATGTTGCTGGCTGTGAGCTGGCCATTGAGGCACAGCAAGGATAGCCATTAAAAGTTTAGGCTTATGGCTGTATTCAATGATTTTAGAGGTCTTTTCCAACCTAAATGTCTCTATGATTCTATAAATCAGAAGAAACCTTCAGTCTGGTAACAGTACAAGTGCTTTATGTTGTTAACCATTGTATCGCACAAAAAAACCCCCAACAGCAAAGCAGACACTTCAACTCCCTATGCAGAATAAATGTGAAGAAAAAAACAAAAGAAAAATAGAAAAAAGGGGAAATACACAGATCTTATTGGTGTAAATACCAGTAACAAGGTTAGCAATAACATCATCCACATCTATTATCGTCCACTAGGTTACACACAACATTTTGGGAAGTGGAAGCAAACATATTCTTGTATGTTAGCTAGCAGTGAGTGCCCACACAGTCTCATGAATTCAATGGAATCATATTATGAATGCTCTGAAAGAGGTTAATTAAACATTTTATACAAGGATTATAGACTTCACACAAAACACACACCGAGCTTTAAACGTACACAGAGCTTCATGGAAATCGGACTTAATTTACCATAGGTTTTGTTTCTTTGCCAGACAAAAAGAAAAAAAAGCTGAAATGTTCAAGTCAAATACAGCCTGTTTATAGGCAATAAAGATAATTACATGTTGTAAATGTAGCCATCCATATTACAGTAAGAGGGAATCAGGCACACAGAATATGCAATAAAGAAAACCCTATAAGGTTTCAACTCACAGTCTCCTAAACCAAAGACAGAAAATTTATCTCGCAGGACACACATTCTGCTTGCATTTTATGGGGATCTGAAATGAAGTACTGCAAGTGTCAAATTAGCTAAAAACAGGAAAGGGGAAATTTTGCTCCATGTAAAAAGACATATGAGATGCCAGAACATACTAAGAAACATAAAACAGAGATGGATATGAAGTGACTTGTGTAACTCAAACTAATGATCTCACAGTTTATATCAACAGCTCTATGGCAATGTAAGCTATAATCAGTTATTTTAATACCTCAATATTAATTATAAAAACTGTTGACAAAAGAAAGTGGTAATGCATTCTGTATTTTTTCATGTTGAGATTAAATGTTCAAATAATTAACCGTGCGATGTTATGGTCAATTATGTACACCAGGGCAAGGCAGAGGGAAGACTTAGCACTTGTTCTTGTCATGAGCAAAACTCATTAAGCCAGAAGGTTTGGTACTGTTTCTTTGCACTACTTTGGCTTGGTCTGCTGTGGTGACATTATTCTGTTATGTAAATTATGCACAGCATAATTAACTGTGTACATTTTTGACAAGGTTGGATACACTTTTCTAAATAGGGCTTTGAATGACTCAAAGGTTTAGGAAGCAATTTTTAAAAATAATGGTGGGGTTAGGAAATATCCAGCCTGTAAGACTTAAAGGTTGTTTGCGTAGTGTTGTTATCCTTCTGTATACATTATGGATTCTATAATTTTATCTATATGGAAGACTATAAAGGAGGAAAACTGCCAGCTAGCACATGCATACCCTGGAAGCATTCTATTCGAAATCACCTTGTTAACTCACTAAATGAAAGCGAATTAAACCTATTATGGATACTTCTAAGGAATTTTTCTTCTTTCTGGATTCTTGAAATGATAAAGAGAAAAAAATAAAAATTCATGAAAAGTCATGAAAAAAACATGACCATACTTACTGAATGTTTCCAGTTAGATGCTTTCTGGCACCAATTAAGAAAAATTTTTTCACTGAAAGAGTGGTTAAGCTTCAGAACAGGCTCCCCAGGGAAGTGGTGGAGTCACCATCCCTGAAAGTGTTAAAAAAATAAGTAGACGTGGCACTTTTTGATATGCCTTAATGGACATGATGGTATCTGGCCAAAGGCTGGACTTGATGATCTTGGAGCTCTTTTCCAACCTTAATGATTCTATCATTCATTCACTCAAGATTATTTGCTTGTTTGCTGCTTTATAGAGAGTGTACATAATAGTTCGCATTTTGTCAGCTTCAGGAAAATAGTTAGCCATTTTTACTCAGGAAGTTCCCTGTGGAATTATCTAAAATGGTATTTTTGCTGTGTATAAGCTCAATTATTTTATTTTTATCTATTTGCCCAAGGATTTCAAGAAGACTTTACACTTCTCTTAATTAGGCCTCACAGGCAGTGCTCTTTGGTGAGCAGGAAGGTGCTATCAGGGAAGTTTTGTTCATGGGGACCCCAAAGCAGAAGAAAAATATTTTGGACAAGCTCTCTGTAGCACAGATAAGATGGCAGTCAGGTCTACTGACCACTTACCCTGTGGCTCTAAGGCACAGAAAACTTTTTTCTGTACCTCATGTATGGAGGGTCCTGACATAGCAAAGCTAGAGAAAAACCACTGGGGGTCCCAGGCCACTTCCTGCAAAGCTTGTGTTTTAATTAACATTTAGCTAAGGGAACTCATGCAAGTATTTTTATGGGCATAGCTAAAATCCTCCTGCTTGATGACTGATGATATAGCATCCCTCTTCAGCAGATGGATTAAAAGGGAGGTATATTGGGATTCAAATGATCATCTTGGCTTCAGAATGTTAACTATTTCATACCTCATACAAAAACAGTATCATTTCACTTTCCCCTGTTTTTATTACAGAAAGAAATAGATGGATGTGCTGCTCAGAGTAGCTGTGACTGCCTGAAAGTATTCAAAGACAGGTTGGATGGGGTTCTGAGCAGCCTGTTCTAGTGGGAAAGTGTCCCTGCCTACGGCAGGGGGGCTGGAACCAGATGATCTGTAAGGTCTCTTTTAATGAAGACCATTCTATGATTTTATTTACAAATTTTTTTTATTTTTTGGGGGAGTGGTGGTTATGGTGGTGGTGGTGGAGGGAAAGAAAGGGCTTTGAATAAATAGGTAGTGAGAAGAGGTAAAACCAAACTATTGATCCTATTGGATCTGTCTCCCGTGGCAAATATTTCTGACTATAGGATGGATAGTGCTACAGGGAGTGGCTTAAATTCAAAATTTATTACCAACTCCTCTAAGATTATAATGTTATTAAAGCATTATAACCTAAAAGTTACCTACAGAAGTGGCAGGCAATATTTTTTCTGAAGGATGCAGATTCAGGATGGTCAGAACATGACCAAATTTACTTACTCATTTCTGCTACAACCTAGCCTCACCCAGGGTAAAAAGCTAAAGAAGCCATATTTTTTACTTTACTTTTTTAAGTCTAAACCAATATGTTTTGACTTTTCAGTTCAGAGAACTGTTTCTTGCCAAAATTCAGTTCCATTTTTGAGAGATTTTAAGGAAGGGTAAAGGGAGCTTGAAATAAAAGGTCATGTGACAGATCAAAGAAAACTTTTTTCTGCCTGAAAACTTTAAGTTTCTATATCCACTAATGAATCAAATCTGCATTTTTTAGACCCAAGTCTATTCTAGAAAATGCGTAATCTATAAATATCAAAGAACTGACTCTGACAAATTACAGAGGGCCTGTACTAGCCCATTGACTTCAGTGTGGGATTTAGCACTGGAGGACAGAAAGAGTGAGTGAAATTATGTGGGGAGGAGGTAACACAGAGAGTGGGATTGTTACTTTTTTTGTTAAACTGACCTAAGGGGAAATTTCATATTCTAAAAAATCTCTCAGATTGTGACCTTTCCCCATGGCATTTAAAACTAAAATGTACAAAGGGCTGGAAAAATACAGTATAGACATCAATCCTGCAGTAGGAGGTCATGAGGATGAAATAAAATATTTTTCTACTTTTGCTTTCTAAACCACTGTACATCAAACACAAATTTAATAAATTTCATAGAATCACAGAATGCTTTGGGTTGGAAGGGACCTTAAGAACCATCTTGTTTCGACCCTCCTCCATGGGCAGGGACACCTTGCCACCAGATGAAATTTCTCAGAGCCCCATCCAGCCTGGCAGTGAATACCACCAAAGATGGGGCATCCACAGCTTTTCTTGGCAAACCTGTTCCAGTGCTTCAGCACCCTCACAGCATAGGCTTTCTTCCTAATATCCCATGTAAATCTACCCTCTTTCTGCTTAAAGCCATACAAATAACTGCAATAGAAATGTGGTTGCGCCAAGCAGAAGCTGTGTCTCGACTGGATAATTCCCTTTGCCATATAACTTGGCCTGCTGACCCCAGTGTCTAACATCCTGGAAAATTGCCCTGGTTTCCTCGCCCTAAACCCATCCCCGCAACATGGCATTAATAAATACAGACTTTTTCTCTACCAAGATGGTCACAGTAGTCCCTTTAAATCTACTCAGCTATAAACTTGTACCTGTGCCAAAACCTGCTGCCTAAGGAGATGTAAAATTGCACAATTAAAACGATGTAATTGAATTAAATATATGGAAGAATTAAGCTGGATACATAGGAAAACTTCCTAGTGGCAAGAAGTTGACTTCAAAGGGGTTGAACATGGGTGTAGAGTTTGAGGCACTGGAGAACTGATTCCTCAGGTACAGGAAAATGGAAGAGGGCAAAATAAAGTCAAGTTTAATTAGCTCACAGAGTCACATGGGAAGCTACCATATGGGTCTGTGTGGCTACAACTCTTTGAAGAGAATTAATTGCTTTGACCTGGTGCTGATTACATCTTGCAGAGAAGGTAGGATAAGTCTTACTTTTGGAGAAGTAACTTCTGGGAAGAAAATGCCAAACCTTGAAAAATGAGTGACCACAGGAGTCCTGGGGCAGAATGTGACTTGAAAAGCAACCCATCTTTAAATCCTTAATACAAAATTCCTTTGATAATTTAGTAATTAGGCTGGGTGGTGACATAAAATGCATTTCCCTACCTCAGTTATCTAACCTACCTCCAGCCACAGTGTCCCAATTCAGAATGGTGCTACAACTGCTCTGTCATTGAGGACTCAGCCATATGCAAGTCTCTACAAACTTCTCACTAAAATAAATCTTTCTACACCTTTGTAACTCTTGATTTTGTTAAAATAAGTGTGCACTGCCTCAGTAATGAAGACTGCCTCAGTCTTATGTCGGGAAGTTTAGCTTATGGTACTGCTACTCCCAGCTCTGCCCAAGGTCAGCTCTTCCTAGCTGGACTGAAACTTATGTGCATTGAGGGGGCAGGAAAATCAGACACCACTCCCTCTACCAGACAGTCCAGAAACAATTTTCTCATTGAATTTACTTCTTCTCGATTGCTGGGGTCATTGTACTGTTCTATCTAGCTAAATTAGGAGTGGATGACACATTGATTGAAACAAAATGATTGTTTTAAATTGGAGTCAAAACACTGACAAATTCACTATTGTATAAGAGTATCAGAAATCAGCTTAGTGATTTCCTTTAGAAACTATGTAAGAACGTCTTTTAAGAAAGAAAGGACTTCTCATAAGAATTTCAATAAAAAACATGAGCCTATTATGAGCTGATCAAGTTGAAAGAGCAATTATTGAACAGCTTTCATGGATGTTTTTACCAGGTGCCTGTTTTTTTTTTTTCCAGTGGATGAACCCACCATAAAAGGGCAGATTTACTTCATATTTTGCAAGAACACATCTGATGAGAGAAAAATCTGTTATTAAAGAGCTTAAGTTAACATCAGCATATGCTTTTGTGCATGTTTAAGGCTCAAACTGATCTTGAACACAGCATGTTCCTTGTGGGTGTTTTGGTGAATTCTAATTTCAATACAATTTATTGGAGGGGTTGTTTGTACCCCAAGTGATAACACCTAGCCTTTCTGTTGTGTTAAAAGACTGCCAAAAACTGCTTTTTCAACCTGATTTCTCCCTGATTTTAGCTTGATCAGTGGTTTGAAGGTGGGTGGCTTTTTTTTCTTTTGGTTTGGTTTGTTTTGGTTTTCTTGTTGCTTTTTTCCTCCCAGCAATGTTCTATTTAGAAATTTACTTCTGAAAAAAGGAAGAGAGGAAAGAGAGGAAGGGAGGAAAAGAAGGGAGGAAAAGAAGAGAGGGAGGGAGGGAGGGAGGGAGGGAGGGAGGGAGGAAGGAAGGAAGGAAGGAAGGAAGGAAGGATGGAAGGAAGGAAGGAAGGAAGGAAGGAAGGAAGGAAGGAAGGAAGGAAGGAAGGAAGGAAGGAAGGAAGGAAGGAAGGAAGGAAGGAAGGAAGGAAGGAAACTAGAAATGTATTTGCTTTTTTTGACACTTTCAAGGAGAATATTTGTCTAAATCGTCTATCTGGAGTTAGGTAAAGCAGAAGACCAGACAGCAGTTCATGAGTTAGAAGCAAGGCAGAGACTTGACATATCCCAGGACACATGTACCATCAAAATTTGCTACAAGTTTCTTGTACTTACTGTTTGAAAAATGTATAAACATTGGGTTGGTTTCTTTTTCACTAATCTACCTGGTTTTTATCCTGTTGAGCATATACCACACTGTGAAATTTTTGAGCAAATTCCCACAGTGCATATGTTCTATCACAGGCTCTACCAAAAAGAAAGAAAAAAAAAGCATCATGCCTGCTCTTTTCCTTGATGCATACATTTCCAGCAAGATTTCTAAGGTTTGGGTTCCATTTCTATAATTCCCATGTCTGCTCGTCTTTCATCCCCATCTTCCTTTGGAAGATAATCTGGAGCTGTTTATATGGAAGAAATACCTGAAAATATTACAAGCCTCGTAGTGGGAATATAAAGCTTGTTGAAGGTCACGTAACTACAACAGGTAAGAACAGCCAGCATCTAAAATAAAGAAGGATATGGGTCTGTGGAGATGACCTTGTGGGATCATCTAAACCAGCCTTCAACAGGACAAGACCTGATGCAGTCGATTATGGTGCTGGGAGAATAAAAGCTGCACAGAATAGGAACCTCCTGGCACATCTGGGAGAAGAATGTGACATCTGTTATGGCGATATTGAGAGCATGTAGTGAGAGGACAAGGGGGAATGGTTTCAAACGGAAAGAGAGTAGGTTTGATAGGTAGGTAGATAGTAAGAAACTTGATACTTTGAGGGTAGTAAGGCACCAGAACAGGCTTCCCAGGGAACTTATGGATGTCCCATCCTTGGAAGGGTTCAAGGTCAGGTTGGATGGGGCTCTGAACAACCTGGTCTAGTGGAAGGTGTCCCTGCCCATGGCAGGGGCGTTGGAACTGGATGATCATTAAGGTTCTTTCCACCCCCAGTCATTCTATAATTCTATGGTTATATGATTCTGTGATACTTGTCCTTGCCCCTTCTTAGGGGCCAGTTTGATGTTTGTCAAACCACTGCAGTCACTGCAGCTACTGAAATGAAGTGGGAGCTGCTAGAAAGAAGGAGCCGACTTCTTGAGGTTGCAAGGCTACATTTGCAATGTTTTCATATACAAATTGTAAAAGGGCTGTCAATGCAACTCCATGTACCTACAAGAAGAGGACTTGGGTTTACAGCTTGTGCTGGTAAATTGCCATTGTTTCTTTTCTAGACTAATGTGTACTCCTGTGGTCATTCTGCCGTTTAATTGCATGATCTCTTTTGAAAAACCACATGTAGAGTAGGAAGTTCTATAGGAAGTCCTTTCAATATTGTATATTAACAGGACCATAGAGGGCAAAGATCACTGCAAAATGATAAGTAGCCTCACTGAACACTTGCAAGTGGGTAGTAAAAGGAAGCCCTCATCTCATAAATTGCTACGTAAGGGTTAGAAATATTTATTTGTCTAAGCTAAGCATATTAAAAAAGAAAATGAAGCTCGTTTAAACAAAACAAAAATGGGAGAAAAAAAGTCTGACTGAGACACACCAACCTAGACAAGAATAGATCACTCTTTTGCCTGGGGAAGAAAGCCAGTGTTTAAATTTAATTTTCTGCTAGTAATTTAATGAAAAATCATTAAAAAAAAGAAAATAAAAGAAAAAAAAAAAACTTCTGTGTTATTTAGGGCAAAGAGCCAAGTCTTTATTTCAAAAGAAACATATAACAATTGTAATTCACAAGAGGCTGAGAGGCTGTTTGTATACACTTGTTCAATACAATGCCTAAAGCAGCCCTTAGAAAAAAGTGAGGAGCATCCTTAACTGGCTTTAGAGCTTGTTTTCTTCTCTCTTCTTTTTCTGTGAGAAGGAGCTACTTCTGATTGTGCGGGAGGGACCTAATCCATAAACCTCTGATAGAGTGGGAGCCTTTCCACTGACTCCCACTAGGCATTGGGAGGTGGGTTTATCCTCAGGTCAGTAAATCAAAGAACATCATTCAGCCATAGCAGCCACCACACAATGAATCCCATCATGCCAGACCTGTGTTTGCTCTTTAAAGCAAAGGCATAATAACTAACACTGAGGCATTTATCAAACCCTCTTTTGGGCCAGAATAGTTTTGCTGCTGGAGTGGATAATTTATGTGAAAGAGTCAGTCACCAGTTTGGGTTTGGGGATGTAGACCCTGCTTGATTGGGAAGGGATAATCCAAACATTCCTTGAAAAAATATTACATAGGCTGAAATCATTAATATGTCTTCCACTCTTCCTATATTTTAAAGCACGGTTATTGGTGAACAAAAACTTCAGCCTTGCAAGAGACCCTGAATGAAGCAAGTTGTTTGTTTTTTCCAAAGGCCACCAAAACCCGTAAACATTGAGCAGCTTTCGAAAGACCATTTCTCTCGATATTTTGTTCTTTAACCATGTAATTTAAAAACAGTGAAAAGTAAAGATACTGTTAGCTATTGCTAGGAAATATAGGCAGACACCTTGTATAGCACTTTCTTACCTCCCCAGTGAATTCCCACCTGTAGTGGTAAGGTCTGGCTTCATTAAACTGGAGTGCCAAAAATCCAAGATGGACAGAAGTCATGTAATTAAAAAGTACCCTGCACTTCTTCCAGTGAGTGATTTGAACATCCTTGCTCTCACTGACACAAATTGAAGAAGAAAACTGCAGGTTCAGTAAGAATCAACAAAACAGCCTTTGTGAAATCATCAGTCAGCTGCTGTAGTCCATCTTTTCATTGGATTTATGTCTGCCATCCATCCTGTGTTCAGAAGTGTTATCTCCTTCCCTTTTGGCAAATTTCCAGAGCATGGCAAAGAAAATGCCTCAACAGATGGAGAAAAAAATATATCTGTTCATCTGTAGGAAGCATTTTTGCTCACTGATAACAAAGAGCTAAAAATGGGAAACTTTTGTAGAATAAAGTACAAGAGTTAGTGGTGAAGGATGAGGAAGAATAAAACCTGCCAAGACAACTAGGTTCTCAGTGAGCTTTTGTTGGGTTTTTGCTGTTTATTACTGGTACACATGACTTCTTGCTTTGCAAAAGACACAATCTCCAGGTACAAATGATTTGTGCTGTCTACTTAATGGATGACTGCATCTTTTCATTTATAGACTTTACAGCAATTAATAAAGACCTTCTAGGTTAGTTAACGAGTGTTAGCAGTCTCAGGCAGTTAACGCTACATGTCTAATATTATCAAAATTGGTACTGTAGGTTAAGCCATGGATTTTGCAGTGAAACACAAACTTCAGTGCATTCATTCCAGCTACTGTCTTGGCTACTTCAAGATTTTGAAGTCTACAGAAAGGCTTTTTTACTATGCATTTTATTAGGCCTGAAGACCAAATTTATGTTTTCAAATTTCAGTTATTTTTTTCTGGTAACCACAGCAAGCATTTCTTCCAGCCTGGAATGTCAACATCACATCTATGCTATGAGCACGTACAGGCTCACAGCACTTTTGCTCCTGCTCAGCTGCAGTGAGCGCACGCCATTCCCAGAGGAATGGTGGAGTGGGGACCCCTTTGGTCACCCCATTTCATATCTGGTCTTCAAACTACTTACACTGAACTGGTGGAGAATGAATCTTTAACCTATTTTCCCCAACAAAAGCAAAAAACCACTCTGTTTTGACTCTTCTCTGGACACATTGAACCAGTTAAGTATAATTTGCCTTAAATATATAATGTGTGTCAAATGTTCTTTTCACTTACTGCAACAGTGATGGAGATCTGGTTCAGCACTGACCAGAGGAGACTTGCAGACTTCAGATTTTTCAGCAGCTTGGTGTTTCATTCAAGTTTTCTGAGATCTGCCCTGATATCTTTATCCTTCATACTATTCCCATACATTGCCCCAGTAGCACACTGAGGAGGTTTTTGCAGACCCAAGCTCTCTCATTTATCAGACTAAAAAGGGAAAACTTGCACCAAAATATTCAATATCAACCTTTTTGCAGTTGGGTAATCAGAAGGCATGAGGAGGCTAATTTTTTTTTTCCTCTCCAGATTAATGCCGGGTTAGAGGACTGTGACAGAACAGAATGGGAAAAGACACAGGACATGGAAAAAACAAGACTGCCTATTTGCATGAATATTTACATTAATAACTCTGTAAGTTGCTGTGGATGTCACATAGTATTACAGCCTGTTACAAGGACAGAAATAACCCTGAATTGTGAGACACGTTGTTTTTATTTTTAACTTGGAATAGTTATGGGCCTCAATTTTTCTACTTATATTTGAATCCACAAAAAATAATAATACAACATTCAGGTTGTATGGGAGACAGTCTGAGCCCTTCACTTAAAAGATACTGCCTGCACTGAGGTATTTTTTTAAGTTTCTAGGGGTTCTGCTATGCTGCTTGAAAGCTACTTTTCACTTCAGTCCAGTCATGACACAGGACCTGGTTCTACATTGCATCACCTTCTCCGTCGGTTGCAGGCGACATTAAACCTCAGACGGTCCACATATGGTTTTGAATCTGCATTTTATGGGTTTAGTCATTGTTTCTGTTGCACTCCCTGGTGTTGCAGCAGTAATTTTACTCTGTTGGACTCCCAAATCCTCTCAAACCCATGGCTATACTTTAAATTTAGAGTGTTGGACTGTTGGATGTTTAAGGCAGGATTAGGCAGTGTTCTGAAGGGTTGTTCCTGTTGCTTTTCAGCAAGGCATTCTGGTGGTATTCTTTTATTTTAAAAATGGCCAAAAATATTCTCTTTGCTATTTTTGGTCCGGGAATCACCTGAACCCAGGACTTACAGAGTCCATGAACCATGAATATTGTTTCTGAGTGCACTAATTTGACCTGTAAATTACACAGAACTCTTTCTTCATATTTAGAATACTCCTCTACACTTAAAACCAATACATTTAAAGGAAAATAAAGAATGCTTTCTTTGCTGACTGTATTAGTAGCTAATTATAAGATAGAAAATATTTTATGAATAGAAGGTGCACCATTTGACTTAGTTTAGGAGAAAAAACCTAAATACATATTGCTGGAAAAAGAGGTTTTCTAGTATCTGTATAACGAAGCAGACTGTTAACTTGTAAGCCTTTATACATAGCTACAATGTGATTCTGATCTATTTATTTATCTAGAGTTTATAGGTACTGGTGTTACAAATAATGATAATAATAATCTTGGTTGTGCACTACTGAAGCTACTGTATAGATTCCATTACTGTTAATAGCAAAAAAATAGGTTCTCTATTATTTTTATAGTAAAAGTGTCAATAAATGCACAACTACATATCTGAGAACACATATATAAAACTTTTTAAGGAAAAGTTGGCATATGATACCTCAAAATCAGGATTTGCTGCTTCATAATTTCTATATTATTCAAGTTTATCTTATTTCTAATGAGCTCATTCTTTACATGTACTTCTGTCCCTAAGCAAAAATACTTATATTTTCTTCTTTGATGATGGATCCAATCAAATTTTGTTCCAAACAAAAGAAAAAAACTTCTGTACAGTCTTAAAAGTCAGTTTTTTCTTCTAGTCTCAAAAAAAAGTGATTATCAACATTCATTTTATTTGCTGTGAATAAATTATTCAGATCTTGTTTACCATATTATTAAATTTTAATTGTTCTATTGCATTTTCTCAAATGTAAACAAACTTGTGGCAGAACAAAACACTGCTTAATTATGGCAGCTTCAGTTGCTCAACAAAAGAGACATTTCAGAGAGGAATTTTTAGATTGTCTAATTCTTCCCTAAAGGCAAATTCAGCTTTCTCAAAGATATTGCCTATCCATTTTATTATAAACCCACAAAGGTAAATTTTCTAAAGATCTCACAAAAGAGAGCATTTCAGATCTCGATTTTTTTGTTCAATGAATATAATTGCATATTAGTGGAATTTTCCTTTGTTTATCACTGCCCAGAAACCTGCGTTAAAAGTGATGAGACATCCATATTAGTCTGTTAAACAACAACAACAACAACAACAACAACAACAACAACAACAACAACAACAACAACAACAACAACAACCAAAAAAACCAAAAAAATGCCAAAATGCCAGTTCAGGTCTTTTCCAAATGTATTTGAACAGTTCCTGGGCTAGTTTGGACCACAGGAAGAGCAGTCATGGAGTTCTCAGTCCTCAGCCTTTGCTGCCATGCCTGTAGAAGTTGTTTGCATGGACTACCAGTGACTCAGGGCCTGGGACTGTTGAGTGGTCAGTCGGAATTTTTTGGAATAAGTGTTGAGAAACATGGGGAAAACAGATGAATACTTCTGAACCGGAGCAGGAGGGTTGTTGTAGATGGAGCAAATAAACGGTGTGTTACTGGAACAGGGCCTCCTACACTTACAGGCATTGTGGTATTTTGCTTAAGGTGTTATATTCCCATTTCACATGCCTTAAATTACAGACAATGGAGAAGATTTTTGTTCATATTTAGCAATGATTGTAGAAGGAAGAAAAAAAGCCTAAGATGCTGTCAGCAATATCCAGCTGTAATCTTGCAATCACAGCTTCTCAGAGAGAGTCTCTTGCACTATCAGAAAATACATGTGTGGTCTGATCTTAGCCAGAATGTTTGTCTGGAATTTCTCTGCTATTCTCATCTAAGACTAATGTTTATGACTGCTTTTGTACAGCCTTAGGGGCCCTCTGTCCTACCAAGAATCCTTTTTTCATGATGGTAAGCTAAAGGACACTAGCTGTAACCAAGTGATCTGCTATTCCACTCTAATATTGGTGTGACACATATTTCTGATACAGAAAATAGACCTGTTCTTCAGCAAAAGTTTGTATTCCCTAAATTTGTTGAAGAAATAGCATAAGAGAGTTAACTGTCTTGACATTCATACCTCAGTGAAGAAGTGCCTGCAATTTTTTGTCTTTCTGCTGTGCTGCCTTTGGAACTTGCCTGTGCCAGCAGCAAACAATAGCTCCGGGGAAAAATACTACATTTCAGGGCTGGATCTCCAGATACAAGCTAAGGGACAAGTAATTCCAGGCTCTAAGTGAGAGCTAAATGCTGCAAAGTGTTTAGCAGAAAAAACCTAACAAGGGCTGCCGGGAGAACCCAGAGGTGCCAGAGCCCTAAGATGAGCTCAGAAAGCTCTTTCTGCCTCTTTATGATCTATTCCAGTATGTGCATGTGCAAATTAAAGTAAAAATCTAATAAAAAGGAAATTTCTACCCCCGCTGCCTGGGGTCAGCCCCTCATCACACAAGAACTCTTGCACGTCTCTTTTGGATTATCAAGGAAACACAAGAAATGAAAGGAAACACTAGAACTGAACTTTCTTATACTATTTAAGAAGGGATTAGTTTAGTTTGTGATTTTTACATCTAAGGGCTGGGAGAAGAAAGGTGAGGAACTTAGAAAGCAGTGACCTACAACCACCAGTGGTGTTACTCCTAAAAAGGAATTTACAAATATTCCTGCTTGCCCTGTGCTGTCTCTTGAACTTTGAAATGTCCCTGTGGCCTCGGACAATGCCAATTTTTCATGTAAACTTCACAGCTAATAAAGGGCTAACAGAGATGCCATGCCAGTTGGAAGGGATGGAGACCTCCACTTTTATCACAGCTCTAATTATAACATGTGTAGTACTTTCAAAACCAGATAAGAAATATTCATTTCAACCTCTCCACAAGCCTGAAATAACCTAAACAACTCCTTCTGTCTGTTGCATTTGCAAATCTAAATGTAAATGTACAACTCCGTGGTGTTTGAATTGCTGAAGAAGGACCCAAACCCAACCTCAGACCTGACCCCCTCTGTAATTTTGTTTTGGTATTGGGAATTTCTGTCTGGATAATTTCAGATGCAAGTGACCTTTCCCTGGAATTCTATTCCCATGACATTTAAATAAAACTGGCCCTAAAATTCAAGTAATAAACAGGGCTCCATAACTGCTACAATTCTGAGGCTTGGCTATTAAAAGAAACCAAGAAGCTAAGATGAGAGGAGAGCTTAAACAATGTTATTATCCAAGTGTATTTTTCTCCCTAATATTTTACTTTGCTTTGAGTAAGCTTAATATAGTTAATTAATTCAGTTTCAATGTTCTATTTTATTGCAGTAACATTTATTAATTAGTATTTCCATGTATCTTTCTTTTTTCAGCATGGGTTTCTTCTAAACAAAGGTAGGAATATCTAGAAAAAATATTAATAAGAAATTCTTACTTAATCAGACTTGAAATGAGTTTGCAAATACTTTTCACTTCCAAACTTCTATGTTAGAAGAAATCTCATATTTGTTAAAAATATTCCCCCGGCCTGGGTATGTGCACCTGTCTGACTGACATTTTTGCTTTGAAGCATGAGATTTTAATCCTGTGTGCTCAGTGACACCATTCTCAGGCCATAATTTAGGTTGCTAATAATGTGCTTCTGTAAAAAAAAGAAATCCAAGGTGAGGGTGAAGGAAAGGTTTGATTGTCAGATGCCACAGCAGCAAGAGGGATTTGAAAGCAGGAGCACGGGGTGAAGAGGAGAGAGCCAGCTGCTGCTGTGCATTATGTTCCCCCATGAAAGGGGGAAGGCAGAACAACTCCTGCAGTTTCAGCTCTTCCCCCTCCAGCCAGGCTGCTTTTTCTTGAGCTGTGACACCAAGCTGAGGAGTAAGGATGTCGTTTTGCAGACTGGAAGCTTAGCAGGGCTGACTGTCTGGTTGCTTGCGCTTATCCGACACTCAGCACAATGGAGGCTCGAGAGACTCTGTGGCCTGGGGACAGTGAAACAATCATATAAGTAACTCCACACATGCAGGAAAGCAGCACTGAAAAGTTTAATTGCCCTGACAGTACCAATGTCTGCACTGGTAAAAGTCTACTTAAATTCCAACACTGTATTAGCAATCTGGGACAATTTTCCTTGTATGTTCGCATCCAAAGTGTATTTTAGATGGTCTGAAAAAACAACCCCTGCTGTCAAGTATTTCAGCTTTGCTGCTATCCAATATTTTTATTCCAAACACACATTTTTAAGTGCAGATAGGGCTAAGTGACCAGCAAATCTGATTACTGCCTGCGCAAAATGCCTGACATCCTTTATGCACTTGGTTCTTGACTCAACACAGCGGGGGTTAATGGGAGCTGTGAGGCTAATGCCCCATGCAGCAGGTTGAGAGCACCGCTCTGAAAATTAACATGGTAGGCTTTCCATCTTCATGAGGCTGCTTTTCTGGCTGTGACAGTGATGGGTGCTGTGTAATAACAAGAAAGATCAGACCATGGCACAGGCAGAAATCCTGTGATACCAATGCAGAGGTTCTTGAAGACCAAAGTGTTTGGGAAGAAGACTCCTCTCTCAGGAAATAAATTGAATATTATTTTTAAAATCACAGCAATTAAAAAAAAAAAAAAAAGAGGTGTTGTGAAATTGCCGTAACAAAGTTATTCTTTTATTCATCACAAAAAGGATGGATGTGGAGGGAAAACAATAAATACAGTGGGAGATAGATTCATTCTCTGGCTTTCCGCATATTCTACTAATAATCTTAAGGACAGCCACATTTTTTCCTTCTCCCCCTACTGCAGGATCCAGTGAAATTATAAATTCTTCCGGGAAGGGGTGATCCCTTGTTATGTGTCTGGCACAGTGGCCACATATGCTGGTGTTTATAACAGCTCCACTGTGAGAGTTGTTGTAAGAATGTCTCAGTGAGAATATAATGCTTGCCTTGTGTGGGAGGTCAGGCTAGATAATTTTAATAGGCCCTTCAAAACATGAAATATATTATCAAACAAAAACACAGTGATACAGGCAGCAATTACTTTCATAATGAGAACTGGTAATTGTGTGGACAGCGCTGAGCAAAACTAAATGAGATCTGGAGACTAATAGCAGACTTCTGTAACACTGAGAGGAACAAATATTCCTGTAAACAGAATTGGTATTGCTACTACTTCACACTCAGACAGCATTTTGCAGAGCTGTTACCTTCATTTTGGGGAAGGAGTGCGAACAGAGCAGAGATTCAGTGGTTGCCCAAGATACAGTGATGCACTGGGTAAAGGCTGCTGGGCCCCCTCTGCCAGCCTGTCCTCTCCCCTCCCACCTCTTGCACAGCTGGAACACAGCCCTGCTGAGGTGTCCCTCTCCTGACCCATGCTACTCCCACTCTCTCAATCCTGGGTGACACTCTGGACACTTCTGGCAGTGATGTTCCCTCCAGCATCAGTGCAGACTGGTAGAAAGTCCCTCCAGCTCCTGCTGGCCCCATTTCAGGTGTAGTGTTTTTCTCAGGGCAGGTTGGACAAAATGAAGGTTAAATCAGCCATGTGATGACCTTTACCTGCAGCTCCACCCTGTCTCTGAACATATCCCTTTGACAAACCCTCTCACAGGAGTTACCAGTGCTGGTACATGCTCGGGGATGTGAGAGTGTCATTGTGCATGTCTGCATGTGCAGGTATAAGAGAACAACTCAAAAATACATTTTTATTGTCCTAATTGTTTTCTTGCCCTGTCTTCCCTGGCCTGAATTGAATTTACCCTGACTTCTTTGAAAATCTTGCTATTTCTGATTTTGGGATTATTGGTCTTTGCCTTACATCAGTAGACATGGACGTCCTCACTGAGTCGCTTTCTGCTTAGCCTTAGTGGCTACTGGAGACCCATTTGCAGGCACTGTGTAGAATGTCTATAAGGCCAGGAGCCGAGTTCTGAGCTGCTGTAAATAAGGAGCTGTACCAATTTGCATCAGCAGATTATTTGCTATGACACTAAATTTCTCCTTTCTCCTGTCCCTGATACAGGATGCTCTGCCTGCCACATGCAATAACAGTAAAATGCTGGTAAGATTAAAGGCCCCTTCTAGTAACCTTTTACAATCTGATTTACTAATTGGGCCATGGGACTCACAAAACAGTGTGATTCTACCTCAAATACTAATTATCTGGTACTCAAATCCCAAATTAATGACCTTATGCAGAGGACTGGAGTCTTAGGGGGATGTGATTCTCTCCTGTCCTTTAAAGGAAACAGACTCTTTCATATACTGTATGTATAAAAATGGGAAGAAGATGACAGGAGCAATTTTGATTCCTTGCTATTAACATTCATGACACCCATGCTATCTGGAAAAAGAAAAGGAGAAAGAATTATACTACAATAGAGATATTTTGGCAGTCTCAGAACAATTGCACTTATAAAGGGCTATTAATAGATTAAAATCCTGTCTACTGTACTCCCAACAGTTACCTAAGCATCTTGAAGTGTACTCATAATAACAGCAATGCTCAGTACTTAGATAGTTTTACATCTCCAAAGTACTGTACAAACATTAACGAATCGATCATTGGCTCCAAAGTGATCTGTCAACATTAATCACAAACACCTTTTAAAAGAAGACCAGCCATGTTTTTCAAGTGTTCAGGTCGCAGATCTATTCTGTAGAGGCTGAGTGCCTTCATACCGTAAAATTCAGCTTTACAGGAAGCATCTGTCATAGATGCCCCATTTTTTCATTTTGATCTCATGGGAAGAAATATTACAAGGCAGAACATTTTCTAGGGAGAAGTTTCTGTATTGCATATGAGGGTATTATTTGTATTTTTAAAATATATGTATTTGGATTGATCTGTAATAAAGAGGACACTGATAAAAATGTGTATAGTGTGTTTTTTGGTAATTCTTGCTTTGTAGATAAACATTCTTCAGCCCTATCCTTAGAAAATTGGATTGTATAAAGAGAACAAGTCCTTTAACGTTTTTGCACCTGCAAAACTGGTTGCCTGTGATTATGAAAATGTAGTAGATCTAGAAATAGGAAATATAGTTTTCTTTTCTTATTTTATTTTTATTTTTGATGGATCATCATGTCATTTCACTGAGATAACAGAGGGAGACAAACCTCAGTTTGACTTGTGCATTTTATAACTTTTATGTGATTTTGGAGGTATATCTTCAGCACACGGCCAAGCTGTCGCATCTGTCTTCTCACACCAAAACTGACATAAAAGACTGCCACAGAAATCATTTCACCTTGTTGAAATAGTTTATGTGTCCTAAATAACAAAGGAAACAAATTACTAACTTTTAAACCTTATTTTATAGTAATGAACTTTGTAACTACCTGCAATACACATAGACATGATCACTAAGATCACAGAGGTCACAGCTGTTGCCCTTCTGCATCCCAAACTCCACTGAAAGAATAGTACTAACAAACAGAAGGTCAAGCTCTCCAGAGAATTTTAGTTACTTATGTCCCCTTAAGTAAACATAAAAAAATGTGTGCGTATTTGTATTTATTTATCTTATTTGATCATATAGTATTCTTGTGAATGACTTGATCTCACTTGGCCCAGAAATGCAAAGACACAGAATATTGTTTTCTTGTTCTTACACAGTGTGTGGGTCTTTTTTTGTTTGGTTTTGTGGTTAGGGTTTTTTGGTTCTGTTTTTGTTTTGTTTATTTGTTTGTTTGTTTGTTTGTTTTGTGTGTGTGTGTTCTGTTTTTGCTTCTGTTTTGTTTGTTTATTTTTTTTTCCTGAATGCTATCTAGCCAAACTTTTCTGTTTATTTCCATATAGGAGTTTCTGTCATTTGAAATGCTTCAAAAATATTAATGAACTACAGCTGTATTCCAGAGCAGGGTAGTGTATGAGAAAAGAATAGGATGATTTAAGGTTTCTCATGCATTTAACTATTGCATGCCTGATTGTAGTAATTTTATTATAATTATGATTTTTAGGGAGGATTTTCACCTGTAGTTTATTGGATTTTCAGAAATTACATTAATTAAAAAAAACAAGGCAAAAATCTCATTCCTTGACATAGTATTAAAACCTACATGATTCATAGGCGGGATAGGAAACTTTAGCTACATCCAATGAAATTGAAAAAGAAGAACTTCTGAGTGGTAATCTAGATGGTTTAATAATTAGAAACATTTAATAAGTATTTTCTTCTGGGTTTACTACCTTTTCTTATGCAGCTGTAGTTGTATAACTCTTATGTTGGATCCCTTTTCTCCTTGTTAAACTTCCTTCTCACTTGACTTCTTCATGAAACTTTCCTTCCCTGTGTGTAGTTTTTTCTCACCTGGATTAAGTGTGGATTAGATTAGACCCATGTAGGTGCAGAGGAGCACCACAGCTCAGCGTCAGCAGGTTAGAGAAAGCACAGGCATTTTTTCTAATCTAAATTGTGGTTCATGCCACAAACTCTGTGTAAGGCTGAATCTCTGTCCTTCTCTGTTATTAACTAGCACTCTCAATCCACAGCCCAGGGAAGCTGGAGGACATCCTCCTCAGCTTCTGCATGTTCCTGGCAAAGCTTGTCACCCACAGTGCTACAGAAGGAATTTCTGCTCTTTCCACTGGCAAGGGTGACAGTGGGATCTCTAATTTGTTCCCTATCACAGGAGGACATAATACCATTGGAGAGCATTTAGTGATTTGGGGGTTCCTCTTTTTAACTTTCTATCTATCACCTGCTGATCATGAACTGTTCTTTTGCTTAAGGGTCATTGATGCACTTTCACAGTACTACATAAAGGAAATGAAAGAGGCAGAAACAGAAAAGCAGGCAGCTTTTCAGCTCTTCGAGAAGCGCTTAGACAGCACTCCCAGGCTCATGGTGTGACTCTCGGGGGTGTCCTGTGCAGGGCAAGGAGTTGGACTTCAGCGGTCCTTGTGGGTCACTTCCAACTCAGCATATTCTAGGATTCCATGATTTCACAGAGTTCTGTCACTGAAATAAGGGATAACAGCAAGAGAAGAGACGCTTCTCTTAAGGCTTTTTTTCGCCCCATCTAACTCTGAACTTGCTTAGGTTTCCCCAGCACATGACTGAATCATCACGATCATATTTGCCCTCCATTCAGTGCAGCATGAGCAGCATAACATCAGCCCAGGGAATGATGAGACACCCAAAGAAGCTGCTTGGCTCTTCAAAGAATCACATGACTTTTAAATTACTTGTTTCAAGTTACATATAGCTTTCAAGAATGTGTTTTGATCGTTTCTTGGCATACACTTGAGGACTGGTGTCACAAAGAATGAAAGGGTGCCCAAAGTCAGTAGGAATTATTAGACATCTCATGAAGGTCTGTCTTGCTCAGTATGTTTCCAAATAATCAGTGATTTTCAGATAAGCCTCCAAGAACTGAGCCTCTCCTGTGGATCATATCCAAACCTCCAAAGACTGCTAAAATCCATTAGTAGATAGTGAAATTCCTGGCAGTCGTGAGAATCCCAGCTTCAAGTAATACAAGGCAATTTTTTTTTTCCTAATCCCAGATGAAGTCTGAGAGTGAAAATGAAATTAGAAGATTTCTATTGGAGACTAAGTCTGGCTGTAAGTCTTAAACACCCTTGGAGAGAGTATTTTTTTATTAAAAAAATGTGTTTTGCCAGTCTCTTGGCAAAAGATACATAGATGGCTCATCTATGTATCACTTACAAATTCTGTTGAGTCTATGAACTCTCTGTATTTTTCTACTTTTGTGTTATCTTTTAGTGTATTTGTTAGATGAAATCACCCTAAGCCTGTAGGTGAAAGGGAAAATGAATACAGATCTTCTGAAGCCCAGGTCAGACATCTCTCCATTAGACAACCTCTCCAAGTGCTGCCAGTTAAAAGTGGAATTTTTTTGCTTGATGTCATGTCAAAATACAGGTTGAGTCAATGAAGCAGAACCAAAGCTTTAAGGTTTAGCTTTGAAATTTCTCAGCATTGATAAATGAAATGGATACTACAAAATTATTTTGTTTACAGCCCTGTACCATGGCATAAAAATAGATTAGTGAATTTTCACAGAGAATATGCAGCCTTTTTCTTCTTTGTTTTGATTGAGTGCTGAATGCAGCAGAAGCACCTTTTTATTTAGTGTAGTCTCATGATTGGCTACACTCAGATTCTGTAATTAAAGAAACCCAAACCAAACAACACCCAAAAACCTGTAGAGAAACAAGGCTTTCTTCCAGACAGACCTTTCTGTGTGGATAACAGACCAAATTAGACACAAGCTTGCAGTGGCAGCACAAAATACTGGGTAATTTCAGAAAAGTTTACCTTCAGCCTTTAAAGGAGCAGCATTATGATGCTGAAAATTGTCACACATAAATTTCTGTTTCATCTCTAGAACAAACACAGACGCAGAAGAAAATGTATTTGAAATGGGGTGAATTTCAAACTGCTATAATGGATGTTTTATCATGGTTTCCATTGCAGAAGATGCAGAGGGAAGCGTATAAGGATGGCACTGGCAGTGCAGAAACCCCACGTAGTTTTTACCCTGTTAAGGTGGGGGGTGAGGGGGGTGAGGAGTCAAGAATTGCAAACTGGCTTTTGTTCTGATTTCCTTGAGGCTCTAGGCAGGAACTGGATTTCATTTCTTGCCTTGAGTATTGTTATTTATACAATATGAGTGAAAGTGTTTTCCTGCTTTAGAGGGCAGATTTGAGGGTTAAGACTAAAGACTGAGAAGCTGAGACTGCTGATATGGAAACAAGAAATACCACTATCCTGCCTCGAGCATCCAATTCCACTCCTTGTATGATGGCAAATTACTTTTGATAGGTTCAAAGTTCATATCTCATCACATGCTGTCCTTTGTACCATGCAATCCTAAGAGACACTGAGATTTGAAGGCAGAGTTCATAGAAATATTGAATCATAGAATGGTTTTATCTGGGAGGGACATTAAGACCTGTTGTTCCAATCCCCCTGCCTTGGGCAGGGACACCTTCCACTAGACCAGTTTTTCCAGGGCACCATCTCCAGCCTGTCCTTGCTTCCCTGAGCAACCTGTTCCAGTGCCTCACAATGAAGAATCTAATCATAATTCCTAATCTAAACATCCTCTCTTTCAGGTTAAAGCCATTTCCCCTTGTCCTATCACTACATATCCTTGACAAAAGTCATCTTCAGCTCTCTTCCAGTACTTTTTAGGTACTGGAAAGGGTTTTAAGGTCTTCCTGGAGCTTTCTCTTCTCTGAGCAGAACAAACTCAACACTCCCAACCTGTCTCCATAGGGGAGGTGCTTCAGTCCTCTGATCATCATTGTGGCTGTCCTCTAGGATTCCAAATGTGCACATCCTTCTTGTGCTAAGGGCTCCAGAGCTGGATGCAGCACTGCAGGTGGGGTCTCACAAGAAGAGAGGGGAGGTGCAGTATCAGCTCCCCCAGTCCTGTGGGTCACGCTGGTTTTGATGGTCACCTTTCTGGGCTGCAAGTGCACATCACCGAGCCATGTTCATAGCTGGACTCATAGTGACCAAGAGGAGCAACTCTCAGACCTCAGGATCCCACCAGGATCTTTTCCAGGGAGTCCAACCACACTCTCTGTTTATGGTATGTGTTTGAAGCACACAGCGCTGGTGAACACCAGCTCTACTGATCTTCTGTTACGGACTCTGCTGACTTCAACATAAACCCAGTGTGGTTCCTTGTAAAATGTTTGCTGTGTTGCAACTGTTATATTAACAAAATAAATCAAATATCTGTTCCTGGATGCTTTCCCTCTGTCTATCCCAAACTGCTCTTTCAACTCACTGTTCCTCAAGGATCCTATTTCAGTGTTAATATTTTATGCATTTAACCATTATAAATAAAGAATATAAACATGGAACATAAATGCATTCCTGAAGGACAAAATAACACTACAAACCTCCTATTTTGCTCTGAATTTGACAAATTATTTCTCAAGGGAATAAAAGGTGTACCTAAGGAAATGTCTGCCAGTCAAAAGCTTAAATGAAAAACAGAGCAAGAAAACCTGCAATGTTTTAAAGTTCTAACTAACTTTGAACAAAAGCCTTGGGGAAGCAAAAATAAGACTGGTATGCATCCATTAAAAGATTCACATGTAACCTTTGATTTCTTTTTTTCAGAGGACTTTGAGATGATATAAAGAAGATGTTAAAATGGGATTACATCATCAGCCATGCAGGGTCTAAGGGAGAAGCCAGTCACTGGACTCTTTTGTCATTTTCAACACTTTTCTCATTTTTTGAGAATGATATTTTAAGTACTTAGAAACTAGTAAACATGATGCATCAAAAATGTCAAAATAATAATCACTGATATACTTGAAGATTTCATTCTGGATGCCAGAGGCTATCCAGGCAGTTTCACATTTTTGGCAGAGAGATTCTTCAAATATATTAAAAGAGGAAATTAAAAGCTGCAGAAAATATACAGAACATTTTATGTACTAGGTGGGAGAGAGGGACAGAGAACCAGCACAGAAAGGTCTATGTAGCCTCTCCTCTTCGTTTCCTGTGACCTAACCAAAGGTCTTGACCATCTGGCGGAAAACTTCCAGTTCCTTGGAGGCATGCAGAGCCGGAGTTTTAGTCCAGGTCTAGTGCCAGTGTGAGATATTAATCACAGAAACATCAAATTGTTGAGGTTGGAAAATACCTCCAAGACCATCAAGTCCAATGTCATCTGATGCTCCACTGAGCCTATTGCACTTCTTCCCTCCATCATTTCAGAGATGCTGAAGTCTGACCTTTGTCCCCTTCAAGAAGGTGAGCATCCAATAATAACAACCAAGCTCATGTTCCAGAGTATGTCATCATTTCTAATTTGCCATAAATTTTGCAAGGGAAGAAAAAAATCCTGATATATTATGAGCTATGAATAACAAAGTCCCACCTAGGACTCAGTTACTAATACTAAAGCTGGATGGAGACCTTCTTTTTACATTATAAATTGGTACAAATAATGCTGTTTACAACACTCTGGCAGGTTTCAACAGGAGGCCAACATATGCCACTAGCAATTAATAAAATCTCCGTTCTCAAATGCATTTTACAGTTTGTTCCCAGAGAGAAGTACTTTGCACTTTTTGAACTTCCAGGCTGATGGGCTGAGCACACAATTAATACAGTATTTTAAGTGGATAATCCAGTAGATGGCTGAGCAAATGACAAACCAGATGCAGAGGGGATGGTCTCCCTTGGGGCTTGGAGAAGTGGAGAAACAACAAAATCCTCAGGACATTTCTAGTGAATCAGACTCTTGTTCTCATCCACAAAGGAGGACGGGGAAAAAACACGGTGACAGATAAAACACGTGGCAACAAATTGATGGCCACTTCCACAAAATGGGAATATGAACTACATGGCATGTAGATAAAAGAGAATGCATCTGCAAAATGTGTGAGGAAAATTGTGAATACAATTCTAGCAATTATGATTATAGCGTTGTATACGCTACTGCACTTAATTACAATTCTCTATTCTTTTCATGCTATGGAAATGGACTAAATGGACTACAAAGTATATCTCAAAAGACAAGTAATCTGCGGCATGAATAGGAAACTCCTTTATCTTAGTACAATGAGGCCCACATTTCACAAACATGGCAGCATCTCTGTGAGAATTTTGATTACAAAATGAACATCATGATAAAAATTAGCAGCCTTTATTTTTTCATCTGAGAACATGAATAGGATTATTAGATTATTAAGAAGAGTTGGGTTGTTTCGTTAGTTTTTTAAAAGTAGTTTCCTTTAGAGTCATATTAAAATAGTAATATTTCTTTATTAAAAAATCCAATGTTATTTTATTGAAAGGCGAAGAGGCCTTCTTTAAAAAAAACTCTTCATTTACATGCTTAACACTTTTCTTCTTTTTCTCTATTGAAAGGAGAAGAAGTGCAACTTTTGCGGTACACACATACTCAATGAGAAGTTAAAACATGGTCATAATCATTCATTTTAAACTGTGAACCACAACAGTTCGTCCGTGTAGATCTTTGAAATATTTGGCAAATAATGAACTCTGTTTAGGAACATCAGTCTAGAAGGGAGGCCTCTGGGAACTGAATTAATATGCAGGGAGTTTTTTGGTATGCATTTAAAAGTGTACACTCATGTTTTAAGTGTTGGTTTCAGGCAGTTTTCAGATGTTCCACTGAATTAAATGAGCCAGGGTGGATTTACAGGATCTGGAGAACTAAGTCATCATACCTCTTGAGAGGGGAAGTTTTATGAAAGCATGGTGTGATACAACATAAGGTTTTGGTGGCCCAAATTTGGGACAATAGTATCCTTGGGAATAGTAAAACTTTGAGTTACACAATTCTCTGTAACGATGCACTGATAAATCTTGACTGTTCATTACCTCATCATGTATACTGAAAGGTTCATTAATTTTATAGATTTTTTTTTGTGTGTTTAAGAGTTCAGTGAGTTGCATAACATGTCTCCAAAAACCTCAGAAATTCTGGTTTTATGTTTGCAGATGAAGACTTTGCTTCATGGGGATACTGTGACTGGCCATTCTGTCCATTCTCAGACCTACTACCCCAGAACACAAAGGAGAGAAAAGAAGCCAATCCAGAGACAAGCATATAAACCTGCTTATTATGGCATCTATATGGTAGTCATTATTATTTCCTTTCTGCTCAGAAAGGCTTTTGAAGTTTGAAGGAAGAGTTATGTACTATCAAGTGAACCTTTTCTTCAGGGTTCATTGTGAAACTGCGCACTTGCCTCCTATGAAAAGAAGCTTAAACTAATCCGAGTTCATTGAGCTCTGGAGAAGTCTTAAGGATCATGGACAACTGGAATTGTGCTCTTCGAAGTACAACATGTAAGAGTAACAAAACTAGAGTGGAACAGACAGTGCCCCAATTCTGCTGAGGCATATGAGGCTTGTGAGCACCCATGCCTGGCGATTCAAACACATCTGCTCAGCTGTGCCTCCCCAGCAAAATCTGTGTAGGCTGTGTCCGAGTTGGTAAAAGATGGGTTGAATTTATTCCTTAAATGTCTTTCATTATCAATTCAAATTCCATAATGTCTGTAGAGTTGAGGTGGACTTCTCTAGATTTACACCATCTGCTATAATTGGTTGGTAAAGCTGGTGCTGCTGTATATGGCGTAAGGTAGAAACATAACTTGCATAAACAGCACTTCTGGTTGAATTCAGGCTAATTTAGGTGATTAAAAATGTCCAATATTTACACTGCAGAACTGATTCATATTTGGACTTCCCACAAGCACGTGCTGTTAGTTTTTCAGTATTTTCTTTTTCTGTTTTTTAACCCACCCCTATTGCTACATTCTGTACAAAAGCTGACATTCTGATGTGGGGTCATCTAGCTGAGCGTTTCTTTCACCCCCTACTGCCTTCCGCAGAGGCTTTGTCTAGACTTAGAAACACAAGCTAAAGGAGATTGATTTATCCCAGTCTGGACAAGCTGTACAGCTCTCAATCTCAAATTTGATCTCTTCCTCTCTGTATTCTCTTGGACGCATCATAACCCTTTCTCTGTAACCAAGATAGCCATGTTTTAGTACTAAATATCAGGACTCCAGAACTTACCACACCTTTGTCACTGTTTGGTTAAACTAGTGTTTAATCAAACAGTTTGCAAAGGAATTTTATTGCTTTTTAAGCCTTTGTAGTTTTGCACATGTTAAAATTTTTCTTCAGGGAGAGAAAATTCTTCATCTGCAATACTTAGTCCTTGATAATAAACATAAGATGATGCATTTTTTTTCTTTCTGTCATGGACAGCCATATCTAGGAAAAAGCTGACTCCTAAAAAGTTACTTTGAGCACATATAATCATATAAGAATAATTTAATTAAAGTCCATTTAAAAATCTAATATTTATTATTAGCTTGTGTACTTCCCAATTGTTTTATGGGCTTTTATTTTTATGGCAAGATTCCAATCATTACAAATCCATGGAACTTGATACATATACAAGCAAAGAAATCCATTTGCAACTTCATTTAAAGACAAAATTGTCAGAAATGTCAGAGCATAGCATTTCACAACAGAGAAAAAATAACTTTGCTTTTAATGATGTGGTTCTTCTCTTCCTTGTTAATATGTTAAAAAATACATTACCAATTTTGGAGGGCAAAAGGGGAAAGGGGACTGCACTTAGAAAGCGTAGGACGGCGTAATGTCAGTAATGCCAAGAGATTAAAAAATTAAATCAATATATCAGTGTTCACCCAATGCATTGTCTTTTCCAATTTTTCTTGTGAACACCAGAAATAGATTTTGACCTCAGCCAAATATAGATGCTGGAAATAGTATCCTTACCCAAAAGAAAACTAATTTAAATTATTTTTAATGAATAGCAGTTTATAAAATGGGACTTCTGAATGCAAACATTTTTCTACAGACTCCCTGGGACTACTCTGTGCACTTAATTAGCTAGTATCCTTATGTCTGAATTAATGAGTTAAATATGTAGAACCCTTACAGATACAGTAATGTCAACTAAAAAGGAAACAGCCCAGAGAGTACAAAATGTTAATTCCATTAGTTCTGACTTATGCAGAGTCCCTGATATCTTGATATCATTCATTGCAGTCTTGCATTGGTTTTAGGAGGTGGGAAATGTCAGAAAGAAGTACTTTCTGCTGTTTTCTGGTTAGAAATTGAACACAAGTGTAACAAACACAAATGTAACTTAAACAGCTTTAAATTTAAATTTCTAGAAAGTCAAAAATACAGGCAATGGGAAAATAATGATACTACAGTTACCTGGGGAATTCAGCCCAAGGGGAATCAATTTTATTGTAAAGATCACACTTTTAATCCACCTCTACCTGAGTGCCAGATGGTCAAACCAAAGAATCAACACATTAGGCAGATGGACTTGGAATCTGATTCCCAATTACTAGAGTTGCTTCATGTGGAAGGTTACTTCTACTCATCAGAGAAAATTATTTGTCCCCAGATGGTGGCAAAAAATTGCTCACTCTGCTCTTGTAGAATTAAAGGTTCCAAATTTTCTTTCAAAGTTAGGCAGTAGAAATAAATATTTCATCCAAGGTTCATGGAAGGTATGTATTGAGGTTGGTAAGTTTGGATCTAACCTTAAAAGTGGGTGATAAAAACTTAGGGACAAGAAGTTGTTAAGATATGCAAGCTGGGTGATTAAGCTCTGCCCTAATGCTGGGCAAGAAAAAAGCCCCTGGATATGAGACAAGAAATCAGGGGATGTAACTAACTACTCCATGAGACTGGCCAAAACTTGCGGGGATGCATGGATTCTGTGGGTATTCAAGGAAGAGTGAGGTGAGATGCAGCCAAAACCCACAAAGACATAGACAAGGGTGCTCAGGAACTTTTGGGGAGCAGAGTCTTGCCAGGGCTACACATATTGCAGACACAGCAGCTGCAGCAAGACCAGTTAGGGCTGAGACTACATGCGCAACTGCACCAAAAATGCAGTATTTGAGTTCAGATTTGACAAAACTGGGGCCAGTAGAGAGAAAAAATTAGGTGCAGATTGTTTATCTGTGAAGAGACAAAAGCAGAGAAAGAGCCAGTATGCTAAAATGGAAAAGTAGTGGAATATGAAGTGGGAATGAACTTGTAGCCTGACCAGCTGGAAAGCAGAGGATGAGGCCGTCAATGCCACTGAAGTCCATATGACATTACACTGCTTCTATTTCTGCAGGAGCTGTTAAAGGTGCAGTTCCCTGTTTGTGTTGATCTCTTCACACACAATGTGTGTATGGGGTCACGCATTCAGCCCTGCTCATGGACAGACCCCAAAATGGAAAAAGCAGCAGCCTTACATCCAGCAGTTCAGGAAAGGAGAAACCCTCAGGTCTCAAGGACTAGCAGATGTGTTTTTCTTTTAACAAAAAGTGTCAAAAGTATTTAAAATAATTCTAGTAGATAATATAGGACAAGAGAGATGAAAACAATAGAGCTCTGTGAAAAGCAATAAAGCTCCATTAAACCTTGTTCAGGCTGCTACAGACAACCATGCATTAGTCACCAGCTGTACATAACTATTTAGTCAAAGTACCTATTTCAATGACAATTCCCCATCAAAGGGATAAATGGGAGCATTGTTGTGATGGATTCAACAAGTTGGCTCTGAAGATATGTGTAAATCCACAGGTTAGAAGCAGGCATTGTTCTGACTGTAGCTCATGTCTTCCCAAAGCTGACACACTTGAACTGGATTCCAAACTCCCTCCCCCCATCTCATGTGCTCATGACATTTGCATTAACTCGCAGCCTAGAGATGAAAGACTATAAATCTTGATACTTAGATATAAATAAATAAACAAATAAATAAATATTGTACAGATATAAAATTTATGTGCATGTATATAAACTCACTATGTATTCTTTTCGGGCCAAACCAAAATGCACACTTTCTTACCAAGTAATATGTATTTCCTTTGAAAACAGCATTCAGGCAAATAAAAAGCTTTTGATTAACTGAAAGTTACACTGTTCATTTTAGTATTGTTCCTCCATTTCGAATGTCGTCGCTATTTTGAAATGATTAATTTCTGAAATAGAATTCCAGTTGGAAGACAAAGAAGCTGAAAGAATTGCAGTAAACATCAATCTTTGGAAATTTTAAAGGTTTTCCTCTTCAGGTTTTTGACTACAGTTATTCATAGAGTAGAATAATGGAGCCATATAGGTTGGAAAAGACCTCCAAGAACATTGAGTCCAACCATTATCAATTTCCTCAAACTGTGAATCTTGTAAATAGTCTAAGTCCCTCATAAATTATCACTCCCCACCCCCAAATCTCTCTCTAACCTCAAAAAACCCATTCCCTTTACCACCTGTTTATCTGCAATTATCTGCTGGGCAACAAAGATAGAAACTTCCATGGAGTACAGATCGTTTGACCTTAGGCAGATGCACAATACACTGCACATCTTGTTTGGGATGTTTTTATAAATAGCAGTGAAATTTTACTCCCCAGCCCAACTGCTAAATTTGGCCCATTTGTAATTAAATCTAGCCTTTTGTTTGAACTGATCAGGTTTTCAGACAACACCAGCTTCACGGACTGATATTTCTGTTCAATGACCATGGTTAGATAGGCAGGAACTTCTGATCCTCCTTGTCCTAAGGGACTGCTTTAGTTTCATACAAATATGACCTTTGAAAAAAAAGGATAAAATAAGTTTTTGCCAGAAAAGGCTGGTGAAAGACAATTCCCTTGCATAATAAAGGGTAAAGACCAAGTTATTTCATTTTTTTGAGGAACATTTTGCATCTGCTTCAGGTGCATCTCCCATGAGAGATAATTGTAAATGCAAGCACTTTGCAACTTTAACAGTGATATTAGTTATAAAATACTGTAACACAAACAAGAAAATAGCTTGGAAAATCTGAAAGGAAATTGCAGTGATCAAGAATGGAAGAAAAGTTATTCTTTATTGTGAATGTGTATTTTCTGTGGCTAAATATCCTCTTGAAATTGTCTTAGCTCCGTAGCCAGTGCCCGTTTGTTTGTATTAAAAAGGAGGTAATAAAGAATTTAAATAGCAATGATAACATTATTATTCTTTAAATTTATACTCCTTCAGTAGAAATAATGAAGACTTTTCTTAAAGAGAATAGCTGTCTGGGCAGGCAGTAGGGTACAGGGCAATGCTACAGCTGCATGATAGGGATGGCATTGCTTTGCAGATTTACTTCACTGCAGGCTAAGCAAATAGAGCAGAAATGCAAACGGCCGTGTAGATGAGCAGGTGAGATGTGACATTGATCAGACACTTTAAAGATAGTTTACAAAAAGAGACAGGATTGGTATGACCTTCTGTCTCTCATGTTATTTATTCTGTAATGATGGGTTAATGATTCTCTGTAGCAACCGCCCCAGATTGGTTCAGGAACATCCGCGGCTCCCGAGAGGCTCACTTGAAATAACCTGTCCCTTTATGTAATCATTCATCTTATCTCAGAGCGGTGTGAGACTGTGAGGTAGGCTATAGAATAAATATGATAGGGACTTTATTGTTTATATCTTCATTCCCAGGGTAATGTGGCTTCTTGGGGTACAGAAGAAGAAACATTGGGAAGGTAAAGGAGATAACAAGCTGGCAAGCTAAGGAAGGGGAGGCAGAGAGAAGAAAGGTGTGTGGCAAATGGAGATATTTACAGTGGCTTTATGGCCTCCTGCTTCAGGGGGTAATTTTCTCTGTGGGTCTGGAAAGTGTCTTTGATGAGTACCAGAGTCAGCCAGGGCTTAAAGCTGGACCTGTCAACACCTTCTTAAACAGAGGCCCCCAAAAACACCGAAGAGGTTTGACAAATCTAGACCTAACTTTTATAAGAACATGAAGGTGATCCTCAAACTCTGTAAAACAGAGAAGCCACAGAACTTGTTTAGCCACAACCATGTTCACTGAAAGAACATAACAGACATTGAACACTGATCCCAGCATTCACTGCATCTCTTCCTGGGCTGCAGGGAATCCCATCAGGGTGCTGGGCAAAGAGTGCTTCCCATCCATCATATGGATGCTCTCCAGATGAAGGACATGGCACAAGGAACGCTGAGCCCCATAGAGGAGGGGATGGAGTCCAGCTGGGATGTGCTGCATAGCTGATGTATCACCCAGCACCTGCATGCAGGTAACCAAATCCTGCCCTTCTCTCTGAGATTAAGTAACATGAGTGCAGCATTTTCTTGCCTTGTATTTCCTCTACCCAGCTGATTGCCGTTGAATAAAAAGAGTTTTGGCCTCTGGATTTTATTTACTTGGTCGTTTTCATAGTGTTTTTTTGAGTGTTTACACATTTTGAGAAATTGCTGTTTCAGAACATGCCCAGAGGAGTGACCATCTCTATGTATCTATGTATGTTCTCAGTTTGTAAGGCAGGAAGGACTTCTCCAGTTGTATATTCTACATCCATACTTAGAATAGTCTGCAAATAGATTTGTAGAGAAGGAGCTGTATGTGAAAACTCCGATGATTTATATTAGAAGGCATTCATTAAAAATGAAAGTGCTATGGAAGTATTAAGTGCAAATAATTTACAAGAGCACATGCACATAAAATCAAATAAGAATTAGAAATCTTTCTTAAGGTGTCCTATATTGTCTTATGTACTGCAACAAAAGGAAAATTTTAAAATGTTAATTCTCTGGACGAAGATATTTGGCAGTACTTACTCTCCTACACCAAGAAATCTCTTACCACAGGAGCAGAGCCTATCAGCACTGAATCATGAGATACAGTTTGGTTGTTTGTGCAAATTTGAATACAATTAAAATAATTATAAAAGATTATCACCCTTTCCCATTTAAAAAAAAAAAATATATATATATATAAACATGGGCATGTTCAGACATTTCACTGCTTTGAATATGCCCCAGCCAGAAGAAATTGCTAAATTTGTTGTTATTAGAGTAGATTTTCTATCCATCACAGGCCACGAAATGTTAACTAATGCACTTCTTATGGTCATCCGTATGATGTTTGGGACAAATACCATCCAAATACATTGGATTCAAGCCCATTGCATGTGAGAAGGGCAACTTTATCTTCCTCATCTCTATCTGAGATCCCAAGCATGTGATAATACTTTTGGGATATTGCAGGTACTATAATACTTATAAGGACAGAATTCCTTGCTTTGACCCCTGCTCTTAAAGGAATCACTGAAGATGCGAGGAAAGCCTACATTTCTGTGGACACAGCATATAAATAAGTGCATGAAAAATCTCAAATGTCTGTCTCAGAATCTTTGTGCATGAACAAAGAGCCATAAGACAAGCAAAAGTGAGAATTTTATATGACAAGTAAAATAGGACTGCAAGTTGCTTGCATGGTGGTACAAAATCCTTATCATTTTTTTTTTTTTTAAATTTTATTTCAAACCTTTCCTCAAAAGGAAAGGCACAAGCAATAACACACAGTTTAATGTCACATGGAGGAACTGTATAAGAATAATTAGAAAGACACAATTTCTTTTCATATTTATGGGGTGTGCTCTAAGTTCTGATACAGCGTGGAGGTAGACAGAGGGGCCATAATTGCCCAGGCTTCATGGCTTGTATATAAATATTGAGATTATCGCATCTTAGAGTTTCTTTTCCCCACCCTATGTGAATTTACACTTCTCATCATTCAGTTTATAAATTTTCCTGTTGATAAGGATGCCGTTACAACACTGGAGTGGAAAGAGGGGAAAGAATTCAATTGCCTAAATACTGACGTGGTGCTTTAGACATGCCAGGTTATCCAAAACATTCCCATGGAGCTGCTAGATATGGCTGAGCAACTTCTCGAACAGCAACTCAAACCCAAATGTGATACCCCAGGAATGTTCTATTATACTAGACAACTAAGTTTAAGCACTAGAAAACCATCCTGTAGGACATGGGTCAGAAAGATGCAAAATGATGTATCAAGCATGCCTCAAATGCTGCACCAGTTTTGGCCAGCTGCAAAACTCTCTTTAGCACAAGAAGTAACTTAACACAATTTTTTGGAACATATTTGATAACAAAAAGATAAAGGATTTCTTTTTCCTTTTATTGCCAATAATCACATCTGGAAAATAAAGGATGAAATGTATTCTTTATGGAAGGAGACACTCTCTGCCAGGAGGTGAGTCAGTATGTTTAAGAATTAATTTTTCCTCTGAAGGGAGTCAAGGGTGACAATATTACCAAAGAAAATGCTGCAGGCCATGCCAACAGTGAAGTTCTGTGAATTCATTTCCTTTCACCAAAGTTCATTTAGAAAATGAGATTGGGTTTCTGAGGCTAAATCATGTGTTTCTTCCACTCAGAGTGAAGACTCTTTGAAAGAAAGAAGCTGGAGTTCTTAATTTGTTCTTGAATTTGTGCATTTCAGACAAAGTTCCTGCTTCTCCTTCAATTAAATGCATTCATTTTGGTCACTCCCCCTTCTCTCCATCCTTTCAATGTGTCCCAGGAATACATCCCAATAATTCCAGAAAAAATATCTCCCAAGCAAATATTTTTTTTCAGAAACATAATAGAGAATAAAGTAGGAAGACAGGAGTGCTTCATTGATATTAAACTCCAAATCTATGAAAATTGATTAATTAACTGACTAGAACTTTTCTGAAATTGGTGGCAACTACAGAGTGTGCCTGGTAAATAGTAAGAAGCCTGCACAATCTGAGGACAACAGTAACAACAATAAGCCTTTAATTGATAGATTGATGGTAGTTGAATCAAAAATTTTGTTGTTGTTATTAAAGGGGTTTTTATAAAATTGTCCTCTTTGAATGTGTAAATCCAAATAAAATTGAAGCTTTCTATGGAAAATTCATCTTCATTTCATGACATGATTAATTATATTTTGGTAACAGGCCAATATAGAAGAGCAACTTTTCACTTTTTTTCAACACACAAAATGGTCTAATAATCAATATTACAGCAGAATTATGGCACAGGCATTGTGCAGTTGACCTGTATACATACAGAAATTCCATTAACAGGATTATAGAATGGTTTGGGTTGGAAGTGACCTTAAAGATCATCCAGTCCCAACCCTCTTGCCATGGACAGGGACCAGGTTGCTCAGAGTCCTATCCAACCGGGCCTTGAACACTTCTAGGGTTGTGACAGCCGCATCATCTCTGGACAGCCTGTTCCAGTGCCTCATCACCTTCTCAGTGAATAATTTCTTCCTAATACCTAATCTAAACCTACCCTCTTTCAGTCTGAAGCCATTCCCCCTTGTCCTGTCACTATATACCCTTATGACATATGACATAATTGTTATGCCAGACATGGGATTTTTCCACTTTTCCCATGTGCAAAATATGATCCTTTATAAGAATAATCTACAGATATAAAGCACAGGTGTGGTAGTTTTGCCTGGCCCAGTTTTTGCCAGTGGATAGGGTGGGGTACAAAGATGGCTCCTGCATGTCCTGAGTAAAGATTCTGGAAATTTCTCCACCATGTCCAGCAGAGCCAATCTCTGATGGCTCTGAAGATGATGGACATGCTGCTGGCCAAACCTGGGCCAATTAGAGATGTTAGTTACGCCTCTGTGAAAACATATTTAAGAAGAAATCAAAACAATGTGAACACGCACTTCTTTTTAGCCAGGGAAGGAGGAGGAGGAGGTAAAAATATGTGAGGGAGAACAACATGGAGGCACCAAGGTCAGTGGAGAAGGTGGGGGAGGAGATGTTCCAGGCGCCGGAGCTGAAAACCCTCTGCCAGCCATGGTGAAGACCATGGCAGGAGCAGGTGGTCCCCCTGCAGCCCATGGAGTCCAGGGGATGCAGAGAACCTCCCACAGCCCGTGGGGAGGTGCCCACGCCAGAGGAGCAGGTGGAGGCCTGCAGGAAGCTGTGATCCAGTGGGAGTCCCAGAGACTGAGAGTTGCAAAGGCCTTGCAGGAGAAAGAAAGGCCTTGCTCCCGGGGTGGAAACAGCCTGGCCTTGGCTTGGAAATCTGCAATCTGGAGAGAATCTCGGACAGCAGCATATGCTGCTGTTAACACCAAGGTCGCGGGTTCAATCCCCGTATGGGCCACCAAAAATGTCGTGGGTTTGACTCTGGCTAAATGCCAGGCACCTACGACGTTTGCTCTCTATGCTCTCTCCTGCTGCAGCTATGCAGAGGAGAGGGAAAATTAACACAAAACACTGGACTTATGAGTTGAGATAAGACCACTGATAAGGGGACGCACGAGATTCAGGGCAAAAGCAGGCGGGAAACTTAAAGTTGCAAAAAAAGTGATTTATTAATCTAACAGAGTCGGAGGATAAATCAGAGGTAAAAATAAGCTCTCAGGACACCGTTTCTTCACTGACTCCCCTTCCCCCTTAAGGCACCGCTTCCCAGCTCACCCCCTCCCTCCTTTCCAACTAATCAACAACTCCCGGGCAGGGGCAGGGTGTGGGGTTTTTTTTCCTTAAGTCAGTCCATCACAATTCTTCTACTGCAGACACTGTTTCTCTATTAGCCCCCTCCCTCCATTCAACCAACAGATCCGGGCTGGGGCAAGATATGTGGCTTTTCTTAATCAGTCCAACGCCACAATTTTTCTGCTACAAATGCTGTTTCTCTACTCACCCCCCTCCCTATTAAGGCCATTTCTCAGCTCACCCCCTCCCTCCTTCCCTCCAACTAACAACTCTGGGGTGGGGGCAGGGTATGGGGGTTTTCCTTTGGTCAGGGTCAGTCTATCAGGGAGAAGAATCCTGTACTTAGCCATGGGGGTCAAACCCACGAGAGACAGTTCTCTGAGAGAATCTCCCCTGCCCGATTGCTGCCGTCCGAGACTCTCTCCAGATTGCAGATTTCCAAGCCGAGGCCAGGCTGTTTCCATCCCGGGAGCAAGGCCTTTCTTTCTCCTGCAAGGCCTTTGCAACTCTCAGTCTCTGGGACTCCCATTGGATCACAGCTTCCTGCAGGCCTCCACCTGCTCCTCTGGTGTGGGCACTTCTCCATGGGCTGTGGGGGGTTCTCTGCATCCCCTGGACTCCATGGGCTGCAGGGGGACCACCTGCTCCTGCCATGGTCTTCACCATGGCTGGCAGAGGGTTTTCAGCTCTGGCGCCTGGAACATCTCCTCCCCCACCTTCTCCACTGACCTTGGTGCCTCCATGTTGTTCTCCCTCACATATTTTTACCTCCTCCTCCTCCTTCCCTGGCTAAAAAGAAGTGCGTGTTCACATTGTTTTGATTTCTTCTTAAATATGTTTTCACAGAGGCGTAACTAACATCTCTAATTGGCCCAGGTTTGGCCAGCAGCATGTCCATCATCTTCAGAGCCATCAGAGATTGGCTCTGCTGGACATGGTGGAGAAATTTCCAGAATCTTTACTCAGGACATGCAGGAGCCATCTTTGTACCCCACCCTATTCACTGGCAAAAACTGGGCCAGGCAAAACTACCACAACAGGTTTAACACATACTGTTTTTAGAGACTTTTGCATCTACCCCACATGGGCTATATAGCCAATATTGCAAGGTGCAACCACAAACTATTGCATGATATTTTAATTTATGGGCAGAATGGTGGCATGTATGGGTTAGCAAGTAATATTGTCAGCAGTGTGGGGGTAGTTTTGATACAGAGCTATTAATAACCAAGATATAATTGCAAATTATTTCATTTTAGTTGGTACTTAGTAATAGCTCGCCTGTGCTAAGCAAAATTTGAGGAGATGGCTCTGAAGCATGAGACTAATTTTTTGGTCTGTCCTAAATGCATCCTGATCAGAAACTGGAAACATTTTCTTGTTCAAATTTTTGTTACCATTGCAGAATTGCTAAATGTCCATCTGTGACTTTTCCACAGTATCAACTCACCTAATTACTACTGAATAAGAAATCACTACCCTTGGAGGTTAATGAGATGTTTTACAGACCACAATTGCAGAGTGTTCATTTCTATAGGAAGATAGAAAACACTGTAAAAAAAAAAATAAAATTGCACTTCAGATATAGTGAACAATTCGTTTTTGGTTTTTGAAGATGAAAAGCTGAGACTGCTGTCATCTGTATCCATCTGTGGTGTGTCTGCCACCTTAGCTGGTCCCTGAAGATCATTTTTTGGTCTCCAGAGAGAGACATTTCTTTGCTGTGATTCCTCTGACCTTTTTTGGATGTGTGTGATGAGTTGAATTGCACCCTTGGAGTGTCCAAGTTCTGTGAAGTGAGCCCAGTGTCACCAGGCAGGTGTGAACAACTGTACTTTGAGTGTCTGCCTCAAATGTGAATTCCTCCCTCTACAAAACCTTATTTGCTGGTGAACCTGTTCCTTAATACAGGGGTCCTGAGTGCCCCAACTGACCCGAGACTACCATAAAAGCTAGATTTGTCTGGTGATAAAGAGGACTAGGTCTCCTCCTATTTCCTTTTCATCATCATTTAGTGTCAGATTTCCATGGTTGTTTTCTCCCTTTTTTTTTATTTCCCCTGGTGTTTTCAGAGGTGAGAACTGCCCCTCTTACAGTTGTCACCTGTTGGGGAGGAAGAAATAGGAAAGTCTTACAGAAATTATTACCTGGCGAAAGATGCTGAAAATATAGAAATTACAAGCGAGATTGAAATGAAGACAAGTTTTGAGATACCAAACCTCAGTTACTGAATAAACTGAAAAACAATGGTATAGCCACCGCAGGTAATCTCCCTCTCTGATTGAACAATGGCCTTCCTTGATTAGACAATAGCCCTTGCCTGCCTGCAGATCCAAGGGTCAGAGTAGACTTTACTAACTTAGCATAAGGTAAAAAAAAGTAGTTTTCAGGGTTTAAAATATAATGCCATATGGTAATACAAGGATGCTCATAGGCTGTATGTAAATGCTATAGAATTTGTATCTTGTCCTAGATTGGTCAGTGAAAATTAGAATATTCAACATAGAACATGATTTATTGTATTGTAAGCAGCGAGCACGGTACCCTTACCCTTACACCCTTAACCCTTACCATTCTATTCTGGATTCCGCATTCCTGATTCCTGTACCTCTCTCTCAGCTCTCTGACCTGTTCTGGGCCGTGCCTGGCAGTTCATAGCAGGGCTCTTACCCCCACGCTCTTTATTACAATAAACCCCATGCTCAACCGACTGAGGCCCACATCAGGCGCAAGATTTCTACAGTCACCCAACACCAAAATTTGAGATGAAGTTTTCAAAAATGCATTTAGTAAATAATTTGCTGGATTTTTTTAAACTTCACTTTCCCAAGAGTAAAGCTCTGGATTCAGAGTGGGAAGATGTAGATTCCTATTGCTCGAGCTATCCTTTGCCTGGTGGGAATTTCAGCACAGTGGAGGGAGATGTGTCCTTTTCACCTGGTTCTGCAATTAGCACATCAGAAAAAAAAGAAAAAGCAGAAACCTGGAGGAAATGCTGTTTGAATACTACAACATACCTAGGTACAGATCTTAGAATTGGTGCTAAAATCTCCTCTAAATGATCGGAGCCATTGACTCAAGTAGTCCCAAGAATGCTAGAGATGGTAGAACGACTGTAAAAAGATTTTTTTGTCTTCTAAAGAATTTTATTAATTAAAAAGGCTTAAAAATGTCCAGATTTTCTTTTTAATTGAAAATCTCCTACTATATAAATTTTTAGCAGGTAAAAATAAGAAAAAAAAGAAAAAGACACACTTTATTTTAAGGGGTTACAACCTCAAACTAGATTTTTTTTGTTGAGAACTGGATTTTTTCTGTATTTAGATTTTTCATCCCAAAACAGATTTGTGGAATTTTTCTCTTCACATACAGACTGGAATTTTCAACGAAAACATCTTTGACTACATCTATTCTTAATATTTTGGAGCATGGTTTTTGATTGTTCCAAAGAGATCTGTCACTTCTAAAATGCTTGGGCCTCATCTCTATGGCAAAAATCATGAAAAGTTATCCAAATTACATAGCTATATGAATGTAAAGTGATTTAAGTAAGCTAATTCATATACAAATTGATTTCCTAATAATATGTATTTACATTGCTTCGTTAAACCATTAAAAATTAATTTGGAATTAATTTCCTGCAATCTCCCATGCAAACAAATTCTTACAGAAAGAGGTGATTGCTTCACATTGACTTGGCATGTAACTAATTTATCTGCCTAGACATTTAGCATGCAGTCATTTGTGACAGATTAAAAATCTTTATCAGATACACAGAAAAAAGCAGTGAAGATATGAGTTTTATCTGCATGTGTTCTGCATAAAACTGCTGTCCGAATGCTCACCACATTTCAGTAAATACTGGCTAAGCCCTGTGGTGAGGTAGCGTGGCCGTGGGCCATCTGTGCCCATGCTCTCAGCTGCAAAGCCTGGAAAGTGTAAGTGTTCAACAAATCATGGGGTGTGGCAATTGGTGCTGTGATTTATTTGACACAGTGGTCTTTGGACAAAGGCTGGACTTGATGACCTTGGAGGACTTTTCGCAACTTAGTGATCCCGTCATTCTAAAGGTCGTTTAGAGGAACTAGTGCAGGTTCCTTCCTGCACTAAGTTTAGGGTCAGGTGGTGAGACACTGTCAAAGGTTGCTTGAAAAAGCTCTGGTTGCCCTTTCTCTGGTAGTGTTCAAGGCCATTGTCCTCTTCCTTTGGAAAGCTGTGCCTCACAGAGTATGACAACAACTCAGTATTTCAAAAAGGTGGTGTCGCAAGCAGTATTTTAACTCCTCACCTAGAGCTCTCTGAATGGAAGATGATTGCATTGTTAGACCCTTCTGTGCTGATTTTTTTTTCTTTTTGCTGAAAGGAGAGGCAGTCTTGGTGCTTTTGAGGACAAGCAGCAAACACCAGTTCCTTTCTTGTGTCACAGTTTCTCAGGCAAAAAGTGTAGTTTTGTCATAATAGGTAATTTAGGTTTTCATTGACAAGAAGTATGAACACATCAATGGACAGTTTTTCTAGGATTGCCTCTGCAAAGGTTTATGTAAGTACTGATTTGCGGCATCCTTGAGCAGAGCAAGGCCCAGTGTTATCAGAAAGATCTGTTGATTTTGGAGCTTTGTGTGTTTTTGACACCAGGAACCGGAGCAAGTGCAAGTGCATATGGCAGTGTGCCAACAGCAGTAAATATCAAGCCAGGCTAACTTGTGAGTAGGGTGATGGGGTCATAAGCTGGTGGGGTGCATGTGTAAATGGGAATGACCACTGGGTGTGATGGGACCTGGTGCAGTTGGCCCAGAGAAGCTGTGGCTGTCCCATCCCTGCAAGTGTTCAAGGTTGGGTTGGATGGGGCTTGGAGCAACCTGCTCTAGTGGAAGGTGCCCCATGGCAGGTGTGTTGGAACCAGATGAAGGTTCCTTCTAAGCCAAGCCATTCTATGACTCCATGAGTCTATGGTTCCATGACGTGGCTACAGGAGGGACTGGGGGTTCAGGGAAGCTGCTGAAGGGACTAGTGTTTGGGAGCTGACCGAGGTCACAGTTTCTCTGTGTGTGTGTGTGTGTGTGTGTGTCTAGAGGGGGAAACTGGGAAACTGGTGATCCAGTGGCAGCTACTGGGCAGACTGAGTCCACTTACTGAATGTATCCATACTGTATATATCTATACATAAAGATTTTTTCCACCTAATGGGCTTTCCACATGCCAGGGAACAGAGTGCTCAGTTGGTGCTGTTTGTGCACATCTAGACACTGAATTTACCAGAATGTGCTGTTTCATGTGACCAAGTATGTGCTTATTGGGGACACAGGTCCAGACTGGCTCCTGGTTGGACCTGGGGACATGGAGGTCCAGCTCCTCACCTTAACTGGGCTATAAATTTGAGCAACCCCTGAAAGTTTGCACATAAATTTGGCTGAACTTTTCAGGTGCTTCTCCCTTGTGTTGGACAGGTAATTCTCAAAGGCAGAATGAGTCTCCTGTATTTTCTATGACTTTACTGAAGCAATGATGATGTTTCTGAAGAGGCCTTTCCCTCCTATCAGATGTGTGCTCACAGGCAGCAGAGCAGAGAAGGAATGCTGAACATTTTTCAAGCTTTCAGAAACTGACTTGTATGCCACATCCTGTTCTCCTTGGCTTGCTGTCCATTTACAGTATATCTGAAGAATTTTACCCTTCATTGACTCTGATGGGTCCAAATTCTCTTGGCTCTGTTCTTTCCATATATCCTCCAAAGGACCTTTGTCATTCTGGATCAGCTCAGATCTACAGCTCAGTGTCCTGTCTCCTTCAGACCCCTTCCAGACATGTAAAAGACATTTTTGGAACCCCTACCAGACAGCCTCTCTGTCTGACAAGGAGCCTTTCAAAATCTTCCACAAAGCTCTACTTTCTTGCAAGCCCTTTACCATTGAGCCTGCTGAAAAAGAAAAAACCCTCAAGAAATTGGCCATTGCTAATCAGGCTGACCAAGAAAGAAAATGTTTCCTTGTGTTGTCCTGTCTCTTTGCATGAGGCTGTTTTCTCTTGCCTTACACTTTACATACAAGCTCTGAGAGACAGAGACTGTCATTTTAATCTGTATTTTTCAGTGCTTAACACAATAGCTTATGACAAGGCCTCTAAACATTACAGTAATATAAACAGCAGTAACAAAATAAATATGATGGCTATTCCTAAGCCGTGGCTTTAAAAACCACCTGGTCACCCCTCTTGTCTGGACCTTTATTCATTCAAGGTCAAGGAGGTGAAAGAGCAGAGCTTTCTCAGTAAAATCTCTCAACCTTTCCTAACCTGACTAATTTCTGCAAGTTCTTTTTATTGTTACTTGTCACATTACAGTTCCGCACAGTTAAAAAATATCGTAGAAGCTACAGTTATTATAGTTATTAACATTTTATGGCCTTGTTATTCATACCTTAAGCTCCTTAAAATGAAGTGGTGCATTTTAAGAGAGCAGCACGTATTTAATTGATTCCACTGTAAAAAGGTTGTCCTACTTCAGTGGTTTCCAGTCTTTTTCCTTGGGTTTTGCTTCTATTAATGATGACAATATCAATTTTGTCTCTTTTAGAGAAGTGATACAAAGCCGTTCAAATTTTTTTACTGTGCTATCTATCTGTTCTTGGTTTAAACATTTTTCCCTCTTTCATAATCAAGCAGCATGGAAAAATTTTCAGTGTTCTGAGTTACCTGTTCATGCACATATCTCTGTCTGCTTTGGAGAACAATGTCACAGATCCATTGGCAGTATAATTGTTCTTGAACTATGAGCCTTTGTGATGGTGTAAGTAGACAAGCTTGGAGAACTACCAGAAAGTTGCTGATGTTCACTAGAGAAGTTTATTTTACCTAACTTTCAAATGCTGTAGAGCAGATACCTGTAGCTACAGTGATTTCTTTAGTATCTGCTTGTAATTTCTGTACAGAAACAGGGCTGCTCACTGAACAATCTTAGCAATATAGGGCACCTTAAGATCAGCCTCCCTCTAGATATTCCCTGTCTTCTCCTTTGCTTTTGTGGGAATCTTAGAGTAAAAGAGTTGAGAAGATAATCCCACTTAGGTCTTGTGTGGTGGGAGCTTCTTTGTAAGACAAAATTCCTCTGTGTCGAGACCCAAAGTCTCAATTTTTATCAAATATTTCCCTTCAATTTTGTCCTTTCCCTCTACCAAGGGACAGGGACTACCTTATTCTAAGTGTTTATATACCGATGCAAGCCCAGAAGTCTTTATTCACCACCAGGGATTGTAATCACTGGAACATAAAATGAAACCATTCTGGTCACTTAGAAGTACTGAATAGCAACTTCCTTATCTGTTCTGACTGAAAGAACTTCAGACACCTGCTCTTGGACAATGTAAGCTTATATATCTATGAGATCAGGAAGGTCAAAACCAAAGAGAATGAAAAAACATAGGCAATTGAATCACAGAGTAGTGATAAAGTCAAAGTAGTATATGTTCACTTTATCTTTCCCAGACTGCATGAGTCATTACAATTTTGATACTTCAGTGTACTGGCAGAGATTGATGGAATAGGAAATGGCTACTCATATATTCATTTTCATAAAAGAGGGCAACGAGAAAGGAAAGCAGTACAGATGCAAACCCTTCCTTTCTACATCACATACTCATACACCTGGCACATTGCTGCTCTGTTGGTAGCTTTCACTGGACAGAGTCAGGAGCTGAAGGTGGTGTGGCTGTTGCCATGAGTTTTCACTGAGACCAAGAAGGTGGATTGCAACTTGTGCAACACAGGCAACGTGTCAGGACAGTGTCTACAAGGTCATGTAACATCTGCCCATATGTTCTAGCTGATCTCAACCCCCCAAATACACTCAAAGATTAAAAACATGAATACGTGGCATGGATATGGCTTAGTGGTGGGCTTGGCAGAACTGAATTAATGCTTGTATTTGATGATCTTAAAAATATTTCCCAATATAATCAATTCTATCACTCTGTGATTCTAAATGCAGTCTTTTTGCAATCTGTAATGTATTGTATTATTCATCATTCAGATTTATTTTTTTAGGAAAAGTTAAATAATTTAACATTATTTTACCACTAGTTCTTTCTTTCAAAATAAAAAGAAATTTTTAACTCCAGCTGAAGTATTAGATATTTTCCTCTTTCTTCTTCAAGGGTATTGCATAAGCACATGTGGGTCAAAGAAGAGAGATGCTAGGAAGAAAAGTGTCTGCCAAATATTTTTGAGCAATGGATTAACATTATTCAAATTCCTTTTAAAGAGCCTTCCCCCCACAGTTTCTTCTTGACAGGTGTCAGTTGATGAAGACATGAGTGTGGGGGTGGGTGTTCTTATCTAAAAGGATTTTAAATAATGTTACTGACATTATTTGAATCAAAATTACTGCCTAAGTAATGTTATAAGGAGTTTTGTCTTTTAAAGGGTATTCAATTATGTTACATTTCTCAGTAGCCTTGCCTTTCAAACTCTCTTCCTCCCCATGTGGGACTTGTGTATTTGTATTTTCCTGGGGGATAAGATGCCATCATGGCACATGATGGGTCACTGTTATCAAATTGAACATTTCACAAACATTTGCCCATGGAGAGACCCGTGAGCTTCAAGAGTCTGAAGTGCTGCCTTGGTTTGCTGTGAACCTGTGGCAGTTCAACATTTGTGTGGCTCTGGAGAGATCGGGGTCTTGAAACATTGGGTGTGAGTGATTGGGTTTGCACTGTCTTTTAGGAAGAGCTGAGAAATGGCAGAGGATTCCTGGCAGAGAATTTTAAATGAACTGAAGACCACCATAGTTATGCTCTGTGCCTTTTCTCCCCCTTCATTTCGTTCTCATCTGTAATAATAATAATGATAATTATATATATATATATATGAAAAGAGTGATTTTCAGCCTCTCTGAGTGGCTCTTTTTAAAGTAAAACTAATAGCATGTTTTTCTCCTTAAACTTGCCCTAAAATTAGGAATAAGAAACCCATTATTCTTCATTGAATTTATTTGTGCACATCTTTTGAGATGTCAGCCAAGAGACTGGCATAGCTTTATTACAGAGTGGCAGATGATATGTTTCAGGAAAATTCTACATTTAATAGCTGTTCAAAACTAGATGATGTTGTTGATAAACACAAGGATCGTGTTCTGCTCAACTCTTTAAAAGGAATAACATGAAATGGGGAAAGTAAGAATAATATTCCTTTGATTTCTGTGTTGGATTCTGTTGGTAATTATTATAGAATAGATCATCACAGAAGAGTTTAGGTCTTGTTTCCATAGTGTCTGTAAACTGATGCCGCAATGTTAGTGTTAGAGGTGCTTGGAGGAAGACTTCAAGTAAGATTAAAATATTTTTCCTAACAAGAGTTTCCAAAACTTGAAATGCTTGGAACTGGGAGTATTTTTCAGAAATTATTCATGTCTTGTATATAGGAGGGGGAAAAAAACAAAAACCCCAAACATTATATAGTCCCTAATGGAAAGGATATAGGGTTTGCTAGATAATACCTATCAGTTTATACGCAAAGTATATAGTCATGTAACTGCGATGGCTCATGACTGAAAACAGTTATTTGCTGAATATTTGAGAAATGTTGGTATAAGTAGATGTAACTAAAAAAAAAACAAAAACAAAAAAACAAAGCAAAAGTTAAATAAAATTATTCTTCAATAATAAAAATTCAGAGAAACACTGAAAACATAAGATGCTAAAAAACCCCAAGACCTACAAAACCCCCATTTTTTTATAACTTTGATCACTAAAGTAAATTTTCTAGATAAGTAGAAGAATACTTCAGCCCCTAGAGAAGGAATTCTTCATTGTGTATTTCTTTGTTCTATATTGAATGATTGTGTGAGAAAAACAATCTATTAGTACACTTTCTGTTCCATAAGGTGAACTTATTGGAGGTTTAGAGGTGCTGCTCGATGTTATTAGCAATATGCTGGCTGACTGCATAAACAGATCAAAAATTATTTCTGCATGCTTTGTGTGATTTAGAGATTTCATTTTTGATACATATGTAAATATTTATCATATAAATGTGGGGTGAAAGAGGTTCCTAGATCTGCTGTGGTATTCTATTAGACAAACAACCACCTAGGCAGGTAAATATGCTATGACATGGCCAAGGAAGGCAGGCAGTGAACATAGCAACAAGCAGGATCCGAAACTTTGTGTTTGAAAAAACCAAACCTAATGCCTATTTTTCTTCCTTTTCTCCACAAAGGTCCATCCAGGATAAGTTTTTCTAGGTGACTGAGAAAGCTGAGATTACCCCAATTTGGCCTAAAATGTAGAATTATTTTGGAGGGTTTTACTTCATCTTTTCATCCTCGCTACTGAGTATTTATATAGTGTTCTATCTTTGTGAGGCTCTCTTCAGATATGATGAAAAAGACATGATGTCTGTCTCAATCCAGAATAAAAACAAGAGATGAAGGAAAGTGGGTGGGGAAAAGGATTTGTAACAAGCAAAGGTAATTGGCTGGCAGTTGCATATAAATTTTGGAACATAAACTTAGGACAGAGAGGAAAAGAGGAATAGCATGAGTTAAGTGCTAAAAAAGACATTTGAAAATAAGGAACATAACTCCCAGCTCAACAAAAAAGAGCACACTACAAAAATGTATGTGAAAAGAAGTGGAAGATTTGGGATTGTGACTTTCTAAAAGTCTGCACATCTTGGTAGGCCCCAAAATTGTCAGAAGATTGGGATAAAAGGTTGGACTTCAGATCCTTCGATCCTTCCCTTATATTTTTCTCCACTCCACTGCTTATGTTTACATGTCTTGCTTGATATTTAGTGCCCGGAAATGCAAAAGATGGGCAGCAAGATAGACGATGTCTAAGCCATGAGTCTGTGATAATTCATACATTTTTGATCCCAGCAGATCCCAAAGAACTCAAGGAAAGCAAGTGCTCTTCTCTGAATGCTGTCACACACGAGGGCCCAATATGAATCTTCTCTATGCTGTCTTCTTTGGGAGAAAGTTGCTAGCAAGAGATCAGCAGATCAGCAGATCAAAGGTTTGGCTTCCTTTCAGTGCAAATTTGGAAGAAAATTTGGGGATGCATCACAGAAAGAAATCTCTTTGGTCACTCCATCCAGTTCTTTGTGCACCCTCATTCACAGGATCTCTTTTCTGAACATAAGCTATATCTTGAAATTGGCTCAGAGGTAATTTCTCTGCTACTTGCCTGGGTTGAGATTTTTTCTAGTATTTGGGTTTTCTTCATCGTTTCTATTTCAACCACATGACCATTTTATGGTTTATGACCATTGTAACCTGTGGTTCTATTTCTTCTCTGATATTTCCCCATCCAGTGTACATAAACTGGTCTCCTGCATTAATAGAGGTTTCTCACTTTCTAGACATTCCAAATAGACCTTTTGCACATCAGACTATGCACACGCTCCTGCTCAAGTTTATATCTGCCGGTCACCTCTTTTAAAGACTTTTTCTGTAGCACAAACACTTTGTTACTATTGCAACACACACCTTCCTGTAAGTATCATATTGCTCATCCTATCTTCTTGCTCTTCCAGCACCTAAGAATCTTTTCCTCATTTTTCCACAGAGGAGTGAAGTTATGGTGACATGTGCATTTTTCACCTCTACGCTGCACTGCTGTTTTTCACTGCATATATTGCTGAATGGAAGAAAATAATGTACAATCTCAGCTGGTTACTGACCTCCCCCGTGTATCAAGATGAGCCATAAACATATCTGTTGCTCCTTTGACTGTCGGTGACCTCTGCTCTTCAAAGCAATTCATACATAAGGTTTCAAATACCTTAGAGATTCGCCCTCTAGGTGCCTCAGCGACTGCTGGAATAAGTTCTAACTATTTAGGCATAAGTCATACAGCAGACAGGAAAAAAACCTCTTTCATGGGAGATGAACAGGTTGGCTGCACTTCCAGAAAACATCAGCACTCGATTGAGCTACTTCTTGACCAACTGCATCAAGAGGTTTCCTGGCTTGATTAAAATCTTCCATAATAAACCAAATGGAATTTGTGACAGCTATCTCCACATAAAGATTATCCTATCTGGAAGATAATTTGGTTCATCAATTAGCTGATAGACATTGATATATTCTAATGATGGTAACCACAAGAAAGAGAGCAGCAGTACAATATAGATTCTACTCACTAGAGTACCAATCACAGAATTTTTGCTTTTCAGATCAGTGCATTTTATTTTAAGCAGAAAGAACATGAGTATTATTGCAGCCCATGACATTTTCAGGGATGTCCAGAATGAATATTTTTTAGAATCAAAATAAAACTTCTCTGGAGTCCAGTTGGTGTTTATTAAGCTCTTCCGTTAAAAAAATTGCCTGGACCTTTTCTTGTGTTTACAAGATGAAAACGAATGAAGGTACATAGCCAAACAGGAAGCAAAGGAAAAAAGGAATTCAGAAATTCTCATGTTAAAATAAATGCTTTTTAAAGATTTTTTTCCTTTTTATCAAAACAACCTTCTTTGTAAACTGAGGTCTCACAGGGTGATATCTGGAGGGAGTTTCAGGGAATTTTTAACAAAGTGCTGTATATTTTCTTTGATTATACTTAACAAAAGATGAAAAAGTAAATAACTGATCAGTAACGATCATGCAGTGCTCACTGCCATGAAACAGCCTAGCTGAGCACTTAGCAGGACTCCCAAGGACAGGCACTGCGCTGCAACATGCAGTGGTGGAAGAGTCAACTAGTGTGCACAGATGTTTGCAAGAATGTTGCCTACAACCCAAGAAAATAATTGAAAGGTGGGGGCATCAGGTTTTTTCCAACCTCCCAGTGCAGGGACAGCAAGGAGAGCCCCACAGCTGGTGTGTGCATGTGCCAATGCACACAGGTGGGAATTAAAGTGACTGCAGGTGCTGATGTGAGTACCCACAGTTGTAGCTGCATACCTCTGACAGGAAGGATTTTAAAATAGGGAAAACAGCTCTGAGAAGAAGGATGTGTGCTTGTAACTACCATGTCCTGGGAGAAACTGTGTGCACTCCACCCAGGGAAGCTGGTGGAGTCACCATCCACAAAGGTGTTTAAAAGATACCTAGCTGTGGTGTTTAGGGACATGTTTTTTGGGTTAATGGTTTAACTCGATAATCTTAGAGGTCTTTTCATCCTAAAAAATTTCTATCATTCTGTGGTTCTATAACTGTGTCTCCATGTGTGCATGTGGGTGTGATTAAAACTTCAGGAGTAGTTATGGGAGGATGTCTCAAAAAGCATCGGTGTTCATTAGCATTTTGCAAGTTTCAGGTGCTGTGGTTTATTTGCGTTATTGCTGAATTGATCCTGACTGTACAGCACACTGATTGCGAGATAACGATGTGTCATTAGTGAGTTGACATAACTCCTTGATACTGATTTGATTTAAACCACATGAATTGAGCAAGGTTTTCTTTCCCTGCAACACATAGGAAAGGAGGTATTGGTTTTAAGGCACAACAATGAATTGATCTTGAGACAAAAATTGAATCTAAAGAGAATGTGCAGATGTGTGCGTGGGGGGGTAATGAAAAAAAAGAACATTTTTATTTTTAAAGTTCTTATTTATAGTAATTGCACTAATTTTCAAAGTGGAACCATATGACAGGATGTTTCCAGACCCTTTCAGCTAAACCAAAACAGAAAGCCTCTTAGAAATGGCTTTCACAGGAAATTTCTAGCTCAACATCATACAGACAAGTTCCGGTTTGAAAGGGCTCAGGTAAGTGTCTGCACTTTTTGTTTGGTAAATCACCCTGGCCTCCTAGCTGGAGAAATTCAGACCAGATTCTGGATCAATATTCCATTTCATGATTTCAAGTTTGTCTCCAGTTGAACTTCAGAAACATATATTGAGTGAAAGATAATAAGTACAGATCAACAAAAAGATAGGCACCGATAAATAAGAACAGAAGCTTCTATGATGATGATTTTCTGCACACAAATAAAGAAAATTAAGGTGTCAAGCTGTGAGATATCCACCAAATGGGCTACCCAGTAAGTACCAGAATGAAAAGTACAGCTAGAGGTGGTGGAAAAGAAATATGCAGGAGTTTATAATATATAAATAGAAAGAGACAGTAAAAGAAGTTGAGAATTCAGAAGTACAGTGGAACACCCACTGAGTTTGTTTTGAGCTAATCCCATCCATTTTTATTTTTGTTTTAATTTTTTTTTTCTGAAAACTGTGACCACTGATTCTTTCTTGCTGGTCTCTATGCCTCTTTTAGCTACTTAAAAAAAAAATCAAAGAATTACAGCACAGCACCACCTGTGGTTGATAAAACTCCTCAGAACCACAGTATTGAGGCATTAGGCTGTGCTCAGGAGAAAGTGGGCTTTTATTAAAAAAAATTATTAAAGAAGAGCTGAATTAACAGTAATGGGAGGGGTGTTTCCCATGTAAAACCCAGGTTGCAAAATTAATATCTACTGTTGGGGCCACATCCAGGAATAAAACTACACAAAAAGTGTAACCAAGTGAAGTTTATCTAAAGTAAAGGAAGAGGAAAATATTCCCCTGACACAGGGGAAGAGTGAATGCAATGCTAATAGGAGCAGTCTCGTAACTACAACAGATGAGTCAGGATATCATCACATTGCATCACCTTAAAAAATACCAACTTCAGCAAGCCTTGCCGCTTCTAGCTGTTAGCAGTGATCCTCTATATTTTTGGAGGTTTCAGTGAAACCATTAACTCCTTAGAAGGAATGCTTTTATTATGCAATAAGCTCAAAAATGGCAAAACCAAAGTACTATTTTGCCTAACTGAAAAATGAAATTTAAAAAAACAATTATTGAAACATGCAGATAATATTCTTGGCCAACTCCTTCCTTCTTATGCTTTTTCTGCTTTTTCCTCTTCTCCTTAACCTCTTCATTCCTGTCTTTAAGAGGAAGTATACTTGACATGCCTGATACTCCTGTCATAGTTGTTGTTTGTTTTAAAATAGATCTTATTCTGCTCTTGCACAAAGTGTTATTTCTTGGTTCACTGAATTACGCCTGCTTTGCTTCAGTGTGAATGAAAGGAGTTTTAAGCTGCTTCTGAGGATACTACAGAGGCAATAACAAACTACTGCAACGGGGTGTACGTCAGAGGGACAGACAAGATGTCAATCCACAGTTCTGGCAGAGGAGGTTGCCAGATACAGAATTACAGATACTTTCTAGATGTGAAAAATGCTATTTTGATGTCTCTTGAATTGGACAAGGAAATTTTTGTCAGTAAGTTTGGGACTTACCTTATCAAGACTTAGCTCTCTAAAGCTGGTCATGATTCAGGAGACTGAGGGGACCTCGTTGCAGTATAAAAATTCCTTATGAGGGGAAGAGGAGGGGCAGGCACTGATCTCTTCTCTGCGGTGACCAGGGACAGGACCTGGGGGAATGACCTAAAGTTGCATCAGGGAGGTTTAGGTTGGATATCAGGAAAAGGTTCTTCATCCAGAGGGTGGTTGGGCACTAGAACAGCTCCCCAGGGAAGTGGTCACAGCACCAAAGCTGACAGAGTTCAAGAAGTGTTTGAACAATGCTCTCCGGCACATGATGTGACTCTTGGGGATGGTGCTGTGCAGGGCCAGGAGCTGGACTCGATGATCCTGATAGGCCCCTTCTGAGTCAGCATATTATGTGTAGTTCTGTGTCTGATTCTGATTCAAACCTGCCTATAGTGAGTAGGAAAATGGAGACATCCTCAGAAGGTCTGGTCATGTTCATTTTTGTGAATAGTCAGGTTTGGATGTTTTTCTAAATAGCTTCTCTCTACTGAATGCATAAAGAACAAACCTCATCTTGGCCTCCAAACCTAATTTTTCATGGCATGAATTCAAGTAAAATAGATTTTAAATTTCACCTTCTTTTAGGAGGGAATTATTTGGCCTTGTGCTTAACCTCTGAAGGCTAGAATACAGCAAAAGGGGTCTCCGATAATCCATCTTAGGGCAGAATCAACTCAATAGTGACCAGGTGGGAACTCCAGGCTTAAACAACATAAGTGAAAAGCAGCAGCATCTCAAGATTGGCATAAGATTGTAAAAAACTGAACCTCCTCTCTGCAAGATGTGGCAGGATTTGAGGAAAATGTTCTCTTGACACAGTTTTGAAAATTTCCCTTGAAGAGAACTCATACATTACTCATGATCAGGCACCAAACAGTAGAAGGGCAAACTAATATCCCCTTCAGTTTGGGCCTATATTAATAACATGCCTCAAAATCAAATCTCTTTTCAGCCAATTGGTTTAAATGTAGCTCATTTGAGAGGAAAATGAAGTTTGTTGCAGAAGTAGCTGTTCAGGTGTGTGTAATGTCTGAGCATGACTGCTGTAGTTTGGCTGTGGGGAAAAATATTTTACTACTTTTGATCATACTAAAAAGAAAGAAAAATCCAGGGAAGGTGACAGCCTTGTTCATCAAATGAAGTCACACAATCTTCAATTCTGTTAACAGTGCCAAGTAATGGCATGCAGAAGATCATTCAGTGACATAGAGAGAAGAGGAAGAATACTTCTTTTGTTAATTACAACAATTAAATTCTGATGGGTAGAACATTTAATAGTACAAAATAATTACAGAAGGATTGACTTAGTTATTTGACTACTCAAAAATTTGAGAGAGAAGTTTTCTACTCTGCAGGATGCACTGTTCTATTCCCAAGAATTTCCAATTGCTGGTAGAGAAGATCAACAAACAGGTGATTTAGTTATCTTAAAGCACTTGAGAACAGGAACCTGAATCAGAGCCTCACAGTATCTAAAAAACCCACAGGAGATGCTTTTTCGGTTTCCAATTCCAAAATCCACCCTGCTGAGGTGGGAAGTTTATTTACAAGGGCATGCAGTGATAGGACAAGGGGGACTAAATTCAAAGTGACAAAGGGCAGGTTTAGAATAGATACAGGGAAGAAACTCTTCCCTTTGAGGGTGCTGAGGCACAGGAACATGTTGTCCAGATAAGCTGTGTATGCCCTATCCCTGGAAGTGCTCAAGGGCAGGTTAAATGGCTCTTTGAATAGCCTGGTCTAGTGGAAAGTGTTCACACCCATGGCAGAGAAGTTTGAACTAGATGACCTTTAATATCCCATCCAACCCAAACCATTGTATGATTCTATGACCCTTTGAGATCCAGCAGTAAAAAAGGCAGTTGGAAATGGCTGCCAAGCTATAGCTCCAATCTGAAAAAAAGCAAAGTGACAGGGTTTTTCTGTAGGCATACTTCTCGGATGATGAGAAATTGGAGAAAAAAGATAAATAGCCTCTCATCAATAAGCACAGTCACCTCAGCTAAAGAGAGAAAAAAAAATCTATATAGTGTATTCTGAAAAATCAACAATCATATTGTGTTTCTTTATCTTACTCTGAAGTTTTCAGAAGGCTAAGCTTGACACTTAAAAAAAAAAAAAATAAAAATCGAAGACAACTAAGTAGCCCGAATTTACATCGCGGAGCAAAGTGAAATCTTTCCTGAACAAGTGATTATCAAATTAGAGACCTGCCACTAAAATTTCCTGAAAGGGTCAGCACCTTCTCTTGTTCCTGACAGACAAAGAAAGTGTGACAGGCTTGATCAATATTTCAGTTAACAAAACAGCTGGCTAACAAGAGGACTTATGACAGACAAAGGTTTGTTTCAAGGCAATAAAATATATGGTTTTTAAAAGATGTGTTTTAATTTCTTTGTTTCATTTTCTTTTTCTAGCTTGTTGAATAGTTTTCATTAATCTGAATTTTCTTTCTTCAACCTCAAGGTATGTGTATTCAAGACTAAATTTTCAAAGATGTGCAGAAAAAAAAACCCAGAAGGTCATGTAAACGAAAACAAGAATATTTCTGGTTATCTGTCTGTTGTAAAAGGACAACTATGTTGAAAGGAAATTTAAGCACATTAAATGCAAGTCCATGACACTTTCATGTGATGAACCCTCTCCTGTTTTCCCATTTGATTCATACTGAGAAAATCCTGGGGGTAACAGGGCAAAGTAGGCAGACCTGTCCAGCAGAAGTTACTATCCACTGTTAAATTATTTTCCTTACATTAGTGCTGTCTGAATTCCAGTTGATGACAGAAACTTGAACAATTTTATAATACTTGTAAATGTTGCAGTGACTTCTTTTAACCTAGAAGAACCCTACTTTAGAAAGCAAATCCCTTTCCTTTAGGTTTCCAGGAGCCTCACATGGAAGTGAATTTCAGTTCAAGGCAAATGTTATGGAATTTGACTATTCAAGCCTTTCAATCTTTCTTCCTTTGGAAGCAAAATTTATTTGTTTCATGAGGGAAGGGTCTCTCAGAATGGAAATGTATGCACATGCCAGTGATGCACTGCAATAAGAAGTGCACTGAGAAACAAGAGCTGTGCAGACCTCGATGGTATCCTAAGCCCTGCATTTGCAATCTCTTTCTCTTAACTGCTGCCCTTACTGGTGTTTGCTGGGTCACAGCTGGATTTAGAGGACAGCATCAGAGTTTCTGCCTATTCTTCCATGCTCAGAGAATTCTGAAAAGGATTAGATCGCAGATTTCTCCTTCTATATAGTCATAACATTTAAAATACCATTGAACCTTTGCTTTTGCTGCTCTGTGGGTTCCTGTACCCTACAGCTTACCACATTTCAGAGTCTGCAGGGGTTCATATTGTACTCCGAGCTTTGTGTAATGTTGTAATGTTTCCATAAAGCCATTATGTGGAGGAATGTTGCAAGCTTTGTTTTTTATTTTTCCACGGCAGTTTTGTGTAACACTTATTTATATACCTTATTATGTATTGTAGTCTCCAGTGATCATTTTTCATAGTGATCTAACTTGTCTGGTATTCTTTCCCTAAAGGCTCTAAACACAGTGGCTCTAAATAATCTCAAGGCTTTAAAGCCGAGCGGTTCTGATGCTGCGTTCAGCAGCTAAAGTTTTCCACTTGAGCTATCATCTTTGTGTGTGGAGTGGCAGCTGCAGCTGATATGACTCAACATTTTATGTGACAAAAGCTGCACTTCTGGGAAGAAGAACAAACCCAAAAGATGCCCCCTGGCAGTGGCACACGTTGATCTGGATGAACACGCCAGGTCTGTGCATGGGGATGGATGAACTTCCCTCCACCTCAGCTCCAACCTGCAAGGGATGAGCTGCAACCTTTGCTTTGTCAGAGAATGCTGAACCTGAGTTACACTGACATGACCAAAACAGCGGTGTTTAAATAAGAGATTGTTCCTATCATAAATTATTTGTGTCCAAGTTTGTTACCTTAAAAAAATTACCTTAACAAGTGCTTCACCCTAGAAACTCTGCTAGATGTCCAGTATATATATATATCTATATATATACATATTTTTAAACACATATTATTATGTTAAGCACTTCACGACAAATTCATTCTGGGGAGAAGGAAGAGAGATGAGATGGAAGAGAAAACCAGCATTTACATTTCAGTGGCTTCTGTTTGTGTTTTTGTTCCCAGCCCCCATGGACTTTACTTAATGCCTTGAGAAACCTTTTATCGAGCTAGAAGAATGTCAGCCTCAGGGGGTTATGGGAGGGCTTACATTGTTTGATTCAGACTCTCATGCTGATTCAAATTGCTTTCTACCACACATCAAAGAAACCTCCAAAATTTGGCATGTTCAAATTACTGCGCTATTTCTGGGTGTTGTTTATTACCATTAAACCCTCAAAGGCTCCAGACTCAATTAGTTGTTTCATTTTATAGCAGCCTTTAGCATCCACATATTCACTCATGAATCCATCCCTCCTTCCTTGTAGATTCTGAGGGCTATTTTCAACAGAGCTCCCTCTGAAGTTTATACCCTCAATGGCCCAAATGGACATGGTTTTCCACAAGGAAAATTCCACAGAGGATGCTAAGGACTTTTTCTAATCACTAGACCTCACGTAAGTCTCAGTCTCTCCTTGGAAGACAAATTGCCTCAAAGATCATTTATTTTGCTCAACTTTGGTTATAAAAAATGTGGACAGTTTAAATAACCAAATTGCTTAAATTCCCTGTGATTGTAATGAAGAGATACTGGCATCGGTACTGAGCAATGAATTCCTCTCAAGAGTAGATATCTGGGATACGTAGGATGGATTGCCTGTGGAGGTGCTATATTCTCCGTGCTGACTGTAGATAATTACCTTCTATGACTAACTTTCATATGGATAAAATTAGATAAAGTGTTGATAGAATGACCTTGCACAGGAATGGCAATTTTAAATGTATATGAACATTTGGCTGTACAAACAATGAGATATAAACACGAGACTTTGGTAATAACACTGGTATTTGCATACTTCACATTTTTCAGACCATTTGAAAACACCTAAGAGTTGTTGAGTTCTGAGGGTTTTGCGCTGCCTTTTTTTTTTATTATTATTTTTTAATGTTGAGGCTAATTTAAAGCTCACCAGATGAAATAGACTGAATCCAACTGTCACATCTCCAGGCCCACATTACCTATATATGTGCAGATTTTCATGCCTGAGACAAAAGAGTGTTAAAGTACAGGATAGCAAGACCTTAAGTCACACAGAGTTCTGGGGAAGATAGGAAGATCTGCTACATGTTTATCTTAAAATGAGCATTCAGCATCACTAAGACTCTAAACTGAATTTTTTTGGTTTTTTTTGAAAAACATAGTAGAACAGAGAGGTTTAGAAACAGAGGAATTTAGACAGTACATAAAAAATTTGAAATTGTTTGAATACAAGTGGCCTCCATGCTCATTGTGCCATCTCCTCAATTTCCCTTTGCTTATTAATAACTAATATCTGGTTTTGTGGCATTTAATGCTACCAATAAACTCCACAAAATCCCCTCAAGGTCAAAGGTCCATAAGTGCCCCATTCTCTTTATTGGAGAGAAGAAGATGGGAAGCCCATTTCACATTAATATGATGGAGCACTTGCTGCACCCCAGCTCATTTCAAAACTCTGACCCTTTAACATTATTGACCTTTGGAATATTATTGTCTTAATCTCACCGGGGAATAGATGCTGATTTCTTACCTTGTCCTCCCAATGACTATTGAATTCAAAGAAAAATAAGAACAGTATAAAACACCCATATGATGGTTAAAAAAGTGGTCATAGTGTGAACCAGTCTTGCCTGTCCAAAATGCAGATTCAGACATTCCCGGGAATCCCACCAATATGGAATTCCAGAAAAACTTAGACGGAAACGTAGTGTTTGTCCTATAGCTACCTGAGCTATAATCAAACTATAAGGAAAGAGTAAGTGAATGAAAAGGTAAAAGTATCCTCACATGACCACAGGATTTTCCTGTACCTGGGTTAAATTTCCTTTAAAAAATTGCCACACCAAGAAACTTGTGAAGCCCCTGTCTGCTCCTGGAGCAACAGAAGGGTCAAAGACTTCATTATATTTAGTTGGATTTGTTAGCCTAAATTTCCTGGTCTTGGTGCAGACATATATTTGGCTTTGTGATGAATTGAAATGATGTGAACTGCTTGGCATTTGATCTAAGACTCAGTATGTGATGGATGCAGGGGTATCAAATAGTCTATGACAGATGTGAAGCATCTGACAGGCAGAAAAAGCTGTTCCATATCACAAGAGAAAGGAAGTTTCCGCATTATTTCTCATTTCAGGGCATCATGGTTTAACTCCAGATGGCAACTACGTACTGCCATGCAGCCACTGTCTCTATCTCACCCTCGTGGGACAGGGAGAATCGAAAAAATAGATAAAATCTGTGAGTTCAGTTAAGAACAGTTTAAAATTTGTATAAAAATAAGAATACTGATAACAGCAATATATTATTGAAACAACAGAATAATGACAATAACAACGACAAACAGGGAAAAAACAAAAGAGAGAACTAAAACCCAAGAGAGACAAGGGGTGCACAATACCATTGCTCACCACCCGCTAACCAATGTCAAGGTCATCCTGCAGCAGCAATTGTCCAACTCCCCCCAGTTCATATACTGAACATGATGTTCTATGGTATGGAATGTCCCTTTGGCCACTGCGGATCAGCTGTGCTGTTCATTCTCCCTCACAGCTTATTGTGCACCTGTGCATGGAAGCTGCATTTGGGGTTAGCACAACTTAGCGATAACTAAAGCATCAGTGTGTTATCAGCACTGTTTTCATACTAAATCCAAACCCTACAGCATTATTTCAGCTACTTAGGAAGAAAATTAACTCTATCCCAGCAGAAACCAGGACATAAGCTGCCATATTCCCTCCAGAACCTCATGTTTCTCATCAAGTGTTTGACACCATATTAATGTTCTAGCAAATGGCAAGAAGGGAGAATCTCCCCGATGAAGGGAATCAGATCAGAATCAAGAACCAGTGTTAGCAGGCAGCAGTAAGGGGTATGTTTGCCCAATATCAGAGTGGAAGAGTAGGTTTTTATGAATATTTGCAGAAAATGAACTAATCTTTCAGGAAAAAACAAAATCCAAAAATTTTGTGGCAGAAAATACAAGAGCTGGTATGCAATGGCGGAGAAATATTAATACTGCTTCTAATATTTAGCAGCTTGAGCACTGCTCAAAGCACTGAAAGACAGTACACATTTATGAGGTTTATTCCCCAAGGTTAAACTTCAGATTTTCATAACAGCTCATAAAATATATTCCCATTTAGAAATAATACAAAGGAATGAATATTAAAAGATATTAATATACCCATTCATATTTAAGAAGAAAAAGTGCTTCACCGCCTTTGGTCTTTGAAACAGAATGTTTTACCTGTACTTACTTCAAGTACAATGTAATCATATAACTGCAGCACCTGCTGTCCAGAGTCCTCAGTGTTAGGTGACATATAGACAAAAGCCTTGGTAAATACCTTGGCTTTTCTGTGCTCCTGTTTTTTATCGGGATATAAAATGAAGCAGCAGCAATTTCTTATCTTCCTAGTAGGATGCTGTGAGTAATAACTAACAAATGCCTGCAAGGTTCTAAGAACTTTAATCCTATTTACTGGAGAGGTCAAACTCTTGTGCTTCCAAGAGAAAACAAAGATTTTATAATGAGAAAAAAACAGAGGTTTGTTTCAGTACATACATTAGTCCTGAGGAGAGCCAGTTATCCTTTCAAGCTCATGGCAAAGAGTTGTAATGTGTGGTAGATCATTTGATACAACTTTGTGTGAATTAAGATCGAGCAGTTTTTCAAAACCATTTGTTATTCAAACCCACACTTCACTGCAAGGCTATGAATGCCTGTATGCCTTTGCTGCAAGACAATCCAATAGAATAAGCTCAGATCTAAAGGCACTTCTGCTCTCAATAGGGTCCTTGTTGCCCTGAGAAAGACAACCTGCTCTGTCAAAACACTTTAGAGAACAAGTGGAATGGACACAGAAGTATGGATATACATTAGGCAGCCCTCATTCATGCACGATAGCTTTATTTTTTGTGCTAACCTGTTTTAATTGGGGCAACAAGAAAGGTCCAAGAGGTCATGTGGTACTGTATTGTAGCTCTGGTAGTGTATCCTCTTGTGAAGCACAATTTGCTGACAAAATAACAGAAGGGAGGTTTTTCATGGAGGTAGAAAATACAAAGCAACTCAGTACCTGACAGTCAAAAGATGTCAATGATGTCTGTTAACAGCAATGATGTCTGCTGTTGGTAGACAGCATTGTTTCTAGGCATTCACAGCAGTTGTGGCAAACTGGCATCTCATCACTTTGGTTAATTTTAGCTCTCATAGTTGGAAATGAAGAGTGAAAAACAGTCTGTAAGCAGTGTATTCTTTTACATTGTTGTCATATTACATTGTGCCACTTCAGCTGATATTAAGAGTTGTCGTATCATATTAATGCTGTAGGTCAAGGAAATGGTAATGGGATGGGACACACCAGATAGAGATACCAGGAGCGAAATCAGAATTCATTTGCATGTCATCATTGACTTCATTAGTTGATTGGTATCTCAACATGGTCACAGCAGTTTTCAGAAAAATAGAAATATTTGGCCTAAGTACATGTGGTTTAAGTAGCAATACTGAGAAGTTCATGAGCAAAGGGAGAGTTAGGCTAGGTATTGCAAAAGATGCTAGTTTAAATACCTAAATATAAATATATTTTCGAATCATGCTCTGAGAGATTTTTTAAAATATTGCTGTCCTTAAGACAGCTTTCCATGTTCCATAACTCTAAGGGCTTTTAGCTTTTCAGCAAAGCGTCTCATCAGTGGAATTCTGTAAAACTAGATGGAAAAGACATTATGAAAAGAATACTTGTAAATACACCGAGATTTTCAAACCCATTTGACATTTTTTAAATTCTGTTGACAGTCTGGAAAACAAATTCACTGTATTTAGGTTGTTTGCTGAGGTTTGTTTGTTTTTGTTTGGTTGGGTTTTTTTGGTTTGGTGTGGGATCTTTTTTTTTCTTTTAGGGGACAGTACTCTTAACAAACAGTAAGTCCTTGTGCGTCCATCCCAGAACCATTATTTCTGATACATACACCAAAATTTCTTAAATGTCTCTGTTCCTTTCTATGCCGTAAGTAATGGTGATCATTTTTTGTCCAGAGAATTTAAATCCATTCTCAATTCTGAGTTAACACTCAAGAACAAGAAGATTCTTGAAACACTTCAGCATGTGTTTTACTTGCAAAGAAAATAGGAGGGTTGAGGTACTTTTAAAAATAAAACTTCACATGACTTGTAGTTTTAGGTATAAGAGACATCAGTAGAAATAAAATTGTCGAAAAAGGGCCTTAATACATCTGGTTAATATAAAAAAGACCCCAATATACTACCCTTTTATGAGTTCTAGTCTCAGGGAAAAAAATGGTTAAAGGATCCTGCATATCTGCTTCTATTTCTGGCTTCTGAAAGGATAGGAATTTAGTGATTCTAGAATTCACTGAAGTTACCATGCACTTTGAGCCATGTAGAACTGAGCTTTTGATAGAGAAACTCTGCAATGTCTGTACAATGAATACAATATTTTCAGGACAGGCCAGGCCACTGCACATGGCATAATGTCACCAGTTTCCTTAAGAGATTTCTCAAGCAAAAAATATCCAGTGGCAAAGAATAATTGACAACCAGATCTTCTGATAAACTTGATGGAAAGTCAGAAAAGACATCAAGGATACAGGAAGGGGCTATAGATATTCCACACAGATGGAGAACATGTTAGATATGATCTTATTTATACAAGATTTTAGCTATAGCTGACATGCTAGGATGGGGTTACAGAATCAGATTTAGGTTTCTTTAAGCACTGGGTCTGTAGATCTTCTTCCTAAAAATGTTTGATGTTTAGCCAAATTACAGTTTCAAATTTAATGTCAGATGATAGAGCAGTGCATACAACCTTATACATATAAAGCATCTGGCACTGAAAGCTGTAATCTTGATTCAGTTCTGTAACTAACCATTAAATAAACAATAAAAGTAATAAGAGAACACTACAGCATTTATCAAAACACTATGTTTCTTTAATTTCTTATGTAATTTTGAAATTAATTTAACTAAGGGTCGCATGGAAGGTTACTGCAGATGCATAAGGTCTTTGGCTGTTAAAATTAGCAGTTAAATCAATCCCTTTTTTTTCCCCGCAAATCTGAACTGTTATAAGATAGATAATTTTTTTTGCTGTATTAAAATAGAAAATCTCTGAAAACTGACTTCTGTATGAAACTTTGTTTAGCTACGGTGTAATTTTATGGTATCATCACTTAGACTTGAGACACTGTAGAAATTTAAGCATGCCATGAGATTAATTTAGCCTGGCCACTACCTCTGTAACCTGGGGAGTATTAACAATATTTGCCTTAGCAGAGCTCTCCTAATACCTGCTAATCCTGAGAAGCTTTTTTATGCTCACATACAGTGACAATGATAAAGCACACCAGCATGATAAAATTGTCCCCTCGTTAACTCCCTCCCTGTCTAACTGGGGCTCTGTCCCTTGGACTTTGCCTTCCTCATTGGATAAGATCCAGTTTGAGCAGAATGAAGCAGACTTCCCATTCTTGAGTAGGCCAAAACATGCACCTGAAATTGAAGCTTTTGACATTAACTCCTTCCATCTTATAAAAGTACTGAATTCAAGGTGCCAGCCTTCTGAAGGACTCTTTTTGCCTCTAAATTGCTGTTAAAAAAACCACAAAAAAATCTGAATAAATGCAGCTGTTACTTATTCTAGATATAAAGCTATTTTCACTCAGCTTAACCACCTCTTCAGTGAGTTTGGTGCCTCCCTGCCTCAGCTCTGTAGCCTATAGTGTAGTAGAGAGAAGGTGATCAATGAAACAAAGGAGTGAGGTGCACTGTGCATGTTTGATATATGGTGGTTTCTTACAGAGTTTGGTACCTGATGAAGAACAGGCTTTCTTTCTTTTTAGTTTTTTTAAGAATTCATTTTATATAGAGTAGAATCATAGAGTCAAAGAATTTTTTAGTTTGAAACAAATCCCTGAGATCATAGAGTCCAGCTGTTGACTCAGCCCTGCAAACACCACCACTCAACCATGTCTCTGTTTTCCACATCTACACATCTTTTGAATACCTCCAGGGATGGCAACTCCACTGTTGTCCTGAACAGCCTGTTACAATACTTGACAATCCTTTCAGGGAATAAATTTTCCTTAATAAACAATCTGTATTTACAATGGGTGTAAATGTGTCCTCAGGTGTATTTTAGTTGTGGTTTTTGATTTTCATAAGATTCCAACAGAAATTGAAAGGTTTTCTCATCCTCTTGGAAGACACAATTTTGCAAAACAACTAGATGCTAAAAGATCAGTCCCACTGATGTGGGTGCTTACACACATTTCTTCAGCATGTCTGACGTGGATCAGGTACAACAGCAAAACAAAATCACCCACTACATCCCCAAAGCTGTGTTGAGGTGTCCGAGGCAGGATTATTTTCCATGTTGCTTCAACTGTCAGCGAAGTGATTGACAAAAGGATTTATCATCTTTCTTCTGCAAGTTCATCAGTGACTAACAGTCCTCTTGATAATCACTGAAATACTGCACCAAAACAATTTAGCTGTTAATTTGTCAGATCTGAGTATTCTTCTGAGTCATAAGGCAAATTCATTTTATTTGAACTTCAGTTAATAAAATGAGAAGGGAAAAGAGATCCAAGCTTGATAAAAGACCTCATTAGTCTATTTATATAACTGTAAATCGAAATTTTTCTCCTTCCATTATTTAAATTTGTTATATTATGAGACTTCTTGAAAAAGGGATTTTATATTAAAAAACCCTAAAAACCAAAACCAAAACCACCAAACATAACAATTCTAATTCTGGGAAGTGTATGACTCAGGGTAGAAAGTCTTAGGGTTCTTGGCTACCGTATCTGATTTCAGGAGCTACAGATGGAGATCTCTGTTCAGGAAAGTCAGCAGAAATCAAAGGCACCCTCCCCTTCCCTCCCCAGATGATGTTAGCAGGCAGTTTACGAATTCTTCAGTGAGCAGGTAATTTGCTTAGCACACTTGGGGTGGCCTCAAAATGGGCTCATCACACAGATCTCTGCTATTTCACAGAAGCAGCTGCAGCTCTACCCCATGACCTGTCACTTCTCTCTCATCTTGTATCCCAAATGCATGTCCATGCACCATGTTAGTAAATAGAAGTGACCCAGGAGACTCCTAACTTGCCTTGTATATATGGACTATCCAATCTGGGCATGTAATTCCTGGTTCTTCATCTCTAGTAAGGGGCTTGCCCCTTAAAGGACCAGAGGAGAAATGGATCCTGCAATCACAGGGAGCTGTTGTCTGTGTTACATATCTGAGGCTTGATTAATGGCATGGCAAGTGGTCCTTACTTTGTCAGACATTACTGCTCCTCCTGCCTGAGAGCTCTTAGAGATAATTGATTCTGGCACTTCTATTATCACCCAGAAACACAAGGGCATATTTCTACATTTGCTCAGGCAATGGTTTGAGGAGAAGGGTTTTCCTACAGGATAATTCTTGCCCTACCTATTTGTGCCTTCACTGACAATGTGTGCAGACATGGCGCTCTAATAACATAGTGATGAGTGCAACATAGAAATGGTAGGTTCAGAATGTTTTTTGTTGCAATTTTCTTGTTTTTATATGTCTGTGTGTTCTCCATATTCATCAAGGAGACAGTCTGTAAATTAAAGAAATTCCTAATACTCCAGCATCTAGACAAAAGGAATCTGTTATTCACCTGATATCTTCTTTTATTTTTTATTCTTTCCTTTCTGCAGGTTTTCGCTTGTAACTAAACATGGATGAGAACTAGCTCGTAAGTTAGGAAATATCATAGATGTCTCAAAGAAATAAAGACAATTATGTATGTGCATTTGTGAGTGGTTTGATCACAAAGTGCTTGTGGGATGCAGAGATAAAACATACACAAAAAATCTACGTTTGGTATTACTGTTCCTGGTTGCCTTGTCCAGCTGTGTGCTTGCACACAGAGAAATGTGTGTGCTATGAGAGTTCAAGAACCAGAAAAGAATGGAACAGATGGATTTTCAGGTCTTAGGTATAGGTAAATGTTCCAACATGTACCTAATTTTCCTGTCAGTTCCTTAAGACTAAAAACTTATGAATATAAATTTTATCAGTGACTTTTCTGTGATGTAGTGGAAGGAAGAACTAACAGCACCATATTTGAACAAGGCAAACTTAAAAAAAAATTATTTTTCAAAGTTGATAGGGCAAATATTCACAAAAATCTTATTAAATTACAACTGAACATCAACATGCAGAGAATGAACTGCACATGTGTCCACAAAGACTCACTTATACTCAGTGTGTCCTATTATCTGTAGGCACAAGCCTATTTGCTCATAAATAATTGAATATGGGTCAAATTTACTGCAGCAGGAAAGTGACTATGCTGAGAGATTTAGTCCTTACTGGGATCTGCTGCCCTGTGCCGCTATGTAAACGCCACAGCTCTTTCAATGGTTCAGCTTGAGAGGCTGAGTTCAAACTCTTGCAACTCAGATTTTTGAGGGCAGAGGACTGGGAAGAGTTTGATGACTGGAAATGGCTACTGAATCCTCATCTTCAGCTGCCCAGGTAAGACGAAGAAATAACTAATTTTTTAAAATATATCTGGATGAATCAAGCCCCTTTGGTGCTTCAAGGGCACAAAAGTCACAAGCTGCTTGAAAACACTGGTCCATCTCAGAAAGATGGGCTAAATTATGCTTTCTTGTGCTGTTAGAAGTCTTTCAGTAGAGTTGTTTGAAATGTGGGATGAATAAGATCAGAGGCATATGGAAGATACTTTAAACCATTTGAGTAAGTGCTTCTCTATGGCTTGGGCTAATTGTATGAACTTCACTGTTCCCCAGCTACCTTGGCCTCACAGACTCCTTTGTTTCTGGCTTTTGTCCCTCAGAGGGTATGGCAAAAGGAAGTGTTATGTTCACATCAGTATTTCCAGGAGAAGGAGCCATAATGTGAGCTGTGTATGCAGAGCATGGGCAGAAACGCAATGCTGCAAGAAACTTCCTCATTGGGTTTTCTTCTTTCTCCCACCATCCCTGAACTTGGATCCCCACACACAAGCCTGCTGAGCCGGGATCACATGAGGAAAACAACCCCGAACAGCAAGACATGAGAAAATTATACATGCATAACCACGGAGTTATTGTGTACGGGTTTGGTTTTTTTTTTGTGAGTTGATGTATTTTAATATTGAGGACATTTATGTCTGTTAATAATTAGAGATGTTTATGACATGCATTAACAGTAACTCTCCATATTGCCTGTTTGGAAACATGTGAATTCATGTTAATGGCTTGAGTTTGCTAAAAATTTACAGGCAAACACTTACCACTCTAATACACCACTAAATCATTTGTTCTTCATATTTTTTATTTTCTGTATATCTCTGCCTGAGATCCAGAAATTACTTATTCCATCACCCATGCTGCTTCTCCTACTTAAAGATGTAAATGTGTCCCAACTGTGCAAACTATTTAGCATATGCTTAATTTTAAGCAGATGTATACTCCCACTGAGGTAAATGGGACTGTAGCTAAGAGTTAGGCTCACACCTAAATTGCTTATTCAGAGCTAAAAGAGAGCACGTCTTTGGCTTCCTGAATCCTGCACAGTCCAGGATTGTTTTGTGTCTGAGTTAGAGGTATGCGGTTTTGTAAATCCTCCACTGAACATCATCCTGCCAGGTTCTTTTGCTTCTCTCTTGTTTTCCCAAGGTGTCAAGCATCTCTTTTACCTGCTTGCAAGTGTTTTTTCTAATGCAGCTCTGAATAATCATTCCTGGAGTGCTCAGGCCAGCACTCATCTGCATGGGCATGACATTAGCTGGTGATACAGGTGTTATCCTCAAATTGCAATGCGTTGCTGTATGGGTTTTACACAGTGAAGTACAATTTATCAGAACAGTTCTTTTCTCTGCTTCTCATATTTTTATAACCCGTGCATGTTTTGGATGATGGTTTTAAGGACAGGGAGGTCAGCAAAGGTCAGCAATGCAGTCTGTGTATATCTTAGTGTTCACAGAATCATGGAATGGTTTGGTTTGAAAGAGACCTGACCAGATTCTAGATTCAATGCCAGTGCCATGGGCAGGGACACCTTCCACTAGACCAGGTTGCTCAGAGCCCCATCCAGCCTGGCCTTGAACACTGCCAGGGATGGGACATCCACAGCTTCTCTGGGTAACCTGTTCCAGTGCTTCCCAACCCTCACAATAAAGATTTTCTTCATGATATGCAATCTAAACTTACCTTCTTTCCGTTTGAAGCCATTCCCCCTTGTCCTGTCACTGCATGCCCTTCTGTGTTCTGCACACAAGCACACCTGAAGCCTTGAAAAATGTGGTCAGACAATACAATCCTTATTTTGGGAAACTTGACCCCAAATTGCTTTCTAATTCCTCAGAGACTTACCCTTCATGAAATCTGACTGTTTCAGAGACCTAGAGAGAAGAAATTCTCCTATTGCTCTGAATATTCGTTCTCTGAGGATCAAAGCATTTATGCACTGTCTTGTACAACCCTCATAATACAGGAGGATTTCTATAAAAACTGGCCATTTATTCACATTTAAAAATAAAAACTATAATCTGAACATTGGAAAAACTATTTGTCTAACCCCTTGTGGCGGGAGAAAATCCTACTCCCGCCCTCTCCAGGGCCAGCTCCTTCTTCTCAAAGGGTGCCACCCTGACGGGGCGGACACAGAGATCTGAGAACCGCCCCGTGGGCAGGGAAGGAGCTGCCAATCATCCTAGCTCTGCCCCTTTCTCTAGACAATTCTTGACAGTTATGTTTGTGATTGGTCGATTCAACTATGTCTCTTACAAGGTTTAAGTTTATTGGTTCCGAGATGTGGACACCGCCCCTTACCCACCCCTAAGCTTGCTTGCGATTGGCTAGTCGGCCGGGTATTTAATACCTTGCCCAACCGCTGCTTGTCAGTTGGCTTGGCTTCGCTCATCCGTGCTAACAGAGGTGGTTACACTGTAACAATCCTGCGTTAGGTCTTGCCAGTTGCAATCCTAATAAAGGGTTTTGAGGAGAACGCCTCGCTCCAGCCTTTCACTTCTCCACTGCTCCTGTTTTTCATCACCTCCCTGAGCAGAGATTCTCTTGCCTGCGGCGGCGCCACCAAAGGGGCGACTCCACCTGCCTGTTTCGCCTAGTGCCAGGCGCGTGTGCCCAGAGGTGAGCCTGCCTGGGAGGAGGAGGACAGTTACTGCCGAGGACCGGTCACACCACCAACATCGAAGGTGTGGCAACAACAACCCCTCTCTTTTCTCCTTTATACTTTTCAATTCTATTATCTTTACACTTTTTGGAGTAAGGGATTCTCTTTTGTGGTGTTTTTATATGGGACAGATAATAGGTGCTCTCTTTTGAAAGGGAGCTTTCTCTTCCAAAATACATGGGTTGTAACACAAACTCACAACAATTATAGCTGTGCATGCTTTTTATTTTTTTACAGCTTTTCACATGTGCATCCAGAGCTCTATGCAGAGATAATTCTTACTATAATATTCACAAAATTATGTTTCTTAATGCACTTGTCTTTTAAAAAACGTCTTTGGCAAAAGCAAAAATTCATCATCTCTAAGAAAACAACGAAAAAAGCCTTCAGAATTTCTTGACCTATTAAAAATAAATATTCATTGAAAAAAGGAGACATCTTGGTGATAACGATAGCAGATAAGGAGGAAGGATTATCAGGTAATATATTAACGTCTGAAAGCTCAGTTCCTGTTTTATTTCTGCAGATAATCTTTTGCACCAAATAGTATTTCAGCAATTTTTTTGTTTTCTTTATGATTTTTTTCCAAAAACTATTAGCAAAATTAAGAAAACATTTTTCAAACTGCTCCATGTGTTGAATAGGAGTGGAAACCGAACCCAAAAAGTAGCACTTTTTCCTCGTTGGGAAATTCTCTGGCTAAGGCAGGTTTTTGGAAAGAAAGTCTTATTTGGAAGAGCAGTTGCCAGTCCCTCCAAACAACATGTCGTGGTTCTGGCCACACCAGGGTTAACTTTTGCAGCAGCCAGGAGGGGCAGTGCCAGGACCTTGGGGTTGTCCAATACAACATCTCGTCCTGTGAAAGGGCTACAGTGGGTCAGAGGGTCGTGTTTTTTAGGGTTTGCCAGGGAATGGGGTCGGGAAGTGCCAGGTTCCTCATTTGGAAGAATGTGATCGTTTATTGCTGCTGTACACTCTGCTTCTAGTATTGTTGTCACTGTTTGTTTTCTTATTTAATTGCTGTTTCTAGTAAATTGTCCTTACCTCAACCTGTGATCTTTACCTTTTCGTGCCTCCAATTCTTCTCTCCAGCAGCCACAGAGGGAGGGGAGCAGTGAGAGCAGCGCATGGTCTGAGGGGTTTCAGTGGGAGCACTAAATTGAGCAACACCATTCCTAAACCATGGCATGCTGCACTGAGATCCTACTGCCCAAAGACATTCAGGCAAGCAGAGAAATGGGATAAATGGAGGAAACAAAACATGACTGAAGAAGACCTTTTTTTATTTATTATTTTTTTACAACTGATGTAACTATTGAAGGGTTTACACTTAAAAGGTATGGATTTCATGATGTCAGGGATGTCAAGAATATGTGAGGCTGAAATTTTTGAAAGTCAAATTGTTTATTGTCATCACACTTCTGTCTAAAAATCAATCTCTCCTCCATTTAATCAATTGACCATGTTTCATTTTAAATATGCGCAGATGGACACAATTCAAATTCACAGTAAGACAAATTGTGTAATATTAATATGTTCAATATCTGGATAAATGCCTATCTGATGCATGAAAACATCACCTACTGAGTTGTCTGCAGGTTCAAATTTCAGCAGAAAGGCATAAATGCAAGAGTCAATAGTATTGCTTTTTTACTTATGTATATACAAAGTGATCATTCATTACAACAACAGTGAATATTCCTCATTCCTTTAACACATATCTTCTCTGAAAACCGTCTGCTTAGCTGGTGAAAAATTCAAGGTATGTATTTATTGCTCAAGATAGCCACTTATTTGCAGCAAATGGATTCTGGGAAAATACTTTATTAGGATTTAACTGTTGGCTACAGGTTGCTCTGAGAAATAAGACGATGTATATTTTTGAGTACTTCACCTGCCATAAACAACCTTCATATCTGTAGAGAAAAACTATTATCTTCGTGCACTTGATTTACAGCGCTATTAGAAGTGGCTCTGTATTTAGCAGGAGCTGCTCTTGCAGCACAAGAACCTACTTCACCTGCCTGACATCAATAAGAGGGAGCTAATCATGATCATGACGCCAGCGCAGCCACGCGGAGGATGGTGGTGTGGTCAAACCCCGGGAAGACAAGGGGCTCATGATCACCGCTCTTTATACTCCCACTCCTATCAATGAAACTCATGTTTTAGCAAAGTATATTCCCTTTTTACATAATAGGTGCTAAAAGTGGAAACGAACTACATTGGAATGATGATTAGCAGCTTGCAGCTCATTCACATAGCATATGAATCCTATTCTCCTTCCTCAGACAAAGGATTTACAGCATCTGATTTATCCACAGGTTGAGGCTTGCAGCTGGGACAGGCACAGCCCACCCACTGAAATCAGTAAGAAAGTAATATGTCAGGTTTGCAGGAACAAGCCTTATAAATTGGCTTTTATAGGTGTTCCTTGCCTGATTGCGTTCTCCTCATCCATAACTGGCCATAGCTTTGAACAAAACAGACAGGTAAAGGCAAGCACCCCTCATTATAGTCACTAAAATAAATGGTTTAACTGTCCTCACTCATTGACAGAAATCCAAATCAATTGATGGTTTCTTATTCCAGTTCTGTGTGCTACTATATCCCCTGGCAGAAGACAATTAGCCCAGTTGAAAGCCACACTGAGCAGTTCTTTTCTGATCAGGAGTGAACTCTACCACTCATGGAATATGCAGTGAAATAAATTCCACAAGTGGAAGGTCTGTACCCAAATCATTTGCCTACTCAACTTCAGGAATGACTGAACACTGAGTAAAATTTTGGAGAATAGTATAATCTAAAAACAGGGACTAAAAGCTATCAGAAAATGTCAGAATATGTGCAAGAGAAGAAAAAAATTTCAGTGTGAAAAAGATGTGGTTTTTCCGACGCATTGATTCTCGTTTTTCCTGTCTGCACATTTCTGTTTGCATTCCATGTGGAATGAGTGGTCAAATATTTACCAAAAAATGAATGTTAAAATTGCAAGTGGAGCCATTGTGATGAACACTCATGCAAATGTATTTGTGGTTGAATAGACTGTGCCTTTTTACTGTCAACCATGAAAGCAAACCATGAAACCCTGTGACTGATTTAATAAATCTCTTCTGGGCATCTAGCTGGAGTTTAACACAGTGAACACAGGATATTTGAGGCTTGCCTTTGTGCACAGAAAAGAAATAATCTCCAAATATATGTGGGAAAAAAGTAAGTTAACTCATCTATTTGAAGATACTATTATTTGGATGGAAAGAGAAGATAAATTTGTTAGATAAAATATTTATGGAGACTTTTTAAAAATGCTATTTTCATCCTGACCAAAGCACATCGTAACTGAACTGTGTACAACTGAGACATAATGAAATGGCTTGCCTTAGATATCTAAAACTTATACAAACTTATTTAATATTTTATTGTCCCAGTATAACCTTTCATGAGATCAGACTGACAGCTTTTGACAAAGAACAAACACAGAGCAAAGAAAAAACGCACTAAAGAAATGAAAAATGAGAAAAAGTTCTGAAACCAAGAACAGTGTAGCTTTCCTTTCAATTGATTTTGTTTGAACACCTAGAAAACAAGACAAATATTTAAATGAAGATGTCAGCCAATGATAACCACATTTCAAAGGAGGATGGTATCTGATCTTAGCAAAGGCTGAAATGAGTTTGTATGTCACCTAAATCAGATCATTCCCTGAGAACAGTAGTAAACCACAGAAAAAAGAAAAAAAAAATTCCCTACTTTATTCCAACAGAATTTTGCAATATGTGTTTAAAAATAAAAAATTAAATTAAATGAAATTAAATAATAAAAAAATAGAATGAAAAAATAAAGCAAAATAAAATAAAAATAAACCAAAACAAAATAAAATACTGTTTTTTTCAGTAACATGATTCTCCATAGCTCTTATATTATTTCTTGTTTTCTTATAGCATTCTACTGGCTAGACATAATGAAGAATTTCTCAGTGCCTACTGAGCAACTCTGGTTCAGGTGTGATTAAATCTCAGCTTCTTCTGTAGAATCACAGATTCTTAAGAAGACTTTAAAAATCATTTTTTATATACATATTTTTAAAAGAGATTCTGATGAGAAAATAACTGAAACCACAATGTGTGGCACCTTCTGCTTTAAGAAAGGAGAAAATTAGTATTCTACTAATAGATAAAATGTCACCAGAAAGTTCACCTTTCTTCACAATACTATAGTTAGTATTTCATATACTATAATTTTCCTCTTGATGAGATAAGCACTTTCTGAGGAAATTTCAATATCTATATTGCTAGTGCTGGCAAAAAAAAGCAATTTAAAATGACAAATTTTAATACTTAATGGAGGTCCAAACCTTTTGATATAGTGGCATGAATATCAAATATTTTAGGTACCTTCAAGGTTTCAGTGACTTTATAGCACTCCAAACAGGCCATGCTCAGCCCTTCCTGATTTCGTCTATTTTTCCTTGTTCTTTTTGTCAAAGTCGTCCTTCTGCATGGCCCAGCTTGGCAGAAAAACTGTATTTTCCCTGCCATAGTCTGAAAGATTGTCAGTTTTGTTCTGATCTAAAGAAATCTGAGATCACTCAGAGCTCCCTTTCATCAGCAGGTGTCAATTGAGCAGAAAGAAAATGCTCCAAAACACCTTCAAAAATCCAGGGTGCATATTTGTGGAAGAAGTTGCAGCCAAAGACAATATCACATATTTCCTCTTAACTTCTTGGTGTGCAGGGACTTGTGTCTGCAATCTCCAGACATGCTAATTCTGCTCCTAAACACCAGCTTACAAAGGCTGAACCATACCACAAAGCATTTTTAAAGGACTTGGTTTACTTTGGTGCTTTGCAAGGATTAATTAAGTTGCCACAAATGAAAAAAAAAAAAAAAAAGGAAAAAAGAGAGACAGGAACTTTTTCAGTTTTTTACTTTTTTTCCTTTTTTTTTTTTTTTTTTTTTTTTTTTTGATAAAGACATAGTGGAGATCAGAAAAGTATTATTACTTCACCTTTGAAAAATCCCCTTAAGGCAGCCAGAAGTCATGAAAACCTAATGGGACTGGGTTCTCTTACTGATCAACCCAAACTCACCAAAGGAAAACAAAAGCCTTCGAATATTTCAATTAAATCTGTTTTAGCTTAACTTGAGACAGGCTTCTGGGTTTTATGTCCAAACCAGGTGGAGCTGGATGCTTTTTGACTGAGAGTGTTATGAAGTTCACCATTGGTTCAAAGCCAAAACTCAAAGGGAACAGGTGTTGACCTACATGGCTCAAAGGCAAAATACATTCTTGCTTTGTCACAATGAAGATAAATTCCCAAATTTTTCTCCATTGGAGTGGTAAATCTTTGGTCTCATGAAGCACAAAACAGAGAGAGAGAGAGAATTGACACTTTCTTGCTGGCTAGGCATATCAGCTGTATTGTCAATGGAAACTGCGATTTTTGACTCTTAAATTCACTCGAGCAACAGCTTCCACCCTCAGTAGGAGGCACTGGGTGACAAAGAACTTCCCTAAGGGGGTGCAGTGGGGACAACTGTTCCCTGCTTTGCTCTGAAAACAGGACACTGTTCCCACTTCTGCAGAACAAGCTCATTTACTTTCCATGTGAGCCTTTGTAAAGTTGCAGGTGCCCAGCACTGGGGGCTGAAGAGGCAATCCCTCAGGGACAGGCAGTGAGAATACCCAAAATTGGGCAAATCTGTGCTGCTTTTGTGTTGCAGTGCTGACACAGTGAACCCTAAAATCTTTGTGCCAAAAACCTTGTTGCTAGTGTAGACAAGAGGAAGCCCTTCTGTTAGTTTCAGTGAAACCAGCATGTGCTGTTCTGCTCAGTTCACCCAAAAATAAGTTATAGTAATGTGGAGAGTAAAGCTTCCTGCCTCAGGTTGTAAAACTCGGATAATAATGTTATATAAAACTTGAACAAATTAAGTGACAATTTGAGCAGACCTAAACTTCATAATGTTTTTTTCTAAGAGAAATTGCATATGATAAGGAAACTGACATCAAGGACTATAAAAATGCCCCCCTACAGATATCACTAATTAAAAAATTGCCAGTATAATTAACAGAAAACAATATGGAGACACATTTTCTTTTTAGGTATCAAATGTCCCAAGAACTCTGTGTCCTTGCAAATGCTTAGGAAACAGCTTCAAAAATAGAGCAGGAAATTAGTCATCATACTTGGCTAAAACTGACCCACATGTCTAGCCAGAAATGTTATTGAAAAAATTAGTTTTAGAGCAATTTAAATTCTTTGTAAGTTCATGAAATATTTTATGAACACAAATGATAAAGAAGTAGCCATTTCAGAGGCATTTATTTTAGTTTGGGAATAAAAGAAAAAAGGCAAGTTATATTTATTTTAAGAGAAACAAGTAAAGGGTCCAAAATAGCCTCAAAACCACAATGCATATGATTAATCAGATATTAAATTGCTAGGTTGTCTTCACTCACCAAAACAACCAACCACTCTTCAAACCTCAGTAACGAACTTTGTAACAATATTCCCCTCGAGAATGGCATGAACTTCCATCAGGGGAGGTTTAAGTCAGATATTTGGAGAAGGTTGTTCACTCAGAGGGTGTTTGGGCCCTGGAACAGGCTGCCCAGGGTAGTGGTCACAGCGCCAGCCTGACAGAATTCCAGAAGCATTTGAAAAATGCTCTCAGGCACACAGTCTGACTCTTGGGGTTGTCCTGTGCAGGGCCAGGAGCTGGACTTGATGATCCCTGTGGGTCCCATTCAACTCAAGAAATTGTGTGATTCTACGAAAAATAATTCTTGATGAATGGATGGAAAATAAGAAGTTATTGACATATCCTTCCCCAAAGCTCTTCTATCACTAACTGTGTCACTGACATCCATGGAGAAAAGCTCTGCCATTAGGACATGTTAATTTTTGTCTACTAAAACCCTAGTGTAGACAGAGTATTTTTACTTGCCTTAGGAGAACCATAAATTTTCCAGAGGTCAGAAATTATTAATCTGTTCAAATAAAAATGTTCCGTAAGAATGTGTCGATGTTTGCACAAGTATCTTTTTTCTGAGTTTAAGTCCCCCAGCTGCCTAAATGCTCCAGCAGTCACCTGTAAAATTCTGCTGCAGGGCAAACTCAAGTTATATTGGTTCACACCTTTGTTGAAAGGTACCAATAGGGTCCCACACCAGCAGGAATTGCTGTTTAGGAGTGTTTCTCTTGGTCTGCCAGTCAGAGTTGCTTGGAAAGATGAGGCATGTGGCTGAATTTCTATATAACAGTCGTTTCACGGAATTTGCCTGTTGGATTGTTAGAGTCCAGCCTCAGGAGAGAATCAACATTTTAAAAAGCATTTTTGCCTCCTGCTGAGGGAAACAAAAGTAGCCACTGCTGATCTATCTCTGAAAGGTGTGCGGGGTGAAAGTGATTATAAATAGGGTAATTTCTCATCAACTAAACACATGCTCTACACCAACATTTCAGACAAAATTTTTTTATAAAAGAGTGTTGGATTAAAACACTTTCTACATCTTTACTTCCATATTTTAAAATCATTGGATGGAATCAGCATTTGAAATCCGTCCTAGCCCTGATGGCTTGCTTGCCTGCTGTAATAAGGCAGCATGAGACCCAGAAGTTCAGGGTCCAGGGATAATTGTTGAAAGAAACATAAAATTACTTACTCAGGAGAATACCTCAGCATTTTGGAAGCCTTGTCATTGTCCAGGCAGGTCTAATTTTAAATTGTTTATCAGTGGACCCAGCCATGCACTGCTTGCTGGTTGCCTACTTGAGAAAGTTTACTTTCTTACTTACACAATTCCATGTATACACTGTATTGTCTTGACTGTATTTAATAGTCAAAACAAAGTCCCCTCAGTGGGAACATCGTTGTCTGGGACATGTTCAGAGTAAAGGTGGTGTAAAACAGCACTGTATATAGACAGAAAAGGATTGTATCTCTCCACAGCTGTGCAAAGAATGTAAGAAAAATCTTAGTAAACAGATTTGAAATGATAAAAAATATCCTGGGCTGTGAACTAGGGCAGTGTAGGGTAGGAAGGCTGTTGGGCTGCATGAGATCGTGTTCCTGGATGACTCTCCTGGGAGATCTGTGGGGAAAAGGGGAGATGTGACAGAGCAGAGTAGGAGACTGTCTCCTCAGGACTGTGAGGTGAAGGAGAAAGAGAAGAGGTGAAGGAAGAATACCAAATACAAGCCCAGCCCAGACTGTACACCTCCCACTACAGCCTCAATACAGAAATGGGCACATATGTATAAAATGTTTCCAACTGCAATCCTCTGGGAAGCAAGATCTTGTCTTTCCTTGCTTTCATTACCTTGAAACTTGAGGAGAGGGGTACTTGCAAGGGCTGAGTCCCCTGGCTGATCTTAGGAGAAGCTACATACACATAGCCCATCCTTCAGATGTTAAAAGCTGCTTTCAGATTGAAGTCACAAAGACAGAAGTTCAGGAGCAGCAAAACTTCCCTTTCATTGTGATAAGTGGGTGTAAATTGTTAATTTACTTTTGGTTGATTTCTTTTTTCATTGATGCAAGTCCACCTATAATCACGACCATACTACAGACACATATATGTAAGTACACACTGTATAGAAACATGTGGCATCCTACATGAAAAAAGCAAAGGAAAAAATTGCATCCTGTTACAACTGGAGAACAGCACATCCCTGTTTTGTGTGAATATTGTCTGTGCATAGGATATGCATAAACTTGCACTGTTACTTTTACATTAAAAAAACATAATAAGATGACAAAAAGGAAAAAATTGCTAAGACATAATTTTAGTAACTTCTTGACAAGCACTTAATGTCTTCCAGTCAAGCAAGAACAGAAAATATGTTAGTTGCTTTTCTAAGTCTTATTCCAATAAAAAGTAATTATAGTGATTAATTGCATAATGATTACTGTAATCACAGCCTATTCTTAGTTGATTAAGAAAGACAGAAGCAGCTCACAGAAAGCTTTCCACTAAAACTATTTATGTTTATTTTATTTTTCTTTTGCTAATTTTCTTATCTGAACCCATGAATGGCAATATTTCAAAGACAGCTTTGCCAGCTGCTTTGAGACTAATCCACGGTCCATCAATTGAAACTCCATTTGAGAGATTGACAAATGTGTTAAGTGTTATTATAAAGGCAAGAAATTCTTTTACTTGAACTACTACTGTTTTTTCTGTTGCTATTACAGTTTTTCCTGCTTTTAATTGAGTACTTCTGCCTCATTAGAATATTTTGAAAGAATTTCCATGTACTTTTAAATACATATAAAAATTTTAGCATAATGCACATATTGAGAAGGTATAAGTACTCTCTGAAGAGATGATAATGGGGTGAACAGATGTGGGATTTCATTTTGGGGGGATGGAAGTCTTGGATGCTGGTGAAAACCATCTCATTTGTATCAGTTTCAGTGGAGTTGTCATAAGTGACACCATTTAAGACTCTGCCCTGTCATGTTGTTCCTTCTCACAGTCCATTGGGACACTGCCTTTTATTAATTGGTGTACAATGGGATCAGATACTGCTGTGACAGTCAGCATCACAAAACTCAAAATAGAGAGGCTGAGTGATGGACAGAGAGCTCAAAATATTACCTGCTTTTGACTTTTGTAGGGGAATTGAAAGAAGAAAGCAGCTAATAAGCAAGGCAGATGCTACAAGGCCTGTAACTGCAAAAAGACTCAGTAATACCTAGGCCCCATCCATGACCTTGGTGTTGCTGCTCACATACTCCTGCACGTGAGACTTTTTTTGGGCACAGAAGTACACAGTGGGGATGCGTTCCAATGGAAAGTGGCTGATGTGCCTGAAAATATTTGTGACAAGTATAACATAAAGTCTGGAGATGCCAAACAAAGAGAGAAGAAGCTGTGATATAAGAGTACCACACTGCCTCAGAGGGAGTCAGCTCATTCCTGACTGCATGAACCTGACTGTGTAAACCCTGCTGAGCTCAGGTGTAGCACCAGCAACACGGCAAGATCCCCTGTGAGACTATCCCAAGATGCTCTCCTAATACCATATTAGTCTGCAACAGCCTCAGGGTGAGCTCACCTCTCCTCAGTCACATCCCAACCCTTCAGCCAACAGCGCCAGCCAGCCTTTCCATGATGACCCAAGTTCAAGACAAACCATCAGACTTCAGCCAACTTTTGGTTTGTTGACTGCAGACAAGACGCTCAAGTCGTTCAGATAAATGTCAATGCACACGGTAGCTTTTGCAGAGGGAAAACACTTTCTTCTGTATAATTCCTCCACCTGGTGGCCAGGTCAGGGATTTGGCTAGTCCAGGTGCTGGACACAGGGCAAACCAGTTCCCAGCTCATCTTTCCCTTCCTGCTTAAGATGCCATTTAGTCTGAGCCGCCAGATAAACTCGAACTTACATGGGCACTGACCTTTTACTTTCTGGAACTGGACAGGCAGCCCGTATTTGGTCAAGCAGGTGCTTTACTGGTAAAGAGTGTCATAATCTTCCAGAAATTATTTATCTTTTGTTTTCCCTCCTCAGTCCGGTAAATAATAACTTTATTCAAAAGTGAAACCATTTGCAGAATGGGACCAACTGTGAAAAATACTGCATTTCAATTTTAAAGAAAATATATCATGGTTTGAAATTGTCAAAATGCCCTGTTTTGGCATTTGGAAATGAAAATAAAAGAAACTTTGAAAGGTCACTATCAAAACAAAGTGATTCCAAATTTCTAACTGATTTATTAACTCAATTTCTTTGAAACAGTTCTTTCATTACTGTTTGGCTGCTTTTTTCCCCCCGAATTTCCTCTTTTTTTGGCTTTTTTTTCCTATTCTCCTTATTCCTGAGATATTCGGTACTGGGACATCTGTAAGGCAGTGAGATATTTAGACATCCTGCAGACTTTTCAAATACACCAGTATGCATAACTGCTTTCATAACTAATGAGAACAAGAAGCTTCTTTACATCCCACGTCTCTAAATCTTGAAAGTACTTGCGAAATGGAAGACCTGCTTTCCACCTGGCACTCATGTGTATACTCTATCACACTGTTTTATGGTCCTCTCAAGTTAAAAGACATGCAATTATCACTACTGCTTTTTATTATAAATTCATACATGCATTAGAGGTGCATTTCTCTCTGTCTCACTATTTTGTTCCTTTGGCTGTAGCTTTTTGGTTTGTTCTTTATTGCTTACTACTCCTCTCAATATATTCTTTGCAGTGAGGATATATTGAACCTGTCAAGTTTATTTAAAGAAAAGTTAAACTGGGGAAAAATCAGGAGTATGTTGCCTAGACAGGGATGGTAAGGTATTCAAGACAAGGCCTTGTTCCACTTAGCAGACTACAAATCTTCCAGATGTTGAGGGAAGCACAGAAAAGCAGATGATAAATGGCAAGCGAGAAACTGTACATTGATAAATGGGACTGCAAAGAAAGAATATATCTCCAGCAAATCCTTCATTGTTGCCTGCAACTGAGTTGAATTGCAGAGTGCTATTTTTATAATCAAACCTGCCAGTAATCAGTCAATGGGAGGCATGGTCCTGCATGTGTATGAGCCTAGAAAGTGAAAGGGAATTGTAACAGAGAGCAGGGAAAATAATCAGGTTGTTCCTTGTCCTTCAACAGATGCCCATGTTCCTCATCAGCTGTGGACTGAGTGTCTTTTACGGAAAGAACAGGAATGATAAATCCTGAGAGCAAAGAAAAGGTATTTAGAGAACTCAAATACAGCCACGTGTTGTCATATAAAATGTAATTGAAGAAATGAATCAAAGGCTTTTCCTCCTCTATAATTATATGATCTTTGTTGTTCCTTGGTGTGTGGTGTCTTGAAGGAAGTGTTCATGCCATAGTTGAGCTAAAGACATGTTACAAGCATTGACTGGGTTGTCTTGCACATCCTTTATTGAGCCTTCTCTATTCATTTGGTCCCCAGATACAATAGCATTTGAGTGCTTAAGAGGAAGTAGGGCAGAGAGGTGATCATGAGATACTCTATCTTGCTTGGATTTTGTGTGGGTTTTTGAAGGAAATCCATTCTTTGGAGCTAAAACCTTAGGAGTAAGAGAGATTCAGGCTTTGGACTGCAGGAACACTTTAAATGGCCCCAGAGTACAGCCTGAACCCAAATTAGCAACTTTGGTTTCTTATGCAGAGACAGAAATCCGATCTCAGCTCACTCCTCTTACACAGTTGGTTTGAGTAAAACTTTGTTTTTCATTAGTATGATTTTTGAGTGACAACCCCTGCATTTGGATGCACCCCATAAAACAGGCAGGTTATGGAGATCCAGAAGTACTTTGTAATGGTGTATCTTACAGTCTTTGTAAGGGAAGGGTCATTTTGGTACAGGCACATTTATAACAATGTATTGTCACTTGTGTGGCTGAAGGCCTTCAGCTGTATGGGAGAGTTAAATGAGTTCAGCCAGGACACACACAGACAGCTTTATTCTACTATTTATAGATCTTTCAACCCACAATCTCTCCCAACTGAATCCACCCAACACAGAGGCTCCTGGGCCCTGCTAATAACTGGACAGGGATTACATGAGAATCTCAGGTGCTATAGAACTAAGGCAATAACATTAAGGAACATAAACCACAAACCCAAAGTCAGTGGAAAGATTTAAATGAGTTCCATTGTCATTGCTGTACAGCTGGAGAGGAATTAAAAAGGAACAAAAAATGGACATCTCTTTCTATCTACACATATTTGCAAGTCATATCAATATTTATATATAGATGTATGAGGCACATTTCATAATAGGGTACCTTGAGGTCTTAAAAATTGAATGATTGGGTTTCTTGCTTGTAATCCAGCTACTGAAAGAACCTCAACTTGCCATACAAAATATCCTTCCCTTCTTTCCCAACTCAATTTTAAATACCTTCAGAAAGCTTAAATTCACATATAGTATGCAAATTATCCATACTCTGAAACATCACATTGATTTACATTGTAATTGTTCCATTACTGACAATAATGGAAGTTGCATGTCCGAGGGTACTTATTAGGCAGGAACTCTGCAAAATGGGCTGACATTGCTTTGCTTTTGTAGCAGTTATTACAATGTGAATGGAAGAATCATAACACACCAGCAATATTGAAGGTATTGAAAAGCATTCTGGAGACCATCTTAGGTCTCAGAGGTATATTGTTGAAAAAACCCACTAAAATTTAAAAAAAAAACAAAAAAAAAAATCCCACCCCATTTATTTGGGACTTGATGAATACAGCTACAAATACAATAGTAAATATAAAAATACTAGTGATAGGGTCCATGCCACGAAAATTCATACTTAATATCAGCAAAGTTATGAAAAATAGTGATGGGGGAAAGACTGCATATATTCTAGGTCTAACTAGTTCTGACAGTGTTGCCTACATTAATCTGTGACAAAATGATTCATGGAATGGAGGATTTTTATACTTTCTCTCTTCACTCTTTTTTTGACAATTTTTCTCCCCCCCTTACCCTTAGTGAATGTAAGTGAGCTCTGTAACTTTAGAGTATAGTGCTCTATAACTTTAAGGATGGACTGAAAATAGACCCTCTTTTTGGCACCCATCATGGGTATAGAATCTCAAATCAAGATACAAATGAAAAATGAGATCATAAGAAACAGCAAAGATACACATTTGATTTATGAATTTGTCAATACAGATTGAGGGAAAAGATTTTAAATTAAGTATCAGCAGTATGTATACTCAAGGAAAAGCAGAAGCAAACATACAATAGTCCAAACCCACTTGATTTAGTTTGATATGTTTGATGCTAATTATAATTTTTAAGGTATGCAAAAATTAATAGCGTTTTTATTATGTTCACCTGAGGTTTGTAGTCATGGCAGTTATATTGGAGGATGGAGTGCAAATAAGTAAAGCTCAGATATCTTTGTTTCTGCCTCCAGGCACAATGACATAAGAAGTTTGACCTTTGGATGATGACTATGAAACCTCTCTGAATGGTGACTCAAATACTGAGTTTGTTGTAGTCTCAGAAAATTCCTTTGACTTCTGTGTGTCTCAGAGTTTCATAGTTAATATTTGTGTGTAAGGTGAAGTGGTTATTTCCACAGAATTGTGGAACAGGATATTTTGAGGTGGGAAAGACCCTTAAGATCATTAAATCCAACCATTGACTGAACATTCCCATCTGACTTGGTATCATCTGCAAAGATACTAAGGATGTACTTGATCGCCTCAGCCAGGTCATTGATGAAGATATGAATGAGGCTGGCTTCAATACTGAGCCCTGGAGAGCACCACTTGGGATCAGACACCACCAAGAATTATCTCCATTTACCATTTAAAAATGTCTAAAAATAAAAAGTATAAATCTGTAGCCAGGTAGACTATAACCCCACACTAACAATTCCTGTCAGACCTCTGTCACTCAGCTAATAAGGCTTAAATGTTATAAATTTTTTTTAGGATTCATTTTTGACCTGGATTATACCCTGATAAATAAAGGTCCTGCTCACAGAACAGGAAAGCAACTTCCGCAATATATGATGTAGGAAAGGGTTTGCCTGAGATATTTGGGCTATGAATATGTAGCATCATTCTATGTATTTTCATTCCTTTATAAATGAACAATGAACTTTGCTGGGGATTTTCTGCTGTGTGGTAACATTGGGCATTTTTTTTCTGTCGTTTTTGTTTCTCTTTGTTTTTTAGAGTGGGATCCCCACAGGATATGATCCTCAGCAGCAAATCTGAATTGAGGAAAGAAAGTAAAGATGATTTCCCATAGAATTTGTAAGAATGAAGATTTTTTTTTTCAAATGTCCATGTGCTTCACAAAATCTTCTATTTATTTTTGCCTTAGGTAGTGATAATTCATTACAAATGTATGTGATGATAAGAGAAATTAGTTTGAAAGGAATAGGCCTCTCAGAGTCACTCCTGCCTCTTGCTGCATTTGTTTGTGTTTATGTAAGCAAAAAAATGGCATGCATTATCTTTTTATGAACCTTGCGATTTATTCTGTTTTGTTGTCAGACCTTTGGGAATGCATTTTATAAACTTTATTGAGACAAGATATCTAGAGGCATTTGTATATTTGTGAGCTCAGCACGATATTACTTTTTAATGCACTTTTGACTTTGCATGGAGAAAATGGAGTAAGAAAATGTAAAACAAATATATTTCAGGTGGCTTCATTTTTATTACCTGCTTTTTGTTTCCTTAGGCTAAAAACAAGTAAAGATTCAATAATTTAAATTTAATAAATGCTAGATCTACTAGCTTAATTTCTGACTCTTTCTGTGGCTAAAAATTAAAATTACCAATCAAGGTCTCAATTTAAAAACTTATTAAGGACACTGGTAACTGAAAGATGCATTTAAATATATTCTGGTATGGTTCTTGAATTGGGGTCCATGATATGTACCTGTTTTCAATAAGAAAGACTTGCACAGATTTTGCTGTGATTTAATTCTCTATGTTCTTCCTGGTATTGACTGAAATTGGCACGAGAACGTATGCAGTACTGTGCTCAGCACTGCACAGATATTCACGTGCTGATGCAAGTCCAGCATTAGACCTGTGAAGGTAGTCAAAGGCTCAAGAATATGTGATGTAATCAATCAGATGCTGAAAGAGCTGCTTTTGGACAGCCTTAAAGAGGGAAATTGAAATGTAATTTTATGGTGGTCTTCAGCCACCTAATGGAAGGATTTAGAGAAGTTGTGTATGGGACCTTCTCCGAAGCATGCAGAAGAAAAGTGGGTGATGCAGAAAGGAAAATCTTTTCACTGGGAATGTAGACAAACACTGGGAAAAGTACCCAAAGAAGTCCGTGAAGTCGCCTTAATTGATGGAAATTGAAATGTATTTTTTAAAACAGATCTGAAATTATCTCTACACATTTTATGTCAGATTATTTACATGGGTGGTTTATCACTGTCAGAAGAACAGGTTTAGATATTAAACCCAATTAAATATGCATTTGTTTTATTTCTGTTCTTTGCAGTTCCATCTGTGCTGACATCCCAGAACCCTCCAAGGATGTCAGGGATTCAAATATGAGAAACACTTGCCCTTTCTTGTTTATTTTAAAATGCAATATTGGGATACCACAGTGATGTCAAAGTCCCACTGACTCTCATCTTTCTTTTTCCCTTCAGCTAATTTCTTTGCCATGATTTGTGCCCTTTTTTACCTGAATTGTCCATTAGTAAATTAGAATTCATGAACACTCAAGGGGAAAAAACCAGATTAGACAGTATTTCTGGAAAACCTACTTCTACCATACAGAAGCACTCCTGATAGAATCTGGAGAATGAAACGCCCTTTGGAAAGGTTTCTGTCTTGTTATATTTTCCTTCCCTGATAAAACACTTGATTTTGAAATAACATCCTCACTGACAACTTGGATAAGTGACACAAAGCATCCTCTCTTTCTTGTGGTGTAGAGGTTCCTCTGAACAATTTCTGTCCCTTTAAATAGAAATAAAAAAAATAAATACTTTTTCTTTGTTTTATGTCCTAAAAGAACATAGTGATTTTCATATTCTCTCTCTCTCTAACAAAGGAGGGCTGTATTTGGCTGCACTGGCACTCTTTTGTTTCCTCAATTTCCCCATTTAACAGATGGGTGTTCCCATAGTTGGGCTATTTGGCCATGCTGCGACACAAGATGTGCACCTGTTGCAATCTTGTTTCATTATTCACACAGAGAAAATTAAAAAGAAACAAAAAAAGTAAAAAGAAGCAATTTCTCCATTTAGACACTAATTCAGCAGTGCATACATCATCATTATTCAAGAAAACGTGCCATGAACGTGTTGATGGATGTGCTTAGGTGTTATGTTGAATTAGTGACTTAATGACGAAAGACAAGCAGTAGAGCTGCACAGTTCATATTTGGAGAACCATGCCCCCACGGAGCTCAAATGTTAATGGTAATTGTACACTGCATCATGGTGAAAGAAATAAAGATAAATAGATTTTGAGGAAATTGCGGTATATGTTGTAACATTACAAATCCTCACAGTCCCTAGAAGGGTTCAGACTTTGCTATGAATATTAAAATTTCTGAGTTTTGTTCAAAGTAGAAACAATATGAGTGAAGCAATAACATAGTGCCGGAGGAGATTGTGGAGACATAGAGTATCAGGAGGTTCAAAAAGGATTAGAGAAATTAGGCAGACAAATTAGATGAGACAAATTAGACATTAAATGAGCAAAGTCAATACTACACTATTGAGTGTCTGATAAAACAAATAAAAAAGTCTTAGTCTAGAGGGACTTTGATGAACTGTAAGGTTGAATGAGCAGAAGCTTCATGGAGTTTGCCAAGGAGAAGAGCAGTGTCCTGCACATGAGCAGAATAAAATAATTTATCATTACAGCTGTTAACAGAGAGACTGAAACAGTTTGGCTGAAAAGAACCCAAGCACAGTGGGTGGATGCTGTATCTAGCAGGAGCTAGGGGCATTCCCACTGTGAAGAAGGCATGGTCCATATTTGTATAAAGTATGAGGAGCACAGCCAGGATGTAATTCTCCCCGGTGCAGATGAAGCCACACCTGGAAGAGTGTTCAGTCTTGGACCTCTCAAATTCAGGATATAAGTCACTAAAACAGAGGTAGAAAGAACTGACAAGTGTGATTGAGGCCCTGGAGCACAGCAAGTAGAGAGACAGAGGAAGATGGGGATGTTTAATGTCATTAAGGTGAGTGAAAGAAGAAGTCTAATGACACCCTAGAATTGTTTTAAGAACAGTTACAGAGATTATGGGGTCCAATTCTTATTAGTGGCAGATGATAAATCAAAGTGGAATGGACACAATCTGGGGCTTGGGGGATGAGATATTGAAAAGATCTTTCTCTCTGAGAGGATCACATAACAGTGGAATAGGAGGAAGAATCTCCATCCTTGGAGGTTTTCCATATTTTGTTAAACAATCACTGCTGACGTGATTTAGCTTTAGCAGCATTCATGCTCTGAGCAGAAGTTTTGTTAGATCCAGGGCTCCCTTCCATCCGCAGGTTTTGTGGGGGTTTTATTGTTTGTTTTGTTGGCTGGTTTTGAGGTTTTTCTGCTTTGGTTTTGGGTTTTTGTTTGGTGGGGGGTGTTGTTTCATTTTGTTTTTTTTTCTTTTTAGTGACATGGACAACAGAATTGTTTAAACAGATATGAAAGGGAATATGGAGGTGTGTACCTCTAATATTCCTAATACAATAACTTTGGAAAAAGTCACCTGCATTTAAGGGTTAGACTTGCATACCCTCCCTAAACAGCTTTTCACTCTGCTACTTTCAGAGAAAGAATAAGTGTTGGGAATATTGGTGGGATATTTTTTGGGTTTTAAGAAGACAATTAATAGATGATGTCTCTCTTCACACATCCTCTCTTCCAAGCATATTGCTATCTTAAAAGCTATTCTTCTACTCTTTACTTTGCCCTCTGACAGGTAAAGGAAAATGAAATCTGTAGCATTTGCCCAAAGCAACATTTAGCTCAGGACTAACAGCATGATACAGGAAAAGACATCATCATATCATGGGCCTCTTCCTTGCCTGCTGATGTCTCCCCTTACAGGGTACTGTTGTAACACTATAAGTAACAAAAACTCAGCTTCTTGGTGGAAAATAATAACCTCACAAGCAAAGTGTGAAGGAAATATATTTTCAAAGGACCTCAAGAAAATCAGGATATGGAGAACTCGTGAAATTATCTATAATACACCCAGACATACAACCAACTACCCTATTTCAACCATTAGAAGCAAAAATATCTGTGATGTGTTTTTATCTTCTCTTTACAGAGTCCACAATCAGTATGAGCAGGAAAAAACTCTTGGTTTAGAGGTAATTTTTCGATTTGGTTTGTTTTTAGGCAAAGGAACATAGCTGGAAAAATCAAATTGTTCAGGCTTACAAACTTTAGGGCACTGTATCAACATCAAATGAGTATCCTTAGATGGTCCCAGACACAACCTACAAGAGAACTACAAAAGAACCTAAAGATTTTTGCTTTGACTCTAGATGTGATGGCAGCAGTCTCGGAAAACTCAGAGGATTTTCCCAATGATACATTTGCTGTATAACATTGATTTTCAGCAGACATATTTGCTCTGTCCGTTATTCTCCTTCCCTCTTCTCTTGAAGTATCTTCATGATCCCTTCTTGCTGAGCTGGAACTCCATGCAAAAGCAGTGCATCAGCAAAAAACTGGATGGAGCTTTATCTACTGTTTACACAATAAAAATGATTCCATTCCACAAGTAAATCACCATTAAAATGGAGACTCAATGCACTTATCAAGCAATGCTAGCCCAGTACTCTGAGTGTGCAGGTATAATGCTACCAGTGTGATTGCCTGGGGAATACAAATGCATTAACAACTAATAGGATTATTGACCTCATGTCACAGAAATGAAATATTTTCAATTTTGAAATTCTTCTCTAATTGTCATAGTTAAGAACTCTTTCTCTCCTTCCTTGACTTTCTCAGGGAGTAGATGTATGTAATGAGAAAGACATGTACTCAAATTCTTCATTATGCTGGATGGGTACAGATAAGAATATAGTAAATTGGCAGCTGATAGGTACACTATATTTTTGAGACTATTTCATGCACAATCATTAGTTCACAGTTTTCATTCATAAATTATTCATAGTTCATAGTTCATGGTTTTTCATATAAGAAAGCAAGTTTAAGAAGTTCCCTTCCTTCTTTTTCTGGGTAATGTGTCTGTCCTCACACCACTACTCATTACCTTCCACTTTTGCACTGACAAAAATATCTGTAGATTTCACAAGGTAATGTGGGCCAGAGAAAGGATTCATGTAATGGAAAACATTATTTTTATGCTTTCGAATTTCTTTCCAACTTTACTCATTTCAGTTTTATTTGCTAGACCTGTTTTAGAAGGTTTAAAATCATTAGAAAACAATTACTTGTTTGTTTCTTCCTTGGTTGCTTAACAGAAATTCCTTGTTATTTAACCGCATATACCAATATTAGCCCATCCTTTAGTAACTGGGTTCTTCATTGGCAAATAACAACTGTGTCCTTTCAAGGAGTGTATTCATCATTGGCCAGCATTTCCCTGGGGAAACTGACTTCCCATAGTGTGGATGGATTTACTCTTTCCTGAGTAAAAAACTGTTTGGACGTCTGGGCCCAGAGAGTAGTGGGGAATGGAGCTGATTCCAATCGGTGACTGGTCTCAGGTGGCTCAGTGTTTGGGCTAGCCCTGTTTAACATCTTCATGGGTGACCTGGATGAGGGAATCAAGGGCACCCTAAGCCATTTCACAGACAACAACAAGCTGGGCAGGAGTGTTGATCTGCTGAAGCATAGGATAAGCCGAAAAAGGGGTCTGGACAGGCTGGGTTGATGCGACAAAGCCAATTGTATGAGGGTAAACAAGGACAAATGCCAGGTCCTGCACTTGGCTCATTAGAACCCTGGGAAGTGATCATTTCCCCTGCTCTTGGCCGTGGTGAGGTGGCACCTTGAATACTGTGTTCACTTTTGGGCCCCTCACTACAAGAAGTACATTGAGGTGTTGGAGTGTGTCCAGAGAAGGACATTGGAGCTGGGGAAGCCTCTGGAGCACAAGTCAGATTAGGAGCTGCCGAGGGAGCTGGAGGTGTTTAGCCAGGAGAAAAGGAGGCTCAGGGGGCATCTCATTGCCTTCTACAACTGCCTGAAAGGAGATTGGGTGATGGGGGTTTCAGTGTCTCCTCTCAAGTACAAAGTGACAGGATGAGAGGAAATGGCATTATGGTTTGCCTGCGCTCAACTAGTTAGATATTAAGAAAAATTTCTTCACAGAAAGGGTTGTTAAGCACTGGAATAGGCTGCTGAGGGAGGTGGTGGAGTCACCATCTGTGGAAGTAGTCCAAAAGCATGTGTATATAGCCCTTGAAGACATGCTTTGGGAACATGAGAGTGGGGCTTGGTTGAGGGTTGCACTTGACCATCTAAAGGTCTTTTCCAACTTAACAATTTTATGATGTTCCAACGTGCCAATTTAGATTTCCTTGAAGCCAGGTTCGCAGCTGACTTCAGAAATTCCTCCTGTGTTGTACAGAGACTGGCTTTGGCCGGGAGATGTCCTGTAGGACCCAAGGAAAAGACTCGTTTTGTGGCTGGCTTTTTAACTGCAGGGATGCTGTTCTACATGATGCACTGGAAAGAGCTGATACTTTTGTCACCTTGTTTTTCCATGTAACTACGGGATTTATATGGTCATAAAATTCCTGAACATGTCACAAATTCACAATCCACAATTTCACAACTGTGGATGGAAAGCAGATTTAGAAGGGTGTTCCCTCCTGCCTATTTCCCTGAAAGTAATGGATGAGGGAAGGAGAACTTGCCCATTTGAAACAAAAGGGTGAGAGAAGTGAGAATGGGATGGAAAGAAGCTCCTTTCCTCCATTTCAGAAATCACAGGATTGTAGAATGAGAACATTATTCCAGAGTAGTCCCACAATTAGCTTTTACTTGATATCACCTTCAGTCTCAATCAGGACATAAGTACCATTTTATGGTTACTGTCACTCACTGACTGTTTCCATTGCCCCAAAGATTTTTTAAGCCAAAAGTGTGCTGTTCAGATGCAGAAGAGTATCACTGAAGAAATCTAGATCCATGTTATGTGGATGATATGGACATAAAATGCTGTCCAACTATAAATATCTGGTACATTTCTCACTCCTTAAGAAGGCAGCAGCAGATATACTTGCATGGGGTGATGACTGTGAGAGAAGAAATCAGAAAAGTGGTTTTCCTTCTTATTTAATTCTCCCTCCCTCTTTTATTTTAATGGTCTTGTTCATGTGGAACAGATAATATACAAAGTCGCAAAGGCAGCACCTCTGCTCAGGATCCCAGGAAGGGAGGTGAAGTCAATTCTGGAATGCAGTTTGCCACATGTCAAAGGCGATGAATGGGGGATGATTTATGAAGTCACCTGAGCTGCTCCCTTCTACGCCAGGGTTCGTTCCAACAGTGTTTCTGTGTGTTTAATGGATTAATGCAGTTCAATGAAGTTTATTCATGAAAGAGAATGTGGGCTCAGCATTTTCTTCCAAGTAAAGTGTGTGAAAAACACTGTGTAACAGAATTCAGATTTCATTTGGCAGGAACAGGACTCAAGAGGACAAATTCACTAACCTTTACAGCATACCTTTTCTTCAGCACAAGTGACAGAAATGAGATACTTAATGCAACTAGTGATTTGTATTGGAATATGGAAGAATTCTTAGCAATGCAAAAAAGGACCACCTCTAAACACAACTGAATGTCCCAGACCAACACATATGATACAATAGATATCTCTATAAAATTTTGAGAAATGGACACTTCCTTTTTGGAGTAGGAATGGTGGAAAAAATGAACAAAATCTAAAACTAAGTGCATTTTTCATGGATGTGCAGACACAGCAGAGCTTTTCAGGAAAAGTTCATACCTTGCTGTGTTATTCTTCCTTGATTGTAAAAGGTATGAAGCAAAAAGAAAAAATCAGGGACCTGAATGTTTATCCTCAAAATGGAGGATCTTGAGGGAATGCTACTGATGATTGAAAGATCTTTTCAAACTGTTTAGATTTAAAGGAGTTTTCTAAGAGCAAAGAAACTGAAGAAAAAATATGAAAAGTCAATTTCAGTTTGTGTAGTTATTTTTAAAACACGTAAACATTTCTGGAGCCAATACACTGAAAAGAAAACTGTTGGAGAAGAAATGCTGGATTATTATATAAAATGATCTGGTGAGAAACCTCAGATAAGAACAAGTAGGAAAAAATTTAAAAGCCTAACAAAAAGAGATATCCCACTTTAATCTCATTTCTTTAATATTTAATGAAAGAAAGAATTTTTCTTTCAGATTTTCAATCCAAAAAGATTTCAATAAATCTCGATCAGTACAGTTTCTGGTGTGTGGTGTGAATAAATATGAAGGTTAAGTTTAGGATACCTGTAAATACCGGGTTGTATTTCTAATTTTGGTTTCATTGATTGATAATTATAAAACAATCAAAATGATCATACGATATAATTCCATAACTAGTAATTTCTGAAGTATTGTATTACTTTGCAAAGAACCTTGAGGTCAGAAAGGGATGGAGAAAAAAATGAAACTTGGGATTCTTTATCTTTTCTAATCTTCCTGATCTTTCAAATTTTAACCTTATGAGTGTTGGGAGAGATTACGTCTGATTGTCAACCCTCCTTTTACATCAAGTGGGAATACCATTTTTTGTGTCCAGAGTGAAAATACAGTTATTGTTTTCTTGCTCTATGGCATGTAATTCTCTGACTTGAGAACCATGCCATCTAACTCAGTTCTGGAAAAAGAGTTTGGAAATCTTTATGAAGAATCTAAATATACAAAAGCTTTTTTTTTTAATAATAAATTTTTTTGAAGCAAGCCTTTGTTTCTAACCATACAGTGGCAGGAGCAATCATCAAAATGTGTGGCTTCCTTTTTTTACTAGGCAGCATTTCTGGGCCGTCTTAGTCAATTCAAGGGATGTTGTCTACAGTTTGGAATGTTAATTAAGAGGAAAACTAAATAACATTCTCAGTTTTAGATAGTCATTTATAGTGTAGCATAGAATAATACATTTTTTTCCATGTGTTGACATCTCTTTGACATATGGAGATTTGTTATGTATACACATATTTGTTATTCATCGCTGCAAGAGATAGTTGAATAAATATGAATAAAAAATATGCAAACAAATTTCTTCTTAAAATACTGTCTGGATGGAATTTTGCATTTTCAATACATAGTTTTGGTATCTTTTGGACTAATAACTCAGTGGAAGGACTAGGAAATGTACAGCTTTAACAAGAGTTTGGGGCTTTTTGTTTTCTTTTTTTCCATACTGAAAGTAACACAATGGAGGAAATAATGTAGGAAACAATTCTTTGTTTCAATTATGGAGTTACACTGAGAAAATACCAAAAGTTTGGTGGTTCTGAGTATTAGAATTTCTTCTTTGGGCATTAAGTATTCTTATCCTGTCAATCTTATGGAAATGAAAGTGGTATGGAATAGGTGTTAGAAATTAAAGCCATTTCATATAATTATTAAATGTGCCAGTCCATTCTGAAAAGGGTGTAGTATTAAATGGGCTTTGTTTGATATTAATCAAACTTTCCTACCTGAAACACCTTCTAAATTTAATGACTGTTCTGCAGTCAAGATTGGCTGTCATTCAAATTCAGTCTATGGGAGAATATGTCTTTTTTTTTTTTTTTTTTTTTACTACAAGATTACTCTACACAGAGCCAGACAAAGCCTCACAGAAAAAAAAAGTAATTATATGAGATGAAAGATAGAATAAAACTGTGGGAGAGAATAAAGGCATATCATTCAATATCTCATATGTTCTTTGCCATGGAAGTGATTTCTGGAGTTGTAAGAAGAATGATGATTTACTAGGAGTTAGAGTCTTCATTTGCTAAAGCAGTGTTATACTCTTACTGTGCATGTTATGTAGATAAAGCTCAGTAAAAGGAGAAAATAAAAAGGAACATGTCTCAGTGTCAGAAACTCCTCTATTTTGCTTTCATAGGATGTTGCCTGAAAGTCTACATTTCAAAAGATCAGTGTTCTTCACAGAAATCAAGCATGTAAAAATGTGAAGAAGTTGTTATACAGCATCAGATTTTCACTGAAGTTAAGTTTTCACAGGAAAGGAAATGCTACATAATACAAGTGAAGGGAATTTTACTGATTTACATGCTTCGAGAACCATAGAAAAATGAGTTATGGCAATAGATTAGCTATACATACCACTGGGAATTTTTTTTTCCTCTTTCTGATTTTTCCCATCCCAGTGAGACTGGGATTTGAGCCCATTTTTCCAGTAGAAGGGGAGTGAAAGAGAGAGAAACTCTTTTTCTACCTACTCATCTAACATCAACCTTACACTTCTGGAGTAGGGTGTGTGAATGAGCCCTCTCGTGCCCACAGAAATGAAACAAATTCTCCATTTGAACAGCAACTATGGGCTTTGTTCTCCAATTGCAAAGGTAAAGCAGATGGATCACATGCTATTTCTTTGTGGCTCTCCCCCATTTGAGAATTCATGTTCTTTTACTCAGCTCTCTGCTCTCTAAAATGATTTTCATGCATCAAATTTTTGTCCTGGGTCAGTGAGACGCTCAGGGACAACTGAGACTGTCATCCCTCCATTATTACTGTCTCTCCCTGCAGACTGCGGGTTCTAGAAATGACCAGTCCACATGCTGCCATGTTCACAGCATGATTTGAATTTTAATATAAAATTCCATTTATAAAATTAATTAAAGTTATAACTCCAGCACAGGAAATGAAGGCTGGTAATAAAAGAGCTAGCCAGAAAAATACCATGCAAATCGTTTTGTGTCATTCAGTGCTATTCAGACAAAACCAATTCAATTTTTTTTTTCTTAAATTTGAAATGAGATCAGCTTGGACAAAATCATATTGTATGGTATTGTACAGAAAAAACACTTTGGAAATTATATAACTTGGCTTTTTAATTCCTTGGAGAAAAAAACTTATATAATTTTGAAATATTTTTGTTTCAAGGTGGATGTTATATAAGAAAGGAAGGAATATTAAAATAATAAAGTACTTAAATGAAATTATTAAGCCAATATAATGAAGTGATAGAGGGAGTTTTACTCTAATTTCAGCTGTATTTGACATGCTAGCATATTTTTAGTGAACAAAAATCAGTTCTTTGGCCATGTCTAGTTGTCTCCCTCCAAGAAATGAAAATCAAACTCTTCATTTTACCTTGATTTTGTGAACATATGGCAACTGTAGTATACCCTGATAATGTTAGAGAATTGATAGATAGGGTAATAAATGAAAAAATATTTAATCTGATCTGTCCATTGCAAGATACATTATTTTCTTAACAAAGCAAATTCAATTGAGTCTTCAGCGATATGCTTTATAAACTATCACATGAGTCATTACTGCAGAAATTGGAAAAAAACAGGATCAGTAAAAAAAAAAATAAAGTTAAACAAAGGACTTGATAAACAGAATAGGGGACAGAAAACAGGAAAGAATCCCAAGAACTGATCTGTATAAGAGCCTTATGAAAGTTTCTTTATGATTTGGATATAGAGGTTAAATGTGAGTTCACAGAATTTGCTGATGATTCAAAGGAGGACAGCACAGCAGGAAAAAAATCTAAGTATCATGGCAGACATATTATTAGATCAAAGCAGGAAAAGAATAGAATTGTAAAAAAAATTTAGGACATCAAATAATCATGAAAAAGTATTTAAAATTTCTCAGATGAGCTAGGGGCTTTTTGCTCAGAATTGGCATGGGAAGAGGACGTTGGTTCATCATAGGATGTCTGGAAAAGGTCACTATAAGACCATCAAGAAAAAGGCAAATTTGGAACTGAAGGGCATTAAGCAACACATTTTTAGTAGAAGTCAGAAAGTAAATTTAAGGAAAATAGAATGGTTTAAGAAAAAGAGCAGATTATTTTTACCAAAGGAGACTAAAATGCTTGTCTCATTCCATCAGGTTAAGTACAGCCTGAATAGGGAATATGATTTCTTTCTGCAAAAGGCATCATGAGGAAGAATAATTATCTCCTTGAGGCTGGGTAAAGAATAAAAGTATACATTTGCCACAAAGTGTTGTGAGTTCAGGGTGGCATTTTTCGTTGCTGAAGATGGGAGGGCAATTGGTTTTCGTCATTGTTATTTTAGTCTGGTTTCTTTAATCCGCTTAGATTTCTATGCTAATTTGGTAATACTTACAGAAAAGACATTGTTAAGTGTAGGTTTTAAGATGAATACTGCAGCAGATATAAATTCTGTTGGTACTTCTGCCTCTGAACTGCATATTCATCATATTTTAAGAGTATTTCCCAGCATCTAGATGCCACTTAATTAAAACACCTAATTTAAAGAGTCTCCTAGTTTACTAATATTTAATGCATACTAAAACTGAATCCTAACTGTGGGGGACGGAGGGGGAGAAAGGAGCTCAGAAAAAATGAGAATGCCATGATATCAAAAGGGTCTAGCCATTTAAGATTATGCTATTTTCAGCTGTAAAGTATTAAACATACTAACAATTTTACATTTAGAAAACACTGAGTATGCTCTCCTGCGATTTAGTATTTTCAAATATATCCGGCCTAATATTCATATATGGTCTTTAAAAAAAAAAATCTTCAAACATTATTCTTTTGAAGTTGCTATCAGATCTACAGTTTTAAAAAGGACGATTTCTGGTGTAGAGATTTCCCTACAAGTTAATTCATTCCTACCAGGGGAGGACGTGGCTTTATTTTTTTTTTAGTGAAGCATTAGGAGTAGTTCCTAAAATAATCTACCAGTACTTTTTTTTTTTTTTTTTCTGTAAAACAGAATTCTCAGACTTATTTATAAATGTGGATTAAACAGACATGGAAAATATAACTACCTATGCTGCTTTCCAAATGGTTCAATTACAGGTAGAACTCTCACGGGAGACAACATTTACATTCAGTGATGACTCTGATAAATATTTTCTCATTTTGGCTGAATAACATAGTAATTTCTGTATTTCATAGGGACAGCTGAAAAAAGAAAATAATTGGTATAGCATTATTGCCTTGTCCTTTATAACCTTGATCTTAAAGAATAAATGTCTCTTAAAATGTGATTGAATGAAGACTCATTAATGGAAGTTATGAGAGCTAATCAGACTGTCAGTCTGCATTTTTTGGTGTCCGGAAAATGAAAAGCAAACAAGACACTTACTAGAACAAGTGAGACATGCTTTTTACTGTGATAAAGATGCAATCCAATACAAATCTACTGAATGTCATCTTCTCTTGGAGTCAGAATGACATCTTTATTCTCCACACTTTTAATCCTGAGGCACCTCACAGCAGCAACTGTCAAACTAGTGCTAATTCAAAAAGAGCCCTGGAGGTGAAAATGTTTGACAGCCTCTCTCAGTTATCCAAATGAAAAAACAGGTTATTTTCTTTCACCATCCTTTTTGTCCACTTCTGTACACACTTCCTTCAATTTACCTTTCAGTTTCTTTGTCATTGCCAGCCCCTCCAGTTATTCAATCTTAAGATTCCTTTTCCTTGGCTGTTAATGACTCAGATAGAATTGTTTACAGTGTAACACCAAAAAAAAGTGTGAATTCCCTTGTATAAATGGTAAAGGTACCTTGTTTTTAAGCTGTAGACCTCATCAAAGAAGAAAAGGGCCTCAGTCTTATCTTTGTTTTGCAGAAGGACTCCCTGCTTTCTGAATATATTAATTTACATAATTAACATTACAGCAAAAGTGAAGTAAAGATTAAGAAGAAAGCGTTAGTGCCAGAGTAACTTGGAAGTAACCTTACAGGGCTTTGCCTGCTCTTGGTTTCTAATTCATTCTGTATTGACTCTCTGAATGTGGACTAGTCATTTAAATATATGCATTTATGATAATTTTCTATCTCTGTTGCTATGAACACCATTAATTTTATAGTATGGAGAAAATGCAGAAATTAAATATTCAGAATAATTGCTTAATCACTCCACAGTATTTAAGGTCAATGGGTCACAAGGTCACTCCTTCGTTAGATTGCAAGTCATTGAGTTTCTTTCAAACACCCAGAAACTCTCATTATAGAGACGTTTGTGAATGGCATGAAATGTGGGATGGCCCCAAGCAAATATTAATGGAATAAGCGTGGCTGAGATATGCAGTACACCATGATGCAGACGTTCTAAGGTGTGTCCCAAACCACTGTATATGTGATGAACTTAAGGTGAACCCAAAGTGAAAAGTCAGCCAGCAAAAAGATTTGCTGCATGGCTACAGTCCTGTCTCTGGAGGCGGCTCAGGCCATCCCATCATTGTGGTACGTCAGCAGCCTGGAATTCTCCTGGAATAGGTGTGAGTAGACACAAAGAGGCACCTGTCCCGGCCAGGATTGGATTTTAATGGTGTCAGGGTGACAGTCATTGCCCAAGGTTTCACAATCTAAAAATGTAATCATTTTACATCAAAATCACGCCATTTATCAGTAAAACTAATTGTTTTCAGAAACCTGCAAAAAATACGGTGAGCAAGCAAATTTTTGTATTTCTGTTGAATCTTAACCAACAATCAAGATTCAGTAAGCCAAATTTTAGCCAAATTGTTCAGCTGCCGGGCAAACTCTGACAACAACAAAAGTTATAATTGTATTTGTGCATATTCTCTGAAGAGTTAGTGGAATAATATAATGTTCAAAAAGTTCTTCTTGGGGATGACGAGACAAACTGCACATTTTTTCACAAAACAATGTTGATTCCTCATTCTTTCGTGAGTATTTTGTACTCTTAGCCTCATTAGATTGGCTGTGGAGGAATTAATTTTGAACTATTTAACACAGCACTTTACATTACTATTTTCAAAAGATCCTTAAAGAACTTTCCACCAAATATCACTGGCATCAGTGGAAATAGGATTTTTCCATTACACTCTGTGAGCTCTGGATCCTGTTTCATGTTTACAAATGATTTTTGAGTTATTTTTTAAATTGTCTAAGTTTTTTGTAAGGTTGACATTAAGCTGTGAAGAGCAACAGGACTAAATTCACCATGTTAGAGCCAGTAGGTTATCTCCAAAAGGATGCCATGGCTCTGATTCATTCATGAAACAAGGTTCACACAATCTGTTATGTATTACAGTTTTCCTGACTACATTTTCTTCTTTGTATCTTGGCCAAGACATTTCAGTGTTCCTGCTCCTTTGAGACCCTCTGTTTAAGATGTGAGTGATTACCAATGCAGAAAATTATTGCTGCAATTAATTAATTGCCAAACAACTCTTTGTTAATAAACCCACCACTGAAATTCTAACTTTAAGTCCAGGGGCTTCCACTTCAGTTTTGTATTCTAAAGTGGTTTTTAATGGTGTGTTAAAAAACCCCAAATGTCAGGATTAATTTTGATTCTTTCATGTTGCTTGGGACATACCATAGGAAATAAATAGGGATAAGAAAAGTTGGATGGGGGTTTCTGTAGCCATCTCCCTCCAGACAATCTTCTAACCAAGTAAATTGCATATTTTATTGATCATCAGGGAAATTCATAGCGCACAAGGGAATGTTCCCATTGGGCAGAGTGGTTCTCCTTTACTGACACAGTTATTTACCTTCCATTTGCTGTTTTCTAGAGAAGAATGAATCAATCTTTTCATCCTTTAAAACAGGCTGCTGGAAAGGTGCATCATTCCTCATGGAGGACCCTTACCTCTGCAAATAAAACGTTTTTTAAGAGGAAACTGAAAAAACTTGCCTTGCTGTGTGTGAGGCCTTATGAGCAACGCATCCATGGCATGTATAAGCAGAGTGTTAACATTTATGTGGAGTTTAACGCTCTTTTTAACTGCCAGAACCATAAAGTTCTTTGATTTGGTGCCATTCTTGAGTTTCAAGGGGTGGTAGAGTTCCTGAGGAGTCAATTTAGCCTGAGCTTTTTTGCAGAAGAACAGTATTAGTGCACATCATCTTGTACCTGCAATTCCCATCTCCTCCTGACATCAGGGAGATTACCAGTTCTGTGTAAATGAAAATCCAGAAGGATTTATCATGCTCCTGCAGGTGTATGTTTTGGCCTCAGATAACTGAGCACAGATTCTTTATTTGTTCAGAATAACATGACTTGTAGAACAAGGATAAATACTGCTGATTTTCTAATTTTTTTATAAATATCAGAGAAACATCACATTGTTGATCTGCATGGAATATAAGTTTTAAAATTCAAATGTTAAAACTTATAGAAGAATTTTAAGAAATATAATTCTACTCACTGCACAAGCCTAATATTCCCCCATCTACCAAAGTATGATATAATTTAATTTTTCTACCTAAGTCATATATTTCATTCATCAGATAAATTTTTTCACAGAGAAAGAGAGAATAAAAACAAATTTGCCAAATCCTGCTTCGTCTCTGGCCTCCAAACTGGGACTGGAGCGAAATAAAGTCATGGTTCTTACAGTTGGTTCCAAAAATCCAGAAGGAATATGTTTCCACCAGAAATGTGACTAACTTGAAAGTAAAATCTCAAATAATGAAGAAGACTTGGCAGTTTTCTAAGGAACTCCTTCAACATCAAAGCGTCATGCTCACAGCGTATTATTCTGGATTCTTAGTTAATTCAGGATATTGCATCAGTTATTTGCCTCAGCAAACTCTTCTCAGTTGAAGTAGTGTTTTATGAGTAACTTAACTGAGATAGGATTTAAAAGATGATTGGTAGATTTGGGAAAATTACTTCAAGCTTAATAGGTAAAATGGAGCATCACTAAGGATTATGGGAAAGACTTCCTTTGTCTTGCTTCTGGTATGACAGAGGTTGGGGTTGTGGGCTGAACTCCAGGTCAGAAACATCATAATACCTTGAATTATTTCATTGTGAATATTTCCATCAACAGGGCTCAATCAGTTTATTAATACACATGGAACAGGGATGTGACTTATGATATTTCCTACATTGTGATGACAGTCCAAAATGATTTATTTTGCCTAAAGTCTTCTGCACTCCTCTCAGCTTCATCTTCTCCTATAATTGTGGGGGCATCCATTTTAGCAAAGTCTAGTATCAAACAACCTTGCCAAACAACCTCCATTCTAAAGCTTATTTAGTGATTAACTGTATAAAATAATTGCAGGTTTCATAACATGTTTTAGTTTTCTTTTTGCTAGTTCAGATATTCACCGTCAGTGTAGCTGCTTAAAACTATAGAATCCTTATGGGGCTTATTCATCACTGTAGTCTTATTTTCTGAAGTAAATTAATGATTTGCTATTCCTGGAGACTTTACTGTGCTTATCACTGTATTAACTTGCATCAAAAAAATCAGACTAAGCCATTTTTCAAACCTTGACAAAAATAGCCTGGAGACATTCTGGTGAATGAAGGTCTTGAGGGAGAAAAAAGCAGGTACATTTTAAATAATGGAAATGTACTCAGTTAACATCAGGTTTAGCTGTCAGAGGTTATTTCTAGCATTCAGAATCTGCCTTCCTTTCTGGGAACAATATGTCAGAATATAGTAAGACATGATGTTGGGAGGATCTGGATAAAGGAAAGCCATGTTTAGCTGTTAAGACTTTGGCTTGACTGTGAATATTGTCTGAGTGCCAACTGGCATTGACATTGTGTAGCTGACACTTGGAGATCGATTCAAGAAACCCAACAAATGCTTGCAACAGGCGAGGCAGTAATATCAGAGACAGATCTCTGACAGAGGAAAGAGCGGAGATGAGAGAAAAGGTTTTTAAATGGACAGGTATTTCATTAATGAAAGCGGTATCTGGGAAAATGAAAAATGAAGGACTGTGTTGAGCTCTTATCAGCCAAAAGAATATAAGGAAGAAAAAAGGGGTTTTTGTTTAGCATTTGGTTTTTTTTTTTCTTTTCTTCCCCACAGGAGAGGAATAGTATATCCTCTGTTTTCTTCCATGAGGTAGTAGTTAAAAGCTGCACTAAAACTAATAACCTTGGAGGTGTCTTTCCAATGGCAATTAACATTGTGATGAATGTTATCAAGGGGATCAAACAACTGACCTGGGAAGAACAGGTGATTTGAAGACAATCTCTTTAATTTGAAGATTCCTAGGAAAAGGATCTTTGGTAAACAGTCATAAAATCACAGAATTATTAAGGCTGAAAAAGACCTCCAAGATCATCAAGTCAGATCTTCAACCAAATACCACCATGCTCACTAAAGCAACTGAATTTTGATTTCATGCACTCTCCATCTGTCAACATCCTCCTTCTTGCTTGGCTGGTCACACAAATTTCCAGTTTGCTTAACAGTCTAAATGGACAGGCTTTAGCCACCACAAAACCAGAGAATCATAGAATCATAGACTCATTAGGATGGGAAAAGACCTCCAAAATCAAGTCCAACCACTAACCTGTCCTGAAGCCCGGTGGTCATAGCTGCTGTTCTTTTTTGTTTGAGTGCCACAAACTCCATGTAATGGAACCTCTCACTCCATGTGTGTTTGGAGGGGAGTACAACATGGCTGCTTTCTGGGCTGTACTGTAATACAAGGGTTGGATCCTGAGCTACCACGTCAGAGTGAAACAAGCAGCAGCTCATACTGATCAGGAATGGCACACAAATTTCAAAAGATGTGGACAGTTACAAAGTTGTAAGACTGGTAAAAAAAGGGAAAATTAAATGAATTAATTATTGGACTTCACCTATCAGACTTATGCAGAGATTTTGATGCATGTTCCAAGCACTAATTAAAAAACAACAAAGAAAAGGTCAGAGAATTAAATAAGTAGGAAATAAGAAGAAATAAGTAGGAAAAAAAAGTAGTGTTTCTGACAGCTCTTGAATATTTTTCAAAGAAGCTTAAATAAGCATGAAAAACTATGAGCTAAATATTATGATGTAATACAATAAAGAATAGAAAAACAGGTCCTCTCTCAGACATTCTTGTAACCGGACTATAGGAATGGTGCTTAATTTGCTCCTTAGTTATTCCCAAAGGTCTAGTTATAGTGAGATTTATTTCCTATTTCACAATTTACTTGGATTGCATTTTGGGAAGAAGAGTAAGGTCTAGGGAACTTGTCCAATTTGGAAATGACAGTGGTCTATGTAAGAATAGTAGGGTTTTTGGATGCAGTTTACAATAAATTTTCAGGTGGTTCTTGTTTCAATAAAGCAGTTTGGATTTATTGCAAGAGCAACTGAAGAGACTAAATATATTATTTCCATCAAATCAAGTCAGATACATTCAGAAATTAAGACAAAAAAATAATAATCGTGTTCTGAGAGTCTAACTGGAACACTGAAAAATGAAATGGTTTAATTCATATGTCTCTTATGGTATATAGCATTTAATGTTTCCCTTCTAAGTTAATTAGGGATATTTAGAATAGAATACAATTAGATATACAACCTAAAATGCAAAGAAAAGCCCATATGATTGCTCTACAATTCAGAGACTTATCACTATAATTCCTTGTCTATGGTTTTCACCCTTGTGGCTTGATAAATAATTTCTTTGTCATTTCATATACCTGACCTGATTAACAAAGGATTGATTATTTCCTAAAACAGCTTTGTAATTAATACCAAAGTCACACTCCATCCCCCTTGTTGATCCTTGCCTCTACATGTTTCTGATAAAATATAATTGTGTTAATTCTCCCTGGATTGATTAGATATAATGTTCAAAGGGAAATCTACTTTATTGCTGACCTAACATACCTTTGTTAATAAGAATTTTTTTTATACTGCACTTCAAAGATGAAAGTTTTGTGATTAACAGCAGAAACTTTACTGAACCAAGTCTATTACAGTCACAACACCATTTCCTGAGGTTCTATTATTTTCTTTATTAACAAAATCCATTGGAGATGTAAATAATGAAAATAATATTTAGACACAATGAATAATATGCTGTTCTGTACACCGTTAATAATTTTAAAAATAAAATTTTATGAACTAAAGGTTTTATGTAAAGAAGAACATTTAGAATAGGTACTTGGAGTGAAGTTCACCGCTTCACTTCCATTTGGAGGATTTAAATGGGACTCGAGTGGTTCACATGCATTCAGATCTGCAGGGGGCAAATTTCACCCTTAATCAAAGCAGTTTTTGAGAAAGTGATATTTGCTAGCTCTGAATTTCCTCTTAATATTTATGATTAGTTGATAATGTGCTATTTTTGAGGATACACTTATGGTAGCTGAGGTCAAGAAAGACATTTGCCAGGAAGAAATCTACACAGTAACCATTCCAACCATTAACAGTAAAATAAGGGGTTTCATACAGTGTGCCACAATAGTATGTATAATTCACCTACCCGGAAAGGCTGGCCAGAGCCCCTTCAAATGACTTTTATTTATCCATTGTGGTATTTACTTGGCCATTCGTGGTATCTGAAGACCACTTATGTATTCATGGCCTAACTACTTACTAACTATATTAACTACTTCTTCTTTAGTAATGTCAATGCCCACTATTAAAGGAAAAGGAATAAAAAAGAAATTAAAAAGAAATTGCATTATTTGTATCTGCCTGTTGACATAGGAATATCAGACTTAATATTTCTTTCAACAAAACTAGAGTTAAAAAGTGTACTTATTTAACTCTGTAGTCCTCAACTTCTCCTAAAGAGGTGGTACTATGAAAATAATGAAAAATACAAGTGGATTTGGAATGCTGGTTCTTCCAATGGAAGAAAAAAACCAAAAAAACCCCAAATAATTTCTAAATACAGATGCAAAACATAAATTTTCTCTGAAACGTGTTACTCAAACATTGAAGCATGTGGATTTGAGACTTGAAGTGTAGTCCTGTACCTGTTCTTCAGTAGGCAGTATTGGCAGCTTTACACATTCATGGTAAGATTACTTAGGCCCAGTAAAAATTGCATGTATCATCATTAGCATGTTGTGGCACTTAAGCCACACAAAATTTGAAGACTGTCATTGACCTCTAAAACTCCTAGAATTTATGCAAATTATTATCTCCCACTTTAATATGCAAACATGAGGGGGAGAGAAGACTAAAATTCCCAAGCATTAAGTAGTTAAGATTTTAGTAATTTCATTCTGATATTACTTAAATTGTTGCCAACAGTTTTTAAAAAGTTCTCATTCCAGGAACATAAAGAAGAGAGAAATGCTTTAAAATGATTTTTATTAGTTTAAAAAGTACACTGATGAACTTGCCTGAGAGAACATAAGAGCATCTTTATTGCTGTGCATTTCTATGAAATCCTGACTTTTTATACATGTATTTTGCTCAAAGAGCATTAAAAAATCAAGGAAAGATGAATGAAAATATTCACTGAAGGGAGCTGTAGTCCACTGGTTATCACATTGATTATACACATTATAACTATGAGCACATGTTGGATATCTTATAAAAAATTTAGGAAAACTTGGAAGAACATAATACGACAATGTCACTGAAATCCATTGGACAAATAAGAAAAAAAGTATAAAAATTCCTTCATTTTTTTAAAAAAGAAGATTTTACGAGAGTCTGAAAGATAAAGATTTATGCATTATTCATATGCAATTTGGTTACAGTATTTACCTTCTTTTACCTCTCAAATACATTTTACAGGAAAACACTTTGTTTTGGTTTTTCTATTCTTCCAGAGTTTTGAGTTTCAACTATCTGTATCACTGGTACATTTTTTTAATTTAGACACCATATGCCCAAATATAGAGTGGAAAGATTTTGGGTACAGAGCAGCTCACCAGAAAAAGAACAGGAGAATAAGACTGTTAAGTAAAATAATATTCTGTCATTCATACACACACACACACACACAGAGATACACAAACATATGAAAAAGTAACTTCAGACCGAATTCACAAACAGGATTTTTGTAGTTGAATGACGTGAAACAACTTTCAGTTCCAGTCAACTGTCCTACAGTTGCGCTGCTCTGGGATATCCATTTGTGAGCACCGTGTTCTAAAGCATTTACATAGGATCCAGAAGAGAAAAACAAAGGAATACAAACCCTGACTTAGAAGGAAAGTCTCCAAAAGATAGTGTGGTTGAGACTAAGTAATGAAATTTCCTATGAAGATATACTAATGATCTGCAAGCATTTTAAAGGCTCCACAGAGAAATAGATAAAAATTTTTCTGTGTACATATTGGGGAGAGAATAGTTGTGGTGGGGCTCAACTGCAGTGAAGGAGATCTAGATCAGATAGTAGGAAGAAATCTTTACAATAAGAAGAATAATTAAGCCCTGGAATATCCAAGAATGGCAATGAAATTCCTGTCACCTGGGTTTTCAGAAGAGGGATAGAAATGAATCAGCTGTTGTCAGTATGACTCTATCCTGGGGCCACGGAGAGTCAAAATGATTATTGGAGTTCCCATCCACATGTATCTATACTCTGTCAGTCTAGGTTACTGCCTCTGCCACTTTATAGGTATCAGTTTTTGTGAAGATGTTCACAAACAAAATCAAACCAAAGTATGTGAACCTATTACTGTTGCTGATATATTTTTGAGCGACAACTAGACAATAATGTCTCCATGTATGAATCTCTTCAGGCAGTGATAGAAAGGTAAGGACACTGGAGACTGTAGCAGTACTGCAATTTTGTCAGGTTTCTGGAAAGATAGAAAGTCAGAATGTATATTTTTCTTGTCTCGAAGCCATTCTTCAGCCAGTGGCTGTACAGAAGATGATCTACTCTTAGATGTGATAAGATATCAGAATGAAAATAATCTTCCCATTGCTTTTTCTTTATAGAAACAACTGAATACTGCAGTGGTAAGTACAGCAACACAGAAGATTTGTGCAATGCATTTGTTGAACTCTGGAAAGAAAATCTGATGGTCCTGGAGGAAAAGGGAAGGACACCAAGAAGAGAAACTGTGCAGAAACGTTGAAGTCAAGATGATTAACATTACTCCTAACTAATTTTGTAATTTGCAGATTTTGCTTGAAAAATTGGTATTCAGGCTTTTGACCAAGGACACTACAATAAATTAATGAACATACATGCTGTTGGAAATTAATTTTAAAAGGTATTAACAACTAAAGCTTGCTGCTGACAAGTCAATAACTGTAGGAGATGCAGGATGCAATTTACTTGCTCTGAATTTTAATTCATCATAGGAAAAATATTATATCTATTTTTAAAATATGAAATAGGTTTTCAAGTATAAAACACAGAATTTTAAAATGGAAAATTCACACATTATATTTATAAAAGGCTATAAATAAAGTGATGAAAAATTTCTAATTACCTGTTTGATTCAATGTTGTTTCAATGAGTTATAAAGAGTTCACCATCTCAGGCTCAACCATGACAGGCAAAATCTCTTCCCATATTGACAGTGCACAAAGACTACTGCTGCCAGTCACTTCAGGTCAAGTTCAAATGTGACTGCATTTGTTTTAAATGTTACGGTGGAACTCATCTCCCTTAAGCAATTCCTAAGCCCTAATTTCTAGTTCCACATTTCAGTCAGTGGTGAAATCAAGTCAGCTGAGCTACCAGCAGCAGCTTGATTCAGTTGCCTTATCACAGGCAATGGTACCGTTTGAGAAATAGTTTGAGGTGGGGTGTCCCATCTGACCTCCAGCTGCAGGTCCAGAAAAGCAATGTCTCCTGTAAGTTTAGCATCATGGCTCTCACCTCTCTAGATGCCTTGAACAGCCTAGGGTATCATCGGGGGGCATATTTAAACATCCAAATTGAGAAGTGTGTGTTAATTTACGAAGAGAGAAACCGCTCTCTGGAGTCAACTGACTACACCTGCAGTTACCATAATGGGAACTTAGAAACCTATCTTCTCTGGAGACACCTCTACTTTGGGAACATAAACATACATGAAATTATTTCCACATTTCACATAGGAATTTTGACATCACAATGGTTGAGAACAATTTACTTGGAAGTTCTGCTTTTTTTGGTGTGTTTTCCCTATAAAGGCCAGTATAGGCTAAATCCATTGACCTTCTGGGCACATTGCAAACCCCTTGATTGAGGCTTTTGCCTTAGGGGAGAAGCAGGGCATTGGGCAAGGGCGGTATTGTATTGTGCAGCTGAGTCTCTTTCAATTTAGTTTTACATCAGTCATCCATTGCTCATTCTTCTTAATAATTTACATGGGCATCCAGAGAGATTGTGATGAGCATGATTTTAAAAAAAAATTAAATAATTGAAGGAACTAACCTAAGAAGTATATGAATGGGGATGTCACACCGAAAATGATCTATTGAGGATGATGTATACCATAATGGGAAAATCAGGTACAGTGTTCTTATATTGTTAAAGCAAAAGGACGCCTCCCTAGTGATGTTAAGTAATCTGAGGCTTTAGAGGCTTCAGCTTAACATGGGAGGCTTTTCTTTATTCACATTTAGCTTGAATAAGAGAAAATATATCCAGTGGTGAGTCAGTAGCATCTTCTCTATTAACAGATATAATAGTTGTCCTGTCACAAGGATTATCACAGGGATTGTCACAAAAATGACTTGAAATTGTGCCAAAGCACTGTTGAATAAACTACACGGAAAAAATATGTACCAGTGAATCACGATAAGTAATTCCTTTCACAGGTAAATGTTACTCAATCAGAAATCAACAGTACTGCAAACACCTTAACACTGGTAACATTCCATGCCCTCAACAGCCCTGCTGAAATGCAGCATATATGTGACTGTTTCCAAGTTCAACAAATAATTATTTTAAATTGAAAAACTTAGAATAAGACAATGTTGAAACAGAAACAAGAAATGGGGAGAACCAAGGGAAGGAAATAATGCAAAGCAAGGATTCTATATTTTCCTGCAGTCATAGAATCATTAAGGTTGGAGAAGACCTGTAGGATATCAAGTCCACCCTTTTAGTTTGACCTAAAACCGTTATGTCCACAAAACCATATTGTGAAATGCCACATTCAATTGTTTTTTGAACACTTCTAGGGAAGGTGACTCTATCCTCTCCTGAGAGAGTTTTTTCCAATGCTTAACCACTTCTTCAGTGAAAATTTTTTTCCTAATATCCAAACTAAATCTTCCCTGATAGAATTTAAAGACGTTTATCCTTGTCCTATCACTAATTGCCTGGGAGAAGAGAGTGACTCCCTCCTCGCCACAGCCTCAACCAGTTTAGCACAACCTTTGCTTCAGCTAGTACATGTTTTATTATTCATTAATGTTATAAATATATGAATCTTAATATAAACATAGGATTTTTTAAAGAATAATTTAATTGTTTTGGTGTGTGTCAGTTAATATTGAGGCATGATTGTTGCAGGTTCAACCTATTTCAGTGCAACTCTTGGCTGGCATTATAGTCAATACTGCTGGTTGTCCTATGAGTTTCATTATTTTTCATCTAGTTTTTAACTTTTTCTTGTTTTACATATTCCTTTTTCTGTTTTACCCCAATGATTTGGGCTTTTTCCATTCACCTATGTGTAACATGAGAAACTAAGTAAGACAGAAAAAGTAGCGTATGAAAGTTGCTATGTCCTAAAAGCAATACCAAAGTATATAGAGATACAGGTAGGTATAAAGAAAAGTAGATATGCATTTATTTGTATATATGGTAATTGTAGTGGAAGTGTTAATATAAAGAGGAATATTCCTTAAACTAATCTCAGCATTATATTGTAAATTCGTATATGTACATACAATGCAAATACCCTAAAATATTACATTGATATCTCCAACAGTAAGGGAAGATTTGACCTCTTCCAATTTCTTGTCTATTTTCTGGAAACAATTATTTCCAGCATGCCCAGGCAATAAGGGAATTCAAGCACTGAAAGTTATGCCATGTTGCACTAGATAGGAGAGCAATGTACGTTGCCCAATGCATTTTCCCCCTAATTATTAGTATTGTTCATTAGAACTGATTCATATATGTTGCTGACCAGCTGACCCCTCACCGCGATGGTATCGCCGGACACTTGGGCAGGCTCTGCCAATGGAGCGCGCTGCTTACCCTCGCGGGGTCACGGGAGGATGGTTCTCCTGAGAGGTGCAGCGGCCCAAGGCTGCTGAGTCCCGTGCAGAGCGTCGATGGAAAAAGCGGCGCAAGGAGACAAAGGGTGTGCGGGAGGGAGTCCCCTCCAGCTCTCTTTATTGGGGGTTAGGGTAGGAGTATTCGGGAGAGAGAGCGGAAGAGATCTCAAGGAAGAGCCTCCGTGCGGCCACTTAAAAGGGGAAAAGGGTGACCAATCTGGGGAGAGCTGAGGGGCGGGGTAAAGGTACAGGAGCCAATTACAACAAAAGGGGGCGGGGTACAATTCGAACTAACCAATAATACAACCAACACCTGCTGGAAAGGTGGGTGGATCCTGAGCCCTGGGCATGCCTTCGCCGGGAACCAGGGGCGGACCCAGAAGCTCAAACGCCAAAGTCTTCGCAGGGCAGGTGGAGCCAGCCCAGGAGGCTGAAGCAACACAGGGACAGACCACCACACATATAATTTTGTAATGTTGGTAGAGTGAGGAAGGGGAATTAGCAAACATAAAAAGTCCCAATATTTTGCAGATTTCATGCACAACTATATATATGCCATGATTTTAAAATTTATTTCAAGTTTTATTTTTGGGATTAGTGGTGTTCAGATATTTTATAGATTTATGATTCATAGATAATAAAATAATCAGAAGAATGATACCTTAGAAGAATCCCTTAGGGTAACCGCTGCCCCCAATTGACACAGTCCTTTTTTGCAAAATCCCTTATGTCCGCCAAGCATCCACTGTTTTATTCCATCTTCGACCCCAGCTGCTTTGTGTCAAGCAAGATACTGTGAAGCAAATCTACACCTACAGTTTCTTGAAAAATAAAATATGGTGCCCCATATGCTATGGGTATAAACTGCATCCTTCTGAGGAAGTCACAGGGCTAATAAGTGTGACTCCTCAGAGTTGTGAATGCTTTTAAAAGCGGAAATTTTTGTACTGCAGTGAATCTAAATGATTGCATAGACAGGGTAACCAAAGTGAAGAAAGGCTGAAATACCTGTGCCATTGACACTAGATCCCAGATCAATATCTTGGGAAACTCTGGAATCTGAGCAATTTTCCATTATACAAGTGAGGTAGGAAGTAGTCACAACAGGTGAGGTAATGTCTAGAACACAATCCTGCCATTTCTGGGCTGAGCATCTGACTTGCTCAGACGTTGCGTGATAAAACACATATGCATCACGTAATAAGCCGTTCAAACTTCCTCATCAGGCTGGGGTTGGAAAAATATTTTCTTACCCAATACAAAGTTGCAATATCCCTGCAGGCAGAATGCAGGCATTTTAGAGCACTTGGGATAATTTCACAATAAACTAGAATGTTGAAAGAGGATTTCTGCATAAAATTAAACACTTTTGCAGTTAGATAGTCCTAGAAAGTGGATGGAATGGATTTTTTTCTCTTTGTGATGTGTCCTCCAAGGTTCTATAATGAGGCCAGTACCATGTAACTTATCCGTCAATGACTTGGATGAAGGGTCAGATGCCTCTGCAGCAAGTTCATTGCCAACACAAAGCTGTGAGGATTGGTTGATGCCCCAGAGGCTGTGCAGGCCTTCAGAAGGACCTCCACAGGTTGGAGAGATGGGCAGAGAGGAACCTTCTGAAATACAACAAAAGCAAATGCAGGATGCTGCACGTGGGGAAGAATAACCCCACAGAGCAGCCCAGGCTGGGGTGACCTGCTGAAAAGCAGCTCTGCAGAGAAAGGACCTGGGGGCCCTGGTGGATAACAAGCTATTATGTATTTGGGAAAAGAAAACATTTCTGTGCTGCGAGAGGATGCTGGATGAAAAGTATATGCCTATGTGAGGAATAAACATCTAGTGCAGTAAACAAATGCTTAATAGAGTTAAGCATTATCAGCTCATTAAAGTTCGATGCAAAAGTGCACAGAATGTAGAGATTACACTAACAAATAAGAACTAAAAAATAATCAAATAAAACCAGAGATAAAGCATTTAAATTTTTTGTGTTCATGTGATACATAAGCTGATGCAAGTTCTCACTGCTTCAAAATAAAGAAAAGAAAGGAGTGAATAGATGAGAACTACTTGTTTGTGGCATAAATAAATTACTTGCTGTGGGCTGCTGTGCTGTAGGCTGTACACGTACATAGCCTGTTATGAAACCCTTACAGAGGTTTTTTGGCTCATTTCCTGTACTAAGTTTTCAAAATTTCCCCACTATATTGCCATTTTCTGGAAATTCTTCATTCATTTTTCATTTCAGCTTGGATCCGGTCTTTTTTTTTTTTTCCCCTTTAGTAGTCTTATTTTCCTTTGTTGTTCTCAATTGTAGTTTTTCAAGGATTATTTACATTATAGCTGTTTTTTCCCTCTGACTCAATTCCATGTCTTTCCTTTGGATCCTGTACTTTGGATGATCATGTTTGGTTCCAGCCTTTTTTGCTACCATGGAGGTCAACTGTGATGGAGGTCATCCGGTGGAACAGAAAAATTATCCTTTGCAACATCCAGAAAACAATTAGACACAGCTTTGGGTATCCTGCTCTATAAGAGTCTCTTTATTAGGGGATTGGACCATGGGCATACTGAAGTACTTTCTGACTCATTGATCTCATGCTCAGCTCTTACCCTGTACTGACCCAGATTCAATTCTGGAGTAAGTTCAAATGTGTAAGAAGGTTTTATTTTAACATTCAAGATGCATCAAAGGATCCAGAGACTGAGAAATGCAACTCAAGGTGAAAAGCACTCTGGAATCTTGGCTGCGTAAAGGCTCTTCTGCTGGGACTGAAAGCATACCAAGAGGTATTCATGTGTCTTTGCTTTCCAGGAGCAAATCATACTGACACACCCTCGCCATGTAATTCTTTCCTAAAATATTATTTTATCATTCCGAAGCTGCTGAAATTGTGGCAACAGATTTCAGGAAATACCCCGTACTTTACATTTCTTATACCGGGTAAAATAGATGAGTAGATCATATATTAATATCTTGGAGATGGAATAGCACGAGGTCTAGAAATAAAGTATTATTAGCAGAGTCCTTGATATATTGCTTCAGAAAACATTAATTTGTTATGCCTGTCATTCCACATGCCATAAGCCAGAATCCTAAAGGTTTCTCCATAATTATTAGGGAGACTAAAATCACGCATAATCCCAATCTTACCTGTCTCCCTTATCTAATCATAGTATTTCTTTCTCCTGCCTTTCTTGTCATGTTGGTCTCTCACAGTCCCCTGATATTAGGCCTTACAGTACTATCTATGAGCTCAATCCAATTGATTCTCTGGCATTTCAGTTCTTTTATGTGTCTTTTATTTTTCAACTGATAAGGGCAAATCTTCCATTTCAGATCTTTTCTTTCAAATATCCTATAATCATGTATTCAACATAAAATCTTGTTTTCAGAGAAAAAAATAAAAGAAAAAAGGAAAAAAAAACCCACGAAGGCTCTCACTGTACTGTGCTTTCCATGCATTTTCATGCTCATTTCTGACTGTAGATAATTAACTCTTTGTCATTGGAACAGGTTTACATCAGCAAAGAAATTTTAATTTTAACATGTTTCACATCAGGTTTTTTTTAATCCTGATTCCATAAGCTTATGCAATCTTAATGGGATATATATGTGCCTTCATGTGCTTGTTCATGTGTCTGCATGTTTGCATGACTATAGGCAAATTCTTTAAATTGTATTGAGCAGTGTTGCTGATTTCAAAGTGAGTCCAACAACTATGAAGAAGCATTAAAAAATATTTTCTTTAACTTTCATGGAGCCATGGAGCAGTAGAGAATTACCCTTTCTAATGCTTCTACTCAGAGCTGAATAAGCTCGACCTACTAAGGAAAGAATTCACGATGGGGAAACCTGTACTACAGTGGCATAATTTCTTCTGTCCATGTTTAGTACTTCTGTGGATTATTACGTTTTTCTTTCTTTTCATTACCAAATTTCACTCTTCTTCCTCCTCCACTCAATTGATTTGCTTTTGTTTAATTACTAGAAATAGATTGAGAACAAATATGAAGGACATTGAAACGAAAATGTTAAACACATTTTCCTCAGAACTTTTTAAGGGAAAAAAAACAGCAACAAAAGAAGATCCTTTTTTATTGCCTCTTATTCCACCATCACTGTTTTATAGCTTCTTCTAACAAGGATACAGTCAGGCCTTTCTGATGCTGTCAGCTTTTCAGCTGCATACAAGCAGTATACTGCATTTGTTGAGGGAGGGCATAGCACAGCACTGCCAATCACTAAAATGATATCAGTTCTATGCTTTGGATACTTTGGATCAGTTCTATACTTTGGATAGAAAGCAATAACCTAACACCAAGGTGATGCATAAAATAATGTAATTTTAGCTGAACTAAAGTTGTAGTACCTGATCTCCTCCTAACATATGAGCTCTAATGACGATAAAGACATTATACATTCTGTATGTTGCCTTCTGTACCCTTTTGGGAGATTCTGTTTCCTACTACCCTGCTATATGCCAAGCTAGCACACTTTGCATGGCACACAGCTGTGGTTTCTCCCTTGAAGAAGTGAGAAGCTCTCTCTTCATGCTTCACTGGCTCCTCAGACCTTCTGCAAAATCTTTCAAAGACATGTGAAATAACACTGTGAGTATGGGGAGCTGACACAGTGCTCAGTGAGTCGCTTTGCTTCTGGCAGCGATATAGTGAGATTCTCAAAGTGCTGTCTCTATTCAGATCCCCCATTTCTTGGTTGTTTCCTCCACCTCTTGCTAAGATGCACTGTGTTGCCCGAGCGCCTCAGGTCAGCTTTGCATCTGGGGCTTCTTTCTACCATACATGGTCTGTTCAGTCTTGGAACCCTTCCAGGGAATTCATTCACATAATGTGTAAATGTCAGCCTAAGTCAGCCTAAAGCTACTATAAGGAATTTAAATCTACAGATAAACAAGATGGAGACACAGGAAGGACAGGGTGCCTAGTTTAGGCTTACTGTAGATTTGCGTTTTTCTCTAAATTTGGTCATAAAGCATCCTAAAAATTGGCTTAAGCTTTTGCATTGCCACTTGCCCTCCCTTCCTGTGAATGTTAGTTTACCACACCAACCAGCTAAGGCACAGGACTTAATCTGTTCAGTAGCTAAGAATTTTGTCAAACCTTATTGTTCTTGTATCCAACACCTTCAAGAGAAACTGCTTACCTCTGATTACATAAAAATGAAACCTTTCATTTCTTGAAAGGTATTAAATGCTAAACTACAAAACATCTCTAGAAAACAGGTTGTCTGTCTCCTGTGATCCTTTTTCTGTTCCTATGAGAAAGGTAATCAATGAACGACTTGAACCTGATACTGTTCTGCCAATCTTGAAAAAATCCAGAAAGCTCAGAAGTACATAAAAGTTAATTATTAACAGTAATACTATACAGTACGTTCATTATATTCCATGTAGAAGAATATTTTTCAGACAAGCTATATCTTGAAAGGCTTTTCGAAGTCATAACATACACCTCAGAGATCCAAATAATAGCAACTGAAAAGAAAGATCAAAAGGACAAGAACCAGTGAAGAACTATTTTAAGGTGTGGTTTGTAAATGGATAGAGAGGCAGAATGTGATAAAAAAAAATTTGTAACAACAAATTATAGTGACAGAATTTTAGCAAGAAACTATGGGCAGATGTTATACAAATGAAAAAGGAAGACACTGCGGAGGTTGATGAAGTACTGAGATATAAATAAAAAGCCAGAATGATCCCTACCAGGCTTTCCCTTTCAATTGTGCAGGAAATGTGCAAGCAATTTTGTTGGAAACATATCTGCCACTTAAATGGTAAATATTTTAAATGTTCCCTGAGTTGTAACAGTTTTCCATAGTTTGCTTTTAGCAATGCATACTTCTGGAAAGCTTTCCTTACAAAAAGAAGAAATATGAAATCCATTGAAACCCAAATTTTTGCTAAACTTTTTTTATTTAGCTACTTTATAATAATGCAGTAAAAAACGAATTCTATATGTAAAATTTATGAAAACTGTGATAAGAGTCATCTCATCTCAATCTGGCATTTCCAATAGAGAACCTGACATCTGACCTAGCCACCCAGGGGTCCTTTAGTCTCTGGAGAGAAACAAAAAAATTTGGTTCATGATTCATCTCTCTCTGCACATCTGCACCAAGTTAGATGAATGGTGCCCTGCAGCGATTATTTTTCCCTCTTCAGAGAACTGAGGACATTTCATTTCAGCTCCTACACTGAAAACCTCTGTAGATAAATGAGAAGAAACCTCTCCTGGGCACCACAGACTCCATAAACCATGAGATCACTTGTTTCCCTCCTTATGTATGGCCTGAGATAGCCAAATTTCTAGCTGTGCTGTCTCATATTAGACACGTGTTTGAGCAGGATTCAGGTCTTAATGCATCATAACACTAAGAAAAAAACATGCCTTGGATGAGTTTTAATACCATGTTTTTAAAAGTTTTCAAGGGAAAATCATCTTGAATGCGATCATATGGCACACACACAACAACTGAGGGATCAGGTCTAGCCAGCATGAGTTTAGAAAAGGCAGATCCTGCCTGACCACCCTGATATTTATGAGCAGGTGACCCACCTGATGGATGCAGGGAAGGCTGTTGTCTGCCTTGATTTCAGCAAGGCCTTTGACACCGTCTCCCACAGCACCCTCCTGGAAAAACTGGCAGCCCATGGCTTGGACAGATGCACTCTTCTCTGGATTAAGAACTGGCTGGATGGCTGGGCTCAGAGTGTAATTGTTCAATGGTGCCACACCCATCCGGTGTTCTGTCACTGGTAGTGTCCCCCAGGCATCACTGTTGGGCCCAATCCTTTTTAATATCTTATTGGTGATCTGGATGAGATGATTGAATGTTCCCTCAGTAAGTTTGACAATGACACCAAGTTGGGTGGGAGTGTTGATCTGCTGGAGGAGAGAAAAGCTCTCTTTTCTTTGGGCCATGGGCCCAGGCCAAGGCCACCTGTATGAGGTTCAACAAGGACAAGTGCCAGGCCTGTCTTTGGGTCACAGCAGTGCCACAGGCTGGGCAAAGAGCGGCTGCACAGCTGTCCAGCAGGAAAGGACCTGGGGATGCTGGTTGACAGCAGCTGAACATGACCCAGCAGAGTGCCCAGGTGGCCGAGAAGACCAGTGCCATCCTGGCCTGTAGCAACAACAGTGTGACCAGCAGGACCAGGGCAGTGACCATCCCCCTGCACTGGGCACTGGTGACGCCACACCGTGAATCCTGTGTCCAGTTCTAGGCCCCTCAAACCAAGACATTGAGGTGCTGGAGCGTGCCCAGAGAAGGGCAATGGAGCTGGGGAAGGGTCTGGAGCACAGGTGTGATGAGGAGTAGCTGAGGGAGCTGGGAGGTGGCAAAGCTGGCATCCCTGAGAGTGTTCAAGAAACCACTGGACATGGCAACTAGTGCCATGGTCTGGTTGACATGGTGGTGTTCAGTCAAAGGTTGGACTTGATGACCTCAGAGGTCTTTTCCAACTTAACTGATTCTGTGGTTCTGCAAAAAAAAAATTACCTCTCACACATAGGCTGAACAAACTGCCTATAAATCCAAGTTTTAAAATTTAATGCCAACTGCTTTCCTATCACAGTACAGTATCTGATAATTGCTGAGCTTAAATTGACATTTGCCTAACTCTGCTACCAGTCACAGCTCTGGAGTTAGCAGTAGGGTATATGAGAAATGACCTATTTGCAGCATTTATAGTCTGGATAAAATACTGTGACAGACATTTTCATTTGAGTCTGTGTCCAATTGCCTTGATATTGACTTTCCCAGGTTCAGTTGTCAATTAATAAAACAAGCATGGGATTTTTAAAGATGTTTTGAATAGTTTAAATTACATTCATTTTCTTGGTTTTCCACAGTGACCATAAAATGAATAATCTTGATGCAATCTCTGTTTTTTAAGGATTGGACACGTTTAAATCTGAGACTTCTTGGTTATACTGTGTGATCATTGTCTTATATTTATTAGGTGTGTGTGGTAAAAGGGGTACTGACATTCAGAAGCTCCATCTGAATTGACTTAATCAAACTTGAAGACAATGATTTCTGACAAAGAGATTAATCTCAGGTATGGACTGTTATACTCTCTGTTTGCATATACAAAAAGTGCCTTGGATGTTGGTCAAGTTGCCTATAAATATGCAATGAGTAATGATAAAACCAGCCAATGTAGCATCCATGAACCTCAGACCCAATTTCATATCAGTCTCCACATGTTCCTATCATTACACTGTTAAGCTTTGTGGTATATGTTACAGGAATATTTTACAGATAAAAAACCTACAGACATATTTTTTAATTAGGTTCTGCCACCATCTCTGCTCCACAAACACACCTGTACTGGCTTTAATTTTATGATGATTATCTCCAGGACATTTCTTGAAACAAAAAGAAAGAAGAAATGTCCCTAGCTCGAGGGTGATAGGCTTCTTTATCTGAAACAAACTAGTTCTATGCTGCCAGAAAATGGAAAAAAACCCCAAACTTGCTGATAGACTGGAATAAAATTTAAGATATACATATAAATATGTTTGTTTGAATATATGAACATCAGATTCTACTTCATAACAATGCTGAGCTTGTTTTTCTGTGGAAGTTCCTTAATAAAATGTAGAAAGGCCACATAACATAAGATGGTCATCAAAATTGTGGCTGTATGTATTAAGAGCATTTATTGATCATTAAATGCATAGGATGACCCAAGTAAGAATTCTGTTCTGCAGTGTTTGATGCCCTAGCCAGAGTGACTTGGGATGGTCTGTGCTTTTGTGTGCATGGCACACCAACAGAGGGTTGCTCAGGGGAGCTATGGATGCCTCATCCCTGGCAGTGTTCAAGGTCAGGCTGGTTGGGGCTCTGAGCAGCCATGGCAGGGGTCTGGAACAAGATGAACTTTGGAGTCCCTTTCAACCCAAACAGCTCTATGATTCTATGAAGTCATCAGTGGGTGTATTTCAGTGCATTTTTCCCTTCAAATTAACCATTCACTCAGTCCATACCTAAACTGAGCAAATATTCTTGAGGATGAAATCATAAACTCTTGCTTGGAATGTGAAAAGCCCAACCCTGACTGCCATCCATGAGGACATGAAAAAGACCTCATGCTGGCTCATCTTGAGTGTATTGTGCCTGCAATATTGCTCATCACAAATTAACATCAAAGAGGGTATCTAGAGAGGATTTAAATAGAATTCTGATATTTTTCATTTGTCAATTCAGCATTTATTGCAGCAAAAATAATGTCACGCATTGACACAGCCACCACTAGATTTTCCATTTGACTTTTCACAGAGAACTTTATAGATTTTGTGATTTAAATTTCCTTTGACATTTTTTATTACACAGTTTTGAAAAAATGTCAAAAGGTAGGAAGGGAACAATGAGTAGTATCAGAAAAATGGAGAATGTCATGAAAGAGGCAGCCTTTTGGGTTTGAAGGAAAAAAAATCTCTTCCTTTCTATAAAAAAATTATAGAAAGGAATAATAGCTATTATACAGTGGGCATTAAATGTAACTTACAGGGAATAAGCAAGGTTACAGAAATGTTATTGAGGCTGAAAAACTGAACAACTCTTAATGGTTTACCTTGAAAACCAAATTTTTTGTCTCAACACACTAAATGCCACAGACATCCTCTGTGATTGTGTAAAAAATGTCAATGTGACAGTTAATTGACAATGGCCTTACTGCTTCTCAGAGGAAAAAGTCACTGTAATACCTCACAATGAAATGCATTAGGCAGCCTAAATGTTCTGATTGCTACCAGCTTCCCTTACAACTGATTATATTTGTGGGATTGTTAGAATATGGCTTATAATGAGAAATCAACTCAACCTTGACAACAGAAGGATGTTAGGTTCTCTTTAGTTAACCTCTGAATGTTATGAATTATTGCACAGAGAGATATTCAATTGCAATGCATGCAGATCAAATCCTCGCTTCTATTATTTTTTCAGTTGTTTACAGAACATCAAGTTCATACCTATCAGGGTTTTTTTAACTATTATGTGAATAATTAAATCATACTGTCTCCCCTGTACATCCCTGCAGGACTGAGTAACATCTCTGTGGTTTCCTAATATTTGGTCTATAATCCATATTATTCCCAAAGACATTTTCAGTAATGTAGCTCTGCTCAGAGTTTCTTACAAGTTTTTTTCAAGCTTTTCCTATTTTTCATGGCAAGGGAATTCATTTTATAGTGTGTAACAATGTGTATCTGGTATTTCAGTAAACAAAGAGAAGCTTTGCCGCAGAAGTTATTTCAGGACCCAGTTTTTGAAAGGCAGCTATTTTGCAATTTGAGATTTTGTGCATTTCACAGTCCAGAAGTATGTAGCTATTACAAAACTAAATGTGTTTTATGTATAGATTTCTGCTTGGAATCACTGATTTTCCACACAACAGGGACTTCTGTCTCAGGGCTAAAAAAATCTTTCAAAAAAAAAAAAAGTAGTTTGTTAGGTTTTTTTAATAAAATCTTTAAAAAAAACCTAATCAATAGCAAAATTACCTTTATTTACTGTGCAGCATAGGCTGTATGTGTATAGGTTGTACAGTTTACACACCTTCATTTCTACATGACACTTTGGGGTCAATTCAGCTGCTAGATAACATCAAAATCTGGAAGATTGTGTTGCAATATACTCTCAACACTGCAGCTCTGTGGGAGTCTAACAATTCAGTCAGCAGTAGATGCTTCAAGAGAAAGGGTGGAGTCAGGATATTTACAGTCCTTATCTAGAAATCTGCTGATGATGCTGTTGTACCTCCACTGAATTGTTGATTTTGTTCCAACTTAGTTGCACCAATGAATGAATTTTAAGGCTTAGGACATTACAGAGGATGAACTGAGAGAATATACATCAGGCCCAACTCTTAAAACTGAGCAATGAGAAGCAAGACAGAGAAGAAAAATTGAGAGGGCTTTTCTATTGTTACTATTTTCAAACACCTTGATAAATTCAATGTTATTGTTTTCATTGTTCTCATGCCATTCACCAAGAGTTTTCTTCAATATTTATAATGTTAATATTAGTTTTAAAAGAACAAAGGGATTTTATAATATGTTCCTACATTCTGAAGATTTTTCTTATCAGGGTTGGAGTAGAAAGACAAATTCATGACTGAGTTGTGATCGTCTTCTTCATCCAGAAATTACAGTGGTAGTCTAATAAAACATATGACAATGAGAAAAAGTGTTTTTGCTACTGAATACACACTTTCTTGTCCTTGTTTTTACTACTACTATAGTAGCTTAGCGTTTCATTTAACACTCATGCAAATTTATTGAATAAATAATGATTACCCAATCTGCAAGTCAGTTTGAAGTATTAAGATGCTAAGCTTTCATATTGGGTCAAAAATCCTCCCCCCACAAAAGCAAGAAAACCCAAAGCCAGCTGTATTAAAGCAAACCTGTAAAGACCTACCTTTCCTTGCAATGCTAGTGGGTGCAATTGTAATATTATGTTAATGAACTTTGGGAATTAATGATTTAAGAATTCCTAGCCTCTCAGCTTTGATCCATTAGTGGGTATAGATTCAGTGGGAGTTAGCACAATTGGGCAAAAGCTGCCTAAGTGGAAAATTGATCCTGGTAAGTGCTAGCTTACTTGGTTGACACATTAATGGTTCCTGTTTTAGTGCTTTGAACTTTTGCTCTGTGATAATGTGAGTTCAAGTCCCACTTGGGATGTTGAACTTTCAGTAAAGTCTTAGAGTGAACAGGGGGGAATCTGTCATTCCTTTACATTTTAATTAAAAGGATAAGTTGAAAGCAATGGAGAAAATATAATGAAATTACCATCACCATCATCTAGCTCTGCAACTGGGAAATAGACCTGTCCTGTCATTTAGTCATGGGAATGGTTGGTTAGGGACTTGAAGCAGGCACTGACAAGTATTAAAAGGTGCTACATCCAAAGTCTGAGCTCCTCAGTCACTGCATCCCTTTTTGCCCAGCCTGCTGGAAATAAAAAAAGTAAGAAAGAAAAGAACCCCAACATAATTCCCATGACTTTGAACAGAGTTTGCACTTCTACCACTTATTAATCAGACATAATATAAATAAAATGAAATAAATGAATAATTTCAAGTACACCTTGCAGACTAATTAAATAGTTCTCCTAGAACTCTAGGGAGATGGGCAATTAACTATTTTCCCAAACAGATAATTTATAAAAGTTGGGTAGAGAGATGAACTAAGGAAAGACACCCAGGGAGTCACAGTTAATGATAATGTGGAACTTCCTCAGGTCCCATCCTTTGCTAAGATTTGTTGAGTGAAACTGAAATCTACAGAGGAAAAATTGCATTTTCCTGGGTTATTAAACAAGGCTTTTACAAGTAGGAAAGTAATATCAGATTTGAAAAGATTTAAACAATAATTCCTCCTTCTTTTACCCTCAACATCCATTTCTGCCTCAGTAAAACCCAAAATTTAACCCTTTAATAGCAGAAAGCTTTGAGGCCTCTCTGAGGTTAATATCACTGTACATGTATCTTTCAAGAAATTCAGCTCAGAAGCACAAGATATCTTTGTATAAGCTTTCAAATTTGGATTGTTACAAAGATTTATGGGCATGAAAACTTTCTCCTTGAAAACCTTACCCAAATTTCAGAACAAAAATTTACACAGGTTTCAAATTAATTTGTAAGGTCCATTGAACTTTCATTTTCCAGTTTCTAAGCAGGGCATCCGCCAGAAATCACAAAACTTCTGCTTTGTTTTGCAGACTCTTTAGGTCTGAATAAATGTTTGATCTTTTGTATAATTATCCAAGTTGACCTTGAGGTTTCTCTTAGGTTTCCTACTGCATAAGAGGAAAAAAAAAACAAACTCTCCCTGCCACTGGTAGGTAGCATTTTTATTTCTAAAATGGTCAGAACTGAATGACTACAAGTCTGTAACGTAAGCACTGGTAATTATTCTTGTCATCTTCACGGCAGGATGACCAGGGCAAATGAAAAAAATTATATGTGGTTAACTCTGGCATTAAAATATTAACGTCAAAACTACCTCGGATGGCTAAACACCGCCAAATATAAGTCTCCACTGTACAGCCCTTGGTGTATCATCAATTCAAAAAAGACAAAGAAAACTCTTTTCAAGTGGAAGGCTTATCCACATTTTTAATGTCCAATTTGCTTCTGAAATAACATCTTTCAGCAGACAGACATAACTGTTCATGGGTTGTTCTCACAATTGCTTTTATTACACTGAGCCCAAGAGCTCATAAACAGGCTCTAATTAGATTTCTTTCATATTTTTAACCACCTTCTAGAGTGTTCTCATCTAGTCATCTGTTGCCAAGCTTATAAAATTTGTTTACTGCTCTAAAATTTGGTGGATATTGTAAGCAAAAATTACAAATTATTTGGATCCCTAGAAAAGCCTGGGCAAAATAATTTTAGAAGGAAAATGAATGGAAAAACCCATACACCATCTTTCTTTCTTTATTTTAATGGTTGATCCTAAGGCAGTATTAATTCAATCATGCTGCTAACAGGTAGAAGGGCTGGAAGGTTCTCCATGTACTGTGGGACTTAAATGTAGCTGTTGGCTTTTGGTCATGGTGGCTTGGCATTGCTTGGCTTTCAGCTTGTGTGAAGTCATATTAAATTCAATGAGAAATAGCTCACAGTTACATGGACCACTGCCTGAACACTAAGGCTGGCTTCCTGCTGCCAATCAAGTCCTCTTCTTAAACACTGCCACCATGACATACAAAAATACGGAGGATAATCACCCAGTTTGGCGAACTTGACTGTTTATCTCGTATTTATTATCAAGGAGATTTTGGGGACTTCAGGAAGGTCTCAGTCCGAGGGTTTCAGAGGTCATATTAAAGAGATGGCAATACTAAATGTTTTATCCTTGACTGCCCAACAGAAAAGAATGTACCTTTAATTATGGGATCAAAACTAAGCTAGTATTTATAAGTTTTGTTAAACTGGGCTACAATTGGATATATAACTAGTGCTCAATGTCCAGCTAAATACTTTCCCAACCAAAACACTCTGGCAATGTTTGCAGTGATGTTTAGGCAAAGCCAGACATCTACTTTGCATAAGGTGGTCTGTATCTGAAAAGCAAACCACTCTCCCAAATAGAGGATTTATGATCAGACACATCCTTTCAGTCTTTCTTCCCAAAACTTCAGGCATGCCTTTGCCATTATATACCTGAAAGAAAATTAATAAATAATAGAAAAAAAAGTGGGTGCCCTCTGCCCTCTAATCCCAACCAATATTTGCTCATATTATCTGACAGAAAGGCCAAACACAGAGAAAATGAATTCCTGGTATCTGATAAATAAGTGGGATTTATTTACACAAATTTGTTTAATTCTGGTCTCCTGCTTGTCTGCTGGTTCATCTGCTCTATTTCACTCATTTCATGCAGCAAAGGGTTTTTCAATTATAAATCTGGGCAGCACAGTATATTTGAGTGTTCTGTCAACTTGATTTGTTTTTATGCCTGTAATGAATTTTAAACTCCCTCCTCAAAAGTCAGCATGTACAATCTGGAAATAGAGCTTCTGGCTTTTTTGGTGGGATTACAAAAACCAGATAAATGGGAAAATACTGAAGATAACTATATCAACCCTACAGGAGCCAGTGATAAATCCCAATAGACTGAGAACAGTATAAAGCTCCTTATCCTCCTGTTTATTTACTCACTATCCTCCATAGTCTCCTCCTTCTCTTTCTTATTTAATCCATTTTATTTATTAATGAGTCTCTGATCATTGTTTATATGCTACACTGAACACTTAAGAAAAGCTAAGCAACAATTGGTTTAAATAGTTAAAATTTTTGGGCTTGATAATTTCAATTACCAGAAACCAGACTACAGGATTCCTTTCTGGCAGTGAAGTTTCTCATGGGAAAGAGCAGGAAAAGGTGTCTACAACTTTGGGCATAAGGTCCTCATTCATGATGAAGCTACATCAAGCTGAGATCATAAGGGCTGAGCAATTTCTCCTGGAGAAGACCAGGACTGGGTTCTCAAGGGAAACTGGGATTTTTGTCTTGGCCTTTTCTCTCATCTCAAGATGCAGGACGAATGGAAGGCACATTTTCAACATCATATGTGTGCACACATATATTTTTGTAGCTAAGACTATGCCCTGGGCATGTAAGGATTACCCTAGGGAACTGAGGTTGTGTTATTTTGGAGAAATGCTGACTCAAGCGGTGCCTTATTGCTCTCTACAACTACCTGGAATAAGGTTGCAGCCAGGTGTCTTCTCACATGCAACAAGTTATAGGACAACAGGAAATAGCCTCAATATGCACCAGGGGAGGTAGAGATTGGATATTAGGAAAGAAATCTCTTCTGAAAGGATGGTCAAGCACTGGGACAGGCTGCACAGATAAGTGGTGTAACCACTGTACCTAGAAGTGGTCAAAAACATGTAGATGTGGTGCATAGGGACATGGTTTAGTGGTGGATTTGACAGTGTGGGGTTGATGCTTGAACTCCATCTTAGAGGTCTTTTCCAGCCTTAATTATCTTGTGACTCTACAATTTAAAGACCTTGAGCTGTATTTACAATATATGTAGAAAAGTTGCCAAAGAACTGATGTTTCATCAAAGGTAAATAATTAAGGTAGAGCCTCTAAGCAATGTTTTTGCTGCCTCTGTAAGAAGGAAGTCTGCTCAAACGCCAAAATTCTATTGAGGTACTATGGAGCATTTCACTGATGAGCTTTCCATGAGGTGAAGGCTGGAGGTATGAAATAGTAGTGCATTTCAGGACAATCCACCCACTTAAATCCCACAATGGCAATCTGATGATGTCCTCTTGTTCCCTGTGCCTGATGAACAAGGATGTGTTTTTCTTGTTAGATGTGTTAAATTTATTGACAGCCTTAAGCAGGAGAAAACACACTGCTGCTCTGAAAGTCAGGGCATTCCCAGGGCAATCATCAGTAAGTGGCTAACAACCCAAATGGCAGAAGGAATCTGTAAGAAATCAGAGATCACCAAATGTTCAGTACTTACTGGCTGGAAAGTAGATAGCTAAGAGCTTTGAGAAATCAGGTGATTAACCCAAAATTCTCTCTTGTCAATAAAATGCACTTGCAATGACAAGTTGTTCTGCTACACAATAATGCTGTCATGCCTTTTATATTGCTCTGTTGGGTTTGTGCAGCAAGGTTTTGGTGGCTGGGGAGCTACAGGTGTTGGCTTCTGTGAGAAGTTGTTAGAAGCTTCCCCCATGTGGGACAGAGCAAATGACATCCAGCTCCAAAGACGGACTCACTTCTGGCAGAGGCTGAGCCCATAGCTGCTGTGGAGCAGCAAGGCCTTCCAAAAGGAAGGCCTTGTTACCCTTGTAAAATCCTTGCTCACTTCTGTTACTTTGGTTAACAAGATAAGTATTCTGGGAATGACTCAGCTAAACTAGAGGTGAAAAACAAGTTACATAATTGTAAAACAATTATTAGAACCAATAAGTGCTCACACCGTGGGGCTCATGGTCGGTTGCATCTGATGCCTGTTCCTATTGTGATCTATGGTGGTTGGTTTAGCACATTTGTTGTGCCTCGCAGGTATGTAAACTCATAACTAACAGTTTAAGAACCCTGTATTTTTGCAATAAAGTGTCTTCACCATACCATCGTGGAGATCATGTGTGCCTTAACGCCGCACATAGCAATCACGGCAGCACCTCTGGGATATTATATTTAAGAAGGGGAAGAAAATGGGGGAAAAAATTGGACAAAAATGACAGCCAAAGAGATGAATGAGAATATATGAGAGAAACAGCTCCTGAAGGTCAGAGCAGAAGGAGGGGGAGGAAGTTCTTCAGGCACCGGAGCAGAGATTCCCCTTCAGCCTGTGGTGCCGAGCACGGTGAGTCAGGCAGCTCCCTTGCAGCTCATGATGATCCACAGCAGGGCAGATATCTACCTGCAGCCCCTGGAGGACCCCATGTCTGAGCAGGGGTTGACTGAAGGAGGCTGTGACCCCACAGGAGGACTGCACTGGGGCTGGCTCCTGGCACTCTGCTAGCTCTCTCTTCACTGGAGCCATGCTAAACGCCTTTGATGGCAGGACCTGTGGCCCTGAAGGAGACCCACACAGGAGCCTTTTGTTCCTGTCTCCTGTGAGAGGGACCGCATGATGGAACAGGGAAAGAATGTGAGAAGTCCCCCCCAGTGAGGAAGGGCTATCAAAGACAGTGTGTGATGAACTGACCACAGCTCCCATTCCCCATCCTCCTGCTCTGTTGAGGGGGAGAAGATAGAGAAACTTGTAAATGAAGTTGAGCTCAAGGAGATGGGATGGGTGGGGGGGAGCTCTTTTGGTTTCCTTATTACCTTCTCTGATTTGATTGGCAATAAATTAATTTTCTCAAGGTCCAGTCTATTTCATCAATGATGCAACTGGTGAGTGATCTCTTCCTGTCCTTATGTTGGTCACAAACCTTTCAGAATATTTTTCTTCCCTGTCCAGCTGAAGAGGGGAGGCATAGAGAAGCTTTGGTGGGCACCTGGCATTCAGCCAAGGTCAACCCACCATGTTTGGTCAAAAGTAAATGGGTTCTTTTTTCATTGTGATGGGTAACTGCAGCGCACTTAAATCTGTGCAGGTATTTGGTGGTTTGTTGCACGCATACTAAAATATTGGCATCTTTGCAATCTCTCTTTTTCCATGTGACTTGGAGTCTTGAACATGCATATGAGGGATTGAAAGTAAATTTTACAGTTTATTGAGGTCTGAAGGCTTTATTTTATTTTCCTGAGTCAAGCTATTACTTTGGCCTTTATAGGAGTCCTCAATATAGTTTCTATGGTAGCCACAAAAAGAGTTTGGTAGCTCTGATGGAACTAGAATGAGTTTTGCTCACATTATAATTTTTTTTCCTGTCTCTGTCACCAACCTCTCATTATTCTTGTTGCTCCAACTAAAGAAATGGTCACAGGGAAATGATGAAAGAAGCCAATGTTCTGTGGAGTGCTGGAAGTGAAAAGATAGGATTTTGGTACTGGGAAACTCTATGATGCCCAGACCCCACAAGGGGTAGAAACGAACTTGCCTTCTTCTCCTCAGGCATGATTGGCTGAGATTTTGGTTTTTGAGGTTTTGGGAGAGAGTGTGCAGCAGAGCGAGCTCTGCTCTATCTATCATTGATGTCCTAGAGCTAACCGAGGAAAGATAAAATTACAGATACATGTCCACCTTGGGTATGTGCTACTTTTCACAAAGAAAGGAAGGCACCTTTCAGAGTCTGAAAATCCCTGTATTGTTAAAAGACCATAGGTGGCTTAACTGATAGCACTAGGTGATTAATTTTTTAGGTACAGTTACATGACTGGAATCTCACTGTTCCTAAATGAGCAAACTCAGGTCAGGAGAACATGGTGTGGGAGAAAGGCTGTTTCAACAGGCCCTTGTTTGCATATAGAACTTACATTTACTTTGAGAACAGATGAAAGGAGTAAGTTCTAAGCCTGCCAGAGGAAGAAAAAGCTTGTCAGCAAATGTGCAAATAAAGGTGTAGATGCGTCCTGACAGCGAGAGATAAGTGACCTTGTAACTCTGGTTTTTCACTAATAAAAACCACTTTTCAATTACATCCAGAATACAAACACTTATTCTCTATGATAAGATATCATTTTACCTGCAGAAACATATATTGCGCATGTATGATGTTATTGAATTATCCTCTGTAATTGTGTTAACACACAGAGGGAAAGGCAGATGGATCAATGTCTCCGCAAATGAATTGGCAAAAGGGAAACTTGAAAAATAAAATACAATGAACACAAAACAACAAGGGGCAAGGTGCTTGGAGGAGAAATTAGGCACAACGCAGGACAGGAATAAGTTTTGCAAAACAGCCAAGGAGGCAGTGAGATTAACAGAAGCAGAAAATTCACTTTATATGTAAGAATTCTTCCTCTCCAGTTCTTCAAGGTTTTGAACTCCAAGCTGGATCCCAAAATGTTGCTCTCTTTGAGTGTTGTGCATATGAGAAATTCCTTCATTTTCTTCTCCTGTGTATTTCTGTAGCTGCCCAGTTGTATGTGTGCATAGGCAGGTGCTCTAGCTCTGCTCTCAACATGCGCCTGAAATGCTAATATAATTTTCTCTGGATGACTTGCAGGAACAGGGGTCAATGAACCATCTGATAAAACCTGGCATGTAGTTTACATTCAATCCATTTAGTGCCTTATTTTACTGAGGAACTAGCTTTTGAATGCATTTAGGCACCTGTGTGGACTTTGTGTAAGTTTCCAGCTTGTATTCATATATTTGGAAATAGTAATTGTATTGACATTTGAGTTTTTCTAAAAAAATGACAGAATCTTATCTGATTTGGTAAATACAGCTTCTGTTTCATCATTCATGGCATTATTTTCTTGCAAAATTCTAATGGCATTACACACCACTATTAAATACTCAAGCTCATGCCACTAAAGTCTTGTTGGACAGGTCTGATGTGGGATTTCCTGGGCTCCTTATTAGATTTCTCTCCTCTTTCACTGCTAAACTAAAGCTTCACTATGCTGTCACGCTATAGTTCCTGCCAAAACTCATTTAGTAAACAGGTGACATTTCTGTAGATGTCTACACCAGAGCTAATCATGGACAACACCTTTAATGGTTGAGAGAAACAGACACTTGAAGGCCGTGAGTCATCAGGTCTGAACAAGTGAGTGGCTGGAGCTGTAAGAGATCCTGTTATTGTTCACGACCTTGTAAAGATCCTAGCTCAGCTGCAGACATCCATGTTGCTGACATCTATGTGTAAACAGAATAATCCCACAGCTGCCCTTCAGCAGCCACACCATAGCCTGCAGAAATTACTTCAAAATATTGTCTAATTTTCTCAGTTTATTAAATTAAGAGATTATTTGTACGATCAAATCAAAGCTTCTGTTGGCTTCATATTTTTTTTACAACTGGCCTACTTTTATTGTTTTCTATGTCTCTTTGTTTTGCAGTTAAAGAGTCCCTAAAAGTATAAAGCTGTTGGAACTTCCACAGCTGAAATATCTTAAGTGAACCTAGTCAGGAAGATAGAGGTTTTGGACTGAAATGGAGAGTATGGATTTGTTTTTCTTATCTCTATTGCTGAAAGTGCTCTGAGTGGATTTTCCAGAATGGTGCTATAAAAACAAAAGTTGATTGATTAATTCAAAACCTATAGCTAGGAAATATTTTCCAGGGATACTTACAGGAAATACACAATGGTCTATGAAGAGAAGTAATTTGCTATGTGCACACTGATGGGCAAATTTATTGTGATCTGATACCTGTGGTTATGGCACTGAAAGATAGTACAAAATGACCATTTTTACACTTACTCCATCCTGTTATGCTGAATCAGAAGACAAAGTTATCAGAACTCCAAGCTTAGTCTTAGTGATATTCCCTGATTGCACTTTTCAGTTGTTTAAGCATATAAGAAACATGTGAATATGCAGATATAAGAATACATGAGATTTTGACTTGAGGTTGCAGCAAATTCCCTAAAAATTAGCCCTGATTAAATGAAAATATCTGTCAGTGCACTATTCATCTTATGCTACAAGAGCTGTAACCATAGGGAGGGTGATTTTGCCAAAGTTTAATGCAAGTTTGCCCTTTGCCTTCAGAGATCTTTGAATCAAGCTGTACCTGTTTCTAAAATAATGTGTGTGTAAGAAAACAGAGAAGAGTGTTAATGGGTTTGTACTATCTACTTAAGAGGCAGGTTAGACATGAAATGCTAACAAAACAGGAAACTTGAGGGAATTTACCTGAGGAGAAATAATGAAGAAGTTGAAACAAAAACCTCCCTTCCTGAATTGTTCTTTTCCTGGTGTGGTTGAGCTAATCATGCTGTTGTTCCTCCATCAGCATTTTCTTCCCTTCTACCAATCTATTTTCCCCAGCTGGCAGATTTAGATGTATCCAGCATGCTTCTCATGAACCATTTTTACTACAACATTTTTTGTAATCAGAGTTAAACCGTTGGCTATTTTCCTGAATCACAGCTTCTTGCTTCTAATGCAAAGGTTTGTCCCTTTTGACCTTGCTGAGATACAGAGGACAACTCCTGCCTCACTGACTTCACCCTCCCACTATCAAATGCACAACCCATTTCTGATGTTTTACAGAAATATATTGAACTCGATTTAATTTCACCCAGTGATGACACTACAGCTTTGGAACCTCACCCTTCTAAAGGTTAGGCATCATCTTTTAATTACCAGCTTAAATTTATTAATGAAAAATTTATACTGAGATTTTTTTTGTGTCAGTTAAGCAGCCCCTTTTCCTTCCTAACATAAACATAGTTTTGATGTATCTAAAAGGCTAGACTAGCAGTTTAGTTGCCTGAATTCAAACTTACGTGTGTACTGTAATGAATATAATTATTCCAAATGTTTGTAATGCATGCAGGAATAATTAGTGGCGTTTCCAGTGAACAGAGAAATAAAAATATTTTTAGTCATATCCCATGTGCTTACCCTAGAAGAAAAAGATATAACTATTAAATTGAAACTCAAGGAGAGAGAAAAAAATTAACACATGAACTCTTTTATTCTTCAGTGTACTTTTCTGCACGGAAAAACCCTTTTTCAGATTTATTGATATGGATGAATAAAGGTTTAAGAACAAACATTCGCTTCTGGTATGACATTATTTCATGGTTAGTTAAAAACATGATGGGCATTGAGAAAAGATCAGCATATACAGATATCTAAAAAATGTAATGAATATGCTGCTATAACACAAATGCATAATACAATTCTCTTTCCCATCTTCATAAAATTACTGCTTTATCATTTGTGCCATTTTTTTCTGTTTGCTTTCTTGGTAGCACTGCATATGTATGGATGTGAAACTCATGTATCAGGATTTTTTATTTCCTTTTTTATGAAAAATGTGTTAACTTTAAATTGAATTTTGTCATAATGAGGAATAGGAAATCACTGGTCCTTGTTGCTGGTATTAGTGCCCGCAATTCTTTGAATTGCTGTCTGTTTCTGAGGCAAAATGTCCTAATCTGCTTATTTAAAATTACGTCATTGATTAGGAGTGAATAAATAGACCCGTGAAATGAAAGGATGTCATGATTAGACTTTCCGATGCTCCTGGCAACATGCAGGTTTAAAACCCCTTACATATTACAAACCATCCACTGCCCCTCTTGAAAGATATAGTGTAGCTCTGCTGGAGTCCAGCTTAAGAGGTTCTTAACAGAGAGGTCTTAAGCTACTTTCATAAAAAGAAACATGACAACAAAGCACAAAACAGGACTTTAAAATATCTACTGAAAATCTGGTTTTGATAATACTAAAGGTAACATTTAGGTAAGGCTTATTCTGAAAATGCTGCTTAACACATTAATCAGGATTACTTCACTTTCAGCTCCTCTCCTTTGCATGTGTTCCATTTGATGCACTTTTAATCTCTGGGTTTGGCTATAAAAACTTTTTAGACAAGGCTTGTTTTATGTTCAACATTTAGCAATTTTGTGAAATAATAACAGGAAGCATAAGAATGAATCTTTCTGATTAGATTAGACTTCCCTTTTCCTTGTGCCTATAGATCCAAAAACAAAGAATGCTTCCAAACAAGTTTAAGTACATCCTTTTGAACTAAGAGCAATATTTCATATTATTAATCAAGTAATAAATATTCAAATTATGTTATTATATCATCAGTTTAAAATCCTAAGCTATAGAGAGTATGCACTGGGAATTTGAAAAGCCAGTGCTGCTTCACAGCCCTTGTGCATTTATATTTTTTGTGCACCTTAGACTATTTGGCTCATGGGTGCTGATAACTATTGTGGAGAGGACACAGAGGCAGATGCAGAAGGAAAACCTGGCTTTGTCATCCACCCGCTTAGGAAGTCAGCAGGGAAAACAACTGGGAAAACAACCCCTGAAAGGTACACAGCAATTTAAGCTAGTCAAGTTGTTCCCTCTACAGAAAATGAAAAAGGAAATGCAATTTATCTATCCTAGGTATCTTGAGTTAGGAAAGATGAAAACAAACCTTAGTATTGAACCCAAAAAAGAGAAAAAGTGTGCTATATTGCACCAGAAAACTTCTTAACACAAGATCTAATGTCTTAACATTTTATGTCCAAACTTCAAAGTTAGAAATAAATATACATATATTATATATATATTTCTTTCTTGTTAAGCATTGTTTGCAAGTTGTCTTGAAAGAATTCTCAATTTAAATTGGCTAGTGATTGATCCTATGCCATCATTTTATGAAAGATTTTCATAAGAAGTAAACATAAGAGCAGAATTATGCTTAACCAGGTCATGGGTGTTATTGTTATGCAAGGTAAAACCTAGAATCTGCAAGGTTAATTACTACAATTTGAAAAAAGACAGTATAAGTAAAATTCAGATGCTGTTATATCTATGTAATTAACTTGTAATTGAAGCATAATTGCACAGCGGTTTTGCTTTGTGGTAGGTTGCTAAACAGGATCTGCACAGTTACTTATGAATGGGTTAATTACAAAAATTTTGTCATCATACTAAATTTATTTTTGCGACAAAGTTCCTTCAGATTATCAAATAGAGAGTGTATATCTTTTCAATTTTCTTCACTGAAGAATGTTTAATAACATTTACATGTTATATGTAGATGGCATGCAAAAGTTGTAGTGAGTTAAACATGAATCCTAGAGGGTTTTATGTTATACATTATGCATTATTTCTCATAACACAAAGCTCATAAAAAATGCATATCACTTGGGCTGATAAAGCTGTAAGCAAAAGAAGGAAGACTGAAACCTTAAGGCAAAAATATTCTAATGAAATGTAATACATACACAATAGGAATAATACTCAAGTAGTAATTTTAGAGAAGTACTGTGACAAAGTCATCCAGTCTCATGTGCCCTCCCGTTACCCAGTTACAGGGAATGATGGACAGCTGTTTCAGGAGGGGAAAGTATCTTGCACTACAGAGGAAACAAACTCTTCTAAGCTACTTTTTTTGATAGACGTAATAGCTGTCACACAGAAAAGGGAAAAGAGAAAAGAGAAAAGAGAAAAGAAAAACGAGAAACAAGAAAAGAGAAAAGAGAAAAGAGAAAAGAGAAATGAGAAAAGAGAAAAGACAAAAGAGAAAAGAACCCTTTAGAGCATGCTGTCCCTTGAGCAAAAAACAAAACCTGCAAGGTGGCTTTAGAATCTTGGTAAAATGTTGGAACAACTAAGGAGAAGTTTTAATGTAAGCTCATGTTTTATTCATTAAACTAGTTGCTCATTCAATGTTTTGGACTCAATTTTTTTTTTTTTTTTTTTAAATTTCTGTGGAGCAATAAAACTTGTTCTGATCATAGTAAAGAAGCTTTTGCCATGGCTGTGGCAGGTCCCAAAATGGTCTCTCTTTCCAACACAGCTAACAAAGCAATTCAAAGCAGGGTGTTCAGAAGGTAATGACACTGTGCCTCTACCTTGATGCACAGGCTAATTAGAGAAATTGTAACACAGACCTCTGAGGGCACATGCTGGTGAGCCCCAAAGGTCTCTGCTACGTGCCAAAGCAGCAATCAGTGAGAGTGAAGCCCAGGACCAGGAACTTCCACACCTGAATGTGACCCGAATGTGCCCAGTGCCAGCCTGGGCAGAGGGCAGCTAGCATGACACAGCCCTCTGCATCGCCAACAAACCCAGATGGCATCCTGCATCCAAACTGCATCTGGAAACCATTCTTTGCTCTGCTCACTTCCCAACACTGCCTGGAAGTCACTTGACAGAATGTGATTTGGCCAGGGTGTCCAAATTCTTCCCTGTAAGTATTGATATTGCATATATTATAGAGAGACAATATATAACAATAGGATTTATTTTCACATTTTGGGATACAAAGTAAATAGTGTAAGTGTGATGCATAATCTCAGTTAATTATAATTAATGAAACAATTTTTTAACTGTTCCATTGACAAAAAACTGAAGAAGCCAAAATTAAGAGAGAACCCTTCAAGCAGGTATTTGTATAGGAAATTCACAAATCAAATAATAGAGTTATAAAATCCTGAAAATGATTTTTACTAGATGAATTTAAAAAATCTTATGATGTGGATGCACTATTCTAAAGGGTTTTCTCCTCTTTCTCATGGGGAATAGAGATAAGTTGAATTCTTTGCTCTTTCTAATCTTTTGTTTTGGTTCTGGGTGCTGTAAGGCTCCAACCATTCCCTTTGGGGGGTGGATAACTGTCGACCAATAAATTGTTAGACTATTAATGCATATATAAGAAGAATTGTAAATAAATCTCTCTCTCTTGCCATCTTGTCGCTGCTGTCTGCCTGATTTACTTGGGAGCCTCTGTCACATCTCTGCAACACTATGAAGTTAAGCACCAGCTTAATCAAATGGTTTATGATATCTGTGTAAATAATTTAAAATGGTTATTTAGTAGAAGCTCAGATTTGCAAATTGTGAGATTTTTGCTTAAAAACTAAGTCAATGTCCAGCAGCAGTGACCATCCGGTGTGGGCCAATGTACAGTACATCTGCCTGGATGCACAGAGGAACAAACGCATGATGCAGTTTGAGCCAGCAGTTTTGGCAAAGTAATGACATAATGAGGTTTTAATAGAAATACTCCATGAAAATGCAAAACAAATAAATAAACTGAGGAGAAAGCTCAGTGGAGACTCCCATGCATTTTTAATTATTGTAGCTGGGGTTTCCAGCTAAAATTTTCATAGGAATAAAGTGAAAAAACAACATTATTTTAAATGCTTAAGCCCACTCTCAAGCTGAGCTTGTACTTTTAACTATTTTGAAGATCCCTTTGGAATATTTTGTTTTGGAGTAAGCAAGCCCCCCTGAAATACTCCATCTGTTAGAACGATGATATAGGCCCTCTTTGTCATCATGTAAATACTTTAAAGAAGAAAGAAATTTGAAAATCAGAAAGTCCTGAAGAAGCTGCCCTTTGAAGAAAGGAAAAAGCAGAGAGGTAAGACATTATTGTCGAACAAACTACATTTATGAACAGCACTGTAACTGATGCCTCCCTTTAACAGCAGTCATCTCCTTCCCCTGTCACATCACACAGACACAAGAAAATAAAGAGTTTTGAAACCTGATTTTCTATCCAGTGGTAATAACATTAGCCACCTTTAAACGTTTTCCCTTTCATAGCAGAAGATTCAGTACTCTTTTATAACTTTTTACCAAAATTGAAATTCTATCAAACAGGGCTTCATTTGCCAAGCAGAAGTAGCAATGTCCATTAAATATCTGTCAGACTGGTGTGCTGGTGGAATACAGGCACAAGAATTGATATTATTTGCCCAACAACCCTATAATGAAACCACATCACAAAAATACCCAATTTCTCATCATGAAAATAGGATGTATAAGCATGAGAAATAGCTGATTTTACATCCTAACCTCAGGATCTGTCTCAAAATACCTTGTTTCATGAACTTTATAGACTTGACAAAGTAGAAATGTGGCTAAGTATCTGTTTTCTTCAGCTCTTTCTCTCTTTATTTTTAATTTATTTTGGGGGGACATACACATAATGAATTTGGTTCCAGATATTGATCTGATATTGTAATTCTCCATATCTACTTAACTATACAAAATTATGTCCAAAGCTATTATTAGAAATAAACGGGGTATGAACAAAGACTATGAAAAGAAAACAACAAAAATTCCCTTGGAAACTATATTAAGAAGGCTTTTGAATTGCATATGCAACAATGGAAGAAATGAGAATACGGTACATCAGGGTATAATAGAATAATTTGTCTCATCTATACAAAAATTCATACAAAACATAAGGCAAACAATGACATTGTACATATGCAGTGCTTTGATGCGTTAGCTGAGATGGATCTACTACAAAATACCAATTGTCCTAACTCAGGCATGTTTATATCTATATCATCTATATCATCTATATCATCTATATCATCTATATCTATATCTAGATCTATATTTTGCTCCATATCCCTATCCATATCCCTATCCATATCCATATCCATATCCATATCCATATCCATATCCATATCCATATGTGTGTATATACATATCCATATATGTGTGTGTGTGTGTGTGTGTATATAAATATATATACACATAACACTTATAATGCCACTGGTGTATAATGAATGCAGAATGTACTAATTGGGTCACAAAGTCCAGTTCTAATACTGTCAGAAAATCATAATATAGATGTTTACTAGTGAAAGAAATAATGACAGGCCTATTATGGTGAGGCTGATAAACAAACCATTCAGCTATAATTGTGATGTGTTAGTTGCGATGACACGATCTCTCTTTTCGTCACACCACTCATAAACAATGTTGGTTTTCTGGTGCAATGTCTTGGTTTAGTTTTGTTTTAAAAGTTCTGTAGCTAGTTCGTTGCCCTGTGGTAGCTGAAATCATAATTTCTGATAACAGCCAACCAAATTATTAGATTAAGAAATAAAGACAAAAATGCACAGAAAAACTCCCAAATAAAAAAAACATATAAACCCTCCATCATAATACTTCAAACTCTTTACTTATCCTATTTGGAAGCTTGCTCCCATCTCCCACACTGCATCTCACTAGCCCCTCCTTGTTCAGCAAGAAACAGAGATAACTTAGACTCCCTCACAGTACTCTGCTTGAAGGATTGCTGGAAAAGGCATTGGCTGGGTTGCCTGCCTCAGTGTTTTTCTGAAATGACTGTTTGGCGTATAGTCAAATATCTGAAGTCCTGAACTTTCGATCTGGTCACCTCAGAAAGAGTCCAGGGAAACCAGTTTCTTCTTACAAAACCAGAAAATTCACAGAATGGTTTGAGCTGAAAGAGACCTTCTGGTTGCAACCCCCATACCATGGACAGGGATACTTTGCACTAGACCAGGTTGCACCATGCTCAGAATGGTTGGGTGAAGTCTGGCTTCCAGGCATGCAGAAACCAGCTCTCCAAAACTGCTCATCTTTTAGGGTGCCCTGATGCCTCTTTAACTGACAAGAGACACATTTGTGACCAACACAAAAAAAGTAAATCTGAACTTTTAGATCTATTGTTGATTACGGAACAAATTCTCCTCAAAGAGATTTGTTGCATTTTTTCTTAATTCTCACCAGAAATAGAAAATGATGAAATCATTACAGAAAGAATGTTGAGAGTACCTCAACTTCAGTTGAACTATCTTCTTTTGCCAAAGAACTTGTTTTACTGTATACATTACTGTATACCTTACTGTATACATTTAAATTCCAAGAAAATTATATTCCCCTTTTTAATGTCTAAATTAACTGGATGCCAAAACAAATATGATTTTTCTTTTTTAAGACTATGGGTTTCAAATAAAGTGTACTTTCTCACAGAAAACAGTTCCATCCATCCCTTTTTGCCAAGTCATCACAGCATCATCAGTATCCACAGCCACCACAGTAGCCCAGGGTGGGAAGGACTATGATGCTGTTCCCTGCCCATTTCCCTTGGATCATGAGTAGCCTTTGGAAAAGGCTTTGAAAAAGCAGCAGCTTAATTTCACAGGGTACAAGGACCACAAACGTTGCTTGCCCAAAGATGGGGAATGCATCCAGGGGACACTCCCAGCCACTTCTAGCAAGTTCTTCTCTTGTTTTGTAGCTGAAATTCAACTTTGCCTAAGTCAAAAGACACTGTGAAGGCAAGGCTTTTGTTGTTACTAGACTCCAAATATCAAACAGGCTGTTTTTTAGGGTGAAGTAACTCACAGAACTACAGGACATTACCTTCAGAGAAAGGTATCCTTGAATAACCTGTGCTTCCAATATGTTCCTTCCCACCTGCATATTGTCCCATTCTGTCAGCAGCTATGTTTTTAAGAAGAACTATGAATAGATGCCTCTAGAAATGCAACATGGTTTGTTTTGTGATGGGCCAGATGGCATCTAGTGACAGATATATTTCAACAATGCATTCCTGGAAGAGGACACTTCTGTTCCTTTGACAGTACCTGAATTATATATACTGTATATATCTCTTCAGTAAAATGTCTGAGATGCTCCAACAGTTACATGCAGAATTATTTGCTTCTGTTCAATGAGAAAGCACATTTTTGGTGTTGTTACTTTATTTGTTTTCTTATTTTTTGTTGTTATCTCAAGAAGGAAGACGATTAAGAGATTCATGTTCTTTTCAGGGGCGGGAGTTTATAACTTTATTTTCACCAGTAAAGTTACATATATTTTCCATCAAACAGTCTCAAACAGACTGGATGTTTAATGCTACAACTAGGCTTTACTTGATGATTCAACTTTTAAAAAAATCAGGTTATACGTTTGCATGTATACTATATTCACTGACATTTGAGTGGGATCCATCTGACAAAGGCTGTGCTGCTTTGCCTTGCCTCTCTCTAACAAAACACAGAGAGTGTCATCATTCACCATTACGGCTGGGATTCAGAGCCTTTAGAAGCCTGGCAATAAAACTTATCGAGGCTTGAATACATTCCTTCCATTCCTGGTTGGGTGCCTTCTAATCACCAGAAATCCTCGGAATAGTCTCTACCAGAATAAAATAAGGTTTCATTTAAAGTCTGAAATTGTTTTTATTTTAGGAATCGTGTCTTATTTTAGTTCCATAGTTCTGATTCTGTTCTATATTCAACAGCAATTTATTTCTTAAGGAAGGTCTAACATGCTCTGGGTTTAGGAAAATAATCAGCTGAAGTTTGGATGATTCTGCTTTGTGCTATTTCAGGTGGGTAGGCAGGGAACTCTGCTCAAACCCTGGAGGTTGCATCCATTTTACAAGAGATTACTTTCTAACCACTCTTTGAAAGCAGCATCTTAAAAATCTCTCATGTTTCACTGGCTCACACAGCTAAAAACAAGGTGTCTGTTTTTGCAAAAATGTAATTGTTTCAATTTTTATCCTACAACTGAAATCACGTGTTGTTCTGTTCTTACACTTTTCAGGATTTTTCACTGTAGGTCCTGCTAAATATGAGTTTGCAAACTCTCTGGGTCTTCTCTCTTTTTCATAATAGCAGTTTGCCACTCAAACTTCTGCCAACAGAAACAGTCAGAATTTATTTGTATGCTACTTGAAAGAAATAAAGTGATATGTTTTAGAAGCAGTGGATATAAATTTGTGTTTAATTTTAGTAATAGAAGTCCTATAAGCTGATAGGTGTAAACTGGTGTCAAGATTATATAAAGAACTTAAAATTCAGTCAGAATGATGCTTTGATATATTTACACTCAAAACCACATTTCCAGTTTCACACATTACATGTAAATTACCAGATATCAAAAGGCTGCTAAGAACTGATAATTCGGAACTGTGGCTCTAGTTCAGCAAGAAATGATAGCTTGTTTTCTCACACAGGAATATAGAAACATCATCTGAAATGCAGACATATGCTTTGAAGTACAGCAAGGGCAAAAAATTCTCAGCATCTGTTAACAACTGTTGGGAGGCTTGGGTTAGATCTTGGATATAATCTGTCAATTTGCATCAATCAAGCTAATTTACATTTCAAGACATAATGAAATGTGACCAACACAATCAAATACATGAACGTAATGTAACAGCAAAATGCATTCTTGATGACAGTGGATAAAGGAGCTGCAATTTTGGTCTAACTCAGAAAATACTGTTTGATTTTTTAAAGTATTTTTGGGATAAAATGTGGCCTTTGCTGAATGGTTTTGGCAGTTCTCATGGAAATTTCAAAGGGCATGAGTAGGGCATTTCTAGCTACTACACCGCTGAGGATTTCATTTGCCACTAAATAAAAAAGAAACTAATCATTTGCAACTTTCTGTCAAGAATGGGTTCAACCATCCTTTTAATACTGATTGTAACCTATAAGACTGCATAGAGGGTGCATAGTATTGCTCATATATAAACATATTTACACATGTGTAACCTTAGGTATTTTTGTCATAGATTTTAATTGAATAATGATAGACTTCTTGAGTAAACTATCACAAAAGCATCCTTGCTTTATCCTGCAGCCAAACCCTTAATGAAGTTGTGACTGGACATTAATATAACAATGTTAATCATGCCAACACCATGCAGAGTAGGTGATCCCAGACAACAGCAGACAGCAAAACACATCTCTCATTAATTCAACTGTAAAAAGATTAAATCTATGAGATTTGCTTGAAAACAGACAAGTCCATTATGTGACAGAAATAATCTGTTAAGAATTGGTCACATCTTACATACCTCCATATCTGTATTTTGTTCAGTAAATACCTCTGATATTTTATTATTTTGTGTATGTGCAATCCTTAAGAAGTTTCTTTAGGACACCTGAACAGTTTTTCATTTATATAATTGCTTAAAAATCAGCTGTCTTTTCTGATCAGCTAGTAAGTGAATGATATAAAGGAAACAGCACTCCTACATCCATTTTCTCCAGCCAGTGCGCTGAGAGGTATATATGTGATGAGTTTCACAGAAGACTGAGCAGGCTGCCAGACTAACTCCATGCTGTACCTACTGCTGCCGGTAATCCCACCACACAGAGTGTAAGAGGTTGGTAAATCCATCTGTTTCTGAGAACTGGCCCACCATCATTCCTGTGTCTATCTTTGATTTAATCATTTGATTTGATTCACAATGCTGCTTAGAGCAAGGATTTGAAAAAGCCCTTACAAGAGATAGCCAGATCTCCTCCCACTGGGTCATGTTAGTGTTTGTGTACTCCACTCCTTTAAAATGCTACAACTTTGTTTGTTAATCCACGCCTCCAGAAAGAAGTGTGTAATTTTATCTCAATACATCAACATTACCTATTCAAATCCAAGCCATACTAGAAAATGAAAGACAGTGGAAAATGATGCAGACCAATCATTAAATTAGTTGTTTAGGGGTGGAGTGATCAAAAGCTTTCAAATCCTGTAAGTCTTATTTTCTTTAAGTGGGAGTGAGGCATCCTAGCTTATAAAGCCTTTTTTTCAAATTTCATGCTAACTATAAAGTGTTCCAAAACCAGATTTAGATCCTCAGGCCTTAAAATTCCTGGAGGGTGAATTACTTTACAAAAAGAATTGTTTTCTTTAGAAAGGCAGTCTATCCCCACAGGCTGGTAAAATTTAAATCTGTGATGGCATCTCTAACAACAAACCAAAAAAGTCCACAGGTACTGCTTTAGCTAAATAAGGTAAGTCTTTATGTCATTAAAAATGTAACACAGTAACTTGAGTTTCTAAATGAAATATAAATTAAGAAGAAGCATAGAAAGGGAATTTCAGGCATTACTTCTCAATCCATGAGACTGCAACACTGCAAAATTGTAGAAAATCTGAAGTTATCTCTCTTACCTTAATTATAGATTTTCACCAATGTCCCAGAAGCAGAGAATATCTTATTTTCCAAGAAAAGAAATGCGTCCATCCTACCAAAGAAATAAAGAGGGGAAAAGAAAGGAAATTGAAAAAAGACTTGCAATTTCAGAAAGTTTATTTCTCTTGTACTGTTATGGAATTAGAAAGTAATTTTGAAGTCCTGTTTAGTGCCAGAGGAAAGGATGTTTAATTATATTTGCTATGAGGACATCATAGTATTGTGAGACATTTAATGAGTGTTAAACTAAGACAGCACAATAGAACTGAAGGCTCTCCTCGTATCACTTATTCAAATAGCTTTTAGAAAGTCACCATCTTTTTATATCAGGGGTTTATACAAGAGATTTTCTGAGCTGTTATCCACAGGATACACATTTTTATTATAATCCCAACATATTACCCTGTAAAACAAGTTATATATTCATCTGTAGTAAGGTCAGTGAGCCTCCATTCCTGGACCTAAACATAGAATTACTAATTATTACACCCAAAGGGAAAAAACTGGTCCAGGTATATCTAATTGTATCAAAACATGTGTCCTATAATATGACTGTTCACTTTGTTACCCATCCTGTATCCCACTGGGCCAGCAAAGATATTCCATCCACTTAAGGTCTGTAATACTTAACATTCAACACAGACACACAGATTTACATGTATAGAGATATATACATATGTACATTTAAGAAGGTAATACACAATGGTAATGTAAAACCAAAACTTTTAACTTCAAACCAGGACCCTTCTGATATCATCTTCACAAACTGTTAAAATACCGTAGGAGATGGTCTTGATACAGGAACAGAACAGATTCATAGATTCATAGAAACAGAACCTTTTAGGCTGTAAAAGTTAGGAGTATTTTAATAGTTAGGAGTATTATAAATTTAATATAAAATTTAGGAGTATCAAGCCCTACAGATAATCCCTCACTGCCAAGCCCACCATGAACTGATGTGCCCAGGTGCTACATCAAGGCATCTTTTAAACATCTGTGGGGATGGAGACTCCATTGCTTCCCTGGACAGCCTGTTCCAATGCCTGACAACCTTTTCAGGAAAGAAATTTTTCTTAACATCTAATCTAAACGTCCCCTTGCACAACTTGAGGCCATTTTCTCTTGTCTTCCTCCTGTATTCTGGCTAACTGCATTGAACACACTGATTATTTTTACTTTTGAGGAGCAGAAGAGTATTTCCTGTTTTCCCTGAAATTGTCAGAGCAGTACCAGGTCCTTTAGTTTTGGCTACCTGGGGAGTCAAAATTATAAGAACACTTAGTTCCTAAGAAGTTCTAGAAATGATACCAGGTCGTCTGATCACCAGACCCTTCTGCCATTTGAGGTTGCAATGGGAGATTTTGATGCTGCTCACTCTGAACCTAAATCTGATGTGGGTCTTGGCCTCGAATTTAACCATCCCAGTGCCTGAGCTTTAGAATCATAGAATCAGTGAGGTTGGAAAAGACCTCTAAGTTCATCAAGTCTGACCATCAACCTAACACCACCACCATGTTCACCACTAAACCATATATATCTTCAAGTGCCCTATCCACACATTTTTTAGCATGTCCAGCGATGGTGATTCAACCATTTTAGTGCTAAAAGTGACCAAGCCCTTTCAATAGTTTAAGCTCAGTCACCACTGCCATAGTAACTCTAGTCACAAAATAAGTTCACAGGTAAAGGAGGTTTCTGCAAGTATTTGGCTCCAGTTGTTCTGTTCCTGTGTCCCACCTGTTATGCTTTAAGCAGCAGACTATTGACACCCAGCAGTGACAGTAAAAAGAAGAAAAAATTAAAAAAAAACAAAACAAAAAACCAACAAACAACCCCAGGCAAACTGCCTGCAAAAAAACAGCGGCTGTAATTTATAGGGACAATATTTGTCACTGAAGATTTGTAGATTGTCCTTCACACTTAGAGAGGCAAGCCTACGTGCTGCCTTTGCCTTTGATAGTTAAAGCAATGAATGTAAAAAAGATGAACAAAAAAGAAAATGTGTCTGGAAAAACAGTTTTCTTCTACAGAAATTTTTTTTTTCTTTCTTGTAATTAGCATATTTATCTGATCAAAATTTTACTGATATAAATCATGACTATGTCAAGTGTTTGCTTCTCCCTCAGATTAATATTGTGGGAATCAGGTAGACGTATTTTTTACCTTGCCCTTTCACAAATCCTAGACAAGAACAAGGATAAAACCCACACTTATGAATGTGATAGAGTTATAATGATTTAATGAGTTACAGCTTATCAGTTGAGTTCTATGAATTACTGTTTGCATGATTTTCAGCTCTCCCTGCCTTGCAGGTTAATGTAAAACTTTAAATCAAGGAGAAGATGTATTAGCTTAAATAGCCTGATTTTGAATTCAGGATGGCTGCAAGGAGACATGCTGACAGTTAGTTGAGCATCGCTAGGAGAAAGGTGTATTGTTTGAAGCCAGTGTACCTGAAGTCTGTACCTAAAGCAAAAAGTTGGGGTTTTTTTCATCCTGGGTTTCAGTGAAAGTACTCTACCTTTCACCAATATGAATGAAAGATTTAGATGATAATGACTTCTGAAATCTAGGAGGATTTCCTTCTTTATTTTCTCCCATTCTATTTTCTTCTCTTTAGTTTTGCTACACTGGTGGCACTTTTCCCTTTTGATTTGTTCTTAAAAGTTGACCTTAGTTACTTCTCACACTGCAGGGATTTCATGGCTGTGCACCAGTTTAATGCTAATGAGTAAAAAGCTCTAAAGTCTGACAATAATTAAATGGGCACTTGCAATTGAGCACTTGGTGGGAAATGCTGTTCTTTAACTCAGAGGAAAAGCAAATTCTTGACTTGGGTTTGGAGAACGGAAAGATGAAAAAAAGAATGAGAAAAAAGTTCTATCAGAGCAGCTGTGAAAAAAACCCAACAAACAAAACATAAATACAGAAATTTTGAAAATTCCTACTTCTTGTTTTACCAGCAGCAGTGGTGTCCTTCCCAGAACAAGAACATTGTATTCACAGAGTACATCAGAGTTAAAGGAGAGATGAAACATTAATTATACATATAAATATGCATATATACATATACATATACATATACATATACATACACATACACATACACATACACATACACATACACATACACATACACATACACATATACATATACAGCATGCCAGAACGACCTTGTCCTCATGGGGGAAAAAAAGGGCTATTTATGGTGCTGAATTTAATTGCACAGAAAAGTGTCAAACACCTACACCCTGCTTCTGATCCCCTTCTAGCCACCTTGCTTCTACTTCTGATCCCACCTTTTCCTGCTGAAGTTTTTACTTTGTGGTGAGAAGCAATAACCAGAGAAATCATAGTGAGAATGGACTAAGCAATCTGGACATAGGCCATTCCTTGCCTCTCTCCCAGGTAAACTTGTAGGGCATAAAGAAGCGACATTGACGATATGTCTTTGACTTCAATTGTACAGTAGGGTATGAATTGCTCTATCTTATACTGAGGTTTACAAATAATAAATCAAAGGGTGGTTGATTAAAGGACTATCACAAGGAGATCACTCAGTATAGACTGCAGTACCTGCCCAATCTCATGAGCCCTGTAACACATGAACATGAGAAAAAAGGAAGAAACAAATGTGTCATGTTTCACATCGTGTGATTGAATTTTTCATTTGAGGATCTCTTTCCATGACTCTCAGACCCCACTTTTTCAACAATTGAATCCTGTAATTAATTTACAAACAAACTGTGCCTGCCATGAGCTCTTGGTCCAAAACAGAAACTCTGGCTCTGCAGAGAAGCCAGTAACTGTCTGCCTTACTCGGCAGACCTTAACTGTCTTGCTCACCACGGCTGCAACCCCAGCTGATAAACTTTCTTGACTTTGTGACTTATCTTAGCATGTAAACAGGTGCATAATCCTATCTCACTATCACAGAATCATAGAACTGCTTGAGTTGGAGGGACATTAAATAATACCTCATTCCAATCCTCTGCCATGGGAAGAGACACATTCCATTAGACCAGGTTGCTCAAACTCCCATCCAACTTGGCCTTGAACACAGAACCGTCAAGGTTTGCAGAGATCTTTCAAGACCATCTAGTCCAACTGTGAACCCAGCACCACCATAGTCATCCCTAGCCCATATCCCCAAGTGCCACATCCATAAACCTTTGGAACACTTCCAGAGTCAGTGACCCCACCACTGTCCTCAGCAATTCATTCCAATGCCTAACAACTCTTTCATTTTTTTGGTTTTTTTTAACTAGTCTGAAACACCCCTCGTGCAACTTAAGGCCATTTCCTCTCATCTTTTCACTTAAAACATGCAGAAGAGATGAACCCCACACCACTATAAGCCTGCTTTCTGGGAGTGTAGAGAGCAATGATGTCCCCCTGAGCCTCCTCTTCCCTAGGCTATAGAACACCAGCTCTCTAAGCTGCTCGTCAAAACACATGTTTTCTAAACCGTTTTCCAGCTCTGTTACCCTTCTCTGGACGCAGTACAGCACCTCAACTTCCTTTTTGAAGTAAGGAGCCCAGAACTTAACTAGTACTTGAGCTACAGCCTCATAGTGCCAAGTGCAACAAGACAATCACTTCCTTGGCCATGCTGGCCACACTATTCTTGATACAGGCCAAGATATCATTTTTTTGCATCATGATATTGGTTAAAGGGTAACTATCAGCCCCAGGCAGCCACAGTTCTTCAAAGAAGTACATTTTCCAGGTCTGCTTTCCAGTTTTTTTTTTCCTGATTCTCTTTGGAAAGCTGAATGGATCATACATCTCCAGGGAGCAACTTTCTCTTACTAAGCTGTGAAGTCAGAGCCCATCTATTTTTCTGTTATCTCTGCTGTGATGTGTTCGGATTGATAGAATATGAAATAAAATTAAAATTGATCATTATAAAATATCCAATATGATTTTGTTCATAATGAAGATTTAAAAAGATCATAACTTTTAATCTGATTGTTGCATAAATTAAAATCACCTGTTTGCTAAACTTTCTTCTACATTTTATTTTTCTTCATCATTAGAGCAACATCACACTGCAGTTCTCCACTATATTATACTTTTGCTCCTCCAGTTCAGTCACAATCATTGTGGATAAACTCCGTTACAGATGCTTCTATAAGCATCTCCGTGGGGAAGCTGAAAATCTAGGTCACTTTTTTCACTGAAAAGTGAATCAAATTTCTTTTTGACGATATTGGAAAGTGTGAAACTCTGATGAACTCCTAAACTTTGATCAGCATTACTAACCCATGGCATGAAATTATGCACTTCTATGTGCAGCAGCTACTAATAAAAGCTCATCCAGCTGTCCAAGGTTACATGGAAGGTGTAACCAAAGGTATGTATTCTAGTACCATCTCCATAAGTTGTTAAAACAGGTGGGGCAGTGCTCTTTGTGTTCAGCATGACCCAGCCCTGATAACACCATGAGGGGGCTATCTCTGCTAATGGGCCATCAAGGACTGTGGAAGTGACCCAGCCCTGATAACACCACCGAGGGGCTATCTCTGCTAATGGGCCGTCAAGGTCTCTGGGAGTGACTCATAGAAATCTATCAGCCCATTGTGAGATGCCCCGCCCAAAGGGGAGGAGCTGAACATTCCCACCAGCATATAAGAGAGAGACTCTGGAACATTGGGCTACCTTTTCCACTGGATCCCCAGAGGAGAAGAGCTCAAGAGCCAGCGCTGGACCTCCAGAGACCGACGAGATTTTTCGACAGGATCACCATTTCACCAAGACTACATCCATCACTCCGACAGGACTGCAGCCACCATCGTTAACTGGACTGCTAGCACCACCCTAACAGGGTGACAGGTTGTATTCTAACTTTTTTCTATCCGAACTGTTGTTTCTGTATTATTGCCTTGCTCTAAATTTTAGTGTAAAAACTGTTATTCCTTCTCCCCTTTCTTTGTCTGAAAGCCCTTGATTCTGAAGTTATAATAATTTAGAGGGGAAGGGGGTCACATTATCCATTCTAAGGGAGGCTCTCACCTTCCTTAGCAAGACACCTGTCTTTTAAACCAAGACACCAGCTAATGCTTCATTACAGTCAGGGCTTATCAACTGCGGTAACCACATGGCACTCTCACTTACTCCTGTGTACTTCCAAATTCTCTCATCTCTATGACACTGTGACCAGGCAGAAATGTGAGAGAGAATTTAGCCCCATGAGTCTGTCTCATGGGGGAATTACATAAGTAATTGAATATCACTGAAAACATGGATTAAAAGAATCCTAAATAAGGTGTTTAAAATCCCCTGCTCTCCTGGGCAGTTTCAGCATCTTCCTTCTTTTATGTTTTTAACCTGAATATCTTAACAGAAATAGCATTCCTCTGAGTCCACTGTGTTTCTGGACATGAAATGCCTATCTAGCTTTCATAGTGCTTTATGGAGTAGATTTGGGATTTCACTAATTTCACTTTTAATACTCTATCTTGCCAAGCAGCTTGGTGGGTTGGACTGACTGTCTGTGCTCTGCCTTACACTGCAACCTTTTAATCCTCAATCAGTCCCACAGGAGCAAACAGACGTGTATGAAACCTTTGGCACTACTCAGAACGAAGACAGGTTGTGCAACCAGAGTTACTGATATATCTGATGCTGTCTAAGTTTTAGGATCTTTTTGGGTCAAGTAGGGTAGTTTTCCCCTATTTCTACCCTCACTTTTGGTGCAGTTTTAGGCAAGGAGGGCAACATCACTGTACCTCTGCTTCTTCCTTCATGGAATGGTATAAGGCAATCTCTCTGCTATCCTTCATGCTGTTCTTTGAGGTCTTCTGATGAAAGGTGCTAAAATAAGCACTATGTATTATTCATGTATTAATTTGCTCTGGCATATTGGTTTCAGGAAACACCATTTAAGTGCACTAGGAAATCAGCATCAAAGAAAGACAGTTACACACAGTGAATACACTAGGCAATGGAGCAGGCCAGGCTTGACACAGCTCTGAAAAGCAAATAAAAAGCATAGAAACACTGTAATTTCCTTATGACTAGGGGAAACAAAACAAAACAAAAAAAAAAACAAAACAAAAAAAAAAAAAAACAAAAAAAAACAAAAAAAAAAACAACCGAAAAAAAAAACAAAAAAAAGAGGAAGGAAAAGAACAAAAAAGGAAGGCCCTATGTTAGCTTTTCTATAACTTTTGGGGTAATCCTGTGCAGCTTAGCAGTGAATTAGACCTTGTTGATAGAATTTTGTAGGGTAGCAAAAGATATGGATGGAGACAATATAGTTAAGAAAGTGGTGGTCCTGGAAAAAACATTATGTGATCCCTGGGTTCCCTGGCTTTCAGCCTGAATTTTTTTCAGGGGAACTTACTTCCTAAAGAGTTTTGAGAGGCTGCTGTTCTCTATTAGTCTTCAGAATATCTTGAACAGAACATTCAAAAATGGATTACTCCAAAGTTCCATGTCACTTCTGGGGCTGTGGAAAAAACTATAAGCAGAAGAATTTATTATAAATATGTGTCTCTGTTCAATCTCCAGGGTTTTTCTGTAGAAACCTTTTGTTTTTTTTTAAACAATTTTATGTACATACATATATAAGGATGGTAATATTTTAGGGGTTTTCCTCATTTTTTTCCATCACTTTGAAAAACTGTTTTCATATACATATATATGTAAAATGAAACACTATGAGCTCTGGGGGTAAAAGTAGAATTTCACCAGGCAGCACCAATATATTCCCCAAAAACTTTATGGCATAATTACTTATAATGAACCTTGAAGCTTAAACTCTCGATTCCATAAACTAGCCAGTATATGAGCACTGAGGGAAGACAATTCATAGTAATTTTGTCAGCAAAATTGTTACAATAAAGGCATAAGCAACACTTCATCTACCTGTCACTTGTCTTGAAAGGGCAGATTACTTTTTCCTCAATCTTGGCACATCCATTTAAAGTAGGCTTACAAGCCAGGCAGGTGTAAAGTGCAAGCCAGCACTTGATCACATTAGCAATTATCAATGGAAAAAATACATAAGTGCTGAGGCTTGGCACAACAGTTACCCTGGTAACTGTTCACGCTCAGAACCTCGGCAGAGACTGACATGACAGTTTGACATCTTTCCCCATTAAAAAAAAAAACAAACTATGATTGCATTCTCTCTTTCTCTCTCTGTTTTTTCGCTTTGCCTCTTCCTGTGCTGCTTTTCCAAAGCTCTTGGCAGTGACCCTGCCTTGTTTAACTCCAGTCAAACACGTCCCAGCAGGAACCCCCCTGTCTTGCCAACCTTTAGAGCATCCTCTGTGAACACCAATGGTTAAAGTTTACTTAGCCAAGCCTGAAGTCCAGGAAGTAAGGCTAGTGGGTTGGAGAAGCTGCATTAATGTTTTTGAAACAAGAGTGTCAGAGACATGTTGGCCAAGACAAATTCACCCAGTGTTAGGGAAAAAAAAAGGATGAGAGGAAATGGCCTCAAGCTGCACCAGAGGAGGTTGAGATTGCATATATAAAATTTTTTTTCAGGGAAAGTGCTGTCAGGCTTTGGAACAGCCTTCCCAGGGAGGTTGTGTGGTCCACCATCCCTGGAAATCTTCCAAAAATGAGTGGATAGAGCAATTTGGGATATGGTTAATGCTGAACATGGTGATGGTGTTAGGCTGATGGTCAGACTAGATGATGGTAAGTTTTTCCAACCTTAACAATGTATAATTCTAGGAATGTTACACTTTTCTTGTCCTCGTACTCTCAAATATCCACACATACCATACATCTGTAGCAGCTTGTCTTAAGATACTGGTCTCTCTGACTTATGCATTGACCTTGCAAAAAGTTCCCTCTTTTATTCTCTACCTTCTCAAAAAACAAGAAAAAGTCCATCAGAAGCAAACTATATCCATTTTGTGTACAGGGGAAAAAAACCCCTCCTCCTTAACTCCACTAAGGAACTCAGGCCAAGCAGGCTCTGCACAAAGTACAGGGTCAGATCACAACCAATTGCTCAACCCCTGAGGACACAAAACCTTGAAGACTCAGCATTTTCAGGATTTGGCTTTGTTCTGTGGGGTGTTCGGGGACTAAGTTATGTGAACTTATTGACTGTTAGTTGCCAGCTCTTTGATTTCGATTTGGCATTTCTGTGTCAAATGGAATTAAAGAGTGAGATGTGTACATTCAAATTTTGGTAATTAGTCACTGTTACAGTTAAAGCTTACCTGACTTTCCTTTTGCCACAGTTTATGAGCTATTTCTGTTTGTTTGGTTTTTTTTTCAATGTCTCATTTTCAGGCAGTCTTTTAGCATCCATTATTTTCCTTCAGTCTTATTTTGTCTTTAATTTTGGTCACATCTTTCAATATTAAAAAGTTAAATATTAAATATCTGCATCTCTTTTGATTTTATTTTCAGTAATTTATTTTGTTCCCTCTTTCTCCTTTGATGTGTGTCATTCATATCTTTCAGCTCATCATGTTCTTACTCATTGTCATCTCTAAATGGAGAACAGTGGAAGGATTGAGAAGAGTTGTGCTTTTTTTCAGGGTGGAGGAAAAAACCCTTTGGGAAGTTGGGTAATACAATAAAAGATTTAATGGTGAAACTGAGTTGATAGTCTGGTCTTTACTCTTAAATTCTAGACAAACAGAACACATACACTGAAATATATGCAGAAAATCAAAGTAAACATCTCACACTGTTTACAAGAAAATTCTGCATTTGTTTATTTTTGCACATGCTGTTGCCTTAGACCTCACAGATTTCAAAAGAGTAGGTTTTGGCTGTGGAATAACATTAACCTGAACATTCAGGACGTGGAGCCAAATCTTACTGCCTGCGTTTCTGTGATCTTTACCCGTGGGCAAACAGAACCTGTGGTGTAACCTTAATTCTGTCAGCAGGATGAAGGCATAATAAATAAAAGTAATAAACATTTTACAACATTAAACAATCTTTCACAGCTAGTCAATCTGACAATTTTGATCAGCATTAAATTTACTGGAATGTTTCTAAACATGAACAAGAAACAAAGTCATACTTCCTCTGGTACAGTTGCATTGATTGGAAGGGTGAACTAATAAACATTATGACTGCTCTCGTATTCTGGGACTAAGAGAAACTTGTTCCTTTCCTTGCTATTCTGTGGGCTGCGTTGCAATCTCTTCCACAACAACATAATTTAATTTAAAAATCATGATGCTATAAGAACTTGAGAAGCAGTTAAAGCCATTCAGTCAGAGAAAGGTCATGTTAACATAAATATTGAAAAGAATAATAATTAGGCAGGAAAACCAGCAAAACACATTGAAGAGAAATGAGGCAATTTTTAAATGTTAACCTCTCAATTCAGAAGTGTTTACATTACAATTAATGGTTCCATTTTCAATGAGCATTCCACTAAAAAAAATTGCTGAGCAAAATTATGAAAGAGAATTACAACCATAAATGACATTGTATCCATTCTATCATCTTGAGAGAAAATGAATTGTCTGGATCTTGTTAAACACAACGAAATTCAAATAGTCCAAGCATGACTTACTGCAGAATAAAGCAAAGTGCTCTCTTATTAAGAGAGTAAGGCAATTTTTTGATGATTGTTCATAATTTAAAATTCTGAATACTTGAAGGAGTTGCTAAACATTTGTTCCTATGAATTATCCCATACATATTGAGCTGGATACAAGTAAGAATGTCTCAGCAATGTTGGCAGTTTCACATCCTGAAATACATTGTGGTTATATCTCATAGTATTCCTTTCCACATAGCCCCACCTTGAGATCAAGAAACTCACATTAAATGACACTTTTGAAACTCCCAAACATTCTAAGCTGATTGTTGTTTTGGGGTGACTTTTAACTTACAGTATGTGTTTTTCAAGTTTAGTTTTGAGGAGTGGTTTATCTTAATTTAAAACATTGCAAAAAAACCATAAATGTTTTATCGAAAACTTCCTGGTATTAAATATACTGAGTTGATTTTTTGTTTTCACTTATAGCTGTTACCATTTGAATATGTTAATTTTTAAAAGAAATTGAAAAGTAAGAAACCTGAAATTCCCTCCCAGAAAAATGTGAACTAGTGTCCACTCATGTTTATTACCAACATAGATGTCACAACCAGAGTCAGAGTGCCATGACATTGCAACAAGACCATGACACAGTTCCCAAAGCAAGGTCATTGCAATATAGAAAACAGGGATGAAAAAGTAAATGGCTTGGCAGAGGCACAGAGCAATAAAGACACGGGCTTATAATTTAACTTTGGTTTTGTTTTATTCTTGCTGTATTTGCCACAATATAAAGCCTCACAATTTAACCTGTACAATTTTAAGGCCAAGGAAATATTTCGGAGTTTATCTATTTTTGAATCAAATGACAGGGAGAAATGGTAAAACAAAAGCTGCATATTAGGAAGAAGTGTTTAAGACATTGTAAAAAGGAACAAATTTAACTAAGAATTTCTTCTTTAATTGCAACCTCTTACAACCTTCTTTAAAATGCAAATTAATCTACTTAAGCAAATTTTCTCTAAAAGGGCTGTCACATGAGACCACCCTTATTTGCAGAGCCCTGAGAAGCTGAAATTTAAGGGAGAATATCAGGAGAGATTTTGGAGCACTTAGAGCTACATGTGTATCTAAAAGATCTAGACAGAAACTTGTTCCTGAGGTTTTCATTCTCAGACGTCAGGTTGTCTTCCGTTCATGCAGCCCATTTGCCAACAATGTAATTTCATCCCGACAGCAGCTTGAAAAAGTTGCTTGGCATTGTTATAAGCAGCACGATTCTGATTCTAGCCAGAAAAATTATGGTCACCATAAAGTCCAGCTACCTGTAACACTTCTTAGCACTTCTGTCTCTAGGCTCTTACATGTGAATTCTATATACTTAAAAATAAGGGTAGACAGTAAGTGCACAAAAGTGCAACAGTCTTGTGAAGCAACAACAGCAGAAGTAACAGAAGCTATATCAGAATTGTGGCTATATTTTTCTTCTCCTTGGTACAAATATAGCTTCTTACCTAGCATAACTCATTTGGGATTATTCCTGGGTTATTTTCAGGATACCTAAAGGCAGAACTGCTGTGATTTCTGTAAACAGGTTGTTTACAAAATCAAAACTGACTTTTGGTCTAGACCAGAAGTCTCAAGATGAAGCATCTATCGGCAGAAAATTTAGCAAAAGTGTACTTCTACAGAAGAAATCTCATCCTAAATTTATCAGCTTTACTGGTAGTTTGAAACAGAGTGGAAAGTCTGTCCATGGGAAAACTTGGAAAAGTACAGATTAGTAGAAAATAATGAAAAAAAAAAAAAAAAAAGGAATGTCAATACATTCTTCTTTGATGGTCTACATAGAGGGTACAAAAAGCCCTTCCTGGTCTATGTTTTGAGCTTTTTTGTAAAACTTTCTGGAGAAGATGCTGCAGCCCCCTAAGCAACTCAGTCTGGTGTTTTGCTTTCCTGTTAAAGTTCCCCCAGCAGTTTCACCCAGAACTCTGTGATGCAGTTGAAACCTTTGCTTCTAAATTTATTCAGTGAGGACAAAGAGAATGTTTTACTCCTCTTCTCTTTGAAGCTCTTTTCTGCATATTTGGAGATTATTATCCTGTTTTCCTTCAGTCTTTTGGTCTCTAGACTAAACAGCCTCAGCTCTTTTAGGGATTACACCGATTTCATAATGTCTGTTTGCCATTTTTGGAATTTGAACAAACTCAACAGATGTATAGTGATACTAGGCTGACCGAACAGAGTCTCTAAAATGTAAATATGCTATACACAGTAATATTTCTTGATTCTTGCAGAGGAAATTCCTGTTAACTAACACTTATAAAAATAACAAGGAACATATTGGGAGAACTAACAAGACTAGCACTGGCCAGTGGTTTATCATATCAAATTAGTGAGTCACAACTATATTTTTTACTTATCAGAGTTCAGCCCTTTGGGTATTATCATTCCTTAGCTCAAAATTATTTGATGACCAATACACATGCGATTTTCAAAAAAAGCAGCTATTCCAGATCTTATTTTTATGTTCATGTGTTTCTGATGTAACAACCATCATGAAAACTCCTGAAGAGAAGATTTTGCAAATGGTATGTAACTCCCTCCTGAGAGCTGGGCTGCAGTGATGACATGTCCCCTAAAAATCTTAACTTTTATGCTTATTTTAAAATCAGGATTTGGAGTCTGCACAAGCCATTTGATATGGGGAAGCAGCCTTTTTCCAGGGGGATTGACTACGCACGCAACAACTTAAATCTGTGGAAATGAATCAACTGAGTCAGCTGCCGATGACTGCAAAAATGGCCTGGATGCCATTTGCTGTTACCTTTTTAAACGGGAGCCTGAAATTAGGAGAATTACAGCAAAACTGTCATTGAGGAGAGATCGACTGCCTGGAATTTGCAATGCAAACCTATACTTATCCCTTATGCAGAAGAAAGATAAGTGGGGAAAAAAAATTAACAGCCATAAGAGTTCTCTCCCAGATGCAGTTTCATCTTATTTATTGTTGCTATTTATTTGTATATATATATTTAAAAGCTTAAATGATTTGTTAGCTATGCATCAAGTTAACCCCTATAAATGCGTGTTTTATTGCAGCTGCTACAGGTTTTAATATTGTTTATTGTTACTCTTTCAGTGCATAGAAACTAGAGGCATGCTTTAAAGCCCCATTGTGCAAGTCTCTGTATGAGCAAGTGGCACAACAGATGCCACCTCAGAGGGCTCACAACACAGGATTTTGAAAGCATGGAGCATATGAGCAGATAGACATCAAGAGGGACAGGTGGGGTGGCAAGGTGGTATAAAAGTCAGTATGTTTACTTGAAGAAGCAAGCTTTGCAGCAGAGATAGGTGTGTCTTTGAAGAATGGAGGGAGAGGTCTTTCTCTTCCTCTGCTTATTTGTGCTTTGTGGCACACTGGTTTGTCACTTTGTGGCTTCATCTAAAGTCCTGTCCTCTGCCTGATGCTTCCTGGGCTGCTCACTGCTGCTGCATAGAAACTAGGATGGAAAGAGGGCAAATGATTTCTGATATAGGGAAGCTCTGTGTTTACCTAACACTGCTGGGGAGTCTTTTACACAGCTGGAGGAAAACATTCATACAAATACCTTTGATCAAAATAGCCAGCGTCTGTGTTGAGTTATGAGCATCTACTCCCTAAACAAAAAATAAAGAAAAAATAACATTAGCAGAGGATTACAAAGCCTCCATAGCATTAAAAGATCAAAGGAAAAAGAAAGAAAAAAGAGGTATCTAGCTGGTTAACAAGTACAGACTAGAAAAACAAACAATCCAGCTGAAATAAATAATAGAGAATCTGCTCTGTTTTCACAGTGGAAGTTCTAGCCTGAATTCTTCCTTCAAGTTTGTCATGACACAAGAAGAAATGATTTATTAGCTACTCTTGACCTGTACGAGTCTTTGTAGGTTAAAGCTAGAATCCTGGTTTCCAACGACTTTCACAGAAATGTGCATTCCCTCTATAGTTTCTGAGGTAAAATCTCATACAATCTCAAATCTATTCATTGTTGTTCACTGCTCTATTCAAAAGGATTTTGTATATGCCTGTGCATGTTCTGGGTTCATCTCCTACCTCAATAAGCCTTGCCAGTGTCTGAGATCAGCTGAAGTGGTTTCAGAAGTAGTTGGTGAACAGTAAAACATAAGAAATACTGGCAAATCGCGGTCTCAACAGATGGGCTCCCAGCTATGCATTTAATCCACTTCATCACTCCTCTTACCTCTCTCCAGGACCAAGAAAGGGTTTTGATTGAACAAAATAATAAAATGGTTACAGAAGTGCCACTTAATTTGAGAAGTTGTGGATGCTCCTTCCCTGGTTTTGCTCAAGGCCAGGTTGAACCGGGCTTTGAGCAGCCTGGTCTAGTGGAAGGTGTCCCTGCCCATGGCAGAGAGGCTGGAACTGGATGATTTTTAAGGTCTCTTTCAACCCAAGCCATCCTGTGATTCTGTGATTTAATCATGCCCATTGTATTAATTTTAGGATCCACTGTTAAGGTCATTTCTTCAGTGCTAGAGAAGGCAACAGGAAACAGCAGGTCAATGAGATCCAACTGGGGAGCAGTTAAACTTTAGAAATACTGTCTGTGGTTCTGAAGGTTAGTATTTGCACTTGGGTGAATAGCACAACCTATGAATAGATTCAGAATGTTTTAATTTGTTGGGGTTCTTTGTTTCCCAGAAGATATTGAGATAGCATACTCTATAAAGTGTGCTGCAAGTGGCTGGGGTTTTCCATCCTACTGATCCTGCTTCCTCTAGAAATCAAAACTACAGGGACGTCCCAGACTTTTATCATACAGAAGCTTATCATGCTGAAATAGGCACTTTTGCCTGTTTATGGAGCTGAGGTATTGTCGAGAGTTTGACCCTGGCTAAATGCCAGGCACCTATGATGTTTGCTCTCTATACTCTCTCCTGCTGCAGCTATGCAGAGGAGAGGGAAAATTAACACAAAACACTGGACTTATGAGTTGAAAAAAGATCACTGATAAGGGGATGCACGAGATTCAGGGCAAAAGCAGGTGGGAAACTTAAAGTTGCAAAAAAAGGTGATTTATTAATCTAACAGAGTCGGAGGATAAATCAGAGCTAAAAATAAACTCTCAAGACACCGTTTTTTCTCTGGCCCCCCTTCCCTCTTAAGGCACTGCTTTCCAGCTCACCCCCTCCCTCCTTTCCAGCTAACCAACAACTCCCGGGCAGGGGCAGGGTGTGAGTTTTTTCTTAAGTCAGTCCATCACAATTCTTCTACTACAGACACTGTTTCTCTATTAGCCCCCTCCCTCCATCCAACCAACGGATCCGGGCTGGGGCAAGATATGTGGCTTTTCTTAATCAGTCCAACGCCACAATTTTTCTGCTACAAACACTGTTTCTCTACTCACCCCTCTCCCTATTAAGGCCATTTCTCAGCTCACCCCCTCCCTCCTTCCCTCCAACTAACAACTCTGGGGTGGGGGCAGGGTATGGGGGTTTTCCTTTGGTCAGGGTCAGTCCATCAGGGAGAAGAGTCCTCTACTTAGCCACAGGGGTCCCTCCCACGAGAGACAGTCCTCTGTGAACTTCTTTAGCGTGGGTCCAATGGCATGAGCAGCACCCGCCCGATTGCTGCTGTCCGAGATTCTCTCCAGGTTGCAGACTTCCAATCTGAGGTCAGGCTGTTTCCATCCTGGGAGCAAGGCCTTTCTCTCTCCTGCAAGGCCTTTGCAAGTCTCAGTCTCTGGGACTCCCACTGGATCACAGCTTCCTGCAGGCCTCCACCTGCTCCTCTGGCGTGGGCACTTCCCCACAGGCTGTGGGTGGATCTCTGCATCCCCCTGGACCCTATGGGCTGCAAGGGCACCACCTGCTTCCCCACGGTCTTCACCATGGCTGGCAGAGGGTTTTCAGCTCCGGCACCTGGAGCATCTCCTCCCCCACCTTCTCCACTGACCTTGGTGCCTCCATGTTGTTCTCCCTCACATATTTTTACCTCCTCCTCCTCCTTCCCTGGCTAAAAAGAAGTGTGTGCTCACATTGTTTTGATTTCTTCTTAAATATGTTTTCACAGAGGCGTAACTAACATCTCTAATTGGCCCAGGTTTGGCCAGCAGCATGTCCATCATCTTCAGAGCCATCAGAGATTGGCTCAGCTGGACATGGAGAAATTTCCAGAATCTTTACTCAGGACATGCAGGAGCCATCTTTGTACCCCACCCTATTCACTGGCAAAAACTGGGCCCGGCAAAACTACCACAGGTATTTAAAAAAGCATACTGCATATTTCTATTTGATTTTGTTTAACTGAAAAGACTTCATACCACTCTGGAAACTGCAGATATCAGATATCCCCGGTTAGGTGTTCACATGCAGCATTTATATAGAATTTATGTCAGTGGGAATAGGCCTCAGAGACCATCCAGTTTCAGATGAAAAAGAGGTGTCAAGCCCACATTCTCCAGAGATCAAAAAACACTCTGTGGAATTGGGTTTCATCTCCTAAATCTCAGTCCAAACTGTGTGGACAAGACAGCACCCTGCATGCCTAGGCAGTCAATTTATGTGCTGTGATTTATGCAACCAGTGGCATTTGAGATACTCTGGGCTGTCCCACCCAATCTCAAGCATTCCAGAAAGGTGGAGATCTCCCATGTACCTGTGACAGGCAGATGATTTCAACATCTGAAAGTATAATGGTTCCTGCACTTAGACACCTGAGTGTATCCTGTTGGTTGTAATGACTCTCTCTTCATTTACTGAAATTATAAATACGTAGCATACAGGAAGACACTTGTCTATAGTGTAGATACATTACAGACACCTGGAAGTATTTAGATGAATCCAAAGCCACACTAGGAGATAAGCAGAAACTGCTTTAGTTTGTTAATGGAAAAGAGCATGCACTTGAGAGAAAAAAACAGCTGTTTATCTGCTGAACAGTTGAACAACAATTGAAGTCAAGAAAGAATACAGAATTCAAATATATGTCAGTTTTATGCAGAAGGCAAATAGACTTGGGTGATACAATATTATCACAGTGCCAGTGTTAATCTGAGACACAATTAAAGATGAACGGATCCACTACACCCAGTCCAGGGACAAAAAAAATCATCCAAAGCAAAATGAAAATTATGCTATTGACCAGTAAAAGAGAAATTGTTGGATGCTGCCTAGAGGTATAGTTACTTGGACTGACCCTGCTGTTTCCTTGAAAATAACTGACTTTGCAGCAGAACATGACAAAAAAAAAAAAAAAGCAGTTTGTGAAGAAGACAGGATTAAATTCCTTGAACTTTCAACTGATCAAAGCTTTTTCCCCTGATGAATGTCTAAGTTTCTCTGGAAATGCAGCTTTTTAGAGGAATTATTCCCGTATTTTTGTCTTTTCAGTGTATACCCTGAATTATCCTAAATTATAAAATAAATGAAAACAGAAAAGAAAGAGACTTCAGACTGTTATCTTGGGTTGGATACCTGATATTTAGAGTGTGGCAAGGTCAATCTCATGCCATACTGAGGCTTGGATTTTTTAGCTTTACTTAGAGCATCTAACTTAGGACGGGATCCCCATTTCAGTGGATAATGAGTGTGCTAGCACCTTAGAAGATTTAGGAATCTGCTCCTCTGTGCTGCAGTTCCCTCTCTGTTCAGTGGATAGATAATCTGTCAGATAAAACTGTCTTTACCTCAGAACAGTATTATAATGGTTAAATGCAAATTTGTTAAATGCATAAAGATTAAGGTAATGGAGACTGGCATGGCACATTAGCCAGGTGGCATCATGAATTACTATGAAAATCAATGCAGATATCATAACAGAGTATGTTTTAACCTGGAAGATTGCTTGGCTTTGGCAGGTTATGGTAGGAGACAGAGAGATGCTGTAAGTCTTTATTCTCATCATCTCAGTCTTTTTTTGCACACTCTGTTTCATGACTGTAAAATCACAGCAGCAATTTTGGATTGAATCTCCACTTCAAGTTGTCTGCATAGGTAATCAGTTGAAATTGCTGTCAGTTTTGCTACGTTTTTTCTTGCCTTAGTTCATCTACCATTTTTGAAGCATCTGAAGGGGACTGGAAGGGAAGGAATATTGCATCTTCTGTATAATCTTACAACTTTAACAGTGCAGTTCCTTTATCTACTCCCTTCACTCCTCCATATCTTAGTGAGGCATACAAATGTTTGCCAAAGGATTTTCTGGCTTTCTTTGCTACTTTTCTTAGAATTACAGAGTCTAGCACTTTTGAGACTCTATACTTCAACATTTTTCAGTTGTTCAGATTACCTTGTGATCTGATCACCTTGCGATCTGATCTTGGTAAATAGATCTCTTTACCATCCTCTATTCCCCTCAAAAACTCCCGAACTTAAATCTGTCTCTCAGATCATAGAATCACTAAATAATTTCTATTGAAAAAGACCTCTAAGATCATTGTGTCCAACTGTTAGCCGTGTTCCCCAATAAACTGTGTCCCCAAGTGCCGTTTCCACACACCTTTTAAACAGTTCCAGGGATGGTGACACCACCATTTCCCTGGACAGCCTGTTCCAATGCCTGACTACCCTCTCAGTGAAGAAATTTTAGTCAATATAATATAAATCTTCCATGACAATATGAGGTAATTTCTTCTCATCCTGTCACTTGTTACTTGCAAGAAGAGACTGACCCAACACGTTGTTACAAGGAGATGTGTTACCCTAACTTGTCCCTCCTTTGTAATAAATGGTGGAGACTCTCAGTGTCATCAAGGTAAATTTTATTTGTGTCCTTCAGAGGTAGGGCAGAACAGCAGGTTGCAATATTTGGCTGATAAGAAATGACATCTCATAGAGATGCCATTCTTCTACTTTCCAAGCCTGGGAATATACACAGTATTCTAGTACATATTTGTACTTACTCACTCGTGCAGACTGTGTTGGGGAAAGCCATAAATGAGGCTCATTACAGTAGAAATCTGTATTCTCTCCTATATCATTCTTATATGTTTGGAAATCATTCAACATGGACATCCCAAAAGCTGACACACATCTGTGCATTTTTTGACCATCCCACAACACACTGATCACAAAATGACTGAAACTATACACGTGCTAGACATGCTATGTTTTCTATTTTAGCTGATTACCAGTGTGAATTTAAGGTACACTGTCATAAATCACCATCACTCATGTATTTTCTGGAAATATGTTTCTGGGAATGATTTCAACAAAAGGACAACAATCCTGCATATAGATAAAAAGTGCACAACAAAAAGTCCCCAATCCAAATGCAGTTGCCAGCTTTGTTCTCAAAAAATAATATTATATTCCCTTTGGAATTTGCCTTGGAAAGTGTAGGACCTGAGCTTGACAAACCCCGTTCAATCCCCATCCCTTCCATTTCCATCATATATGACAGGGTTGTGGGATTTCTTCACTATTCTCTTGTGGGAAGGTCTTTCTTTAACAAAATGTCCCAGAGTGAGGTAAAATCAGGGCTGTGATACACCATAAGAATAGGAAGCACAGCAGATTGAGGTAGACAAATGTTCAGTCTTCTGCGGTAATTTTCTTTTTCTTTTCTTCCAGCCAGCAAGGCATTCCAAACTTGCAGAAGTTTTAAATTTAACACCTTTCATACAATATTTTCAAGATTTTGTCTCTGTGAATGGCAGAGCTCAGAAAGATTTCATTTCTTGGTGATTTCATCTTGTGATAGGTCTGTTTTCCAACAAAATCCCTGAACTGCTGCCATGTGAGCTTGCCTTACTGCTCTTCAGGGAACCCTCATGGAAGAGAGGTTTGCCTAATGCACTGACAGTGGGAAAATCTTCATTTGATGTTCATGACTTACTAGACACCAAAAAGTCTGAGATGGGTAAGGTGCATTCTCCCTGCTGTCTTCTGGAGCCTGGACTGGAACTGATGCTCTTCCTGTGATTAGAGCAAGCTATCTCACAGCTGGGGGTAACTGCAATAACCGGAGAAGTTGGTTTAGTTATTAATTTTGATTTTGTCTTCTTGGTCTTCTGCTGCTTACTTCTGTCAGTTTAGTCAAATGTGCATTTAATATACATATCTTAAGTTAATGCGAGAATATACACGACCCCTTCAAAGAGAATTTCTCGCTAGGTGGCCTGCTGGGTTGAAAAATACAATTAGCTGATCTCTACCATGTGAAATCCCTAAAAGGAGACACCATCAGAAGCTGAGCAGAGGAGAAAGGATATCTCTTCCCAAGAGACAGGCGAGGAAAAGGCAGAAAAACAAGAGGAAGATAAAGATACACCATCACCACCAGTGGACATAGGGGATGATTTTAGTGATTGTAATGAAACAGATCTGCAATTATTTTCCATCAAACTGCATGCACAACTTGCAGAGAGGAAGTCTGGCACCCATATTTCCACCTTCTTCTCTTCCTCCCACCTGCCGAGGTGACTCTGTCACTGGCAGCAGACGCCGATAGCAGGGCTGAAATTGATTTCTGATTTCTTGGTCACTCCTTTTGACCCTTGTTGCTGTAGCTCTCACACACGTTCCCTTCCTTCAAGCCTTTATACTACCTCAGCAGGTGGTCTTCCTGAATGAAGTTTACAAGTGTATTTAACTACCAGCTAAACATAATTTCCTTTTTTTAAAAAAAAAAATTAATCTACAATATTACTCCAATTTTCTGATTGGAGAATTCTTCAGAAATATACTTGAACTTCTTTTCATTAGAACCTTTGACTCTGGGAAATTTTGAGTAATACTTTCTAAACTTCTTTTCAGTAATGGAGCAGTGAATAATGAAAATTTATTTCCCTTTTCAAAAGTAATTAATAAACAAAGAGAAGATATTGCTTTTCTACTAAATCAATAGATTAATAGCATGTTCTCTTCCTGACAGCTATAAAAGAAACATGAATTAATGCAATGCTAGTTCTCAGAAACTAAAATAAAGCTGTTATAGTCACTTGAATTAATGCTACATATCCAACACAGAACTGGGAGCAACTCCTGAACTCTCTAAAGAAAGTAATAGTTGTTGTAGCAATGCAAAAGTGTCTTTGTTTTTTAGTGAATAAAGTAATATATCAGTGTATGAACAATGTTTGTGCGTCAATTGACTTTAATGGTCTATTCAGAAAAAGCCTTTTCATGCTGTCTGTGGTTCAGTTGATGGAAACAGAAGTTGAGGCAAGGAAAAACAGTCAAGCAACACATTGTTTTGAGAACTTCAGGCTCTTTAGAGTGTTTTCTATGATTCCAAGTGAAGTGTACAGCAGAGGATGTGCAGACGAGGAGTTAGGGCATGGGAAGTATAAGGAAAATGTTCAGGATGAAAGGAAAAAACAGAATCAGATTTTAGATATTCATTGACCAGAGTTTAATGTTGAAGTGCACTGGGAAGAGACTTTGAAAGGTGAAAAAAAAAGAGTTTTATTGGAAAATCTACTGTCATAGCACTGAGCAGTGTCAAAGGGTGAAAAGGACAGAGCACAATCTCTACAGTCAAAATTGGAATATTGAAGCAATAACAGGAGGCAATCATGTTCAGTAAACAATTAGGGACAGTACTAAAGATAGGCTAAAAGCTATTTACAAGCCATATGAACTGGAAAATGGGACCAGAAAGTGAAGAAACAAACAAAAAGAAACAATTAATTTTGTCCACAGTAAAGAATGTCCACAATAAAGAAAAATATCAAATAATAAAACGACATCCAAAAAAGGGTTGCTTTGAAATTCTTGGAGTATGATTTTTTTTATTTATTTTTTTTTCTTTTGAAATCCACTGTATAGCATAGGAATAATTCACATGCTCAGGTAATCAAAAATATTCCTTAGGAGATTAGGAGAGTAGCTAAGAGCTTGGTATAAATTAACTACCAAAACTTGGCAAAGGGACAAAGACCATGCAGACAGGGCAAGAAAATGCTGTAATCAGTGTGCAGCTGCTACAAAGGCTGGCACACGGTTAGGATGCAAAGGAAGGAAGAATCAGATTCCCTTTTGATGTGAGTGTAAAAGGGAAAGCAAAGCAAGAGCTCTGCAATTTGGACTTTTGTTTTTTGAAAGGCTAAATGGTTCAAAACCTTCTTGAATTCCATTGTAGGAACACTGTCAATGAGAATAAATGTTTCATTAAATAAAGGGTGGATATAACTCTCCACTCTGATTTTAACCTGTCCTCATTGCATATTAAAATACAAAGTAAAACTGGAGAAGGGACCAAAAAAAACCCCCAAATCAAACCAAAACAATAACCCCCCCCAAAAAACACCCCCAAAAAACCCCAAATGTATTTTGAAGTGGAAAACTCTAAGCACTCCAATATAGTCAAACTGAAACCTTTGCACTTGCCAGTGCATCTCTCCATCTGTGCACAGCCCTCGCCCTCAGCTCTAACTCTCCTGTGCTTATTTCAGGGCAAAGCATCAAAGGCAACAGGATTTCTCCTTGAGCAGCCTGAAGCAGCTCTTTGCTCACTTCTCAGCATCTCCCGCCCCACATAGAGGCATGAAACCTTTTCTGGTTGTGCCATCAGGAACCTGCAGAAACAGTCAAAGCTTTCTGGTTCTGCTCCACTTCTCTGATACCTGCATCCCTTTGAGCCTCACCCTTAAATAGTTTCATATTTCTCATTACCTTCCTTGTTTGGGGGCGAGATCTGAATCCCCCATCAGAAAATGATGCTAAAATGGGATGTGGAATTACGTCGCTAAAGACCAAGGAGCCAAGATTGTTTGGTTGACTGCCCCCACAAAAAAGCAGCAAAAATTATGAAGTTCTCGGTCAAAAAATGTGTCATATAAGAAATTTAAAAAGAAAAAAAGAGCTCTAAAGCTTCAGCCCACCAAAAACTGCAGTGGAAAAGGCAAACAATGTGCAGATTATATTTAGGGACCACAACATCTATCAGAGATAATAGCAGTTCTGCAACAATAATTCAACTACAATTATAATTCAACAATAGTCTCCTGATAAACCCAGGATTTAACCACAATCACATAATCAATTGCTTCAACATACACCCAAAGATGAGACACATTTCTGAAAGGACACAATGTAGAGCTGGCAAAATTTCAGTCAAAATACTCCATTTAAGAGAACCCAAATTACAATGAAATATGAAATCAGGATATTGGTAAGGAGCTGGTCAACACAGGTGGGAGGATACAACAGTGTGTGTATGTATGAAGGAAAAAATACTTAAAACTCATTCTGGCAACTTGGCGTGTAGCAATAGTGAGCCCAAAAATTAGAGAAAAGGGAATTTTAAATATCAAAACATTGGAAAAAAAACAACCCATTGATAAGAAGACATGATCATCTGGATGCTAAGAAATAATAAAGTGTGGAACAGGTTTTGTTTGATACTTCTGGTGGTATGTTCCCCTGTTTCCATTTTAATGAGGATCTTCATATGTTCATGCTTAAATTGACTCACCAATTCCCTTTTCTTTTCCCTCCTACCGAAAATTCTAATGGCTTCACAACTGCAAGGAGAAAATTTAATTTCATTTACTCTCAGCTCTCAGAGTACCAGTAATTAGCCACAACCAGGAATGGTACAATTGAGAGAACTACTTCTTTTTGTATTTTGAATTTGTCCCCTACATCAGGCTATTGCTCTTCAAAGTTTCAGGACATTGTGACAATAATGAAAAGCGGTGGTTCATTCACAGGCCATGGGAGTAAGTATAATCCAAATGCCATTATCAATAAGATGGGGGAACCCTTCCACTTCTAAGATCACTCAAATCATGCTACCTACAGGATCCTTGGCCCACTGCTTCAAAGCAGCCATCTGCCAAGGAGGGCTGAAAGGCCATTTCTCAGTGCAAATAAGCAGCATGGAGCATTGTAGAGAAGGCTATAGAAGCTCTCACTTATAGAATTTGATACAGAATTTAGGAAGGAACATTCTCTTCTCATTGTTTTAAAAATGTTTGTATTATGAAGACGAATTCTTTTCACACATATAATTTAAGAGGTATGAGATCAGCCTTGCAATTTCCTTCAGAAAAATGTATTTTTTGTTTTATCATACAGCAAATACAAGCTCTATGGCTGTACTCTCTCCTGCACTTTGTAGAAAATGAGCCACAGTCCTGTGGAACAATTACAATTCCACCACTATGGCACAGTGGGTGTGGATGTAAGGTAAATGTTCAAAAATACTGTTCTTCACACAGCCTCTGCAGACTGCCTGTGGAGCTGTTGACTCTAGTGATGGCACTTGTGAGGTAGATGGTTTTATTGTGCTGTTTCAAGCATTCAAGATCTATGCTTCATTGCTTAGGAGCAAAATCCAGACCAGCTTAAGACTGTGCTTAGTTTTAAGCACGTCTTACTAATCCAGATACTTCATTCCCTTAGTGAACAACAATTAATATTAGTTTACTTAAGGGTTTTGTCCTTCTTCCAAATAATATTAGACCTAGTTAGTATGGAGGTAAAAAAAATTAAAAAATCCAAGCCCAGAATTCCATTCATTTTCTTTAGGTCTCTCAATTTCATTTACAGTGCTATTTTCCTCAGTGATGATGCAGCAGAAATAAAGCCCTGCTTGGCTGGCACAGCACCTTGCTGTGCTGCTCCATCTCTCCCTGCTTTCCTCCTGATTTACAGTTTTTGGGGTTATCCCACCACATCAATCACTGCATCCTTCAGCACTTAGGGAACTGGAGGAAAATGCAAAACTGCCCTGTAAAGAATCACTGGTGTTAAATTTCTGTCTGCAGAGACAGAGATAAAATTTGGCATGTGAGGCATCTTAGCTGGGAATGACTGTTCTAACTTCATTAAACCATGAATACAGGATTCAGAGGGGAAATGATACCTCTTTTAAGGGAACTTATAAACACTAACACAGCTTTTTCCCTAAAGGAAAATTTTTGTGACAAATAGCTTGCAAGATAAGTTAGGTATTTCTATGGTAATTCTTTGTTGTCCTCCGCCATCCAAAGGCAAGTGCAGGTAACAAGAAGGTAGACGAAACACAAGTCTGCCATTTCAGCACATTATTAGCTATGTGCAGGATATGCAAAATATCCTCAAAATACTGAAGGTCCCTTCTTGGAAGTACAGCCTGAATGCTGCTCTTGAGCTATGCCTTACCTTTTAAGATAGCTTTCTTCTCTCACTGGGGTATTGCCATTTCCAATTAAAGGCACTTTATGCTAAAACATCGATTTTTCAGTTTCTCTTCTCTGCCAATCACTTTTCTCTCACAGCAGTTAACATCTGTTTTCTGTCTGTGTTGCTTTTTTAAAAAACTAATCGTGGGTTTGGACAGCATTCCCAGTGCAGATATCCTTTCCCATCTGAAACATAGTGGAAATTCAGCTCTGGCTCAGAGGCTCAGATTTCTCTGCTGTGATAGGAAAAGTGGAAAGTCCAGATATAAACATGCCTGAACTTCAAGTGCAATTTGTTTTCCCAGTGCTGTTCTTGGTCCTACATGAATTTTAACTTTGCTGATTCCAATAGAATAATTTCTGGCTTAGACTGTCATAAGGGAAAGGAGGAATTAATGCAAAAACATTTAAAAAACCAACTGAGATACTTTGATACCCCTGTGGTTAAACCTTGGAATCTTTTCTTGATACTTAGTAATCCAATATTTTATTGAAATTATATACTTCTTTGGATCAGGTAAAAACTAAATGTAGTATTCCAAAACTGACATATATACACACAGTTAGACCAGTTTTTTTTCCCTGCATTCAAGAGAGACAAAGTCTTTATAATTTCTTTAACACTTTTTGTTTTCTCCAGCTGTTATATTCTTTTAAATTGAATTCCAGCACATTAGAAATTTAAGGTTTGTTAAAATAAAACTGTTCTTTAGTCTCTTTAGTCTCTTTAGTGTCTCTTCTTTAGTGTCTTTTTCTCTTCCTTTCTCACAAGCTTATGCACAGATGTGTAAGATATCTCAGATGTGTAAGGAGTCAGACCAATTAAGAATAAGAAATGAATATGATATATATGATGACTGTACAGTATATGTGATGACAAAAATCACTAAAATAAATAATAATAAAATAAAATGTAGATGATTAATAAAAAGAATGTTAAAATTCATAAGTGCTAAAAATTCTATAGCAAATGGAGATGTTTCTACCTCCTTCTTGAATAAAATTTTGTCATTTAAGTGTCGTAATTTCTCACCTTTTGGATCCTGCTGGAGTCAGGTACATGCACAAACAATACATTAGTGCTAGGGCAGAAATATAGCCTAACATCTCCCCTGCATATTTCTCTTGATTACTGAAGTACACATATGTTCTTTCTGGATGTGACCCACATTATATTTTGGTTAGGACACTCGGGCTACCTTCTCCATGCTTAGGCAATTACCTGTGTGAGTAAGCTAACCTACTACCTTGCTAGTTGAAATAACAGAAGATCCAATTAGGAAAGCCTTGTTGGTGTTTTTCTGGTTTTTACAAAATACGGCATTGTGTGTGCATCTTCTGGATTACAGTATGATTAGGAGATAGCAATTCATCCAGCAACTTGGATAAAATATTTGACTTTTCAAGAGATGAGCCAGTCAGGTCATTAAGTATAGACCCAACTCCAGTCTGCAGATACCTAAATTTGGATGTCTCAATATGCCTGCAGGGGAGCTAGATTGCTAATTTCTCATTACACTCAGCGGTAACCAACACAATGAAAGGAACCTAGAGAATTGCTCAACTCACTCTAATACAGGTACATTTAGCTAGGCTCCAATGACTGCATTAACTAGCTCCCAATTAGCCAGAAAACTGAATTAGGTGTCTAGTTCAACACCTGCTCCTAGATGTCTACAACCCAGAGCTAAATCCCAGGCCAACAGCATGATGCTGCAATTAAAGTGATATGAAGGCACTGGTGTTTAATCAGTGAGATAGTCCTGTTCTTGCAAGCCAATAGAAGGGATTTCAAATTATTAATAAGGTTTACAGTTGCTATAATAATTGTAATGGGACTGGTCTGTATTTAACTTAGTAGGAGTAAAAAGTGCTTAATTATGGCTTAAGCAATCCGGTCATTTGTACAATTGATATATTGAGGGGATAATGAAGGTTATGGTCCACAATGCCAGAGAGAAATTATTGGGAAACTTTAAAGGAAAAAGCTCCCTAACATAGTTCTTGCAGTGGGGGTAAAATAGCACTCACAACACCCTTTTTGTAAAGCCATCAATAATGGATGGAGAATGGGGATCAAGCTGCTTTTGGTGTTGAAGAACGCTGAAAACAACCTGAAGTTAAACATCCTGTGGAAGAACACTGTTTCCTGACAGAAACTGGCACTGGTGAGGATGCTGTAGACAAAGCACCTCATAAAGGAGCCAACAAATCACAGTACTGATAACTTATCCACAGCCACTGAGTTGACACAGCTGGCCTGGGGATGTATGACTGACAGTCAATCGCTTTATACTATAAAAGCCTCACCCCACTCTTAATTGTTAATCTCTTCTAACAAACACCTCCTCCAAGTGTGCGTGGAGATTCCTCCCTTGAGTAGGGATGCCCCTCAAGGCTCCTCCTTGAGGCTGAATGAAAGATATTCGCCCACAGTCCTTGGTATGGGGGAGTAATTCAATTTCTAGTTAACATATTTTTTTGCTATGTTTAATATAATTGTTTCAGTATTGCTTCAGAAATAGTGCACTATGCTAGTAATAGCTACCTATACTGTGTAGTAAATATTTCTGATTAAGATTGTTTGGTCTAATAATTTTAATAGTTAATTTAAATAAATCATTAATTTTATTTATATAAATGCATTTAGGTTGCCATTCTTGTCAAAGTTCTATAAAGTTCCAGTTGCACCTATCTAATCCTTTAGACATAAACCATTGACAAAGTCTGGGGATAAAAATGGATCCAGCGGCACTCAAGCTCCTCTCTGAGAAAGAGTTCAGAAAGCAAGGAGGTCCTGCTCCTCATGACTCCATGGGAGGCTTCTCTAATAGGCTTTGCCTGAAGCTCTCTTCCCATGCCATGAACAGCCTCTTTGAAGTAAAAATAGCCTACATATGTATATGTATATGTATATGTATATGTATATGTATATGTATATGTATATGTATATGTATATGTATATGTGCGTGTGTGTATATAGTGTTGTAGATATTTTAAAGTGGGATACAGAAAGAAACAAAAAATAGTTTTGACTTAAATATGACTTGCTGAAACAATTAATAAAAGATTTTTAATTAATAGAGTATTTATTGCTTCGTTTAAATTTCCTTGGAGTTCTTCCATGCTTCTAGAAAAAAATTTAAGGCTTTGCTTTGCCTACATCCTAATCTGTACATCAACTGTTATTTTCTCTTTAGGGTGTTCATGCCAAAAGAAGATTTAGCATTTCTGATCTTTGTTTAAGTAGGTAATATGTTTCTAAAGGCCAGGAGTGGAAGCACAAAACTTTCCAGAGCTACAAGTTTTTGGTTTGGAGAAAATGTAACTATAATATTGTGAAAGGATGAGCCTGGGATTGTGCATTTGCTCATGCAGGGCAGATGCAGCTCTCTAACTTTCTCTTTTGCATTGTCAGGGGCTGAAGTACAAAACAGGAAAATAATCTTGACCAGTTTGAAATGGAAAATTAAAGAGAGAAACATAGAGCTGTGGAGTGAAGGGAACTCCCTAGTATATATTTCTGTGATAATTTAGGCTTTCAGTGACAGAGAAAAAGCCAGCACAGTCCTGAAATAAAATATCTAAATCAAAGAATATCAATTAGAAATTGTCCTTAGACTAATTAGAGTCTGGAAGGTTTTTACTGGTATTTTAAAATCTTGATCAAAACCACTAAAAAGTCTCTGGATTTTCACTGTTGAATTGCAGTTAATGTGTTCCTATAAAAATTGATTATTTTCTAGGGAGCTAAGATAAATAATGCAGATAAGAACACACAATGAATGCAAAAGGGATCACACAGACAATCAATAGCATTTTTAGTGCACATTCTCTTTTGTTTTGCTCAGTCTGTGGACAAATGTAACATATCTAAGGGAAAGGGAGGGAGGGGGGAAGGAGGGAAGGAAAGGAGGGAGGAGCGCTGCCCAGCTCAAACCAAACTGATGCACATCCCTTCTTTTGAACCAGGAAATCAAACCAGCTGCTCACCTCATTTTATAGATTACACTTCTCCAGACTGGAAGACAACTGAGAAATTAAAGGGAGAAAAAAATCCAAATCCTGAATATTGTTATTTCAGTGTCACTTTGCAGAGTGCTGTCTCATTTGAAAATTTGCAACAATTCCTGTTGTTGTATTGCATGTAGCTACTCCTTTTTGCTCTATTAGAGCATATTTCTCTGTTATGCAGCTGTCTAAAATCTGCTTCTGCTTTAAAGACAGATGCAAACAGCTGTTTAATGAATCTGTCATTTCCTTATCTTCTCCATTTATGCAGGCTGATTACTTCTAAGTGCTGCACTGTCTTTTAGAGACAATTCTTGTAGGAAGAATAAGTCACATTTTCTTCTGATTTCTAATATTTATGTCAGCTTGGGGAAAATATCCTCTCAACATTAAATCTTTAAAACTAAAAAAAAAAAACAAAGTGAGGGAATGAGTTGCTGCATTAGACATTAAATCTGATGTGATGTTTTACAAGTTTGATTTCACAAGGAGAATGTTGTCAAAGGAAATTCTACAGCTTGTTCACATGCTCGTGAACTGAATGCCATTTCATTGTTTGATGGAAGTAATTTAGAATAATATGCTAAAATACCATATATCATAGGCAAGCACTTTTCTCTGAGACCTGCTGCATACAGCCTAGACTGATTTTTAAAAATACTGTCAGTTATTGCTATAGTCTAGTACTCCTCAAGTTGACACATTTTGAATGGCAGATTGAGGATAAGAGTGAAATACACTCAAATGTGAAGATAAAGGAAAAGCAGGGAAAAAAAAAAAGAATGTAATTGTAGTGAGATTCAGGGAGTACTTAAAAATTATTCAGGTCTACAAATTGCAATCAGGATAAGAACCATAAGAAGCCTACTAAGGCATATCCAGGAAAGTTTTATGTAAAAAACCTGTTTGAATTCTATATGTGCTCATCATCTTTTTTCCAAAAAGTATAACTGAACAGTTTTAAGAAGGTGACTTATACTGCAAGAAAGTGATAAAGTTTGATTTTCAGTTTAGGATTAGTGTTGAGGTCTCTTTCTCTTGGGAAAATGTGAGCCCAAGGTTTGAAATTGGGTTTTACTGCAACTTGGACTCACAGTCCATTCCCATCTTTAAGAATCATGTTTGAATTATAAACTTTGAAACAGAAACAAGCCAGAGGAAAAAAAAAAGTATATCTATATCAATATCTATATATCTATATCTATATCTCTCTCTCTCTCTATATATATATATGCAAACTGGATCACAGAATCATAGAATGGTTTGGGTTGGAAGGTGTTAAGGAAACTCTCCTATCTGACCATCCAGGAGCCACTCTGACAGTCACCTTGCACCACCTGAACTGGGATCAAGGCCCCTTTGGGGCAGCACACCCCACACTCACACTCGGAGCAGGTTTCCTTACTGACCCAACTCCAGATTTCCCACAGTACAGTTCCAGATGTGCGGATCCTTAAAACAATTTTTGGTGCAATAACTGAACAAAGTAACAGCTCAAGCTGCCACCTCAGAGTAAGAACCCTGAACCAAGGAAAGCCTGGGATTTTATTCTCTCAGTCTAATCTCAGGAAAACATGGAGTCCTCAGCTCCTGCTGTGTCTCTGAGGGTGCGATCACCTGGAGGGGCCAGGGCTGCCTTTGTTATGTGAAGGGTCGACTGTTTGCTGCTTTAGGCTTGGGCTCCTGCACCCCAGAGCTGGAACTGCAACTCGAACTGCAGCTGCTCACCCAAGAACCTGCACTGAATGTGCTCCCAAGCTAAAGAGATCTTCAAAGGTCATGGAGTCCAGACCCTTCACCATGGACAGGGACATCTTCAATTAGGCTTTGTTAGTCAGAGCCCCATCCAACACAACCGTGAACATTTCCCTGGATGAGACATCCACCACCACTCTAGGATCCTTGTTGATGTAATAATCAGTAGTTTCCTGATTAGATGCAGCCTGTTTATTTTTTGGGTGACTGCAACCATATGTCTTCGGGTGCAGTCAGCCTGTGAGATGAATCAATGGTGGTCCATCAAAGCGATGCCTCTGCCTCCAAGTGCCCTGGGGTTATAGATGCACTGCTTGCCACTGGTTTGCCCTGGGTGAGACATTCCAGAGCACTCATAAATTAATTTTAAAAAAATTTAATTTTCCCACCTTTCCCATAGTTCAGCTCATCTCCACATCAAGACATGGGCAAGTCCGGGTAAGACATATGCTCCTATGTTTTTCTACCATGAGTGCAGTCAGACTGCAGCAGAAAAGCTTCTCCTCTTCCAGCTTCTTCTTCCCTGTTGCCAAATCCTTTACCTCCCTTGGCCAGTGTGCTCTTTCCTGATTTACGAGGGCTTTGCAGACTCTCCAATACTAGTTCTAGCTGTAATATCAATGCTTCTGATTTTTCTGCTGCTTATCTTTCAAATGAATATTCCAGTCCTGCAATACAGCAATTGTTTGCAATCCCAGTGGAGATATTGAGATTACTCACAGGGGAGGGGTTACAAAGGGGTCGTATCTTCCTTTTTTATATACAAACTTGAGGCCAATCTAATTTTCAGATAATCTTTCACCACTGGAAAAAACAGAACTATGAATACTTTTAAGTGGTAAACTACAAAGGAAAGAAAACATCAAATTAAATTCTACACACAGAAATAAATGGTGATAATCCTACAGCAGCTCAGTAAGACAGGACTTTATTCCCATCTCGTAGTGAAGCACTTCCATTGACATAATACACCTCTAAGTATGAAATTGCATCATCATAACAGACTCCTTAACCTCCTCCCAATTATTAAACGCCTCTCAAATTTTACTTATGAAAGACTACCAACTTTTACTTAGCAGTATTTTGCTGAACATGATGAATAAAATGGTTTTTGCTTTATGACTTAGCAGTATAAAATTTTCTGTACATTTCATTAGGTTTGAGAAACTTTTTGAAACTGGATTATTAATGAATTGAACTTAGACTAATGCAAGGTAGAAGAAGAAAAAATACATTTCATGTGGTAAACTGAAGCAAAAGAAAGGTGTTGTTATGGAAAGGTATTGATGCTCACTAACCTATAAGGGGTCTGGCCGATATTCTCAGTAGGTTTGTTTTCATCTCTACCATAAATTTCTTGGAATTCAGAGAAGATTTGGAAATGGATAAATGGATAATCTTTGTCAGCTACCTAGGAAGAGATATACATTCAGACTCAGATGTTATTCTACCAGTTTTGCCCCATACAGCCCTCAGTGGACTAATTTTAGCTGAGAGTTTATTTCAAATCAGTAAAGAGACTAAAAAAATTACTGGATTAAAAGGCAATATTTAAATTATTTTTCATTCTGCTTCATCGATCCTAAGTAGTCTCTTACTAAAAATGTTCCTACTGGGAAATGTCTGGGGTTTCGTTATCTGCTCATAAATACACTGCAATAAAAGTAAGGAAATTATATATTCAAGTCATTTGAAGATGATCACAGAATCACAGAATTGATGACATATATAAAGAGTGGGAATTGCTCAGCAGGGGAGTTTCAGGAATACATGTATAAGTATCCTAAATAACATGCACAACAGCTTTCAATGATACACTACATTTACTGTTTTATTAGTCATTGTTCTTTTATATCAGAACTTTGTAACACTTTAGTTACTATTTAAGTATTCAAAATTTGCATTTGTGTGAATTTTTGTTGCTGATATTCACAATTTTTTTTTTTTTTACAGGGGTGGGAAACAGTTTACAATAGGTCCTATAAAAATCTCAGAAATAAACTATATTTCCACAGAAATAAATTATAATTCTACACTGTTCCAGATTAGCACAACAGCATATTGTAAACTGGAGTTATTGGGAAAATATGTAAAATTTTGGTTTTAATATTTGCTCTACTTCAGGTAAAATCTGAAAGGGGATAAATGTATGACTTTGCGCCAATTAGATTTAGATCAGCTTAAGGGCAGTTTTTCCCCATTTGGGGGGGCCAAAATAGAGGTCAGTTGTATTTTGGTTTATGAGAAATAAAGAACATAAAATAATATATAATGCCATAATACAAATAGATAGTATAATACTGTATTAATAGCTAAAATTGAGTCACAAGCACTGAGCAAAAGAGTTACTTTGCATGATCGCAGGCTCCTGCCTGTGGGTAGTGTCTCTCCACAGTCCTTGCTCAAGATAACTCCTGGACACTGACAGTCTCGATATCTGTAAAATATTAGACACTGCACAGCTTTGAAAAGGGGCACATCAGGAACTCAAATCTCTCAGCTACTAACTCAGGCTGGGAAGGGGGTTTCACCCTGCTTTTCTTTTCCTTTTTTTTTTTCATTTTTACTAATGCAAATCTTGGTAAGGTCTTGGGTGAACAGTGCTCCAACTCTTACAGTTTTAGAAAAGAAACTACTTATCTTATTACTTCTTGAGTCCAGGACTGTACTTTGTGTATAACCAAGATTTTCTTAGGGTTTTACAGGTGGACACCTCAATCCTGTGTCCTGTCAGTACCATGGGTATAGCACGTAAGCCCTGAGGCTTCTTCTGCATTCATTCCATGACGAGCTGATACATCCTAATGGCTTGTCTCATCATCTCCAATCTGGTAGATATTTTCTTGGCTAGTTGAGACAGCATGTGATTTACTTTTGCACATGTTCCTTGTTCTTTTTATATCAATAATGACAGTGTCATAATAATAGAAATAAAAAATAACTGCAATTTGCCCAAAAGTGAGAGCACAGATCTCTTTACTAATAGACAGTATTGGCTTAATTTGCTAAGATTTTCTGTGGTTTGCTCATGCTGACAGTGGTGGGGATTTTCCAGATGCAAAGGATTATGAAGCCTTGGACAGTATTGCCATTTTCTGCAATTTTTACTAGGAAACTTACAGAGCTGGCATTACTAAATAGCCCAGGTCTCACAGTCATGTGAAAATCTAATCTTCGACTTCAAAATCTACTTTCAGCTGTGGAGTAAACATGCAGCACCTTTTAGGGGCTGAATGATACTACTTATGTTTTGTAGTATGTTTTGTTTATGTAGAAATATTTGCTCTACAACATTTCTTCTTCCCTTTTAATTTTTTACAATAGAAACCAAAAAACCTTCCTGTAAAAATCACTGTTATTCTTTGTTACTTCACCACCCAGATTCATTGTAGTCACTCCATCGGCTAGGACTGCTCATTTTTGCTGGTTTCACATCCCAAGTTTGGCACTACATAGTGTTACAGTTAACTGGGCAGTGATTTAGTTTCTGACATCTATTAAAAAAAGAAAGAAACAAAAAACAGTCATTAAATAAAAAGCCCCAAACCAATAACCCCATAAAATCTATTTATTAAAAAATGTTGGAGGTTTCCCACAAAATACTGTAATTTAATTATTTTTCTCAGACTTTCTGAAAGTCATGACCTCATGTCACCTTGAGTCACCAGGGGAAACAAAAGGACAAAAGAACAACTTTGTTAAAAATATGAATGATGGACTGAAAAAAAATTTGAAATGTTAATGTTCATCTTGCTAAAAAAAATTAAAATTTGCTAAAAAATATTCCTATATATTTTTATTAGCTTGCACCTCTCACTATAGAGGAAGAGACAAGGAATCCTGAAACAATATAGCTAGTTTTGGGTCTATTAGCTCTTAAACCATGGTGGTTCCTATTTTCAGCAAGTTCTGAAGGCAGAATTGCATCTGGTGAACATTTTTTCTCTTCAGTCTTGGAAATACAAATAAAAAAATAACAAACTGCTTGGCTAAACCGTCAAATACCAAGTGAGGATGGCAGACACTACAAAGCAGTATTTACAATACTAATGAGGCATCAATGACTAATAGCCCAAGGAAGCTTATTTAAGAGTCAGTTCACAGCTGGTAATGAATGATTATAACAAAAATAATTATGAACACTAAAATCAAAATTTGGTAGAAATCTACATTCATGTTTTACAAACTGCTCAAGAAGTACTCTGTTTTAAATTCTTTTTTTTTTAGTGTGAGAGTGTGAGGGCTGCTTTTTGGTCTTGTTTTGTGGTTTGTTTTTTTTTTGCACTTGGTTTCTTGGGCATCTAGATTTGTCTAAATCAAAAATCAGATCTTAATTTGGTGTTAAAACAGAGCCTGTAATAATCAGATCACAAAATGTTACTTGAGAAAGCAGAAATATCATGGAAAAAGAATAAATTTTCAGGTTTTCAAAATCTGAAGTTTATCTCATAATTACAAAAAATTTCTTCTTACTTGCTCATAGTTGGCTGACTTTATATTTGCAATTTCTTTTCAAGAAGTGATGCTGACATAATCACGTCCAGTAAAGAACAGCTAAAAGGAAGCATGCATAATGAACTTCCAATCTCACAGTAGCTCAAGTGGAAATGTTTTTAGTCAGGATATTTAGATAAGTTGAGAGGAGATAAACTGGAGATAAAGTTGACATTTTCAATAAAACCTTTCCAGATCCACTTTGGTATCTCTCAAACAGCTGAGATATTCTCTTTTCCTCTCTTCCTGCTATTTCTTACACCATTATTGCTTTAAATTAATATTTGATTTGTGAAAAAGAAACTATTTTCTTTTGTACTTGAGAATGATGCCAGAAGAGCATCCATGGAAACTAATACCTTATTAATCCATGTAGCAGATGCAGACAGGCTGAAATAGGAACCTTAATTCAGTCTCTGTACTTTTCAAGGGATTAACACAAAATAACTCAAAACCCCAAAAAACATAGTATACCAAACAAAAAAGAATCACAAGAACATCTTATCCACACATATACAGTATGTACAAGAGTTTATGAAGTTTCTGTTGGTTTTTTTTTTCTCGCTGTTTTTTTTTTTCTGTTTTGAAGCTAGTTTTACTGGTTCAACAATAAACCTGAGCAGAATTCTTCAGAGCAACCAGCCTTAGTTGATATTCTCTTTCAGACACACTAAAAACTATTATAATTCTACCTTTTAAGGAGTCAAGCTGTGAGCAATATAATTTTCAAAATGGGAAAGGAGGGTATACAATGGTTATGGGCAATCTGTTCTTGCAACTTCTATAATCAGCCAAGATGATGAGCTGTGGCCTTCCTCATTATAACAGAGAATCAGATTTACCTCTGCAAAAAGAAATGGCAACACTTAGCATTTATATGACCTTTTATTTCTTAAAGCTCTTTAGAAATATTAACTAATTACAGGCAGAGAGGCAGAGTTTTGAAGCTTCCTGAAGAAACTACGACAACTTAAAATTCTGTGAAGGGAAATAAAATTCCTACAGGGAAAAGAGTGCTAGAAATGCATCTCATTTATACTTATTAAATTGCTTGAAAAGAAAAAAATAAAAGTATTTCAACCACACTAAAATCAACCCTGTTCCAACAGTATATTTAATGTTTTCAGTTGCTCTATAATTATTTTCAATGGAAATCTTTTGATCATGAAGTTATCGAAAGCATTACCTGACATGGGTGGCTTTGCTATGATTTGATTTGGTCACTTGAGATGTTTTTTTCCCTAAGTCTGTGTTGCATTATTTATGTATGAGCCATTTCCTTTAGTGAAGAACTATGACCTAACTATAGAGCTTAAAGGTGCAACTGCTCTTTAAAATCGTTGGTCTGGTTTAATATGCAAGGTTGGACAACCATTTCAGAAGCAGAAGTATTAAAGACAGAAGTATTAAAGTATTAAAGCAGAAGTATTAAAGACAGAAGTAAAAATGTTAGGGTAATAGCATGACAAAAATTTACAAGGTTTTTAAGATACTTCAGCTATTTTCCAGATGACAAAAAGCATCTGTCAGAAGTTTTTGAAAAGATCATGTGGAAATGTCCTTTACAAGGAAATTCTTGGGTTGGAAAGAAATTTGTTGTGATTACTTTTTCTTTTACATGTAGGTAGATTTATATTTCTTATCAGTGTCTTTTATTCAGTAATATGTCCAATCTGCTTGCTAAGGGATTGTAATGAGGCAGCTGTCATTTCTTTTCTGTTTGTAGAGTGGAGTGATATAAATATTTTATTTTTTTAATTATTTATACCCTTATGCTTGTTTGAAAACAGGCCAAAGAAATACCACTTATATTTTTACTTCTTCCTCAACTCTCCTACTACAATAGTCTCATATTTATCATAAAAATGTCTCTATCTCTAAATAAAAATAAAAAGACCCATAAAAATTCCATTTGTTGGATAAGTAGACTTTTTAATCACAGTCTTCTTCCTAAAGCTTTCCTGGCTGGAAATTTTGTACAAGAAGTAGGTTCTTCAAGTTTTTATACTAGATTCTGCAGGTATTTCATGCTTAAATCCAGTACTGCTGGAGCTCACATGGCTGGAATAGCAGTATTTATGGCTTGGGTCAGGCTAGCATCCTGGAGAAGGAAGTAATTTTGTAACCTGACAGATGACTTCATCATATATGTTGCTATGTGAGAGAGCAGCATCTGTATCCAGAAACACTTCCAAGGCATTAATTCATTGCAAGCCTGTGTCTTCATCCAAAATAAACTATTATTTTTTGAAATATCATTTGCTTGTCCCATTAATCTCTCACTTGCTTAGCTTCACCCAAATACTCTTTGCTTATGAATCAATCTCATTTTAGCACTGCTTCATCTTGGCAGTGATGGTAGGGCTGCATCAGTTTGCCTTACGTGTGTCATTCTGATGTGTTTGTCCATGCATCCAAGGAAGAACTTGGTTCATTTTCATTAAGCCAGCAAAAGTCTAGCTAACCTTAGACACTGCAAGCATGAAATTTATTAAACTTCAGCATGAGCAGAAGCAACCATACAAAGTTAAACAAATCCCAATGTACAATCTATTGGCCTCTGTTCCTTGAATCAAGAAAAAAGAAGCCAGTCACCAAAACCACAGTGTGTGAGTTATAAAATGCCAATATAATTGCTATCTAGAAAAAAGAATGAAAAGTTAGGAAATAAGGGATTTTTTTTCCCTTTTACTCCACTTTTTGGATACAAGGTCTGGGCAGGAAGCTACACAAATTCTTAGATATAAGATGCTGACAGGGTGCCTGAGTATTTTGCTGATGGTACTGTTTCATATGTTCTCAAAGACACTCATGAAATAAAACTCTCTTTCATCCACTGTAAGTTCTATTTCCATAATTTTATAGATTACATCTCTGTGTAAATGGAAAGAGACGTGAACAACGTAAAAAAATCCCTTTAAACTTACAGATGTGTTACCTTACTATAGGCTTATGGTTTTCTTTTGTATCATACAAACCTCAACAATTACTCCTCTACAGAAAATGAAGTCGTTTTGGTTTGGTTTTTCTCTCCCAGAAAGGTTTAAATTTATTTTCAAGCCACTGACGCATTTGTCCAGAGTTGAATCTACACCAAAGAAACACAACATAAGGATATGGAACAGCTGCACTAGGCTTTATTTGGTCTTGATTTAGTAATTGCAGTGGTCAAAAGTGCTACTGGAAACTGAAAAAATACTGAATTCGACTGCAAGTTGCAGGGATTTTCCCAACATGAAGCCTGACAGATGCTTTATCTCTTGGTCAAAAACAGATCTATGGTCTTCAGTGTGAGAAACACTATGTTTTGGCACCATGTAAGTGCTGTTCCCCTACTCTCAACAGCAAACTGCTCTGCCAGAGAACAACAATGTGTTTTATTGTGCATTCTTTATCCCTGCTCTTTATGCTAAAATACTTTATAGATCCCATGAAATGTTTATCCATTAAAAAGAATGTAGGAAGAAATACTTTAACACTAAAAAAATTAGCCAAACCCCTAATTTCTCTCACAATTTTCCAGTTTGAACACAAAAGGGCAAAATAATATATTTCTCAGTGCAAAATTTTCTTCCTATTCAGAAAAACTCAGAAAATATATGTGTACAGAAAAATGAGAGGAAAGTGATTATTTTCATTAATTCCATGGTGCCATGAATATCATTAATTAAACAATACAACTTTTTGTCTGTAAGTAGCTATTAATTAGTGGTTTCCAGTTTCTGGCAAAGCTCAGAGCCATTTCTCTTTATCTAACCTGCTTGTATAATATACAGGGAAAGAGTAAAAATCAGAAGACAGTACGAGAATGAACAAGATATGCCATACAGACTACTTTCCCGATCCGATTTAACAACTTCTGTCATAATGTTAATCAGGCCACGTTAGTGCTACTGAAGATAATATCCTTGGGGGTGTTGAGTGTAGAATCCTCCTCCTTTTTCCCAGTTTGCTCTTTTCACAGCCTTACTTTGACTTTACTGAGCACAAAAAATAAGAGAGCTAATCATCTGTAAAATACTTAAAATTCACTGTCATGTAGTTAGCGTGAGCTCTCCAAGGACTCAAAGCTGATTTCACTGAAGTTGTGTGTTCTCTAATCTGGGATGACAGAGGACTTTTGGCATGATCCTGTATGACTCAAGTCAGTGGGAGTTTCAGCACTGATTTAAATGGGATGGGATCCATGAAAGCAAGTTAGAAATTCACTTCAGTACACCTTTGCCTCTCTTTGGTTAGGAAAAAATGTAACTAAAAGCTGTTCCTCCTTTGGTGAGGGCAGTTGTCCTCATTTAGGGTGGCTATGTTCACACCAGTAATGCCATAAAAAAAGAAACTCTCATGAGTTCATGTCACATTATACTGAGTGTTCAATAAAGACATAAAAAATAAGAAACAAAACTAAACCCACACACCTTGTTGGTGCCTGTCCTCAGAGTTTTACGGGATTTCCCCTCATATTGTATGTTCTATTGTATGATGTCTCCAGCACATTACTGATGTTAGAGATTGACGGTATAGACACCCATGAGAGTTCTCAACTTACAAATTACTATATTTAATTTTCTTTTTCCACTGGTGCTAGGAGCAAAGCTTATCATGATCTGAACAATGAAAACCTACACAAAAAGCTGCCAGGAAAATTAATTTAAATCCTCAAAGTCTGAACAGACTACAACACACAGAAACAGAAAGAAAAAGGGAGAAAAATAAAGAGGTCCAAGTCTGGTTTATGTTATCTCTTTGATAATGCTGCTATCCAGGTACTTTATTCTTCACACAGTATCAAAAACCTACTGATTATTGGAGAGATTGGCATTTTACAGAAACAACACAATCTAACCCTGACACGTGGGCTGTGCTGCTGCAATTGGCTGTTTGCAAACAATACGCTTCACTGAACAACTTCCGTAAAGATCAAACGACTCTTTCTGTTCCCATACAATTTTTCTTCTTCTTCCTTATGTTTTGTTATGTCATGCTATGTTCTTTTATGTACTGTTACGATGTTATGTTGTATTATTTTCTATGCCTGTAGCCCTTAAGGGATGCATAATGAGAACAGCAGCACAAATGAGAAAGCAGAAAATACAAAGCAGTGAGTGTAGATTTAGGTAAAGTGACAGCTGCCGTTAGAGATAAGGTAATTCTCCTAAAAGGCTCCAGCAGAGATTTAAAAACTAGCCCACACTGCCAAGCTGCCAAGGAAAGAAAAGAGCTTATTTCCAGGTATTTTTCTATGCTGTTGTTCCTTTTTTTTTTTTTTCCCTTTTCTTTGTGGGAATATTGGTGAAATTCATAATGAATTTATCCTCATATTTCACTCACACCTCCTTATAAATAACTGGGGGAGGGAGGAAACAAAAAAATCCTCATTTACTTTAAGGAATGTTGTCTAAAGAAAGCACAAGGAAGAAATGATGAAATGCAGTGCCCAAATGTGGTGTACTATAAAATGCACATTCAGCCTTTTGTGAGCATCACTAACAAAGTGACTAGAGGCACTCAAGCTCCACCTAAACATAAAGAAATAGTATTAAACTAAGCTAGGAATGGGGAGAAGTTAGGGCAGACTTCATCAAGATTGCAGGCATCTCTCAACAGGCTGAACCTATCTTGTCTCCTCATAGGGATGCCTATAGGGTTAAAACCATGCTCTGTGGGCACTGAATATTTTTATTGGGGATTAGAGCTTGTCTGTGTGCTGCTTTGAATATGTTTTGCAGTGAGATACTCTCACTGGCAATTCTTGAGCCTTACCTCATTGCAATTTTATGTTAATAGAGAATGTTATTCCATAAACTGTTGGTGTGAGTCCCCCACAGGCCTTGGCCATTGCTGGCAGTGGGGAACAGACTCGAAAAGAGTGGGGAGACCCACTGAGGGTCTCATCTTTCCTGTGGGCTTACACCAATCAAGCACTAGGGGTTTGAGAAAATCTCCCCTTTTCATGTGACACATCCTTAACAGGGATTAATAGTCTAGGACTCTAAGCTGCAACAGATAAATATGAAGAAAATAACAAACTGATTAAGTAAATCAGAGCTGATATAGCTATCAGTGTAATTGGCTAGGATTTTCACTTGAAAGGTGGAAAGTTTAAGCAGCCACCTTAAAAGACCAAATTACCTTAGAATAATAATTACTATGAATGCTTCAAACACAATGAAATCCAGCTTTGATCCGATTTGAATACTGTGAAGTTTGATAGGAAGGAGCAATTACTACACACTCTAAGGGGCAAACTCAAGGCAACGAAGATGACTGTGCTGCCTGGAATCCTCTTAATTTTAAATGCCTACATATTATTACCTCATAAAGCTCTTGGCTTTGTTTTGTTGATTTCTTTTTCCTTTGTTTTTCAAGTATTCAGACATTTCAGCATTATCTTAGCTTTTATTTGTGCTGCAGTATACTTCTGACAGTGATGTTCGTGTGCTTCCTGTCCCCATTACAGATGAGTGCCACGACTGTGGAATTAATGCTTTTTGGTAAGAATTGACTTACACAAAATGTGCATGTATGTGTCCATGCAGTACCTCATCCACAGAGAGCACTAACTGAGCACTGAGTTCTCTTCAGCTGTAAATTTTGATCCATTAGCCAAATGGGCACATCTTTTGCATATTCCATGCAGTGTTGCCCGAGGCAGATATCACATATGCCTATACGCACATTCAGAGGGATTGGTGACTAGAAAACAATTGTAAAAAAAGTAATTTTTCTTGATGTAAACAAAAAACCGAAAATTCAAGGAAACCAAGCTCTTAACTGAAGAGACCGATTTAGTGCTCTTGCACTTCAGCAAATCAGCCACTCTACTGCAGTCACTGGAGCCGTTTTCAAGTGGGCAAACACCTGGCTGACACATTTAGAAGGCAAATTTAACCATATATAGCTATCACCTCTCTAAATCCAAGAAAAACCCAAGGATTTTCCTTTTTTTTTCTTCAATAGCTGAGTATATTACTGAAACAACCTGTATGACTATCTTAATTCACCTAATGATTCATCTAATATCAGAGTCACCGCATTATGGTAAAAGCCTGTGCTTAAAAGAATTTTATATCAAAATATAAAATTGTTTGTAGATACATCATATATTTAATATTAATAATATAATATTAATTAATGATTAATAATTAATATTAATATTCTATATTAATCATTAATATTCTATATTAAGTAGTTAATTAATATTCTATATTAAGTAGTATAGATACATATTGCATGTATCGATGCATATCTGTATGTATCATGTACACATGATTTAATCTGATTCTTAAAATCACAGCTCTAAATCATGCATTTGGTGATAGGACAGTCTCTTTTTTTAAACTTTATAGAAATTTAGAAGACAGAAAAAAGCTGCTATGGGCAATATCATCTGCTGAGACACATGATTAGACATCCGACAGACTTGAACTGGAATAGTATCACCAGGCAACCCAACCTATTAACCTTTTTCCAGCAGCTGGCTAAATCTAGAAAGCTCAGCAGTATCAATTTATACATTTGTACAGTCCTCAATGAAATGGAAGTAGAGCGATTCAAAAGGAAAATCATGTGCTGATGTACAATGTAGTATTAAGAGCCAAGATTGGGAGAAAATTGTGCAGAAATGCCAGCATGACTCTCCTGAATTAGGAATTTCAAGACAATTAAGCCAAAAATAGTATCTACACATTGTTGGGTGTCGTCTCAGATGATGTGAGTGTGTATAGATGGTGGTAGTATGACAATGAAAGAGGAGGTTTAACCAGATGTTTCAGGATTGGAAACACAAAATAGATAAGAAACTAAGCCAGTGTAACTATACATAAAAAAACATGGAGTTAAGAAGTTCTAGATCATTAGATTTAATGTTACAGGAATAAGCACTTTTAAAAGGCTTTACATATTGCAATGACATGACAATACTTGAGAAAAAGGGTGACTCGTGTTAAAGGACAAAACCTGGCCCAAAAGTTTTATATTACCCTTGGGCCACACCACATTTGCAAAGGGAAATACCAGTAAAATGAATGGAAAATCACATTTATTCATAACTGAAGAGTGGTTTAATACTAAAGGCTTTTTTTGCATGAATTAACTACTGAAAAGAGACAAATCCATAAACGGTTTTATTTTCCTTCCAACTTTTCCTTTTCCTTTCCCTTCTTAATTAGTTGCATACTCGTCTGAAAATAAATTGTTAAGTTGAATAAATCCAGCTAAGAGGAAACAATAGCCTTACTTTCAATGTCAGTCAAACTATTCCTGCTTCTGGTATTTTTGAGTGGATTTTTTTTTTGTTGATTTCATTCTTTTTTTTTTATATGACAGGTGATTATCAGCTCTGATTATGATTTGTATTCTTTGTTGTTAGCAGCTGTCAGGCTTATTCTCCGTATAGATGACCTCAGATAGATAGAAAAGACCTATGAAATCAGTTTTTGAAGTCTGAGGAGCAAGAGACCTGCATGTGTCACTCACATTTGCAGACGTCTGAATAGAGAAATTAATATTTTTTTCAACATGTGAGCATGCTGATAGGCAAAGCTAAGCAGTCACTATGCTTACCACTGAGTAAGCACTTTCTACCTTTCCACCCCAGTGCCAGGACAACAGCCCATTTTTTTTTATGACTCTTGAACAGCCATGAGTACTGTAGCAAAATATTAATGTTTAACTGTGCAATTTGCAGCATCTAGAAGATAAAACACTGTAAAGAGTCAATCTGAGCCTTAGTTCCTTCAGAAAGGAAAACCTGGGGAAAAGCATCAGGACAAAATGATGGCTTGGGGAAAATAAATTCCCTTCCTCCTGTCTTACTGTTCACAGGAAAATAATGAGAGTTACAGCTCCTGTTGTAGCAAGTCTGCTGCATGTTAACAGATGTGGTGCCACTGAGAGCTGCAGTTTGTTCTGCCTGGAGAAGAGAAGGCTTCGGGACACCTCCTAGCAGACTGCCACTACCTAAAGGGGACCCACAAGACACCTTGAGAGAGGCTTCCCACAAGGACATGTTGTCATAACACAAGGAGCTGCTGTAAGGTGATGAAGACCAGGTTTATGTTAGACATGAGGAAGAAATTGTTTCCTGTGAGGGTGGTGAATCACTGGCACAGGTTGCCCAGAGAAGATGAGGCTACCCTATACCTGGAAGTGTTTGAGACCAGATTGAATGGGGCTTGGAGCAATCTGGTCTAGCTGAAGGTGTCCCTGCCCATGCTGGGGGGACTGGAACTGGATGATCTTTAGAGTCCCTTCCAAACCAAACCATTCCATGGTTCCCTGGTTCTAAGAAGTGCAGAGACCACAGAGCTGCTCTACGTGGTGAAATTCATACTCTGTCTTGCCTTTAGCATTCCTCAGCAGCTCTGTGCACACCTAAACCTCTGTCATGTCCCTTCACTGTGGACAGCAATGGAGTCACACTGACTGGTTAAAGTGAAGAGATGCTCTGCTCATTCCAGTGCTTCAAGAATATTTGCTTCAAAGCAGCAGTGACTGCATAGTGTGGTGCAGTGCTGAAGCTGTCCTAAGTTAAAAAATCTGTTATATTACATTTTCACAATACAGATCACCCAGTGGCAATAAGAAAACTAAGCATGAAGTTAAGGTGTAAACATTATATAATATATAAATACTAGATTAGCAATAACTTGGCAACTGTATTGATGTTTATTGTTTCGGGTGAAAATGGACAATCGCATTTTAGCTTTCCTGTATACTTTCAAAGTTAAATATATACAATAGATCTAGCAAACAGCTTAGGCAAATATGCTCATATTTGCTTTAATGATTGCCATAAGTGACTGCATACAAGTGATGTATATGAGGTCCTACAGCAAATCAAAACCAGTATCAGATGTCAGGTGTTTTCTGCCACTGTTCCCACATCTAACCCAGTAGATCACTGTGACCTTTGACAAGTCATTAAATCTCTGTTTCTATTTCATGTTCACACGTTAAAGGACTTGAATGAAACTGCAGTGAAATAGAAAAGAGTTTGTTATTATTCTGAAATATTCCTGCATTAAAGACATTTAACATAATGATGCCATAAAAGAACTGATGTAGGACTGCTGCAAAGCTGATACACAGATTTTTGTGACCACATTGCCTATAATAGATGATACCTTGAGGGTGCTTCCTGTTTATGAGGTGATAACAATTTCCTAAGTCAAATAACTTTCAAGTTTATTATGCAAGGACACAAATATTCCAGCCTTAACAGCAAGAGATCTTAAGACATTACATAAAAAATTGGTTCTTCTTTTCATAATCAATCATACCCTTCTTGATTCCAACATCACTGCAACAGACACTGTGTCCCTATTGTTCAGAGAAGTCAAGCAACACAGACAGAAACAGACAGATTTTATTTTGCATTTGATCTAAGAGGTCGTGGAAAAAGATGCATAATGAGATGCACATTGTTTGCTGGCAGAAGACCTATGAATAAAGCCATATATTATTGAATTCAGGCATACTTTAAATTCTGAAATGAAAGGACCTAAGCCTTTAATGGTGTGAGGGTTATTTGCAAAAAACCCTTATTTTTCTGCAGCTTAAATAGGGCTGATCACAACTGTCCACTTCAAATTTGAGTATAATTTATTGTATGATGAGTCATTACATTTAATGTTTAAAAAATAATCCTATCTTGTGGAGACTGTGATGATTTTAGTCTGAAGAAAAAGGCGCATTCCAGAGAGCAACCCTAATTTATCTTTATGATGTGAATACACTAAAGCATTCACTTCTTTCCTGTGGCCAATTCTTTTTCTTCTGGGACCAGAAAAGTAAGGAACAGCTTCAGTATGATAGGAGAAGGGAAAGAATTCCAGACAAAGGTATTATAGGGAAATTTTCACTCGTGTAGTCCAAAAAAGACAGTTTTTACACTTTCTGTCAAAAAAATATTAAAATTGATGTAACTTCAGAAATTCAATGAAAAAGAATGTTTTAATCAGTCTCAGGGGTTCTTTGCCTTTATGCATTTATCTGCCTTCCAGGAAACATGCATATAATACACATATTTTCAGTGTGCCTGTTTATTTCAGAAAGTATCTTACTGTTCAGTTTCAGGTGCGAACACTGAAACCAGCTTGCTGGGCAGTGGCAATATTGGGCACATCTTCACTGGACTCGAGAGAAAGTACCTGAAAACATCACAGAATATACGTTAGGCTCCTGATAGGAAATCCTGAAGGCTGAGGATTCAGAAGGTCACATCATCCCGTGTCCTCGGCTGTCTTTCTGCCCACAGAAAGGTCTGTACAGGAGACTCTTTCATGCCTTATTTGTAAAGGGATGGGATGTCAAATGCCATTCTTATTTGGAACCTCTGCTGTAATTCTCCCTTAGACAAGCATAATATAAGATACAGAGCTCAGCTGCAGCCTGTCAGTTCACTTCAGTACTTAATGTCAAGAGCTTATACAGTGTTTTTCATGTCTAGTACCATGTATAATTATTCAGGCTTTCACTGTGTGTATAATACAGAAAAAAATATTTCTCTCTCCTTCACCGTAGTGCTACAGAATCATAGAATGGTTTGGGTTGAAAGGGAGCTTGTTCCAACCTCCTTACCATGGGCAGGGACACCTTCCACTGGACCAGGTGGCTCAGAGCCCCATCCAACCTGGCCTTGAACACTTGCCGGGATAGGACATCCACAACTGCTCTGGACTGTATGAATGTGTTGCAGTATTTTAAGTTACATGAGTCCATAAAACACTTTTTTCTTTCCTTTCTTTGAGAACACAGGAGTTAACCTTTACTCCTCCCACCTTTTTTAGTTGAAGGACATGAAAATTTAGTGCAGATATTTGTTCCCATGGTAGGCTTCCTTCTCAGCATGAAGTAATGTGAAACCAAATACTCGTTTGATTATAAATTCACTCTGAGGATTTGCAAAAGTAATTCCCCCCAGCAAATGTATGGAAAGCTCAAGATGGCTTAAATTGAAACCTAAATTATTCTCTGTTAACATCAGTTTTCCCTTAAGAAATCCATCTGCCAGGTTCGCCTGTGTGGCGGGGATGAGACTTGAGGACCAGCAGCAATAGTCTCACTCTGCAGCAGTGGATGCTCTGCTCCTTTGTTTCCTAAGTGGACTGTCAAGGCACCTCAGCATCAGACACAGGATCTGAATCTAAGGCAGTCAGGCAAATTTCTATTCCAATTGTCAATGCCAATAGAGAAAAACACACCAAAAAATACAAGGCATAAAAATATTCATGTAATAGAACAGAACGTTAGGATGGTGTGGGTTGGAAGGGACATTAAAGATCGTCTTATTCCACGTCCCTGCCATGGGCAGGGATGACACCCACCAGACCTGGTAGCTCAGGGTCCCATCCAATCTTGCCTCGAACATTTTCAGGGATATTCCATTACAACGTGAACTTGTCCTGATAAAATATGAACTTATCCTGCTAACCATCTGTTTTATGTTTAAGCTTTTTTTGGCAGGCCTGAAAGAAAGAGTAGTGTTCCAAATTTCCTATATAGAACTTTGATATTAAATATACTAAAATAACTTCAGAAGGAAGGGGTTTAAATCCTGAAGGTTTCCAGTGAAAGACATCTGAGTTCTGTGTCATCCAGCTCTGAGTACCATTACACTAACAGGAATAAGGGCAAAATATTCTTTAATTCTACCAGCCAGTCTGGGAATTTTTTTGCAGAGAAGTCTAGAGATATTCAGGGTGTGCCTAGTAAGACAGGTGCCTCTTCTTGTGAGCTGGATTAATGAAGAACACCAAGAGAAAGAAGGAATCTTCATAGAGAGCTAAATAACACTTGTGCTGACATTCTAAGTAATAATCTAAACTGGACAAGACGATAAATTAAGATAGAGCTAGCAAATCCACAGAAATAAGGTAGAATTATTTTATGTAACGAGTTGATGACTAATACAGGAAGTTTTAAGGTGTGATTCATCTAAACATTTTATATGCATGTTTACAAGAAGTCAGAAAAATTCCCCTAAACAGCCCAGTTTTCTCCAGAGATTATAAATACAACCAAATGGGATTATTACAGATGTAATAATCTCTAGGAAATACAATGAAGACTGCCATTGGTATCTGCACTGCAAAATGATTTAAAGGTTTGGTGTACAGATATTTGGGGATTTTTTTTCTTTACTTTCCAACAATTTTACTAGATTCTGTAAGAACAATTTGATATAGAGATTAATGGGATAAAACTCCTCAAACATCTAAATAAAACATAGTTGGTCTGTGAATGAAAACTAAATACCAATTACTTCAGAAAGATAAAGTAGATTAGTTTAAAATAATAAAATACCTGTCTAAGTTATGAGAGGACATGGACAACCTGACCCAGTACCATGAAAAAAAAGACAAAAATATACTTCCTAGCTATAATTGCAAGGGCTCTAAAGGCACATTAAGGAAATACGAAAGAGAGTGCAGTTTTCTTCAGAACAGCCATGACTGAAGAAATACAAAACTATACAAAAGAATAAGTCACTGAAAGAAATTGCATATGGCTTTTTTGTCTTTCTTTTTCTTTTTCTTTTTCTTTTTCTTTTTCTTTTTCTTTTTCTTTTTCTTTTTCTTTTTCTTTTTCTTTTTCTTTTTTTTTTTTTCCCTTAACAACAAAAAATAACACCCCAGGTCACATTCAGGTGAACAGTAGCATCAGATAATAACCATAACCCCTAATACTTTTTGTCTGTGCTGGATGTAGCCTGGACCATTCCTATTTTCCTGTCCCTTTCCTTCCTCACACCCTAGGAATCCCAATGAGAACTGCTGGATATATCAAGAATGTATTCACCCAATATATTCACCCAGGCAGCAGCAGGAAGGTGATTATAAGTCAAAGAATCTTCTGGCAAACCAGAACACACTTTGGCAAAAGAAATAAAGGAAGTTCTAATGCTGTGAATGAAGCAGAGGTGTACATTCCTGTGATCCTAGAGAAATCAACTGCCTGTAGATATTGCAGTATCACACAGCAGTCAAGGATGCTCAGTGGCAGGATTAACCTTGACCCAGATTGGTCTAGGTGAACCTCAGCTACAGCAGGGTCTGAGCCTTCAGATTCTCCTTGAGACACCTCTGCTGCTATAAGGGTGTTACGAGTGAACATTGGTGTGAAGTACTTCTAAGGAAATGCCAGCTGAAGGCCCCCTGATAGCTGGCAGAGGGCTCACAACCCCTCCTGACTTTCACAGGGGCAAGACTGTGATTAGCAGCTCATTTTCCCCAGAATGCCCCTCTGGCTCAGTGGGCTAAGACCCCTTCTGACAACTGGTGTCTACAAAACTGAGCCTAGAGTTGGGTTTTCTCTGCCAACTCTTTCCTTCGTCTCAATACAAGTCAGAGACACTCTAAGCACAAAGTCACAGCTCTGAATCTGAATCCTGTGGTGTTTCTGTTGAGGTTTTTCTACCCAAGGGCCAGTACTACATTGGGATAGTGCCATTATTGGCACCATCAGCCTTATCCCAGGCAATCCTGAAACATGTGGAAAGGTGTTCTTGTAGGGAGCTGCAAACATATTTATTGGTAGATCAACGCCTGAGTACTAACTCTCCATACCTGCAAATCTACAAGGTGAAGAGGTCTATCTGATGGACGTGTTCCATACAGTTAGGGAAGAGATGAAGAGGTTTTAGGATGCCTAAAAGTGAGCTACACAGAGGAACTGCTTCTCCCAGTTTTTACATGGAGCCAAAGGTCTAAAACATTGCTGCATATATCCCACATCAGCAGTTTTTGAAAGCAGAGCTCCAGATTTTTTTTCTCTTAAATGAATTGAAAACATAAATCCGGCACTACTACTTACATTACTTTATTTTCTTTCTAATGGGCTTAACTTTCTGAAATGTATTTTCAGATGAATTTATGTCATTAGTACTTTAAAGTAAATATAATATTTGTGGAAAGCAATTACTCATTGTTAATACAACACATGTATATGATCACTCTTTGGTTTAAATTAGATTTTAACTTATTTGTTAACAGAGAAATTGCACAATATTACTGGCTAATGGCCTTAAACAACACAAGTTTCTGCTTCAAGGAACAAAAGCATAGGCAGTTAAAGCCAAGGCAGCAGAGAAGATGGATATATTCCTCCAAAACAGGGACAAAGGAAAAGGTATAAGCACTAGCTCATGTACTACTGATTAATATTAGGACTTGTTTTGACTTTGTGCATTGGATTTGTGTAGCAAGGTTTTGGTGGGAGGGGGACTACAAAGGGTGGCTGCTGTGAGAGGCTGCCAGAAACTTCCCCTGTGTTTAATGTAGCCAATGTCAGATGGCTCCAAGACATCTGAGACCTTCTGCTGTCCAAGGCCAGGTCCAACAGCAGTAGTGCCTCAGGATTAACATACTGAAGTTAACTATTAGAAGTGTTCAACAGAAAGAAGCTGGGACAGGTCACTCAGGACAAATAGTCTGATCAAGCGTGCATGGGTGGGGTTAGGAAAATATGGCACGGGGTTTTCAGGGCAACAAGAAGGGCTTTGTAGGAATTTCAGGAACAAAGGGGCAAGGAATGAAATATGTGCCCACTGCTGAATATAGCACGGGGCCTGGTGGCAAAGGACAGAGGAATATCCAGTATACTCAATGTCTTCTTTTTGCTAAGGCTGGCCTCAGAAGTCCCAGGTCTCTCAAACAAGTGGAAAAGTCTGGAGAAAAGAAGACTTATCCTAAAGTTATGGGACACTTGGAAAACTGATTATATTCAAGCTCATGGGATCTGATGAGGTGCAGCCCTGAGTGCTGAGGGCCAATGTCATTACAAGGGCACTCTAGACTGTCTTTGTAGGAGTTTCAATCAGAAGTTTCTGAGAATGGATAAAAGCAAATATATTTGGCTAGCAGTTTCAAACCAGAAGGGATTTCTGATGTTGAATCCTAATCCATTCCACAACACCAGGCACATCTGAGTTTGCAAAAGGCTGAGTAGACAGTTCAAAAATTTTGAGCATCTCCTTTGACTTGACTCAGCATATTTTGTTGAGATATTCTTGATAATTTCTGAAGCTTTGTTTAGAAAGAGGACAAATGACCCAGGGAAGTTCTCACACTGATTGTAATCAAGCTGCTTTCCGAACACGGTTCAAAGCCAGAAAAAACAGGAGAACCTATCATGTGACATACAAAAAACAAACTGCACTTCTTTGTGCCTAGAAGCTACAAAAATGATTGTAGGCACCAGGCATTTTCACGGTTCAGAAGTTGCAAGAGGCTGGAACAGCTTATATTATTGAGAAAACTAGTCATCTTTGTAAGATTGCTTCCATAAATAAAGTAAATAAATTGGTGGACTTTCACAGCTTTTGATAGGGAATAAGAAAATCATAAATATTTGCCTTAAGCAGTTGTATTTATATTAAGAAATTGTATTTATATTACGGATATTTGTCGCCCCACCCTTTTTTTTCACCTAGAAACCAAATTTTTTCAGTGAATCACAAAACATATTGCCAGAAGCAGTGTTACATGGTGGTTCCTTCTTATATATGTTCAAACTTTCTTGGAAAAAGGTCATTTTTAATGATTTTTTTCTTATTATTTTTGAGTTTGTCCTACATATTATGGTGCATGACACTAAAGCAGCATGTTTCTTTGAAATTTAAATTACAATTCAGAGAATACATTCAACATATTTGAACACAGTAGCCTTGTAAAAGCAAAGGAAAAAAAAAGAAAGAAATATATTTCTATTTCCATTACATCAAAGACACAACAAGAGGCAGTATACAATTGAGCAACTAACAACCTAATCTGGACCTGGTCATTGCAATCTAATGGAATGAATTAATATTTAGCATGTCTGGTTTCCTTCTAACAGAAGTAGGCATTGCAAGATAAAGAATGAAAATTTACCTGGTACAAAGCTCATTTATTACATAAGTGACATTAACATATACTTTTCTTCTCTCACAAAAGGTGAGATTTGAGCCTTTGATTTTGAGACTTTGATTCAAAAGGAGACAGAGGTGAATGAACGAGGCAAAGAAAATGTAATGGGTATCCATTGCAGATGCATAATAAAGATGACGACGACGAGGCAAAGGGTGGTGGGAGGATGACTCCTTCCCAAGCTCTCCTTTATTGGGGTAGAGGGTTCGTGGTGGTTGGAAGGGAGAGCAGGGGAAGGAGGGCCATTGCGGTGGCGATGGAATGGCAAAATGGCGGCAGAATGGCACCGACTGCCAGGGTGCAGCTGGTTAAATAGGGAGGGGAACGACCAATAGGAAAGAGGGATAGGGAGGGGACAAGCGTACATGAACCAATAATAACATAGGAGGGAGGGGAACAATTCAAAAGAACCAATGATATACATAACGGACGAGAAGAATCTGGAGGGGTGGGCGGATCTGGGGCCCTGGGCACACCTTACTCCACACCCTCAGGGACCACGCCCAGCTCCCAAGATGGACTCCAGTTCCCCCAAATGGACTCCATCAAGATCCTAGCTGGCCTGGGAGGTGGAGACATACCCATAATCACTCCCGCCCAGGCAAGGCTCTCTTCCCTAAGAGGTGGGAAGAGGGAAAGCATCGGCCTAGGAGGAAGAGGGGTGACCCTCCACAGGTATCAGCTTATATTCTGATGTGTGTACTTAGTGAATTAGAGAATAACCCTGCTTGCTTATAAGACCCTGTTTTTCTCTAAGAATGCTTAGAGAATAAGAAGCCATCATGATGAAGGATGGAAGATGGCATCTTGCAATGGCCAAACAAGAAATAATACCAGCTTTTTCCTGCATAATGACATCTCTGAAGTTTCTCTTATGAAACACCTCTCAGAGCCCATTTTCTGACATGCAGTTCGCATGGCATTATTTTTGACTACAAGGCCATTCTATTATCACTAACTATATCATCTTCTCTACTGAAAATATGTTCATTTCACACAATTGGACCTCATGGTTGCAAAGACTTACTGTATAGTCTTACATAATACAAGGTCATTTCAGTTAATGGCAATCAAGTCTTTGCTTCTCTGATTGAAGAACCCTTAATTCCTGTTTACTTAGAGTGCTAGATATTTTTAGCTGAACATTTAGAAATATCCTTAACTCAATAATCATGTTTGGACCACAAAACAGTGTTTTGAAAGTGCATTGAAAGAATGATAAATTCCCTGTTCTGCTGATTGTGTTGCATAAAGCAGGTCACTCAAAGCAAGAAAGTTATGGGATGAAAACATGTTGTAGCACTAAGGAAGTCCTGCCTTCCACCAAGTTGACAATTTTAGCTCATGTCATAAATTCTCAGGCGTAGCAAAATCAATTTCAAGATGTTGATCCTGCATATCTGCCATTGTAATCATCTACTGATTGATCTTTTCTTTCCCCAGAGACTTTCCTGGGCTTTCATTTCCAAGATCAAGTATTTTTTTGAGGCTATTTAACTCACAGTTCTATTTATTTTATTTAGAAAACATTTTCTTTCCCAATTTCTGTAAGATGATATTTGTTTCAGAATGTATTGTCTCAGTAGAAATGTTTCTTATTGGTAATTCGGTAGATTGTGATGACACCAATGAAAGCGGTGGGGATGGGTAATGGCCGACAGCTTATGCACCAGAATAAAATACCACCGAGTATAATACAGGTTATTGGACAAAGCAATTTAGAAATTCTGTAATTAGTAGCAATAAAGAACACTTAGACAGCCTAGATAGAGTCCAAACAATATTTTTTTCCATCAGACCTCACCATTCACACTAATAGATTACACCAGAACCTCTGAGTCCTGTGCTGGTGTTGGCTGGGATAGAGTTAATTTTCTTTATCTGGTACGGGGCTGTTCTTTGGATTTGTGTTGAAAACAGTGTTGACATCACAGGCATGTTTTTGTTATTGCTAAGCAGCATCAAGGCCCCTGCTGCTCCTCACCCCATCCTGCCAGCAAGTGTTGAGGTGAGAGGGTCTGCCCCAGGCTGCTCCCACCTCCCGGCCCGGCTCCGCCTGCCGTGGGAGGACCTTTGGGGTAGAAGCTTCCAGGCCTGCCCCTGGCTTGTGGGCATAAGGCGTGGCCGGAGCTCAAGACCCATCCCTCCTTCCTGAACCTTTGTGGCCATTGGTTGTGCCATTGGCCCTTTTGAATTGTACCCCTCCCCTTTATGTACTGATTGGTTCGCGTATGCTTGTACCGCCCTCTCCCTCTTTCTTCATTGGCTGTTCCTTTCCCTATTTAACTGGCTGCTCTCAGGCAGTTGGGGCCATTTTGTCGCTACACCAACACTGCAGACATGGCCCTCCTTCCCCTGCTCTCCCTCCCGACCACCACAAACCCTCTACCTCAATAAAGAAGAGCTTGGGAAGGAGCAATCCTCCCACCACCCTTCGTCTTGTTGTCGTCTTCTTTCGTTTTCGTCTACAACAAGCAAAGGGGCTGGGGGTGCACAAGCAGCTGGGACAGGACATGGCAGGGACAGCTGACCCTGACTGACCAAGGGATATTTCAGACCATATGGCATCATGCAAAGCATATAAACACAGGCCAAGAAGTAGGAAGGAGGGGGAGACATTCAGAGTGATGGTGTTTGTCTTTCAAGATCACTGTTACAGGTAATGGAAACCTGCTTTCCTTGGGATGGTTGAACACCTGCATGATGGTGGGAATTGGGGAATGAATCCCTCGTTTTGCTTAGCTTGTGCTCTATCTCAGCCCATGGGTTTTCTCGCTTTTACTTTGCTGGTTCTCTCCTCTCTCATTGCAGGGAGTGAGTGAGAAACTGTGTGGGGCTGGGTTGCCATCTGGGCTTAAAATACAACAATTTCCATTAAAATTTCTTGTAATTTTAAATTTAACCTGAATTTTATATTTCAGACGTTCCTTCTTATTTCAGTACTATTCCCTACCATCTTTCTTTGTCACTTAAATCAGCAGCAGTCTTGTCTAAATTAATAGCAGTTGGGGATGAAAGTTCTGAAATGTGTCTGAGAAAAAAAAGAATAAAGAAAGGATTATACAAAACTGAAAATCATTATGAAACATTATTAAGAAAACTATGAATCAGAATAGGTATCTTTATTTTAATCACAGACATTAAAAGATAATCAGATGGAAAGTCCAGCCTGTTCTTTAACTGGGCAGCTGCAGGTCTTTCGGTGGAAAAGGCTGGATCATACTTTTAATTCATAAAAATAGACCTGACTGTGTGGTTAAGATTTCAAATTGCCTTTTCTCTTCTGATGTCAATGGAAGCCTTGGGGGAAAAAAATAATAAGAAAAGGTAAAATATGGCATTTTGCAGCTTTTCAATTGTTCAATTGATGTCAGTGCTGGGAAAGACCTTCATGGTTCTTCAGCCTGGTTGCTTGAAGAACACAGATTATGGAATGTCATGCACTAAACTGAGACCAGTGATTCCACAGTGTTTATCTGCTTTTATTCATCGCTCTTTTCACGTCTTCTCTAATTCTCTCTTTCTTCCCTTCTGCTACCCCAGTGACTTCTCATTTCATCCACTTATTTCATTACTTCAGACAGATGCTACACTAAATAAAAATGATCAACATTTCAGAAATAAATGATAACATCTGAGTGTAAGTGCCAAACAGAATTAGCACACAAAGGAGAATACAGGGTCAAGGGGAAGAAGCACAGATAGTAGGGCCATAGCTCCTCGCTGCTGCTGGACCCAGGATGACAGCACTACAGTGACTACATTAATTTTCCTTAAATTCATCAGGATTAAAATGCTTTCAATTTATTGATTTTTTAAAGTTATTTACTTTAACATGATGAAAGCTGTATACGTTACTCAGGCCACTGGAAAAGCCTATTTATGTTTAATGCCTGACCTTTCTGTTCTGCAACGTTGAATTAGAACAAGTGGAACTCATGTCCAGCTCACTTCAATCTGTGACAATGTTGATTAATTTACACACATCAAAATTGGCCAGGAATTAGATCTGTTTTTCCTAAAACATCATAAGTTCATCCAGTGATATCAATATCCCAAAACTCTAACACATTCATCAGCAAATAAATTTCTCCTGGAGACACAATGCATTTTTTGCTATCTTTTCCTTCTCCTCCTCATTTTTTGGCTATTATATGTCCTATTATATGCACTGTAATAGGTGTACTAAAAATGTACTAATGACAAGAGAGTGTTGATTTCATCCTCTTGCTTGTCCAGAGTAGCAGAAATGTACTTGTGTGTCTGAGTCTTGTAAGAGAAGTGTAATACTCTTCTAAGAAAGAGATAGGTTGATACACAGGCAAATAAATCAATAAAAACTTTGATCAAAATTTAAAAAAAAAAATCCCAAACCCAAAACCAAAAAAAATATCAACCCCCCCACAACCCCAAACCAAATCAACAGATCTATATTTTACCTCACTTTCACCTTCCCAAACTACTGAAAAAAATCCCCTGGTTATATCAGTTTTGTCTTTCTTAGCCAGGACAAACAGTTAAAGCAAGATAGGGATGATCAGATGCTTTAAAAACTTCAAATCACAGCTTGGAAGACTATTTTGTTTTGCAAGCTCTGTTTGGTGAAAATATCCAGGATATCCTTTCAAAGATTGCCATAAAAAAAAAAATGACAACACGCGAACCCACAAATCTCATGTAGACTACGAATGCAGTGAGAAGTCTGCAATCTTCTGATACCAAAGCAAAGAACATAATTGTGAGAAAAGACTGTAATGAGACTGTGAACAAAGAACACTGTGTACAAAAGACACAGGCACAAATGGCTGAATAACAGGATCAGTGCAAACAACCTGGAAATGGATCCCTGTGTATTTGAGATGATCCCATGTGAGGAGAATAAAAGCCACTGAGACAGAAAAGAAATAAAGACAAATAAGAACAAAATGAGATTTTTTTCCTTTTAATTGGATAAGTGTGTCCCAGGAAATACAGATGCATTCTCCAGGAGGAGGGGGAAATATAAAAGGGATGATTAAAAATGAGGGGGGAAAAAAAGGAAACACTGTGGCAGAAGAAATACAATGGTTACAAATCTTTATGATCCTTAAAACAGCCACCACCTCATGCAATATTTGTCTGTCCTTAGCATTAGAATGCTATTTAAACTAAAGCAATTTTATTGCCTGCTTTCAGAACAGAGGGCACTGTGGAAATACTTTTAGTGGTATATATAGCTGTCCAGAACCTAGAAATACTGAAGTGGGGGAAAAAAAAGAAAATAAGAAACCTCCCAATTTTTCTCTTCAAGACAGGTTTCCTGTTAGCATCTTCACTCTCATTCTATTTAATGCTGTCTGGAGCTTTCAAGTGTTGAGGAATCTTTCTGTAAGTTTTTTGGTTTGTGCTTTTTGTGTTGCTTTGTGTGATTGCATCTGAATAACCCTCTCAAAAGTCAATTTGTCTAAGTCTTCTCTGTTCACTCTCACAATGTGCCAAAGGATACTTCTTTTTAGCTATTTTCATTGTTATCTTGATAACATCCTGAACAGAGAATTAACCAGAAATGGAAATAATCAAAAATTGTGATGAAAACTCTGATATTTGGTGGAAAATATACTTAAAATCTGCAAAATCATTGGGATGGCAGTGAACCAAAGCACTTTTTACAAGTGATGTCAGCAGAAAGCCCATTAAGTTTCTGGACTTGCCACAGAGGCATGAATCATCATATGCTTGCTCTAGTTAGACAACATTAGGCCTACAAATGTGGCAAGGATTTGCTGGAGGACTTAGGATATAGCCTGACACTGAAAAACTACCTATAGTCTGAACACCAGGTATCTTCCAGGTTTTTATCTGTGCTGGCAAATTTACTCTGAACTATTTTTATGTTTCTGACTAATTTTAGCCTGTTTGAAAAATGACTGTGAAAAATCAAACAGTTTAACTGTTCAGTTGTTATACTCTTCTCTGACATGATTACCTTCCCACTAGAGTTTCCAGACAGTTCGGGAACTAGAACAGGCCAGGGACCATTCCCAAGAGGTAGTCTGAAAGCAGTTTTGGAATACAAAGACACATTTAATACGCTAGTATAGATGTAGTTTATTTGATCCTGGTCAAATCCCTTGTTCCTTCCATTTTCCTTCCTTCAAAATGTAAACACAGGATTCTTCCAACTCTCCAAAATATATCGAAGAGTCCCTAAACAGCTGGCTGATACATAGCTGTGAGAGTTGAAATGGGAAAATAAGGCTGATTTGTATCTGTTAAGCATGTGGCTTTTCAGATTAACTGCTTGAAAATGCACATTTGAATGCAGGGAAGAGCTAAGCATTTCTGGAGTTTGCATCCTATTTCATGTTTGCCAGTCTTCTAACATCAACAAAGACACAGTGGCACCAACATTTCTCTCTGCATCAGCTATCTTCACTAACAGAGCTGTGAATCAAGAGCTGGGGAAGTCTGTGGACATTTTGGAAGGCACAGAGGAATTCCAAACTTTGCTATGAACGATAGAGAGCTATTGACACTTGGCTTGCTGCTGGCTTCTTTGAGGTTTGGGTGTCATGTTTTCCTAATGAGATTAAAAAGGACGGATTGTTTATAAAATAAGACTGTCCCACACGACAGGCTCTCAACCAGCAGGGCGAAAGATAAACAGCCTGGGCTGAGTCTAGACAAAAGAATCCCCCAAAAGTGTGTTTCATTAAGGTCTGTTCCACGACTACCCAACACTGTCCTTGAATAAGCCACAGAAAAACCCAGAAAAAAAGAGCGAACCCAGAGATACTTCTGGGCATCCCTGGCACATGCAAGATTGACTATTTCTGCATATCTCTAGATTGACTTATATTGTCAATAATTAACATACCTATTTTAATAAATAAACAATTTCCCTTGCACACTCCAGCTTAGCCATTGCCTATCTGGATATAAACTTGTGGAAGAATGGCTGATGGTCACTTTGACGATCAGTTCTGATTCCAGGACTCCCCTGACCACTTCTGGTGTTACCTTAATGGATAGTGGCTAATAAAAGCACACTGTCACCTCTTAGCCCACTGAGCAAGAAGCAGTGTGTGGTGGTGCTGGCAGCCTTTCTCAAATTTATATTGTACACATTAAACACGCATCTGGGTTATTACAAGCTCCCTGCTCCCATCAGCAACAGTAATTGCAATCTATTTCTATAAAGTCCATTGAGTTGCTACATTTCAATAATGCCCCAGAAAGAAGGCTACTCCAACTACTGTATATATTTCTGTGGTTTATGAATCAACTTTATGATTTTAATTTTGGAACTGTTATTAAATAGACAGATTGCATTTAATAACAATTTTAGTATTGCCTGATGCTCTAACCATCAAGCAATAAAGCAAACTAAAATTAAAACAGGAATCCACTGCTAGGAGGCAAACACATACAGAAGATGGTGTATTGTTGTTCTAACCTTCATAAAATATCAGCAGACACAGTATTTCTGTCATTGTGGTGCTTATTCCCATGGTTACAAAAACAAACTGCGTGTACTGGGAGTCATTTTTCCAATTAAAAACAAAGCTCCCTTTCTGTGGCTCTGTCCTGTGCACAGGTTTATCATGAAGACTAGCTGCATGAATTTTGTACACTCAAGTCCATTCATGCCCAAAGTATCTGTTATTTCTATGTGTGGTTTTGCTCCCTCTTCAGCAGAAATGCAGAATTTATAGTACCAGAATGAATTTCTGAGTTGTTGGTGCTGTACACAGGGATTATTTGTCAATCACAAAGGTTCTGAATTAGCTCTTCTGAATTGGCCATAACTCAGCATTAAATGATATAGTGGAAAAAGTTTTTCAGGTAACATTTTATTGTAAAATGATACTTAATTGCTCCATCCTTATGCAAGCACTTATTTCCTAGTACATTGGAAAGAAACCACTGATAATATTTATCTTTACATGGAAAAATATTTTATATTCCTCAAGAATCTTGGTTTACCTGGAATACATTAAGATTCATGGACTTCTTGTATCAAAAATTTAAGATGAAAGATCTCATGGGAACAGACTCCCTCAAGATTACTGCTGTGCTGCTGTCAGGCCTAAAGTTAGAGTTAAGGGTTCCAGTTCATGTGATTTTATGCTGGTTTCACACCAGGGCTGAACTGGGCAATGATATGGTTTGGGAAAAAGTCAGTTTATAATCTCCCAAGCAGTATTAAAAAAATGTCTTGGGAGTTAACATGGGTAAGGACCAATTCCAAAAGTCAGCTTCTGTCTTAATGTCTTGTTTGGAGTGTGAAAACATTTCACAGTATGGATAAAGGTCACTCTGTATGTATTGGTTACTCCACAGAGGATGGTCTTTAGAACATTTAAATAATTAAATTTAAACCCTTCAGAAAACATTCTTTTACATGGTATTGTCCCATTAAAGCCTCACTCATTTCACTCATGGAAGCTGTAAAAAGGTCTATTTGTAATCACGAGGGAAAGAAGAAGAAATGAGTCTTGCTAAGTGCTGCATTATGCAGAGTCTACAAGGTGAGTTAAGAAATGCAGTTCTCTGTTGTTCCTTAATCCCTATAGAACCCTAATCATCATTGTCCTGTGAGCAGCTCTGTTAATCACCTAATGCACCACAGAAAGCCTCAAGATTAACTTCCTCTGTGTTCAGTGCTACACAGAGCTGCAGGAAATTAGAGCCTTCTAGATAGGGCACTACCTGATAGCCATGACTGGGTGTCACTGCTGTGGAGGTGAGGAGACCTGATCTTCACACAATTTCAATCAGACCACTTCTTCAAGCCTCAAAAGGATTTAGGGTGAAAGGGAAATGTGCACATAAGTGATACAGCTAAAATTGATGAGAGGACCTCTTTTTGTAGTTGGAGAAAAGAATGGCAGAAAGGTGCAGCTGAAGTTAATCAGATTCTTTCCTCATTCGTAACCTTGATCCCCTGTTTTATTTAGGAAAGAGATGAGGCTTCATAGCTGCTGCCTCAATGGAGAGCTCCTAAACCTGAGTTGAAATGTTAGGAATTCTTCATGCAAGAAAGAATTTCTTCTTTAGAACAAGACACTGATCTCCAGTGGTTTTGTACATGAATATATATTACTTTTAATTTCTCACTTTCTGTTTGCTTATAATAAAATTTCAATTAGAGAAAAAGGGAGAAAGCTTCTGTTTGCATTCATACTCAAGTCATTAGTGACAATGAGAAGGGGATGCAAGATAGTTTAATAGGGGTTTTAGCAAAATATTGTTTTCACTCAGTTTGCCTAAGAATGGCAATAATTCTCTAAGTAAATATGAATTCTTATGTGTGAATTGTTTGTGTACAAATTTCTTTGTAAGTCAGGATTAAAATATGTAAATAATCTACATGTCAGTCTTCAAAGGAGAGTAACTTGCATTCAGAGAAACCCTTTATTCAGCTGGAAATTGAGATGACAAAATATAGCACAATAATAGGAATTTGCAGTGCTGCAGTTGTTTAAAATTGAAATGTAGAAATGTGCTTTTGAATTCTTGTGTTGCTCTGCTTCTTCCTGATAACAGCGTATTTTTCTTTTGTGTGGGAAAAGCTAAGGTGACTCTGGGTGTCCTGCTTGGCACCCCTCAGTTCAGGGGCTTGTGCCACTCTCAGGGCAAAGGTAATTACAGAAAGGAAGAGATGGATCCACTGAAATTAATGGAAGTTCTTTAAACTGACATCTGTGGGTGCTGGATCAAATCCTATTTTAGATGAGTGGCTGAGCCATTGCCAAGAAAATCCTGGAATCGATAGGTTGTGGTACAAAGCCAGCTTTGGCAGTGTTTTGAAGAGGTGCATTTTCTGGGGTCAGCAGGTCAGATCTCCCCATGCCAAATTCAGCAGCTGGCAGGATGAACTTGGTTGAGTGAACATAGAAGTGTCCAGCAGAATAGCATAGAGAAAATTAGATTTGTTGGAGATCCTTAAAAGCAAAGGTTTGTGTTTTTCATTCATGTTTTCCAGTACAGCCAATTGGACCCTTACCAAAGAAAGTCCATTTAGAAGGAAAGGAAGGACTAAAATATATAATTATTTATTACTACAGCAAAACATCTCCAATCCAAATTGTGCAATAAAGATGTGTTAGGGAAGGGAAGAGAACAGAAGGGAAATTTTCAGTGCAGCTACTCCTGCAGTCCTAATTGTGCATTCTACTTCCCTGCCTGCCTTCATGGTGAAGCTCATTTCCAATAGGAACTGCTCTGGAAGGACGTGATACAACAGGTCTCTGTCTGATAGCCATTATTTACCCAGGCTGTACTTCCAGAACCAACAAATACTTCCAGCTCCAGCACTGTAAATATGACAGTAATATGACTCTTACCCAACTGTGGGCAGTCAATAAGTGGTATAGAGAATATCCCTCCCTTTTTCAGCTACTTTCTGGCTGGATATGATACTGTGCATTAATCAGCTCAATCCACCACCAAGCACTTCTGTAAATACTTCAGAAAAAAATATGTGTTCTTCAATCAGTAAACGACAGTGATAAGTTGGACCATGACTGCAAACAGAATTCTTTAAATTACAGACAAATCTCACTGCAGCATTGCAAAGGAAGATTGATGCACACATGTTCAGTGTTAAGTTAAATCAGCAGACTGAAAAGGAGTTCTCTAGTCATTGCAATAGGGTACCAGGAAAATGATGGTTTGGGTGGTTTGGCTGGTTTTGGAGATTCACCATTATAAATATGCCTCTGCCTTTTAAAGGAGAGAAATCAGGCACAGTGTTGAATGGAGTCAAAGACTGACAGATGCTGACTGTAACCCTCAGACACTGAGCAATAAAAACCAAATAAGTTCATTGCTGGCACTGTGAAAATTAAGGTCTACCCAAGAGAAAGAAATCAAAGATGTTCAAATAATGTTGCCTAAAATCCACCCATGAGCAGTTTGGCTGAGAAAAATTGTTGGGATAGCAAGTTATGACAGAAATGAGTCATATCTCTGTATCTTGCTGACAGAACCACACTGCATCAAACAGCTTCACCAACTGAGATACTGATCAACAGGTGACTTCCCAACAGGTGAGGTACACAAACCCCTCCCAGTGCTAATCCCAAAAGATACCTAATGTCCTTGGGCGAGAAAAGACATTCACATGGCAGGTGCTTAATGTGTCATTCTTGTTTCACAGACAGATAAATATGGTGACATGGCTTCAGACTTAAAGCTCAAGCTACAAATATACACCAGCCTTCCTGGACTATATGGAGAAAAAAGGAAGAAGGAAGGAAGGAAGGAAGGAAGGAAGGAAGGAAGGAAGGAAGGAAGGAAGGAAGGAAGGAAGGAAGGAAGGAAGGAAGGAAGGAAGGAAGGAAGGAAGGAAGGAAGGAAGGAGGGAAAACTATTTTCCATCAGATTTATGCAAAATTTGATTCAGGGATTGTATAAATGAAATGGACACATGGACACACTTTAGCACCTGAAATGGTAAAATTGATACATTTTTTAGGTGGATAGTTTGAGTGATGTTGATTTCAGAATGGAGACGTAAAACACTTGAGAGTTTCAAAGAACCCTGACAAAAAAAAGCCAATCATTTCCAGAAATCTAGATCTTTAAGTATTAAAATTCTATCATTGTCTCTGCATAGCACTCAAAATGTAAAAAATGGATGCCCTGCAGGGCATGTAAAACTTTGTAGCTCCAGGGCTGCATCTCTTACACTGCTGGAGGAAACAAAGTGAAAGAGTCAAAGAGAAGTTCTAAAGAAGTCAAAACACCCTGCAGGAAAAACCCAAACTACAAATCACTGAGGTGCAGACTATAAACAATGATAACTACAGTGCACCAGAAAGACAGGCAGGAAAAACACCACAACAGCCATGACACCAGCTCGGAGAATCACTGGAGACCAACCTGAGAGGACAATACAAGCTGTGTTGCTCTCTTCCCACTCATAGCTAGGAGATTTGCACAGCTCTTTGGAGCAAATGGTGGATAAGACCTCTCCTCCTCTCCTCACATTCCTCTCCCATGCAAGATTTATTGGTGTAATACTGAAACAAAGTTTTATAACCAGATCATTGCACTCAGGATCTCCCTGGCTGCAAGAAGGGCTCCTCTCATTGAGGAAAGCTTGCTCTTTACTAAAATCAAGAAGGTTCTGTCATAGTCATGGAAATATTATATCTGCCTTCTTATTTGTCCAAATCTCTCCTCCTATTAAAAGCACCTATTCAAAACACATTTCAACATTAAACAAAACTAAGTATCTTAAACTCAGGTTCATCCCTAGAACAGTGAACTTAAGGCTACAGGACCTCTGTGGAAAGCCTGGAAAAGGAAACCAGGCAATGTAAGAAGTATGCTAAAAACAAGACACTTCCTTTTCATCAGAGCACTGGAGCCGCAATAAGGGAATTCTGATCAATAAATGTCTGCAGCCCAAATGTTTGAAGGGAAGACAAAAGGAATTCTGTTGATATATTAACAAAGACTAACTGAAATCCAACTCATGATACTTCCTTTAGCAGGGCAATCCCAGGTGCTGTTTCCATCAAGGACCAAAGACCCATTTATCGTAAAGGAGATTTGGGGAAATAACTGCTAGGTGTTATCAACAGCTAGAAAGGGCATATAGACAGTGACTTTTCAAAAGCAGGATAGTTATCAGTGATCCGAGGCCTTTCAGCTGTATTTTCCACATCATTTGACAATGATCCCTCCTTCCTGCCTTGTTCCTCATAGTCTCCACATCTTTGGGTTTGAGTCTGAAGGGAGAAAATTTAGCCCTAACTATAGGGCAGAGAAGAGGATGAATGGAGATACTAGGGCACATAGAATGGGTGATTCTAGGATACCTATAGTGCACAAAACTGGTGTAGATTATGCAGATCAAAGTGAGAAATATCATCCTTTTGTTCTTTTCCCCCCACACAGTGGAACTAAAAATGGAGAATATTTTCAGGAGCATGAGAACTACCATGAAACATTATCATTATTGTACAGACTGCTTCTCTGGAGACCTCTCCTGGATCTCAGGGGTGGCTAGTCTGTGCACTTGTGCTGACACCTGGTGGCAAAAAACGAATTCAGAAGAAATTGAATAAAGATGGCAGACAATTTGTTTTCTCTGGACTTATAAAGTTAACCAGTTTCCAGGCTAACTAAACACATCCATGCTGAAAATGATGTTGATCCAAATGCATTCTGCCATTGGCGTCCCTGAATCTTGTGTTGAGTTCTTTAAAAAGTCATTTGGTAGAACAAACAAATATTTTTTTGAGCTGAATCCTGAGAGTGTTGGTTATGTTTCTCATTTTCCCTCTTAACAAATTACAAATGATTGTGATTGAGGTGCAATAAATCACAGCAGTACTGATCAACAGACTCAGTGTCACATTTTTCTGCTGCTGCTATGCTTAGAATCAAAGAACCATAGAGAGGTTTGGGTTGAAAGAGATCTTAAAGATCATCTAGTTCCAACCCTCCCACCACGGGAAGGAATGCCACCCACTAGATCAGGTTGCTTAAAGCCCCTGTCTGACCTGACCTTGAACATTTGCAGGGATGGGGCATCTAAAAGTTCTCTGGCCTTAGCAGGACTTACTATGACACTTGCAGAACAATGTTGCTGGAATATTTTCATGATTTTCCAAGGGCTGGATCTCAAATCTTGGCTACAGATTACACATTACAATCTCTACCTTTTTGTCTTTCTATTAATTAAATTTAAAGCCAACTCAGGATATCAGGATTGTTTTCTTCTCATGGGAAAAGAAGCAAAGTCATACCTAGGAATATGCTAAGGATAGTCTAAGTTATATACTGGTTCTGAAGCTGGAACAAGCCCAGTCCTAAAATGCTTACAAAATTTCCAATGCTTTCAGAGATCTCACATGCCTACCACTGTTTCCTGGGAGGTTACTTCATTCTAAAATCTAATTCCATGTGTAAAAGAATAAAGGTTCCTGTCCATGAAATCCTGGAGCTGAGCCATAGACTGAGCAAAATTTACCATCTTTCCTCCTTTCAAAAGTGACAGATGTGTCCCATTCAGTAACTTCTGTCACCATCACAGAAGCCTCTAACTCTTGTTAAATAATTAACCTCAGCTTACACCCACAGTGGCTATTTAATTTAACATAGTGTAGCTAAGTACGAAAAATGAGATCTATCTCTTCTGTTTGGAAATAAAATCCAGCATAACTAACAATTTATTTGACTCTCATCAGACCCATCAAAATTCGATGAAGGGCCTGAATTTGAACCACTCCCTAACAATGTTTGTTTCTGAGCTGAGATATATTTTAGTGTATGTGTGCAAGTTCTGTGCAGAAAGAATTATTTTCTGAACAAAGATTGTGGAATGGTTATTTACTTGACGTCTGAACAAGATAAGGTATTATTGCTGAACATGTAAATAAACTTTAGCAAACTCTGTTCTAACCTAGGTGACAGCAGAACCCATTTGAAGCAACCGTATTTTCTGCTGTATAGATCATCCAAGTCTATAGAGAACTGTGTCTGTTAGGTATTCTAATGAGTTGAAACTGTATTTGGTTAAATCTACTAATTCAGTACTTTTCCCAAGAAATCTATGCACGAAAAATGTTAAAGCAGACGAATAAACCACACCTCTCATTGTAAACGAATGAACAGTCTCAAACTACCTTTTGACCAAGGAATCACAAAACAAAATATATTTTCTGACTGAAACCCTTATCGCAAAGACTCAGTGCAGCTATTTTCTTGTTTACTCTCTGTTTCCCCAGGGAAAATGAAGGATGATAAGCAGTGATGTGACCCAAATGACAAGAGAACTCAGCTAACAGATTTACCTTGTTTTGCTTCTCCCCACCCCAACCCTTTTCAGGCTACCAGGGCATCAAGAAATAAAATATTTTTGGCCCCATATTAATATGCTGACATTAAACATAATAATTTTTGGTTCATGTAACTTTTTGCTTTTTGGATTTAACTACTTCTTAATAAAGACCAAGCAGAGAAAGTTATGATTACAAAAACATCTGATGACTAAGAATTTGTTCATGTTTGGAGTTGTATGTGTAGGCAGATAGATACAGCGTCTTTCATGAAAACAATACAAGTGGAGAATCTAAATTCCACATATTTCAAGCCTCAATCACACACGAGCCTCTCCTACAGCCCTGTTGATAATCTTCATCAGCAACAGTTTTAGCAGTTCATAACTCTGCAGAGCCAGTGATCTGAGTCACTGCTCCATCTGCACCATCCTAGTGGAAATGTCAGTGGCAGCTGCTGCTGGTTAAACAGGATTTAAGATAAAGGCTGCAGAACAAGATATCAAAATACTCAACTGAGATTTCAGTTGGCTCCTACTCTCCTTGGAGTATTATAGTTTGGAGTTAACCCAGGATAGAGTTTTATTTATGTCACCTGTAGGAAACACAAAGCTCCTGCCAGTCCTTGTACGATAAAATGCAGACGCTTGGAGACATTTGCATGCTGGTCTGCTCCCTGTATCAGTGCCTCAGTCATTGCCAATCAAACGTGACAAACATCTGCTGGGAATGATATAACCTATTGCAATACTTGAAAAGGGACTCCTAGGGAAAAGAGGTGGCTCCTTTTCAGACAGAAACACCACAGAGTGATAACACTGCCTTGTGAGCAAACTCGGGGGAGAACATAACCCCTAGGTTTACAGCACCGAATAGCACTCAGGAAATTCCCGCAACCTGTCAGACCAGTGGCAGCCATTAAACACCCCCTCCAAAATTCCTCTAACCAGGTTCAGATTCAGTGAGGGGTTTTGCTCTTGCTGAGAGAGAGAAGGATATTACTTTATTCTGGTTTTCCAGGTTTGAGTCAAGCTCATCTAGCCATAAATTTGACTTGAAATCCTTCAATACCTTCACTTAAACAAACATTGAATGAAAGGAAGAATAATAAATTCTCAAAGAGTTATTTTTTGTATTTTCCAGAATGAAATATTTTTACTTTGTAGGGTGTTTGATTCGCAGTAGAATATAGGCACCTTTCACTGGAAAAGAGATGATGGTCATTATGCCTGTTCCTGTGAGTCCCATTGGAAAACCTACTCTCCTAACCACCATCTCTGTAGGGTTTTTTGCTGTGGTGGAATCCAGAAATCCTACTCTTCCAGACATATCATACATGAGGGTACAAAATCCACTCTCTTCATTCTGATCCACTAAATATTAAACTAGCCTAGCTCTGTATACCCAGATTGTTTTAAAACTGTATTTGTTCAGTGATGCATAAATGGAGAAGACTGCTTCTTAGAAAGAGTTTAAGGAACTTTCCATAGCTGCCAGAAAAAAGAAAACGATAAAATGTGATTAAAAAAATCACTCTTGTATGTTTTACAGCCAGCCGCACTCTGAACATACATACTCAGTGTCACATTAAAGTCTATGGGCAGAGTTACATACCGCAATTAGATTATTTTAATTGGCTTTCCCATTGCTGGGAACAATGTTGGATCAGCTGGGTCTTTCACTTCACACATATGCCTAAAAAGATGAAAATTTCTTTAAAGTCCAGAAGCTTTTTGTAAATCTACACAGATGGAGTAATTGTGTTGTTTTGGCTCTTTGAGCAAGGTATTGATACCTGGATGGGATAGTCCCTAAACATAGTCAGTGTGAATTAGCACAAGACTGGGAGATAAGAACCTGAAGAGCTTATTTAAAATCTTAGCAATATTTTTGCATCTGGAAAGTCATCTTCCTAGTTATAAAGGTGCTTCTTTCAGAAGTCTTAAGCATTTTTCTAGAAAGTATTTTAGATTCTGTTTTAATTTTAATGATTTGCCTTTCACCTTTCCAGAGCCTAAAGCCTCTACACCTTTTTTTGGGGGGTCTAAACCTGTCTCTTTAAATCTGTAGAGCTTTAGAACTATGGACATAATTCTTTTAAGAAATAGGATTTTCAGAAAGTGTTATTAATGAGACACCTGTAGGAATTCATTATTTTTTCAGCTATAAATGAGTTCCTTGTGTTTCAGAGTGATAAGATGTATTTTCTTTGATATTCCCTTGGTATGACTCCATGTTTTTATCTACTGAAAGTGCTGCAAGCCTGAGCTCTCCAGAAAGACAGCTGAATATGTCAGGTTATTTATAGTATGATGGAAGTAACAAGGATCTTTTCTCTATTAAATGTAAGTACTTTATTCCCCTCACTAATAAAAATTATACAAACACATCAAAGAGCAGAACACGGGCTTCAAACATTAGTATGATCTTATGCAAAGAGATTTTACCTGTAAAGAATCCCTAAAGTTTTACACAATCCCCATATCATTTATTCAATAGCCATTATTGATAGACAAGGCAGGAAATACAGGCAATATTAAATTACTCCTGCTAGGATTTGACAAGGTTATTAGAGCTGTGAGCACTCAGCTCTAGTGGGAGGTGTCCCTTCTCATGGAGGGTTGGAAATAAATGGTCTTTAGGGTTCCTTCCAGCCCAAGCCCTTCTGTGGTTCTATGAGATTCTATGACTTAGGCATGAAGCAGGACATGCTTAGCACCATGAAGCAGACTATAGCAAATAGAAATATCTGTGAGCTTTGCAGGGCTCTGGGTTCAAGGCAAGCTAAGATGTCATTCCTAGGAGTTTGGGGACTTACTCTTCTGAAATGTAAGCTAGACAAGTCTTGTTTACAAAAGTCGTCTTTGTGGATCCAGCCACAACTGCTCAAAACTGGATTTTCAACTCAAAGACACACCAGAGAGAGAGGTTGTGGGTGTGAAGACAAACAAATTCTTATCCAATTTAGTTGATCTTAGAGGGTAAAGGCAATGCTTGTTACAGCCTTATAGAAGTTCAGGGAGTGGATATTTTTAAAGCCAGTACAAATAATTGCATTGCCTTGACTACAGTCTGGAGATTTCTGCTTCAGCAACTGAAGACCACTCAGCTGTTAATTCAAAGCTAATTCAAACAGTCAGAGCCCTGGCTGTTTACTGAAAGGGGTCTGAAACATTTGGAGCAGGACTGAGATTTTTCTCACAGCTTTGCACAGCCCATGTGACATGCACTGCAAATGACAGCCATGTTACACAAGCTTAGATTCATCTCAGAAAAGATAAGAAGCCATTTTTCTGTTTGTCTGACATGATAGAAATGCCATTTTCCCACAGCCTTATGTTTAAACATGGAAATATAAAAACAAAATAAAATAAAATTTAAAAAAATTTAAAAAATTAAATTAAATTAAAATAAAATTAAATTAAATAAAATAAAATAAAATAAAAAGCTAGAAAAATATCCACTAAGTATTTTTATTATTCTAATAAGCTTTGTTTACAACTGTGGTAGCTTTTCAAATAACATTTATAATATCATTGGCTATTTACAGTGTTTTCTGAGCAAACTAAATTTTTTTTTTAATTGTATATGTTTTGCAAATTAACAATTGCAGTTTAATTTTGCAAATTTATGGCTACTTTTATTGTGACTTACTTGTAAAATAGTCCTGTGGTTTATGTGACATTCTGTTATGGCCTTAAATGTTTAAGAGGGTTTTGTGCCTTTTCAGATACAACAAGGCTTGTCCGAATTTTCCCAAGTATATCACCAATTTAATAAAAGATCACAGAATTTTGTTTTAGAACAGTATAGGTTGAAGAGACTTATGAAGATCATCTAATCCAACCCAGCACACAAAGGATTAGCTAGAGCAGGTTGCTCAGGGCGGGGGTTTGAATATCTCCAGGAATGAAAGATTCATAACCTCTTTCTTTTCTTTCAGTGTTTTGCCACTCCTAATAAAAAAGACTTTTTCATATATTTGGTAGGAGTTTCCTGTGTTTCATTTAGTGCCCATTGACTCTTGTCCAGGCACTGGACACCACTGAGAAGAGCCTGGCTCTGTCTTTGCTACTCCCTCCATTAAGTGTTTATATACATTGATAAGATCCCCTTGAACCCTTTTTCCCTCCAGGATGAACAGTCCCAACTTTCTCAATTCAGAGAATATTTTTTTTAAAAGACAAAGGTGAGGGATGCTAAAGCATAAACTAATCCGGGGCAGAAGAGGATGATGTGGTAAGAGTTATGCATAACTAACAGAAGACCAGTAGGAGGGAGCTTTAATGAATCCGTAAATTCAAGGAGTAATTCTCTGCCTGGAGAACGGCAAACATAATGGGCTACATGAAAGGGAAAGTAAAGGTGATCCCTGTAATTATGGGACTTCAAATTTGACTTAAGTGCTTTACAATGTATTATAACTGTTCTTGAAAGAAAGAATAAGTGAGGACATAGAGACAAAGAAAAGTTAGTAAATTATCCACGTGGCTTTGTCAAAGGTGCTACCCTAATCTAATATGTGTGTTTTTTTTAAGTACTGATATTTTAGATGATGTGAAGCAGTGGATTTAGTACATGCAGATTAAAAAATCAACCAAAAAAAGCAAACCAAAATAAAACAAAAAAAAAACCCAAAACCCCAAAACAACAACAAAACCCCTACACCAAACCAAACCAAACCAAACAAACAAAAAACCAAACCAAACAAAAAAGCTACAACAACCAAACCCCCTCAAACATACAAAAAACCCCACCAATCCCCAACCCCCCCCCAAAAAAAAACCACCATAAAACAACCCCAAAGACTAGATACAGTTTCCCTCAGAAAATTACTGCTAAGGAAAGGATGGTGAACATTGATATAAGAATAGTAGGCTCCTAAAGAACTGACTAAGGAAGAGCCTGCAATGGCTTATTTTAAAAGAGATGAATTGGATTGGAGAAGAATTCCTACTTGTATTCTGTCATCAGGCCAAGACTGGTTCCACTGGGTACCAATGACCTAGAGGTGAGATGTACATAAGGGTTCATCCAAATTTTTGGCTGGAAAAATTGGAAGATGCTGCCAATATTAGAGAGGACTGAATCATCACTTAGAGAAAATTGTTGAATCCAGTTAAAAAGCCTAGATGTGGGTTGACAATCAAGAATGCAGGGAGGAAAGCAATGAACTCTGGTATAAACAGGGAAGACACTACTTGAAGGCAGAAGATAAACTACCTGCAGGTAAATGCCCTGCCCTGCCCTTGTCCTGTACCCATCCCCATGGTCTGATGCCCGTGGCTGCCCTCCTGATGACTGGAGTCTGGTGGGACAAGTCCTGGCTCTGAGGCTCCACCCTGTCCACCATCCCAGTCCCCAGGAAGCCACTGGTCTTCATGGCACCCTGCCACTTACTTGTAGTATTCTGTATAATTCCAGAGTCTTATGATCATTACAGTAACTTTATCAGTAAACTGCATATTTACATCTTTTTTGCAAGTTTTGTTACTTCCTAAGCATGCAAAATTACAAGAAATGTTGTATCCTTGGTTCCTTGGAGCTGATTTAAAAAATTGTGAGAACAATTAAAGAGTGGTTTTTTTGGTGTACATTCAGGTTTTAATTGTCTCCCCATTCCATTCCTTTTCTGCAATGACAAGGGCTAATGCTGCAATTGAAAACTAATCTTGAGCTGACCAATATCTAGAGTTCAACTCCCATGGTTCCAACAAAAAGAAGAGTGAAATATCACAATACTCAAGAACGATAAGAATTGGTCACATAACATTTTTCGCTTTAATCTGAGACCCAGTCCTCCAACTGGGTCAGCCCCACCTAGTACAGCACTGGAATGTGTCTATATTCCAGGGAGTAGCACTCATTCTAGGGATGATAATTTCAGGATCTTATGTGAAATTTATGAGTTTGGATATGCAGTCAGGCCCAGTCTCAAAAGAAATGTGAGATGAAATTTCTATACAGGTAGACCACGTGAGACAAGCTGCCAATTTACACATCTGAAAGCATCAGAGGGAAAATTTGCACAACTTATTTTTCATTTCTAGGCAAAAGATCAGGTATGGAAGATCCAAATCACCTTGAGATTTCAGCCATCTTTCATAAGCATCTCAGCCAATTTTTTAATACTCTAGATATTTCAATAATCTCAGAGATGTTTACCCTGCTGAATCATTTTGAGCTGTATCTTGTTTTTTCCTTAGTTCAAATCTCATTCCTGCTTCCATTAGGGATCAGAATGTGTGTTGTTAATGAACCCTGTTTGTTAAAACCACAAGTAGAGATGGGCATCAGTGAAAATTATGTAAATGTATTACAGTTTGAATACTCATCCTCTAAAGCCTGCTTTGCATATGCCAAACTCTTTTTTTTCCTCTAAAGAATCACTGGATTTTAATCAAATTTCACTCCTTCATCCTCAGTTGGATTTGAACCATGGAACTAAGTTGCAAGGCTTTGTATCTTGAATTAAACCCTGGCACATATCCAGTCCAAGGCATTCTCTCCTGTCAAAACATGGAACTTTGTAGCGGGATCAGGAAATGGCATGACATTCTTTATTCACCAACCAAATTTGACATTCAAATTATAACATACCTCCATGCTGCACTGGTTTAAGTTTTGTGTTGCTCTGTGTGTCAATCTTATTTCTTCTTTTTCGTTTACAACTCTCTCTCAAGTCGGAGAGGATGGAGGGCTAGGGGGGGGCCCACAAACTGACCTACTGAAAAGGTCTGCTGTGCAGACTTGTACATTACCTTCTGTTGAATATACAAGGGCTTTAAACTGTGGCATCTAATTCTAGTGAAAAGCGAAAACAAAATGAACAATATCAATTTGTTCTCATGAAAAGGGTAATAATGAGACCAAAAAATAGTTCAAATATACTATAGAGTCATTAAAATTTTAAATCTCCAGTCTTATGGTCTGCAAAAGTTATGCTACTGGTGAGCATGGTACTTTATCAAGTCCATTTAATTTGCTTTAGAATAAAAATCAACAATTCAGGATTTAATTCAAATTCTGAATGAATACTTGACTCTTGATTATAATTTCAATTACCTGCATTTCCTGACTGTTGAGTTGTACTTATTACTACCAAGTTCTTTGCTTTTCTATTCATTACACATAATTGCTACTTACACTTTTTCTCCTATTATGTTTTTTAGCCTGGATTTCTACAGAAAAGAAAGCTTTTGTAATCACTCTGTGATTGTGTGTTTGTGAAGGGGGTATGTTTCATGCATTTCCTAAGAAAAAAATAGTTTTAACCTATTGGTTATTCTGAAAGAAATTTGACATATACATAAATGTTCCAGAGTTACTAAGTTCCTACAAGTTTTATTAAATAGAAATTTGCATAGAGGCTTGGATCTCATTAAGAGAAAAACTGCTTTGTAAATTCATTTATTCGTAGATACCACAAAGTCTCCTGTTCTGAATACTTTTCTGAATGACCTGGGAGAACAGCTGCAATCAGAGATCACACAGTATTTGATACAATGTCATTGAAAATCCAAGTTTCATCAGGTCAACTGATTTTAGAAGAGCAAAACTTCTTTTGGAGTGCAGAAACTTGCAGGGTTTTTTGTAGTGTATATAAAAGACAAGCTTTCAATAAATCTTCTACATTTTAGAAAAGTCTTGTCTTGTCTAATTCATTCTTATATCGTTCCATGGCAATGCCATAGGAAAAATGTATTTATGACTGCAAAACCCTTTTAAAAATAACCAATAAATGGGAAATACAGGAACACATAAAAAAGATAACAGATTAATTGATGAGAAATGTCAAATTTATTTTTATGTTATTTTTCCTAGTAATAGAGAAAAAGGAGAGAAATGGTGAGAAATGGCATTTGAAGCGAATCACATCCAAGGGATTTTTAAAACCTTAACCAAAGAGACACAAAATAAGTTTTAGAATTACCATAATGAGTATTACTTGTTTTGCCAAGTATAATTATGATGCTGTCACTGAACTCAGAAGACAAACAAATACAGAAGAAAAAGATGTAGAATATATAATAAGAGAGATTGTAAACACAAAATATGATACTTTTTAAACATCTTATTTGAAGATGATACTTGATGACATTCAGAAATTCTATTACTTCCTTCCTTGAAAACTGCTAATGGTCTTTGCTCAGCAAGCTGTGCCTCAGGAAGAAAGAGGAATTCTTAATTACTTTGGTCTCATGACTTCAGAAAAGTAAAATATGCAGTAGACATATAGATTGACGTCTGCCCTCTGTGAATAAAGTGATTAAACGTTTTTCATGGAGCTCCTTTTCTCACAGCAATTCTAGTTCTGTGCCAGAAAGGAGACTGTAGCCCCTAACATTTCCTGGATTTATATTATTAGCTGAATAGTGGGATTCAAATATCATTCAGAAGCTTTCCTTGATTTTGTTGGGTTTTTTTTGCTTGGTTGGATTTCTGGGTTTTTTACATTTTTTTTTTTTTTAAATTTTAAATTTCCATTGTTATTGTTTTGTTATTAGTTTAAATAAAGGCTTTTAACTTAAAAGCAAATGTCAGTTCTGTAAAGCATTAATCTAATCTGCATAGGTACTCTGGAATTTTGCCAGTTGCTCGTCCTATCAACCTTTTCATGTTATATGGAAATAAGATTTAGGGTTATGGAAATAGTGTTTTAATAACTGCATCTAAAAATCTGTGCTCCTAGAGTTGGTACACCATGATGAAAATAGTCAGGCCCTTGGGAATCGCTAGCCACACCTGCACTAGGATACACAAAGGAAGGAATAGGAAGAGAAAGAAAGAAAGAACAAAGACTCAGTGCCCTCCTGTGACATGAGTGTCTTAACCATTCATCCATGACACTGCACTCTTTCTTTTTTTTTTCTCTGACTCAGCAAATATTCTCCAAAAAAGCAGGAGGACCGACCGGAGGCTCATTTACCCTGTATTTGCTTCCAAGCAATCAGCATGAAGCAGCCAAGGACCACAAACCATGTAAGAATATTTTCTCAGAATGGATGCTGTTAGAATGAAATAATGAGCTTTCCAAATCTCTTAAATAAACCAACAGATTAGAAAGCAGTTGTTTTGCTACAAAGGTATGAGCATGGGTCCTCCACTCCTTTCTCCAAGAGCAGATATTGAGCAGAGAACAAGTGGGTTTTGCTGCCTTGAGGAGCAAAAAAGATGCAACATGAGATCAGTGTAAGCTGATGCTCCTGTCCCTTGTTGCAGCCTTTGAAATCAAGTGAAGTTTGTGGCTACCCAGAGGCTATTCTAACCTGGGGAAAGTAACTCTCACACCTTGGAGGGACACGCAAAAATGTCTTTAAACTATATTCTTAGCTCCTATGCTTTTATTTTCCCCAAGCTTTCAATAAACGAAACCAGTCCTGCTTACCTCTTACCCATTAAAACCAGGTAAGGAGTTTTATTTGAGGTAAAGAAAGAGTCAAACCCACTACAACCTCAATAATTCACTAGAAATCTAAGCATAGTGTAATTTAGTGCAAAACTAAATATTTTACAATTGCAGACCAAGTTTTACACATTTCAAGATCCTGACTCCCTCCTGCATTACGCAGCACCACTGCTGTCAAAGAGCAGGAGCACAGCTGAGTGTCTTTCTCTAGGTGTTGTGCTAGCTCTGTAAAACATGCCTTAACAACTCAGTCCCTAATGATTTCCAACACCGTGTGCTAGAAAAGGAAGACACTGAGTGCCAGCAGGTCAGCATTAATCATTTCCTCATGGACAACACTGTGAAGGGACACCATTGATGTTTAATAGCTCACAAAAATAACCAATATAACCAGAGGAGTCTCCCCAGCATTCAGTCAGGTATGGTATGAAACTATCAAACACCACCTTGACTCAGCTGCCTGGCCCCTGGACTTGCCATTTATGCCCATGCTTAAGGACAATTAATAGCCATAAAGTCAGACCTCGCCATTCATATGGGGGCAACACTCTATATCAGTAGCTACACTGAAAAGAGATGCAGATTCAGATGTTATGTGCTTATAAAAGCTTTTTCTTTTACCTAGAAGATAATTGGAAGAATAGAGCAGAAAAATTTTTGTTTCATCATATCAGAGCCACTGCAACCGTCTGGTGATTTAACTCCTCCCTTCAAAGCAATGGTGTTGAACATATGCTAGAACTGCAACATCACTGATGTCATGCTTAATTGTCTCCTCTGTTACTAAAAAATCTCTTTATGAGCATTTCTGTGCAGTAAGAGTCGTCAGACTCCCAAGCCCCATGGTGGTCTATTCCACTACCTGTTTATTACATGTAATTACAGAATGTAACACTGACTCAAAAGTGCTGGAATGCCTTGAAAAGCACAAATATATTATTTCTCTGTTTCTGAGCACATAGGCAGCAAGCTCTAAAATTTTCCTAATTGCCTGAGAACTTCTCCATTATTATTTCCTTTTTTCCATCAAATGAACATGCATCTCCTGCAGAAATAAGAAATGCTGGCTTTATGCTTGAGCTTTCATTTCTTTTCTGGTAGAAAGCTAGCAGGAAAACACCACACTTGTGAGAATAAGTGTACAAAAGCATGCATATATTCCTATAAATTATTTTATGCAGAGAAAATATAATGACGAACAAATACATAATGGAATGTAATGAGCTACCCAGGATTGCAGGGCTTGTCAGAACATTTTTCTTTTTAATTTTAGATCATCTATAGATATGTTGAAAATTTCTGTAGCAAAGCTACAAGAGCTTCAGAAGACTCTTAATAGAAGAGCCAGGTTTATACACTTGGTTGTGAGGGTGTAGGTCTAGAGGTGGATGGAGAAGTAATCCAGATGATTTTACGACCTACTTAGATTTTCCTCATAGTGTAAAGGATGCTTAGTGTACATGATAGTCCATCTCTGAGATTTCTGCACATGTACCTACATTTATGTGGGGGAATGTGAAGACAGCACATGATTTTTTTGTGGAATTCTGTCAAAATATAAGGATATATCTGATGAAAGGGTACCCCCAACAGGAGTAGCCTGTTGGAGTAGGACCTACATGAAGATGCATCATTTAGACAGTAAAATGCAGAAAGGCAAGGAGAGATTAATGTCATAGGACAAGAACAAGTGGTTACTCATAAATGGATGCAACAGTTCAGAGACTTAAGAAAGACAACCATAAAAACAACACTTATAAGGAATCTAAGCAGTGTTGCTCCTAGCTGAGGCAAATTTTCAACATCTTTTTTTGCAAGTGTGAGGAGTTCATGCACATGTATGACTTTCTGATACCATTCCTTACTTTCTAGCACAAATGCTAACCCGCCAAACAGCGTCTGTTTTCTTTAGCCATCAGTATTTGCCCTCTGCTCAGTAGCAGTGATGGATTCCTAATGTCACAAGTCAAATGCTGGAGAAGGTTCTTTCAGATTCTAACAATGCTATGGCATTCACAAAGCTATGCATCAAGCTCTGTCAGAAACCTAAGATGACAGAAATAAATTATGTCCAAAATGAACTCTACAAGGACATGGAGCTGCATTCTCCTTAAACAGGTGATACATAAGATATTACCGCAAGGCAGGAGAATTAAATATGTTGCAATTTAGTGAAGATATCTTAGCTCTAGAAAAGAGAGATCATCCCTGCTACAGAAGCTCTGTTCTAAATCCAAACTCTTCTGTCATTTTCATCTCAAGATGTGTGAATCACAGGGGTCTAATATGGAAGAAGAATTCCACCACTGATATCAGTAAGAAGTGATATCTTCTTACTTTGTGCAGTTTTGGACATCACAATATAAGGCACTAAGCTATTAGAGAGCATTCAAAGGAGAGCTAAGAACATAGTGAAGGCTGTGGAGGGGAAGATTTATGACGTACAGCTGAGGTCACTTGGTCTGTTCAGCCAGGAGTAGAGGAGGCTGAGTGGAGACCTCATTGCAGTCTGCAGCTTCCTCGCGAGGGGAAGCGGAGTGAGAGACACTGATCTCTTCTCCGTGGCAATCAGTGACAGGACACAAAGGGATGGCTTGAAACTGTGTCAGCAGAGGTTTAGGATATTGGGAAAAAATTCTTCACCCAGAGGGTGGTTGGGCACTGGAACAGGCTCCTCAGGGAAGTGGTCACAGCACCAAGGCTGACAGAGCTCAAGAAGAATTGGACAATGCTCTCAGGCACATGGTGTGATTCTTGGGGGTTATCCTATGCAGGGCCGGGAGTTGAACTCAATAATTCTTTTAGGTCTCTTCCACCTCAGAATATTCTATGATTCTATGATTTTATGATCTTTGTTAGCAGAATGTTGATGCCCAATTTATAGAATTACATGGACGGGATAGAATGCCAAATAGCGTACAAATTCTATGGTTGTTTCTTTCTTTTTGCCATGCCATTATATGGTCTATATAGGGATTTTGACCTCACAGCTCCTATGAAAGGGTCATCCCATGTAACTTCAGCTCATATATCCAAGCTCCCTACAAATCACAACCCTTCATCCAGCTTTGATTCAGTTTTCTGCTCATCGCTACACAGTCAGAGGACTGAGTGGGTAAATTATGACATCTGCAGTTTTTCCACAAACAACAGCATTACAGATTGATCCTCATAATATACCGAATAACTACTTTAAATGAGAATCAGGTTTCAGACTCAGGCAAGCACCTTCCGTCGCTGAGCATTTTTATCGGATCATGGCTAATGGTGAGCAGAAAGCAAGAGATAACAGGAGGATTTCACCACGCTTGGCCCCCTCATGCTACTGGAATGATATTTCCATTATGTTTTTTCTCTATTACATAACCAGTACCTGAAGAATTTATAAAAACAGAAGTATGTAGAAAACACCATAGAGTTGTCAAAGAAGATGCCAAACACAGAATATATACTATTTTTCCAGTTATTGAAATTTTCCTTGGGGATTACCAAAAAGTTGATTAAAGAAATAAATTTTTCATGGCACCCTCCCCATAAAAAGAAACTATTCATCTTCTTGCTCTCAAGGATAGGAATCCATATTGATTAACACAAAATCTCTTTTTCCAATCACCTCCTAGAAAATGTTTTAAAAATTAAGATATTTAATTTAGGGCCTGAACCTGTACCTCACCTTACCTAACTTACCCTTTTGTAATGCAGAGACATTAAGTGTGTTTAATTTTCAAACAAAACATCAAAGCCAGGGAAAAGGTTCCCTAGTATGCATCTCATTAGTGTCTAAACATGAGCCAAATTTTCAAATTCAAAGTGAGCCAAGTTTAGGAAGAAAAAGGCCAAAGTAAGTTCAACACTGAATCTAAGCTAAAAGTCTAGTTTTGCTGGATGTCAGGCAGAGCAAAGAAAAAAAACTTGACAGTTTCAGATGCATTTTTCTTTTAGTTTTTGCACTTTAAGTTCATACCACATGGATGACTAAGTGGTGGAGGGTTGATTTGCAATCGTTTCAGTTGCCAGTTTTTTCCCTCAAGGGGTTTTCTTTCTCTTTCTTTCCTTCTTTCTTTTCATCTTTTCTCTTTTCTTTTCTTTTCTTTTCTTTTCTTTTCTTTTCTTTTCTTTTCTTTTCTTTTCTTTTCTTTTCTTTCTTCTCTTCTCTTCTCTTCTCTTCTCTTCTCTTCTCTTCTCTTCTCTTCTCTTCTCTTCTCTTCTCTTCTCTTCTCTTCTCTCTTCTCTTCTCTTCTCTCTTTTCTCTTTTCTTCTCTTTTCTTCTCTTTTCTTCTCTTTTCTTCTCTTTTCTTCTCCTTTTCTTTTCTTCTCTTCTCTTCTCTTCTCTTCTCTTCTCTTCTCTTCTCTTCTCTTCTCTTCTCTTCTCTTCTCTTCTCTTCTCTTCTCTTCTCTTTTCTTTTTCTTTTTCTTTTTCTTTTTCTTTTTCTTTTTCTTTTTCTTTTTCTTTTTCTTTTTCTTTTTCTTTTTCTTTTTCTTTTTTCCCTGCCAGATCATACAAATCAATGCTTATTCCAAACATGAAAAGCATTGTTTTGAAAACCAGTTAAGGCTGCCAAGGAAACTACAGTGTTGTCACTCTCTTATAATTTACAAAACCTATGCACTTTATGGCAAGGAAATGAATAGTTAAAGGCATTATAAATCTTATACTGACAAAACAATGAACACTTGCATTATTTTCTTTGGGAATACAGAAATGGAAAGACAAAACCTCTGATCCTAAGAATCCAGGAGCATGTGGGTTTCCCTTGAAAGCTAACACTAAATTCCTTTTAGCTATAAGCTATGAATAGATGCTTTTTCTAAGTTTCAGCCAGGCAGAAATATGTTCAGAAGAACTTATAAACTCAATGTTTTAATAAAATGGCCTCCCAGCTAGAAAGAGGTCATCTTTGCTTTGTACAGGAGTGTTGTGAATATACGTTGATTAGGAAAACTAAGCCAAAGGCATCTCAAGCTGTGCAGCCAAACTGGGCTGCCCATGTTTGGCTTAAATTAGAGCCCACACTTGAAAATGTTGATAATTGTGCCTCATCTTGTTCCCACTCAAGTAGATGGTTAAAGAAAAATCTGTCTAGCTTCAAAGAGAGGAATGTTATGTCCACACATCATACCAAAATGTGTGACAACAGGATTAATTCAAAATGCAACAGCATTTTCCATTTTTGTGGTGCAAAACCAATTTGATTGTTTAAAACAATGTAATAAGAAGAGAATAAAACTACATTTTGAAATTACTGCAGTTATGGAAGGGCTAATGCTTCTCCATTGCAGTTATGAAGAATATGCACAGTCCTCAAAGTCTTTGTTACACTATTTGCCATATTTTTCAGATATTTGCTGAGTGAAAAAAAGGTATTTGTACAAACTTCTCCTTGATACTTATCCACATTTCATTCCTGTATCTCAGTCTTGGTTGAAATATTTAAATTCTTTTCAGCTTCAGCCCTTTTCTATATAATTTTTTTCCACCCAATCACAGCTCTTGATCTCTGCTGCTTATATTCTTACTCCTTTAATCTCTTTCCACTGCATTTAGTCTTAGTGTTTAACCTCAGATCCAAAGAAATGAGCTTTTACCCCAACCTTAACTTTCTTCTTTCAGCATAAACCTCCTTCAAAACCTTAACAGGAAGTAGGTTCTGCCCATATTTTGCCAAACCAAACTTGTTGAACTGTTTGACATGACTGGCAACTTTTGCAATGGCGAGATCGTGTGGAGCTTGTACCATGAACTGATGTGAGGTGTAGAGATACCTGTGCTAACCCAAACATCAGCTGCACTTTAGTGCTATGTCTCATTCCATCCTTATTTTTCTACTTTGGTTTACTTTCACATCTGACTTTCTTAGGAATTCCTTGATTTCTTCTGAACAGTACTAATATTTCTAACTAAGCAGAGGTAGGAATATCTTTTTATTATGCTAATGGAGTCTTACCAATATGCATTGGCAGGACGGATGTTCAAACATCCACAACTGCTTCTGGGGGCTTGCATTTCTCCTCTGTTGGAGGTCAACAGCAGAGCCCTCCATGGGATCATAGAATCATAAAACCATTAACATTATAAAGGACCTCTAATATCCTCAGGTCCATCAAGATGTATTATAGTTTATTTATGACTCTTCTTTTTCAGAATCCACTATTATATTTCCTGTGCTGGGGGGTTGCTGAGTGGTTGCAGTCTGCACAGGAAGGACTTCCTGCAGTCTGAAGTGCTGAGGTCACTGGTGCTTGTAGTGACTTAATAAATAATGCTCTTCTTTGTGCTTAACCTCCACCCCAAATAGCTGAACATAAATGAAATTTATGCTCGCTGTTTGTTCAACTCTTCAACAGTTAGTGGAAGGAAATAGCAGATCTCTGCAGGAAGATGCTTAAGCAGTGCTTTCCATCCTGTGCTAATATACGTAACCCGTAAATTGCAAGTAGAGATAAAATAACCTCTTGATGATGGACTTTTCAACAAGGCAATGAGGATTACAGAACACAATAGTTAATTTCTGGTGAGTTAATGGAATGAACATATAAACCAGGATAAGTAAAAGCAAATGATGTTGAAAGAAGCTCGGTGTTGAAAAAATAAAGGAATTAAAATGGCTAGATGCAAAGCATTAAATAAGAATGAAGCTAACTGTAAATACACTGTTTTTCTGAATCTAAAATGTTAGAATCATGGAAGTGGATTGGGTTGGAAGTGACCTTCAAAGGTCATCTAGTCCAACACCCTCTGCAAAGAGGAGGGACAACTTCAACAAGTACACACAAGTATGGGGTTCTGGATTTTCTGCTGGAGTTATCTTAAAAGCTTTAACTAAACCCAAGTTCAAGCACCAATGCTGCATTTCCCACCAGAAGTCCGTGTGTTCTGCCAGCTGTTTGTAAGATTACTGCAGGGTAAGATTTTTGGTTATTATTTGTAGAATGGACAATATTAATTTTCTTAATATTTGGTGAGTGACATAAAATAAGTTGTAATTTTGCCCTCCTGCCAGGTTTTTATAGAAAGATGATTCTTGGAGAAGCTGCTTCATCTCATCTTAGCCTAAGTCTTCAACTGATGGAGTAGTTTTTTTTATTTCTTCCCACTGAGTAATGGGTGAGTCTGAGCAGCTGCCTTAAAACAGATATCTAAAGATATATGGGAAGGCTCCTGTCACAAGAGAGTTTATCGATGGTAAAACTTCAATATATTTAATTTATTACTAGTGAAAGGCAAATATAATGATCTCAGTGCCTGTAAAAATATTTAATTATCTCAAAGGGTAAAGGACAGCTGTCGAAAATTGTGAAAGGAATGCAGAGTAAACGTGTGAATTTCTTATTATACACTATTTTAAATACAGTATTATTACTGGTAGCATGAGTTCTGTATTTTTATCCAAAACGTACTTCAAATTTTTCAACAATTTAAGTTCCTTCATACCACTTTTTCATAAAAAAATTAAGTCTAAGGAAATGAAAATGCAATAAATTATATCAGTTTCTCAAGAGAAGATGAATAAGAATGCAGGAGAAAATGTCATAGGGCAAGATAAATGCCATGTGAACCAACATCGTGTCATAAAATCAGCATTAAGAACACAAATTTTGCAATGCCTGCTATATCTGTGCTAGCAACAGATGTGATTTTACTGAAGAAATTTAGAGTGATTAATCTTTTAGATTCTCCCATCATCTTTGGTGTTGTGGTGTTTACTCCCATATCAAGTGATGCAACAACATCTGCATGCTGCTGCAGCAGGAAATCCACATGGAGTTTTGATCTTCTGTAGATAACAAAGCATCTACCCTTAAATTAAAATCTATATAGCTGTAAGACAAGGGTTAATAGTTTTAAAGTGAAAGAGGATAGATTAAAATAACAGCTTAAGAAACTATTTTTCGTGAAAGTAGTGAGGCACTGGCACATGCTGCCAGAGAAGCTGTGGATGCCCCATTGTTGGAACTGTTCAAGTCCAGGTTGGATGTGGCTTTGAGCAATCTGGTCTAGTGGGAGGTGTCCCTTTCCATGGCAAAGAGGTTGGAACTAGATGATCTCTACGGTCCCTTCCAACCCAAATTATTCTATGATTCTATGGTTTCACCTGATAGAAAACACATTAAAGCTGGTGGAAGCTCACTGGTAATGTAAACATTTGTCTGCTAAGCTTTGATGATCCATTCAAGTTCCATGAAGAGTTAAGGAAATGCATCTACTGTGCACAATATTAGAAAATTTCATCCCATGTCAGCTTTAGCAAAATGCCAGATACTCTAGCTGTATTCAGGCTCTTCAGTGCAACCCAGTTAAATATACATTTGACATGGTATCCATTAATCTTACAAAGCATATCTTGAGTTACTCAGTCTTGTGACATAATGGATTCCTTTCCTACACCTTGGATGAGCAATCAAACAGAGATTGACTTTTTTCATTTAGTCAAATAGATTTATCTAAGCTGTGTTTCAAATGACTAGATTGAGTAGGGCAATGTGGGCTTTTTATGTCTGAAGAAAAATCCATTTAATAGAACTGTTACTTTAATTTTAGAGAGAGAATTACTATCAAAACACTGGACTCTTTCCCGTGTAGTTTCTTGTTATAGTGATCCAGACAGTCTTATCTGCCTGTACAGCAATTGAGGGTATTAATACTCCCGTGACACGTCTGCAATAAAGTATGTTCTTGGACAGAGGAGACAAAGAGTGTCCCCACATGAGGCCATTTATGTACTATGGTATGTGTGGTGATGAGGACAGGGAACAAATGTCCTTTTGTTGTTATGTCACAGAAATTATTTTCATGAAGGATTAATTCATTAAAAGCAACAAAAGGGCATCTTTTTTTTTTTTCTAACTCGTAATTAGTTATGGGAAGACAAGGGTTCTGTGCAATAGAGAAGTGTAATTAGCTTGCAGCAGGGAATTTAACCACTCCATTGCACTGTGGAGGTGATGAAGACAGAAACTCCCCAGCCTGCATATATTCTGGAGCCCTCTGCTTAGCTGAAGGAAAACCTCTCAACTCCTTGTCAAGACCCTATTATGGTAACAGAAAACTCAATGACATTTTATCAGGAAAAAATTCTCAATGGCGAGAGAAAGAAAACTCCTTGAGATTTCCCTAGGGCCATTCTCAGGAGTGTAGAGAAATTTATATTTATTAATTCAATATGCATCTAATATGTTTCATTTCAGTTTATAGGTGAATTTTGATTGGAAATATGATCACTGGAGATATTCTACGTTGTAAAAAGGAATCCATTACGAACTTATCTAATACAATTTGAACACTAACAGTGGTTACTTTTTCTGATATTATAAATTTCAATTCAGCATTCCAAGCAGACAATATGAAAATATTTTTCATTTTCTTTTGTTAGTAATGTCCATAATGTTAAAGCAGAGGAAATCTTACCTGTTTCTTATCAAACATCACACAATGACCTTAATGCAGTAAAACAGAGTACTCAGCTGAGAGTTAAGTGTTTCCTGAGATCTGTCAGTGAAGCTTTGGTTTGTGTCGAAAGTGGATTCCTACACCAAGTCCTCACCTTTGTGGGGATTTCTAGGCCATCTTCTAGCTCAGTGTCAGAGAAACACATTGCCTGACATTCGGTAGACATGAGAACACTTGAAGGACTGTTGAGTCATAAAATTGGGATATTAGGACTGTGTGGCACGAGAACATAGGAAGTGCCAAACATTTTTGCAGCATGGTCTTATGGTTTTATCCCACCTTTCTTGAGCTTTGAGCCCTAAAGGAGACTATCTCCATGGGGAAGATAGTTGGCAGATTGTTGTAACCACACAAGGAGGGGAAATACAGAAGGAGGCAGTAAATCCATGACCATCTAGACAAATGGACTGAATTGGAGAGAATCCTGAATCAAGAGATCACAAATAATCACCTAATCTGTCATAAAATGTAACTCTAACTGAAGTAAAAAAAAGTGAGTGTTGATGCTGTTGCTCCACCCCAAAATAAGTTTAGTGGAGTACTTTCTCTTCCTGTCTGAGCAGAGACCACATTTCTTTGACTTCCAGAATGTCCCATACATTCATGACAAAGACCAATTCTGCATCAGGGTTGGTAATATTGGTGTGCCTTCATTTCCAAGAAGAAAATCATCAGAAATTCTAAGGAGCTCACAAAACAGAATGAAGGACTTGTTTCTAAAACTACCGTGTTTTGTTTCTGACTTGTTGAACTACATTTATATCTTGGTGTAAGGTAAGTCAGACATTAAGAATCATTAAGTCAGATATGAAATCTTATTCACAGTCTCTAAGAAGGAAGCTACCCTTATGCTACCATTTTCTAAAAAAAAAAAAAAGGCCCAAAAAATTCTCTTGCAACATCATACTCATAATTGGGAGAATGTTATTTACTAGTAGGATACAAAGTACAAAATTACAATTATTTCTCTTGAAATGTTACAAAATTAAGTCGATAAAGAACAAATTAAATAGATTGTTTATGTTTCCAGTGAAGAAAAGCTCCGGTGACCTTACCATGTGCCTAGAAAATTAGGAAATCATCATTGCTTCAAGTGTGAGTTTACATCGTCATCAGGCTTTCTCTTTAAATCTTTTCAAGTATTGACATGATCTAAACCTAGTTGGTTAATAAAATCTGTTAGGATCATATCTTTCCTGAAAACCTAGTATTTGGAAACAATAGAAAAAAAGTTATCATATTCAGGAAGTCTTAATAATATCTGAAAGGCTTTCAAAGTACTAAATCTAAAGGCAGTTCTAAAACTAATCTAAAAGTGCCTCCAATATAATATTGTGGTGTCACAACCCAAAACTATTTGTCAATGTAAAATAACAAAAACTCTATATTGTGAGTCCTTACTGTGCAGGTCACTGAATAGCATTAGCACATCAGCAGTACAGTTACTCACATCCAGTGATGTTCTGACCCACATAATCAAATGAAATTGTAGTGTTAGCAACTGAAAAGCAGCAGTAAAACTGAAGATCAAGAAAACTGAAAATTATTAAATTAAACCAAAACATTTTCTTGGAAATTAGCAAGACAGTGTGCATTTTTTTTTTTCCCAGAAGAAGCAGTTTACATTAACTGTGATGAGAAATAAATAGATAGTTTGCATAACAGCCAAGGCATAGTTAATGTTATCTCAGTTAATGACAATTGTGATTTGGAAGAAAAAGACACTTTGAACTTGACTGACTCCGAAGGTGTCCTCACAGCTGCAGTGACTGGTCAAAGTAGGTAGATCTGTCTAATTCACATATTTCCTTTCTGTACTCCACAACCCTTTTCTTACTTACATCTGAAAGCTAATTCAGATTGTTTGGGTTGAAAAAAAAAAACCCCTCACACAGTGAGGGTTTAGCTGAACAAACTATAAAGCCTTAAAAAAAATAAAATTAAACTAGTCATACAAGCTGCTTTCCATTCCCAGATCAGCAATAGGAAGGGATTTCACTAGTCCAGCAATATCTCATTCTTTTTTCAAAACCCATACAGCTGCTTCACAAGGCCCTGTAAAAAAAAAAAAAATCCATAGACACTGCTTGATAATAACCTTCATAATGTTGATGCAAATAAAATTATATATATTTTCTTTGAAGGGTGTACAGCAGTCTTTATGGTTTATTGTTCAACACTATCCTGTTCTAAGGTAAACTTCAAATGTAAGATAACACCAGAATCGGGTACTAAATCAGTGGTGTCTTTTCTAGTAGTCCTGAGAATCAACAACATTGGAACAGGAAAGAAAGTAAAAAGTAAAATTGGAAGTAACAACTTTCTAAGTAATCAAAAGATACCCTATTTTTATGTTCACAACCAGCTCTAAAGAGTGCTTCAGATTTTGAGGAAGATATATTGCCCTTGGAAGTTTCTCTCTTCCACCATTGATTACGCGGCTTGCAAAAGCTGAATTCTCACAGATACTCAACACTCAACCCACCGAGTCTACAATAACACAATCTAATTTCAAACTGAGATCCAGCTTTCAAAGAACCATAGAGTCAAAATCGTAAAACACAAATCATAGATTAGGTTGAGTTGGAAGGGACCTTGAAAATCTTCTAGTTCCAACCCCCCACCATGGGCAGGGACACCTTTCACTAGACCAAGTTGCTCAGAATTTTATCCAGCCTGGTCTTGATCGTCTTCAGATATGCAAGAGGAACTGGTCTGATGGGTTTTGGAAGTAAGTTGATCAGTTGATTTCAAGATGACCTTTCCAGTTTAAGTTTTGATTCTACTTCCCTTTCTTTGGCACGTGAATCAATATCCAAGGGCAGGCAGGCTGAACCTACAACTGTGAGCAGAACACATACACCGGAAACATAAACCTGCAGAAAAAGGAAGAATGTAATTTTTTTCCCTAAACAGGCAATACTTTATTACTGTCACATAACTGCAGTTAGGGGGAAAAAATCTTTCAATCATACAATAAAGTGCTCTTAGCATCACAATAGGATATGTGGTCAGAAAGATCATATACTACCTTTCCTTTGCAATGGTAATGAGAATTCTTTTTCAAAGAGCACTGTTGTCCGTATAAATTATTCAACAGCAGAATAGGCTGTGTATAGATTTTTTAAAAGGAATATTTCATTAATATGACAAATTACATCTTTAGCCATGAAATGCTTAGTTACCTCCATGAATTTAGTTGGGAAAGACACACAATTTTATATTTCACACTGTGGCAGTTTATTCAGTAGAACTAGTTAAAAAATATTAGATCTAAACATCTGTGGGTCCAAGCACATTTCAAGGATTAATTGATTAAAAGTTTATTAATTTTACTCTCACATAATAAGTACAGATTAATGCCTGTTGGCTTCATTTCCTTTCACTTTTTTATCTAAATGGACTTAGTTTGATGCTTAAATTAGAATCATAGAATCAAAGAATGTTTTTGAACAGACTTTAAAGACCATCCAGTTTCAACCCCTCTGCCATGGGAAGGGACACCTTCCGCTAGATCAGGTGCTCAGCATTCCATCCAACCTGGCCTGGAACACTTTCAGGGATAGGGTATCCACAGCTTCTCTGGGCAACCTGTGCCAGTGCCCCACCACCCTCACAGCAAAGAATTTCTTCCTAATATCCAAGCCCACACTCTTTCAGTCTAAGGCTGTACCCGTCAGGGAATGACCTAGGTAGGGATCATTGATTGCACTTATCACTTTGATTCTATCTTGACATGAAAAAATGCAATTAGATGAAAAACCATCTCAGATTACTTCCTTATATGTGAGTATTATTTCCCAGCCCACTTTAACCATGAGGATTTATGGCAATGCCCTGAAATTCTTAGTGATCTTCTGGTTGTACCAGCTGTGGATGGAAAAGTGGCATTCTTGGAACCTTGTTGACATTAATTCAGCAGTAAAATATTCTCTTTCTTCTTGGATAATATATTTTAAACTCTATGTAGTTTAAGAATCCATAAACTAGCATAGTTGTGGCAATTTATAACGTGTATTCTCAGGTCCTCCAAATGTGAAGGAAATACCATTAATGAACGTTTTAGGGGTTTTTTGAGGGTTAAGCCAACAAATTTAGGGGAGAGACAGAGTGGCTTAGATTATACATCAGCACATAAGTCAGTTTCAGTGGCTTAAGTAAAAAAATAGCAGCTGCATACACTATATTCAGCCTGCATGTAGCCCTGTGCTCATCACCTCAATTTATATCAGTGCAGCAGTATACTGACAGTTTCCTAAAGTTTAGTCAGCCAATGCTTTCTATGCATTTGCAGTTGTTAGATGAAACATGGAACACTAATGGAAAGAGATTTTACTACTACTAAATCAAGTTTAATTTAAAGGCATTTTAAGAGTGTTACGTATATTTTGGTTTAAGGAGCATTCAGGGCTCGAGTGTTTTTATCATGCTACCTTTGTGAAAAGGTTTCGCAGTCTTTTTGAAGAGGTTTGCTGCTACTGATTTTATGCAGCATTGTTCACTTCTATCTGACACTCCGCTGATTTAAATATTTTAACCATGAGATGCAGGCCAAGGTGTACTGTTAATTATAAAAATTCTATTGTTGTTTTTTCCTTTGTAAAAGCTCTGTAATAGAAAAGAGATGAAAGGCAACACAGCTGGCAGTGAACTAGCATGAAAACACTGCTTTCCTTCTTCAAAGGCCTTGTTTACAAAATATAAGGTCATTTTGGTTGGAATTGAAAATACAAGCACAATAATGTAGCTCCAAGGAAGCACTCTGAAGGCAAACTAAACTTCAATTAAATGCTTTTTTTCCCCCTTCCTTTTTTCTTCTTGGAATGAGAGCAATTGGAAAACTTATGGAACAAAACTAAACTTCACACTCCCTTTCAAGGTGTTTTATGTAGATATATACACAATGAATTGCAGTTATTGGTTAAAAACAAAATAGTGACAGGTGTTTGCCATGACTTTCACCTCACATACCTACTTCAAACCCAATGGCACAATAATTTGAAAGCCTTCAGAACTGTTTGCATCTATCAGGTGATCTCTGAAAGGATATCAGTGTTCTGATTATACAGGCAGGTTAAATTACCTGTTCGTGCTAAGCACTCACCAAATAATCAAACTACTTTTTGTTTTGATTGGCCATACCATCAGATTAAACTGTGAATATAGAAGAAGACAGATGTCAATCACTGCAGCATCTTAGCAATCTGTTAATGACTAAGCTTATGCACTTCAATAATCCTGCTTATTTTAATGGTAAGGGGTAGAAAAGCTGAAGGAAAAACTGATTAGAGCAATGAATAGCTTATTTTAAAATATGTGATTTTAGCATAAATCTATTTTTTAAATCATCTTGTGCTTGATTGTGTGTAATTTTTTTACCAGTGTGGCATTAGTAATAATTTTACTTGGGAGAAAAAAACAATAAAAAACCACAGCAGAAGCAACAAAATAAAACGCACAAAAAGCAGCTGAAGAGGAACTTAAAAAAAATATATTGAAACTCAGCTGTTTAAGAAAGCATAGTTCTGTCTTCTTATTAAGGTTTGCAAAGTAAAGAGATGTAATGGGGTAAAGTCAAGATTCTCACTTTTGATGATCAGCATAAGAGTTCACCACAAGAGAATATTAGCCCCTAGAAGAGTGATTATTTTAAACTTCTTACGTATGTAATGGGTACATCAAACTGGGAAAGGCAGTTTCAAGGCATCGATTTTAAATTATTTTCCTATTTTTTATTGTTGTTATTTTTGATTGATGACCAAATATAGCAGCCAGGATGTTGGAAGCAGTGATGTCATTAACTCCACACTTTCATAACAGAGTTGCAGCAAGAGTAAGCCATTACTCACCTCCTTCTGCACACATTGCAGTTTGACTGATCTGCTGCTGCATGCTGTTCAAACATGCAATTTGGTTGAGTCACCATCCCTGGAGGTATTTAAAGGATGTCTAGATGTAGCACTGAGGAACATGGTGCAGTGGTGGATTGGCAGTTCTTGGTTGATGGCTGGTCTCAATGATCTTAAAGGTGTTTTCTCACCTAAATGACTCAATGATTATATAGAAATCTCCCACAGTACCATAAAAGCTCAGGTGTTTATCCATGACCACATTACACATGAGTATTTAGATATGTGTGCTTTGGTGTTGTGCAGGGCTCTGCAGCCAGAGAGTGGGAAACAGCACCCGGCAGAGGGAGGTCAGAACCTTGCTCTGATGGAGGCTGAGTGTGGGCGATCTGTATCTGCCCGTAGTCCAGAGAGCCAGCTCCTCCTGCGAGGATATGTGCTGAACTGTTGGATAGCCTGGAGGTCATAAATCTACTCTGCAAAGGGCAGGAGGCCTTTAAAATCTCTGAACTAATGATTTAAGCCATGGAATTACCTCCAAATAAAACCTGTGAATTATCCTAAGCAGATGGATCAGTACACTGGGCTCCTGCTCACAGCTGAGTGACTTAATCATTTCATAATGTGGTCTCCTGCTTGAACAGAAATTCAGAGGCTCAATGACATATTATCTTTCGATTCATAGGTCTGAGTTCCACTCCAGCCACCTTTTAGGCACTAGAATCATTCTTTACAAGTAATCTACATGGAGTTTTTATCTCTCTTATAGGTAGTCTTAAATATGTATATGGCTTCACCTAATTGCACACAGAAAGAGAAAGGCAATAAACTGAACTTGAATGAATTACTTATGTACTTCTAAACAAGAACTTTTCCAAGTTCAGGGGATCTGAAGTCCTCAAAAAGTGCCTAAAATTACACTAAAAATATGAATGCTATGACTCACCTCCCTGAGGTTATACAGGAGTATACAACAAAGTAGGGAATTGCACACAAAGGATTCGTGTAAGACCCGTATGTGTTCTTAATGCTATTTTCCCCCTGTTCTCCAGACTTTTGCAATTAAGAAAGGTAAAACCATAGATATGTCACTTAACTCTATTGGAGTGCATTAAATCCAGTGGTTTGTTTTTTCTCCTTAGTGAAGCAGACAAACAAACGCTGTCCTGGACAAACTGTTAGTTAAGGAGACTCTGGGGTTTTCTACATCCCAGTTTTCCTTTCTCTAAGCTCATGAACTCCCTCTACTGTCTTATTCCTTATTCCACAGTTCCATCACGCAAGAATAAATTCTGATTTTCACACAACTTATATACACTGTCTGATCACCTCAAAATTATTAACTCATGTATTATGATATATATTCTTTGAGGCAAAATTTGGCCAGATATACAATTGGATACATATTTACCCAATTATCCCTACCCACTCTATACAAATGCTTATATCATTATACATATATATATATATATATATGTGGAGGCACAGTCTTTCCACAGAGACATCCAAAATTAATGTATTTACACGATTTACTAAAACTCATAAAAAAATTTTGGAAGGAGGAACAAAATAGAGGTTTTTTCTCTGTCCTGCCCCAATACAGAAGTGAAAAAATCTTGCTTTTTCTTCTGGGAGGAAGCAGCTACACATTCACCATATGCCTCACAGAGAATGAGCCAATTGCATGTCAGATGACTGTAAATAGCAGATTGTGGCAGAGAATTAAGGATGAAGGAAGAGATTAATTTGTCTAGAAATGGCTTTTAGACAGAAAGACAGGGTTGTGGGAAACTCAAAATAACAACAGTGTATTATCAGAAGGTGGGAAGAGCCATGTTTGAACAGAAAGACTTGACAAACATAAGATTAGGCTGGCAACACATTTCCCAAGATAATAGAATCATCAGACCTGGGAAAGCAATTTCAAGGCATCAGGGTGGATTTTTTGTTGCTGTTATTTTTCACCCGGGATGAAGTGTAGTAGCTAGGATGAGGTTGGCAGCAGTGATGCCATTAACTCTAGATTTCTTTAAGGCAGAAACAGAAACCAATTAGTTCCGTCATTCTGTACAGCTCACCCCATAGTACCACAGATGCTCAGATGTTCATATATCAAGATCCTCATGAGTATTTAGACAGATGTTTATTGGTATTGAATCTCCCAGACATTGCCTGCAGCCCCAGCTGCCACCAGATCACTCCACAGCTTGATTCTGTCTGTTTGCTCACTGCCCTCCCAGATTGGTGTCACCTGCAGACTTGCTGGCAATTGAATTGCCATAGGAGGAACAACCCTGACAAAGAACAGCATGAAAGAAGTCTGTCTTAATGAGCAGCGTTGGTCTAGATGTCAGAGAGAACCTCCAGTTTACCTCAACCTCTCCTTTTTTTGTGTGTGCTAAGAGCATTTTCTTTTGAACAGTGATAAACTCAGCATCAGTGCCCACCTCTTAAAATCCTGATGAAAGGGAGCTCTCAGTTATTGCCAACTGCACAGCCTGGTTCACACCTGCGCTGTGCTCTTGCCTCGGCATGAATCAAGGATGTTTTCAGCAATAAAAAACTGAAGCAAGGTGAGAAACAGAGCCCTCTGACTTTTTAGATTGTGTTGTACTGTTCTGTCTCTTAATTACTAGTTAAGTGGAGGCTGATTAATGCTATGAAATCTGAAGCTTAATAGAAATAAAATGAATGTTCTGTGTATAATGGAAAAACAGTGAAAGCTTGGAAATTCTCTAAATCTTCTTTGCTACCAATATGTAACCCCAACCCCCATGTGATCATTAAGTGTCCCTAAGGGTTTCAGCACTAATTTGTTTGACTTTTAGTTAAAATTAGGCAATCAATTTCTTCCCCTAGGTAGTTGCTTAAGGCCACTTTCCTTGTACATTCAATTTGCTCAGTTTTGCTGAAGAGAACCTTAGCATAATGCCATGAGTTAGATGTTAGGCATGTTAGATTTGGAAATTACAGTTCTGTTTTTTTGCTTCTTTACTCTGAATTCACTTACTGCAGGTGAACATATCGATGTTTCATGTCTGCATATGTTTATTTCTACTTTATAAGATGAAATAACATTTATTTGGTTTAAAACAAGATTATGTTGGCTGTATCATCTAGCTTTAGCTATACAGAAAATCAAATTAGGTGATGGCAAATTTTATCTTTATAAGCTATGAATATTTGGAATATCTTCCCTAGAAACAACTCAGAAACTATTACCAAATGTCTACAAATATAATTCCTTCCATTTGAACAACGATATATGCAAAGCAAATTCAGATTCCTCATGCCTTTTTAAACACTCCGACCTCGAAAGCTGGAGTTCTTCAATTAACCCCAAATATTTCTACTTATTTGTATGTTTTCTCAAACACAGAACTCAGAAATAAGTAAGCAGTCTGAGTAGATAACTTTCATTCCTTGAATGTGCAAACTCATACTAATTTTCAGGAATGGTTTCACTGAACATAGCTAAGATATTGACTGTGCCAAGAATTCAGAGCCAAACTCTAATGCTGTTTAGCTGACATTCATTTCTCTTATTTCTAAGCTCATATTAAGTAATTAACTGCTTAAATAATTGCTTGATTTGAACACTTACATTTTAATATTAATCAATTCAGACATTTTTAAGAAATATAGTACTCAAAATGAGATTCAAACGTGACAACAAAGCAATTTATTAAGTAATTAAAATTACTACTAGATGTGACAAATTGCACACTTTAAATAATTCAAATAAAATGTGATTACCTCCTCAGCCTAAAATTTTAAACTACTCTAGACAGTCTGCCATTAAGAAATTAATAAACAAATAAAACCCCAGAAGATGACCATAAATGTTTAGATTCTTTTTCCTTTTGCCATTGCCATTAAGTGTTTGAGGATTTATTTATAACCATGGGTTTCACTTTGAGACAGCAAGTTTTTCTGCCGATTAACAAGGGGCAAAGCAAGGAGCATTTCAAATGGGAAATAGTGAGATGATCTAACGGCTTCTTTGCTCCAGCCTGTTGCTCCCTTAATGGGACATGTTGTGTTGTGGATTACAAAATGGACTGGTATCCAAATCACTGATTCCACGAGTCCTCCAAGAAGTGTGGAAAACTAGTAGACCACAGGGAATAGGGACAAAACTTCACATATCTTTATTCATGGCTACTGAAATGAGCCGTATTTGGTTTGTGTGAGTTACAGAGACAAGAAGCAGTGCTGGGGTTACTCACAGCAGAAAGTAAACTTCCCAGTAAGCACTTTCTGCAGCATCTCCACTGCTGTATGTACTGCTGGGAGGTTAATGACCTGGAGACTGAGCCTCTTTCTCAGCTGCTAGCTGAACTGATTACAGCTGAGCTGCACAAGCAGGTGGATTTGACTGGAGAGAGGTTTTCATAACAACTGCTGTGCGTGTGAATACACCGGGTGGGATTCAGCTCACTGAACTTCAGCCACTGAAAATACACTTTCTTTAAAACTATTGTATGGGTTTTCCCTATATTCAGAAGAGCTGGACAAGGACACTTGGGACATTATTTGTCCCTTTCTGAAATAAATTACAGCTACAGGTACAGCCATGATGCCAAAAACGGTGGATCCCTAGTGTACTCCTTGATTGTACACTGTATTTTAAACTGTATTCCCAGAATAATTTTTTAAAAATTATTATTATTTTGAGTAATTTAATTAATTCTACCAAAGAAGAAGCCTGGATATGGTTCCACAGAGGGTTTTCCATAAGTCATGCATCCTAGAGGTAGCTAAGCCAGGCTTGCCTTGTGCCCTCAACTGGTTCCTCCACATTGGTCTGACAGCCCACACACAACAATTTCCAAGTCAGGATGCAAACATGTAACACAAACCTCCGCATGAGTCTGTAAAAACATCACTCTGGGAGACTAAAAAGTATCCCTCCTTATCTTTCAGTCACCTGCATGCTTTGGGGTGGAGGCTTTAGGGCTTCAAGGGAGACCCAGGTCACAGGGAAGTCACTAGTCTGTTAGTTAGCTCTGTACAGTGTAAATACCAGGTTTGGAAACATTTGGTCCTGAGGACTTACCCTCTCTGGGTAGTGGGCATAGATTCAGAGAGAATAGAGGTCCTTCTCTGACCAGAGTTTAAAAAACTAAATTAGGTTTGATGCCCAGCCCCTAAACAGTCCCAACAAAAGCAGTGCTTCTCACCTTAGCATCCAGAGAAGACTTGATAATAAACCTCAAATTTTTCCCCTCCCTCTAAACTAGCTCACGAAGGACAAGAAAAAACACTCCCCACAAATGTTATTAACTGAGTCACATAGCATGGAGGTCAGGAATCATTTAGTGCTAAAGTGGCCAACAATGTTCTGCTACGTTTGTTTTCTGACCAGTAACTGCTTAGAACTGCACAAAACAAAGCACTACAAAAAGTTAAGTGCAGCTCAGTTTGCATTTCAATCTGCAGTTTTAAAAGCAAACCAGTTCTTTCAATTTTGAGATGATCCATGCAGACTTTGTGAAGGTATATATGAATACTTATGAAGTCTAAATTCTACATATATACTTACCTGTATGTATATACATACACATATATACATATGTATATTATTAAATATAAATTTATAGAATGCTGTTTTGTTTTGCTTTACTTTTTTCCAGAATAAACTCTGCAAAGACTTGGATTACCCTACAAGTAGTACGGGTGTCTATTTTCTCTCTGTCTTGAATAAGAGTTAGGGAAACAGATGTTTATTTTATTCTGCAGGAAATTCTATGGGAAATGACAAGACATTGGAGAAAATTATCAAATTCTTTGAAATATATGGATTTCGGCTGAATTTTCAAGGTTACCTGATTGTATGTGAAATACGACCTTTTGCTGGGACTTTACCATTGCAAATGATCTCAGAATTGGATGCATTGTCTTTCATCTACCTTCATTTTCAAATGCTTTTAAGAAGATATAGATAAATGAAGGAGTCTCACAGCGCTCCAAAGGTGCAGAAAAACAATAGTGGTAAAAATACAAGTTTTAGTAGTGAAAAGACAATTTGAAAGGGTCTTGTCAGGTGAAGAATATCTTTGTTCATTGTGCAGGTAACATCATATTAAAAGGTATATTTTCTTGCCTTAAATCTTGATAAGGAAAATATTTCTCCAGCAGGTATTTATATGTGCTTTCTGGGGATAAGAACTATGAAAAAGACAGAGGATTATTGCTTTACAGAAATCCTGTGTTCAAGTAATTGCTGCTTACATAGAGACCAAACTTGTGGTTGTTCTTTTGCTTGACAGCCTTCCACTTGAATTCATGACTGTGTGTCAGTGCATTTAGGAATTTCTAAATAGCTTTATTTTCACCTAATAACAACAGTCATTTCTGTTTCTTAGGCTCTGCATCAACTTTCCTCCACTGAGTTTTTGGGATCAGTCCAATTTGAATGGTGTAAGTAGAGGAGAAATTGCTATGAAATTACCATTACTATGTCTTGATTGCAACTAAACAAATTCCTATATTGAAATTCCTACCTCCTGCAGCATAAGGCATATCAGGGTGAGTCCACCATACAGTCATAATAAGCTGAGGCATTGTTAAATGTACCTGCATAGGGCAACAGAGGTAAAGTCATTGGTAAAGATCTCTGACCATGGTAAATGCTTCTATGAGTCTGTGGTTCTAGCTCAGCCCTCAGAAACAAAACTCTGAGACTGTGGCACAGAACTAACTAATGCAATCACCTCTACCTTTCAGCAGAGATAATGAGTTTGGGTGTAACTGTAGCAACACAGTCATAAATGCTCTCAGGTCTCTTCCAAGACTAGATCTCCTTAGAGCAAATCCCATAGGTGACAGAGATCCTTTGTTCGCATCAAGGTGTTGATGGACCTTATTTACATTGAATCTGAACAAATAAATAGAATCAGACCCAAAGTGTTTGTATTATTCAAAGGCTATTATTCCCACAAAATTTTCTGTTCTAATCACTATTTCTAGCGTGAAGATCCCATTGGAACCATGCTAAAACTTTCATTTGAATTTGAGAAGCCTGTGCTTCACCTGGAACTTCCACAGTTTCGGTATTTAGTTCCAAAACTTTTGTTAAGTTTGGAAATGTATCAACAAATAAACATTTCTACAGTATATATTAAGAACATAATTCTAGTAAAATATTTATGTAACAGTAATAATTTTGAATTCAGCCCAACCTCAGAGTCAACTTATTGCTGAAGAAAGAATGATGTGGTATCCAAGCTATGGTGCTGGAATACTTAGAGCAGCACAATCATCAGTGAAGCATGAATGCTGTCTAATTATCATAATTGAAGCTCTTGCAATTATGCTGTCATTTCATTTAGGTTTGCAAATTTGGTGGAGGCATCAAGGTATCTCATTTCCATCAAGGTGTGCTGTTCTGAGTTCAGTTTGAAAAACCATACTTGAGACTGAATTGTGGTCAGTAAGTATCTTGCACTGGCAGGGGGCATTCTGCAGGAATGGCTCCAACAACATTTTAAAACTTAGACACATCCTCATTTTCTGAGGTATGTCCTAATAATAAGTCTGGAAGATGCTTTCCCACCCTTTTGGTTTATTGAGATTGTGAATATGTCCTTTTGCTTACACATTATAGAAACACAAAAACTTACAAAGTTTCTTCATAACAACTAAAATTTGCTATTATCTCAGTGCTGATTGCTATGGAATAAGTGTGTTATTCACGGGTATGGTTTAGGGCTGTCCCACAAAATAACACCACCACAGAAATGATTAACTCGGTGTGTATTTGATCACTTGTAAACAGGTGGTTTTACTTTTAATGAGGTAACAGTAGTTATTGCACTCAGGTCAAAAATTGAAACTGAAAAAATATAATTTTTAGATTATGTTTCTAGAACTTTTGTCCTGAGGTATTGGAGATGTGTGACCTTTTCTAGGGTGACTACAAAAGGAAGGTATGCTAATGAGTATTATCTCACTGATTTCTTGTTCTCTAGTTATCTTTTTTCTCTCTGTCTTTGTGGCTTCTAGTTGCCTTTTTCTGTTGGCTCTGAACTGGATAATAGGTCTTCATTATAGGTTTTATACAAAGCTTAGCACATGCAATTTCTGATCTCTGACTGCAGCTCCTAGGTAGTATCAGACAAAACACTCTGGCAGATGAAAGCATTCATACTTTCAATACACTGTTTCACCCTCAAAATAAGCCCATGCACCTTTGGAAAGCTGCGCTTAATAGGGTCACAGTGCTTGTTACTCGCCACAGCTACCTGAGTGAAAGAGTAATGCAGTCCCCAAGTGCTGCTAGGGATCAGGAGGTGCCTACTAAATCGGATTAGCAATGGTAAATTGACTGTATTATTGAGCTCTAACTTCAGGCATGTTGAGGTTGTCTTTATTGTTGCATTGTTTTTCAGGGTGGTCACATATGTTTTCTGATGTTACAAGAGCTATAAATTGTTGCTGGAAATACAGAGCAAGAGTTTATGTAGACATAAAAGTTGTGATGTCAGAGAGGGGAGGAAGACAAGGCCAGAAAATAAGAGGTTCCTTTGACTTTCCTCCAAGTCATTTAGGATGGATAAGACCTGATCATTGAGTCCAAAGACACTCTTTTATTATATAAGTTAATTTCTACTCAGGTACAAAATATAGGATGGCTGCATTAGCACCTAACAAAAAACCCCTAAACATTCAGGAGGAAATTGCCAGAGGTTTTAAGGGAGGTAACTGTGAAGGAGGATGGAAGCATATGAATATAAGGGATAAAAGGAAGAAAAGAAGAAGAAAAAGATGTCCAAGATGAAAAATTACCTTAGCCAAAAAGTGTTCCAATGCAGAAGAGTGTAAATTCCCATCCCTTGTACCAGATGGCAGAAAACAGAGAGATTTTAAAGCTTTTATAAGGAAATAAAAATGTATTGGTTAAAGGAGGATATTCATCCAACAAAAGCAAGGGAATATGCTGGAACTCACTGTTCCTTAAAAGCACTAATAACCATTAATTCAGTGGTAGCTAAAAGATGAGAAATAGGTGCATTTTTCATTTCTATAGTTTGCAAGTGTTAAACAACAAACTGGGTCTGTGAGTAGTACCAGTCAGAACAGGATTCCTGTATTAGGCCTCATCATGACTACAAGCTACTTCTGGTATTTTCTTTTTTTGTGGGGTGGGGGAGAGGGGTAGATTTTCAAGTTTCTTTTCCGGTTGAGTTTTTAAAGATGCCTTAGTTGTTGAATTTATTATGTAAAATGATCACAATGATGAAATCTTGAAATTGAATATGCCTGAAAAATAAATGATGACACTTTTAAGTGAAGGCACTTCAGATTTCAATTCATGAATATGACATCCAGAAATTAATAGAAGTTTGTTAGTCAAATTAGGGAGCAAAACTCACGCCTAATAATCTGACTTGAGGAAAGCAAAGAATTTATTTTAAATTGGAAATGTCTTCGCTGCAGCTGTGTGCAAATACTCACCTGCCAATAACTATTTTTTTCCAGAAAAATGTTAGCAAGTGTCACAAAAGGACATGTAAGAATTTTAAACAAATATTCTTGAAGAAATTTAGGAACAGAATGGGACTCCATAAAATATAGACTATAAAGCTGATAGAGAATTATAGTACAACTAAGCTTTTTTTTGTTATTGGCTAAATTGTTTTTCTTTCTCTTTTGTTTTAAAATCCATAATGCATAAAATTCCCAGGCTAAATTGTTTTTCTTTCTCTTTTGCTTTAAAATCCATAATGCATAAAATTCCCATACTAAAGTTTATCTCAGATAATCTGTTGGAGCTTTTTCATGTGCAGTGTCTGGTTTGTTTCATTCACATTAAGGACAAAGGCAGATTTAAAGTAGGGTTTTTTTGTTTTTTTTTTTTTTTCCTTTTTACTGCATGGCCAGGAGCTGATTGTGCCTCAGGACATTAACATTTCTAATGCTGGGTTTGGCAACTCTTGGGGGGAATAAAATGCAACAATTTTAGAAATGGGTATCCTAACTAAATACTGACTTTAGGAAGAAACAGATGAAGAAAAACATCCAGGGGAAAATTTGGAGAGAAAGGGAGTGCTTATGCCTGTGTTGTTCTGGCTTGAATCCAGGTCACCTTCAATGACCCAAGACAAAATCTAGAGTAAAGACCACATTGCTGTATTCTCATGAAAGTTGTGCTTGTGTTTTAAGTGGATGAATTGCAGACAGACAATCTCTTGGAAAGTTCGAGTTTCTATAGGTGGAGTTTTCTCTTTATGCACTTGTGTCTAAGAACAGTAATTGTTTTATTAAACCTTGTACTGCTATTCTACTTTTGCTTCAGGGTTTTCCAGTTGTTGAGAGATTTTTGGACGCTGCCAAAGCATTATTTAATTTGTGAGTCTGGGAATTTGTTTAAAGCAAAAGCACTGGTATAGTTTTGAACTTCACAACATCTCATACCAATTTGGGGAAACTCAAGTAGTCTGAAGGCTTTACCACCAAATTATATGAACTGCTGACAGCAGAATCAAGGCATAATCTATGGGATAGAAAGCCTTAATTTTCACTTTATGGATAAAAGGGTCAGATCTTGTCCTCACACTGACAGAATGACATGGAAGACCTCTTCTTTGTGTTACTCTTCATTTAAGCATATACTTGAAACTACTTTATTATATTTTTAACTGTCTTAAGTAGAAGTTGATCTCTCATGAACTATTGTTGCCTAGCAACAATGATACTTCATCTGTAATTTAGAAAGTATGCAGGTTCTTTCTTAATTATGCATAAATTATTTTTGAATTCTTGTGTTGCTTATTTTTATCACCATATCTTCATTAGTAAAAAGCCTAAATTGAGGTGCAAGCCAAGTTTCCACCCTCTTTTTCAATGTATGAATAAGTAGAATTAGAATCCAGATATCTGCCACAAGAACACAGCTAGGTTGGTAAAATTTTAGTTGATCTTGGCCAGTCAGAATTCAATTTTCTACCAAGGAGCCACAGGGTCATCAAAGTTGATTCTCCTCCCAGAGACAATGACATGGTGCTTGCTGCACCCTCAGTGTCTTAGGTTATTCACTCTTCAAGAAAGAGTTTCTCTTTGGCCACTGAAGGATCAACATATCAGGTCAAAAATTTCTAGAACTCAAGGTATGCCGGTTCAGAAAGAAGATAAAACCATATCTATCTTGCTTCTCTTGGAACCTGAAGAATCATTATCTGAAGGGATAGTCACAGTATGTGTCGTGTGTGTACAAGTACATTACAACCAGTCCAAAGAGACTGAGTACTGCTCAGCAATAAAGAAAACATCCTTGTTATCAACACTGTTTTCAGCAAAAATCTGAAACATAGTGCCAGAAAAGAAAAGAGAAAAGAAAATAAAGGAAAAAAAAGAAAAGAAAGAAAAGAAAATAAGGGTACCCCTAGACTTTCAATCCTGGTCCTCTTAAAGCTTAATAGGATAATAATCATGCCCTGAATTTAGTGAACTGATCAGAATTCTGCAGTAAGTATATGCAGTGAGTCCAGCAATGTCCCAAATTCATAAACTATAAAAATTGATGGCACGTCCTCCCTTGAATCTCGTGCTCAATTCTGGTTGTACCATCTCAAAGAAAGTGATAACAAAAATAGAAGAAGTGGAGTAGGGCAACGAAAATTATTAAAGGCATGAAAAGACTGCCACAGGAGGAGAGATGAAAAAAATCAGGCTTGTTTAATTTCAGAGTAAAGTAGAGTTGATGTCACAGGGGCTTATTAAATCAGAGATGTTATGTAAGTCAACTGAGTGTTTTTATTTACTCCTTCATGTAATACCAATGGAACATATAAGGGGGGAAAAATCTATCATCTGAAATGAAATCTAATTTTTATACAACACATTTCAGAAATAAACCAAGGAGCTCAATGTAACAAGCTACCAAATGACTCAGAAACAGCCTCCAGCACTCTGAGAAATTAATATTAAATCTTTAACTATATTGGACAGAATATAAAACTGGAAAGAATAAGAAAAAGGAGAAAAAATACAGGACTGAGTAAATCATGGCCCGTCCTGTCGTTGATCCATATTTCGTGGGCTGTACTGCACCTGCTCTCACCTACACACAATGTCTGTGTGAGTTTTCCCTTGTTATTTTTAGTTTTCAGATGTTTGCACACAATTAGAGGGTGCATCTGGTGAAGGTAAACCACGGCTGTTTAGTTCTATTATTTTTGCTTCTTAAGTCATTGCCATCATACTAATAATTCTGTTGCTGCACTTTGCACAGGCTCTACCCAGTGTGGTTTAGGAAGGGATTATCACCTCCACATTACCTTCTGTGTTATATCGACAAGCTGAGACAGTTGTGGCTGTTCAGCCTGGCTGCAGACCTTATTGCAGCCTCCAAGTGCCTAAAAGGGGCTACAAGAAGGCTGCAAGAGGGACTTTTTACAAGGAAAAGGGGGAATGGCCCTAAGATGAAGGAAGACTGGTTTAGATTAGATATTATTAGACTTTATTAGGTGAAGTTATTGTGCTTTCTGTTCATCCCATTCTTTTAAAGAGCTGCCTATACCAAAAGATTTCTGCAACTGATTAACTCAATATTTTGCTTCAACTGAGCAAAGTAAAATTACATTAATGTTAAAATTTGAACATTAACATGTTGCCTATAACTATAAAAACTATGTAAATGTCAGGAATGCATTTCCCACTAGTTACCCATGACTTAAAAATTAACTCAAATATTGCCTTTCATATTCATTGCAACCATTTTCATTTCCAAAATCATAAGGAATCACAGCAATGGGTCTTATCAAGAGACAGACAAATAGGCAGAGTCCTAACAGGAACAACTCCAGGAAGATTCATATTATTCCCAGATACGATAGCTTGACTGAATGATGCACATTCTAAGTTTCAGCTTGTTCTTTTATCGTATTTTTCCACTATTGACTAATACACTTATCTAAATTTTTGTACAGGAAATATGTTATATAAATGCTAGTTGCCATGTTTCATATAAACTGTTTAATAGAATGTTTTTGCTGCCAGCTGAGAGTGCACTGTAAATGACAAGTCATAAAGCAAGAGGCTTGACTAGTCAGAAGTCAGCTGTGTTATACTAAAGAAAAAGGTACATCTCTAACGTGGAACACAAATTAGAAAATCATAGAATAGAATGCAAGAACAGTGAAAAAATAAATTGGTTTTACTTTTCTCTCCTAGAGAAACATAAAGGGCAGGGCCACCCTCAGCACGCCACAAGGGAAGTACTGATGCCAAACCAGTTCTGATACTGAAAGTATTGCAGCCAGCAGTTCAACTACAACCCAGCATATCCATGGCATTCTTCTTTCAGTCATGGACATTCCTCTGTGACAGCTACAGTGTCCAGAAGGTTATTAGGAACTGGAGCGTAGTTCTTACATTGCAAGAGAGAGAGCATGAGACAGCAGCATTCCAGTAAAGGAGGAAAACCTCTGAAACACTATTTGATTCCATGGGAAAAAGTTCATTGAACACTACCAATTGATTAAGTTTAATTTTTTTACTGGAATAACGGTCTGATGTTGTATTTTTTCAGTAGCAGTAGCTTTTGTACTTAAAGGAAAGTTAGAATGACTAGAAGAGTTCTCAGCAGTATATTTTTGCTCTCACTCAGTAGAATATTCTTATATTCTTAACAGTAACTAGGGTACAGAATTTCCTTTAATAAGATTTGGAATTGTTCCATAGTGTCCATATATAACCTATTAATGTCTTTAACAACCTTGGGACAAAAATATTTCACATGGCCATTGAACTACTTGTGGAATACTGAAGTAGGACCCTCAAATAATTTTAGAAATAAATTACAAAGACTTAGAATTTACAATTGCACTCAAAGGTGCAATTTCTGTTAATAGCTTTCTACAGAAAAGCATATAAAAGAAATTTCAGCTGATGTAACCATTCGTAGACAAGCTTCCTACAGAAGAAAAGTTTCTAAAAACCCTGATTTTTCCTATTCAAGTGTTCACTTAGTTTTGATACATTCAAAGCCTGTCTACCACTTTCAGGCAAAGCTGAGTGGATGAACGAGAAGCTGAAGATAAGCAGGAGGTAGGGGAGATAAAAGGGACATAAAAATGGCCAAACTGAGGCTCAGACATTAGCACAAAGTTCTCAGTCTCCAAAGCATCCCCAGCAGCACAAATTCTTACAAATACAAAAGCTTCAGATGCTTCTGACTTCACTACTTACTGACAAAAATTATTTAAAAATGAATCATCAAGCAATGGGACATCAGGCTGCCTTCATGAGTTTCAGTAACCATACTGCTACCTGCTTTTTTACTCTTTTTTTTTCCATTTTGCTGCATTTCATTCTATTTTTTCCATTTATTTCCAGTATCACCTATTAAATAATTTACCTCCACCACTTAGTTATGTTCACATACCATGAAATCCTGCCTACAACCATCCACTAACAAGACATTGATAATGAGACAGTGACAGTGTTTCATGGGTGGATTAACCATTCCTCAGCTGAACAGCTCAATAATGAGGGAGTTATCAGAACAAAAAGAGAATCAAAGATCAAATATAACAAACGATTTGTTGAAGGAGGTCCTTCAGGAGGCAAAATGGATCACGCATGTAAAGCACCTTATGAACTAAGAACAAATAAATGACTGCTGTAGCACTGCACAAATCGCAACATATAAGCTGGTTTAGGGCCCAGTAGAATTTCTGAGATCTAATAAATTAGGGGGTTTCAGGTGTGTGTTTCCCTGCACTGATTTTACAAAGAATGTAACAAATAATCCCTAGATTTGACTTTTAGAGTAACATCTTAGCTCAGACAAATGCTTTTGCGAGAAACTGGAGCAAGCAGTTACAACTGACATTGTCTGCCCTCTTGAATCTTTTCTGCGTTTATATTAAAGGAAGAGAAATGTAGTAGCTGCAAGGAAGGCTTTGCTTTTGTTTTGCTTTGGTTTGCCATTTTGGTTTTACCACCCCCCCCTTCCCCTCTTAACGGTAAGCGAGGTTTCTCAGATGAATTTAATACGTTATGTTTCCATCAGATGCATCACCTCAAATTATTATACCCTTTGTGTTCACTAAAGTGAGACCCAACTGCTGTTGTTCCACAATGCAGAAAAAAGACACAAATCTGTCAGTCAGAGTACAGCTGTTTCCAGGGGGTATTGGTACTGCCTCCTATGCTGAATTAATAGATGGTTTTGTGAAGTATTCCATACAAGCTAGGGAGGGAGGACTTGGAGGATGGATAGAGGAGGGAGTTTAGAAAATCCCTTGAAGGTGGTTATAAAGGTCATTTTCCCACACATGACTATTATTTCAGTAAGAAAGAAAAAGTTAGAAAACATTCACCAGGTTTTGACGCTGTGGCTAATAAGCTTCATGGCCCAGCATCTTACCTTAGAATCTTGGCTTTCTCTGGAGGAATTTGTCTCTAGTTGCGAGCTTTGCTATGAGGATGGTGAGGCACTGGAACAGGTTGCTCAGAGATCTTGTGAATGTCCCATCCCTGGAAGCGTTCAAGGCAGGGCCAGGTGGGAGTTTGAGCAACCTGCTATAGTGGAAGGTGTCCCTGCCCATGGCAAAGCATTGAAACTAGATGATATTTAAAGTCCCTTTGAACCCAAACCATTCTATGATTCTTCTCTTCTATAATAAGGATTTGGCCTTACCTGACTGCCCCATGTCAAACACTGTAATTTGTGTCAGTGCCTGTGTGGATTTGTGAATCATTGTGTGTGTGAACTGCCACACAATATATTTGTCACCCAGATAAAGAGAAGTATTGGAACAAAATTTATTTAGTGAAAAAAAACCTAATGAGGAAGTGTCATGCTAGACTGAAAGCATTGCTAATTCATTACTGTGGTAGCTGTAATTACTATCAGTTTCTTCAAGTGCCATGATCTGTCTTCTAATTTCTTTTTCTGAATGAAGGTTCAAGTAGTATATAATTAATTAAAAACCCTTGAAGGAAACTGAGGCTGTCCATGAGCTCAATGAATCTTCATGTTTCTTGCCCTCTTGGGAAGTTTATATTTTCTACTAAAACCCCTACGCATCAAACTCCTGTAGTTTCTGATTCATTGTTTATTTTCTTTGCATGGGATTTAAACCTCTGCAAAGACCCATTTATCTCTTATTCCTTTAACCCCAACAAGGTAAATCTGATCCCTAAGGGATGAGATATAAATAATACTATCTTTTCCTTATTCAGATTTCACTTAGATCCATGGGAGTTACAGTACTAGGCTTGGTCTTTCAAAATGCTAAACAGCTTTAGGTACCTAGTCCAGGAAATTCAGAAGTCATGGAATATTCTTTTTTTTCGATTTTAGATAGTTTTCACACCATCTCCCTTTAAGTTTTAAAGTAGGAGACTATTCAAAGCTATGTGATCCTCTGTATGGCCAGTGGAAAACCAAGCTTCCTTTGGTCCTGGTTTGGGACACTTATTTGAAGCTTCCAGTGCTTAGGATTAGTCCTAACATTCAATGAATGTTGAGCATCATCAGGAAAGGCATTGAAAACAAAAGAGAAAGCATTATTTGGTGCGGTAAAAAGCCTTGTGTTATCACACCTTGAAGTTCTATATGCTGATCTCTTCATCTCAAATGGAATGTTGTGGAGCTAAAAAAAGGTTCAGAGTAACTTAATCACAGTGATAAAGTGAATGTATGTAAAGTGAATGATAAAGCAGCTGCCCTGGGAAAGGGAGGAGTTCTGGACAGGGAAATCTGAGGAGGAATGTGACCATGGTTAGCAACGTCAAAAGGGAGAAGTTAAGGGGCATATAAAACTATTTGGTTGTTTCTTTGACATTTTAACCCAAAAATCACACTACAAGAAAGATGGGACATTGTCTAAAGCTTGCAGGAGATAAGTTTAAAAAAATGCCTGAAACTACTCTTTATGTAATGAAAAATGAACCTCAAAAAGCTGATGGCAAGAGAAATTGGTATGAAAGGAGTAAAAAAAAAAAATCATAGATTGTAAATCCATTAAAAGAAGCTTGAAAAGGCAGGCATGTAACCTCTAATATCTAGAAAAAAACCCTTGTTCTTAATTCTGGGGGAATGCAAAACAGTGGATTGTAATCAGTGACAGGATTTGATGATTTCTATAGGCGTCTTCCCTTATTGTCCCTCCTGGGGACCAAATACAGGGCTAAATGGTGCCTCCCAGCAGGGCAATTCTTATGTGTCTTTAAATACTGAAATAAAAAATATTTCAGAAGTAAAAGTAAAGTATACTTTTAATGGCCTGTCGAATGCATAAAATAAAGTTTTGACAGCAGTTTTACCTCTTGCCTTTCCTTTGAAGAGCTCTGAAGGAATATGTAAGAGAAATGAATTATTAGATTTAAATTTCTGATTGGATCCCAGTGATTTCACATGAGGGGTCAAAAGGCTATGTGAAAGCTGTGTTACAATTAGTGTCCTCTTAGGGCATTGCTGTGGATTTATTTCACAACATTGGCTGTTCATGCTGTTTTGTGATATAATGAATTTTAGATATATTTTAGATATCCTAAGATACACTGAATCACAGCCTGAAAGTGCCTATTTGTTTCCATTGAGAATAAGATAGAGATTAGTAGCTTTGACGTAGACATTCACACTGGAGATTTCTGCAGTGAAATGAGATGAATCATGACAATTCAATTTAAACAGATGCTGATTTACCTGGATGGACTGTCACTTCTTGCTCTGTAAAATATGTTTAGTTTATTTTGTTAAAAAAAAGGTACACAAACACAGAAGAAAAAAAATCATATTGTGTCAAGCCAAATTTCCATCAAGCCCAGAATTCATCACCAAAAAAAGTCCATTAGTAGAAGACAATAGTGCAACAGCCTACATTTCCAATAGCCTGTGTCTTGAATGCCTTGAGTCCCTTATGAATCAGAAGTGTGGTGCATGTGCTCTTAATCTCATGTTTATGCTCTTAGCCCTGGGCAGTTTTTACCTCTGCATTACATCCCAGAAACACCCTGACCCTGTGCAGTTAATGTAACACATGCAATGTAAGAAAGCCGTCTGCACTGCGTCCAGGTGTAGTGTTTGGTACACCTTGAACTGTCTGCCCTGGTCAGAACGCAAGTTATGGTCTTTAAGGCAAAGAAAGAATTTATCAGGCTTTTGTATAACTTCACGGATGTTTTCTGCTTTCTGCTCTAAGAGGCTTTGTGAAGAAGCAGCATAGAAAGCCCTCTTTCTTACTTTCTTTATACCATGGTTTAACTCCAATTGACAGCTAACTCCCACTCAGCCCACGCCCCTAGGGTGATGGAGAAGAGAATCAAGAGGGTAAAAGTGAGAAAACTCACAGGCTGAGATAAAGGCAGTTTGTCAGGTAAAGCAAAGGAAAATTGATTCCCCACTTCTATTGGACAGGCAGGTGTTCAGCTCTGCTCAGGTCAGCAGGTTTCCATCGTGTCTGATGGCGACTTGGGAAGACAAACACCACCACTGCGAACGTCCCTGCCTTACTTCTTCTTCCCCAGCTTTACATGCTAAGCATGACATCCTATGGTCTGGGATATCCCTTGGGTCCGTTGGGATCAGCTGTCCTGGCTGTGTCCCATCCCAGCCCCTTGTGCTGGGCTGGATGAGGAGCAAAAAAAGCCTTGGCCCTGTCTGAGCACTGCTGGGCAATAACAAAACTGTCCCTGTGTTATCAAAACCATTTCCAGAAGAATTTCAAAACACAGCCCAGCACTGCTACTATGCAGGACATTAATTCTACTCCAGCCAAAACCAACACAATCAAATCTTTATTTTTCATAGTCAGCACTGATAACTGAAACAAAATTTGAGCATTGAAAAATGAGAAAGCAAGTTACAAGTTTATAAGTTTTAGCTGTCTACACTTGATCTTTTTTTTGGTGAGCAGAAAAATATCAGTTTAATTTATAAAATTATCATGAATTTGTTTTTATTATACATGTTCTCAAGTCCAAAGTAGGTAATATTCATGTAGTAATTACCTTTGATGAATTCTCTGATTTCACTAATAGAAAATTGAAGTGAATGAAGCTGTTTCCAACCCCATGGCAGCACAAATTGATGTGTATATGATCTTAATATTTACAAATGAGCTGCGCATTTTTGCCTTTCTTTTGTTGATGCTGCAGACCACTCACTCATACAACAGAATTAGTGTTTGAATGAGGCTTTTCATGGAAACAGGAGCTCACCAATACAAGTAAGGATTTTACAGAAGGTCAGTAGTATCATATTTTGAAAGAATGAAAGGCAAGTCTAGGTGTGTTTTGGTGTTTTATTTTCTAGTGTATTTAAATGTCTTGAGTAACATAGAATGCATCACTATAACATTATAACTACTACTACAGAATCAATTTTATCAATTTTTTGTTTCTTTTGTAATGCCTCTACTAGGAAGAAAATATTTCAGACTGTTCATATATTTTCTAGATTAGTGAACTACAAAGTATACAGTTTAACATAGAAGTCACAAGCCTTTATCTTTTTTGTTATTCCACTGAAAAAAGTAGAAAGATACTGATTTGTAAAAATCAGAAAATGTAGAAGAAAAAAACCAGGGTGAACACACCTCCAGTTTTCTTGCTTTTCTTGAAGCAAAAAAACCTTGAAATAAACTCACTCTGATTTAATTGGTTTGGGTCAGAAATGGAAAGTACAGTAGAAGACTTCCATGAGTATATAAATAAAATGAAAACCTTAACTTTTTAGCTCCCATAAATAAAATGAGAACTTCCTGAAAAAAGCTTCAGGTCTGAAAAATTAAATAGGCAAATTAGTAGGTTTTTGATTTGCTTTTCCTATCCCAAGTCTATGCTCCTTTATTAATTATCACTGTATTGTTATTTATGAGAGAAGACTGTGAATAGGAACACCTGTTTCACTCTGTGGTAGCTCAGTTTCTGTTCTGCGCCTCTTACTTTGAAGCTACTTGGTTATCGCCTGCTGGCCTCAAAAAGGCTGAATTAAGTCAGCTTTGTGAAGAGATATGTTCTTTAATAAGAATTACTCTAACAAACATGGTATTAATCGATCCTAATGTATATATGTGTTAATCCACATTTAAATGATCATGATTTGTCCATAATCATTCTGCAGAAGATATAAGTGGAGTCCTCAAAGTTTTCCTTTGAGATCAGCAAAATTGCCTCTGACTACAGAAAAAGTGGGGGAAAAAAGGCAGGAAAACACAAAGAACTGTAAGGACACAGCGTCCTTCTTGCTACCTGAGTGTAGCTAAACATACACAAGACAACAAACTCTTCCATTTATAGGAGGCTGATGAAACTCAGCTGATGGGGGAGTGTGGGAGGAACCCAGACCTCTGAACAGTAATTAATTTGTCTTGATCCTGTGCTGGTGCAAGAGGCATTGACCTTGACAATTGACCTAGACTGAAAGAGGAAAGCATAAATATTATACATCATATTGGTGTTTTCACCCCTGACCGTGGAAGGTCTGCTGGAGCATGTTCAGAGAAGGGCAATGGAGCTGGGGAAGGATCTGGAACACAAATCTGGTGAGAAGTGGCTGAGGGAGCTGGGGTTTTTAGCCTGTAGAAAAGGAGGCTCAGGGGGGACCTTATCCCTTCGTACAACACTTTGAAAGGAGTTATCCAGGTTGGGTTGGTCTCTTCTGCCGAGCAACAGACCATAGGACAAAAGAAAATGGCTTCAAGTTGTACCAGAGAAGATTTAGATTGCTCATTAGGGAAATTTTCTTCACTCAAAGGGCTGTCAAGCATTGGAACAGGCTGCCCAGGGAAGTGGTAGATTTACTGTCCATTAAGGTATTTAAAAGTGGCACTTAGGGATGTAGTTAAGTGATAGACTTGACAGGGCTGGATTAAAAGTTGGATTTGATCTTAAAGGTTTTTTTCAACATAAATATCATTCCACGGTTCTATTTTAGCTTTTAAAAGGAAAAAGGTTACTTTAAACAAAGAGTATGTATTTGTTAGAAAGCTATTTTAGAAGTTATGAGGCGAATAGACAAATAACAAGAGGAAAAAGCATCTGCAGTTGTTAAAAGCATTCAACCATTTAAGTTGATTATTTATTGATAGAAAAATATAGATTCACATTAAAATCTCAAATAATTCTTTTAACAGATTACAGATGGTAGGTAGAGATATTATTGTTTCAATACAATAATTGTTACTTTTAAGTTTTAATATCCACTAAGAGAAATTGTCTACTTGTAGTTTCAAGGGTGAAGGGTAGACTCCACTCATCCTGAGAAGGGATACATATATAATGTCCTGAGTTTTGTGGACCTCATTTATGACCCTACATTTCATCATCTCTTTTTCAGAGGGAAAAGTCCTCACAATTTTTCTTCATTCAGGTTATTCCATTCCTCTGATCCTCCATGCCACTATTCTCAGTACTCTTCTGTTTCTTATATTTTTAGATTGTGACAATATGACAAGTACTTGTGCCATTAAAAATTCCTAGAAGGAACCATCCAATGAAATAGAGACAACCATTAGTTCTCTGCCCCTTTTTTAGTTATAGCTCAATATTCTATTTGTCTTCTGACCATACCAAAGGCTGATACTAGTTTTTCAAAGAAACTCCTATAGCAATTCCAAGATCTCTTTCCCGAGTATTAGTGGCTAATTTAGAGGTATTCATTTTACAGGTATTGTTATAGGGTGATTTTTAATACAATTTGTTGATAATTTTGCATTTTTCATCAAGAAAAAAGGGTCAGAAAACTATGAAAATCTGAAATTTAAAAAGAGCACAATATACTTTACACAGATTTGGGATCAATTCATAAAACCTGAAGAATGAAGCAGTAGGCAGCTATTCATAATATATAGAACCTGCTAGTGTGAGCTAAAGGCAAAAATTAATGTTGTTTAGAATATAGCGTTCAGTGTCTATTGAAGAAAAAGAAAAAAGAAATCTATTTCTGCTAAATGTTTTACATTGTTAATAACAAGGTCATTAGGTCAGAATTATTTGAAAAAAAACCTTTTGTTTTCTACTTGAAAACAGAAAACCAGGACAAAATGCTACAACACAATATAATGCTTTCCATTGTGTTAGTAACAAAGGAGGAAGTTAAATTCTTATTAGTAATACATATTTGTTACCAGCAAACTTAGATAATAATTTAAATCTGAATCTCATACAAAGGAACATTTTTAATTATTGCCCTGAGACATAAATAAGCTCCTAATGGCATTTTGAATATACATCAGAGCTGAAGTCCTACTCATTTTATTAGAGAGAGGTGTTTATGTACTTTAAAAAAAAAAGACCTTATGAGCATCTACTTGCATTTTTCACAACTAAATACTTTATATTTCTAATTAGAAATCTTTTACAACTAATAATTACAACATTAACTCATCCCTTCTGGTGGCTAAATTGAACACCTGCCTTTAATTATGATGACTTGGAGAAGAGAAGCAGCCTGAAGATTATGGGATTGTAGAATCAGAAATGCAGTGTTACATGAGTAAATTTTGTTTAAATAAAACCATCTTATCAGACAAGTGCCCAATTATCATTTGTATCAGAAAATATTTAATTTTACTTTTATTTGCTTTCAGAAAACATTAATTTCAGTGCATGTAATGGGGAAAAGCAATGATCCTGAAAGCAGAAATTGCGGTTATGGATGATTTAGAAGCTTTCATAGAATCAAAATTGCTTATCTTCTGTTTGAAATTATTTTTGTTTCCTGATTATGCTTGCGGACTCTGGGCAGACGCTCAACAACATTAGCCACTCTTAATCTTTGAGCAAGGTATCTTAGTAAGAAGTGAGTCTACAGAATAGAACCTGATAATAACAAAACAAAGCAACTGATCAATCCCAGGATGTTGTGTAAATCTGAGTAAATGTACATTCATCATTTGACCAATGGAGCTGTCATTATAATCCATCCTACATAATTTAAAGTATACTTAATTTTTTTGACAACATGGCTGAAGAGTCTTCTCCGATTGTAATCACCTGTTTCTTATAGGTGGGTGCTGTGGGCTGCATAGAAGTATTAAAATAGGTTGAATATGTATGTTATACCACTATGTGCATTACTGATGATTATCATACACTGGCAGAATTATAGGCTCCATCTATAATATATGTAAAAGGAAACTAGGGCTTAAACTTGGCATTGGGAAACAATCATATACATGGTTATATTGTTAATACAGACCCTTTCCCATGCCCACAAAACAACAGATTGGAAGGGACTTCCGATGCTCTCCAGTCCACCTTCTCACCAGAAGTGCCAGTGTATATGTTAAATCACTTCACTCAGATTTTCTGGGTTCCTGTTTCTATGTTCAGATACTTTCATTGTGATTTTCCCCTTTTCTCCTTATTTAACCAGAATTACCCTTTTTTTCAGTTTGTTTCACAGCCTCTTTTCCTTTACTGTGTGACTCTGAGAGCAGCCTTGCTCTTTCACCTCTACAGCTTTGTTAAGTATCTGAAGGCAAAAGTCTCCTTCTTATTCTCCACTGTCAGGTGGATAAACAAGCTCCCTCAGTCTCTCCCTGTATTTCCTCTTTTTTCCTTGGCCTATTGGGTTGCATTTACTGGTGTAAGCTCGCTGAGGTAGGTTCTCAGACTGTCTCAGCTGTGATTAACATCCAAGCATCCTTCACATTATAAATTTTGCCATTTAGATATAAGATAACCCCTTAGTATGGTGAAATTCTATTAGAACATCCGAATAACAGCAAAAATATATTTGCATTCCTTCTAGGCTAAATTAATCTGAATTTCACCCCAGACTGGATATTTAAACTTTGGAATCATAAGGATAAAACCACTGTGGAAATATACCTTGCAGGGCTCAGATTTGCTTCCGGGCCAGCTGTCTTAATTTTGCCATACTCTGCTGTCTGTTCAACCATAGAGTACTTTGCTTTGATTTCTATTCCTATGAAGACTTTATTCCCTCCACTTGTGCTTTCTTCTTCTAGAAAGTTTGGAATACAAGATCAAAGGTTAAAAACTCATTATTAAAAATAACTTGTATGAGTTTTATATGATTCAATAATTCGCTACCATAACAAAAATCAGGCATTATCTACAAAAATATATTAAAAAGAGAAACAAAGGCAGAAGAATAGTGGAACCAATTATGAAACCATTATAATTCACCCATTGATGCTATTTTGGTAATTCAGCTGATCTACAGAATAAACATGGGATATAAAATGAACATATTATCCATCACTTCAAATCTCTAGGGCTAGATGATCAAAACCTTAAAACAGATTTGAATTTGAGTATTGTTTTAATCTTAAATAATGACAACAAAGTCCTCGATATTAACATCTTTAATTATGGAAGGTCCAAAATCAGGGCAATGAGCATATCTCAGAGACACTTGTAAAAAATAAGTTGGATTTTGGTTCAGATTTTTTTTCTTTAGCTTACTGTGACTATGCTGAAATACCGACCCTGTGCAGATGACCCTCATGACTAGAGAATCCTTGGATGATGAGGAATGATTGAAGAGACACTTCTAATTAGTTATTCCCCATGAGAGGAAGGATGATTGTTGTCAAAACCAGGAAATTCCAGCTGTCAACATGAAGGGATTGTTTGTAAAAGGTACATGTTAGACAGCTGCTAATACCCAATTTTACTTCTGAGCTGCATATATAACAAAATAATCAATGATTTAGCCCATTCTCTTTCTGCAGTCTCATATTAAGTGATGACCTACAGAGCTGCCATCTGAGCCTGAGAAATAAACAACAAAAAGTACTCAAAAAACAGGTTTGGAAGCATGTGACAGGAGACCTATTTGTGATGTGAGACCTTGCACTCCTGAAAAGTCAAATTTGCTGGGGCAAATTTCCATGACTCTGTTTAGTTTGGGCTGTACCTTTATCAGAAACATCAACCCCTCTCACAAAGTCACTTTTGAGCCACCAGCAAATTGCAGTTAGAGAAATGGGAGGAAAGAAAGAAATTAATGCAAAAATCCTTGAGCTGTAAAAAGTGATGAGCATTGCCATAATAATAGCAGAGTGATCATGTTGGGAAGTTTCAGTAGAGAGAGCCACAAGGAAATGTTGGGAAATTGATAAATATTGAATATCACTAGTTATAAAATATTGCTGTTTCTTCAAAACAAAGGCACAGTGCACTATGAAAGAAATTCCAATCATTACATCTAATTACAAGGAAGTCTAAAACACCATGGATTTTAATTTTTAAATCCAAACTCTAATAAAAAGAATAATTAGCATCTACACGGAATATTCTGGTTCAGCCTACTTGTAATATTACATTGATTTCCAGGGTGTTAGAGAGCTTAAAAGAATTTAATGCTCGATAAGAAGCTTAGAGAGAAGAAACTGAAAATATGAGAGGGCTAAAAATATTTATTTTTGAACTGTCCCATTTATGTATAGCTTTATCCAGAGCTTTTCATCTAATATTTCTTCCCAATGATATTAAGGCCTTGAATCAGCAGTGCACTTAAAAACAATTTTAAATTTCCTCGCATCTTAGGGATGGAATTTCGCTTGTGTTTCTTCTTCTTCTGTTTTTAGCTTGTTATTTTACTGAATTTAAGAAAGGTTATGGGAGTATTAAAAATGTACAAAGTTACAAATTGTTCAGCATGTCATGGGATACCATGGAGAAAATATTAGGATGTCTGTCAAATAAAATTTATGAAAGTAAACATACTGAATATAGAAAAAAACTTGGAAAAGTAAAGGAAAAAAAAAGACATATTTTATAATCTTTAAAGCAGAATATTAAAGATCTGGAAAAATATTTTATTCTATCTGGAAAAGTAATGATTGAATACTAAATCTTTCCTTTAATTAGATGTAGCTATATGCATCTTGTTGTAGACACCTAATTCATACATGTTAATATTAACTAAAGAGAAGCTGCTATACTCTGGAATTCACTGTGAAGACTGAACACTAATGGAAGATTGAATGAACACAGCTCTGTGAGGTTCCAATGAGACCCCTGGTAAAGCTACAGAAAAGTGAACTTTGGACAATGAAACACAGAATATTGAGTCAATCTAATCTAAATCTTCCTAACCTGATGCAGTTTCATCTCAGAAATAAATGCTTATAGCGGCTGTGTAGTGGGTTTTGTGACCTTACTCCTCTGAGAAGACCATGCCCCACTTCACTGCTAAAATTATTGGTATTCTCCTAATTTCCACATACCCATGAGGTCAGAATTACTGGCAGCTGTTCACCCCTCAGAGATGCCTTAGGGCTTCCTGAAAGGCACCAGAAGCGAAACCACATCCAGCTTGCCCAAAAATCCTTTTTCCATAGTTGTTTATTCCTTCCTTCTCTGTCTAAGATGTCTTAGATACTCCTGGTTTGAATGCACAGTGAGCAAGCATGTTTTATGTTTGGGTTTTTGGAGGGAGATTGTAGTGGGCTCTGTGAGTCCAAGTACAAAGGACTGGTGTAGTGTGAAATTAGGGTAGTAAGTGATTAATACAATGGAAAAGTTCTGCCCTGTAATTCTTCAATGACCTTCAACTCTGATATGTAAATGTGTAACAAAGCAGACGAAGAAGAATTTGCACAGCAAAGATGGAAATTCTCTTTCATGTGGAAAATATAAATTATTCAAGCATTGCTTATATCTGTATTTACCACTCATTTATCTGAGCCCTTTGCCCCCAGAGCTTTTGTTTTCTGCTTCTTTGGAAGGCATTTCTCCTTTCTGAGGTAGTAAGGAGATGCTGCACCCTTGTTTCCAGAAAGACATGTCAATTTAATTTTCTGAATTCTCTTTTATTTGTCACTGAAGTTTAATTATGGTTTTCCTGCAGTAAAAACTTCTGATTTTGGATGATTTAAAGAGGAAAATCCTTTGCTTGCTTCTCTTTTACACCTGAGTGCTCACGCTGACATAATTTTACATGCTTTAAAAATCATGAAGAGAACACAAGGACTTCTTTTTCAAATGGAATGTTGGCACTGCAACAGGTTGCTAAAAGAAGTTACGGCTTCTCCATCCTGGAATTGTTCAAGGCCAGGCTGGATGGAGCTTTGAGCAACCTGATCTAGTCGGAGGTGTCCCTGCCCAATGCAGGAGAATTGGAACTGGATCGTCTTTAAGGTCCCTTCAAATCCAGACCATTCTGTGATAATGTGACACGATTCTGTGATTTGAGTCTTTCTGTCAGATGAGTCAGGCACAAAGCCCCATGGCAGCTCAACAAACTTGGCATCCTCTTATGGCTCCCTACTTTCTGAAGATCCCTGCAACACTATCACGTCCATTAGATCATGTAAACAGTGACCTGAAGGTGATGTGAAAAAGCAATCACGGGCAAAGTTGTGACATGGAGACCTTTGAATGAATCCACGGATGCTCCCACTTCTTTGAAGCAATTTCTATTCCAAACCAGATTTTTCTACGACACAATTTTAACTAGATTGGTTCAAGAAGAAATACTGCTAGATTAAAATTGATTCAAACAATGGAATCAGTGTGTAGAACTAAATCCCAATTTCATTACAATGACCAGAAAAATACTGTCTCTTTCAAAATCAGGATGTGGTCTGGACTGAATTTAGACAGAGATATTCTGCCTAAGTAGGCTGTGCACAGCAACAGGCATTTAGGCGGATTGTAATATTAAAAATACTTTTATATCCATGGTGTTTTAAATCTTCCATAGAAATATGTTCAGTAAGAGTTCAGTTAAAGAATTATTCCGTCTTCTTTACATTTACCACCAGTGATAGAAAAATAATAATCAGGAAGCAGATACAAAGCTAAAGTCAAGCTGTTAAGAAGCCAAACAACACAAAATAACAGTGCTGTTTGTGACTATACTTTTTTCAGATTTTCTACTAATGAATTTTATTATCCATAAAAAGCAGTACTTCTGAAGAAAGAAATAAATATTGTGAAGATATTTCCATAAACACTCATCCACCACATGAAATGTATTCATGCTATTATTTCTTGCCCTAGTGGGTGTGCTTTCACAGATGTCCTGGGGTGATGTAATGATAATCCTGTATCGCATATCATTTGCATGCCTGCCTAAAATATCCTGTAACTTTAACTGTGCTCAGCAGCCAGGAGAAGTTCTGCCAACGCGGGATGTTTTGAAACTCTCCCCTGCTCACTGTTCCGGGAGGAAGGGACATTGTTTTAGTTGGGCTGCTGCTGCTCCTGTGGCTGCTGCTTTTCCTTCCCTCCTCCCCTGGGATTGCTTCTTCATTGTCTTTTTTTGGACCCTTTTTTCCTCGACTTTTTTTGTCAGAGAACCCTGGGAGCCCCGGAGGACGGTGGACAGGAAATCCCTGGGGGGGAAACCCCCAGAAAGGGGTCACTACGCCTGAGGATAAAGACACTAAAGTTCATCAACTGTTCATTCGGGTTTGGTGATTCCTTTTCCCCTTTCCCTTTCCCCTGTGCCTGTGGGGGGGGATTGAATAAACAGCTTTTTCCACTTTCGTTCCTGAGCTTTTGATGTTGTGGGGAAGGGGGTGCCAGAGGCCTTTGCTGTGGGGGAAGGTGTTCTGTTCAGAGCACTTTCCACCCAGGAAAATTGTCTCTAACCCGAGACAAATTTTTGGTGTCCAACTTAAAGGGGCTTGACAATTTGGTGTCCACCTTTTGTGGGGTAGAGAAAGTGGAAAAAACTAATAATTTCATTCTGGTTTTGAACACTCTGTATTGGATTACAGCAATCAGTGTTTGATGTTGATGTTTGTTGTTTGTTGTTTGATGGGATGTTGTTTGATGTGATTCTGTCTCTCTGGCATGTAGGCCTGTTTCCCTGCCAACAGATAGGGGTAATTTTGTCTCTGATGTATAATTTTCACAGATCAGGGGCATGGCTCCGGCTTGTTACAGTAATGTGCATGGTATGGATGATCTATAGAAAGGTAACAGAGGTATTGGAAACTGGTAAGCATGTATATGCTCTGTTGCTTTCCTCTCCTAGTTATCGTAGCTTCTTTTGGAGTTTTGTTAGTAATATTACCCAACCTGGTACGTCACCTTTTGAAAATGTTCAGTTTCCCCTGGATGTTAAAGAGACCACTGTCCTGGTATTCATAGTGCTTAATCTGGTAGGTTTCAGCTATATGATGGTCACCTTGTCCAGAATGAGGGCTGAGAGGTCCAGAGGGCCTGAGCAGGAGCAGACACCTGATGCAGACATGGGGAAATTTGAGTGATGTGGAGTATGGGAGGACATAGGCCAAATTTTAAAGAAATTCTCTGACCCAATAGATTGGGAGATTCCCCTTGAACAAATTCTGAGACCAGCTGAAGTGGGGAAGTATCTCAAAGAGAAGTGCAATGACAACCTTAAGACAGTAAGTTGGGGCCTGGCATGTGCTTATTGTACACTGTTAAATACTCTAGAACAGGCAGATAGGGAGCCTAAGCCAATGGCAGCTGCTCCTGTTACGAGAAGCAGGAAACACTAAGTCAAAACCAATCACCCAGCAGATGATAAGGAGGGTGAGGGATCCTCAAAGCCAACAACTGAGTCAGAGGTCATTGTTGAGTCCATGTCTGTGAAGGACCTTCGCGGCCTAAGAAAGGATTACATTCAGCGAGAAAATGAATCTGTAATTAGCTGGTTAATCCGTCTTTGGGATGCTGCAGGCGATGTTACACTTCTAGATGGCACCGAGGCGAGGCATTTGGGGGACCCTGTCATGTGACTCAGACATCAACCGAGTGGCACGGAATGGGGCTGACCCTTGCAGCCTCTGGAGACGAATTATCAGAGGTGTGAGGGAGAGATACCTGTGCCCCGAGGATCTCTATCAGCAACAAACCCTGTGGAAGACCATAGAACAAGGGATTCAACGCTTGAGAGAAATGGCGGTGGTAGAGATTGTCTTCTCAGAGGACATAACAAACCCAGCCCCACTTATGGATCTGGATGAGGTAGAACGTACATCTGTGATGTGGCGAAAACTTGTGCGACTTGGGCCAAAAGAATACGCTTCTGCTTTAGCAATGAGGAAGCGAGATGAAGGGCATGAGACCGTGCTTGATATGGCAAGGAAGCTCCGAGCGTATGCAGATGCCATGCATGACCCAGTGAATGCAAGAATCTCAGCTGTGGAGACACGTCTGCAGAAACTTGAAGATAGGATAGAGGAGAATCACAATAAACTCAGTAAGGAGATTAAAGAGGGCCTTCTCCAAACCTCGGCAGTAAAGATCAAAGGTTCTCTTACTGAATGCAGACGTTCCCCGGCTATGAGAAGCAGGTACACCCCTCGACGTGAGCTGTGGTATTTCCTGTGTGAAAGTGGAGAAGACATGAGGAGGTGGGACCAACAACCTACTGCTGCTCTGGCGCGACGGGTGCGTGAACTGAAGGAGATCAAGACTCAGAGAGGAAATTCCACCAGAAGGGAAGTAGCTCCAGTTGATGTGTCCAATCCCCTTGAAGGAACCTCTAACATGCATACCCACCAGGGTTAGAGGGACCCTGCCTCTAGCCAGGTAGGGGCCAGGGAAAACCGTGGTTTTTGGACTGTGTGGATTTGATGGCCTGGCACAACGGAACCACAAAAATATGAGGCTTTGGTTGACACTGGTGTGCAGTGCACAATAATTCCATCGCAACACGTGGGGGCAGAGTCTGTTTCTATTGCCAGCGTGACAGAAGGATCACAAGACTTGACTCTGGTGGAAGCTGAGGTGAGCCTGACTGGAAAAGAGTGGAAGAACCATTCCATTGCGACTGGTCCAGAGGCCCCGTGTATTCTGGGCATAGACTTCCTCCAAATGGATATTTCAAAGACCCAAAGGGACTCAAGTGGGCATTTGGGATAGCTGCCATAGAGACAGAAGGCATTAAGCAATTGAACACCTTGCCTGTACTGTCAGAAAACCCATCTGCAGTAGGACTCCTGAGAGGGGAAGAGCAACAAGTACAAATTGCCACCTCGACAGCGCACCACCGGCAGTACTGGACAAATCGAGATGCTGTGATTCCCATCCACAAGCTGATCCGTGAGCTGGAGAGCCAAGGGGTAGTCAGCAAGGCCCACTCACCCTTCAACAGCCCCATCTGGTCTGTGCGCAAATCTGAAGGAGAATGGAGATTGACTGTGGACTATCATGCTTTGAATGAGGTGACTCCACCACTGAGTGCTGCCGTACCAGACATGCTGGAGCTCCAATATGAGCTGGAGTCCAAGGCAGCAAAGTGGTACGCCACCAGTGACATTGCGAACGCATTCTTCTCCATTCCTGTGGCAGCAGAGTGCAGGCCTCAGTTTGCTTTCACCTGGAGGGGTGTGCAGTACACCTGGAACAGATTGCCCCAGGGGTGGAAACACAGTCCCACCGTTTGCCATGGACTGGTCCAGAATGTACTGGAAAAGGGTGAGGCTCCGGAACATCTGCAGTACATCGATGACATCATTTTGTGGGGGAACACAGCGGAAGCAGTGTTTGAGAAAGGAGAGAAAATCATCCAGATTCTCCTGGAAGCTGGTTTCGCCATCAAAAGGAGCAAAGTCAAGGGGCCTGCTAAAGAGATCCAGTTCCTGGGAGTGAGGTGGCAAGATGGACAGCATCAGATTCCCACCGAAGTCATCAATAAAATCACCACAATGTCACCACCAACCAACAAGAAGGAGACACAAGCTTTCCTGGGAGCCATAGGCTTTTGGAGGATGCACATTCCTGAGTACAGTCAAATTGTGACTCCTCTCTACCAGGTTACGTGCAAGAAGAACGATTTCCACTGAGGCCCTGAACAGCAACAAGCCTTTTGCCCAGATCAAGCAGGAGATTGCCCATGCAGTAGCCCTTGGCCCAGTCAGGACAGGACCAGAAGTAAAGAATGTGCTCTACTCTGCAGCCGGGAGTCATGGTTTGTCTTGGAGCCTTTGGCAGAAGATGCCTGGTGAGACTTGAGGGCAACCACTGGGATTCTGGAGCCGAAGTTATAGAGGGGCTGAAGCCAACTACACCCCAACAGAGAAAGAGATCTTGGCAGCCTATGAAGGAGTCCCAGCTGCCTCAGAGGTAATCGGTACAGAAGCACAACTCCTCCTGGCACCCAGACTACTGGTGCTGGGGTGGATGTTCAAAGCAGAGGTTCCCTCTACCCACCATGCCACCAACACCACATGGAGCAAATGGATTGCCCTCATTACACAGCGCCGCCATATAGGAAATCTGAATCGCCGTGGGATCCTGGAGATAATTACAAATTGGCCTGAAGGTGGAGAATTTGGTCTGACCAATGAAGAAGAGCCGGAACAGGTAACTCGGGCGGAGGAAGCTCCACCCTACAACCAACTGCCACAAGATGAAACACGCTACGCTCTCTTCACTGATGGTTCCTGTCGTATTGTGGGAGCAAAGCAAAAATGGAAAGCAGCTGTATGGAGTCCCACACGACCGGTTGCAGAAGCTACAGAAGGAGAAGGTGGATCAAACCAACTTGTTGAGCTCAAAGTCGTTCAGCTGGCCCTGGACATTGCTGAAAGAGAGAAGTGGCCAAAGCTATACCTGTACACCGATTCATGGATGGTGGCCAATGCTCTGTGGGGCTGGCTGGAAAAGTGGAGAAGGGCCAATTGGCAGTGTAGGGTAAAACCAATTTGGGCTGCTGAGGAGTGGAAAGACATTGCTGCCCAAGCAGAGAAACTACCTGCGAAGGTCCGCCATGTAGACCTTTTCCCCTTTCCCTTTCCCCTGTGCCTGGGGCGGATTGAATAAACAGTTTTTTCCACTTTCATTCCTGAGCTTTTGATGTTGTGGGGGAGGGGGTGCCAGAGGCCTTTGCTGTGGGGGGAGGTGTTCTGTTCAGAGCACTTTCCACCCAGGAAAATTGTCTCTAACCTGAGACAACAGACAACTGTATTTTAGTATAATGCTGGAGGAAAGAGAATTTTAAGCTTCCTCAATTTCCCTGAGGGGAAAAAAATGGAAATCACACAGCTTTCTCACAGATTGTTGTAGTGATCTTTGTGAGTCTGTGATTCTATCCTTGTTTTTATATTCAAATTCAGCTATGCAGTTTTCATGAAACAACAACAACAAAACCCCTAAAAAACCAAACCAACCAAACAAACAAAAAAAACCCAAACAACAAAACAAACCCACAACAAAATTCCATTTGTATTGAAAGGAGTCACCATGGTATTTACATTGAAGAAAAATTAAGAGCAAGGGACCAAATCAAAACCCTCATAAGTGGGTTGACAATACATTGAGACCAAGGAAGCCTCAGGTCCCATAATTTGTCACAGAATAAAATTTGTTGACTTGCTTTGTGTCTTTACATGCAACTGTGACTGTTTCCATGTCTCCAGGGTATCATGGTGAGGATCATCCCCTCACCAAATGTAGTGGGGGAAATTCCAGGGCAGTTGCATGATAAGTTCCTACAACATGTGTGCTCATCTTCATGAGCATAGGTTTCCCAATTGTAAAAGTAAATCACTGTGGTAGGAGGTTGTAGAAAGACAGATTTAGTAATCAAATCCTTTGGCACAGAATGGCACACTCAAGTATTTTCAGATCCCTTTTTCCAAAGGCGCAGCTGGGTTTATTCTGTTTATCCCATTTTGGCCAAGGGAGGTGCCCCGAATCCCACCTTACAAGTGTCAGTGTCTCCAAATTATCTTGATGGGATGCCTGCAGAACCCACAGCTCTATATGTAATTTAGCTGCCTAGTAGAGTAGCATCTTTTTTTCCCAAGAAAGCAGCTATGAACTTAACAGCAAAACAATTTATGACACTGTAAACCTTTCCCCTGGTCAAAAGTGGTGTCTGGTTTGAACCAAAATAAAATCACTTCGGAAGCTCAGAATCAGAAATCCTTCCTCTCTTCACCAGCTGCACTTTGTCTTCAACATGAAAACCCACAGTGAAGGTCCAGCAAGGATGGGAAACACTTGTATCAGGATTCCAAGCTAAACAAGTATTGTCAGATAAAGCATCAGGGCAGAAATTTAACCATCATGAAGCTGCTAAACTATTCCTCAACCAAGTCCCATGTCAACGAATTCTAACAGTCACTGTGTCAAGCACAGAGTGGTGATACCCATCTTTTGGCAGGTGCTGTCTAGGACTGAGCTGCTGGCAGTCCAGAATAAAGTCTGGGAGAACTCCAGCTGAACAGCAATATCAAAAATCACCAGAGGGCCCTCCTTTTCTGTTCCTTCTCACCTATTCTATTCTCCAGTTCATGTTTTTTTTAAATACGGTGTACTGAGTACTACCTCCATTCCTGATGTAACCTAAAGGAAGCTGCTAATAATATTAAAGCAAGTATGTATTTTCTTCACAGTTTCTTGGCTTTTTGCAGTACCTCAGTTTTCCACATAATTTTGTATTTTTTTTAAATAAATCCACAGGAGGCTTAGTAATTGGCAATGAGCACATTATCATGATCATTCCTGTACCCAAAAACCTTTAAAGCAGAATAGGTAGGAGGGAAAAACAAAACTAGGAGATGATTGTTTGAAGCTGGACCATAATATCTGCTGATAATTCTTCTGATGCTATTCATTCTCTCATTTTAATTCTACTGATATGATTAGCTACTTGTGCTTTTACCAGGAAATTTAAGGAGGTCATACCTCAAATATTTTCTTTCTTATTAGAGACTGCAGAGATAATCCAGGATTTATGGAGTCTTTGTGGCTTTGAAACAGTAGCTACTGGTGGATGAAATGTTTTGTGTATTGGAAAGGGAAGGAAAACAGAAAAAAAGAGAGAAATGCATTTCTGCACAGTTTCTTGAGTGGAAAGCATAAATGTCTGGTTATTATTTCTGATTGGCTTTCAACACTTCATCCCAAGTTTAAAGATTCTACAGAAAGATTAAGCCTTAGAATTGTCTGTCTCAAATGTTATAGATGTAAATGTATTTCATTAAAGGAGGAATGTCTTTAAATAGGAAAAGTAATCAAGTGAAATTTTAGCTCATAGACATCAATGAAAGTTTTTGCATTGCTTTCAGCAGAGCCAGCTTTTCACAAAGACATTTCATTTAAAAATCATCAAAACCACTTTCTTTTTCCTCACGTCTCTGTATTTCAGATATAATAAAAAAAGATTCACTGAAGCTTGCTGAACAAAGAAATATTAAAATTCCAAATGAATCTTATTGAACTCTTTAGTAGTGCCAGTGAGGCAGAAAAATGGGTTTGGCAATCCCTCTTCAAGAGAACTGCTGCGGCTGCAGCCCCTAGATGGTGTTGCTAGAAGTGATCTTGAGAACCAACCAAACGCACACAGTCCCATTGAAGAAAATACAATTTGTCAGTTTTGGTGAAGCTTACAGCAACAGGTACCTTGTTCTTTACATTAAAGTCTGCCTTTAATATGGTGGTTTGCTGTGGTTTTTTTATTTTTCCTGTGTGTAGCAAGTGTGCAAAATTCATACTCATGAAAATAAATTATGTCAAATGATGTTCAAATTCACACCTCAAACGTGATTTCATCTGATCATTTTATTTATCATTACAGGGTATTTGTGAGGCATAATTGGCTAAAAATTACTATTGTAGCTTTTCTAAGGATAGGATTGACCTCATATAACTTTCAGAGTGGGATTCAGGTTTATTCTCTTACATCAAAGTTAATATCCCTGTGAACTATGTGCAATTGTCTTTCTGCTACTGCTCCAATGGGGTACAAATTTCCTATATTACATCTGTGATATCCATGAGGATATCTCAGGTATATCAGGATATCTCAAAAGGTACAAGAAGCCTGTACATAGACAGCTGGCTTCTGACCCTGACATTAGGTTAAATGAATTACACATATAATTTGAAATGAGTGAGGAACTGAATAACCAATGATATTCTGGAGAGATTGGAAATTAATGGCATAAAATAGCAAAAATTGTTCTCATGCCTATCCTCAAAATAGAGCACCTCCTGTTTCATGAAAACACATTTCACAGCAATAAAAAGCCATCAAATTTGACTGTCTCTACTTCTCGACCAGCTTCTGAATATTAGGACCAAGCTCAAGGGACAAACTGACTTTAAAACCTAGCTATTAAATTTGCTTGCAATTATGTGGAGGGGGAATAGAATGCAAGGAAATCACTATAAATACATTCCTTGTAGAGAAGTTTAGGATAGGGCATTGTCACTATTACAAAAAGACACAGAAAGATTTTTTGCATTGCAGAAGGTAATGCCTTTTCTAACCCTAACCCTAACCCTAACTCTAACCCCTAACCCTAACCCTAACCCTAACCCTAATGGGATCCCCAGGCCGCCCAGGCTAAGCGGATTGGCTTTAGATTAGATTAGATTAGATGGATTAGGCAGCAAAGGAAGTGTAAAGGAAAGGGTGTGTTAACATTTCCCAGAAATAACTGTGCCCTGATGCAAGTGCAACTTGGAAAGAGTGCTCAGTTGAATTCCTCAGTGGGAGATAATGACATGTGTGTGCTTGTGCCTGCTCTAGAAAATAGCTAATGTTGTCTTTGGGCACCAGAAATTTGTGTCAGAAAAAGCCACTCAGGGTATGTCCAACTGACAAATTATTCACCTGCAAAAGTGAATGCAAAGCAAATAGATAATATTCTTCATTCTGTTATGTTTTTATAGTCATTTTGCCCTGGTATATTTATGCAAGGTTTGGGGGGAAAAAGGTCCACTGAATTTATAGCAACATAAGATCCATCATCCACAGGATCTTTATTTTACACCTTTGTGTCAGAACACCAGAGGCTGTAAGTCATAGTTGTCATCAGTGTCTTAGAGTGCCTGACAGGTTTCTCTGTTCTTTCTCCAATGAAATTTTGACATTTTGGAATTTTTGTTCTGATTTATGAGCGTGTAGGTGAGCGTGTATACATGTCTCATATATAAGTCATGAGGCAAAACTGAACAGCAAGAGCAAGGGCCAGCAATGATATCAGAGATGAGCTCCCTCCCTCCAATCAATAAATACATAATGCAGTTGGAAGATGAGTAGGTAACACACCTGTTATATAAAATACAGAAATATACCAGTAGCTACTGCATATCTACCTAGATTACTCAATTTTCTATATAACTGAGAAATAATAATAATAATAATAATAAAAATGATAAAACCAGTTAATGCTAAAAAGAACAAATTTTTAAATGGCAATCAAAAGAAAAAGGAACAACATCAAGAAAAACACTAGTTTGGGAAGTAGATCTGAAAGGTTAGAACATCTCATGCCTAATAATAAATACAGATGACATCAACTACCAAAGGAAAGAAAAATTCTAAGAAATCCACACAAACATCTTATTTCTATAGCATGAGCTAAACGGAAGCCATTAGTCATACAGTTCATGCCTAGAAAACCCACCCATATGAATCAGGATGCATGTCAGAAAAATATTTTAAAAAAACAATTAAGGTGTCTGTTACTCTTTCTTGTACGTCCTGATGTAATTTCCACGATTTCTGGCATTTTGTCTTTGTTTGTTCTTTAATTTGTCACAGAAAATCCCTTCTGTCTCATGTAGAATGGAAACAACAGACAGGAGGCTATAAATAAAAGTGACAGGGGCATGCCAAATCTCAAAAGATACTTCATACAGCACCCAGACAAAGGTTTCTAAAGCATTTTCTAAAGGCTAACCTGTCTCTACTCCCTTCTCCCACAATGACTATAACGCGATCCAAATGAAGGTCATCCTAGCTGAGCAAAGGGCAACGCAGCACAAATATTTCTTTGCAGCGTGATGGGTAACATAGATCAGAAATATTGTCCATTAATCACAGAATCACAGAAAAGTTCAGGTTGGAAGGCACCTTAAAGACCATTTAGTTTCAACTCCTCTGCCTTGGGAAGGGACAATTTCCAGTAGACCAGGTTGCTCAGAGCCCCATCCAACCTGGCCTGGAACACTTCCAGGAATGGGACAGCTGCAACATGTGTCACCTGCCCAGGAGAGATTAGGATGTAACAAGATATACCAGCCAAATTTGTATTTATCCCCAAGGTCAAGCAGCCTTAGTTATCCTCAGGGAATGTCTCTCCAGAGAACATGGGCTTTTCCTGGCTGTGTCTCTTGGTGCAGGCTGAACTCGTGTCAGAGTGAGTTGGAGCTAGAGCACCAGCAAGCGCAGAACCTGCACTGAGCAGTGAATTTAACACTTCCAGCACACAGCCCCTTGTTACTGCTGTTGCTTTGAGATAACAGTGCACTACACAAAGAAAACTCAGCCCAGCTTCCAGTTAATCCATAACAATGCAGGGATGTAGGTAATCCCCCTTCTACATGTTTCCTTCAAAAAGCAAAACGAAGGAGACAGCACGGCTGTCTATTCTGTAAAGTCTGGTTGAGTTAGAGCATGAGAGAGTGAAGAGCATTTCAGGGGAGAGATCTGCCTTACCCTGTGTTATGGCTTCATTTGGGGCCAGCATTGAATATCTTGAGATGAGTAAAAGAAATAAGTGCATTATAAAGTGATCGTTTTTCTGTACCTCTCAAATTCGGGGAATCAATAATTTTTATGATCTCCTGGGGGAGAGGTGAAGTCGCTTATAAGAATAATGGGCAGTTTGAGTTATTTTTATCTGCTACATCTCTGGCACAGAGTATATCTAATATTGGTAGTACAACAGAAATAAATGTACTAAATATATTAATTAAATTGACTGAAAATCCCTCTCCCATCATTAAAAATCTTTTTAAATACAGATAGTACCCCCTTCGCTTATACAATATGATAATCATATCACCAAAATTTTAGCAAAGGACATCAAGAGTCTGATGCAATTTGAAATAGTAAGAGAGCCTCAATGCATAAGAATATATAAAATCTTGATGCTTTAATTCATAAATGATGCCTACTTAGTAGAGTTGTAAAATAAAGAATTCACTATATGTAGAACAAAACTACAAGAACTCACAAGTAAGAATTAACAAGATATTCTAGAACACTCAGGCTGAAATATCCCATAAGACAATTCATAACACTGGTGCTCAAATTTTTTGTTTAATTTTTTAGTCAAGAAAAAGAAATCAGTCCAAAAACAGAGTCCTAGAGGTTATTAGTAAAAAAAAACCTGAGTAAATAGAAAATCACATCTATTTCTTATGATCAAAGCCTTCCAGGAAAAAAAAAAGACTGATTTATCAGCACTTCTAAGAAGACAGTGACAATACATTCAGGAAGTAGAGTGTGACAGTAACTTTAAGGGCCAATAGTTTAACATGCTGAGTGTCACTTTACACTGATATTTTAAAACATGTTTTGCTTCACCTCTTGTTTATCTATTTAACTGAGATATGTTTGTGTCACATTTTCAGGCAATAACCCAACCATTAGCATGCGTCACTTATATGAATCTATTTGTTAAGCTATATTATAATTCTTCAAAAATTTAACCACAATGGCATCAAGCCTTGTAAATAAGTAGCTCGTTTGTGACTGAGAACTGGTGGATCCAAACAATGCCTTCTTAGCATTATTTTGGACTTTCTTACTACTTTCTGAAATTTAAAATATCTCATGATGGTGGGTTCTGGGATATTTAGCATTTTCAAGCCCAATAAATATATTCTGAAGGCAGCTGCTAGCACAAATTTAATATAAACATTTATTTTCTGTGTGATGGACCTGCAGAAGGACTAACCTCAATTAAAAGCATAAGTTTTTAAAACGGCATTGGAGGAGGCATCAGGCAGCCAAATCCCTGACTACGGATGATGATTATGGAATCTGAATCCACTGCATTTCAAATGAGACTTTGTGTTACATAACTCCAACAAGGTGTACAAGAACACACATTCCAGCAACTTCCAAATTCTCTGTTCCCAACCATATACATTTAATGATCTGTGTGAAATGGAAACACTTCTTCTGGCATGGAATGTAAAATCTGCCTAACTACCAAAAATCCTCTTGGTTTGCTGGCAGGAGAGATGCTAGGATGAAATAATAATTAAAAAATATTTGTATAATACGTTAAATTTTCATTGTTTAATCCTTATGTCAGGATACTAATTAGCTTTAATTTTCCTGACCAGCCTCACCCAAGACTTTCCCCTACCCTCTCTGGACAGAGTCCCTGGTCCCTTTCCGAGATACGCCATGGGTATGCTTGTCTTCCACCCTGTCCTGGCTGGATCTTGGACCCAAATTTTGGGTAGCCTATTGGTAGACTATCTCCAGTTAAGTCTTTTTTCCTGTTTCCTGCCAGTCCTGAAAGCTTCCTAGAAAGATCCTGGACCTATATATGACTCTCTCTCTATACATGTATGTCATAGAATCATATATCATTAATATGTAAGTTATACGTATAAACCCATGCCTGACTGTATCTATCTGTCACTTCCTTCCCTAAGTTCACTGAGTGGCATGACAGTGGGAAAAAAAAAAAAAGGAAAACAAAAGGAAAGCTAGAAAAATGTCAAAATTAATTAGTTTTGTTGATATGGTTTTATGCAGGATGCACTGAAAACCCACAATTTTCCTTTCCTAACATTTTTATGTCTTCTTATATAGCAAGGGACATGGCTTCCTGTGTGCTAATTTTAATCTATCCATTCTAAAGATTTTTACAGCTCTCCAAGGCCTCTTCATTACCTATGGAAGGGGCAAACTTGCCTGTGTTCGGGTCAGGGAATGGACACAAAGAATAATTTCCTTAATCGGAGAATAAAAAGATCAAGTGAAGACTTTTTTTTTTTTAATTCCTAGATGATTTTAAATCCATAAGAGCCATATATCTTCCCTATCCCCTCTTTGCTTCAGCAAGGAGTCTGTTGAACCTGACAAACCACAACAAATTACTAAGCGAGAACTCTTTCCTTCCTAACTTTTTGTTCAAATCCAGAACCTCCCATTCCCACCCAGGTTTCCAGTTTCACTTGTACACCCCACTACATTGACAGTCTTGTAGGAGGACATGAAATGCAGGAGTAGTGTGTTTATTTATGTGCCTCATCTGGGACTTTTAAGTTTGGGGATTTTTTTAAATCTACACATATAATTAAAGGGATTAAAAAAGTTTTCTGCATGGTTTTATGCTTTTCTTTTCCTCTTCGTTAATTCGCCTTACCTCTGGGGGCCATCAAAGAGTAGCTAGAACTTAGATGTAGTAAAAGACTACTGGAAAATTCTCACATTTCCTAACAAAGCTGTACAAATGTTTTCTAGTGTATCTGTTTCCTGCAATGCCTCCATTTGTTCTTCTTACCAGCAATGATACACATTATCAATTAATAACTCATTTGCCTTTTGGTCAGCCAGACAACAGGATGGGATAAATTAATTCCTTAAACCATATGTTAGGAAACATTCAACCATAATTTAGGGTACCCAAACCCCTTCCATCTCCCTGCCCTCTCCTTTTCCTTTCCATCTGCACAAGCGAATGTGTTGGAGAAATCTTTTTCCTCAGGCACCCATGGCACCTCAAAGGTTCAGAAGAGCTGGAAACTAAAATCAGCATTTGGCTTTCATGAGCCCCTAGAGAGCCCTTTCTGTCACACATTAAATGCACAACAAATAGGACATTCTCTAGTCTTAGAGGAGTCTTTGTGGAGGTGACAAGTCTATTTCAATGGTGTCAGGAACACAGCATGTGCACTCTCCCTAGATGTGCAATTTGAATTCTCTGTTGGTAAAAATCAGCACTGTTTTTTCTGACTTCAGTGGAGCTATTCCTGGTGACAGCTGTTGAGGTTCTGGCCAGTAGTTTCCAACTGCTTGATTTTATGGTGATTTCTGAATCGGAGAGGAATGTGAATAGTTCCAGACCACAGAGCTTTCCCTTTAATTTCAATAGATCTTTTAGAAAATCTAAAAAGGGTTTGTGAAAAGACAAGCATTCAGTGCTGGATGTTGCCATCCTGCAGATTTCCATAGGAACACAATGCAGTTATCTCCCTAGGTAGTCATTTGATAAAGTTATGAAGCAATATACCATAGAAATACCTTTCTCTGTCATATTTATAGCAATTATGTCAAATAGTGAATTTAAATAATTTGAGCTGATTACTGCAGGTTTACGAAAACACACAGTTTGACGTATTCACAAGTTTCAATTACTGTATGTGGAATGTAATTATGTGGAGTACAAAACGACAGGGAAACCTGTATTTTCTAAATACACCTTGTCTGTAATGCAAGGATCTTTACTCCTTTTTTCCCCCAAAATTGAAAATATCATGAATTTTGTCAATGGCTGATCGTTTTTCAGATTCCACCTTTAAAATCTGCATAACTGAATACAAAGAGAAAAAAATCAACACAATCTCAGCAACCCATGTGCTTCGTGATCATATAAATGGAACAACTCTTTAATTTTGTTTTATAATTTTCTGGCCACTGTTCAAGACTGCCTGAGTACTGTTTTTACTGAGAGAAAGCTTAGAGTACAACATCATTTGTTTCAAAGCAAGCCTTTGTAACAAGAAACTTGATAATGGTAATGAATCAGGTGTTTTGTTTTGCAAATTTTAAGAGTCATTCTCTTAGAGTTATCACACCACTTTTAGTGGCCAGCTGTTCCTTATGACAAAAAGGATGAATGATCACCTGTGATTGTAGGAAGCATACAACAAATGTACTGCCTTACAAATACGTCCCCCCAAATCCCACCCAGCTCAAACCTTCCTAAAAGATCCTGGTTAAAATGTGCTCCTGGAAAGGAGCAGGAGAGCTGAGGGCTGTGGAAGGTGGCAGTGGCTGGAAGTCAGCATTTTGCTGTGGTGCTGATCCCAGTGTTTATAACAGCTTTCTCTTTTTTCCTTGCAAGAGATTTCGTGTTAGCCAGTGTCACAAACACTGGCATCAGTGGTTGTGTTTCTGTGAGCCCTGCAGTTTCATTCACAGAACTTCCCATATGGAAATGCCGATTAAAATTTATATTATGCTTTTAAATACACAAAGTTTCAGAGTTGTTAAATTTGATCATCTCTAAAGCATCTGTGTATTTCATTTGCATCTCACAAAAACAGATTGACATTAAAATCCATTTTATTTGGGCTGCTGTGGTAACCCCAAATAACCCTAAATTCCTTCTATTCATATTTACTCACATTCATCCCTTTGGAAACTCCTTATCCTTTTGCTGTCTTTATTTTCACTGCTGGTGAAGCTGTTTTCTTATCTAGCATGGAATCCAGATCTGTTTATTTTATTTTTGACAAATTGTGCACCAGACATGAAGGAAGACATTCGTGATTATTCTTTTTCCTTAAACAACTACATATCCTTTCTATTGTGTCATTTATCCAAATAATTCTAATTATTATCATTCAAATTTCCAATTTTCTTCTTCCTAAAGAGCTGAAAAATATGCTGTTGACAGGTTTGTCAGTGGTTTGATGTGAACTTCTGCTTTAAAAGACCAGCAAAAGCTTTTTTACTATCTGAGTAAATGTGACTTTCAATCCCAAAATAGCAGCATTTATTTCTGATTAACTGGAAATGTGCAGGGTAAGACGTGAGGAAAAGTTTTCTCTTTTGAATAAATTTTATAACCCTGAGTAGGTGCACTCAATTACAATGTTGCTTTGACACAAGACATTACCCTCCTATTGACCTTGTTGACTAAACAGTTTATTGCTGTATCCTTAGCTGATAAACGTTCCTAAACAACAATCGGGTTGATGTGTCATCTCCTAATGTGACCACAGTGCCCCAGCATAATTCTGGAAGAATGTTGATCTCCTGTTCTACTCACATTGGTGTAATGTTTGGAAAAGGATCATTAGGATAGAAAATCAAAAATGAAAAAGTGATACCTATTGTAATACCATTTACTTTCCAGAGCCTTTAAATGTAATGAAAAATATTGCTAGAAATAATATCTTCCCCATTGATGATTTTCAACATAATGACTTACATTATTGCCATTTCCTTTAACCTATTTATATGGATTTCTAGACAGGAGCAGTCTAACATAAATGCGAACATATTTCTTTTCCTGAAGATGTGAGCAAGTTTTACATAAAAGTATAAGTGCACTTACTTGTTCAGAAATCTAGAATTATCTGTATGAATACATGAGGAATGAGGGCCACTTTCAATTATACCACATATTAGTCCAAAAAATGCAATCAGTGGAAATAATGACCTGTCGGCATGATCTTCACACTCATCTTCTCACGATAGTTTTTTTCCACTGATTTAAATTTCTGACCTGTCAGCTAAAAGTTCAGCAATGATTATAAAAGATGTGTGTTTCTGGGTTTCTAAAAGAGTAAATAAACCCAAACTAATTTATGAGAATTAACAACAGAGAAAATAATTTGTGATTGACATACTGGCCATGAATGCATGTACAGAACAAACACAGTACGTGTTATTGATACTGGTATTAGCCGAAGAATAATTATAAAAAATAAACGTGGATATATACAAAGAACTGAGTGGCAAAGGAAAAACAAAGCAGGTTCTCTGCCATGGGGCCTGATGAGACTGGAATAGTTCTGGACAAGAGCAAACCAGAACATCAGCATATCAGGGAATGCTAGGGCAATGTTGTCTAGGAAGAGATGAGAGATGTCAGTAATTTGCTGCATATATTGGATGCTTCTTGAAGTCTGCTGGACCAAAGACTACATCCTATCTTATTTTTTCTCCAAATATTATTGGATCTGGGTTGCAGAAGTGTTTTTTACCATATTATCCAAAGCAGCACACATACTAATTGTGTCCAAAAACCCCAAAAATTCTTTGCCTTGTGAAAAACTCAGGTTCCTGGCTGAATGGAAAGTGACTGCAGATCACTACACTGTCAACCACTGCCAAAAAATCCCAGCAGAAAGACTCTTCAGCCAGTGAGGCACATGAAGAGGAATTTTCATCACTGGTCTTCCAGTAGGGTTCTAATTACAAATTGCTTTATCAAAACACAATAATTATAGACCTATACACTCTAAATTTCTAAATGAAAAACAACCCAGATCAGCTTAATTCAGGCTACCTGTAGTTCTTCACTCTTGTTTTATAAAAGAAGCAGGTTTTTTCAAGACAGTGTTTTGACTGCCCTGAAACAGTTTAATCTGCCTGTGTGGTTAAATAAAAATTTCTTTTGTATTCACTCTGTGCCATCAGGAGTCTCCTTTTCCTTTTAAACAAGTTCCTTCTCTCTATGAGTATGAACACAGATCTTAATTCTAATAATTTGCCCTCCTCTCCTGTCTTAAGACCCTTACTAGCATCTAGAGAACCTGAATCCTCTGTAATTATTATTAGATCTTTTGGTAACTGGTGTGGAACAACAGCATCAGGTGTAACACTACAGGAAGGTCATATTTTGGCTTTTAGTAAAAGATCTAATGAATTAATTTAGCAACAATATCAAGTACTAAGCCAAATGTACCTTTTAATTAACAACGAACGTGTGTTATAATTAATAAATTACCTTAGAGGCAAAAATCATTTAATGACTTGTAGGCTAGAGATTGGTATACACAAAAAGAGATGTAGGCATGGAAAACATATGAAAAGTTTAATAAATGGCAAAATTTCTCACATGCATGGAATAAATTAATATTTAATCCCTCTGAGAGATAAAAGCAATTCTGCCACATGATAATTGAACTTTCTATGTACAATGAATTGATAAACCCTGTATTACTGAATCCTTGAGCTAGAGAATGGCTTTCAAGAGACTTCTGTTCACCAAAGGAAAGGCTTGAAGGAACTGAATATCTGTAATGAGCACAACTGTTGTAAAAATTTCTATTAAAAAATTAAAATTAAACTTAGGTATTGCACCAATGAGTAGATGTGCACTAAGTTTCAAGAATAATGTTTATTTCATTTCAGAGTCCTGCTGTTTGAATTCAATCCAAAATATTCTGAAGTCTCTGGTTTTGAACTTGCACCATGAACTTTATAGCATGCCCATGAATCAACCTCTTAGGCCTAAAATAAATTTAATCTAGTTTAAGGCAGCTGAGATGCTTGTACTTGGAACCGAGTTACAAACTACTACAGAGAATGATTTCTTTAAATTATGGTAGAGACATGACATTTCTAAATAATAACAAATGTGAATCCTGCACATATACATTGTGATATCTGTGATGCAGTAAACTACTTAGGTGCTTTCACTGCTTCTACATGACAATTGAAAGGGAGATGTTATTCAATTAATAGAAAATAATAAAGTGTAATCACAGGTTATCAAAGGAAGAAAGAAGTTAAACACTTGGAAGAGAAAGGGATAATTTTTGGTTATTTCCTAAAAGAAGAAATATTAAACATGATATCAGCAAAACACTAGAGCATTTCAAGCCAAGAATTGATGTGGGGTCTACTTCTTTACAAAATCTGGCTTCTTCAGTTCAAAGGCCAAATTTCTCTGCTTAATCTAGGTAGGAAAACGGAGGTTCTTCACAGTAGGGCAATAAAAGATGTTTACAGCAAGAGGCTTAGGTCTTCTTAACAAGGAAGCTGTCTCATCTAGGGTTTTTCTATACTCACTTTTCAATGGTCTCTGTAAGAAATTAGGATCTCACATCAAACTTAGTAAAATCACCCCATTTTTTAGCTATTGAAACACTAAAAGTAGAAACAAACCCAAAACCTCCAGTCTGAATCTAATCCAGCTCTTATAGTTAGAGACATGAGGCTGTTGCCCACATTGAGGTTGCAGCAGAACAGGAATAGATGATGTTTCAACAATGTAGGAATTGGAGACAACTGGGAGATTCCCTTTAAATGTTCATCCTGATAGGAAATAAAATGGGGGGTTTAAGTACTGTAGGTGAATTAGAAACTCTATATTCACCCTGCACATGCTTTGAAACATCTGATGGAAATCTCTCCAAGTGAAGCAGAGCAGTTTTCAAGGCCAGACAAGGATTTTTTATTTCTATAAATAAGGTAACACCTTTGAATTTGAAAGTTTTGAGTATGTCATGAAAATGTGATTGTATTTAGTAATCAAAGTCCAAACCAAGTTCTGAAACACAAATTAATGAACAGGGAGAAAAACAGGTTTGAAGCCTTTCCATTACATTTTTGATAACTTCAGGATTGTGTTCAATATATTAGTCCTACAGCTGAAGTTTAAAGAGCTGCTCCTCTTTGTTCTGATTTTGGATGCTTGCTGGTACCCCATGGCAAATGACCTCCTCCTCTGTCTTTTGAGCTGAACTTGACCATGGGTAGCATCAATCAGGACTGTTCTATGAATAATGTTTCTTCAACAAGGGATGAGTTACACCCTGACTATAGGCAGGTATGTCCCAACCATCCTTCTTGTATGAATTCGAACACCTTCCAAACTATGGTAATTTATACCAGCCATGGATTATCTGTCTGACATAGGTTTACTCTTTTGATGGGGATTTTATTTGAAATCTTTCATAAAAATCAGATCTCATCCTACGCATTAAAATAAATAATTTCTAAATTTTTCAGCATAGAAATGAGCATTTACACTTAGGCACTGGGATAGCAATCAAATATATTTCTGTTTAGGGTGATCTCTGGCCTGAGATTTTTCACAAATTTTACATCTGCTTCCCAAATGAGCTCAGCTAATAATCAGTGACTTATGAGAAAGCATCAAGAAACATGTCTTTTCAATCTGCTTACAAGGTCAAAAAAATTCCAACAGGATTTAATATATGTACACAAGCTTGATGTATTGGAGTGCTGCGTTTTTTTACAATGCTAACAGTCTGATGAGAATATCAATTAAACATGACTGTATAGTTAAAATTTCCATCTCTAAGTGCAGCTGCAGCAAGTAACAGGACTGCTAATCAAAGCAGTGTTATAATTTAGCAGTGATGAGGAAAGCAGTAGCCATCAGAAGGGAATAACAGGAAGAAGGCAGCTGCTTTTGTATCATTTTAGTGTCCATTTCTTTAATGAGCCTGAGGAGACAATTCCCTGCTGACTATTCATTAATTAATGTAATTTATGAGAGGAGAAGAGCTATCAGCATACAAACAAGTGGAGAACAGGTGATGATGGTCTGTTTGCAGGGAATGAGCATATTGAGGGAAGGAAGCTTCTGAATAAAGCAAATGACTTGGAAGAGATATTTAACAAAAAGCTATGGTACAAATTCTTCATCTGGATAGCAGTGACATGTGGTTTACAGCTTAACAGGGATATGTTATTAAACTCAATTTATGAAAAATCCATGGTCAAATCTGGACTAAAGAAGGAAGTGGCCCATAGGATTCAGAAGCTGTCTCATTCGCATTTTGAGTGTCTTCCAGCATTTTGCCATGGCTTGATTGCATTAATAAACAGTTGGATAGATCCTGCTAGGAAACTCTCTCTCCTTCCCTCTTGGTCTTTCAATGTAATACTAGTGTCTTGCCCTTTGGCTGGGAGCTCTGGGATGCCTCTCAAGGCAAACCAGACTCTTTCCCAGACATGAAGATAGTCAGGGCGCAGACTAGATTGTGGTAAAATCAACCTGCAGAGATTAATAAAGAGAAGATAATATCACTGTGCTGGGCGTCAGCCACCCCTCAGTCAGGCTGGAGACCCTTTGCATATGTATGGCCTCAAAGAGTGGCTGAGATTGCAGATTTGGTTATAGCCTCATGGAATCTGTTCACAAAGGGATTCTTTGAGCCTCTTTGCACAACTTAAATTCTTGTAGTATTAAGCACCTTCAGGCCTAGTTCCAATTCATTCTTTTTGGTCAGAAAGTGTAAAGTACTCGGATTTAGCCATATTTGTACTAAAGAAAACTCCTGATAATGCTGTTTCTGTCCATTTTCTACCAGGGGGATCTTGCATAGGGTGTGCGAAGAACATAGTGGATCTCAGCCCTGCAAGTCCAAGCTCCTTAAAGACTTGATGTTAGCATCACATGTAAGAGCAGCCCCGAGCCTGTTGTAAACAGGACAGGCTGAGGCAGCAGACACTGGACATGTGAGACAGACTCTGACTGCAGGAGCTCCAAACAGTGTCCCATCATGTTTTGGGGATTTACATTATAAAGGCCATAGTGACAATCACATTCACACAGTACAACACTCTTGGAAGTCTGTTCCACACAATCTTGAATCTTCTGCGTACGCAGTAGCCAAAAACAAGGATTTCATTTTTGACACTATATTCTACACACAAACTGTTCCACATATGTTCATTGAGTGGGTGGCTATAGCACATGCTTTTTCTGCTAAGGTTTCTAAATGTCAGGGATGTTACGCATTTTTCTCAATGGCTCTTCTGTTGGGTGGATGACCAAGAAATAAACAAACAACAAAAAGAGTTGAGCAGTTTTGTCCAAGGTCATTAGTTATGCTTTAATGCAAAGCATATCTGGAATGCATCATTTAAAAAAACCCCAAACCACGGCCGTTTATATGAGAAAATATGGAGTACAGGGAGATCCCCTCCCTTTATACAATATTGCTTTATCAAATTTACAACATCTTAGGGATGGGCGGAGGAAGAGGGATTCCAATGGCATCATGGACACTTGGGTAAATAGGGGAAAGGCTTAGATAAAAAAATAAAGTCTTTGATTCTGTAAGTGCCATTACAGTTAGTTTTAAAAATTAACCAGTAAATATTCTTAGTTTTACTTCATTGTTCTCATCTCTCTTCAGAGAGATTTTTTCTAAAATCTGTAGCTCCAGGAGTCCTTTGAAAAGCTATTTTTTTACTATAACATAGGTTTAAATAAACAAAAACAAAGCAAACAAAAACCACACAAAGAAAACCCCAAAATATCTGACTGCCAGACCAAACCAAACCAAACCAAACCAAACCAAACCAAACCAAACCAAACAGAAAGATGAAAGTTAAAATGCATATTTTAAAGAATTGCCTTAATTTTTAAACCAGACTTGAACTTCTGTCTGATTTATTTTGTATTTTAAGGGGTAATCTGCTCAATACATCTTCCTGACTTCTCAGGATGACTCCTTTCTGCAGAAAAGGAGCATAGATACACATCATCTTACTGCCTGTATTAAAATATTTTATTGACTCCAATCTGGTTCAAGAGTTCAAAATAATTTCAGTAAAACATGAAATAACAAAAATTAATAAGAGTAATTAGCAAGTAAGGAGATTATAGTTGTCCCTTTCTCGGTATATTCATGCAGGACTGCATGACAGAGAGTGGAAGCCTCTCTTGTTTCACTGTGAAATATTCAATTGACTTCTTATAAATAACAGGCAACATTCTTGGCCCAGCTATTTCATTCACAGGAATGACTTATAAATCCCTTTGAGGCTAAGCCACATACTGCTAATTACAAAGAGATTATTCAGACTTTAACTTGGACTTTTTACACTTTGATGAGAAACATTGAAAATGTTGACCATTTATCTCCTTTCGTGGCTGGAAATATGTGTCTAATGCCATCTTTGATCCAGCCAAATCTAGCTAATGAAAATATCATACATGGGAATACATGTATCTTTTAAGTTTGCTGATGTATTATAGAAATTATCAGGAGAAAGAACAGGTGGATTGTTCAAGGCAGCACGGGCCAGGCTGCCAAACCCTTACAAAGATTTCCCCATACCTGAGGTGGAAAAAATAGCGGAAGTTTAAAGTGGTGATTTCCAAAAGAACCTGTGACCAATCCATATACAGTTCAAACAGATTCTGGTACTCAAATTATAACCTGAGTCATATCATGTCTGATAGGTAAGAAGGGAGACAAGTTGTTTTAAGGAGAGAAAGAAAAAGAAATGAAATTATTGCTTTCCACTTCTTCATCTTTTTTTATTTTTTGGCATTGAAGCAGCACTTCCACACATATATGGCCTGACTGTGATGAGCACCAAAAATCAACCCTAAGATTAGCTCTGTTGGTAGAGCATGGTACTAAAACCACCACATTTGCAGGTTTGATTCCAGAAGGGCCATTCACGGAAGTGCTGGATTTGATAGTCTTTGTGGGTCACTTCCAAGTCAGAATATTCTGTCATATGAATCTGGTCACAGCAATAGGAGCAGAACAGCTGTTGTAATACAACAGCTATAGGTGGATATAGGAACTCTGTCCTTCCTTCTCTCATACTCAGTGGGTGCACAGACACCCCAAAGCTGGTGCTAGGAATAGTGATTTAAACCTCCCAAACCAGCTCACCTGGTTGTACCATATTAAAACATAAAATTCATAGCTTTATCCACTCTTTTCTTTTGGCAACACTTTTTTCCTCTGACACAAGCTACCTTTCATGAATTCTTAATTGATTTTATACTTAGCCGTGCATCAAAGTTGATGACAGATAGTTTTAAAATATATGTAGTCCATATCTGGTACTCCTACCTTAATAAAGCCAGAAGGATGTCTGAAAAAATCCTCTGAAAATGCAGCCAACTTCCTAAGGGGAAAAAAAAGTATATGTATATACATAAAAATAAACACTGTGATCAAAACAGTGATTTGGGAATATATGAAGATAAGCAGTCTCCTGAGATCTTCATATACCAGCAACAAATCAAGGTACCCATCATTCTCCCCAGCATTTGGTTAACCCCAACTGTAGATGACCATTTAAATTTTTATAAAATATATAAACATTTATTATATTATTTGCTGCTAATACTACTTTTTTTTCCCAAGTCTCATCACAATGTGAAATTTGCCTATATATTACATCAGAAATTATAGAGGAAATTAATAATGATTGAAATGCTTTCTGATCTTATCTCTGATGAATAATAAAACAACTAATTTCAAAACAATAGCTGAACTTTCTCTCCATGTTGCTGGAAGATGTTTTTTTAGTTCCACAGCTTTTTCATCATTCCTGAGGGTTATCATTATTTGCTTTACATATTTAATTGAAACCTGAGATTAATGAAACTAAAAATTACAGATTTTAATGGAAAAATATTAAAAATTATATAATCTTACTCTTCTTCATGCAATTTTAAAACAATCATTAAAAAATAAAGGCATATAATTCCAAGAATGATGAAAGATTGAGTTGTTGGCACTACTACTTAAGTTTTAGTCATAATATAATGCCAGGGGAAATTGAATAGATTTTAAGGAAAGAAATTGCAAAGCTTGTTAAGAAAAACTTATTTCTTCATAAGTTTCTTGTTGAGTTTCTAAAATTCATTGCTACAAGATACCTGTGAAGTGACCCATGAAAACATTTAGGAAAGAGGCTTCATGTCTGAATTTGCAGAAAAGTGAAAATTAGTGTGCTTTAAGCCCTGTACCCTGAAATTTTATTTCAGTTAGTATCAATGAACTTCTCACTCAAGTACCTTGGCCTTTGCATTTCTATGATGAAATGACCAAATGAGGTACTATAAGGATAGGCATGGACATTTGTTTTCAACTCACAAATGCATCACTAATTTTTCTGGCAGGGATAAAAGAGCCTAAAAGTAAGAAGCTGAATTATCACTGATTTACTTTCATTTTCCTTATGCAGGTATGCCCTTAAAGGCTGAGGGCATGAGTCTGGAAGTGTAGTCTGTATTTCAACACAACTGTTCCTACCACCCCAATTATTACAGAATAAACAACTAAGTTACAGCAACCATTTTAAGACCCCTCTGGAGTATATTTTTTCCTAATAACTAACAGCAAATACAAAGGTCAGTCTTGACCTTCTCATCAGATTTGCTGCCCACAGAGATAGAGCTCCTTGTTTCAAATCCAAGTTCCCACGTCAGTTTTTGCACCTCATTTTGCTTTAATTTTATGACATCATTCAGAAATACTGTACCAGCACCTTCCTGCAGAGTTGAAAACCCCAGTGAAAAGATTTCATACAGTCACAGAATCATAGAATATGCTGAGTTGGAGGGGACCCATCAGGATCGAGTCCAACTCCTGGCTCTGCACAGGACCATCCCCAAGAGTCACGTCATGTCCCTGAGAGCATTGTCCAAACAGTGCTTGAACTCTGTCAGCCTTGGTGCTGTGACCACTGACCTGGGGAGCTGTTCCAGTGCCCAGTCACCCTCTGGGGGAAAAGCTTTTTCCTGATATCCAGCCTAAGCCTTCCCTGACACAGTTTCATGCCATTCCCTCAAGCTCTTTCGCTGGTCATGAGAGTGAAAAGTTTGTCCCCTGCCTCTCTGCTTGCCCTTGTGAGGATGTTGAAGACTTCAATGAGGCCTCCCTCAGTCTTCTCTCTGCTGACATCCTATACCTTCCTACACAAGCCTGAAATGCCTGCTGCTCCTTTAGGGCTGTTCCCAAGTGTATTAAGGCATTGCCATCTGCCAGCTACACTGTGGGGAAATAGCTCTTACAGGGAGCATGAGTAAAGAGGGTGGAAGAGCTGCAGCTGGAACTCATAAAATATCTTGAGGAAGGAAGTTGCAGAGAAAGTACAGATATTAGTTTTCTGAAAACTGCAAAGTGGTGTGACATTCACCAGGAAAGTTTCTCCAGTATTACTAAATGCAGGAGGAGGCAAGACCAGGACTGAGGTATTTGAAAGAAAAGTGGATGGGAATGAAAATCTAAATTTATTTCTCTAGGGAGTAAAAATGGAATTGATCATCTTTTCTCTATTTTATCTAAACTGGTAGCAATTTTATTTTGTTTTCCAGTTTCTGGGGTTTTTTTCCATTTCATATTCTAAAAAAGATAGGCTGTCAAACAAACAAGGAAAAACCACACTTTTTCTATCATTCCTTTTTCAAATTCCTGTTATTAGAATTGTAAATCCTGGAGGTCCTTTCACTCAGAAGGAGGGATCAGCAGGTGGTTTATGTATCAAAACTGCAGAGCTTCTGTTTGATTTTCAACAGGAAAAAAAAGTAATTTTGCGTAGATCACAAAGTTAACCAGTAAGAGATGAAATATAGCCCAATCAATCCTCCAACACTGTAATTCTGTATTCTGTGGCTGAATAATCAGACCCTTCAAACTGCACACTAGGATTTGTTCTGCAATTTACACTAGACTGTAAACTCCAGGTCACTGTTCTCCCCCATTTCCTTAAGTTTATGTTAGCATGGTTTTAACATTATGACTGTGTCAAAATAAAATCCTAAGTGACACAGATCATGTGAGTATAGTTTATGAATCATATTTTTGGGGCAGCATACTTAGCCTGGTCTTCTTGTCAATTGTATGAAACAGGCCAGTCCCATCCAGAAAACTTGATATCTATAATTTCCAATTCCTCACACATGTTTGTGCATGTTTCTATGTGTTTTAACCAATTTATATTCATATCCAGTATTCTCAATATTCCTATTTACTGTAGCTTTAAATTCATGTTCATTTATTGATTTCAATTCCACTTACTCCCAGTTCACCTTGGCATTACTGGGAAAGAGAGTCATGCGCACAGTTCTTATGATGATTTGGTATCTTTTCAAATAGACGTGAAACTAAACACTGCTGTGATCAATCCGATGTAATTTATGCCAGGTATTATATTTTTTCTTTATTTTCCATCAATTGCAAATGTATATGAGTTATGGGAGATGTTGGCTCTTGTGAAGAAAAAAGCCCTCATAAATTTCACTGAGTAACAAACTATTTTAAATAGGTGTATATTTGAGTTGCTCATAAATATGCCTGGTTTCAGCCCTAGATTTACTATATTTTTAATTTTCCAACAGATTGGCCATAGTTTTAAGGGTTTCATCTGAAGCCGTCTGGTCTGTTTAAAGGGCACAATGAACTTAACTATTCAAAAGGCTCTTGATCCTATGAATGCACTTTGCTAGTAATGGGATAGTCATTTTCCAGGCCAGTAAAAAGCTATTACTCACTGGAATGCCAACAGATTGTGAGAGGGAATGCTCATGCTGATGGCTGGTAGAGTGACAAAGGGAAGTGGGAAATATGGCCCTTCCCTGAATTAAGTTGCATTGACTCTATCTGTTCCAAACATTTCACTCCTTTCTTTTTGTGATACTTATGACAATAATGGGATAACAGATTTATGTCATGAAGGCACTGACCTTTGTCAGAAGGAACATTTTGACAGGAAAAGATGTGATATGCTGCTCTGCCCCATAGTTTTGACAATGACTGACAGTATGGCCGTGTATCGACATGCAAAGGTTATGCTTATGTTTTTACATTGTCACCCTTGGATTAACTCCTGGGTTTTTATCATCTTTGATCACATATAACTTTTCTAATGAAATTCCTAGATAGAGACAATTCACACTGCTGAGAAGCCTTGATTCACCCCACACCCATAGAAGGGACTTGTGTTCTAAGAAAAGGTGGATTTTGGGTGAAGAGACAGCTTGACCTAGTGAACACTGATGCTTCTTCTGTTCCTTTACTCCATGGTAAGGATACTCTCACCTTAAGAAAGTCTAGTTTATACTGCCTTCTTTGTTGAAACTTTTATGTTGATAATGAACATTTGATTCTGCTAATTTTTGTATGAAAGGGTTGGATTTGATGGAATGTGACTAAATTTTAACTTTGAGAAGAGAGGTGTTACTACAGGGAATTTGAATATTTAGGATATGATCAGTAAATGGGTGAAATTATTTTTCTTTGTCTTCAGGGTTGGTGGGCACTGGCTCTTCATCACCACAGCAGCAAAGAAAAAGCTGTATATACAAGTAGTTAGACAAGGTAAAATGGAAAGAGGCACAGAAAAAACCATTTGTCCAAAGACAGGATGCAAATGTCCAGTTCGGGGTTTTTTTAATTAGAAATTATGACTTTCCATGTTTACTTTAGTAGCCAAACTGAACTGTTCCTACTGTCTGTTTTTCCTATGTGAGTACTGACGTCTTCTTTGGTGGGAATTGCAGTACTGCAATGTTGTGTGGCATGCAGCGTTCAACTCTCCTGTATTTTTTTAGTGTAGCATGAAGAATATCTTCCACACTGTGCAGGGCACAACCAAATTGACGGTCTCTGCCCTTGAGCATCTTATCTTGCAAACTCTTACACATGAGCAATTTTTATTCACTTGCAGTTTATTTCTGTTCACAGTGAAACCACTGGTGAAATTCCCAACACCTCCAGCAGAGCAGGATCAAGACCAAGAATATTAACATTGACTTTTGTGGGAGCTCTCAGAGAACAAATCAAACTAGAAGACAACCAGTGCAACAAAACTTGTTTTCTCTTTCACCTTCCAAGATTTGGATATAAAATTGCCTAGATATAGCATCACTTTTCATTCAGCTCTTTGAATGACATATAATGAGGTTACATTGTTCACTGTGACACTTTGACAAATGTTGTGTTACTATTGCTCCTAAGAGTGACTACGCAAAACATCCCCACTCCAGAGGCATGGCACGAGCACAGTGAGAATCCAAATGAATTATGCATGAAACATGAGAAAGGAAGCAAATGTTAACTAATCTCAAAATGGGTCAAATTCATGACAATTTAGTTAGTGACAAATGAAGTCATTTTTCTACAATATTAAACAACTGAGTCCCTTTTGATTTTGTCCCTACTGATTTGCAGAGCGGAAAAGGTCATTTTCCAGGCAGATGGGGAATTTCCCTTGCAGAAGGGGAATTCAGCTTCTATATGCCAGACATAATGGGAACCAATAAATTAGGCAAAACTGTTGTTTACCTAAGATGAAATATTGATGGTCAGGCCCACAAGAATGCTAGTGTCTACATTCATCATTTTTTTTAAAGTCTCGAAATTTAGAGCACTGTAAGAGAAGTTGTGATAGATCTATATATCACAGATATAGTAACATTAGAAAAGGTACCAACCACAGAATGAAATTTAATGCAACTAAAAAATTTCTGTTTCTTCCACGTGAATTTTACTTTTATCAGGTAAAATGAAATTGGATGTAAAGCAGTACCAAGCACAAACTGTATGGCTTGAAGTACTGATAGCATATCAGAAGATCTTTTCACTTTTATGTTACCAGTGACTGGAAGCTGGTATGCAAGATATGTGACATGATCTGGTGGTCTTTATCCCGTTCCCAGATTGTGGTGCCATATGTCTCCTTCATATGGCAGTATAATCTAGGCACAAGGATTGGAACAAACCTTTCAACACAGGGAGATACCATATGACCGGAAAAAAGCAAATTTAATAGCTTAAATTAGGAGAACAAAAGTGATCCATATAATTAAATGCCTTTAACTCCAAATTTTTGAAGACTGAATTCTGAAGGATAGAATATTTAAAGGCACGAAAGCAAGTGGAAAATAAGTTAAAATACAATACTCATTTACCACCAGAACATTACATGCCAGTAATATGGTTATTCAGACAATGGGAATGGCTTGTAAGAAACAGTAATTCCTCTTTTTGATCAGATTGGCCGGATCAGTGACTGAAGCCTCCTTGAAATCTTTCCATCACTAGTCTTGGTTCCCATGGAAGACGTTAACAATATTTGCCAGAAGGGTCACCCAACAATCCCAGAAATTTCCAGTTTGTTTTAATTCAGCTGCTGCTGGCTTGAATGGAGTAGCTTTTCCTGTACACAACCATACATGGCATGGAAAATAAATGGCATCTGGATCTGCTACTCATTAGTATAATACCAATTCAGGGATGCAATATAATGAATGTAACACTATTCATGGATGTGATATTTGGCTGCAGTGACCTTGAGATCATGACATTTAAAACCCTGATAGAACTAAAGGTGAGTAGCAAACGGAAGCATTTAGGACTTCAGTAGATCAAACTACAGTTTCTGAGAGAACTGTTAGGTATAATCCCATGGGATACTGCCTCAAAGGGCTGATGTCATTAGGTTCAACATGACCAAGTGTAACATACTGCACATGGTCCAGGGCAACAGCCAATATCAGCACAGGCTGAGGGACAAATGAATTGAGGACAACCTTGCCAAGAAGTACTTGAGGATAAAGTCCTCAACAGGCAATACCTCAAAGGCAATAAAAACTTTCTTCAGATGGGAAATGTGGTGATTCCCCTCAACTCAGCTACTATGAGACCATATCCAGGGTAAAATGCCTAATTTAGTGCCCCCTTGTATGAGAGTGACATACTGAGAAAAGTCCAGCAGAAGCCACCAGGAAGATCAGTGATTGGAGCTCATGATATACAAGGAGGGATTGAGAAAGCTGAAAGTGTTTAGCTGGGTTAAAAAAAAAAACACCTGTCTTCAATGACAAAGGAAGTAATGATAGAGCACAGAGACAGGCTCACCTTTGAGGTCCACAGAAAAAAATACAAGAGGCGAAAAGGGAAATTCATGTTGGTTATTAGTATAATAGCTTTTTTGATGACAGTAATTTAGCACTGAAGTGGATTTCTCAGTGAGGCTGTGGAGTTTCCATCAGTGCTGAGGGTCTCTGCACATCCCTGAGAAACCTGGTCTGAATTTGAAGCTGGTCCTGTAGAAAGTTGGACTAGGTACTCTCTGAGAGTCTTTCTTTAATAATTATGTGATTCATGCCTTTATTTTATAGCAAAGAACAGAAAGGTGGGGAGTGAAGCACAGCATCTGGTAGTAGGAGGCAGCAGCCAGCACAATTTTCTTAAAAGTTTTCTATGAAAATGTTGATAGAACAGCACTTGGAAGCTGAATACAGTGATTTAATTTTTTCCAACATGTGAAACAGCTGTTTTAAGTAGAACCTCATTCTGAAACGACATTCTGAAAACTTCAGCCACTATTAAAATGGAAAAAATAATCATACTTAAGCAATTAAAAAGAAAAAAGGAAAAAGAAATTTGAGGAGATAAGTTGCAAGTAAGATTGCAAGTAGTGTGACAGTATAGAAACTATATTGATCTAAACCTTTGGCTCCTCATATAGCTCCTTTTCACTGATCTATCATCTTAATGCTGAGCTAGTAAAACTCCTGGGAGTTCTCCTTGTATAAGGAAAATCCTAGCTGGCAGAGAAAGCAAGAATGGCTGGCTTTGCTCCAGGGTACTGAAGAGAAGATCATTTCCAGGGCAGTGGTGGGAAGCTAAAATAGCTCATTATAATGGATATTCGTTTTGACAGTAATGAAGAAGACTATCACCTCTCCATATATGTTGAGCAATTAGACTATTGAAAACGGATGTGCATTTCAGAGGGTTTGGGGCAAAAGTTTCACTTTAAAAAAAAACCCACATAACAACAATAAAGCTCATAATAAACACTGAGTTTTGGATGCATTTAAATTTTATAAAAATAAATTAATACTATAAAATAATGTTAGAGAAAAAAGTCTGTATTATTTATAGGAATTATTTCTTCTGTGGGATTTGTATTGTTTTCCATTGCAGTAATTGAAATGTGATGGGGAATTCTGATTTTTCTTATAACTATATAAATCTAAAAAGGCATAATTATTTGAATATTTCTTGAGTCTTTACATGATTTTCTGAGAGCAGAATTTAGTTCATGTATTTCCAGCCATCAATCATTTTTTGAAGGTCAAGATATAACTGATGATAACACAGAAAATAATAATATAATCAACATTTTAAAGCACATTCCTTTTGAAACTAAAACCTTCTAACCATTTAGGATCACATTTCATAAAACATGCAGAAGAACTTTTTACTGAGACTAATGAGAAAAACATTAAAAATCTATTAGCTATATATTTGTATTTTCTTAGGATATACTGTTAAATTCTAGACAAACCCATCCTGCTTATAAATTTTATTTATGAATAATGTCAAGGTATAATTTTCAGTACAGTCCAGAGACTGAAAAGTCTTCCTCTCATTCACATTTGGTCTAGTCCTGGATTCCATATGAAATTCCAGACAGGAAGATTTATGAAATATGCACAAAGTGCAATAATCCACTGCACTACAAAGTCCATTAATATTGAATACTCTTATCAATTGGACTGCATGGTGTGGTGATAAATACCTTGCTACCTTTGTAAAAATGCCTTTACTGATATTGAGGGCCTCATTTATACTCTCTGGATACTTTATGCAGTTTTGTACAAACACCTGAAAAAAATCTCAAAACTTATGGGTGCACGTTAAATATTTAGATTTATATTTATTGCATTTCTAGTGTCATAATATCAGGGTGCTCAATTAAATTGGAGATCCATCATTCTTTTACTTGTTTGTTTTCATTGTTAATCTTTGCAAATTACATTAGCCGTAAATGGAAGCTAATGAAATTAAATACCAACAGTAAAAGGTAAACTCAGTTATTCCATCTCATTTTTTTTGTATATTTTAAAGGATCAGACAAAAGATCTAAGGAGAAGTTTTGGGTTCGGTAAAACATGCCGTTTTATAGAGTCAGGACCATCTTTTCAACTTTAGAAGAGAGACTCACATTATCTACATTCAGATACTTATAATGTTTACCTCAAATAAGAAGGGAAGATGATGCTTCTTAATAAAGATGAAGCATGTTAGTATGTAAATCCATCAACTGAACACTCTCAGACAGAATTCAACAGGTTGGTGAGGTGGGCTGGCAGAAATTCCATGAAGTTCAATAGCAGAAAATATAATTCCAATAAATATAAGGATGTTTTTGGTTTTGGGTGGTTTTTTTGTTTGTTTTGTTTTGTTTTTTGTTTTTTGGGGTTTTTTTGTTTGGGTTTTTTTTGTTTGTTTTGGTTTTTTGTTTTTGTTTTTAAATTAGAACTGCTCTGAGCAGTTGGTTGGAATAGAGGGCTTCAGGAAGCCTCTTCCAAACTAAATTATTCTCTGAATTTAAAAACAGATTTTATTGCCATCTTCAGCTGGCAAATGGATGTGCATAGGATAGGACACAAGCTTGAACACAGAAAATTCCAGATAAATATACAGAAAAACCTCTTCATCACGAGAGCAGGCAAGCACTTGGAAAGGGGGACAAGAGAAAAATTTCTAGACTTACACTTGGCTGAAAAAGTTATGAGAATTCTCATATAATTTTGAGGATAGCCTCACTGTTTGAGGAAGTCTGGACTTCACCAACTATAAGTTGATTTGCCACCGAAATATTTAAATTATTCTGAACTTATACAATTTCCTTCAATTTTCTTTCCATTTTAAGGTCTTGCATGAAAAGTCTCTCCCAGAAATTCTGCATTTTTTTAAAATAGAAATATCAATTGGTTGCAAAAACACCCCAGAGCAACATTTCTCTTTTCCACACATATTCCCACATATTCAGTGCATTATTTTACAGCAATTTCTGGCTCAAGTTTGCATCTGCAGAGATATAAGCCTTTCTGAAGGTATGACTATATGTATATATGATCCAACCCACACAATGCATAAGCAGTTATTTACCCCAGATTCTTGCTGCACTTGTAAATGAGACAAAATTGGTAGAACTGGAAATAATCAACGATTGTATGACCTAATCTAATTCTTATTTTGTTTTAGATTGTCTCCGAGAGATGTTTATGACATGTTCACTGAAAAACAGTCTCACATGTTTTTCTTTCCAGACTCAACTCCAATCATTTTCTCTGCCTTCTCCCAACACCAGCTGCATTGTGGGAAGGGGAATGGGGGTTGTGGTCAGTTTGTCACGCGTTGCCTTTGCCACTTCTTCCTCCTCAGGGGGAGGATTCTTCGCACTCTTTCCCTGCTTGTGGGGCCCCTTCCACATAAGACAGTCCTCCACAAACTTCTCCAATGTGAATCCTTCCAGAGGCTGCACTTCATACACTGCTGCAGCATGAGCCCCTTCCATGGGGTGCAGTATTTCAGGTGGGTCCAGCTTGGGGCTGGCTGGTAATGATTCACTTGGATATGGGAAAAGCTTCTAGCAGCTTGTCACGGAAGCCATCCCTGTATTCTCCCCACTACCAAAAGCTTGCCATCCAAACCCAATATACGTGGAATTACATCTTTGATCAGGCTTACAATTTATACTGCTGGAAATGGTGAATTGTGCCAGAAATAAACTATATTTTTACCTTGTCACAATGAAGGTTTAATCTTTCATCACAAAGCCTCAAAACTGAATCTCAAGGAAGGAAATACTGGCAGTGGTAATTTATAAAAGGATGTTATTAAAGAAACAAGGTAGAAGAACTCTATTTAGTTTGGTTTTCATCAACCAGTGTTATCAGGTTGTGACATCAGCTGTGTTAATATCAATTGTGATATCAGCCAGTGATATCAACTGGTTATCAAATTGACACAAATCTCACTGAATTGATTCTCTATAAAGTGTGCTCACATTATGGCTCACATTATTCGTCTCAAAGAATGTTACTTTAATATCACTCTCTCCTACCCTTCAGCTTTCCTTCTCAGTAGACTCCATACCATCATGAATACTTTTACCCAAGTAAAATTTAAACAGGAGAATACATCTGTTTTATAGTAGCATCGAGTTAATTTTATAAAATTGTACTTGAAACATCAGAAAAGCTAAAGATAGAATAAGATAGAATAAAGTCTATATTTTTCATCCCCATGGGACATTTCTGACTTAGATTTCTTCTTCTTTTTTTTTTTTTTTAATTTCTTGAGACGTACTGTAATTTAAGTAGCATTCCATTGAAAGTCCATTGCACATTTCATTGCAATCATTCAGTTTTCCACCACAAATACTAGATTGTGGTAGAAGGAGATGTGTGACCCTCACCACCAATGGTCATTCAGTTTCTATTCTTCTTTTATCAGCCCTGAGGTTCTAGATTCCTTCTCATATATTCTTTTAGATACTTTCATTCTTTTAGTAAAAGTGAAATCTGCATGTTTTCCCTTCCTTCTGTACTTCAACCATATCATAGCTTTGCTTTGACATCTTTGGCATGTTTAAAGTGAATGAAGTAGTGGAAAAAAAAATCTGTCAATTTGGATTGTTTGGATCATGGCTGAAGGAATTTCTTTCATATTATTTCTACAAGTAAACTAAACTTTAATATCAAGCTGACTTAAATTTATAGCAGGAGGAACGCAAAACAATGCCAAAGATTTCAGTGAATTTACCCTGAACTTTCACTGAGTAGAGGCTCTGACACTTGGAGATAATTGAGGTTGCTCTAGATTTAACTCAGTCATATATCAGAGAATGAATCTGACATTTGTTTACAGGAATATGAAAAGGGAAATTTGCAGAGGACAATACAAGGCCCAATTTAATTACTGTCAGCAACTTCCCTGCGAAACCAATGGCTTAGCTTTTATTTGCTGAGAACGTTTTCTGTACAAGAAGGATGGATCCTTGGAAGAGACAAGAAAATGCAAAATTCTATTTATAAGCACTGGGAGTCCACTGTCATATCTCTGACACATTTCTATTAAAGTATTAAATACACCTCAGCCTTTAATGCCTCTTTCAACAAAGAACCGCCAGTTCAAATAGCCATCTCTAGGGTCTTGTGTTTGTTATGTTTTTTCCCTGAGCTATCTTCTGTGACATGAAATATTACTTATATTTAAGTAACATATTAACAGCCTGAACAGCCTTTAAAACTCCATCTGAAACGAAGGATGAAACAATGCATCTACACCTGTTTATTAAGACCATTTATGTATAGCACTGGCTTCCAAAACCACCCAGTCTTGTTAATTTGATGACTAGACAATAAAAATAGATGTCCTGCTCTTTTATATTAGTGTAACATCTAATAAAGCACCCTGTAGGCCAGAAGTTGAAGGAGAAATTTATTTTCATATTATTCACAGCAAATTTCTCTTGATATTAATTACAAAAGAGCAATGATATTGAATCCATTGCTCTTTAGAGCCTACTGTACCTTGTAGGCTGGCTGATCTTCATTTTACTTTCATGACATAACAGGGAAAATATGATAGTTCTAAGACAGAACAGGACATGTACAAGCTGAAATGATTCAAAGCAGCTGCAAGAAACATCCACTGAGTCACAGCTAACAATGCTGTGTTCAAGGCTAGGAGACCAACAATGGAGGAAAAATATCACTGCCTAATGGAAACAAATCTAAATGTTGATGAGGCAAGGGAAATTAAGGAACTGATACAGAAAACACTGAAACAACTGCATTCTGCCTTAATCAACTTGCTGTTTAATTTTTCTAGCTAGGGTCATTTATGGGTTTTTTTAAAACCAGGGAGACTGTTCCATTGTCCTGCTGGGATCAATGTTATTTTTGATTAATTTAGGTTTGGTATTGTCCTTGAATTGTAATAGATGCTGTAGTGTAAACCAAGCATGGTTAAAAACAGAACAAAACAAAAAACATGGAAAAAATGTTTTCCTTTCTCAGCCAAATAGATGTAGTTTTGACAGCTCTTAAATATTAAGAAGCAGGGAAAGAATGACACATTTAAAAAAAAATTTGGGAAGATGGAGAATTTAAAGAGTTTTTAAGTTGAGAAAAATTTTGAAGGTGGAAATAAAGACATAAGGGATAAGAAATTTCAGAAAACTTGCGATATTAAAGAAGCAATTTGCATAGTTATATATAGATTTTTCTAACTCAGAAGAGAAAGGCGGTTTCTATTACTTTGTTTTAACTTTGTCAAAAATGTTCTGCCCCCATGAGGAATATTTTCAAAGAAAGACAAATGAGGTCGAAGTAAAACTGGTGAAACAGCACCATCTAGAAAGGGCTACTCCAAATTTTACACACTGATGATCAACTCACATGCATAATCAAGACACAGAAGTTTCCAGGAAAAAGTTCTCTACATTATGAAATTGAAACAGTTGAGGGTTTTTTACATCTGAGAAATAGAAACCTTAACTTCTGTTATTTTCCTCTAAAAGAGTCAAGAGCTAATATCATACCTATAGAAAACCAGCCACAGATGCCATATTCTAAAACTTGCTTTTTTGAAAGTTTTAGAGGTATTTGTGGTGAGTTAATTGCTCCTTTTTGTAGAATGACCCTGTAAAATGTTACGAAATAAGGATAACAAACTTTCCCCTGTGGAGTTCAATATGAGAGGACAAAGAGACAAGGACTGTGCAAAGACCATGATCTTTTCCTGTTTCTATGGTGATACAGTTCTGGAAAAGATATACCCATTTAAACTAGTGGATATATTATTAAGCAAATGTAACGGTGCTGGTTAAGCACTGCAATGAAGTTCCTGAGCCCTATTCAAGTTCTTTCCATCCCTCCCCATTTAGAGAGCATGAGCTAAGAGGAATCACAATGCAGAAAGGCCACAGAGAGCCTGAAGATTCACGTAGTCTCACATTTTGAGAAAGATAGGTTTCAGACATACAAGCTCCAAACATAGCCCACATTCCTCACATATTTATTGGAAAACAGGTTTTCTGGATAAAAAACTCTCAGAGATGTATCTATCTGTTGATTAGACATCATAATCTACCTATGTTGCTGCACGCTGGAACTTCAATGTCACAGTTTCCTGAAGACATGAATTTTAAAGTTCTGATTTTGAGTTTTCTCTCCTATGTATGCACTTATTGCAGCAAGGAAGATGAACCCCTTAAATGGAGATAGCACCTGTCATCATACTAATCATACCCAAGGAAAAATTAGACAAGCTATTGGACATCTGTTTTCCTCTTCCATGTATCAAACCACAAAGTTAAGGTTAAGAAAAAAATGCTCAATGAACTTATGTTAGGCCATTCTTGAAACCAGGATAGACCTGTGAGTGTGCTAGTAGGAACAGAGGATAATTACCTGTAATGAGAAACGGAAAGACAGATAGTCATTTTCTGTTGTTACTGTAGGGGAAGTAGAACATAATATGTGAAAAGATCAATCTCTATTTAGCTCATTGTATCTGGTCCTGAACTTAATTATGAATATTCCAGACTCTTCATTTCAGAGTGATTTCTAAGCCTTCATTGAGAACCAGGAGAGAGGGACTGAATGTTCTGTAGGAAATGTTCCCTTATTTTCACTGGGGTGTTTCCACTCTTGATTGATTCCATGAGTTTATCCTGCTATGTAGTTGTTGCTTGGCTTATCCTGTGTTGATACCATGAGGTCACTGCTACCCAGGATGAAACATGCAGACGCAATGTGCAGATGAAAGATCCATTAAGGGAATGTTTCTGTGGAATGTTAATGTTTCTATTGTGGAGTTATCCATTGGGGCAGTGGTGGGGATCTCTTGGTATTTAACTCTATGTTACATGAGTTATAAACAACTTGTCTCCTCATTTTACCTAGGAAGTAATTACTTTATCATCTTTCCCTGGTAACATCCAAACTCCCCTGTATTATTTTTCCTTCAGGATAGGCCAACTGACCAATTTGTTCCTGGCTTGACTTTAGGTTTGAAGTTTCTTGCTTCTATTTCCAATATAAGGAAGGGTTTATGTGCCTGACAACTGAGCTAATGTTTTACTTCTAGCAAACTAGATCTAGGTTTAGTAAAGATAAGACCTCTATCTGCTCTACTTATAAGCCTCTATCACAAATATCCTTGAATTTGCATCCTGAAGAGGGCAATAAAGGTGATGAAAGGGATGGAAGGAATGTCCTGTGAGGGCTAGTTGAGTTTTTATCTGGTTTGGGGAAAAGACAGGTGAAGGGAGACATCATGGCTCCCTACAGCTCCCCAACAAGGGCAAATAAAGAGAGAGGTGCTGATTTCCCTGGTATCCAGTAATATTGACACCCAGAAGTTTGTATCTCTTCACCAATTTTCAGACATGTACCAGTGTTGGTGAAACAAATTTCAGTAACCAGGTTAATTGCTATACACTAAATGTGCTTCACTGGTAGAGAAAATCCTTTGCTTCTTTTTGTCTCTCTGATATTTTCTGTTTCCTCATCCAAAAACCTTGCAGCACATTCCAAATAATTTTTCTTAAAAAAAATCCTGTGTCAGTATGCTTAAATCCTACTTTTCCTGTGCAATCCATATAAGGCAGCAGCACACCCATTTCCAGCTTCTCATCTACGCTTAAAAAATCAGGTTCTTGTAAAAATAGAGTTTAAATTACTTTGAATCTTTAAAATATAGTAGGGATTTTCAGTTTGCTTCTTTCTCTTGGCTGTCAGAGCTAATTTCAGAACAACTTTTGTAAATAAAATTTGATCTAACTGTCTCGTAATATCATTTCACTTGCTAATATATATTTTTGGGTCGCTGGATTAAGACACTTGTAATTTCTACTCCCAGGCTAATATAAACTGGGTAATCTTCCACAGATTTCAGGGATCAAAGATAATATAAAATCTTTAATGGCATATTTTTATATTGTGTTTAATTAATTGGAATTCTTAATTGTAGGATGAAAAAAATAGTAAGATACCAGAAAGGCAGTCCTAGTTTACAGATATCAAATTATGTCATTAAAAAACACAGAGAAATTAATCACTGATGTAAGTATTATTAGATTTACCCTATTATGTATTAACTATTTAAAGCATAAGTATTTATAGTCTTTAATAAGACAGACATTTTTAACTTTGACATTAAAAATCTATCGTACAATTTCAAAAGAATAGAAAGACATTGAGAAATGCTACATTACTATAGAATCTGATGCAAAATTCCTAAAAAATAGATTTTTAGTAATTATCTTGTTTGCTTTAGCCAGTTGAGTCCAAAATAATATTTTAAAACTTCACAGTCATGAGAAGTGTGTTGTTTTGCTACACTGAGCTCACAAGTTTAAATGCCAGTTCTGGAATGAGCATTACTTTCCTGTAAATCCAGTGTGACTTCTGTAAAATTAGAGTTGGGACAATGTCTCCTTTCCAGGGATCTCCATTTGACACATAAAATAGGTCAGGTGAGTTTCATCGTGACAAGTGCTGCTTTCCTTTTAAAACATCCAAAGGAGCCCAGACTGACCATCTGGGCTGGGACACAGAGGACACTTGAAATGTAGAAAAGTGAATTGGAGGGGATTAATTTGCTAAGCATAAGTTAGGACTGCTTTGTGTGCTTTTCAGAAGAGACAATTCATTATGGATCCCCTGGCTTCTTGGTACTTAATCTCAAAAATCAACATGATTCTACTCCCTGAGGTAATCAGGGACCTCCCCGAGGTCATCATCAACTATGTACATTGGGTGCCCACAGACCTGCCTCCTGAAAATGCTGTTATTTTGAGTAATGTTTTAAGGAGACAAGGTGTCAGATGCTGGTGACACCTCCTTCATGCAGAAGGAATGAGAACTTCTTAAGGATGTTTAGTATTTGGAAAGTGCAAACATCTAAGGAAAAAGGTATATTTGTCAGAGGGAGGAAGTTCATTTACTGAGAATGAGCAGAGAGGGCTCATTCTTTCTCTGGTATGTCACATATATTTTTCAAATTTCAATTTATTGTGCCCAAGAGTATCTTAAAAAGTGAAATTTTAGCAAAAACCAAAAGGTTTTATTTAAAAAAACCTGTTAATATTTAAAAAACATTTTTATTTGTAGTCAAAAATTGTATCAATTTTAACTCTGCAGCCCTTGCAAAAGATCTGCATTTCTTTAGCAAATAGAGGAACAGGTTCTGTAATGTAAATGGCTGACTTTGAACCTATCAAAAAGGATTTAAAATGCCATTACTTCATTGCAGTGTCATTAGAAATTTGCAAGGAAGGAAACTGGTTTAAGGTGATTTTTTCATGTGTATTTAATGTAAAAGACATTAGCAGAACAGACAGTGATACTTTCATTTTGACAGGTCTCTTTTCTAGGCTAGTTTTAAAAATCCTTTAAAAAAAGGTATTTTAATTCAAGTCAGTGACACAAGTCAGTCCGTTAGTACCTGAATAGTAAGATCAAAGACTGTCTGATACAGAAATTTTAGCTGAGTGCAACCTGCTTATATGTAAAACAAGACATTGGAATTCAGTGTTCTCACCTAAGTAGGCAAGGTACAGGCAACTCACTTCCTTCTCACTCCCTCCCTCTGAATGGGTGGACCACCCATTGAAACCCAAATCCTGAAAGAAACAAGGAGTGTCTGAAGTAAAATCTCTATCTCCCCTATATTTAATAGTTGATCATAAACAGAGTTGCATTACCCAGGGAGATATACAATTGTGTAATTTTTATACCCAACTCCAAATCTTGGAGCACTGCTGCTTTCTGTAGTACATTGAAGATGTGAATAGTACAGCCAGAGGTCCTTACTCTCATGCGAAAACAATTAAATCTTCTAACATTAAAGATGCCAGAAATATTTCTTTCTGTTCTTTTGGACTGGTTTAGTTAAATAATTGTGCTTTAGTTTTATAGTTAACAGATATGTGAGAGTTTTTGTTATCAGTTATGAATCATAAGAGGTAACACTATTCTTCACACAAATAGTGACTGTTTAAATATGCAGGATCATGAAAAATATTATTTAAATGTGGTAATTATTAATAAAGAAATCTTGAAATGGAAAAAATCTCATGAGATCATCTAGTCCCACCTCAGTGCTCAGGAGCATTCAGATAGAAGAGGCTGCCCAAAGAGCAAGATGATCTTTTTGGTCTCTTGCAACCCAAACCCATGGTTCTATGATAGAGCAGGCTGCTGGGGACTGTGTCCAGCTGAGTTTTGGCTATCTGCAGAGATGTATATCTCTGAAGATCTGCTGTTGTTATGGATTGGAAGTGGTTGGCTGGCCATACACCACTCCTTACATGCGCTGCTATCTGGTCATTGGATTTGTCTCAATGGTTTGCCGATGAGAAGAGGGAAGGCTCATGGGAGCTATCACTGGCCAAGCACTGAAGAATTGATAAAAACTAGTTAGCAGACCAAGCTGCTTTTAACCCTACTTAGTCTGTAGTACTCCAGCACACATGGCATTATTGGGAATGATCCAGTTTTTAGAAATATGTGAGATAAAAAGAAAAGAAAAAAAAAAAAAAGAAAAGCCAAACCACAGAGAAAACTTTTCAGGGGCAAAGAAAAACAGATGAAAGACAGAGAGTGGTCAAGGAGACCTGAGTAAATGTCAGTTCCAAAGGATTATAGGATTTGAGGGGGTGGATACATTTTTCCATTCTTTTGAAATATATTTCTTTTTTTGATATTGTAATGTAATTACTGAACACAAAAAAAGAAAAGGCGTTATTAGCAAGGGGTAGTTGACCAGTATATACCATCCTTCCTCTTTCCTGAAAGGACTGCAAATACACATATTGCCTCAGGCACAGGAACAGTGTTAATATAGAAGGTAGTACAGCTTAGAGAGGGTTCTGACCTAGAAAAGCACTTAAGCATGCAGACTACTGAAAATCCATTAAAATCAGTGTGAATCATAAATGTGCCTGATTTTTGGTGAGCTTAAATACATGCTCTGCACTGAGAGGGTGCTCCCAGGCTGTGAATTCTGAAATGTATGAGGGGTCCTACAAAATGGAATGGTCCCCTCACTGGGCATTTATCTCTCTTTACTAGATCAATGTCTTCTGTAAACTGGTGATTACAGTCTTTCCCACTTTCCATCCCTTATCTGAAATCAAGGTTTCTTGGGATAGCAGTATTCCTCAGGCACTTAATCTCTGCATAACAACAAACAGACTGGGAGTAGTTTCTGTGTGGGGGTTCTAAACGCTTAAATGAAACGTAACTCCAAGCAGACATTAACCAAAAATCTCCCTGTAGCTCTAACACACCAATGTTTCATTCTCTTACTGAATTTTTATCCTCTTTAAGTTATTGTGCTGTTTGATTTTTAGTGTATGGAGAATTTAGAACATATAAGTGATCTTCACCTTTGTTTTCACACAGCTTTAAGAATAAGCACTGAACTGTAGATCCGATGTGCATAGGAATCAATCCTTATATCCTCACAAAAGTGACTATAAAATATGGAACATAAAATCACACAGCTAGATACTTAGTAATTACAAATAATTTCTCTTCGTCTCCAGCCTTCACAACGAAAGTATTAGGTTAGGCTTAAGGAGCTAAAGTAGAGCCGTAGCTGAGAGATATTTGAGCCCTGTCTGTCTTTCCAGGTCGTGTTTCCATCAATGCAAACCACTGAGCCATTTTTGTTGGCATAAATGCAACACACTTCTATTTTTAATAGTCCAAGTATATTTCCCACAAATAAAGTACACAGTAAACATTTTAAATTATTTACCAATAGCTGGCTGAATTTAGCAACTTTCTTTAGGTTTTTTTGAGTACTACCCAGCAATCATAAGTATAAAGGTACATCCTCTAACAGACACACTGGACAGACTAAAATATAGTACTAATCTACCTCAGGAAAAGGCCTGTCTGGACAGATTTTTTTTCCCTATGCCTCAGGTTTTGCTGCATTACTGGTGGAAATTACTTGCAGAGGGGTGAGTCTTCTCTTCAGAATTTGTCATCACCTGCCCTCTTAACAGCACAGAAGCAAAGAAGCATTTCCCCAGAAAACCAGGACCTAAAGCATCCTAGAGAGTATCATGAGTTCATTGGCTTGTAGTTCGCAGGGAACTCCCTTGAGCTGTAATAACAGCTTGTGCTCTCCATAGCTAATTCCTCCCTTGCAAGCATTGTGGGGGAAGCTGTCCTGAGCAATGTACTCCCAATTGTTCTTTATTCCCAAAATCTCACTCCAAATACCAGAACTATCAAAACAAACTGCTAGGAAACTTACAACACTTCAACAGCTGAGAAATCTGAATTTGAAGATTAGAAGTTAGGTTCAGACAAGCTGCATATTGCCACGAAGCAAGAGAGTAACTAATTTCTGTGAAAAACAACCCACATTTTTAGTGTTCCAACTGTGTGTATGTTTTAATAATTGGTGTTGTAAATAGCACCCCTTTGACATAGCCCTCGATCAAACGAAGACTCATGAGTTTGGGTTATTTTCTTAAAGACAGATACAAGTGGAAGTTGTCATCTTTTATGTGCATCTGCCTGGCACAAATATATATAAGCAGATTTCCTCACTTCTTCCTTTTAATTTTTAATCAAATTTTTCTTTATAAAAACATGGTCCTACTGCTCATTTTATGAACAAGTTACTCTGAGTGCAATGTCATTTTAATTAATGATTTTTACAAAAAAGAAGACCATAATCAATTAGGGCTATATAAGAAAACGTTTTAAAGCCAAGGCAATCAAGAAAACTTTTCAGAAAATCAGCTGCTTTTCAGTGAATTGTGTATTGATTTTACAGGTTCACATGCATATTGTGTCACTTAGAGAAAATGTCTCTTCCAAATGCCTGCCTACTCTTTGTGAACATGCATCTGAAAACCTGAATAGTTTGCCAAGGTCTAGTCTAATTTATTTACATTACAGATTGTCAACAGTAGTAGGTGGCAATCACCATGGGACCAAAAAAAGGCACTTTGAGAACAAATATAAAATAAAGAGTGAAGATGGTGTTTGCATACAAGATTAAAATGGATTGTGAATAAACTGGACTGAAAACCAGATACAGTACTTGGGATTTATTTTGACTTTTACTGGGTCACTACAAGGGTGAAACAGTACTTGCAGTCAGAGTAGGTTTCACTACTTTCCTATTTAGGAAGGCTATGGAATTTTAGATAGAATGGTGCTTTTTTAAGATAGTATGAACCCTGTGTTCTGTTTGCCTGGGGAATGAATGATTTGATATTCTAAGTGAAGGGCACAGAAACCTCTACACTGGCATATAACAGTATGAGGCTGTCAAGGTGCAGGTGCATTCCTGCTGTGACAGCAAGGACTCTCTGGATGATATTCTTTGTCATACAGTTCAGTTTTACGTAGTCCTGTGAGGAGCAGGAGTTGGAGTTGATGAACCCTTTCAACCCTTCCTTGGGTACCTTCCACCTTGAGATATTCAAAGTTTATGCTTAGGGCAGCTGAGTCAGACTGAAGATGGGGATGAAAGAGCACAACCAGTGGGGCTGTAGCACTTGGCTGAGTATCACATTTCACAGCCACAAAAATTACTGAGAACAGAAATTTCTCCATGCTGCATGTGGTGAAACCTATGAGTTTTGAAAGTTCATATACAAATAGAAAAAACCCGGACCCCACCTGACAGAGACAAACACTTAAAATAGAAGAAGATGTGGTACAAATGTCTACTGTAACTAAAGGTGGCTTACAGTACCTAGAGGGGACTTAAAAGAAGGCTGGAGTGGGATTTTCACAAGAGTGTGTAGTGATAGGGCAAAGGTGAAAGGCCCTAAGTAGAAGGAGGATAAATTTAGATTAGCTATAAGGAAGAAATTCTTTACTATAAGAATGGTGATGTCCCATGCTTAGAAGTGTTCAAGGCCAGGCAGGATGAGGCTCTAAACAACTTAGTGAAGATGTCCCTGCCCATGGCAGGGAGGTGGAAATAGATGGTCTTTAAGGTCACTTCTAATCCAAACCATTCCTTGATTCTATGATAATTGGGATCAGCTATATGAAAGTGGGGCATAACCCATGTGCCAGTTAAAGATTCAGGCATCTAAGATGTCAACTATGATGAAATGGGCTATTTTTCTCTTATTCAGATTCATCATTTCACTTCTAGATGTAAGGAGCTACCATAACCTTTCAGTGCTGGTAGATATTTCTCTGAGGACATTTTAAGTCAGTTAAAGTTGAGTAGTGGAGCACGGTAGATGAAGTTCTCCAAAGAGGAATTCCTCAGTATCACAGCTGGTGAGTAAAAGAAAAAGGAGCATAATTGACTCTTTCTCTGCATACCAAATTAGCACTCTATTGTGAAGATAGGTGTCTGTCCTATTCTGTAGGTTAAAAAGTCAAAAAAACTCACGTGAGCTCTTCTGGTTCTCACTTCTGGTAAGGGACAGAGCTGCAGCCTTAAAGCAAGGGTTGGCTTTGAGCCGTGTTATAGAATTATTTCGTTGGGAAATGGAAGGTTGGGGTTTTTTGCAGACCATGCAGATTTGAAACCATACCACTCAACTTCCGTGGTCTTTTTTTTCCCTCTCTGTTAGCCTCACAATATAGGCTTCACTCTCATCTCACTTTTTTATCTGATTTAAAGCAATATGTAGCTCTGCAGTCTTTGGCGGACTCATTCCTGAGTTATACTCTGGAGTAATGAAGTGAATGACAACCGAATATGAAACACATGATTGCACAGAGTGAATTCTGTATTGGCCTGCACCCTGCATAATTGCCTTGAAGTCAATCTAAGCCATGTAAGATATTACAGAAGTTTTTTACAAGGAAGAAAAAAAAAGAAAATGGAAGAGCCCATGCCTAACATTGTGTTTTATCCCAAGCCAAATGCGTAGACAGGTTGCATTTGCCAGCCTTCTCAGAAAGAACCTAAAGGGACCTGTTTGCCAACATTTGCTTCCCTGGCAGCAAGCTTTTTGTATTTCCATTAATTAGCCAGCTAAGGGTGTCTGCTGTTTCTCTGGAATACTCTAGCCAAGGGCAGACTCTATGGACAGACATCAGAAAAAAGCCACTGACTCCATAGAAATCCATTGAAGAATTCCATCTTCATCGCTTGGAGGATTGGAACAGATGCACTGAAGAGAGTAGTCCAGGAACACAGACTTTTATGTATGGTTTTATCAGAGCTTAGCAATCCCATAGTGACATTTGTTTGACTTGCCAAGTGGAAGGCAGTGGCTTCATCTGTACCAGGCACTCAGGCAGAGCAGCTTGTTAGATACCATAAACAAATATGCTACAATAAAAGCATACTTTAATTTGTTAGAAGCAGGGCTGACTTTGTGTCAGAAAAGTCTGAAATATCAGCACTGGTTTAATGGAGCTGCAGATGCATAAGCACACACATTTTAAGATGCAGACATGTCCTTCCACAGAACAGATGAACTGCTGAACTAGCACCCAATAGTGTTCTGCTGTTCATGGCATGGAAATTGAAATGTCCTGTCAAATAATCTTGAAGAACACAAGTTGTGGTAGTAACATGAATATATGTAAGAAAAAAAAATCCAAACAAAAATACTATTTTGGGTTTTGTTTATCAGAAACTAGTTCTCTCTAGGTCATTAAATATTATCTCGGTACATTGAAACACAGAAAACAATATATACCTGGAATAAAAATGTGCAGAAATTTTTTTGCAAAACTGCCAAAATGCCTGTGAAGCCTCTTCTAAAGCTCAGACATTTAAAAACTGCCAAATCAAGCAAGTCCTTTAAATCCACTAAATTTCTCCACAAATTAGGAAAATTCATTGAATTGCAGGGAAAAAGTAGGTTGCTTTCTACACTGTGAAAACATACCTGCTAACACTAATGATATGCCTGTGTTATTGGGTTTTCAATGACTGCTACCTGAACAACCATGTTCTCTTCAGAGGAATAAATAGAGAGAAAAAGCACACCTTGAAAGATTCAGAATCTCTTAAAAATAATTGGAGCGAAATGGCAGTTTCTAAAAGACGTATTTAAAACAATCATAAAGAGAGAAAAATTATTCTGGTCCAGGTCTTCCCAATGGTACTGTGAGAAAAAGGGGTGCTTAGTATTCTGTATTTCTGCTTCCAAAGGAGAAAAGGATCTACTGACTTGGTAACAAATTCTGCTTTCCTCTGAATGCACACTTTCAAACACCTGCCATTTTTTTTGTAATCAGACATTCATTCTAAAGCTGCTTTTCAACACATCAAAAGAGGAGCAGATCATTGCTTGGTGCATATTTTTTTGATTTGATGCAAATTTTGCATCAAATTGTTGCAATCTTGATGCCAATTGTTCCAATAATTATCATGCTCTCATAAATTTACCACAGCTGAGGACTGGTTTATTGTAATTCCTTCATTCTTTTTTTCCTCCCAAGAAATTTTAGAGGCAAGAGTGAATTTCAAACCACAAAAAAAAATCAGATAACTTCTTGAGAGCAGCAATTTTCTGAACAATAAACACCCTATTTCAAATAGGAGGAGTTAACATTTTTTCACCTTACTCTGCACCTATCTGAGAGATCCAGGTGAAAAGCAATATACAGAAGCATACACCATAACAGGTCGATGGACAGTATTTTGACTTTGACAGTGACCTGTAAAAGTGCTTCAAAAGGAGATCTAAGACCTCCATGGTACACTTAGTGAAATACCATGTATACAAATGGAAATTTCTCTTATTCTCATAATATTGCGGATTGAAAAGTATGTTTTTGACATAAAACAGGTGCATGAAATCAATAGAGAACAATTAGCAGCCATCCAAGACCCATTCAAGATAAAGCACTAAAATTAATTGTCTTTGATTTAAAAGTAATTTGTATCAATTAAAAAAAAAAAATTGAATTTTAAAGCTTTACTTCCTAGAAAGACAGTGAGCAAAAAACAAAATCTTATTAAACTCTATTATGGTCACTTAACCCTAAGTATTCTTTGTCTTTCTACACCTAATTTTCCTTCCCTTTGGATGTGCTGTATCAGCAACACCCTCCTTTGATGACTACCAAAGTCCTGTCCCTCGAGTCCAGCTGAGGTTGCAGAAACCTTTATCAAATTCAGGAATGATGGCCTGAGAGAAATCACCAAGCCTTCTGATCTTTTTAATTTTTCTTCTTTTTTATTATGGTTTAACTGAGCTTTGTTTCAGAGTAGTGGACTGTGAAACTAGGATAGGGAGATTAGACTTTGCTGGGAAAAATATATGTATGAAATATTGCTATGACAAGGTTGTGTGGATAGTTTGTGATGTGTGAAATGAAATCCCTACTCAATGTGCCTATGCAATGCAATTAGTGCTACCCTGGTCAGGGATTTCATGTTAGAAATTAAAAGATTTGTCCAGAAAAGCATCACCCTAAAAAATTACAAAATAATAAAACAAAATCCTTAAGAGATCCACTCTGATCTATTATTTTTATGCATCTCTACAAAGTTAAAGTGAAGAGCCATTTTCAAGAAACTTTAGTGGCTAAGTTCTGAATACCTAGTAAATTCCTGATCAGAATAGCAAATGCAGAAAATAATGAACTTGGTCTGGGATTCAGTCACTTTGCAGAGATCCGAAAACTCAGGGTGACTAGGAGGTTCCTTCTAGGAGGTCAACTTTTCTAGTACACTATACCATATTAAAAGAGAAAAAAAATACCACAATAGAGGAATTTTTAATTTAAGAACCCCAAACAAACAAATGAATAAAAACAAAAGCAGCCAAAATCCCCCCCACACCAAACAAACAAAAAAAACAGCCTTGAACTTTCTCCTAGACAAAGCAAAACGCAGAGTACCAGGATGAAATTACTTTATCCTAGAAGGAAAAACAAAACTGACAATATGTTTCCCCTGCTGAAAACACGAATTTTGTTTCTTTCCTTCCAATGATGAAATGCAATCTTGTTTTGCTGTTTTATTCCAATTTGCAACAAAGGAAAATTCTTTCAAAAATGGTACTGGTGGAAAACAAATGTGTATCTTTCAGCCAAGCACTGCCTTCAGAAACTATACAAACAGCTCACTTGGACTGAAGTGATCGATTTAGCGGTTAGTCTTCCTCATAACCTTAATGTTATTTAGGTTAGAGCTACATATTCCTGGCTTCAGGGTTTGAGTGGTTCATAAAGTTTTGTTCTACTCATGCACAGACATGAAACCCATATTTACAATATTATGTCCTTGCTGTAAGTAGTTTAAAATGAGATAAAAATATTAATAGCTTGTAATAATTTAAGCCTGTGTCAGAAATGTGCCTGAATCAATATTCAGATGAAAACAGCACAAAGACTGCACATACTAGTAAAAACCCTGGACTTGGGAAGGTTTCTAGGCACTGGAGTGTGTTGCTGGGTAATTAAGCCGTTCTTTGGCATGTTCTTTGGCATGAATTTTGCCAGCCTTTCTGTATAATTCCCCAATAGAGTTTGGCTGTCAAAATACTCTAGAGGTGGTTCCCAACAGTCAGTTTTTACACAGCCTCCTTGTATCTAAAGCCAAGCCATGGTACTTTGCCTCAGTGTCAGGAAATATTTCTGGGCATGTTCAGTTTACTAGAAGCCAAAATATCCTGGCTTTTGGCTGTCCAGATGTGTGTGTTCCCTGCTTGTGTTCATAAGGGTAGGCAGAAAACACAAAGTTACTATGATTCTTTCTGACTGAAAACATAAATGAGTTAGAATGTATGGTAAAGATCAAATAAAAAATGCATTAAACACTGAAAGCATGACTGAAACTGGGGTCTCCAGAAGCTGACTCTCTAGTCATTGCAAGGTAATCCCTTGACTCAGTCCCTATGGCGGTCTGGAAGGACACAGACAGAGAAATATCCATAACCAAAGAAGTAAAACAGAAATCCAGGTTGGAACTGGTCTGAAAAGGGCCTATGTATTCCATGTTCATCTTAACATCTTGAAATGAGAGCTGGAATGAATAATTTCATTTAGACGGTTAAGGTTAGATGGAGAGAACATGTAGCTCAGTCAGAATAAAGGTTAATTTTTTGTGCTGTGTAAGTGAGGCATTTGTGTGCCTACATGTTTGTATAGCTGTCAGTGACATAAAATGAAAAAATAAACAACCAGGAAACCATAACACAGATTCTTAGAAAGATAAATTAAATTCTCTTTACTTCAAAACTTTAAAGGCAACATCATCCTACCTGATTCTTTCTTTTGCAGGGTCATTTCAGACACCAAAAATATAAATTATCTAACAAAAAAAATGTTCTCTTTGCTGTATATTGCCTAGCTCAGGAGACTTCTGATTCTTATTAAAATGTACAAGTGTATTATTGCTACTAATAAGTCCAACTTATTACAAGTTTAAAGAGCAATGTTATCTTGAAATTAATACAATTGCTTTGTTTGTTTGGATCCTTTGCGCCTGTAACTAGATCTCAGGGAGGGTGTTGAACCTAAAAAAACTGTTCTCCATTTGAATGGGTCTTTGAGATGCTATCAAATTACCTATTATCAGGAACCAAAAATTGGCAATATTTTTTAGATTCTTTGAAATTTAAAAGAAACTTACGAAATAAAAAAGGCAGGGGCAGGTGTCTGCAAAAATTAATTGAATCATAGAATCATAGAATGGTTTAAGTTGGAAGGGACCTTCAAAGACCATCCCTTTGTCCAACCTGCCTGCCATGGGCAGGGACACCTTCCACTATGTCAGGTTGCTTACAGCCACATCCAGCCTGGCCTTGAACACTTCCAGGAATGGGGCATCCAAAACTTCTCTGAACAACCTGTGCCAGTTTAACACGACCCTCACAGTAAAATTTGTAAAAAGGGAATAGCTGGTTGACAATAGATTACAAATCTTAATCTAACACAGGTTCCTACTGTGGCACATTTACCAGGTAGCTGAAGAGATCTTTTCTAAATGACCATTTGCAATTTTGTGACCTTTTCTTTCTTTCCATTCCCATTTCCCTTAAATTAACACTCTAAATTATCACTCTAAATTTATCAAAGGGTCTCTCAGCAATCTGATAGGTTATAGCTACACACTAAAGAGAGGGAGGATTGATTAGAAAGGAAAAGCAATTTCTTAGAAGTTCTGCTCTGCAAGAATTTTGTGTCTCCCAAGAGTTTAAAAATTGATATGTACTCAATGGAAATTTCTATTATGCAAAGAATAAAAGATTCTAGCAATAGTTTGTTGTTGGTATCTTAATCATGTTTTTGTACTTTGCAAAAAAGGATTTTGAACACATGAACTAGTGCTACCTGAAACGTTTTTTTGATTCAAATTATATTCAAAAGAATTGAGCGCTAAATAAAAACTCTTTGTTTCCTCTTTTATTTTTTCCAAAAGTTATCAGTCTTTATTTAGGGGAAAAAAAAAAATCTAAAAAGCTAACAATTAAAAAATGTTGATTTTTCAAGACCTGAAATGGTTTTGATTGTCTCTACTGTATCTCAGGGAAATCATCATTCAAGCCTTCAGTCTTGTAAGGTCATTTCCTCCAAAGTGTCTATCAGTCCTATAACTAGCAATAAATGTAATTCATCTTCTCACTGTGTCTTGATCTTTTCCACACCTTTTCTCTCCCGTAGCCTCTGCTGGAGACTTTCACCTCAATGAATCACATGGGAAAACCTGGTTGGGTATATGCTAAACCCCATATAAAATAAATATTAACTTCAACAGTTAAGATTTCTGCAAGGACACTACAAGTCAGAGAATCATAGAATGGCTTGTGTTGGAAGGGACCTTAAAGGTCATCTTTTTCCAACTCCCATACCATGGGCAGGGATGCCACCCACTAGTCTTTTAGGTATAGCTGACTGCTGAAATTGTCTGCAGGTCCCATCACCTGAGTAACCTGTGGCAAACAGGCTTCAATGTCTTCACTGAATCAGAAATAACTCTTCTTCTTCACTAATTTTGTCTACAGTTGTAGAAATCGCAACAAATTATACAAATAGCAGCAGAAGCCTCCAAGACTTAACAATTTGCAAGGAAATTTTAAGATTAAACTGTTTAATTTATTCTAGTATTCTGTCAGAGCTACAAGTAAACCATAATATTGTATTGAAAATTCTTACTTATTATAAACCCCATTGAATTAATATTACTTGCCATATTGACGTACTTTCAGTTTGTCCTGTGTGTTCACTATAAAGGTTTGAGTGTGGAAATAAAATTTGTTGAGATCTTTTTTCATGATCCCCAGTCCTGAATTTGGAGTCCAACTGTGTTAGCTCAGTTTCATATTTACTTTAGCAAGTACTGAGCATTAACAAAATATGTAGGTGACTCCTGCAATTTTCATCCCTTTTATTTTAAATAAAGCAGTCCTCATCATGTAATCTGGATAAAAGATTGTTTTCTTTCAGATAAATAGTCTGAATTTCCTGAAATGAATGTCAGAGATGAAAAAAAGCCGACAAAAAAACCTGTTAGCACAAGAATTACAAGTGAACCACTGATGGAAAAAATGGCTTGTTTGTAATTTGTGACTTGTATGTTTGCAAATGAAGCATATGAAGGCATCAAGTCCATGACAAAATTGACAACGTGCACTTGGTAATGTTCATGGTCTAAAAGGTAAACTCGCAGTCTAGTAAAACAAGCCTCTGGATTTATGATAATGTGGAGTGAGGGACTGGGCAGACAGACCTATTTTTATTTTTTATAGGTCAAATTATAATATAGGCCTTTATATTATAAATTCCTGAGGTCACTGACAATCTGGGGCAGATTTTAACTCATGCTGAAAGGTTTGACATCTCAGTGCCACTTCCCTGGGCCTCACTACTCGTAGCTTTTTGGCATTCAGACTTTACTTTTTAACTAGTTGCCTCATGTTTTCATTTGTTTATTAGCATTGCAAATGTGTTTATAGTACGAAGCTTGCTATTCCTAACACTGTGTTTCATGATTGTCTCTAAGGTATCTATAATTATGTGAAAACAAACTTCTTCTAACAATTCTTGTTTCAAGAACATACAACATTTTTTGAAACAGAAGATTCCAAAGGGGCTAATGCTTTTTGAGTGATTTTTGCATTACACATTTTACAGCATACCTTGTTTTGTGTTGCCGAAAGATAGGATTGTCTTCTTATTTAAAACATATATTTTTAAGACGCATGAATACATAAAGGAAAAACACAGGTTTTGCATAATTATCTGCTGTTTTAAGTTGTGTACAGGTCTAAGTTTTAAATACCACTGGAAGATTATTTCCCATGGCATTTTGCCTGAAGTATATATTATATAAAATGCAGATTTAAATGAACATCTTGTTTTTCCCCCTGTAGTCTTTTAAGAAGCTGCCAGGTTTCCTAACAAAATGTCTTCACCTCTGTCTCCAAAGTTGTGAATATTTACGGAGCAGCCAAAATAACAGTAGAACATTTACTGCAATAAAAAACAAAGCTGAAGCATTGCTATTAAAAATGGAAAAATATGTGTTAAAAGGTCTGACTGAAATAAAGACTTCTGATGTAAAAGTTTTATTGTATCTAAGGTATAAAAAAAAAAAAACAAAGAAAAAGCCCTAAATATCATTATGAATCCTATAAACGAAGAAAATATATCTGTAAGAAAAAAATTTTACGTTACACCTTGAAAAGCAAAATCATCGTCTTCATCTGATGATAAAAATCAGATAGACGATTTCGACCTACCCACTGTTGTTGTTATGTTACCAGCCTACTTAAAAAAATATTAAAATACATAAAATATATATGGGAATTTGTTTTGGTAGATAGTGCTTGCCTGCCAAGTCAGTTGCTATTTAGAGGTCTCTTGAAATTGGAGCATTGGATCATTTTCTAAGAAACTGGATTAAAAATAGCAGTACGCCTCTGTCTCACTCTTATCAGCAAATCCTTGATTAAAAAGTTTGTGTGTGTTTTAAAATTATTCAGGAAAATGAAACAACTCATATTTTTGAGAGCTGATCCAAAATCCACCGAAGCCTCTAAAAGGATTTAAATGATCTTTGGGTGAGACAATAGATGTAAGTATGGTTGATGCAGTGGCTCATCCAGTCTACCTAATGCTCCAGACTAATCTTACTCGACTTACTGTCTGTTTTCCTTTCTAATGGTTGGAGTTTGCATAATTACAGCTGAAGGTAACCATAATGACAAATCATGACATTTCCCGGAAGTCTTGTACTAAGTGTTGTAATTTAGTAGAAATAAGGAAGAGACATAAGATCCAGCTCATACACTATACAGCTCCCAGAGGAGGAACAGAATAAGATTATTTTCCCAATTCCACTGCTCATCTGCTTACATTAAGCAGTCCTTACAGTGGTGGTCACTCTAGCCAGACTGAGGATTTTTATTTGTTTTGGGGTATTTTTACTCTATGTAGACACTGAAAGACCTGCTATCCTGTTTTTTCAGCAGTTTGATGTTAAGTTGTCCTTCACAGAATAACAGAATGAATGGGAGAGACAGGAATCTCTGGAAACATAGCAAGGTCAGCTAGGTTGCTCAGGGCAATTCCAAAGATGGAGACACCACATCCTCTCTGGGCAACCTGCACCAATGCTGAACATCATCACCAAGGGAAAAAAAAAGGAAAAAAAGAAAATTTTTATCATACTTAACTGGAATTACAAATTGTACCCATTCTCTCTTGTCCACTGTCATGGCACTACTGAGAAGGCTGTGGCTGCACCTCTTTTATTGCTTCCCATCAGTATCTGTTCACATGTTTACATTCCATCTGAGCCTTCTCTTCTCCAGGTTTAACAACCCTGTTCTCTCAGTCTCTTCACATATGAAAAATGCTTCAATCTCTAAGTCATCTTTTCTTCCTTCAACTGTACTTCATTCCATATGTCCACATTTGTCTTGTGCAGGGGAGCTCAGAAAGCGACACAGAACTCCAGGTGTGTCTTATCAGGACCTCTAGCAGAGGGGGAGAATCACCTCGCTCAACCTGCTGCCACTTTTCTGCTTAATACCCTCCAAGAAGCTGAGGTCATTGACACAACTGGACACTGTTCTTGTCCACCAGGACATGTTCTTGCCCACCAGGACACTCAGGTCCATCTCTGCCAAGCTGCTTTGGAGCTGGTTGGTTCTCAACATGTACTGGTTTAGGGGGCTGTTCATCCTCATGGCTGGGATTTAACATTTTCCCTTTGGTGAACTTGAGGTTTGTGTCAGGCTATTTCTCTAGCTGCCAGGTCCTTCTGACTGAGAGCACAGCCGTCTGGTTTATCAACCACTTCTCCCAAATTTTGCCTAATAATTGTGGCCTTGTCAAGAAAACTATTTAAGAATATTCAATTATTTTGGTGTTATAAGTGCTCAGAAAAGAATTTTACATGTTATCTGGATTGCATGAATCATAAATTTTCAAGATCTATCAGCTAGGTTTGAGAAGCAAGACTCACAACACTTTGTCAATGCATGTGCTGCTCTGATCACAATTTATACTGGTTTGAGGGTATATATATCACTTCAATGATTTGGCAGACTTTTTAATATGTGCTTTATAGGAGCAAAAATTCTGTAAGATAAATATCTCTATAAACCTACCATTATGAATGTGCCCTAATGTATACAGCAGGAAGGATACATTAACAACAATCTGTCACTGGTACCCCTCTGTCTCTTCTTTTCACTTTGCTTTTTAGCATGGCAAGGCAACAAGATTGAATAACCCTGTAACTCTGTTCCTTTATGTGATCTTTACTCTGTGTCTTTAATTTTCACATGCATTCTACTTGAAAATGCTCATCATTATAATGCTGCAAGAATATATCTTGTTTTGAAAATATGTGATATGGAAAATTGTGGAAACGTATGACAAGAGAAGTTTGAGTGCTCTGGTAAGTAAAAATTTATTGTCAATATTGATGACATTAGCCACAGCCCTTTTTCTCTGAATATTTTTTATTATACTTATTTGAAGAGAAGTCAAGATACAGAAGATCAAAATCTGTTCTTAGTTACACTGATTTAAATGCAGGGTAACTGTACTGTGGTTAAGTGTTCTTAATGAAATACCTGAATTTTAATTCGGTTTCCAAATTAAAAAAATATGTTTCACTAACAACCTGTTAGGTTTTTTTCTTCTTACTCCTTTGATTCATTTCTTCAAAGTGTGCTTATTTATTCATTCTTTTATAGATGGAATCACAGCTCATTTTGTATTTCTCATTGGGATATCTTTTAAGCATAAGTCAAGCTCTGCCATGTGCAGTCAGATGGTTTAATAGAAAAGATTACTTAAATACCAAAATAACTGATTGAAACAAAGCCCTAGTGGATTCCTCAGTAAATATTTTTACAATATAACACATACCTTATAATGCTTTGTTAATAACTGTAGACATTGATGGGTTCTGGAACAGATTAGGTTCAACAATCCAGGCTAAAAACTGTGGAAAAAATAAATTTCTGAGCCCAGACGTCTGTTTACATAGGCCAGAGCCTTATTCTCTTGTTCATTCATTTTCAGGACCTGGAATATCACTCCATTTTTTTTATTCTTCCCTGAACATAGGAATTTCTGCTTTACCAAGTGATGAACCTAATTCCAAGCTCACGTGCTAGCACATTCAGAGAATTGCAAAATTTACCTATCAGTTTTGGCTTTAGGGAAGAGCAAAATTTGTACTGGGGCATGTGACACAAGATTAGTGGTAAGAACACAGACAGCTACAGAGCAAGGTGGTGCAGGATGTGTAGATACTTCAGTTGGTTTCAAAAGTGTTCATAGCTGATAACCAAATCTGCAGCTAGCTCAGAAGCAAATTATTGAGCAGGGTTATCCATGATGATTTCAGTGCTGGCGAATGCATTTTTCAGTACACATGATCTGTTGAGCCTTTTCCTGGAAAATTTGTCAAAAGAACCCTCACTCTTCATGTTTCGAGGCTTCTTTTCAAATCTTCTATTATCTTTTACATACAAGAATTACTATGGACAACCAAGAAAATAAAATTACTGTTCAGCCGAGAAGAAAAGACACCCATTGGGATGTTGGTTGACATACAGCTGAACACTGGCCAGCATGTGCCCAGGTGGTCCGGGAGTCCAATAGCATCATGGCCTGTATCAGAAATAATGTGACCAGCAGGACAGGGCAGTGACCCTGCATGGGGCATTGGTGAGGATACACCTCATGTTCTGTGTCCAGTTTTGGGCCCCTTACCGCAAGAAAGACATTGAGGTGCTGAAATGTGTCCAGAGAAGGGCAACAGAGCTGGAGAAGGGTCTGGAGCCCAAGACTGAAGAAAAGGAGGCTCAGGGAGACCTTATCACTTTCTACAACCATCTGAAATGAGTTCATCGACCTAGGTGGGTCTCTTCTCCCAGGCAGTAGACCATAAGACAAGAGGAAATTGCCTCAAGTCATTCCAGGGAGAATTTAGTTTGGATTTTAAGGAAAATCTCTTCACTGAAAGTTTTGTCAAGCACTGTAGCAGGCTCCCCAAGGAAGTGGTGGTGTCACTGTCCCTGGAGGTATTTAAAAACATGAAGATGTGACACCTGGGGCCTTAGTTAAGTGGTGAACTTGACTGTGCTGGGGTAAACAGTTGGGCTTGATGATCTTAGATTGCTTTTCCAACCTAAACTTAAACCTAAAGCTGTATGATTCTGTGATTTAGGATGTTGTAAGCTTGTGAGAAATATGATAAAAAATAGACTTAATCTTATTTACCTCTGCAAGGTATCTGAGATTTCTTTTTTTTCCAGGTGATACCTAATCATATATTTTCAGTGACAAGGTTTAAAAACTACTTAATAACTACCTTTGTTTTTCCTTTGGTTTGTTTGTGAAGCCTCCCAACATCTTCCGTATCCTTGGAGATTGAAGCGTCTTTGAAATGATTTGCAAAAATACCCTTGAAAGTTCCCAGCGCAGCAGAGAGCTCTAGAGCAGAGACCTTTGTTTCTCTAGAAAGCTAGAGAAATGAGGGTTCAATGACTGTGTGAAGGTAAGATGTAAAATCATGACAGCCTTTACAATTGGCTGATGAGTTCTGGAAATCTTTGGGTGAAAACAGACATCATAATGCATGCACAAAGGAAGAAAACCCAGAGAAGAAGACCTACAGGATTTCTGTAAAAAATTTGTTGACACCTCAGAGAAAATTGAAATCTTCTCTTATGTTTAGACCTCACAAGGAAGGGAGGCACACAGCTACCAAGAAAACATGATTATTGCTAATAAGTCTGGATAAAGTCTCATGAAAATGTTGTGTTCAAAAAATTTACAGGAGGAGAGCAAATTATTTTCTTTCAAATTAAATTTTTCTGATTGTTATTTTTTATGAGGATACAAACTTATAGCTTACACAGTCCCCTGTCTTCTGCACAAACAGAGCTTTTATTTAGCTTATAAAACGTTGAGTCTACAAAATCTGCTTGGTGTGAATGAAAAAACTGCAGATGAATTGATGTATATATATTATACTATTGTCTGCAAAGAGTAACTGAACATTTTTGACTGAATTAATAGTGGGGTAAAACTATAATGATGTAGTTAAATAAGAAAATTTGGATTTTTTGTTTTTATTAGTAATGCAATATAAGGGATGGCTGCATTAATATAACAACAGCAATGCAATAATTAGAACTGATATGAATAATTTGAAAAAAAAATCTATTCTCTTAGGTATTAGCCACATTTAGTTATAAAATTTTGGAAAAAGAGGAAAGATATACAGACAACAGATGGAAATAAATAAATAAATAAATAAATAAGACTCTTTGAAGTTTCCCTCAAGGCTATATTTAATAAATCAGACAGTAAATAAGAATGTCGTTAGCAGAGTTATAATGATTTTTTTCTTATTTTTCCATGTTTTATATCTTTATTGGATACATCAGTTTTGATTTGATACAAAAGTACTCATAGTTTGTTTACTGTGGTCACTCTTTGACTTCCTCTAATAACTCCTTTTTACATAACTGGTTAGATATTCATTTTGCTAAGCAGTAAGTGCTTAATTGGCTTTATCTAATCTGGGTGTAATCAGACACTCAACAGAGCAGAGGATTCTTTTAACTGAAAGATCTCCTAAAAAGAGATTGTGCTTCAGCAGCAACCTCATTAGGGTTGCCCTGAGAAAATTTCCTGGTGTGGTAATGGACTAGTTAGGCTAGAAAATCAAAGAAAACATATTTTAAAAGCTTTCTTATTAGAAAATAAGTTTCCTTGAGCTGAAAACTGCAGTCACAGCCAAATAAACAATTACTGAAATTGCAATCCCGTTTCCTATAGATGGTACAAGTAATTCAAAGTACCTCCGGATTCTGGTTCAATTTGAAGTTGTTTAGTGGGTTTGGCCCGGGAGACATCTTATTTTCTCTGGTATACACTTCTGTAGAAAAATTTCCTTATTCTGATAGAACTTTTTCCCATTTCACTAGGAATGGTCCAGCTCTTTTAGGTTTTAACTACTTAACACCTATGCTGTAAAATGAAAACTGCCAGATAGAGTGATGTAGAGCTGTCTACTGATAGTTCCAGGGGCTGCACAAGGGTCAGTTTGAGCAGGTCAGGGGACAAGGCTATTTCAGCTGCATTAAAGTGCTACAATTATCTTCATACTGTCCTCTTTTAATGCAAGAATCATCTTTATCACATGCAGAATTGAAAAAAAAGATATGGAAAGGCAATGGACTGAAAAATGATGCAATACTTGTGTTAAATTGCACCCCATTGAATGCAACATAGCAGGAACACAAAAAATGGGCAATAATTGGTTCTGAAGCAGTGCATATTCCTTGTTCTGTGAGAAAAAGAAGAGAATTTGGATTTGTCAATACTATTCTAGGTTCAGTTGTGAACCTCACAAAACCTTCAGCTGAGATTAACTAAATGCTCCTAATAGTTCTCGAACATGCAAGACTAGAATTTCTGAATGAAAACTTCCAACCCTGATGATGCTTGGCAAGCATAACTGTAGCTACTTTTTTCCCTGTCTCAGAAGAATGCTATGTTAGTACTGCCCATTTAGCCTGAGTACTCACCTCTTTGACATAGAAGAGGGAATGAAATTTCAAAATCCTCACAACTTCTGAAATGCTGAAAAGTATCCTGAGAAATACTTATTGCTACCTTACACGGACTTGTTCACAATTTGTTAAGCTCTGAATAGCAAACAATGAACACTCCACCTAGGAGAGTCCCATGGATATTAAATATATAAAAATGAATGGAAGTACTAATTTGTTTAAAAGTTGTTTATCTGATACTATACAATCATGCAGAGCTCCAAGACACTAGGAAAATGGTGTGAGGGAAGTGAGGAATGTCCTTTAAAAACACAAGCAGAAGTTTGTATATTTGTGAATTCTGTTTTACTGTGTTGAAAAGAATCTAAGACACACATAAAATTATGTTTTCACAGTGTATTTCCTTAGTGATTTGAAATAACCCATAGGTTACAGAGTTTTTGAGTTTGTGCTATCTTTTCTTTGTTAGATCTGGAGACACTCCTTTTCTTACAAATTTAATTGCTTTTTCAACTTTTTTAAACAGTAACTACTGGAATAGGTTTCTGAGTTCCACAGCTGAACTATATATTCTGTAATGGCATATCTGTTTCTCTTTAACTTGGCTACTGAGTAAAATCACCTTGCTTTAGTTATTTTACACCCACATTTTTCTATTCCTTAAGATTTCATGATACTCTATCATGCACATACTCCATGCGCTCATCCAGTGTGGAAAACCTTGGTCAGTTTAGTCCCTTCTGACTGTTCACTGCTTGCAACTAGAAGCTATTCAGTACTTGGGATTGACTCAGTCCCTTTTGGCTTTATCTGAATTTGAAAGGAGACATGAAGCATCTGCAAGATCTGTCATACAAATGAGTTTGGTAAGGCACAAGCAACCAGGGAATTTGTTGTAATATAAAATAGAACTTTCAGACACTGGCAGATATATAAATATAGATAATAATGTATAAAAATACACGAAACCATACCCAGACATAAAGACTTAGCAAGTAAATTGTATGGGACTTCAAAATACATTGCATAGTTCCTAAGTTTTGTAAGACCAACGAGAGCTTATGATCTGCTCTGCAAAGCAAATAGCTTACTCTTTTTCTCTGTACTGTCCTAAAACAGTTTATATTGGTTTCATTTCATGTGAAATTCAAGAACAACAGAAATATGATTACTGCTTTGAATCTATGGAAAAATAATGTATTTTGCCTTTTTCTGTACTGCTCCTAACCAAAACATTGAAGCATGGACATTCAATTTTGAACCATGGGGTGAGGCAGTTTATGAGATCCTTGGGTTGTCTTGAAGTTCACTGTAAGAATTTACCAGAGCTGGTGTAGTCATGTGGAATGTGCCATTTGGTTGAACTCACTGTGAACTCAGAACTCTTTACTAGATCTTCCCTTTGGGTAAAAATCAGAGACACAAAACTTGAAAAGGACTTATAACCCATAACAGATTTAAACATGACAGCAGGATTTTTAAACATGATTATTATGACAGGATGTAAGGGCACATTTATAGCCTAAACCAGATATATATCAAAAGATAAATAAGATGGGGTAGCTGAAATCTTTCTATTTGGGATTTTTAACTTGATTTGCAGATCTCTCATTGAATTTGTCTACCTTACTTGAGAAGGGAAAGAAATGGCAGATGAGTCTGTGGATTTTTAAATCCACTTTGGAATGAGACAAACATTTTAGAAATTATTTAAACTAAATGTGATCTTTAAAATAAAAGTCTGTAAAATAAAACATAGTCTTGCAGATTTATTCTGAAGATTTATAAATCAGAACCAAAGAAATCTTTAAAAAAAACATGTTCTGAAAATGTTTAATGTGTAAATGTTCCTATGTTTAAAATTATCTGTCTTGTTTCCACAATCATCTCTTAGTTTGAGACAAAAATAAATCTTCTAAAAGATTGTGAGTTTCTGAAACATGTGTGGATTTATTTCTGGTATAGCCTAAACCATGAATCCCAGTTTCAATAAAACTGAAATTATATATTAGGATAATAATTTCACTTGACAAGAATGGAATACTTGGAACATTATTGTAGAGAGACTAAATAATCTCCGACCACTTCTGAAAACACTTCATGCTGTCATTGCTATGTGGGCTTGTAGACTTTGCATACAACACATTAATGATTCTATGATTCTAAGGCTCAGTGGAGTTATGATGAAATGAGTGGCCTAAGGAGAATTTATGTCACCATACATTAATTCTAATGAATCTGGTGTGGCACTCTGGTTAAATGACTTTCTCTGCATCACTGTTTTTCCTTCTCATTTTCTCATTTCTGTCATTGATTTGAAGAAAAAAATCTCTCCTTTAGGGAGAGACTGTCTTTCATGCGCATCTTGTCAGGATAGAAACATTCACACACAAACCAAGAATCAACGGTAGTATTATACATTTTGCATTCAGCTGAACTTTGAAACAGCTCATAATCTTTGGCTGAGGAATTATTCTGCTACAGATAAACTCACTTTCTGCAATGGCAGATAACTCTTATCTTGAACAAGTTGTGATGTCAGCCAATATTATCATTATCACACTTCAAAAATAGGAGATAGCTGAAAGAAAGTAATTTAAAAACAAACTGAACTTCAAAAGTGTAACAGCAGCTTGAAAGAATAGTTATGGAGCTCTACAGTCAATATTGCTTCTGTATATCTCAGCTGGTTGATTAACTGGCAAAAGTACTTTTAACTACTTCTGTCATTTTAAATTTACAAATATTTTTCTTTCCCAGTGTACTTGGAATTTTTTCATTTGTGTTTCAAATCTTTTTTTTTCTACTGAGATCCTAACTTAGCAAAATAATTAATTGTAGATGAAGGATTAAGCAGAATATTAAATTTAGCTTTGTTAACAAGGAAGAAAAATGTTTCTGTGGAGCTGTTTGTAAGCAGAACTGAGTGGGAAATAGTTTCAAACAATGATCCATGTAGCCAGTTAGTTTGGGCTCGGAGTAAGGCCCAAATCATTAAGGGCTGGAAGATGACATATAGAAATAATCTTGATTCCAGTGGTGTGGACTTCCATGTCAGAGGTATCAGATATGGGCTAAAATCCTTTCTTAAAAAGAAAGGAAAAATTAAAAAAAAAAAAAACAAATAAAATTTTAAAAAATTGTTTCAATTGACTTTTACTTAAAGCAACATCTCAGAATTTCGATAAAGCCTAAACTAATGTAACTTACTAAAATTTTATTAAAATTTGTACAAAGTCCCAGGCAAGTATTCTATTTTATCTTTAATTATCATAAAACAACATTGCCCATCAACAGGAACCCAAATATCTACTTCTTTATCTATATCTGGACTGAAACAGGTAGAGTGGATGAATTCATGTCTCAACAACTGGTTCTTAAAATGCGTTGGAACACAGAGAAGTCCCAGCCAAGCAGGGCTTGGAGAAAGGGTTGGGTCGCCCAAGTGCAAGTAGATGACCATTGTCTGTGCATATTATGGGCAGATATTTTGTGATTATCTCTTCCCTGACCCTTACCAAATATGTGATTCTGAACTGTAAACCATTTTGCAGTCAATATCTCATCCAAAGAAGATAAAAAAATAAAAAAAAATTGTAGATTATGTTTTCTATAAACAACAACAGCAACAACAACAACGAAATCTGTAGGAGAATTCTAAGTGGTTGACTTCATTCTGTGAGGAAATTATATGTACAAAACCCCACAATAAAGTAGAAAAAAGAATGCCATGGTTGATCTACAATGATTGTAGCAGCCAGGGGCCAAGGAGAGATAATTTTCTTCAAAATTGGTTTCTGATCTCCCAGTCCTAATCCTCAAAAGAGAATGAAAAATAACTTGAAAAGAGAAGATTGAGACCAAATAATCACAACTTCGATACTAAATACAATGAACTGCATAGATATATTTGTAGATGTATCACATATTACAACTTGGCCATGTCCCTTCCTGCTAGGTATTGACTTTCCCAGAAATACTAATTTTCACTTTTTTTATCAGGGTCTATGTCACAGATGTGATTGTTTCAAGCTGTAAGATGAAGCATTTTCAGAACATCGTCACACCGGTAGGTGTGATTGTAGTGTTAGGGGTTGAAATTTTGGAGGTTACAGTAATCAAAGAAAAATAACAGATGGGTAGGAGTCTAAATATATTTTGACTGTGTGGCCAAGCTAACATGAAAATACAAAAGAGTTTGGGGTTTGTTTGTTTGGGGTTGTTATTTTTTTTTAAATTTCATGTGACAAGTAGCATTAGCTTAATCCGGTGACATGGGAAGTGGCTGCAATTCAGTGGCAATACCCACGGAGAAAGAAGAAATGTCCTTAGCTGATTGATGCTCTATGCTGGCTAGTGAAACACAGTGGTGTGTTCAAGTCGTTTAAGTCGTTGGCTTGAAGAGCCATGACTCTCAGCATGGCCCAGGTTTGTCTGCTGCAGAGCTGAGCCCATTAGAAATTCCCACTGCAGGCACACACAGTGCAGTAGAGCACAGGAATGAGCTGTGATGTTCATTTTTCTAATGGAACAAGTGGTCCTGCAGCGAGGATTGTCCAGTGGCTATCCCTGAACTACAGCTGCAAATGTAGATATAGTCGAGTGAGAATCTTAGTGAGAACATTCACACACAGCCTCAAAAGACAGCTTGCTGCAATCCAGCTTGTGGACTTGTATTTCATTTATTTGTTCTCTTTTCAATAGTGCCAAAGTGCAGTGAAGAGAATTCAGTAAAAAAAATATTTACTTTTTGCAAAGCCTGGTGGCCCTGCTCTTTCGTTACAGGCAGTATGAAGTGCAATAAGATAATTAGAAAATTCTGTCAGATATTCAGAAATGTTTTGTACAATTTTTGGTAAAGTCTGCTTTGGAAAGCCACATTAAAAAAAAAAAAAAGATTAGTAAATAGCAATGAAATGCCGAATATACATGGTGTACTGAAACCTCTTTTATTTTTAAATTTCCGAACTGTTTTCCAACTTCTGTAAGTCTTCAAAATAGTGACAACTCATATTACAGAAAGCGTGAACATTAAGTACTTCTCACAGGTTTCTGTGTAAGCCTTCATATAGTGAGTATCTCAAAACCAATACATAGAATCAGTGTTCCTTACACCTCTGTAGAATAAAATAAAATTATTCTTCCTTTTCTAGAATGGAAAAGAAAGGAAGTCCTGCTATTTGTCTAACACCACACATCTTTTGCCAATGAGGCAATTTGTAAGATGAAGGGAAAGCTTTTGTTCTCTGACAGGGTAGCAGACACCTTAAATTAAGGAAAGAAATTTAAAAAATATAAAAAAAAAGAAAAAGAAAAAAGGAAAATATGCATACGGACATCAGAGATAAAATGAAAAAAAGAAAAATATGCAGTCTTTAAACAAATATTTAAGAATAAGAAATATTATTAAATAAAAAAACTGTCATTGATCTTTGTCATCAAGGCTGTATCTCAAACACAAAACAATAAGTGAATAACTATAAAACGTGACAGCTGTGATCCCTGTCTTGGTTTCCTTACTCGCCATAAAAAGTCGTTGTTACAACTGAATGCATTAGGAGCCAAATGAACTTGTATGAACTGGCATGACCTTACTGGTGTCAAAGCATGATGTTACTGGCATAAAAAAAATTCAAGGGCAAGGACAACCTACTTAGTAAATTATGTGATTATCTGTTTCACAAAGCATTTCTACTGAATGGTTAGATGAGCAGTAAATTGAAAGTTAGTCATTTTCATAATCTTGAAAATATAAAATATCTTTCTGGTGATTGTTAATCAACCAATTAGATATTTCTCAATCATATATAAACCAATCACATTGCAGCCTCATATCAGAGCCTTCTGCTCTACAAAACACTTATAAGTATTGCAGGAATCAGCATTATTCTGAATTTCTGTTATTAATTTTGGTCAGATTCAAAATAACTCCTATGCAGAGCTGTATGGCAGCACCTCTTCTAGTCCCCCATAGAAAGAAAAATCACACTGGGGGAAAAAAAAGGGAAATAATGAAAGATATCTCTGAAATGTGAGCATAAATATTACCCATGATGATCTTTAACATAAAGGTTTTAAAAAAATAGTTAAACATCTCCACTAGTTATTTTTCACAGTAGAACAAGTTTTTTTCTCTCTTAATCCATCATAATAATTATTATCATTACCCTCGTACATTACGGGAAGCACCCTGCTGATCAACACAAGATCGAGCTCTATTATTTTCATATAGAGACATAGCAAGACGTTTTTTTCCCAGAGAGCTAATAATATGAGTGACAGAAGCTAAATCTATACCAATAAATTAAAAAGCACCAAGAAATATTCCCAGGCACTGGATTTCAATTGCTTATGCTGTGAAATTGTCAGAACGGTTTTAAGGATATTTCTGTACAGGTCCAGGCAGCACTCTTCAAAATGAACCTGAACTGCATATCAGGAAGAATTATGAATCAGAGGCAATTCCCAGTCTCCATATGGAATTCAGATGCCCCTCACAGATCGTTAACCCAACTTTCACAATGCTAAGGAACAATGCGCAATCCAGCCTTTCTACCCCTTGAAAAACTTTCAGAGGGAGATGGGCTAAAAATGCCTTATTGAGGTCTCTAGCCCTCAGTTAGCTACAGACAACTGAGGGAACATTTTCAATTTTTGCAATTAAAATCTGGGACAATGAAGGAATTAGTAAAAAATTTTTTCAATTGGTCTAATCAATAGAAATTGTTTCAAATTAATACCAAAATTCTCAGCTTGTCCACAAAGTAGAAAATTCTCATTTTTACCATGTCCTTGCTTTCTTCTTCACATGGGCACAGCAGGAAGAAGGCTTCAAGGTCTCTACCAAGCTCTAACAGTGCCTCAGAGGGCCAGGCATTCACAGGCATACTCTGGGGTGTTGTGCTCAGATCCCCGGATCTCACAATTAGAAGGATCCTAGTCTGGTATTTTCTAAAGATGCACCTTTGCTAATTTACCTAGATAATTACACCTCTCCCTGCTCCTCTGATCAAGCTCATATTCCAATTTAGAAGTGTATTTTTCAAAGGCATTTCTGCACTGGCAGTGCACTAGTGTAGTTAAATCTGAATATTTCTGCAACATTATGATCTATTTCCTTATTATTTGCCCAGTCAAACTCACTAGACTTCCTCACAGTCTAAAACTGAAGAAATTTTAAAATAAATTTTATGAAAAGGGAAGAAGAGGAGAAGCATTGTAGCTATATCTAAATATAGCTAAAAATGTTTGATGATGAAGAATGCTACAAAGTTTGTTACACTTGTTATGCTTTTGATGGTTTTTTTGTTTTCTCGCTTAGCTTGATATGGCAAGTTCACTTTGGGATTGCCTGCATTACAGAGCAAACCTCTTCCCTTTCTATTTGATCACCCAAGGCAGTAATGGTTTTAACACTTGAAAAGTGGGTAATCTCTGTGGGTGAGACACAGACAATAGGACACATTCTGAAGTTGCTAACTTGAAATCCAATTGCATGATTAATATAAAATAATGCGTATTTCTTAGAGACACAAGAAAGGATTTAACTTTTAGAACTGTAATGAGATGAAGTTTCATTCTCATCTGCCATTTCTCAGTTATAACACTTAACAGAGGGAAAATCAATTTAATTAAACTCCAAGAAAGGCAAGTCCAATAATGTTGTGGATTTACCTTGACTCCATGTCAGAAATCTGCTCCCAGACCACTCCTCTGAAATAGATCTTTTCTACAAATTCTCTTGTTGGATTCATGTAGGATTCAGTCTGGAGGGTCCTGCTGATTCATCAGTTATTGTGGGGAAGCACCTGTGACTTTACAAGGACATGTGTCTATGAAGACCCTTCTGATGAGAAAGAATGACTCTTGCAGAGGTGCAAAAGTGGGTGAAATGGCACAATCTTTCCAGCCCTGAAAATTATACTGACTCTGTGACCTTTATGGACTCTGAACCTGTATTTCTAGGCAGACCTACACAACTCTCCATATGGTCCTTTTGTTCCTCAAAACTGGGTTGCATCACTCTGTGTCATCTGTAACTTTTTACACAAATAGTTTTGTTATATCTGGACAGAATTTCTGTACATGTAAAAGAATTTATAATTTGAGTTTTGGAGGCATCTATGTAAGGACAATGGTTTAACACTGGAAAATATGTTTTTAGTATTGGCTGGTATGTTAAACCATGAGGACAACAAGAAAAAAATTATATTTAACCACTCAGAACATGTGAGTGGAGCAACAGCAGGTGCCCACTGCTAGGTTACACAGATAGAGAAGATGCTGTTACTAATAAAACCTGCAAAGCAAAAGAGAGAAGAAAAAAGAGACAGAAAAGAAAGAGGAATAAAATAAATTTGGAGAAAGTACTGAATACTTATTCCAATTACCATGCTGCTCAGAAAAATAGGGATTTATCTGAAACTACAAAAGAAACATTGGAGGGAAGGAAACACAATGTGCTTTTTTGACATCTACAGTTTAAAAGGGCTTTTTTTTTTTAATTAGAGAAACCTAAACCAGAGATTTATATAAGATTAAGGTCTACAAATGGTGGCATATTATCTAGAGACCTCCATTCACAGTAAATTCGTGAAATAATTTAGGGTTGGATTAGACCACCTGAAACAGCAACTATGAAAACATTTTCTAAGTTATATGGCATGGATCATTTGCATCGAGCAGTTCCATTTATGATACCAATTTGCAAAAATAGCTCCAAATCTGAAGCACTTAGATTCTAGAAGAATCTACAATCTGGAAGAATTTATAAAACTTTAAAATAATATAAAATAAAAATTACAATGTTGGTAGGTATGGTATAGCTGAATTTATATGAAAAATTAGCATAGTATCACATGGCATTGTGATTAAAAGTTAAATTTTATGCAAGATGGATGGCTTAAGTCCTATCATAGAGGGATTAAATCTGATTCACTAACCGATTGCAAAATGCAATTGTTAATTTTGCGCAAGAACTCATTACACAAGGTCACCCAATAATAACATTCTTGTTCCACTGCTATTTAATATTCCTAGTCTTGATTTAGATGACAATATAAAGGTATTTCTGATTAAGTGATGGATAGTAAAAAAAAAAAAACAAAAAACCACAGTGGTATGTAAAACATGAAAGACGCTTGGTTGATGTTCAGTCAACCTGAACTACCAAGCTTAATGGCCACAGTTCAAGGAAACAGGATGATAAAGGGTTGTGTAAAGAAATACATTAGGAAACATAGGAAAACTGGGAGATTATGCCTTGGACCCAAAATATTCCACAGGAAAACGGGCGCATTCATGACTGGAGACAATGTGTAACACCAAGAGCTGGTGCACCCAAAGGAGCACTGGACACCATGTTGTGTGCAAATATATCCCTTAGAAGAATCAAGCTTTAGCCTAGAGATCATAGAGTGGTTTGGGTTGGAAGGGACTTTTAAGATCATCTCATTCCAATCCCCCTGCCATAGGGGGACCTTCCACTAGAGCAGGTTGCTCCAAGCCCTGTCCAACCTGGCCTTGGACACTTCTGGGGATCACTTCCTGGGCTTTGATTACTAAATCAAATGAGTGAGTAGTATGTTCTCTCTTTTTGCATAAGTAAAGGTAATATGAACTTTTTGGGATTCCTTCCTTTGTTGATTAGATGGTAAAATATATTTCTGTGGTGATTTTCAGATTATTCACAACTATGCACCAGGTAAGTGATCTTCCAGAGGATCTTGATACATGAAAGAATCTATTTGCAGCTTGAGATATAAAAAGCAGATTCCATGAAGAGCTGCTAAGACTCAAAATCACTATAACAGAGAATAGAGGGACCTGCAACACAGAGGTGAAGTAACAGCATTTTTCTTTCCACTGCTGAGCAATACATAGAAATTTATATGGACAGAAATTCCATATTGAAATATGCATTCTGTATACTTCTGATTACATCCTCCTCTGAAATGTTTAAAAGTTACAGTGTTTAGATACATTACCTTTCACATTTTGAGAATAAAGTCCTTTGCAAAAAGTACTTCACCAAAAGGAAAAAAAAAAGACAGGATAGAAGAGAGGAGGACAGGTGGGTTTTCCTCTAAATCACTTATCTTTGACTTCTATTAAAAAAAGATTCTAAATTTCATATAATCATGTAATGTGTTCTGTTGAACAACAGACTTTTTTCTACCTGAAGGCTTTAATGACGAGTTTAAGGATTTGTTTCATTGAAACAAAGCACCTTGTTTCCCTGAAACCTTTTCCTGAACTGACATCCCCTTATTCAATAATCTTTTTATAGCCACACTACCATAAATATTTTTATTCAGAGTGGACGACCCTGAAAATCATTGAGCTTGAGAGTAATATAGATTAATGCTTTTTATTGACTTTTATTTGTGAATTCAAAACATATACTGTAAATTTCTTGTTATCTATTTGCTGAATTTGTCTCTCGTACTGAAATGCTTTTCAGCTTGTGTGTTCTGATGCGTGCACATGCTTAAAGTTGCCAGCAACCATAAGGTTGAAATATTGAAGACTATCAAAAAACCAAATGTGAAATACTCATATCTTCAAGCACTTAGAGCATAGAACATATCAAACAAGCAAGAGAAGAGAAACCAGATGCATTTCTATGAATGAGACTTAAAACAGCAATGAAGCTTACAAACAGAAGAAAATTTGGGCACTGAAAGCAGATAAACTGTTTTTTACTGAAACTATATGTCTCAATGGAACAGATTGATTTGAAGAAAGCGGGATGTTGTTTTTACAATTTTTTTTAAGGCACATATCAGTTTTCAGAAAAGGTCTGTTGGGATATCCTTTAGGAAGTGGGAGACTGATCTTGCAAATTACAAGCAAATTGCAGCATTACTGTAGATGAATATTTTAACCATGTGCTTTCTGATGCCCTTTTTAGTAAGTAATTTAAGTGCCTGACTTTTGGTTTACACTTCAAATGTTTTGCTTTGTGTTTCCAAGAACATTTCCTTATGTTAAGTATCTTGAACATCAGCAAGACAACTACATGCCTGAACACGGTAACTACATGTGGGACAGATATCATGGGAATTGTCACCATTCACATACAAATGTCTCAGGGTGGGCTCCAAATTCACCTATGAGAGCAAGCTTCTGATAATAATTTTCCTAGGGAAAGTTTTTTTGTAGGTCCTGAGATGAGTTATTAAACAATATCACGCCTAAACTTCCTCAGCCTGCTCAGCTCTTCTCTGCAAGTGAAAAATTATTTGCATAGAGATCATTATAGGCCTTTGGGATTCTGAGTACACACAGATAAGGGATGTCCAAATAGATGTTCTTGCTATTGAAACATCAGCCTTGAATGACACCTGTAAAGAAAGGATGGAGCTCTTGGGGCTATCTCATACATTAGAAAATGGAAATCTGTGGCAACTCACAGTACCACATCACCATTTACTTAAACAAATGCAAGCAACATAGCCCGCATGAAAATTTTTGAGCCAAGTGTCCTATGACTGGAGTTCATTTATTGTCACTGTGAAAGTCTTCTAGAAGATCCTGCACTGCTACCAATACTTTCAGGTTCACACAGGTGTTGCTAAGTTGGAACAAGAATAGAAAATATGAGTATTATTGCAGGCCACTAATTAAGCATATTCTTGGCTGAAACGCAATTCTAAAGTTTCTGGAAAACTAAATAGCATCTTATTTTAGTCTGCCCATTCTTCATCTCTTTTCAGAAGATAAATACATAAATTCCTGATATTCAGAATTTTCTCTGTAGCTGAGTCCTTCTTCAAGAGGGTAAGACATATGAAGGTGAAGAAGGATAGTCCAGGATGACTGCTTCGTAGTCCTATAATTTCAAAGCTCAATAACTATTTGAAATAAGGACTTCTGAGATTTCATTGCTGGTGTCTGTGCTTTGTTGGGAAAACACCAATACTTGTCTCTTCACTGAAACACCTTGACTGCTTCTCAATTAATTTGTAAAGGTTTCTGTGGTAGAGCACTCATTTACTATTTTCTGTAAAGCACTTTTCATAAAGAAAAGTGCTTTTGACAAACCCACTAGTTGATGAAGATAATAAACCACAGCCAAATATAAGGATTACATCCATAAAACTGGTCATGACCTCATTAACACCTATATGACAGGAAGTAGAAGACTGCTGTCAGCTCAGAAAATTGCCAGCATGCCAGTGTTGGTTTCACCAGAGAAAAAGAAACTTTTACATTGGAAACTCTTTGAAACACAGAGAAGATTTTACGCTGTGAAGCAGATTTCCAATTCCTGGGGTGTTCATTCTGAGAGAATATAAGATGAGATTCTTTGAACGTTATGGTTCTGATTCCAAAATGTCAGATGTTAAAACTCATTTTCCATGTAGCCTTGGCTTGAAATCTTCTCTCTCCAAATGACAAAGTTTTCACACATGTATTTTGCAGTAGCCTAAAGAATGACTAAGGATTTGTGGTAGCAGATCTTTAGTTCCATGTAGAAGCCAGGAAATTGTTTTAAACAGGAATTTTTTGCCCCCAATGAAAATATTTCAGGTTTGAACATTTGCTTTCTGTGCAGTGGGTGGTAATATAAAAACTCCAGGAAAATGGAATTTCGCCTTTCCTTTAAAACAGCAGGAAAATATTTAACCAGGTGTATCTTTTTTTGTGCAGCTGTTCATGATGTTTATGGTTAGCAATGGAAAGTATAAATGGAGAAATTAGGACAAGGTCTATTTGTGTTTGAATGCTAAACTTAGACAGATTTTGTAGAAATAATGATATAGTAACCTACAGGTGAGTAAAAGTATGGGTACATTCCTACGGAATATAAGTCATAAAAAGCACAAGAACAGAGATCCTGCTCTCTGCTAGAACTTTAAAAGACAACATGACAAAAAGCAGAGAAACCATGGCATGAGTGTTGTCTCTTCAAGTCCTGCAATTCTGTTCTTAATCAGGTTATGAAAAAATGCAGGTTTAGTCTCTGTTTGCTCCTAGTACAATGAATGTCCATGTAGAGGGCTTCCAAGAGAACCACAAATATTAGTAAAATAAAATCCCAGTGATCTGTCATCTTGGTGGTGGAATCTGACTGATTCATCCCTTGAAATTCAAGTATTTATTTCTTTCAAACAAAACTGACAGCATCAGGCATCTGTGAACAATCCAACTATGTCTAACTCCTCTGACCTTTTCTCGCAGTACCAGCTGCCTTGGCAACTCTAGTCAAGCCTCTGCAGACCCTTTACTCAGCTCCTGCACATGCTCTCAATCTATCAAATACTATAAGGGCAACGCCAGCCTGTTTATTTCCTTCCCTGATGTTGTAGCTGCTTCTTTGGGTGCTTCATCCGTCATTAATGCACACCTTGCAGAGGAGATTGGGTAGCTCTGAAGGTTATTAATGAGCTACTGAACTTTTTAGGTCAGACAGTATGACAGATTTTCAGAACAGATTAGGGATTTTGGCAGTTCAGCTACGGATGACAAAAAGAGCTGTTCTCTAGATCACGTATATTCCATGTACTTTGCACTGTAGAATCCTCCCAGGAGTCCTAAAGAGGCAAGGCTGGCAGAAAAGAGTTCTGTTTTCTTGCAGAATAACTAATAAGTTTGGGAACAAGACACAGGTCTTAAGAACCAGGTCTGCAGGGGCAGCTTTCCACTTTCCACTAGTCATTTCATAAAACACAACTAACGGTGGTTTACACTTTCCTATAACCTCTTTTCATACAGGCTTGTCCAGCACAGTGCATGGTTTGAATACAGACTCTGAGAGATATAATTATGAAATAGCAACAGTAAGTGTTTTAGGGACACAGAGCTGTATCAGCTACTAAGAAGAAAATTAATTCTAGCTCAGCTGAAACCAGTACTGGTCGCATATCTAAACTAGATGCCTTTACTGGTGATAGATTAGTGCCGTGACTATGGTTTCAGATTTAAAGTGGAGCCTCTCATTCATTTGCCCACACAAATGCAACCCTTTTATGGGTGCAACAGCAGACTTGAACAACATGATTGTAGATCAGGAGTGGAGAGCACTTTTGGGGAAAATGAGAAAATCTGATTTAAACTAATTTGTAAAATATTTGTAACAATCCTTTTTACTGGATATAATTGATTTTTATATTTAATTTTGAAAAAATTCTCAACAGTAAATTGTTTTAGAAATGTGGCAAAAATTCAGCTTATATTTAATGAATGAGTGAATGCACATTCACACACATGAAAGTCATTATATATAATGTATGTGTGTAAATCCACATTCTCGTGCTCATAAGTAAGCATACATGTCCTACATGATTCTTTGTCTGTGTGCTTATGTGTATGTTAGTAATGGTGAAAATATTCTTCTGGTGTACATGTTTATCTGGACAAGAATTATGCAAATTTACTCATGACCTGGTATATCTGGAGGTGACAATTCAGATATTTCCACTCCATCAGGGCAGATCCAGATGTGTTCTGATTTACAATTTTTCTCTTTTGTTTTCTATTCACTTGACTTCTATACAGATGTTGAAGAAACTTGGATAGGATAACAAGGAACACATGCATGGAGGAAAATGTTATATAAAAGTACATAAAAATGTTATATAAGTAAGTGGTTTTGTGTGGACATTTATGATGACAGTAAAGACTGGGATAATGAATCCTTTCTCAATGCATGTATAAATAGAGAACAAAGAAAACAAGACATATAGACATTCCAAGGCTTTTACAACAGTGTGGATATTTTTTCCAGAGCAGGACATTTTCCACTTCCCCTGCCCTGCTCCTACCCACTGTGTGGTTCATAATTTGTAAAAAAAACCCCAACTGTTCAGTTTCAATACAGTAAACTTTCTCTACCCTAATTAATGCCATTATTCAAAGCATGAACAGTGTGAGAAACTATTAATTGTTTCAATGGTGCCTCTCTGGTGCTCATCACCACAATATCTCAGTCCAACAAACATTAATGAATCGTGGAATAGAAATCTTTGGATTGGAAGGGACCTTAAAGATCATTCAGTACCAAGCCCCTAATTTATCTTCCTAATGCCCTTATGAGATAGCAACTGTATAGATGAAAAAAAAAAGTAAGTAACACCTCCTCATTTTTTAGAGAATCCTTTGAAAAGGTTTTTACTAATTTAGAATATATAAATCACAAACACCCACCCATTTCGTAAAGAGCAGTGACACATGGCCATTAAACAGTCACTGAAGGCCTTTGATTTATTCTTCCACCTTATCCCTCTAAAATATAAAAGTATTATTTCTCCTGGTTTAGGAAGTTTTTAAGTGGCTAGTTCAAGGTGACCCAGAAAACCACTATGTCACTTTTACCAACGCTGGCTTAATGCATCCCTTAAAAGAAGGAATATGGAGCAGTTTTAAGGAGATGGTGCATGAAATCCTAACTGAAGCATTACTTCCTATAATGGTACTGACCTTTTGTAAGTGTTGTGATAAAACCAAGCAGGATCAGGAACAAGTCTACAAGGAGCACAAGTCACCTTGAGAATGCCTCTTCTAGATGTCCATTATCTCTATTCTATTGTATATTCCCGCACTGAACAAGTTGCCTCCCAGAAAGCAAACAGGGAAGAGTATGACAAGTATCTGAATGGGCTGATTCAATATTATGGCTATGCAATCTCTCAGTGAACAATTCCTTGGGATCCCCTTAAGATGTCTATCTTACTATGTTATTTTTGCTTTGGGAAAATGTACTGAAAATATTGGTTTGAACAGTATATGGCACATAAAAGCCCAGAAAGGTAGACTGTAGTCCAGCATATAGCTCTGGACCTGTGATATTGTGGTCCCCTCTTTTATGAAAAAATGAGAGGTTAATATGGGAATTTTTTTGGTTTTGTTTTGCTTTGTTCTGTTGGGGCTTGGTTCCATTTTTTCTCTCCCATAAATATATCTTGCTCCTATAAGTCGTTAGCCCTTCCTTCCAAAACAGGAGAAGTCTTTTCCTTGAGCATTTCCGAGGCTTCCAAACTCAAGAGCCTAGAAAGTGCAAGGAGACAAAGGCAATTTTGTGGTTGCACACATTGCACTCTTTCTATCACCTCATTCTTGCTTCTACAAAAGGGTTGTTGGGCCATTTTTTTTAACATTGACACTCTACCATGTTATTTGAATGGTTTAATGCAGCAGACATTTTAAGTCATTCCAAGCAGGATTTCTTATACATCCTATTCAATCAACACCACAGTTATTTTTTTTCTCAAAATCTGCTGTTCTCTACTGAAATGAAGCTTTTCTCAGAATGGGAATGGAGATTTCTTAGAAATTGTAAATGTCTAAAGGTACCCCTTCCTTCTCCCTCAGAGAAGAGCGTGACTAAGTCAGACACCCACTTTCTCTACAACAGCTAAAATATACTTAACTAAAGATGAAACCACAAGTTAATATTTTCTTTCTCTCCTCTATTTGGTAGGGGTGTGGAGCTATTCTCTGCTTTGGGCACTGTACAGAACACATACTACAGAAAAGGTAGTGGGTTCATCCACCACAAAATACCTGAAAGAATTGTTGTTACCTTCTGAGAGAAAAGTTTATTTTTTCAATATCAGTTCTGTGCAAGGGGTTTTGAACCCTTATTATGGATATACTGTGTGAGAAGGACATGGATTGTTGGAAAGATGCCATTACATCCAAATGTTTGAGTTCATATGAAGTCTTTTGAAATATAGTTAATTTCTGATTTAATGAATATTTCATCTGACAAACAAATAATTACTTTTGTAATTCACTGAAAGCTCTAAAGGTGTTGTGTCAAGAGGGCTCCTTATATGCAAACCATTCAGAGTCGGCGTGGCTGTAGACAGGCATGCTTGTGATTATTTACTGAATCGGAGCTAGGCAAGGGAAAGAATAAATCAAAATGAATTAAAAACTTTAATCAGGTGCATGAAATGTACTTCCTAAACTCATTGTTAGATTTCTTTTTCCTTTATTCATTTAGAAGGGAAAGATCCTAAGTACTCTATCATTGACAGTTTAAATGCATTCTATTTAGAAATATAAACACAAATTGAAAGCATCTCTTTAAAAGAAACTGCTTTGGAATTTGAAATTTTATATTAGAGTGCAAGTTTTGCTCTATTCTTTGAAATGGGTAATATTTTCAGTGTCAGATGTTGCCTGCTTGAGCTTTTAATTCATATAGAACTAATTCTCTTTCTGAGCTCTGTGAGTTAACTTTTTTATTTGCACATGAGACTGGGCTATAGATTTCATTAATGAGGCCTGAGAACTTCTGTTATTCTTGAAAGGAAAATATTGGAATTAACTTGGACATCAGAACATGACATATAGCTGCCATGTGCAAAATCTTTGGTGCATTTTTATCTTTGAAATTATTCTCTTCGTGCTCTCAAGGAGCTACAAATTCATGGGCTGACAGCCTAATATCAGCCTTGATAGCTTTCATTCTGCCACACTTTCTTGGACAGGGTACTTAACCTAAGCCTATGAGATACCATAATTGACATTCTGATCAATAAAGCTCTGCTTGGCAAACTTGCAAACGGCATTGAAGTGGGTTCCCAGGAGCTGTTTAAATATCAGCAGAGGGGTACAGCACATGATTGCCTTCAGCTGCTCTGTTGCCCAGCATGTTAGTGGGGGTGCAGCAGGTCATTAACGCTCCAACATTTTTATCATCTGCTTCTTAAAGCAGTAGTTGGTTTCTAGATGAAGAAAACAAATTACACGCATACTTTTATCAAAGTAATATGCAGAGTTATATTAGTATAATGAAATGGGATTTGTTTGTCATTATGCATTGGATTACAACAGCCAAACTATGAAGAAAAAATATTAAACAAAGGTTTCATTCCATCTGAAGAGATAATATTTTCTCCCATGGTGTCCTGGTTTTGGCTGGGATAATTTTCTTCATAGTAGCTGGTACGAGGCTGTGTTTTGGAATTGTGCTGGAAATAGTGTTGGTACCACAGGGATGGTTTCACTATTGCTGAGCAGGGCTCACACAGAGCCAAGGCCTTTGCTGCTCCTCACCGACCCCATCACTGAGGGATCTGGAGATGTACAAGGAGTTGGGAGGGGACACAGCCAGGACAGCTGACCCTGACTGACCCAGACCATATGGTGTCATGCTCAGACCATAGGGTGTCAGGTTCAGCATGTTAAAGCTGGAGAAAGAAGGAGGGAGTGGGGGACATTGACTGTGATGGCGTTTGTCTTCCCAGGTCACCATAACGTGGGATGTGGCCCTGCTTTCCTGAGGACGGCTGAAGACTTGCCTGCCCATGGGAAGAGGTGAATAAATTCCTTGTTTTGTTCTGTTTGCATGCACAGCTTTTGCTTTTCCTATTAAATTTTATTTCTCAACCCATGAGTTTTCTCACTTTTATCCTTTCCGATTCTTCCCCCCATCCCACCTGGGGGTGGTGAGCGAGAAGCTGAGTGGGGCTGAGTTGCTGGCTGTGTTAAATCACTACAGTAAATGCACCAAAACATTTGTTGAACATGGGCCCTGACTGATTTTCTCAAGATCACACCATGGATAAATACTCAGTGGGGAACCCAGAGAGAACAACAACTTAATTGCACCTGAAACAAATGAATAAAGCTACATACTCTTGTCTGCTGTGGAACCTGCTGTTAATAACCATGAATAGAGAGAAACATCTTTTCTACAGCACATGGTTACACAGCAGCTGGGTAATCTGCTGGACAGAGATTTGTTCTCTTAGTCTGTAATTCCAACATTTACAAGTGGATTTTTTTTCAGAACATAAAGGGAAACTCAGTAAATATATCACGTAATAAATGTCAGGTCCCAGGCTGCTTTTTAGCAGCAGGACAGGTTGAGGGCACAAGTGCAATGAAATCTGTGCACAGCAGAGAGGTGTTGGTGACTTGCACAGGTTCCAGTCTCTGCTGAGATTCCATTGCCTGTCCTTGGCTATTTGCTTTCCATACAAACTCACCCCCAGTCCCCTAGCAAATTTAAAAATGGTGGAGGCAGTTGTTTCAGAGACAGTGAACCCACCAGATTCAGAGGGTGATCCCCCAGAGGGTGCAAATAGCAAACAAACAGATGGAAAATACACATAAGGGGATTTGATTAAAGGTACAAGCTTGCTTTGAAGCAGTCTGAAGAGATGTGGGAGCAGGGGAATACAGAGCCATAGCTAAAGAGACACTGGGGATCCCTCCAAGTGATGCACTGGAGACAGTACAAGCCCTAAGGATTAAGCTGGTTGCAGAGAGGCAATTGAGGAAACCACACAAAGTAAGAGAAAAGGAAATCAGAGCTAATTACAAGGCATAAATCAATGTCTCTAAAGGTCTGCTGGCCTTCCTGGGACAGGGGAATCTAGAACTTCCTTTCCCTCAGATTATTATTGTAAAGTGGCTGGTGCCTCAACCTTTACAGGGCCACAAAGTCCCATTTTCTGAGTCTGCTGCCTGAGCTCTTAAATTCCAATAAATCAAGAAAATTGACATTTCTAAAAATACCTCTTTTACCTATCCTGAGGTAATTACAGCCCAGGAGTATTCGAAGCATACATGAAGCCTCGTGAAGCCCTTGGGGTGTGATTCATTTGATAATAACCACCCCTCTTTCCTGCCTCATCCCAGCTAATCATCAAAAATCTCCCAGTTTCTCTGCCTCCATATACTTCACCCCTCTTCCCTATCCTGTAAAGGATATCTTGAAACAGAAAGCTGATACAAATAAATGAGAACAATAGCTTAAAAATCCCCATTGCTCCATTTCTGGTGTAAGAGTTTCTGAGTCTTGTAGAGTGAGAGAAAGAAAATCCCCAAACGCTATGTCTGCTATAGTGGTTTGAAACTTGCCTCTGAACTAGCTGCCAGTGGTCATGGCTGGAGGAAAGTTACTGCTTTAGAGAAACCGTTCATCCTGTCCACAGTGATGATAGTTTTCCTTAGAAAAACGAGTTTTGTACATAGCCATCAGTTCACCTGGCTGCAAGAACTTGAGAAGTTATTATTACTGCAATATTAAAATATAGCTAATTAATTCCATCCCCTGTCTTTAAATCACATATAATAATTTCTTTAGTGCGGCATAAAATTGTTACATTTCTGAATGTTAATCCAAAAACTAACTTTTCTCTTCCCCCTCTCATTCTTATCCTCACCCAGATGTTTATGAGGAAGTCTTGGCAAAGTGTTTTTCTAGGTTGTTAATTAGACCACTGTGTACAGAATATTATTCCTTCATTATAGTAAATTGCACGTATGTTCTTTTCTAACAGAGACAGAAGAGTGACTTCAATACACACTTTCCTCTCTCATTTGCTCGAGGAATAGTTTTCAAAACCCACAGGAACCAGGAAGCAGTAACACTGACAATGCAATGACTTTGTTACATAATCAAAATAATGATTTGAATAATCAAAAAGCTATTACTGAACACAAGCAGAGATTTCCTCAAATCTGTTCAATAACCCCATGTTGGATTATTAGCTTTGTATCACCAGTTTAGATGGCCTGATTTTCAGCCAGAACAGTTGAATAATGACACTTCATTAAATTAGGAAGAAGATAGTCCATTCCTATTTCTGAATTCTCTTGCAAGCCTTTGTGAATAAGTCTGGAAGAAAGAGAACAGCTCTGGGATGTTGGCATTTGAATGAACTTCAGTAGCTGAATGCACCAAGTGTAAGCGAGGCCCCTTTTACTGACAATGGAAAAGACAGTAAACAAATTCCATTTGATGAAATCATGGATGTGAAAAGGTCTTCAATAAAGATTTATTCTCTCTTCACAGGTCTTTTTTTAAAAAATAAAAATCCTTTATGGAAATTGTATATCCATCCCAATGACTCATGGGTCTTGGATTGGTCCAACAGACAGGAATATGCAAAGAGACAGTGGCATTGGGAAAAAAAGTCCAGAGAAGTTTCTATCAATTTTCTTATGAACTTAAGTTATATTAACTTAAAAAAGGATGGTGCAAAGTTTATTTTATGCATTGTAAAATGACTCTCCGAACATTAACATGTATTTTTGTAAGATCATATACCAATTAAGTAGTTATTTGAAGCTATTCTATCTAACTTCCTTTAAAATATCTTTTTCTTTACATTTTTATGTTCTAACATTCCATTAAAGAAAACTACCATACAGAAAAAGTATAACAGTACAGGATCAGGCATAATTAATAATATTTAATTAGGGCTACCTTGAGTAACCAGAAAGAGCACCTCAGTCTTCATTCAGGGAAGTCTTTGTATGCCTCACACATTCAAATGTTAGGTTTGCCTCAGCAGGTGAAAAAAATAGGTAATATTCTATTGTCTTGTACAAACTGTCAAGCTCAGCTGAAGAAAGCCCAGAGATTTTAAGAGGAAAGCAGTGCTATGAACTGATACATTTCAGAGCTACCTCTTCTTTTAGACATCTTAGCTGTGTACAAAGATTCGGGGCTTAGAAAGGAGTTTACAAAGCTCAGGGAATCACAGAGTGGTTCAGATCTGCTAACTGCTTTTGCAAATCTCAGCCAAAACTGTTTCTTTTTCAGCCAGGTTGTGTGCTATGTTCTGTTTACATACTGAAATCACTGATGGAAAAACATTGTTTATTTTGGGCCAGAGCTAAAGCTGTAGTAGTGCGATGAAATATGCATTTCCATCTGGTTGATCAGAATAATCCTCTTACATCTATAATGTATTCAACATACACCTTATGATGTCTTTAGCCATTAATTCCCCTGATATTAAGAGTTTGAAGTTTAAATATGATGCAGCAAATTAGTGCATGGTTGTATTTAGGAGCTACACTTAGTTTTCAGCAATATTTTTATTTCTCTTGGAATTTTCCAGGTTTTGTTTCTTTTCTTATATAAAAAATGAACCAAATAATTGAACCAAAAAACCTGACCAAAAAAACTGATGATAAATCATACTTTATTTCATCTTCCAATTTTGAGATCACCCCTGGAGCAGTCCACAAGTTAAAGGTGCTGCCTGAAAGTCTAAAACCAGCACGTTTTCAGAAAGCTTGTACCGACAGGACGATAATACCAAGAAACAATTCATCTCCCCAGTAGCTCTCCAGAATGCATCAATAGCAGAATCTCTTTTCCATTGGTACCTTTATATACCTTGGTGCAGACATGTGAAAGGACCTTCCCATCTCACCTCTCCCAAACACTCTTGATAATATCTTTGCCCTCTCACTCCAGGACTCAGCTTCCTTCTTAGGAGATTAACTAAATGCTCATTTAATTTTTTAATATTTATTGTAGAGTTGCTGTCACCAACCAGGGTGTTGGTACTTTGATGATTTATTGTGTCAGTTTTCTTCTCTGCCTTTCCATTTCATTACTGCATTACAGTCAAGCACTACATATTTTTGAACTCACACCTTTGAACTTGCATGAGCATCTCTACCATAATTTCCTCTTCATTTTCCACTTTCTTCTATTCTCCTAGTCTCTTTTCTTCTTTCCTCTGCTGCCCTGATTTTTTTCCTGTTGTTATCCTTCCTCTCCCATAACATTTAACACTTTCCAACGAAGTGTCTATTTCTTCCAGGACAAAATCTAGTACAACACATTCCTTTGTGACCAAAAAAATACAACGGGAATGACTTATAAAAGTCCAACTGACTTTCACATCCACAGGTTCATGGTAAAATTTTCAGGTTTGTTTCCTGAGAAAATCCCACACCTATCACTCAAAGATCTTTTCCCCAGAAATAATTTGCATTGTAGTTCAGTTTCTGCATTCATGAGAGTAAGAGTGTCATGTAACAATTATGTGATTTCTTAAAACCTAAGCCATTCTTGCATTAATTTTAATCATTGGAGGCATTTTCCGTGAGTTTTCGGTTTTGGATCATGTCCTTAACATGGCCCTGACAAAAATAAGAAGGTGTATAATTCACAGGTAGTTTTTTTCCTTGAATTTGTTTTTACCACAGTGTAAATGAAGCCTTTTGAGATTTTAACAACCCATCTTCTCCTTGCCAGAGGAGATGAGAATGCAGTGAGACTGGCCCAGGAGCAAGTTGCAATTACTCTTTTTAGTATACCTAAAGCATTGATAGCATCATCAATAATATCAGAACAGTAAAGGGTTTTTTTAGTTAACTTGTGGTTCTCTGCCAACTGCCTGGCTGTGCACTGTAAGAACTTAGCATTCTCAATAAAGAATACCTATTAAAAATGCATAGTTGTCAGTATTATTAGTTAAACAAAAAAAAAGACAAAACTTATTTACACCCTATCCCGCCTCTGGAAGATAATCTTACTTTAAACAATTACTTTAATGTAGTTCCCAAGATTTCCATTGCAGTCTTCTATGGATTTACCTAAAAGTAATATGTGGTAGGTGACCAATTTGTACTCCTCTGTAGGGTAATGGGTGAAGACAGGATTCACTGTGTTGCACTGTAGTAGGTCAGACTTTCAGGATCGAAGATAATTGCTAGTCTCCTTTGAAAGTGGGGCATTACCAAGGAATTAAAGGTAGCTGGTGAACACAGATAAGAGACAATATATTAATTGTCCACTCTACAGGTTAAGGCACATTGCTTGCTTATTTAGTACACACTGAACAAACAAAATGGATGTGCACATGGAGGGTCAGAAATTTTATAACCCTCCCTCTCATCCAGTATGTCGCAATATTTTATTTTCTTAGTTTACCAAAGCAGCTCAGTAAACATAACTCCCCTGTAAAAACACCGTTGAACAAAATCCTACTTACTCTTGTGATAGGAAAACAAGGTAGACTAGCCAGATAGGATTATTAAAATGCTAGACCAAATCTTATCTATTGTTATTGTGTCAATCTTCTCTACAAAAAGCAGACAAGTATATATTTTACATAAGCAAGCAAATTATCATTACCATTTCTGCAGCATGGATTTTTGTTTGTAAAGGCTAAATATTAGGTGTCACTGAGAAATTAAAAGACTTTTTTTTGCCTCTCATTTGCCATTTCTACTCTTTCTTTTTTTCTCTTCTCTTTTTATGCTATGAATAAGTGAAATACTATGAACAGATATTCTAATATAATGTGTTAACTCAGAATGCTTAGTTTCCTTATACTTTTAGCCTGAGCTAAAGTTTTGCAATTTTTTTCAGTGTTACAGTGACTTCCTTACAACAGGATTTTGTGATACATCCAGTTATTTATAGCATCTATCAGGTCTCTTTAAATAGATCCTCTCCTCTCTGTCAAGTATTTGTGTTTTTCTGTTGCTCCTCTGTAGGTTTGTAGGTTAAAGACTGATAATTAACATTTTATTCTTGTAAATAATTTTCTATCAAACCATTAAAGAGTTTCACATAAAAGAAATACTGCAAAGATATGTAGTAATATTTTCTTGTGATGAAGCAATGGAATTTTCAACAATTAGTAACCTAATTAGGAAAAAAACTTGGCATTAAATTTTTTTAGGTACTTAATGGTCGGGGATAAGCTGGAAATCTTGATAATCAGAAGGCATGCTTGTGCATCTGAATTTAAAATTCATATTAAGATTTAATCATGAATCACTAAAAGAAAAATTGTTTGAAATTTTGTCCACCCTTACCAGTAGTTTTGCAGCATAACAATATTCAGTATGGATTGCTTGCTTTTTTTTTCTCTTGAAATAAGGGGAACACTCAATTATTAAAATGTATGCTTGTAGTGTTTGACTCAGATTACATTTTAATTGTTTTACCTAAAAATATAATAAATAATTCAATTAATGAGATGATCAACAGCAGTGAGTAGTACTATTCCCACAAAAAGATAAGAAAAACGTAGGCAGATGGCTTATTTTTTTGGCATATTTCTTCAGCCTACAGAAGTTTGTGAGTCTCTGTACAAAGTTTGCACTTAGATCATCATATTTAATTGTCACTTAATTTAATTGATGGAACTATCTTCCATAAATTTTCTAATTCATCTGGAACATATTTATGTTCCCATTTTCCCCAACTACTTAATTTAATTATGCAGCACCCAACAAGTAACTTCATTTATTTGAAACCTTGTTTTTCTTCAATTTTAATAATATTCTAATTTAAATGGTAAATATGAATTCCTTATCAAGCTTTTAATATCTTTCGTTATATTAATCTTTTTTCCCTCCAGTACTACTAAAACTCAGGGGACAGACAAAAGCCCAAAGAATGCTCATCAGTGTCTTAAACCTCTCAGGGACTTCTCAGGAGGATCTGGCAGCTCTCACATTTGAGCTATGATCCTGAAACTGGTGGGAAGAGTGTAAAAAAGCTCTTGAAACCCAGATGTATTGGAAAATCACATGGAGAGAAATATATGGCCTCAAAGAAATACTGCTTCGAGATTTCCTCAGTCTTGGAATTATTTGACAAATCAAAAGTGATTAATGTCATCTATCAACAACAGAACAAAGACTCTCAAAAGTATCGGAACACATCAGCTGACTGGTGATCAATAAATCAATCAATCAATCAATCAATAAATCTTTGATTTATTATTTCTTTTGGACTTGTAGAAAGAAAGCTAGCAGCAGGATATTTTTGCAAAATAAACAAGTTTCAGCCCTGCAGACATTATTCATTCAACTGCAGTAGTTTTGCCTTTCAGTCTTGATGTCTAGGTCAATGGAACTTTTCCACAGGAGAAAGTGAGGAGCAGAGGAGGAAGGGAGACATTCCTCCCATTCTTAAAAAATTTTAAAAGACAAATTATATTACTTCTGTGAAAGGTGGAAATACTTTTCACACACACACACACACACACACACACACACACACACACACACACACACACACACACAAACATACACACACACACACACACACACACTGATAATTGCCTAAAATTCGTTTTTCATTGAAAGGGTAAAAGAAATCAGCATATCACAGCAATTCAGACCTTGTCATGGCCTGCTTAAATAAAACACTAAAATCCCTCTATCACAGCTATACAGCTGGGGAAAAGGAGCATTGTGGATATAGCATGCATTCCCAAGAATTTAACAGGATATTAGTGTTCAGCAGAAGGCGATAACTGTATTAAGAAATCATGAAGAAATTCCTGTAACATCAACATAAATTATGATTAATAAAATGCAATTGAATCCAGGAGGTCAAATAACTTGTAGGCAGATCTGTGACAACAAATGCCTTCTTCTTTGATTTAAGTCTTAAAACTCCATGTAAACCCCACTTTGCTCATGTAGGATCTCTCTGACTTCGATCTGCCAGCTTCTAAGAAACTTCAGAGCATTTATATAACTTGTCTCACTAGCACCTAATATGTCTTGTCCTTTGATGACCAGTGTTAATGTCTGACTTTACCAGGCTCATTTCATGCAGTCAACACTATCTATATAGAACTTCTGTTCAGTGAATTAAATAAATGCTTGTATCTCAATACAAACCCTGACAAATATCACAAGAGAACAGCAGCGGTCATGTGTAGAACAATGTTAGAGGCAGCTGGCTTCTGATGTTCATTATTTTATATTTTATTTTATTTTATTTTATTCATTTTATTTTATTTTATTTTAAATTTTATTTATTTTTATTTTATTTTATTCTATCCTATTTTATTCTTAGAATTGTAACAAAACCCCTGGTAAAATCTGGTTGGTGAAGAAGCCAGCTTGAAAATTTTCCCTGTCTGAAACATGTTGCTTTCAGCATGAAACAGGAAAACTGAGCAACTGGTCTGCACTATAATTAAGTTTGAAAAATAGCTGGTCATGGCTTTATCACCAGGTTATTTTGTCCTGCCTGAAATTTGCCACAAATTCAAAGTCCTTCCAGTGTTGCTTCAATGGTCAGGAGTATATTTTGTTCTCCTAGAAAATAAGAATTTCTGGTCCAAAAATAGCAAGTCAAACTCCCTGCTGGCATAACTCCATTAATTTCAGGGAACTGGCACTGGAAGAGAAGTTGGCCAAGAAGGTCTAAATGAGAATCTAAATTAGATGTGAGACATCAGTGAAGATTTTTACCTTTTTTATTATTTTCTTCCCCAGCACTCTCCAGAGACCAGCTGCTCAGCAGGTATAAATTACTATAGTTGCACTAATTTCCAACTGAGCCATGACAATTTGCACAGATTGAGGATGTAACTCTAGGTAGCAATATTCTTTTCCAGGAGTGAATAGATGAACACTTGACAGTGCTGTCAGAAGAGGTCATATTTGGTTAATGTGAGATGTAGAGAACTGCAGGACAGATAGTGCCACAATGATCTCAGTTAACAATATCCTTAAAATAATTTGAAAATTAATTTCACTTCAGGCATGTGAGATAGTCTTTTGATTTCCCATAAATGGCCTTTCTAGGTAAGATCAAAAGTCTGCCTAGCCCAGTATTCTGTTTCAATAACGAAAAGTGAAGACGTGGTGAAGAATTGGAAAAAATAGGATAATCATGTAGCAATCCTTCCCCAAAATGCTTCCACAAACTCAAGGGATTTGTGATCTGGGGAGAGGTCAGGCCAGAGGAGATGCAGTGTAAACTAGTGGAATCATAGCTGTGAGTGAAAAGCTCAAGTCATGTTCAGCATGAATATATAAATCATTCTCTGAAGCGGGTCTGCCCCTGTGCTGCCTCAGCCTCCTGGGCCGGCCCCGCCTGCCCTGGGAGGACCTTGGGGGTTTGAGTTTCTGGGTCTGCCCCTGGATCCCGGGGAAGGCGTGCCCAGGGCTCAGGATCTGCCCACCCTTCCTGAACCTTCTTTGCCATTAGTCATATCATTGGTTAGTTTAAACTATACCCCTCCCTCCTTGATTATAATTGGCTCCTGTACCCTTACCCAGCCCCTTGGCTCCTTCCAGATTGGTTAACCCTTTCCCCTTATAAGTGGCTGCACGGAGGCATTTCCCTGACATTCTCCTCCTCTCTCCGTCCCGAATACCTCTACCCCTTACCCTAAATAAAGGAGAGCTTGGGGGAGACTCCCTCCCGCACACCCTTTGTCTCGTCGTGCCTCCTTTTCCATCGGCACCTGCAGCGGACCACTCGCCGGGAACAGCCCTTCCTCGGTGTGAGACATCCACACGGTAGCCTGCAGTGGGCCAGGGCTCATGTCCAGGGCGAGGGCTGCCAGGAAGGCCAGGTGGCTTCATATATTATCGACTACAACAATTCTCTATTCATTCAGTCACTGTAAAATTGAGATTTTGTTACAAGTTTTCAGCAGAGTTGGTTATATTTGTATCATACAGTTTTTTCCAAACATAATTTTGTAACAGAAAATAACATTTGGCCATGAATATGCTATTGAATGTGATTGATGCATTTAAATGATGTTACTGAAGTTCTTAAACCTAAGTCAAAATTTCAACTAAGGTATTACAATGCAAAAATGATACTGAAGTTCTTTCTCTCTATTTCAATGCAATTAAAACATTCCTTATTTATCAAACAGCTAGCATGCAGTGTATCTCCAGCTGGTTAATTTGAAAAACACCTAAAAAATTGGGTGTAAAACAAGTAACAGAAAGGAAAAAACCCTAAATATGTTTGAAAGAAATATGTTTAAAAGAAAGAAAAAAACCAACCCAGTATGTTTGAAAATGGTAAACTCAAGTAATTAATATATGTAGAAATGTTAATGTATCCTCTGATGGTTCTGGTTTTAGTCTCATGTCCTTGCTAAGGTGTGTTTATACAAAGCTTTCAGGTTTGGGAATACATCATGCCCTTTGTAGGTTCAGCCTGGGCTTTAGCAGGCAGCAGTGGCTCATGTGGAAAGGACTAGCATCTCTACAGATTAGGGAGAATCCGATATACCTAAGATTTTAAAATCTGATAAATCCAGTAACACAGGTAACACCATACATAAACAATAGCTAGAACACAGTGAACAAAATGAACTAGTTAGGGTTTATTTGTTTGGGGTTTATTGGGGGGGTGGCCATTCTTTGTATTTTGGGGTTTTTTTTAATTTTGTATGGCAAACTCACTTGCAGCATTCACAGTAAATTTATAAAGGTTAAGGTGAAAATGTTGTCAATAAAAAGAAAAACAAAGACAATAATGATAGGTGACTTTGAAAGAAAACTTGAAGGCCACTATCATTCCCAGCTAAGGAATGTAACACTATGGAGGGCAGGGAGACAGTGAGAAGTGTGAGAACTAGTTGTCTGAATTAATTACATCAAATTTAATCATTTAACGTTATGCCATTAATATAATTCATTTTCTTTCCTTTGAAAATTGATATAATAATTATTCATTAGATACAGGCTAACATTTAATCCAGAGTTCCAACAGATTTATTATATATTTATTTATAAAAAACTCATTAAAGCTGGAGAGAAAAACAATTTACAGATCCTCAAATGCTGATAATAAACAAAAGACTAGAAAAGTTTGTTTGCTGTGATTATATTGCTCTAAGAATCAGCATCAGCAGGGCAGGGCAAGATTTTTAAGGACTACACTTTAAAAAAGTTACCTCCATCAAAGAATGCACAGTTTGCTTAAAAATATAATAAATGGTTGTAAGTGAAAGCAAAGAAGTAAAATATTTTATCTGATGCTGCATGACATTTGGCAAAGATGCTCACAAGACTGTTCTCTACATTCTGATATGTCGTTAGGAAGAAACTACTTTAAGATCTTGCTGTGCTGTTTCAGCTATTTGGTGTTTCGTACAATCTTAGTCCAAGTCCCTGGGGTTCATTATATAGGTAGTATTATATCTAGAATGCCTTACTCCCTCATGCAGAAATAACTCCCCTCTCGGCAAGTATAATTTTTCTTTGGGCTATTATTACCATCAATTACTTTTCTATTGAAATGAATGTTCACTGCTGACTGGAAGGACCTTACATTTAAAAGGTCTTCAGCAGCTCGGGCAAATAAAATAGTTTTTATTAGAAGTCAGCTAAAAGGAGCAGAGGAATGAACATGATGTTTGTTCTACTAAGTATAATTTGCATGTCTAGGGTTGTATGTCATTGTACAAAAATGTTGTATTGAAGCATGCAAAATGTAATTAAAATTAGTTTAATTAAAGAATACAATTATACTTGCTCATGTTCAAAAGGGAGAATAAATAAAATGAACCATTGTAGAGACCTCATTGATTTGCACAATGACAGAAGTCATTAACTGAGCTCTGGTTAAATGGCACTCATCTGCTTCCAGAGGAAATATGCCTGTGCTGTATGTCTGTGATATATTTCAAAGAATTTTGCTTTTCATGCATGATATGTATGAAATATGCGTTCTGTTGACTGGTAGCACAATCAGTAGAATGTATTTTGACAGCTAAATGGCAAATTTAAATGTGACTTTCTTTTTAGTGCTCTGGAATTTCTTTTTTTTTCCCCTGCATGTGTAATACAGCTCTGCTGAAGTTTTTAAACATCTCATGAGGCTTACCCATAATGTATCTCTCCCTGCATCTAGATAAGTGTCATCATGTCCACTATGTGTAAGCTGAACACGCTGCTCTATTATGGTTTATTGTCTCAGGAATGTCTTTAGACTTCATTGCATGATAACTGTTGTACCGATTACTGCTGGAAAAAAGGGACGGAGCAAATTCAATGGCCTAGGGACGTCCTTTTGGCTGAGAGAACAAAGCAAATTTTATGTTTAAATGGCATAGTCAGTTAAAATGTTTCACTTTGCATGAATTTTTTTGGGGGGGATAATATCTAACTCTACAGTTTTAGTGGCTAATTAAGGAAAATCTATTAGAAGATATTACTGTGCAGTTTTATAGTGCTCATTATTGAATGGTTTCAAAGCATTTTACAACTACTGGGTTGGTTCCTCAGCCAGCACAAACTGCTTTCATGCACAGATTTAATGAAATTATTTTAATGAAGTTATAAAAACATTTTAACATATTTAAGAAACCATACTGATGCCACTGTGCTTGGTATTGTATTACAGAAGAGTGGAATAAGAGGGAAAGAGATTAGAAAGCAAGACTAATTCACCTATTTTTAGAGGTGGGATTCAGTTTAAAACATCTAAATCTAATGACAGTCCAGCATGAGGCTTAGCTACACACACGTATGTGGGCTTACAATGCCCTAGGATATCCGACATCCACAAGGAGCTGGCACAGGAATCACAAGAGTAAATCACTATGAATCTCAAAGGTATTAGGCATGCATGTTTAGGATGCGATTTTCACCACAGATGTCTTCTGTAAACTGAGCTGAATTATCCTCTTGATGGCACTGACTGTGTTTCATGACCAAATGTACATTTGATGCCAATTAGTTTGTCTTAGAGGCTTCCACCCAGCATGCAGATGCCACTCCGCAAAGTCTAAATATCTCGTGGTCTCTGTTGTTTCTGGCAATTCCATACAGATTTTCTGGACACCCTAAGGCAATTCAATTGGATATTTTGCATTTTGGAGTTGACACTTAGCTTACCTGGAGACATCTAATTTGGTATCTGGAGCTTAATCCCACACTAGATATTCCTGTTTGAGACACTAAGTTTTGGATCTCTTTGCAGTTAACGGATAGGAGTAATCACTTTTGGGACATGAATCATCTGTCCAGCTTGGATATCTATCATAAAATGAGAAAAATAATAAGATCTAAAGTCAAGTAATATAAATTCTGTTCTACTTGACTAAAATAGCATCACAAGTCTCTCTGGAACCTAAACATGTTGTCTACATGACCTAGTACTTGAAATGAAGAAATGGCTACTGCAAACCATACACTAACAGCCAAAGAAGACAACAAAAGCAAAGAGAACCTGCAAGGGTCCTACAAAAAGCAAATGAAAGGAAACTAAACACATAAACATGTGGCAGCAGAATGGCCTAGAAAATAAGAACAGACTTTAGGATAATACAGCAACTTTGAACACAGCTAAATAATTCTATATACAGCTTCAGAAGTTTCTAGGTGCATTTCAAGCCTAAAGGGGTGTTTCTCTAACTGAAAGCTCATTTTATTTTTTACCAGGTATAATGTAGTGAAATATGTCAGGTTTCCCTGTAACTTTTAGCTCACCAAACAGTTTGTCAATCTGTACAGGGTCTTATACCTAACAAAGCAGACCTTAATGCATTACAGAATGGTTGGTCAGAAATGTTGTAATCCTCACAGCTAGTCTCGCTGAAAGTTTAAACCCTATCTTCTTTCCTGTGTTAACCAGGAGACTTCCTGAAAAAGACAGATGAGTAAAACGATTTACTTCTATTTAATCCCATATTTATGTCTATTAAAGTACAGAAAAAAGGTCTGAAAGTTACCTCAACCATTAGACAATTGTACTAGAAACAGGCAGAAAGGTAAACATTTTGTTGTTGTGATGGCAGGGTAGGTATGATTAATGGGCTGACGCCAATTGTAAGATGGTGAACAAGGCAAAGCGCTGGATCCTGCATTTGGGTCACAGCAACCTCATGCAGCATTTCAGGCTGGGGTCAGAATGGTTGGAAAGTGACCGAGCAGAAAAGAGCTTGGGGTTGCTGGTTGACAGCAGCTGAATGCGAGCCAGCAGTGCCCAGGTGGCCAAGAAGGCCAATGGCATCCTGGCCTGTATCAGCAATGGTGTGGCCAGCAGGACCAGGGCAGTGACTGTCCCCCTGTACTGGGCACTGGTGAGGCCACACCTTAAACCCTGTGTCCAGTTCTGAGCCCCTCTTGAGTGGGCTGGAGTGTGTCCAGAGAAGGGCCGTGGAGCTGGGGAAGGCTCTGGAGCACAAATACCATGAGGAGCAAAGGAGGACTCAGGCTGTGCCAGGGGAGGTTTAGGTTGGATATCAGGAAAAATATCTTCACTGAAAGGGGAGTCAAGCACTGGAACAGGCTGCCGAGGCAGTGGTGAAGTCACACCCCTGGAGGTATTTGAAAGACTTGTTTATGTGGTGCTTAGGGACAGGGTTTAGTAGTAGGCTTGGCAGTGTTGGGTTAACAGTTGGACTCAACGATCCTAGAGAGCTTTCTCAACCTAAACAATTCTATGATTCTATGATAATAATTTAAAGATTATATCAGTATTTTCTTTTTATACTTTAAGTGAAAATTCCTTTGAATATAAAAATAAACAACATCTTGGTGCTATCTTGGAAGCAGAAAATGAACAGGCTTCAATCTTATTAAAGAAGATTAAAATTATATTGAAGACACAAAGGAAGATAAACTTTCATCATTATTACTGCAGGTTACTTAGGATAGGTAAGAAAGGGAAAGCCAGAGTAGGAAGCTCAAAATGAATATATGTAAATACCCAGATAAATCTCTTGTTTGGGGCATTCTCATTTTAATGTTCTGGTGGATGCTGTTTCCATTTCATTTTGTAAATCTTTTCCCTACCACAGAAAGCCAGGCTGGGATTTATCTTGTCTAGTTTTAAGCATCAGCATTACAGACACCTGCATGTGGGATGATCACATGCTGAGAGTGACTGACATTCACATGAACTGGGTTTTTATACTTTGAAGGGAATATATCGTGATTAGCATGGATGGTAGCTGTCTAAATTTCATCACATGAATCTCAACCTAAGTTATGAAAAAGACAGTCACCGCAGTACATATATAATACGCCATTTATGAAAAGCACCAAAAGCACTGGAATGAAAAGCTATAGGTGTTTCTATTTTGAAAATAGGTCCATGTATGGCTTAACCACTGTATGCTCTGCAACTGTGTCAAACTGAATAAAACTGTCAGCTTGGGGTTTTATTTGTCCATGATGTAGGTTTTGGTGTTTTCATGGCACCCAGAGAAAAAAAATCAAGAGAAACTCCTAAAAGCCAAGGACAAGTAAACAGCCATCATTCAGGGGACAGTATCAGCCATGCAATAAGAACCCATAACAGTTTAAAGCACGCAGGGATAGTGCTTCAGTACCCAGCATCTAGTGCTTGATCAGTAGAGACAGTCTAGTAAGGAGCATAATAATTCAAGCCTGTTACAAGTCAATAACAGTCTAGAATTTTTCTCTCTACAACCATTTCTCGTCTGGAGCTCTGATTGCTAAACACCATCCTAATATGATTTTGACTAATTTGTCTTTTTTCAGTCATTAGTGGCACAGCAATGAGGCAGAGTACATTTACAAAGAAGTTTGGTCTTTTCCTTGTTCTTTGGGAAGGATTGACAGCAGTACAAAGATAAAGCAATTAATGAGGGAGAAAGAAAACTGTGTTTTCTTCATCTCCCCAACATTTACAAAATTATATCTTGTAAAACTAAGATAACTGAGAAAAGATAGTTTCAATGGGAGAATCAAGAAAATTTATAATCCCCACCCTATTCTTAGGGAAAAAAGAAATCAAATAAGAAAACACATCACTGCAGTCCAGGACGAAATTCCCTCAAGCATTTTAATTCATTGTTTTCAGTTTAATATTTTGGTAGGGTTTTTTCCTTTTATGCTAGCTACAAAGCATGTAAAATTCTGCAACAATCAAAATAAAATGATTGAGAAACCATGGAAATTCTGAAGCTGTCCTTTCTCAGCTGCACAGTAGCTTTTAAATGAATTAAATTTATTTCAGGTTCTTGTTATGCTTAGTATGGAAACTAAAAACAAACCACTTCATTATTTCTGACAGGAAGGTGAACAACCTTTGAGTGGAACTCAGCCTGTAATTCAGCCAAGGTTTTGTCAAACTCAAGATATTTAGTACGAACTTTTAGAACTAATAAAATTGATGGCTTTTGATAAAACTTGACTTGTTAAGAAAAATTCTGACCTTAATGTTTGGGAGTTTTATAATACTCCAGTATTTTTAACTATGCAAGCATCAAATAACATTATGAAATCATTCATTTCTTATACAATGATGGAAAAATTAGGTACAGCACATAGCCAGTATTCATAAAAGCAGAAAAAAAATTCATACCATACAGGTTAATCTTAGACTGAGTGACAATTTCTTTCCCTCTATTAGGCAGAAGAAAACCTCCTGGTGGTTTTCAGAACTTTGGGATGGAAGAAGCAATGTGTTTGGTGATGGAAATCACCCCTCAAAGTCCTTACATTAAGAAATTCAAGACTCAAACCCCACCGGTACCTCACCCTAGGACGCAATATTAGAGCTGCTTTTATCTCTGAACCGTACCAGAAGATCTGTAGTTTCCCAACATCTGCAGATGATAAATGCTGATGAGCGCCTTCAGCAGCTTTTGTGGCCCTGGTGCTGCCCAGGCCCTCGCAATCTGTTCCTTGAACAGGGCTCAATCAGTCCTTCTGCAAGAAGAAGGCTTCAGAAACTCACACCTAACAAAGCACTTCTGTTTTATCTCATTCCTAGCTTCACTCTGCAGATGATAAATCAGCTGAAGAGGTATAAAAGAAGGCAGACTAACCTTTGAATCTGCTACTAGAGGCTCCTGATTACCTTATACAAGTGAACAAATCTTCACCAGAATCTGCATTAAACACACAAAGTTTTTAATATCGATATATTGAATATGTACGTATTTTTATATGCCTATACCATCACCATACTTTTCTACATTTTCAAACTTTGAAAATATATTTTTTTTATATAGTTTTCTTCTTTCTGTCATTTCAGTTTATTGGTGGAGGGATTGAGAGAGACCACATTTTCTTTTCCTCAGAGCATAAATACCCCCTTGATAATCACTTGGATGACATATTTTGTACCAACATTGCAATATACCTGCACCCTTTTCCTTTCTGTTCCTGTGAGGTCTGAAAAACATCAGTGTTTATGTTGTACCCTTCCTAGTGACATCTATGTCAAATGACTTCCTCTAGCTTAACAGGAATGAAACTGAAGTGTTATTAGCCCTTGTGCTAAATTGCTGCTGACTGACTTTCCTTTTCAATCAGCCTTTTCTCTTAAAGAGCTGCTGATTAAGCCCGACTGAAGACTTTGACAGCTATTCTATTAAAAACAATTCTATTTATATAGCATATGATTATATTTATGGATACATGTGACAAAACCTGGTTTCTTATGATTAGCGAATTTTGTATGGGAGCAGGACTTTGCTACTGCTATATTTTCCTTTCAGCAAAATGTCAGATAAAAAAACACAATCCCATCCCTCTCTAAAACCACCATTATTTCAAGTACCAATATAAAAGAGAATGGAACATGGACTGAGGGCCCCAGAGTGATAACTACCAGTGGGGGGGGGGGGGGGGGGCAGGTAGAAAAAGGGTAGTATTGGGTGAAAAAAGAAAATAAAAAAAGTATTTTGAGATCTTGCAATTAATCTCTAGCTCAAATACGGCAAGAAGGCAAGATAGTAGAAGTTGTTAACTGTTTCTCAATTTCTTTTTGAAACTGTAATTTGAGCTTCTACTTCACATGAGATTTGGTCCACAAAATTTTTATGGTATCTCAGAGGACCATCATTCTCGGTTTTAAACTCGGGCTCAAACTTTAAAATCTTGGCCCTTAGTTTGGCAACAATAGTCCCTGCAACCGCACATGGAGGAAGTTAAAGGCCAAAAAAATTGGATTCCCAACAACCAACTCAGTTAAATAAGATAATTGGAAAGGCTTAAGCATCAGATATTTCTTCCCTTATACTAGGTTTGAGAGGCTCTATGAGACCCTTTCAGCTTAAAGTCAATTTGTTTTTAAGTACAATGAGTTCCTTCCATCCACTTTACAAGAGTGACAAAGGAGCAATCACGATGAGGAGTTCAAGGCATTTACCAAAGACCTTAGTAATATGGTTCATGCGTATTTTGGTCCTGCAGAAACAAAAAAAGAATGTATTTTTACCATTTAAGGACAATATCCTAATCAGTATTAATGGTCACCTGATTATCCTTGCTCTGACCTAAATCTATTTTAATGGATTTAAAGCTGGAAGCTAAACTTTTCAAAAATCAAGAACAGACTTAACTGAACTAGATAACTGAGGGAAATGCTATGGATGTTGTCTACCTGATCTTTTGTAAAACCTTTGACATCATTTCCTATGACATTCTGCTGGATAAACTGGCTGCTTAATGATAAACTGATCAGGTGCACTCTTTGCTGGGTAAAAAACTGGCCCAGAGAGTGGTGGAGAATGGAGTTACAGCCAGTCGGTGTGTGAGCTTGGCAGTGTTGAGTTAATGATTGGATTCGATCATCTTAAGGGCCTTTCCCAACCTAAATGAATATTTGATTCTACAATTCATAATTTACAGCAAAGGGTAGGCTAAAGGTTTGGTGCCATCTTTCTCTGGGTGTTGGCCTCACTTCATAAACCTTATTATATAGCTTGTTTTCCTTTAAATGATTTCTAAAATGAAAAGTTGATTTAGCTGCTCTCTGTGCTCCTTCCAGATTCATAGGATTTCATGGGATTGTTTAATTTATTTATTTTCCCAGGAAAGTATTTTCTCACATGGATTATAGCAATCATAAATAGTACTGGGATAACATGTGGGCAACTGAATCCCTTAAGACTCAAACACTCATCTAAAGAAAATATGGAAGGCTGGTCCTTGGATAAGGGGGTTCCTAGCATCTGGCAAATTATGTATATCACTATGTAGGTAAATATTTACTAAATTATGAAGAAACAGATTTAAATTAGTAACATGTATAAATATCTTTCTGGGGATACACTTTCCTGTAGTAAAAAGTCTTTAATATAGCAAAAATAAAAGAAAACTAATCCCCAAAGGCCAACAGAAATATTCAAAGTGCAGATTTTGAAGCTAAAAAATATTCAAATGTTGAATAAATCTGCGTAATGTAAAACTGATGATAATTAAGGAGGAAAATAACTTAGTCTGAGACGTGGTTCCTTCTCTGTCACTTGAGCCTTGATATCAAGTTTAGATCAAGTTAGATCCCTTTCTCAGGGATATGTCTATCAAGAAATTCCAGACTAAAATCTGCTAAGTAGGTGGGCAGACTATTCTGACTGAATTCTTTACATTTATGGGTTGAATTTCCACTTTTCTGAAGTCAGTGGAAGAAGATAATTTAATGCACTTGAGCTAGCTTTAACTCTGTATATTATGAAGACTCCTCTCCCTGCATAGCACTTTATTAGTTAGAGAATATTAATTAGAGCACAATTAAGCAAAGACAGGAGAGAAGGAAATATGGGTGCAAGGCAGTAGAAGTTATCACAATTCAAAAAATTAAACCCCCAACTCTTAAGTGCTTTTTGCTACAATATTTAGTGATGTTAAAACATCTTGAGAGTATCACACAAAGCCAAAATTTGAGAATTTAAATTAGAAAGAAATTGCATGCATACTTTCACAAAATGGTACACAAAGGTCCTTTTCATATGTGATACTATGAAAAAACCAGCATAATTATTGAGGGAAAATGGATTAATTTAGTGATATAAAATAGAATGTCGTTTGGTTTTACAACTGAAAGACTCAAAAATCCTTTGGACAATACTAAATAGTATTTAAATTTAAAAAGAGTATTTTAACAGGTTTTCATTTCAGAAGGAAACATATAAAATAAGGTTTTGGTTGTGCCGTTTCTTGGTATTTTGAAGGTCAGAAGTATTTGTTATGAAAATAGAACTGTCTGCAGAAATACATGGTCATGGGAACACTAATAAAATTTAAAATTTGCTTGGATTGAGTCCTTTTCAACTAAACTTTGACTTTAACACATGTTAAAGTCAAAGTTTAGTTTAAACATAACATGAAGGACTTGTTATGTTTAAAAACATAAAGTTTGATGGGATCATAGACAGAAGAACACAGGGAGAGATCAGCCTATAAATAACAAAATAAACATTAAGTCATAACCAGTTGGAATTTAGCACTTCACTTTTAGTAAAAGTTCAATAAAAAAAAATTTGTTAACATTTATGGAAATTAACAATTTCATGTAAATGGTTCTCATTGATTTTGTTAACAATGAAAAATTAAAACAAAAAATATATACAATGAATGTTTTAAAACAGAATGAAAAGCATTCTGAATAAAATCTCCTAATTTTTCTGTAGTCTTTTGTACATTAATAAAATATTTTGCTTTTTATTGACACTTTGTTGGAACAGCAGAAAAACAATTAAAAGCATTTTTACTTTTTTTTATATATCACCTATTAGAAAATTTCAGGGACTGATAAAACAAAAGATTCTTTAAATTATTTTCATGCTTTATATTTTCTCAAGAAGTTAGGAAAAAAGTATTGTGGAGGATCGCCCCTCTTCCTTCCAGGCCAATGCTTCCTATCTTCCCACCCCTTAGGGAAGAGAGCCTTGCCTGGGCGGGAAAAGACTCTGAGTATGCGTCCGCCTCCCAGGCCAGCTTCGCCCATCTTGGAAGCTGGGGTACGCCCCTGGGGTGTGGATCAAGGCGTGCTCAGGGCTTGGGTCTGCCCTTCGCCTCCCAGGCTGACGGTCGTTGGGGTATAGGGCCTTGCCTGGGTGGGCTTTGAGGCGTGCCTAGGGCCTGGATCCGCCCATCCCTCTGGATTCTTCCCTACCGTTATGTATATCATTGGTTGATTTGAATTGTACCCTCCCCCCTTGCGTTCGGATTGGTTCATGTAAGCTTGTACCTCCCTCTCCCTCTTCCCTCATTGGTCAACCCTTTCCCTACTTAACCGGGTGCTCTGAGCTAGTCGGTAGCCATTTTGCCACACCACCGCCTCGATAATGGCCCTCCTTCCCCTGCTCTCCCTCCCGACCACCAAGAATCCTCTACCCTAATAAAGGAGAGCTTGGGCAGGAGTCTTCCTCCCACCACCCTTTGCCGCGTCGTCATCTTCTTTTGCTTTGGTCTGCAACAAAGTATCACTTAATTTTTATAACTTCCTATAGCTATGCATTTTTTCCTTCATATTGGTTGTTCAAATCCCTTAAGAGATTGTACAAAATTACCCCCCATGCAGCCACTGAGAAAAAGTATTTTTCTTACTTCAGCTTTTCTTATGACAACAGTAAGTTAGACTAGAAAAAGTTAGAGATGGAGCCACATGGTGGTGTGGAAACCTGGGAAATGACAAAGATGCCCATGCTCCTTTTCCTGTGACTCCTTTGTGTAAATGGCCAAGCATGGATAAAGTGTTTGGGTGGTGATGGTGTTCCTGTCTTTGCAATATTTTTACCACTTCTTAGAGCCATTTTGCCTCTTGTACATGGCCTGGCCAGAGAGCCAGATGGTCATAATACCTGATAAATGTTTTGAGTGAATGGAGTGGTTACTGCTGTGCATTGACAATTGAGAATCTGATGTCAAAAGTAATGTGTTTATGCAGAATTACTAAAAGAGGAGGAAGCATAATTGAAGGACATAGAGAAACAGAGGTGGGGGTTTCTACAAGAATGATAATGAGAATGATTAGAAGATTAAATAAAACCCTCCTCCATGAATAGAGATTGCAAAGAATAGTGTGATTTCCTCGAGAAATTAAACAAGCAAGAGGGGACATAATAAAGTGTTAAAAAACAAATGTTGGGTGGCAGGAGGAATAGGGACTAATATTCCTCCTGGCATAGAAGAGGCCTTCAATCAAACAAGAAGGGACAATTGCTGATTATTTCTAGGCAGTGAATAATTAGGCTGTGCAATACATAGCTGCATGATACAAAGGGAAGACTGGACAGTTATATGACTAGCAACACTATTGACTTAATGATCCAAGTTTTGGGTAGGGACATAAAATTCCATAATTTAAACAAGTGTCTTTCAGCTATTAATAACAAGTCTTTTGGAATTAAGCAGGCTTTTTTATCTTTTTCTGCACTTTTAAAAAATTTTATTTTGTAGCTACTTCTCTGCAGCTACTGATGCCTTAAAATGGCATCAACACTGTTGCAGACAATAGAAGATGAGATGAACCATGGGTTTGAAGTTTGATACCTTATGATTTGCACTACACTCTCATGGAAAGCTATGGCATATTTCACCACAGTAAGTGATAGACTTCCAATTTTGGGTACTGTACATTGCAAATGTATTGCCCTGTGAGCAAGATGTAAAATTATCTTCTCCTAGAATTATGCAGAAGCTAATACTCTCCTATCGTCTCACATTCAAACTTTTAACTGCTCATCTAGCACAGAGACATGAATATCTTCAGAAGCAGAGATTTTTTTGTCATAAATTTTATAACTAATGGGGAGTGCAGGTGCTAGAGATACAGAAACCAAGCCTCAAAAATTTCCACAGCCATCCTCTTTCAGCTTAATGGGCTGACACTTGTACATCGCTCAGCTGGCTGGCAGTAAATCTGTCCTGACCTGACCCCCAGGCTGTGCAGTTCTGATTTGCTGCATGGGGTTGTTCAGAAAAAGAGAACTTCTGTGCTGCATGTACACTTGAGACCTGCTGCACTGAGAGCTAACATAGGCTAGTTTAGCACAGTCTTAATAAACTCTGCTGATTTTTCTTGTTGCTGCTGATATTTCCACGGTCCAGCAGCTCCAGGAGCAGTGTTTCACATACAAATCCATTTCATAGTGTAGCTTTTCCCAAATACTTCCCTTTCTGTAAGTCTTCCTGTTCAATAGGATTTTATGAGTCAAAAAACATCCAGGAGATGCAGAGCTGAAGTTTTGCCCTTTTAGGGCTAAACATTAAAATTCACAATCCACACATTTGTTAGAAAACAGTCATGTTACCACTGCTTGGCCAAAAGCAACAGTGAAATCCAGATCCCTGAGGATTAGTAGGATCTTTGGATAGTGAAGCACTTAGTAAATTGGCAGGCTTCTATATCATGCTGGCTTTAACTCTGTAGGAGTTCACTGAGCATCACTCCTGTAGAGTTAATCAGCTGGCAAGTTTTCAGTGTTCTTGTCCTTGAGTAACCAGAAATGCTGCTCTTTGGCCCTATTCCTCAAAACAGCCTTGCCATGGAGAAAGACTTGGAATCATTGAGATGAAGGGACCCACAAGGATCATTGAGTCCAGCTCCTGGCCCCAAAGTCACACCATGTGTCTGAGAGTATTGTCCAAATGCTCATTGAACTCTGCCAGGCTGCTGCTGTGACCACTCCCCTGGGGAGCCTGTTCCAGTGCCCAATGATTCTGGGTGAAGAACCTTTTCTAAATATGCAACCTAAACCTCCCCTGACACAACTTCAGGCCATTCTCTTGGGTCCTGTCATTGTCACCACAAAGAGACCAATGCCTGCCCCTCCTCTTCCCCTCACAAGGAAGTTGTAGACTGCAAGGCGGTCTCCCCTAGTCTCATGTTCTCCAGGCTGAATAGTGTGATAGTTTTGCCTGGCCCAGTTTTTGCCAGTGGATAGGGTGGGGTACAAAGATGGCTCTTGCATGTCCTGAGTAAAGATTCTAGAAGTTTCTCCATCATGTCCAGCAGAGCCAATCTCTGATGGCTCTGAAGATGATGGACATGCTGCTGGCCAAACCTGGGCCAATTAGAGATGTTAGTTACGCCTCTGTGAAAACATATTTAAGAAGAAATCAAAACAGGGTAAGCACGCACTTCTTTGTAGCCAGGGAAGGAAGAGGAGGAGGTAAAAATATGTGAGGGAGAGCAACATGGAGGCACCAAGGTCAGTGGAGAAGGTGGGGGAGGAGATGCTCTAGGCGCCGGAGCTGAAAACCCTCTACCAGCCGTGGTGAAGACCATGGGAGAGCAGGTGGTCCTCCTGCAGCCCATGGAGTCCAGGGGATGCAGAGAACCCCCCACAGCCTGTGGGGAGGTACCCACGTCAGAGGAGCAGGTGGAGGCCTGCAGGAAGCTGTGATCCAGTGGGAGTCCCAGAGACTGAGAGTTGCAAAAGCCTTGCAGGAGAGAGAAAGGCCTTGCTCCCGGGATGGAAACAGCCTGGCCTCGGGTTGGAAATCTGCAGCCTGGAGAGAATCTTGGACAGCAGCAATCGGGCGGGGCTGCTCGTGAGATTAGACCCACGCCAAAGAAGTTCGCAGAGGACTGTCTCTCGTGGGAGGGACCCCCATGGCTAAGTAGAGGATTCTTTTCCCCTGATGAACTGACCCTGACCAAAGGAAACCCCCATGCCCTGCCCCCACCCCGGAGCTGTTGGTTAGAAGGAAGGGAGGGAGGGGGCGAGCTGAGAAATGGCCTTAATAGGGAGAGGGGTGAGTAGAGAAACAGTGTTTGTAGCAGAAGAATTGTGGCATTGGACTGACTAAGAAAAGCCACATATCTGGCCCCAGCCCGGATCTGTTGGTTGAATGGAAGGAGGAGGCAAATAGAGAAACAGTGTCTGCAGTAGAAGAATTGTGATGGACTGACTTAAGGAAAAAAACCCCACACCCTGCCCCTGCCTGGGAGTTGTTGGTTAGTTGGAAAGGAGGGAGGAGGTGAGCTGGAAAGCGGTGCCTTAAGAGGGAAGGGGGGTCAGTGAAGAAACGGTGTCTTGAGAGCTTATTTTTACCTCTGATTTATCCTCCGACTCTGTTAGACTAATAAATCACTTTTTTTTTGCAACTTTAAGTTTTACCGCCTGCTTTTGCCCTGAATCTAGTGCGTCACCTTATCAGTGGTCTTATCTCTACTCATAAGTCCAGTGTTTTGTGTTAATTTTCCCTCTCCTCTGCATAGCTGCAGCAGGAGAGAGCATAGAGAGCAAACATCGTAGGTGCCTGGCATTTAGCCAGGGTCAAACCCACGACAATAGACCAAGTGACCTCGGCCACTTCTCATAATGCTTCCCTTCAAGGCCCTTCACCCTCTTCACAGCTCTCCTTTGGACACTCTCTGACAGCTTTATAACTTTCTTGTATTGTGGCACCCCAAACTGCTCCCAGGGCTTGAGGTGAGGCCACCCCAGTGCAGAGCAGAGGGGGACAATCCCCTCCCTTGCCCCGCTGGCAAGCAGACAAGAGGGGTGTGAGAAGGAGGAGTGTCAGCAAATGGTGCTGGTAGAAATTGTCCACCTGCTGTAACTTGAAACCTACTCTTCATAAATGCAGAGAGAATTAGCTCTCTATTTCAAGATGTGGGGGTGGATTCAGTGGGGAGACCATTATCACCTCAAGGGACATAGCACAGTGGCTGAAGTGGGTTTATTAGGTTTTTATTACAGGTGATACTTTTAATCCTTGCTGGTCCAAAGAGAGCTCGCTGAAATGTCACACAAAACTCAAGCAAGTTAACATCCGTTATGTCCTCTATATAACATCCTCATGTTAATACTTAAGATAGGCTGTCCAGTGAGGTTGTGGAGTATTCTAATATAAGGGTCAATGGAGGTATTCAAAAGTTGTCTAGTCATGGTCTTGGGCAACCAGAGGTGGCTTTACCCATAGGCAGAGTGACAGGATGGGTTGGAAAAAACAACCTTCAGAGTTCCCTTCTAATTTCAACCATTCTGTATTTTATAAAAGTAGTGATAAGGCAACTAATTACAATTTTTCACTTAAAACTGGTAATTGTGTGGAAAAATATCAGCATTTACAATCTATGTTATGGTATCCCAAAGGTTAGAAAACAGTGTCAGAGTGTCAAGACCCCTCAGGAGATGGAGAGATGAAGGTGTCAAGGAGAGCCATGTCCTACAGCCCCTTCCACATCAGCAGATTGTGCATGTGTTACCATCCAGCTGTACGTGCTCCTACATGAAGGCAACATTTTCCCTACCATGAGGCAGGAAAAAACTTCTCAGTGGCTGGGAACATGTTCTTTCCACTGTTGACTTCTTTCCAGAAGAGGAAGAAAGGGAAGCAGGAAGGCTAGTAAACTGTGTAGCTCTGAACAACTCACACCTAAGTTCAAGTAAATTTCATACAATAGCACTAAATCTACCCTGAATCATGAGGAAGCAATGTTGCATCATAATGGTATTTGCTTCAGCTTCAGATACTAGGAGACTATCAGCCTACACAGTGACCTAACACCTGGAAATGGAGACAATACTGTTTTATAATGACAACTTCTAAATTTTGTATTTTAACCCGTAATTAGTCTTCCAAAAACAGAAAGTATGTACAGAAGATGTAATGCCTTCAATTGCTCAAATCAAATCCACATTTTCTTGTACCTATATGTATACAAAAAATGTCTGAGATCTCTTAGAAACACATCCTGTCTATTATACAAACCCACTATTTTTTAGTAAAAAATATTTTCAAGAAAGTTATCATTTAAACACAATCATCTGGGCCAAATTTATTTTGAAAGGATGAAATGCAAAGGTAATTTGCCTCCAGATTGTAATATCACTGCTTTGTTGTGTTGTTTTGCAAAGCTACCATGAATACAGTGTAACCTGCTGTTCAGGGCTGGGGATGGGGTAGCCTGGATTCATTCCGTGTCTTTTGACCTACTGCAATCATAAATGAGATGCTTGACTTCCCCATATCTGCCTGGAAATCTCCCAGCACGGTCCATATGAGTAAATGGCTCAATAAGTCATGGGATCTTTCTTCCTTGGAAAAATTTGCTATTATGACAAGAAATTCAATTAGCTAATGACTAGCTAACTAGCTTAATTACAGCTTTTCTAGGAGATATGTATTATAAATGCATTGATTTTTTATAGACAATTATTTTTTATCATGTTTATGACATTAAACAGTGTTCAGAGCCCAAACACCTCTCTGCATGCAGAGATAAAAATGTTTTTTCAGGTATACATGAGTAGTACTCTAGGCTACCTTAAAGCACACCTGCCTCAGAAAGATCAATGCCACAATGGAAGACAATAGCAGTTCTTTTTTTCATGGAATGTCCAGATAGTCAGCAAAGATGGGATTTCAAGGATCACAGAATGTTTGGGTTTGGGCTGGAAGGAGCCCTAAACAACATCTAGCTCCAGTTGCCTTGTCATGTGCTGGGACACACAACACCAGACCAGGTGGATCAAAGCACCCAACATTTTCTTAAAGTCTTCCAGGGACTGGGACATCCACAGATTCTCTGGGCAAATTGTGCCAGTCCATCACCACCCTCACAATAAATAATTTGTCCCTAATATCTAAACTAAACCTGCTGTCTGTCAGTTTGAAGCTGTTCCCTCTTGCCCTGTCTCTTCATGCACTTGAGCTCTCTGGTAGCTCCTTTAGGCACTGGAAGGTTCTCTAAGATGTCCCCAAAGCCTGCTCTTCCCTAGGCTTAATAACCTAAATTCTCCTAACATGGTGAAAAGTGTTTCCCTTGTCCCAAAGAAAAACATGCTTCACCATAAACATTGAAGACTGGTGAAAAGCTGTCATTCTTTTCCCCAGCTTATTAAAACAAATAAAGATACAAATTCAGGGGTAGTGAGGAAAAAGTAGCAAGCTTGTAATCTGTAACAAGCTCTCACCAGACCGACACATTGTAGAGGCACCTTAATAATGAAAAGGCCTTTATCATCCCTGAAAAATATTCAACTTGACTAACACAGTAAAATGTGTTGCAAAATCACAAGTATCCATGAACATATCAAGTCTGATCAGGCTCTATTCATCTCTGGTTCTGAATACAAGAAATTTTTTGTCTATATTCTTTTTCATAATGTTCATTCTTTCCCAGAAACACATTATTTTCACAACAGCACATGGCAAAACAGACATATCCACATCAAGTATATGCACATGTATGAAATATCTGGGCTACAAAGCCGTTTTGTAGTAGGGAACTTGGGACTGCAGAGCTGCAGGACTTGGACTGTGTGTTTCAGTCAAAACACAGGCTTTAGGTCAGGACAGATTTTTTTTATTAAAGCTGGAGATAAAGTGGTGGTGGTGAGGGATGTTGTAACCTCTTTGACTGCGAAAGGAGCAAGTCTCCTTGGACAAAGTGGGGAGGCTAGATTTTGTCCTATGGGACTTAATTAACCATCACTATCTCCCTTTGCCCAACCTCACAGTGAACTCAGACAGTAACTAAGACAGGACTTATCAATCATCCTGTCACCCACAGCCCCTGCTAACCCCACTGCCACCTGAAGGAGTGAAGAGCTAACAAGTGTCCCCCTCCAACCCCTCTAACACACAAATCTCTCCACTGCAGCCACCAGCTGCCTTTCTCTGTAACACCTTGCTCAGCTGGTGACATATCCTGAGGGGCACTGAAGCAGGAAATGCAGCCCACAGTAGGTAACAAAGTCAAAAAGGGCACAAACAGCAGGGGAAGACATGTTCTGCGTAACCACACTTGCCCAAAAGGCTTTATGGACTGAGCCCCACTGAAAGGTAAGGAAAAGTTAAAGAGATAGATAGACACACATCCATCCTATTACTTTTTATTCCTTCATTGCCACCTTCCATCCCACCAAATCTGCTTCTTTCTCCCCAGTAGAAAGCCTCGTGATCATTTCCCTCTACATTGAAGTGAAAGATGACATAGGTGTTAGCTGGGGACATTTGGGAGCTGTGATGAGTACTGCTCATGAAGTTGCGGAAGATACTGGTCCTTGCTGTTCCAGTTGGGATGAAAAAATCCTTCTGAAATCTCACAGAGGTTTTGTAGGGCACAGCCAGCATCCTCTACTCAGAAGGCATTTGTGGTAGAGGTGGTTGAACACCAACTGCATTGAGCTTATCAATCACAGGTTTCTGCATGGCATCCAAAATAATATGTATGCACATTATATCCTGTGTTGATCAGGTGTAACAACATTATGTAACAGCACAAGAAAAAGCCTTTCTGGCAATACAAACAGATACTCAAATGCTGCAAAGGCAGCTCCTGGAATGGAAGTAAGCAGAAGCTTCAGGCTGGAGATAAGAGAAAGCAGATACTGCATTTTCTCCTGCAAAATCTTCCCAGATATCTCTAAGGCTGCCTAAGTCTACCCCCAAGGGGTGCTGGTTTTGGCTGGGGTAGAGAAAATTTTCTTCCCATTGGATTTTATGAAGTTGTGTTTGTGCTGAACACAGGGATGATAATAGATATTTTTGTTATTGCTGAGCAGGGCTAATACAGAGCCAAGGACTTTTCAGCTTTTCATGTTGCCACACTGGCAAGGGGGTTGGGGTGTGTGGGAGGTTGGAGGATACACAGCCAGGACAGGTGACACCAACTGACCAAAGGAATATTCCAGACCATATGACATCATGCTCAGTGTATAAAGTGAGGGGTAGAAGGAAGAAAGGGGAGGATATTTGAAAAGATGACATTTGTTTTCCCTACTAATTGTTATGTCTGATGGGGCCCTGCTCTCTTGGAGATGGCTGAACCCCTGCCCAGCCCTGGGAAGCAGTGAGTCAGTTCCTTGGTTAGCTTTGTTTGTGTGTGTGGCTTTTGCTTCCCCTATTAAATGGTCTTTATCTCAATTTATGAGTTTTCCAGCTTTTACCCTTCCAATTCTCCCTAGTCTGGCTGGTGGGAGAGTGAGCAAGCATCTACATGGGGCTTGGCTGCTGCCTGGGGTTAAACCAGGACACAAATCTTGTAATTAAATGAAGTCACAACCACAGTGGATTGTGAGGAAGAGCATGCCAAGCAGTTCTCATACACCTCAGGAATGGGCAGAAAGCGAAGGCTAGATGGATTTGTGTAAGGGGGAGGTGGATGTTAGCAGTCAAAGCGGGAGGGTTTGGATGATGGCTAAGGAGACCTCAAACATTCTGACCCCATCCAACTTGTCCCACAGTTCAAACTAGCTAATTACTCACCAGTAGGTGTCAGAGACAGCCACTTGGGAATATGGGGAAATCATGCTCTTTAGATCAAGTATGGTGTCCCAAAAATTTGCTCAGCTATTGCAAAGTGCAGCTTATAGCAGACCTCAACTCTGCCTCTGTGCACCTTCTAGTTCTGCACTGAGGACACTACATTTCCACTAATCTGAGTTCTTCTATACTGATAAATTTCTTCTGACTGAGACAGAGCAGTGTTACTGAAAAGGCGCAAGAATATGAGCTGAAATTCTAGGAACATTGGTAACAGGTCGTCAAGAGTTTTCTCCAAGCCATATTCTGCAGACATATGAGTTAATCCTCCCTGCTGCACCTGCCTGGGTCCAATGAGCCAACCAAGAGCTTGGCAGAAGAAGGGATTTGGCTGACAGTACCATGGAATTGCTCATGAAGCAGGAAGAATAGGACAGACAGGACACAGAAAAAAGTAACTCATTACATTAGCCAAGAGAAGAAATTAAGTTTGATTCCAACTTCTAAAGGTGTTAACACCATGAAAAAAATAACGAAACACCAAAACTCCTGTCATCCTCTCCTGTAGAAGAGATGAAAAGGCAGCATGGCACTTCTGAGGATGGTCTGCTGAAAGATCTCTTGTTCTCAGAGAAGACATTCAGGGACATAGCTGTATTTTGGGCAGCTCCAGGCCACGTGTTTATAGGGGATATTTTTCCCACAGAACAGGCTAGAGGTAATCTATGGTAAAACACCTCAAATATCTGAAGTACATACATTAAATTGTTGGCATCACATTCTTCAGTCTATTTGATCTACTTTTGTTGTGCCAATGAAAGCAAAGCCTGGCAAATGGTCTGAGGCCCTGGACATCACTTGATGCATTTCAGTTATCTCTCAGGCTTAGCTTTTGAAGGAACCAGAAAGTTCCCTCTGAAGATAGAGTAAGGAGAAGTGTTTCAAATGGTCCTCTTTCCCTCTCACACTCCTAGGGAGTGCTCCATGGTTCTTTCTCCTCTCAACAGTCCCATTCATCTGCTACCAATTCAAAGCATACAATATGTGCATTTGGCTTTTGCCAAGCCTGGCACTTCTAGCAAGTCATAACAGAGGACTTAACCTTTTTGGAGTGCATTTTAAGCTGAAAAGAGTATAAAAATATGCCCTCTGAATACACTTCTTAGGACCTGAAGGAGATGTGCTCTATTGTGCAAATGCACAGTTCATGCTCCACAAGGAGAAGTGTGGGTAGAGTTAACAGTTGTGCACCATGAATATCATAACTGGCAGATCCCTTTGTCACTGCCAATGTTTTCTATCTTGTGCTTATTGTCTGTCACTTTGTACTTAAATAATTGCAACAACATCAAATAAAGCCTGCAAATCCTCCAAGAAAAAAAAATCTGAATATCTGAGATTTGGGAAATGGCTTCTGTGATCTGATTCTAAGAGATACGTAAGATTCATATTTTTGTCCTTATTTCCTCACTTCCATTCTTGGGAGGAGGGAAGATTTTTATGTTAGCTGACACAACTAACATTTCAGCAACTTTATAGTCCAAACTTCAATGAATTTTGACTTAGTGATTATTATAAAAGATTCACATTGTCTAAGAAGGCCCTTCACAAAAGTGTGTGCTGTAAATATATCTTTTATATAAGGTACACATTAGATATTTTTATCCATGTATACTGCCTGTGCTAAATTTAACTTACCAATATATTTTTTCTGTTGAGTCTATTCATGTTTAACCAACTATGCACAGGAAATCAAAACCAACACAGTGAAATCAATAGTCTGGCAGGGAACTCTCTTCTAATAATTTCCCAGGGATCTGCACTTTTCATCCACATTAATACTCACTCAGAGGGCAAGGGAAAAAACAGACAAATGTCTTGAGAAAAAAAAGTGTAATTCAGGTGCTAACATCTCTCCTAATAAGTACAGAGCAATTTTACACAGAAGCTGAGCACTGTAATGGTTGTCCAATAAAACCAAATTGCTATATAAAGTGCACAAGCAGTCATTTGAAGAGGCTCTGAGTGGATGGATACTGGCCAAGAGCAAGTCACAGGGGAAACAAAACACCCAATGATACTTCAGTGAAGTGTTTGCATGGGGTTGGACTGTCAAGTTTGTGCTCTTTTTTGCACTGAAATATCTGCCATTTTGTTGAACTTGCTGCAGCTGCATGACCTGTTGGCAGGAGAAAGTGCTCTGCATGCCCAGTGTTGATTTCCTCAGCTTCAGCTGACTACTTTGCCAATCAGTCAGATGCAATTTACAATCAGTTTAAGACTGCTCATCATTTCTGATGACTGGCACACTGACTCTTTGACAGAAAACCAAATTATGGCCCATACCAATCAACAGCATGCACTGGTTTCAGCCCTCCTCCCTTTTTTAGGCAGTGGCACATTTTTCCTTTTCTGTCCTGGAGAAGTTGGCCACCCTTTGCCAGTGGAAATGGGCATGACGGAAGTTCATACAGAGCAGTGGCTTGAATTATCATATGTATATACACTTACCAAAGCATCTGCATTTAAGATAACTGTGCTAAATGGAACCTTCCTAAAAATGTTCCTTTGTCTCTCAGTACAATTAAAACAAAAGTAGCAAACTGCTCTAGGCGGCAGCTTGACTCAACAGTGGTGTATCCTTCTGATTTCCATAGCTGGAAGCCCTGTTTTAGCACTATTGGATAGAAGAGTATTTTCATTTTCTTTAATTTCATGATCTCATGCAATGGTCATGTTAAGTGACCATTGCTTTCAGAATACCTAGGACTTCACAGAGGAGAGGCCTGATGGTGACATTCTCAGCACTTTTACCAAAACCACTGATATGCCCCTACACAAAGGATTTAATTACATTTTGAGCACAACTTATTGCATTAAGCTCTGCCATTCCTTACAGTAGCAAATGTCCCATGAAACAGCAGCAGCCTGAAGAGTTTATGTTGGCTGCGAAGAGCTGGCAAACTCACACTAGAAGTGGCCAGTAATTGGGAGAAGTTGCTTCTATATCTGGTTTAGGAATTAAAATTGTTTTATATCCCTGTAGTTAAAAGTTTTGGTACTATTTTCTGTTGCATTTGAACTGTGGCTCGCTCACTGTGTGAGAAGTTTACATCCTTTTGGAGAGGACTTTCATTAACACACAAATATCTCTGCTATTTAATTCCAGTTTGTTATCCCTTTTTTTTGGTTGTTGTTTTGGGATTTTTTTGTTCGTTTGGTTTTGGTTTTGGTTTTGGTTTTTTTTCTTCACGATTCTCCGTTTTCCCTGTTTAGGACACATCTTCCAAGAACTAGTGATTTAGATTACCTTAACTGGTATTTTCATTTTCTTCTTTTGAAGGGAATCAAGGCTCTGTTAGATAAGGCAGGAGATTCAAATTATACCTCAGTCCTCTGATCTCTTTTCAGAATTGCCTGGTAAATGCCTTGTACACCGAACCTGAGGAGTTAACTTGCAGACTATTCTAAAATCAGTCAGACTTGAGCCAAAAACTTACCCAGGGACATTAAAACAATTCAATGCACTGGTAAGTATTTGGGACATCTGCTTTATTTGCTGCAGGTGCCTCAAACTGGAGGTCTGCCAGGGAGAGAGCTCTTATAAAACTCCTTCACCTTATATAAGCAAGGACACACTCCTTCCAATACCCACATACATAAGGGTTGGACGAATCAGAGTATCAGGATGTTTCCAACACCGAGAAAGCTCCAGTGACTCCAGCCTTCCTGAACATCAGCAATAGCAGCAGCAGCTGCAGCTGTGGTCAATAAGACATTTGTCTAACAGGATGTTAAGCTGCTTTCCTTTACAATCATTTTACAGCTGACTGATTCAGATGTTTTTGTATAAATGTCTTGTTTGACAAGTTCATTCTTGTCTCTACATTTAAGATAATTTCTCTGACCACCATATGGACAGGATTCATTTGTCAAATAGTCCACCCCTACTGTTTCTGGAAGCAGTAAGCTTTTTTTTTAATACAGTAAAGAAAGTCTATAATAACAACCTTGACAGGATAAAACAAAAGACACTGAAAGGAAATATTTTTAAAGAATTAAGATTGTAACAGTGTTATGGCAGCCCTTAAAAACATTCACATTATTTAAAAGAGGCTTGGCCTTTAGTGAGTTTGGTGGTTTTGCAAAACCACAACAGAGAAGAATATGGAAAGTCATTCTGGTTGAATTACTTTCCTCCATATTTCTTCATGGTATGATCTTGGGCAAGTCCAACAACTTTTCCGTATCTCAGCTTCAAATTAGTAGGACAGAAATTCTTCTCCCACAAATCATTATAAAAAAGCCCCGTACGCTCAAAGGCACCTCAGAAGAGGAGGAGGAGTAGTAAAATCTCTTTTGATATAACATGGTCAAACATGCCAATTTAAATAGAGATTTAGCTAACCTTGTCTCAGTTAAAATTTGGAAGATCCATGTACCTGTAAGGAAAATACCTTTGCACTCACATCAGTCCTGCTATTGCCTCATTTAAAACAACTGTTCAAAGGGGAAGTGAAAAGCAGCATCCCTCAAATTTGAGTGTCAGGAGTCTTTACTACTGTTCCAAGGTTCTGTTTCTTCAATATTAAGAAAATACCACGGAAGATGAATTTTATTTCAAAGTTGCATACAGGGAGCCTGTTGTCCTATTCCCTCTCCGAGGAGGATAGTTGTCACCAGGAAAGAATTGTATGTAAGTATTAGAGCATATTAAAGAATTAAAGTGGTTTTAAATTTTATTTGTGTGTTTTAAATGCAATGAAATAACCAAGGTGTGGGCTCATGTTAAATTTCCATAAAAATGAGTACTTCTGTTTCTATATCAATAGGTACCAAAATCAACATTAAAGTACAGAACTTCTCAGTCAAAATTTCTTCCAAAATCACCATACGACCGCACAATGTTAAACCATCAATTTCTCACATCATACAGGTGACTGCAAAGTACTCTCTCATATCCCTGCACTTTCCTGTACAGGTGTTTTAACATGGAACACAATTTTTTTCTGGCCATACAACTGAGTTTCCTTTGCTCCATAGCCTTTCTAAGGGGAATCATAGGAATCATTGGTAGTTTCTGACAAACCATCTGTATAATTTTCCCTAAAATGTTACTGCCATGCCATTGCCATTTACCCTGGACTCCAACATGCCCTGATAGGGTGTCTTGAATCCTGGGAATATGTCCCAGTTAGATTCAGCAAGGCTAAGAAAAGATTAATCTGTTAAAATTTTCATTTTAACTGGTGAACCTTGGCTCATCTTCTGTTGAATTTGGTGTCCTTGATTGCAATTTAGAAGCTGGTGCAGCAGTCTCTTATCAAATATACTTTTCCAATGCTTCTCATCTAAAACACACATTCTTCTCCACCAGGTTATACATAAACCCCCGACTTAGCGTATTCCTTAACATTCACCACAAAACTCTTATAATTTATTGTTCAAGAGACAAGTTTTTTATAATTAGGAATAAATGATAGATGATATGGACATCTTTTCTCTGAAGGTTGAGAATTTATTTAGAACTCAGAAGTACAAGTAAGGATGAGACATCCAATCCTTCTAAGTTCTGGAAAATACTAGATTGTCCCCACCTTAAATGGGCACTTCTAAAAAATATTTATTTGTTCAGAATTTAACCAATTACTGTTCCGTTTTTCTTTTCAAACAAATTCCATTGCAGCTTGCTCATTGGAGAAAAGAATCCCAAATCACTTTTCCATTTGTACTCAATAAAATGCCAATCATTCCTGGTGAGGTTTTCTTACTTATTGTAAGATTAAAATTTTTAATTTGGGAGAAAAAAAAATAACTCCATACAGCTACTGAATTTTATTCAACAAAATTTTAAAAAATTATTTGATTAACACACAGGAAATTCTAGATATAACTTAAATAGTTTGAAGTTCTGCCTGAGGTTCAATTCCCTTTTGATGCAGATTGCCTAAATGATTTTATGCCAGTTTGATGAGAATAAAGTCTTCTAGGCAACTGAATATAAAAGCCTTGCAGTTGAAATTCCTCAATATTCACATTGTTGAAGATTTTTTGATAAGTTGCTGATAATATTACGAAGTAATAACAGCCATGTGAGTATCTTAGAGTGGCACAATCCACCTCAATGGCAATCAACATTAAGTATGTTCATTACACTAGAGATGTGTCCTTTGACATCAGAGATACTGGTCCAAGGACACAGTTTGCACTGCATTTCCCAGATTCTTAACACAATGAGCCCTTCAGTTTGATGAAGTCTCCAGTTGCTAGTGTAAAGCAAAATAATAAACAGAAGAACTGAGAGTTCCCAGAAATCTTCAGTTCAAGAAAAAATTTATATGTTCTTTTCCCCCCAAACTGTAGTTCCAACACACTGAAATCAGCAGGACAGTTTTCTGCTGACAATTTTTTCACAATCAGGTGATTCACACAGGGAAAAAAGCAACAATAAACAAAAATAACTCATAGAATCATAGAAGAATGGAATGGCATTTGCAGACAAATGAACAAAAGAACTTAAATGTAGAGGTCAATTTGCTATGAACTAAAACTAGTCAGAAAGAAACATTAATTGGAATCAATACATGGCTGTGAAAATGTTTGAAAAACCTAAATAATTGCAACGCTTAATGCTGTTGTCTTAAAAGAAAGTAGAAAGGTCAGGTAATTAAATTGTCTTAATGTGAACAAGGTGTAAAAGCTGCAGCTTTTAAACATTTTGAAGTAGTACATAGAAGAGTGTGAGAAAGTAAATTATTCAATACCAAGACAATTAAACTAAGAAAGGAGTACACCACACAAATTGACAATTCTTGAAGCACTTAATGTAAACCCCTAACAAAAAAAATTGCCAGTAAAATGAAAATTGATAATTTGCTTGCTTCAAATGATTTGCAGTTAGTCACATATTGTGAAAAATTGTATCTAATTCACAAATGCAGTGTCAGTTACCAAAGACACAAGAAATATTGAACCATCTAGGGAGAAATGCTGTTTACTCCCTAGTGAGCTAAAGGAGTTGCTTGCTTTTGTAGTTTGCCAGTCAGTTTGGGATAAAGCAGAAACATTTGGGGATAAAGGAGGGTGGGATTTTGTTTTCTCTCTGGCAGGGAGCAATAGTAGGCAGAAGAAATGTAATCAGCCTTCTTCTGGTATTGTCATGTGTACACCAAACTACTGATCCCCAGATGAACTGGCATAGTCTTGGGAATAAGACACTTAATTCAAAATAACAGCATGTCAGCAATAATTTTATTGTCCTATGTCAGTAAAACCTCTCTTCAAAGGATCTCACCAAAAAGGCAATGCTCCATTCAAAGCAGGCACAGAAACTCTTACTGACACTGTGTGAAAAATTACACACATCTCAGTTTTGTACCAGTTTCCCTCTCTGCCACAAGGTTGTCTTCAGGCCAGACCATGCTTCAGCTTCTGTTCCCTGGCAGCATTTAGTGAGAAGCACCAAGGAGAGAAGCACTGCCTTTGAGAACTGCACATATCTGAGGACAGGTGGCTTAGACTCAGCCTGGGAGCTCCTTGGTAATTTTGAGCTTCACTTAGAAGTGAGGTTGAACACCCAATCGGTATGCAGAATAAATCAAAACCAATGCAATTCTGAAGTAAAACAAATAAATAAATAAACAGTAATTTAAAAGTCCTGTTTGATTCAAAAATTACGATTCTTTTTCTTTTAATAGGAAAAATGTCACTTTAGCTGGAGATTATGGCACTTAGGACACATATGTTGTGGAAAAACACTGTCTGAGTTACAGCTTGTAAAGGTTACATTTAGAGAGCGCGGATGGTAAATTCCAAGGTCTGCCCTGATATCCTACAGTCAGTGAGTCCCACTGAAGGAGCTGTTGGAACACTTCGGGCCTTCCATTTTTTCCCATACCTTCACCCTAGGTGATCCAGACCCATCAATTGGAAAGTGTCCCATTTCAAAATTCCAGTGTTCCTTGTGATGAATTTCAACATTTAATTCTGCTGATGTGAAACTGTGTAAATCAGTTTGTCACTCAAACCTCAAGTCTTGGTTAAAACCAGGTACTCTTACTTTAGAAGAGGGGAGATTCAGCATCAAGAAGTGGTCAAAACTGTGGAAATTTTCCCTTCTGGATCTCTTGAATTATCACAATTCATCTTATTGAACAGTATGTCAAAATGAAAATTTTTTGGTTGGAATGTTGGAAAGCAAGAAGCAAATCAATATCAAGAAATGTCATCTTTTGTTTAAATAGCTATATCTGGTTACATAGTACAGGAAAAAATTAATTACATTATTGAAAATTAGGGTTTGCTGAGGCATTTGGGGTGGGGGGGTGGTTTTTGTTGTTGTTCAGAAAACAGTTTACTTACTCCCCATGAGGTTCTACACTTGAAGTATATTAAAAAAACCCTCAAAATACTAATTTAGAGACTTTCTTTCATTCTTAAAATAATTTCTTTTAAACAAAATTATGAGAGCTCTTAATCTGTGGGAAGAGGAAGAGTCTTTCTGAATACTCCAGTCAAAACATTGCAGCAGTTTCTACTTCCAAGAAATGATACAACAAATACTGGATTCCTGCCTTCACAAGGAAAGCATTTTATGACCTATAATATAAGAGGGTCTTCCCACCATACAAGTGCCAAAGAAAAGATTTCTATAGGCTGTTAAAAATCTCCTGGACAGGAGAATAAGTGGTTTAAAGGAAAATTATAAACAAAACAAAACAAAACAAAACAAAACAAAACAAAACAAAACAAAACAAAACAAGCCAACGAAACAACAAACTTGGTTGATAAAAATGTAAATTAGTCTCTCAGAACAATTCAAGACAAGAAATTCAGAATAGTGTGATGCAAAACAAAACCATACAAATTGATAGTGTCCTTTTCTTCACAAAGAAGGAAACGGGAGCACTTGGATTCTCACTTATTGAGGTTTAATATTGGACAAGCGACTTAACTGACCTTGCCACAAACCCCATTTTTGTCTCATTTGTCTCTTCTTTTGCTTTTTTCATAGAAGATGGATGCAATATCCTTCCTATTAAGACAGGCTGAGAGAGTTGGGGCTGTTCAGCCTGGAGAAGAAAAGGTTCCAGGGAGACCTTAGAGGCCCTTCCTGTAACTAAACAGGACTGAGAGAGATGAGGACAAACTTTTTACCAAAGCCTATAATGACCAGACAAGGGACAATAGTTTTAAACTCTAAGCAGGTAGGTTTAGCTCTGACATAATGAAGATTTTTTTTGTGATAAGGTAGCCAAGACATTAGCACAGGCTGTCCAGAGAAGTTGTGGCTCCCTCATCTGTGGAAGTGTTCAAAGGAGCTTTGAGCAACCTGATCTACTGAAAAGAGAGAAAATGAGGTTGGGCCAGATGACCTTTTATTGTCTTTTCCAACCAAATCATTCTATGATTCTGTGTCCTCTTATATATACGGGTTGGTATGAGATGATGTTGTCATTTATCATAGTAACAAAACAAAGAGGAAAACAAGCTCCTTGGAGGCAGACAACATAATTAGGTTGAAAAAATAATTAGACTTCTTGTGCAATAGGGATTAGGGATTCTCATCCATAATTGCACAGCTCTGATGTTGAGGGTGAGGAAGACTTTGTCCAGGCTGGCAATTTTTTCCTGCATAATGTCTCACACCTGGCAGAGTAGTGACCTACATGCACCTCCATGCAGACTATGGGTACTTTACCTGTGTAATATGGTGAAAGTTCTCGCCCTAGAATTACAAGACTTTTTGGTCACAGTCTCTCTGTTACGATATTTGTACGTCCACATCACCCACAGCATAACACCAGGTCAGATTCAACCCCTTCAAGTACTAACCAAAGCAAATAGTGCATGTGGTCTCCAGCTAACAAATTCTGATGCCTCTCTTGCATCTAATATTCCTTGCAACATCCTTTCTTTTCTGAAGAAACTATCAAGTTTAGCTGGAACTGACTCACAAAGTCTAAAGTCGCTGGACAGAAAGGGAAAAATCACAGGGCACTCTCATAAGACTCTTCCTCATGGAAAGAAGATAGCTTCCCATTATACCTCCCCTTGTCAAGAAACTACCCCAAAGTTCCACCAGCAGTCATGAATATCTGGAAGGAGATGAAACTCACCATGTAGCCAAAAAGAAAAAAGATAACAGCAGGTAATTAAAAATCATAAAGTGTCTTACTATGAAGGAATAGCAGCTGGATTAATGAAGTACCAAAGCATTCTCAAAACCACAAAGGAAGTATGTAAGTTGAGTTAATAAATACTGTAAACAGGTTGATGCTTCATTAGGCCTTTCTGAATTCAAGTATATATGAGTAAAGAATCCATTTACGTGTGTTTTCAGGCACATGCGAGGTTTAATAACAACTGTCTTTGTTTCTTCATGTTCACTGCTACTTAGCATTTTAGGGCTCTCAGAAGCACACCCTACATAGTGATTCTGTGATTATTTCCTAATAAATGATTGTGCACCATTGCTCATGCAGAAGCAATGTGATACAAATACAAGTTGCCAAGTCTCTTAGAGTTCAGTAAAATTCTGAAACCTGGCAAAATTTTCCTTCATCTGTTTCTTTTAAGTGTGCAGTAATCCTAATTTTAATAGGAAAGATCCTATTATAGTCCAAACATTTAAGATTGAGGTTCTTCAAAAAGGAAGGACAAAGCAAGGACAAGGAAGTTTTTCTTGATCTGATTTACAGTAAAGATGTATTTCCTGTCATTATTTATTATCATTCCACAAACCCTTGCATATTGGCTTCTCAGGTGCCAAATATTCTCACACTTATGGGCAAAAATAGTTAGCACAAATTTGCTCTCAGCATCTGTAAATAAGCATATGTAATGCAGCATTTTGACATAATGAATCCAATAAACAAGGACAGTGCTATTTCATTACATTTCCCTTACCTAATTGCACAAAACCTCAGACACTTATTTCAAAATGTAAAACCAGGGCATCTTGCAGAACATTTAATAAACTGAAAATACATTTGCTTATTTATCACCCTACTGAAAACACTGGCATTCCATTTGCACAAGATTCTTTAAAAGTTTATGATGCCTTTGCCTTTCTTTAGATATTGAGCTATTTTTAAGAAGAGAAAAACTATATACTCTTTTCATTTAAATTGCCTCAATCTTCTCCTCTTTCATTACAAATATATTCCTGGTTTGCTCATATTCAGGAACGCTGGGATTAGAGGGTGCTATTTTTATTTTCAGCCCTTAGGATAATCCTGAAACACACAATCAAGGTGTATGTTACACTGTGGGTCAGTATTTCAGAAAATACTGTACAGTCATCCTTGACAGTTCATTAACAGCATGTACAAATATACACAGGGTGAGAAGGAGCTCACTAAATCTTTTTACAATAAGATACAATTTTTAAAATTCCAGTCCAGCTCATTTTGATAATCAACATTTCAACATGTTTTGGCTTGTCTTTCAGAACAGCACCAGACAGTTGAGGCTTGACACCCATCCCTGAAGGTCACGGATGTGTGCCAGCCTGGTCTGGAAGTTACTGATCATGAGGCAGTGCCCACATTCTGTGCTTCTGATGACTTTAGAAGAAAAAGATGCACAGGTGCCTTAATGTGCATATGGAGCTTCCAGCTCACATCTGGGTCACATCTGGCCACAAGCTATAGAGCTGTATAATCCAGTCATCAGACCCTTTTGTAGGATCCAGAGGTCTAACAGGTTGGTCAGTGGTAATCATCATAATTCCTTCAACTCGGGAGACTGAGATTTGGCTAGTACTGTGTACTAAGGCAATGCCGACGTCAGGTAAGCAAGAAAAGAGTTCATAGCTTCTACCAGAAATATTGATTCTTTACAGAAAGCAGCTGGTGAAATTAGGCTCTGCATGATAACTAAACAATGGAGAAAAATGAGGAAGTTTGGGTGGTCTGGGCATTATTTTTTTTTTCTTTTAATTGAAAAAGCTTTGTTTTACAAGCTACATTGTGATAATAGTAGCACTAATCACTGAACTAGGATGTTATTGCTTTGGAAATCCCACTAAATATTTGCAATTCTGAACAGCTTGCAGAGATCTGCCTATGGAATTCAGAGGGATAACATCAGTTTTGATGAAGGCTAAAATAAAAATAACAATGAGTAGCCTCCTTTTTCTATTACTACTGCGAGATTGAGGCTTGTTCCCTGCACTCTGAAAGTGGGCATTCTACATTATTCTTAAAACTAATCCCATTTATTAATAGTTATTACAAAACTATTTCCTGATAGTTGTTGGTTTTGTTCTGAATCTCTTATTTTTACCAAACTTCTCAGAAAAAGGCAGCCTTAGAAACCAGTCATACAATATTAGCTTCTTCGTGTAGTGATTTCTCATAGGAACATACTTCAATTATTGTGATGGAAATTAAGACATTAGAATACAACATAGATGAAACACTTTTTTATATTGCAGAAGGATTCTGGTGGGGGTGAGAGTTCCCCTTTTTATGCATTGAAAATTTGCATAATGAGTTGGTTTGGTGGGAGCCCAAAATGAAGAGAAGAAACAGAGTTGCAGGACAGGGAGCATGAAGGGAGATCAGATCATGAAGGCAGATGCAAGGAACCTGTAACCAAACAGAGCCAATCCCTCTTTTTTTGGCTTTTGGCCTACATTTTAGAGAACTTTTTAGACAAAACCACCTTATCATAACCATCCTGAAGCACCAATCTTCTCTTCTACCTCTTTTCAAATTTTCAGATAGTTTTGTATTTTTGGATACATATGGCCAATGAAAGAACACTCTTCTCCATTAAATTACTTTATGTTAGCAAACTATTTATTATCTTTTAATAAAGACAATGGATATTTCAATTTACTCAATGTTTCTCTAAAAGCTGAAACTAGAACATTCATTCTTCATGGCCATGAGGAATGAAGGACAGCTTGGAAGGGCTTTGAGCAACTTGGTCTAGAGTAAGGTATCCCTGCCCATGGTGGGGGTTTGGAATTGGATGATTTTTAAGATCTGCTCCAATCCAAACCACTTATCATTCTTTGACAAGGTTCCTCTTGAGGTTCATGTTCTAAAGGACAGGAAGAAAATTTTAAAAAAGAAGGAAAATAAAAAGAGGATGAGGTGTGGAAAAAACATAAAATATAGTTTCCATACCAACAAGATTGACGGAGCTGAGGATACAAAGGGGCTTTCAAGAAGCATAAATGTGAATAGAGGAGGCATCTGTCTCTGACCTTATGAAAGCTGTTTAATTCTTAACAATCATCAATAGGGGCTGCAAGTGTTGTTGCATTTTAGGATGAAACGTTGGGGAAAAAGGAATTTTAAAGAAGTGAGATAGCAAGCCAATCAATGCTTTAATGGGAATGACAAAAGACAGCATGGCACTAAGCAGCTTCTGATGTCAGACCAAAAGAAATTGGATTGGCAAGACAGAAGGACAATTTGCAGGTTTCCTTACAGACCCAATGCTATTTTTTGTTCATTGGTTGTCCAGACAAGTAATTTTTTAATAGCAGAAGAAATGTATGCATGCCTCTTAGAAGGCAGTCAAGGCATTAAAGATGCTGTAGCTCTAATTTATCATTTTCTGTCCATTTTAATGAGAAAGTCTGTGTAATGGTAACTGATAAGAGAGTCAAGTTGTTAAAATATGAAAATCACAGAATTAGTATTTATCCTGATTCCTTGGTTGAGGCTGTCAAGAAAAGAGCTTGTGATGATCACAGGACATTAGCTTAGAAGCTGCTGCAGTTTGTTAATTTTCATTAGTTCTCAAGTGTTAACTCTAAAAATAAAAAAGCTAAATGACAACCATTTTAGAAGACCTTCTTTAATAAATCAGAAATTAGGCTCATATGCTAACCTACAAAGATTTCTATAACACTGGATTTTGCCCTGCTAATATATTGAGTTTGATATTTAAGTATCTGTGGATTTGAGTGCTAAAGGAATTTTATTCACATTTCATCATGAGAGAATAGTATCATCAAGGTGTTTAATACTTCTAATTTTACTACAACGCATCTTGTAATCTCTAGTACATTTGGTATGAACACACCCTTATTTATTTTTTGCCTTTCAAATTGTTTGTGTTAGCAATGATTTTGCAAGCATTTTACCAATAATTTCTCATCTGATGATGTAAGGATGTAATAAAAATATTTCTTATTAAACACCCCATCTAGCTCATATCAGATGATGTATTCATGCAATCATGATGCGTTCTCTGTTCTTTTATGGAAAAGTAGGTAATGGAGATTAACAAAAAATTTAAATCAAGTTAAGAAGTCATGCTGGGAACTTGTGAGCTTCTGAGAATTTACAGAAAGTTAAGATCCTTTCCACAAAATCTCTGCAAAGGATTTTCAAACCAAGGTATTTTAATCTATGTTAATCAGAGTGATATTTGAAGCCTTGTTTTGTAAGGTTTGAGAAGGCTTTGGAGATATTGAGAACAGTATACTTAGCACCCACTGAATTGTTTTGTCTTCTGCAAAAATTAGGGGAAATCTATTTTGTGGACTTCAAAAAATGCTGTTTCGCACCTCAGCCAGCTTCTCTGGAGATGCAGAATGAAAATGAAACATACATAGAGTCAATGAAAAGAAAACCAGGCAGAGTGACAGAAGATGAGGATAATGAAAAGTGGATTTGCAAATGCAGCAGATTTGAAGGAGTCCTTTGCAAAATACCTGGAGGCAAAGGCTGATACGTGAGATGCCCCTCAGATCTCACCACCTAAAATAGATCTCTTGATGCCTGGTGTGTGATAACTCTAGAACTGAAGATGCTGGGAAGCATCACATTTTTTCAAAATATTAATTGAATATATGAATTCAAATATGGGGAAAAGCTTCAGGCACGGCTCTTTCCTGATTACATCCTAACCAGTTTATCCATCCCATTGCATGCACTGAAAAACATCACATGTGCTAAGAATGCTCTGCTGCACTGTCAGATGCCTCTGCCCTGCCACTGTGAAGATGCTGAACAGGCTTAAAGCTCTTAGGAGAGGCATCTCCACACATAATATCCCTTCTATTAGATGAAACATTTTGCAGAAATAAGTCCTTATATTTCTGCATCTCACTTCTATTTTAACTTGTTTGTAGATTTTGACCTCTGTTTGCTAAGCAGAATACTGAAAATCTATCAGTTGTATTAAGAGTTTTGTGTGGCCAGACCCAGAGACTCAGCATTTTAATCCTTTACATGAGTTCAATAAGATTTCTTCAGTCATTGTGGTCTCTTCTCAAAGAAAAACGTTTTAGAATGAAATAATTAAACTGTAAATTCATGACAACTGCAACACATGAGAGTGGTTCATTTAAAACTTAGCTACAAGCAGTTGGTGTACTGTTCTATTAGTTTTTCTTATTTCCCTCTTAAAACAGAATATCATATCATTAAATCTGCTCCATTTATATTTGTTAACAGCATGTTAGCCTGTGTTTGTGTGGAGTAAATACAAAGCTTTTAATTTTCTATTCTTCACTGCATTTACTACTCCCACAGAACCATCCATCCTGTGCCATCCTTTTTCACATAGAGTGGTAACTTATCCTGAAAATGTTACTTTAAAAAAAAAATTAAAGATTTCAGTAAAGCAAATTATTGTTTTATAAGAGAAAGTATAGAAGAGTTTGCCCTAGATGTGTGAAAATCAGGATTTTCTTCCAATAAGGACAATTTACATCTTTCAGAGGGCTGGCTTTTTAGGGCTCTTTATACATTTTGTTTTTTCTCTTTTTGTTTCAGAGAGCTATTTAAAAATTTGAGTTAGAAGTTGTTAAAATCTTTTCAGAACAGTTTTCAGCTAAAAGGGTATCATAGCTTTATATGAATTAAAACATTTCATTTCAACACTTTTACTCAGTGACATTTTCAATGTTGAGTGCCTTTATCTGAAGCATGTCCTGCCCAGTGAGATGGTCTATGGTCTATTTTATCTTCACAATTTCAATATCTTTTTGTTCTGATTTTATCTGCAATGCTATATACAGTATTTCCCCAGCCACTCTGCTCTGCCTTACAAAATTCCTGCACCTAGAAACAGGAAGATCAAAGCCAAGGAGAGATACTCACCCCCACTGCTAATAAAGCAAAACATTTCAATTATGTGAAATGTTGAAAGAGAGAGAGAGCAAAGTAAACCGAAACTGTCAGGGTCACCTCCCCTGCCACAGCTCAAAGCTACGATAAAAAGGTCATCTGTGATGTGAACAAATTTTGTGGAAAAGGGATGCCTTTTAAACTTCTGTGAAAGAAACCCCGACTGATGTGGTTGCTGTGACAGACCACTAAAAGGGTCTTGCTGATGAATGAATTAATAGTGACACGCAACATTAAAATGGTGTCAGCATGGTCTCACACGACAAGGTCAGAAGATGAGGAGATTTTTGCAAGCCTGTCAAATCAATTACTGCAGGCCACTTCAGAGGTCAGATCATTGCCCTCCCCACGATGCAGGTCTGTGCTGCAGTGCTGCACACAGGGGAACGGAGCGGTCTGTGACCAGCGTGAGCACAGCCCAAACAGCCCTGCAAACAAAGACATCAGAGTGGCACCAGGCAATGCAGCTCCAGGGCTGGACAGCACCAAATTAATGGGGAGGCACTAGCAGTGGACTGGCAAAAGGCCTCTGCATCTTCTCCAGATCCCACATCGTGTGCATGTATGATAAAATCATCAACTACAGCCCCTAAACACTATTTTGTCCTCACAAGCAAATGCTTTAGCTCTTCAACTGCATCACAATTTTGTCAGGTTTAAACCATCTCCTTTGATATATTCTTCCCCAGATACCTTTAGATTATTGAAGGTAGGAAACAGATAGCTGGGAGTTTTTCAGTGCTATAGGCATCATCCCATACCATTTACAACTTAGAGATAGACTGAGCTTGCTCAACATGTGTGTTTGCAGGTCAAGGTGGTATTTTCCTAGCCAGATCTTTGATACTTTCAAAGAAAAAGCATTTGAGCTTTAGCTGACACTCATTTCTAAACCTTTTAACTACTAAAGCAGTGTAAATACTTAAGTACTGCAAATAGTAATATTGAAGTAACCTGTTATTTCAGAAGCTGTTCCTGACTCATGTTGTGTGAAAACTGTCAGTCATTCATAGCTTTTGTAACCAGGTTTAAAGCACAAAGAGCTGAGAAATACGTGTGCAATTTGTGTGTCCACTGTATCTTCCAGGATTTGGAAGTGTCATGTTAAAAATCAACTTCTCTCTCTCCCTCAAGGATGTATAAATTGAATTAATAATAAAAATTCCTCCCTTCACTCTTATTTTATTTCAGTACTTTTGCATAGTTACCAGAGCTCTTTCAGGGCATTGCCAGTTCTTTAAAGCTAACCCATTCTGCATTATAAGCAAACAGAGATGGATAAATGTAATCATTGTGGATAGAAATTGTGAGCAGAGTGTGCATTTACCAACACACAGCTGAAAAATCACATGAGACATTCCTTACTTAAACTTGATGGGCCTACAGGACAAATTCTAGCCTCATATTCTCAATTCCAGCAGATTATATACCCACAAGAGTAAGAGAAAATGTTAAAAAAGAAATGGCACAAAAGAAGAAGTTATGATGGCTGGGTTTGTAGGGACACGCTATCATCCACATTTCACAGTAGCATTAAACTGAAGTATCAGGTGCCACGTTGCCTTTGCACCAAGCTCAGCATAAAGTGCAAACCACCAGCTGCTCGCTTGGTCAGGCAGCTCACTTGCTCATTGTTGTGGCTACATTTTATATGATCGACATTATTCACTATATTCTTAAAATAAAAAAGGGTGCAAAAATAGCATTTGGATTATATTTGCTTTTGCTTTTTATATCTTTACGACCTCAAATGATCAATATATCCTTAAAGCATCTTGGTGGCTTGGACAAAGGGAAAACTAAACCCCAGAGAAAAGCCTTGAATTCCCCTGAGCAAAGTTTGTCAGCTTCAACTTGGTCACAATGAATTGGGTGTGCTCAGCCCTCTCTGAGCTTCAGCACTGTTGATACAGCCATATCCCAAAAACACCATCTTCCTCTCAGAGATACAGCTCTGGGAACCAAGGGGATGGGAGTGCAGTCAGGGTATGCAGAATTCACAGAAGTGGGTGAATAATTTAGGTAATTTAACTATGCCATCTAGAATTTCTATTCTCAATTCCAAATCATCCATCGGATACATATTTTAGTTCTTCCAGACACTCAGTTTGTGGAAATGGAGATCTCACTGTGACAGAATAATGCTGGAATAATGGGTACATTTATTTTTCTTTTCTGTGTGTTAGAACAATTGTAACTCACTGGCACTTCAGTGAAACACATATGCATCTAAAAACTGCGTCTGTGGGGAAAAAAAATTAAAAACTAAATAAGCCACGGACTGAAACAGGAATCAGATAGATTTGGAAAGCAGAAAGGAATGCTGATGAATCGCATGCAGCTCTACCCTTGCAGAACCAAACACGGGGTTTGAGTGCTGGCCAAACACACTCGTGTTTCAGTTGATTCTCATGATTTAAGGTCATTTGTTGTTTTTAAAAACAGTAAGTTTGTATCTGATTAGCAACACACATTGATCAGTGCACAAAAAGGACAGGTGTGGTGATGCTCCCAGTGCCTAAAATTCAGTGGGATTTTTTTCCTACCCTTGGAATTCAAAATCTGGCTTAAGAGATACAAATCCTGCGTTTGTATCCAGATAATTATTATTCTGTTGCTCAGAGTAGTTAAAACCCACACATTTCAGCTAATACCTGTAAGGGGAACATCTATGTACCAGAGATTTAAAAACTCGATCCTGTGTAGAAACATCATGATATAAACCTCCCAGAGTCATTGAATTCTGAAAAAACTCTGTTGTGATTGATCTCACAGATGTTCACAGACTTTATAAGAAACTTGATGGAAGTAGAGCACTAGGTATTGAAACTAGTTAGCTTGTTGTTTGATTGTTTGTTTTGCAGTTTTTTGCTTGTTCTGTTTTCTGCTGTTGATCATTTTAATCTTCTGAATATAAAAATATACAGCTTTGTTATAATATAATTTTTTTAAAAGTATGTGGAAGATATTTGGATTGGCACTGCATTTGCACAAGATTTTTATGCTTTTTTTTTCCTGTGATAAATGATTCTTTGATAACATATCTGGAACAATTGTTCCACAGTTATTTAGTGGCAGAATATCTTATTTGTGATTTGTGAAGGTACACTGCCTGCAACACAGTATCCTGCTTCTGCAGTACAGTACTACCTTCTGCTTAGAACTCAGAAAAAGTTTTTTTACTGAAATTTTTACTGAAAATCACATGGTGCTCCCATTCAAGCTAAACCACTTTCTTTACTGCAATAATTTTGTTTTGTTCCATAAAATTGTGAATAATTAAAAATGCAGGTATTTAATTTTCTAAGGAGAATCCCTAAATGGAAAAAAGAAAACAAACCCCATATTGTTTATATTTGTCTTTTGAATCAAAAATTCTTAATACTGCCAGGTATAAGACTTCAAATTGAATTATAATTTTTTGCTCAAGCACTCTGTTTCTTTGGGAGTTTTACATGTTTGCGAAGCACAAAGAATACTTCGAACATCATGGAACCTGTAGAAAAACTTTTAATATATTTTGCCTCAATGTAAGATTACACAGGTGCCTGGTACAACTAATATTGATTTCCAGGTAGTATTGTCTTTAGGAAGAGTTCACAATAATTCTACTTCCTTTATCTGGTGCTGGAAAGCTCTTGGAACCAAGGAGACCAACTTCAGATGAACTTTTTTAATTAATTGGAGTAGTGAGCAAAGTCTGCCATTGTTTATCTTGCTTTTAAGTCTTGGATATTTGCTTGGAAGGCTATGGTTATTTTTAATACAGTTTAAGAGAAAACTTTGGGAAAAAAGAAGGGTTTCCGTTACTCCCACCTCAAGTTTTTATCACACCGTTATAGTAATTTTGATTATGATTTGATATGAAATGAAATAAAAACCCTTGCTCCACTAAAGGAAAAATTCCATTTTTATAAAAGGTTGAGTTAATGACACTTACTTAAAAAAAAACTTCTCTTGCCAGCTCTCTGCAGCTCTAGACACTCTAGACTTGTAATGAATTAAACTGGTTCCAGTCTCTCTTTGTAAACAGGGGAACATTGCAGTAACCTGATGCAAGAGAGGCTCACAAAGACCACAGTGAGGGAAGTAATCTATGTACACAAATATATAGGTACTCTCCACATCAAAACATTTAATCTAAAACTTAAATCAAATCTAAGAAATTTGACTTCTGAGTTTGAAAAGCTAATTAATCTTTGTATTTAGAATTGTTCAGAGGCCCCAAGGGAACGATGTATTTTTAAGAGCCCTGGGAGATGGCAGGAGGTCGTTTTCACCACTGTTACCAGCTGTGATCTGGAATGTTGACAGACAATTTCTGTAGGCTATTTTTCCCCTTTTCTTAATTACTTTGTGGAATTATCTTTGCTTTCTTAAGAAATCAAGGGGTAATTTTTAGAGAAAACAGACCTTTATTTACACAAGCTGAAGGAAAATCACAACACAAAACGCAGCTCAAAATCTTAATGTATCACATAGAACTGTCTGCAGAAATTTTTCAGAATGAAAAAAAGGCAAAGAGCGGGAACAAAGAGAACAAGGAGATAGGAAAAGTTTAGTAGAGGCAGAATGTCCTTCTGGGGGAGATGAAATATATCCTCAGCTATCAAGCTTCTATCAGCCTTACTTTTCTTCCCCATTTCCCCAGAGAGCAGCAGGAGATTTGCTCTGCTAAAGCCACTGACAAGCAACACGTACCTTGACAGGGTCTTGTTGCTTACTGTTCTTGCTGCTTTAATGGTGCAGCTATTTATTTTGCTTTCACTGCAGGAAAACAAATATTTTGGCTAAATTCTTTTCAGTTTAATCACCTTATGTTTAGTAAGCAAAAGAGAGATTACTGATGAAATTAATTTTCACCTTAACATGTCAATGCAAAAGTAAGTAATTTCTTTGTAAATCAGGTATTTCTTTAAAAGTTACAAAAAGTCTTGGCTGTCCTCTAGTTACCAGAAGGGCTGAATG